>CM066328.1:351960583-353298916 GCA_033807585.1 Hydrophis major
ATTTAATTTAATTTTGTGCAACATTCAGGCAGTTATTAGTCCTCTTAAAATTCTCCCTTTTTATTGTGCATTTTTATTAGCTTCTAGTTTATTTTAATGAATATGTGCTATTTCTACTATTGTTATTGCTACAATAACCAATATTTTATCAAAAGCTGGCATCCAAAACATCTAATCTAAATAAATTCATATCCTTTTTGTTTTCTTTACTGATTTCAAAATTATAGATTCCTAGCACCTGAATGAATTTTTTTGTACATGGTTTCCATCATAGGGCTAATTAAATTCCTCAGACTGACTGGTAATTCAAAGTTATTATGAAGATAGAACTGCACAGCATTGAGCTTGCAGGGAAAAGTCAGGATGTACATCTAATAAAATTGAATAAAGCTAAGTAACCAGCCCTTGGCATCCCACTACATGCTGGTGATCAATACAATTACTGTAAATATTAAAAATTTGGCCCAAACGTACTTTTTAAAGAGGCAACTGGCCTTTATGGTTTTTCTTTGAAGACATTTCGCTTCTCATCCAAGAAGCTTCTTGGCAAATGACCAGGTGTCTACAAGGAATATAAAATCCTTCAATTCCCCACCAATCAATCAGAACTGAAGGAATTTCTTGGATGAGAAGTGAAACGTCTTCAAAGAAAAACCAGAAAGTCCAATTGCCTCTTGAAAAAGCACCTTTTGAACAACCATGACTCCCTGGATGACTGAGAATTTCCATTGACATTAAAACTTTGTGGAACAATGTTCTTTTCAAGACTTTCCTGAATTGCAAGAGAAATTATTACAAAGGAAGAAGGTTACAGTTGAAAAGCACTATGTTAGGCTTCCAACCAAGGACTTTTTTTTTTAATAACAAACTTTATTAATTTTTTTTAACACACACAAACAAAACATAGGATCTAGTAACATAAAATATCTTTTCTAGAAGAAACAAATAAACCATCTTATTTAAAAAGAAGATAATTCCAAATTATAACACTTCTATATATATATTTATCTTATCTAATCAACTTCATATCTTTTCAAAACTTTTCTTTATTACTCTATTTAGTCATATTTCTTCTGTCTTAAAAATATATATTTTCATTAGTATTCTTCCACATCCTGTCAGACTTAAACAAACATTATACAAAACATAAATACATAAAACTTCTTTTTGGAAGGCGGCTTACCCCGAGTTAACTCTTTTTATACAGACATCAATCAAAATTTATACTCACTTAATATTCTATCTCATATCTTATTTAACATTCTCTATTTTCCATATATTTTCTCTCTCCTACTCATTCTTTTAATTCTATTTTATTTATTCCATCTCAATTAAATAATTATATTTGCATCTTTGGTCTGTTTTCTTTCAATCACCTACTTATCCTTTCTATCTAATACAATATTTCTCCTGTAAACCCAGATTGAAATATGACAACTTTTTATCTTCCCCCTAAATAACACTTAAAATAATACATATTTTCCGTGCTGATTCTGCTCCGTACATTCAAAGTATTACATTTCAAAATAGTAAAACAAACAAATAATATTGAGTTTAATAAGTAATAATAAAACTAAAAACAAGTAAAAAAGAAATATTAAATTTATAATATAGCAAAAGCAATGTTTCATAAGAAATTTAAATTTTATTATTAATTCTTAAACAATACTATTATGAAATTAAGAAATTAAACTCTATAATTAAATCATGAATTCGCTTTAATACATTTTTAAATCATATAATATTCTAATTTTCTAACTCAACTTCAAATACTAATGTCTACAATGCATTTTTATGTACTTTTGCAGAATCATTTTTAAAAAAAGATTATCTCACCCCTTATCTCTGAAAAAAAAAACATTTTTTTGCATCTTGTTTAAAGCCTTTATGACTTCTCTTTTCTTTCCCCCTTTCTTTCTTCTCCATTCTAACTTTTTGACCCCCCCCACCTCTCCAATTTCACTCTCTTAAACTTCCCTCTCATTTATAAAGCCTTTTACAGGTTAAAACCAGCCCTATGTAGTAATGGCTGGCAAGGGAAAGGCAGATTTTAATCATAATGACTAGAGAGATATTGTTGATCATATTAAATACATATACATACATAGTGGGCTCTTTTTTTCTTCTATGTATTCAAAATTATATGTATATACAGATATTTGTTTTCTTATGTTTTCGCAGGTATTTATGTATGATATTTTTTTTTTGAGACAAATTTTATTAATTTTAAAGACAAACAAAACACCATTAAACATTGAGCACATAAAACCTCTTTCCATTATAAATTTTTACAAGTCGAATAAAACATTATTTTATACAACATAATTCTAATTTATCCCATTTCCGTATGGACACATAAATATCTTTTAGCAAATTTTTCATTATTTCTCTTTACTCTTCTTCAATTACATTTCTTTTCTATATTTATCCATTTTATAGTCATCATATTCATTTCTCTCTGACTTGTTTACAATTATTCTCATCTGACATTCCTCCAAGGTTTTATTAATTCTCAAACAAATATAAACACACAAAACATAAAAACATAAAACTTCTTTTTAGAAAGTGGCTTGGTCCCAGATTACCTCTCTTTATATGGACTTCAATTAGATTCATGCTCATCTTATATACCATTACCTATCTTATTTACCATTCTATATCTTCTATATAACTTCTCCCCACTTTTCACTCTTCTTAATTCTATTTTATTTATTTCATCTTAATTTAAATCATTATACTTGTATCTTTTGTCCATTCTTTTCCAATTATCCATTTATCTCATTCCCTATAATAAAAAAAAGATTTCTCCTGAAATCACTAATCGAAGTATGATGCCTTTCTATCGTTCCCCTAAATTGACATTTAAAATAACACCTAGTTCCCAATCTGATTCTGCTTCGTACATTCTACCTACTAAATATTAAGAAAAAGAAAAAACAGTAAATCTATAAAATTATTAAATACATAATTAAATATTAAATCTTGTAACATTCCAATTATCTATTTCAAAGACAAATGCTGCAATAATAAGTTTATAATAACATCAACGTAATAGTCAATTAAACTCTATAATTGAACTAAATATTTTAGACATTCCCTTTAATATTTTATTAAATTTTAAAATCTATCATTACTAAACATTTTAGTGTTTTAATCTTTTATTAGATCTTATAAAATTCTAATTTTCTATTTCTAATACAAATACTACGATACTAACCTATGTACCTTGCAGAATCTTTTTTTTTTTAATTATATATTACCCTTTGTCCCTAAAAAAAATTTGCTTTTTCCCATCTTGTTTCATACCTTTGTGGCTTTTTCCCCCCTTTTCCCTTCCTTTCTTATCCCACCTGGCCTTTTTACCCCCCACTCTCCTAACCTCCACCTTTTTAGCTTCCCCTCTCTGTTGTATTCCTCTTTTCTTTTGCTTTCTAAGATTGTATTGATTTTGCATCTTATTTTTCTTTTTCTTGGGTGTTTTTTTTAAGTCTTAAAGTTCTTCATTTTCCTTCCTCTCTTTCTTTCTCCTTTCTTTCTTAATCAAGCTTTTGGATTCATTAAGATGGCTTCTTCTTCTTCTTCTGCTTCCTCCATCAATTGTTGTGTTTGCTAATAAATAGCAAGCGCCATTTCTAAAAAGTGAAAGGCTTCTCCCACAGCGTCCTTGCCTTCTTTCTTTGTTTTTCCATATTCCTTTCTTAGTTCATCAGCAGATAAAGCCATTATAAACCTTTTCTTCTTTTCTTTTTCCCTCTTCTTCTTCTTAAAACAACCAAGATATTTCAAAACTTGAAACAGTTCCTCGAAATCCCAGAGTCATCAAGCAGTCCAAACAGAGCACAAAGTTCTTCCCTTTGCACTTTCTCTTCCTGGGGTAATATCAATTGAAAATAAAAAACCCAGTCTGTATTTTAAAGCCTTATTGCAATTAACTTCTAGTCTGAAAATCTTCAAGGCATTTCCTCCAACAAGATCCTAATATAATTTTTTTTTTGTCCTCTCCCTTCCCACTTGTAACAAAAAGCTTTAAATTTTTACCTTCTCTAAAAAAGCAGGTTTTTCAATGTCCATTTGTTAACTCCGTAGGGAAGGAGAGTAAACTTTCTCTTTCAGCACTTCCATTCGCCGCTTTAAAGATCTCCTCTGGAAACAAAGTATCGTTCAAAGAAAAATGTAGTTTTCAGGATGTTAAATGTATCTTAAGGTCCCGGTACAGCCAAAGAACTTCAAGACTTTCTCCTTCTTCCTCCTGCGCAATCTTATCCAGCTGCCGGCTTCTTTGTTGTAGACATTACTGACCGCCGCTCCACCGTCTTGAGAAAAGGGGGTTTTGCCGGCTGGGGAGGGGTCTGCGATACCCCCAAACCTCTATCTGGATCCCCCTATCTTCGGCTGCCTCTGCGGGGCAGCCTTATCCTCCAGACCCATCTGGATCAGAGGCACCAAGAGGGCTTTCGCGACAGGGATCGCACTGGATCGTGAATCCCTGCTGCCGCCGAAGCCTGGCAAACCGGAAGTCCCTGATATTTATTTGTATGGTATTCAGCTTTGTTTGGGTATACAGATATATGTATATAAAGATAGTCCTCAACTTACGACCAGAATTGAGCCCAAAATTTAGGTTGAGAAATTTGTTAAGCGAATTTTGCCTTATTTTACGACTTTCTTTGTCACATTTGTTAAATGAATCACTGCAATCATCAAATTAATTATACTGTTAAGCAGGGCTGGGATCTGACCGGAGTAACTACTGGTTTGGTGATTTACAATTTGCGCGCGTGTGTGAATCGTCAGTTTGCTATCTGGACAGCTGAGCAACACTGAGTGTGGGTGTGCAGCGGTTGAAAAAGCCCTTTTTTCCTGCTTTTTCAACCGCAGCTGTGTCTCGCAAAGCAACTGAGGTTGAAAAAGCAGGAAATAAAGGTCAGGTAAGAGCCCGGGTAGGCGGGTGTGCCAAAACAGCAGCAAACACAGAACCGGTTCTGTGTCCGCTGCTCTTCAGAGCTACCTGTTTTACAGAGCCAGACAGAACCGGTAGAATCCCATCCATGCTGTTAAGTGAATCTGGTTTTCCCATTAACTTTGCCTGTCAGAAGGTTGCAAAAAGGGATCACATGATCCTAGGACACTGCTAAGTGTGAGTCAGCTGTCGAGCATCCGAATGTATCAGTAAATCATGTGACCACGGGGATACCACAATGGTTAAAAGTGTGAAAAATGGTCATAATAAGTCACTTTTTTCAGTGCTGTTGTAACTTTGAACGTCACTAAAATAGGTGTATGGGTGTATGCAATACAGTCACACAATTTTCTTTTGAGAGAATTATCAGAATTTCCATTTTTAATGTATACCGCAGAAAAGGTGCCAATAATAAAAAGTGATAATAAAGGTTATCTTAGATGATTAAAGAGAAGCAGCGGGTGAAGCCGGTCACTATAGACGCACTTACCAGCTATTGTCTATTTTTTTTTTCTTAAAAAAAAAGCAGGCTCGGGACTTGGCCGATGGTTTTACCGACTCAAGGACACACTCCTTTAGTTTGAGGTGCAGGTACTACCTCGGGTCCTGCAGATACCGCAGGAGGTGCAAAGCAAGTCGGCAAGTCCAGCTTCAGTTCCCGGCAACTCCAACCTACTTATCATTTAAAGTTGCAAACGGGCACATTTAGTAGCTCCACAAGACTTACTTCGGGATAAAGAGGCAAAGTCTCGCGCATTCTGGCGGGTCAAGCGAACAGGCCAGTCCCCTGCGCTGTTCTTGCTCCTAGGGAAACCAAGGGCGCATTCGCACCGCAAGCCCAAGCGCGCCGTTTGCAATGCGGCGCATCCTGAAAGCACGAGCCGCATTACCTCAGCCTTCTCGCCGTTCTCAGTCTATCGTCCGCGCGCAAGTCCCGGCAGCTCAATAAAAGCACTCTTTTTAAAAATAACCAATTCGATCTGCAGTGGAGACCACGGCTGTCCCACACATATTTTTAAGTCAGTGCGAGGCCTCCCGCACCCCGATATGTTTTAAGACGCCAGAAACGCTTCATTCTACTAGTTCGTTTATTTACTTCCTATCTTCCGAGTCCTTTCCCTTGAGAGGTTGCTCCTCCCTGTTTCCCGGAAATGCGTATGTATGCGCGATCTGCCCGGGAAAATGGCGCCGCCGGAGTGTGAGGAGATGGATAGCGACGGTATGGCCGACGATGAAAGTGAATTTACGCTGGAGGAGGTGTTGCGCCTCGGCGGGACTAAAGTAAGAGATAGTCACTGAGGCAATAAGAGACCGGAGTATTGTGAAAGCACGTGTTTAAGAGGGACGCTGAAATCCTTGGCAGAGCATTTAATTAATATCGAGGTTTTTTCTTCTTATTTATTCTAAGAGTTGATTGAGTGCTGTATTTTTTCCCCCTTTGATGTGTCTGATCAAGATAAAGTGCCCGGGCATTTTTCAGATTGCTGGCCTCCAGATGTGTGGAGAAAACAAATCCCCAAAATGCCAAAATTGTGGCATTTTTGATCAGCATCTGGTTGGCCGCTAAGAATGCATTGTGAAACTAGATAGCAAACAGGATTTTGCCAAATACAGCCAGTATCTCTGGCACCGAAGTGCATTTAAATGATAAACTTTAGTTACAGTGATTTTGGATTGAACAATTTGGGAACGGATTACCTATGTTTTTTCTGGGGATGGCAGACGGCTTAGGACACTTGGTTGAGCTGTGTTTATGTTGGGTTCTCCCCTCCCCCCCCATGTGAAGTATAACTTTTCTCTTAGCATACTTTTGTGACTATTTATTAAAATCTTAACACAAAAGCAAAATATTGTCTTTCTTAACAGTCTTATAAATTAGATATATTCTGCTATTCTGACTTCAACAAATTTACTTGGTTTCTTTGTTTTGGGTTACTTGCAATGTATCTTGTAATTTCCTTGTTTGATTTTACTGCTAATCTCATGATTCAGTTGTGAATTAAAGACACTAATATCACTTCTTGATTTTATTTTATACAGCAAGATTATATCATGCTCGCTGCTTTGAATGAATCAGAAGAGCTTGTAGATGGGGGCAAAAAAGGAACAATTGACGATTTAAACCAAGGTGAATTAGAGGCGTTTATAAATTCACTACATGTGAGCAAATATTCAAAAAAGTTCCTTGAAGAAGAAGAGAAAGAGAAGGAAGCAGCAATAGAACCGGAGAAAAAATCTCCCCCAAGTGAAAATGCCAATCAAAAAAGAATAAATGTAACTACGGTAGGAAAAAAGGAAAAGGAAAAAAAAGTAAACAAAGTAAGCACTCAGTTGAAAACTGGTAAAGATAAAGTGAAAAAGCCAATCCCCATTAGCAATGAAAACAGTGCATTGTTGCTGGGAGCAAAGAAAGCAAAGGAAGAAGAAACTTTTCAGTTTCATGTGCGACAGGTATTGCTGATAAAACCAGGGGGAAAATGGTATGACTTGGAGTATACTAATGAATTTTCTGCTGAAACTCAAAATCAATTTCTCGTATCCAGATACAAAGCCTTGGCTGAAAAACTTTATGAACAGGAAATAAACCTCTACAAAAACAACACAAATTTGCAGAAAGGATCATCGTCTGCGTGGATGAAGACAGTGGTATCATCAGGAACACTTGTTGATAGAATGGCAGCCATGACTCTTCTTATCCAAGATGCTCCTGTTCACTCATTTCAATTTATAGAGATTCTGGTTAATATGATCAAAAAGAAAGGCAGCAGAAGGCAGAGCTTAATGGCCCTGGATACTTTCAAAGAACTTCTCATGTCTCATCTCTTGCCAGATAACCGAAAACTGCATACTTTCTCTCAACATCCTTTTGACAATCTGGAGAAGCTTTCAAGTGGCAACAGGGATTCAAGAGACAGGCGCCTAATATTGTGGTATTTTGAGCATCACCTGAAGCACTGGGTAGCTGAGTTTGTGCAGGTGTTGGAATCACTGACTCACGATCCTTTGATAGCAACAAAGAGTCGCGCACTATCCACAGCCCATGAATTGCTCTGTAATAAAGTAGAGCAAGAAAAGGCTTTCCTTGTTCAGTTGGTCAATAAACTGGGAGATCCTCAGAACAAAGTAGCTACTAAAGCATCTTATCTTCTTGAGACATTGCTTCATAAACATCCCAATATGAAAGGAGTAGTGTGTAATGAAGTGGAGAGGCTTCTCTACAGATCAAACATTAGCCCCAAAGCACAATACTATGCAGTTTGCTTTTTGAACCAGATAGTTCTTAGCCATGAAGAAAGTGAGCTGGCTAATAAACTCACAACACTCTACTTTTGTTTTTTCCAATCTTGCATCAAGAAGAAGGATGTTGGGTCTAAAATGCTTAGTGCTCTACTGACTGGAGTGAATCGAGCATATCCTTATGCTCAGACTAGCAGTGAAAAAATAAAAGACCAAATGGATACCTTGTTTAAAGTTTTACACATTGTGAACTTCAATACTAGCATACAGGCCTTGATGTTGCTGTTTCAAGTGATGGATTCTAATCAGACTATCTCTGACCGATATTACATAGCCTTATATAAGTAAGTGCCATGCATGCTTTGTCAGACATTGTTTTCTCAAATTATTGTGTCATATTTTAAATATATCTTTAAATTGGGATCTTAGACACATTGCACTTCAATCACCAACTAATTGCTCATATCTACTAATAAAACGGATAAGTAACCTGTCTTTTTGGAGAGTTCATGCATGTGTAAACTATTTGGTTTTTTTAATGGTTTTTAAATAATACTTTAATTAAAAATTACAATTACAAAGATAAAAATACAAGCTAAAAAAAGAATAAAGAATAGAAAATGCAGAAAAGAAAAATACAAGTATAGTAAAAAAAGAAATATGTAAAGAAATGACTTCCCATTTCATCACAAGAATTATTTTAGTAATTTATCACCATCTCTTAAAATACATATTCCATATTCCCATATTCCATCTCTTATTTATAAACAACGCATTTCAGTTCTAATTATGAAAAATCATTAAAGGTTATCAAGAGATAACATATCTATTTTAACCTCGATAAACTTTATATTCCTTCCTTTTATTTTTAACAAATAATATCCTAGAACTTGATTTCATTTTTTTATTCCTGTTCATAGAATTCATTGAAATTTTAATAAGCTTTTGTAAAACCAATATAAGAAAATTAGAAAATTATCTGGGTCATTTTCTTGGTTTGTTATTTTTGTATCATTTTTAATTATCGTCATCATTTAATTATCGTCATCAATTATTGTATGTCCTCCAGCATAGTGTCTTTCCATATTCTCGTAGTCTGTTGTTTTTAAAATTCACCTTCAAATCAATCTCAATTTTGCAGGTAAAATTTGTTCCTCTTAACTTATGTAAAATCCAGTCCATCTATAGAGGCAGATACTCTTAAAATTAACTTCTGTGTCTATTGTTCAAAAATGTTCTTTAAAAATGTCCAGTGTTAAAATACTTAGCTTCATTTTATATTAGTAAGCCAAATTGAAATATTTTTCACCATTAATTATAATCTTTAGTTCCCTCCAACTTTCAGAGTCTCATCATTTTTAATAACAAAACCAAACCATTTTCCCTTGGGAAGGAGTCTTTGAGTTAATTTCAAAATGTTATTTCAAAGCCACCTGTACTCTTACTTCATTCCAAAATTAAATTGTATTCACCCTTTTGTTCTTTATTCTAAAATATTTTTAAGTTTTTAAACTTGTATTTAAAACCCCTTTTGCAAAGAATTGGAAAATCTGGTGCTATAAAATATGTCAACCCAAAAGTTCCTAATACCTAAAAAGTATTTATCAAGCCATGTTTCAAAAGTGATTAGTAAAGATTGTATGTGAACCTGCAGTGTATCTATAAAGGCACTGACTGCGGTTTGAGGAAGGTGGAGATGTTGCTGTCTCAGACTTCTAATTCACTGGAGATTGCAGTCTTGCAGTCTCTTCGTGAGGAGCAACTGTATGGTGAGCAATCTCAAGTTCTCTTGTCCAGAGGAATTCCGATGAACTGCTCTATTCTGGTTCTTCATTCTACCATGTTTGCTGGCTCTGCTTTTAGCCATTTCCCCTGGACGTTCCCATTTCTGAATGCTTTTAATAAATTTTTTCATCTTCCTTCTGAAATCCTCCTGGTGGTTGAAACAAGAACTCTTATTGTAACCAGAATTTCTTCTGCTATTTAAAATTCACAGTTTAAAGATAATGTAAGCCTGAAGTTGCAATGAATATGGAATTGTTCATTGAGGCTTATTGATTTTTAAAAATCATTCTATAAACAAGTTGTAGTAAGTATTAGGTTTGTTCATTTTTTAATTTGCAAACACATTTAATAGAGCATGCTTTTAACTGTAACACATTTATCCTTAAATTTAATTGATTGCAAATAATCATAACCAGGTATCCAACAAAAGGATGTGTCCTCCCTTTTGTTGTCCTGTCCCCTTATATCCAGCAGGGATGTGCATAAAATAAAATATTGTCCAGTTTTGTGTTGGGTTTTGTAACTTTGAATGATGACTAAGTTATAAGAATGGTTATAAGTTGAGGAGTACCATAGTATACTTAGATTCTGTAAAACTCCCTTTAGGTTGTCTCATTAAGCAAGGAGAGAGAGTGGAGATACATTAAAAAATATATGCAGTGATCTAATGTGAATATTTTTTGCAGGAAGTTGCTAGATCCTGGAGTAGCATTATGTGCCAAACCATCCATGTTTCTCAACCTTGTCTACAAATCTTTGAAGGCTGACACAGTATTACGACGAGTTAAAGCTTTTGTGAAACGATTACTTCAAGTCACCTGTGGACAAATGCCACCATTTGCCTGTGGGGCCCTGTATCTCGTGTCGGAACTTCTGAAAATAAAAC
Organism: Hydrophis major; assembly: GCA_033807585.1. Taxonomy (NCBI): domain Eukaryota; kingdom Metazoa; phylum Chordata; class Lepidosauria; order Squamata; family Elapidae; genus Hydrophis; species Hydrophis major. The sequence continues at coordinate 351,971,452 of CM066328.1, forward strand.
CAGGCTTATGGGTACAGCTGCAGGATCATGTGGTATGATATGTTCCAGTTGCATGTTTTTTCTTTGCCTATCTTAGCTACTGACTTCATTTTTTAAAATGCTGAGACTATTTAAGATGTTGTTTTACCAATGATCCTTTAATCGAGAGGATCAACTAATAGTGGTGTAATGTGTATAATTGGAGTCAGATGGGTTTGAGGAATAAAATTTTCCCCACTGAATTGTAATAGCTGAAAAATAGCAATAGCACTTAGATTCACTATACTTTACAGCCTTCTCTAAGAGGTTTTCAAAATCAGTATATTGCCCCCAACAATCTGGGTCAACCTTGAGCCGGTGAGAATCGAACTGCCAAATTGCAGTCAGCAGAAGTAGCCTGCAGTACTGAAATGAAATTATAAATGAAATTATTGCAGAATAATTTTAAGTATTTGTGAATTGTCTTTTAGAGTCAGTTTGCTTTAAAGGTTAAAGGTATTGGAGATGGGCCACAATATCTACCTTAGGCATGAAAGTCAGTTGGATAATTTTCGGCCAGTCACTTTTTCTCAGTCCAAGGAATAAAACAGAGCAAATCACTTCCAAAACGCTCTGTAGAAAACTGCATGGACTTGCCATAGGAGTCAATGTTGACTTGAATTTTTCCAAAAATATCAAATTGAAATAAAGGTTATGACTTAAAGGTTGTTTTATGAAAGAAATGATATGTTAGATAAAATGTATAATTGTGTTAGATCCAATTAATTTGTCTCAAAAATTGAATCTTTACATTCAATTAGCAGATATAATTACATTCTAGGAAAAAAAGTAGTTTCGTCCTCATTGATCTGTGGGTTTCCATTATGTTTTATTAGATAATAATGTGCTATTAAATTGTTTTTAAAACCCTAAATGTAATTTTGTGGACCACTAGTTTAATACATATCTCAACAAAAATAATTCTGGGATTTTCAAAGTTAAGGCTATACCTCTGAAGATGTAGCTATTTAAACTCTGTAATCTTACTCATGTAATATTTACTGTAATCTTTAACAGTAAAGACCACTGGGTTTAAGTTTGGAGATAAGACTATACAAATGTAATGAAATATAAATTCTGTTCACTGATGTGCCTCATGTAGCCTTCTGACATTTGCTTTTGCTTTCACAGTTTATCCTTCAAACTGTTTTTTGCTGTTTTGAAGCAACTTTCTATCTACTTTTAGGAATTATCTTCAAACTATTTAAGTGATTTGGAAGTTCATATCAAACTGTATCTGCTTGCTTATCTTTTAAAACAGTTGTTCCCAACCTTTCTGGATCCATGGACCAGCAGTGGAAAGGGGAGGGGATGGTTTTGTGTGCACACTCGCTGCTTGTGCAAAAGGAGCTTTGTTGTGCTGGCCTGCTGCTTGCGTGGCTTGTTTTGTAGTACCAGTCCATGGACTAGGGATTGGGGACCCCTGTTCTAAGAGCTGTCTTGTTTTCGATATTGACCGTTCTTGCTTAAAACTGATTCTTTCTGTAGGAATCAGATGATGAGGAACATTTTCATGATCTTGAAGAACAAGAAGAAAACCTTGTAGATGCAGACAAACAGATAAATAATGAAGATATAGGACAGTCTACAAAACCTCATAACCAGGCTTCAGAGGCATCATGGATACATCACCAGAATCTAACAGGTAAGAATGTTTTGAAAATCTGTTTGTTCAACAATCATTATAATAGGGTTTGAAATTTTAGCAGATTGTTTTAAAATTTGCAGATTTTAATTTGCAGAACGAGTTTGTTTTGTTAAATGAAAGAGTTAAAAAGTCAGCAGAAGGATCTGAATACTAAAGTGGATAGGTCATAAAGCATTAATTTTCCCAAGTATTTAAAAAAAAATAAAGACTATAGAATGGGAATTGAAGTAATAGGAGTTTTGTTGGGCCATGAGTCAGATTCTTTCAAGAAGAATTCTTATTTCCTTGATCACTTAGGCTCCTGTTTTATCGAAGATATCTCATTCTCTTTCATATCATTAAAAGCTGTACTTGGAGTAGTATGAGCATTGGCTTACCATGCTGCTCTTCACTGTCTTTTTCCATCTAAACTACATGGATTTCGGGTCTAGGATATAAAATACAAATAGCTAAGGTGTTGGGGAGGTTGTTTATTGCAAAAAGGTCTATTTCTTGCTTTGTTCTATTAACTAGGTATTTCTGTTAATTTACTTTGGAAAGTAATAAAAAAATCTCTTCTTTAACAGGTGGCAAAGGCACAGGTAGCTATGACCCATTATCCCGGAACCCTTCATACTGTGAAGCTGATAGAACAAGCTTTTGGGAACTGAAGAAGGTACAAATTTTCAAGCATGAAAAATTGGAGGAGAAATCTGCCTAATCTAATCATAATATTGTAGTTATATATATTATGAATTAATTTATGTTGCTTCAATCATTTGATACTCATTCTATTTCCTCCTCCTGGTGATATCATTAACCATATCTCATGCTGCTTTCTCAGGCAAAGCACAAAATAAGTGAGTGTTTGAGCCAAAAATGGTCACAGTCTTCATAGTGTTAGTTACAGAGTCCACAGATTCAGATCCTTCCTTATTGGGCATAAGATGAATAGTCACTCAGGTGTGGTATTAGAAGGAACTGAAACTTTTGATTTTGTATTTGGCTCTAATTTTTCTCTTTCCTGTATTTGATTCAGTTTTAGATATGCAGGTTTGAGTATTTGTAGGCCTTTAGTATTAAAAATGAATTAAGAAATTGTGGTAATGAATGTTTTACTGTGCAATAATTTTTCTTTCTTGACTTAAATAACTCTTTGCAGTTTTGACAGTATTAGAGATTTCAACATCTTAAAATAGTGAACTTATAACTTTGGACTTTCTAGCTTTCAGAGCACTTCCATCCATCTGTGGCTCTTTTTGCACAAAGAATTCTAGAGGTTAGTTGAGCTTCTTATTTTATTTTGTCCCTGAATTGTTGAGAAAGGCTCTCCCATCCTAAAACACAGAAAGGAAGCAAAAAACAAATGGGGGTGTAATTTGCCTACTAGTCTAGTTTAAGGTAGCCATCTTGCCAGTTGACTATATTAAACATAGACATAGTTTAGACATAGACTGTCAACATATTTCAACATGCAGATATTTGATTTTCATTTCAACAATATTAATAGATAAATGGATTGATTCTATTTGTTTGGTATTTACAAGTCTACTTGAGTAGATCAGGAAGAGTTATTACTATCTTGTTTATTCTTTAAGAGACTGGAAGTACTGTTTTAATCCAGATTATACAGAATTACAATTTCCCCCAACAGTTTAAGAAATCAAATCAGTGTCATATCTTGGCAATTCTTCCTGCTTAATAGTTAACTTTAAGTAGATAAGACTTCTTTAGTTGTTAATCAAATTTATATGGCTGCCTATGTCACAGGAAGTGATTGGGCACGGTATAATAAAAAATAGAACATATATAAAACAATCATTATATAAAATATAAGCAATAGTATTAAAATTAAATTTTCCACTGGCATATTTCTTGGTGCTAACTGTAAATGTGCTTTTCTCTCTCTGATGCAGGGTAATTACATTGAATATTCAGGTGATCCACTACAGGATTTCACATTAATGAGGTTTTTGGATCGTTTTGTTTATAGGAATCCCAAAGCTCACAAAGGCAAAGGTATGAAGCCTTTAATTTAGTAAAGCAATAAAGATTGAAGTTAACATGAACAACCATTCTAAGGTTGCTTGATTTCTCAACTTATTTTTGCAGAGAATACTAGTAGTGTGGTAATGCAGCCAAAGAAGAAACAGTCCATGAATGATGTGCGAAACCTGGCAGGTAAAATACCTTGTAATTCTAAAGATGATCACTAGTAGTTTCCTGTCATTATTATAACAATGTTGTAATATCCACTGGTTTCAATAGAAGCCATCAAATGTCCATTGAATATAATTCACTGGAATCTTCTGAATCAGAGAGTCCTATGAACAGAAATGCCTATTATGCAAGAGAAGTTTTCTGCCATTTCTCCTGCAGCTCCCAAAATACTAACTACATTTTTCTGGAGTTTTCCTCAAACCTCTAGAGCAGGGGTCGGGAACCTTTTTGACTAAGAGAGCCATGAAAGCAAAATATTTGGAAATTTATTTCAGTGAGAGCCATATAATGTATTTTAAAAGTGAATTCAACTAAATGTCAGTATAATAAGCCTCTGAATTTATTCTTTTAAATAATGTTGTTATAATACTCACCATTAATGCGACTTCTGGTGCTGCATGGATTTGCTGATGTCTTTGTAGTCTGGTTGGTACTTGGTGAGGTTAAGCTTCATGCAAGCGTTGAGACTTTCATCCGTTAAACGTGATCGTAGATTGGACTTGATGTTTTTAAGATGTGAGAATGACTGCTCACATGCATACGTAGATCCAAACATGGTCAACACAGCAATACTCACACGCTGCAGTGTGTGGTATGTGACAGGAAGCGCGTTCCAAGTTTTGAGAATCAGTTGGTCTTCGGGTTGAAGTTTTTTCATTTCTGTCCACATGTGCTTGCTCGCCAACTCCGCTTTCTGTCGTGTGATTCTTTCCAAATCTTCATTCAGTGACTTGAACTTGTTCACCCACATGTCTGAGGCCTTCAGGTCAGCCACTTCTGCTTCAAAATCTCTGACGGAGACACCTCTAACTCAGGTCGGCTGTGTTCAGTGAACACTCGGTTGGATGGGTGATGAACTTAAAAAGACGAGCGTGCTCACGAAATTCTCCAAAGCGTGCTTTGAAGGACTGTAGGAGACTGGATGTGAAGCCAGCTAGCTGGTGGAGATCAAAGTTTTGAATGGGCTCACTTGCTGTGCATGCATCTTTAAACTGGCTCAGTTTTTCAAAATGTAGTAAACGACCTGTTTCAAGATCCATAATGAAGAGCTCTAGCTTGTTTTCAAAAGCAAACACAGCTTGTTGAAGGGATAACACTGTATTTCCAATGCCTTGCATTTTCACGTTGAGCTGGTTCAGATGTTCAGTCATATCTACGAGATAGTAAAACTTGAGGAGCCACTCAGTTTCGGCTAGCTCAGGATGCTCGATGCCTTTCATTTCAAGGAAAGTCTGGATTTCGTTCAGGTAAGCCGCAAAACGGCTAAGCACCTTCCCTCTTGACAACCAACGCACATTGCTGTGCAAAAGCAGACCAGGATAGTTATTTCCAACTTCATCCAGCAGTGTTTTAAACTGGCGATCATTTAAGGCTCGGGCAGCAATAAAGTTGATCACACGAATGACCAGCGACATCACTTCGCCAAACTGCCCGTCACACATCTGAGCACAAAGTGCCTCCTGGTGTAGAATGCAATGGAAACTTAGGATGGGTCTATTTTCATGTTCACAAAGAAGCGCCACAAATCCTTTGTTTTTCCCCACCATACACGGAGCACCATCAGTACACACTGAGAGAAGTTTATCCATAGGTAGATTTTTTTCTTGAGCAAACTCCATGAAAGACTTGAATAAATCCTCACCTCTTGTGGACCCTTTTATTGGCAGAACAGCAAGACTTTCTTCGCGCAGTGTGTCATCAACAGCATATCTTGCAATCACGCTGAACTGCGACAAATGGCTCACGTCTGTTGACTCATCCAAAGCCAGGGAAAAGAACAGCGCTGCATTTATGTCCTTCACTTGCGTTTCCTCCACTTTGTTTGCCATCATGATGGTACGATCATGAACAGTTCTTGCCGACAGAGGCATGTCTTGTATCCGTTTGATTATCTTGTCTTTGTTCGGAAGATCATCAAAAAGTTCATTGGCTACATCCAGCATGAACGTTTTAGCATACTCGCCATCTGTGAATGGTTTTCCGTTCCTCACTATTGCTAAAGATCCAGCAAAGCTAGCGGAATTATAGTCACCTCGCCGGGTCCATACGCGGAGTTGCTGCTGGCTAGCTTGCACCCTGCTCAGTAGCTCTTGGCACGCTTTCTTTCTGCTGTCTCCCGCAAAGTATTTTGATGCAAAGGTAGCATGGCGCGTGTCGAAGTGCCGCTTTACATTCGACCGTTTCATCGATGCAATTTTGTCATTGCAAATTAGACACACCGCAGAACCTGCTCTCTCCACAAAGGCGAATTCTTCGGTCCATTCGTCCCGAAATGTACGATACTCGTCATCTTTTTTTCTTTTTGCCATCTTCTTTGTCGAAGGGTTAGCTTTGAGCTAATGACCGAGCAGACTGATTCAAAAGGGGGCATTTACCTGTTTACCCAGCAACGGCCAACGTAGGCCAGTATCATCCAATTAAAATAATGGACAATTGCTCCTGCAGCAAACTGCAGCCCTGAACAGGACATGAGCAGTGAAAAATCGATGGATGGATTAAAACAAGTGAGAATATTTTGTTTTATCTGCAAGCCAGATGCAATCATCAAAAGAGCCACAGCTGGCTCGCGAGCCATTGGTTCCCGACCCGTGCTCTAGAGCATATCTGGACTGGGGAGAATTCAAGGGTCTTATGGATAAAGGAAGTAATTAGTGATCACATTAGCGATCTTCCATTCTGACTGGCTTCCATTGGATTGGAGAGATTTTCATGAATGAAAATGTCGTACTAGACTAGGAGATGCTCCATTTTCTGATATAATTAAAAATAGTGATTTTTTTTGGCATTTTTCCTAAGGCAGAGGGGCCCCCCAACCTTTGGGGCACCAGGGACTGATTCTGTGGAGAGAGGTTTTTCTGTGGGCTGGAGGGGGTGTGCTTTTGTGGGCAGCCTGCACCCTGCAAACGAGGCTTTGTGTGGCCCAGTTTGTGGCATGCTGCAGACCGGTGCTGGTCTACAGACCAGGGGTTGACGACCCCTGTCCTAAGGTACCACATAATTACATTTTTATGACTAAATGGTTTAAACAAGGAAGTAATTTAAACTTTCTTAAATACATTATATAATGAATTTATTCTGATACTATGTATTGGTGCTTGCTTTGGATAAAATTTCAAACTGGCAGCTAGTCTGAGTTCGAAGAATTGTTGAAGTATTATATATCTTTCTGATTCCAAGAACTTTTTGTCTAGCTTCATTCTCATGAATTTAGAATAGCGATTAGAACTGAATACAAGAGGGGACATAGGGAAGATTTGTCTCTCTACCTTTCCCCTAAGAACTTGAGTACAATATACACACCAGGCATACCTATATAATTTTAGTTCAGAAGAATTTTTTTTTACTTGCATTGGAATTTTATAAATAGGGCATTTTCAGTAGCATTGTGACAATGAATGCTTTTTAAAGAGAAAAAGATCTAAAAAGTTTGGAGGATTGTACGAGAGTAAATAAATTGTAGTAAATCATCTAAATTATCACTTACTTTAATTCTACTGGGATGCCTATACTTTATCAATGAATCCCTCCAGCAGCAGAGGGACACTAGATGAATGCAATCCCCAGTGAGCCTCATTAATTGAATTCGGCATATTATAACACTTCTTTTTGTTAATATTTTGAATCAAATTAATTTATTTAAAATATATTGAAATTATATTGGCAATTTCAAATTGTGTTGTTTTGGGATCCAAATGGAAAGAAATCATTGTGTTCACATCTCTTATTCAATAAATTTAGAATAGGAAATAGGAAACCTATGCAGAGAGGATACTTAAGCACTGGGCTTAAATGTCCCAAGTTCCAGAGTTGGTGCTTCTTGTCAGCCTTACATTATTAAGAATTTAATGTGTTCATAGGTTCTATTATTCATATAAGTATTTTTATAGAGAGCTAGCAGCATTAATCAGTGTAAGAGTAATCTATATATGACATTTGACATTTAATATTTCTATTTCTAGTGAATAGTAAAGAATTCCTTTCACAAGATGAAAGCAAAATACCCGTAGATGAAATATTTTTCCACAGGTAATTACATATTTTTTAAAAATTATACTTTGGGATACCAGTTATCCTTTTATTCTTAATTGGGTGTGGGGAGAGTTTTTTCTTCTTCTTAAAAGTGTATATTATCATTACAGTTTTTATTATAACAGTGCTTGTGCAAATCTCATAATACAATTATATAGAATAGGGAGGGGATTGTCAGGAGGGGAAAATTAAGTAATGTTAAGGGCTTTTAAAAACTAAAGGAGAAAGATAATAAAATGCAATTGGATGAACAAACTCAATGATGCCATATTGGCTTAGATTGTCTCTATTTGATCAACATCAGCTTCAGTAGCTGTTTTGGGAATTCTTGCTCTTGATTTTTCAGACCTGATATTCTTCTAGTAGAGAGTCAAGCCCTCACAAAAAACCCTCTCTTGGTAGCATCTGATGACATGGTATTTTGCAATGTATTCAAAAGAGTCACTTCAACAAGAGTGCCAGCACCAAACTAGCATCCTTCTTGAAGCAGTAAATCAGCTATATTTGGAAAACTTTCATGGCTCCTTCAAAGACTATCTCTACCCTGTTTCTCCAACAATACAGGCTCCCCCAATAGGAAGTCCCAGCATGTTTTATAGGCATGAAATGAAATTAAGCCCCTCTCCCCAAATTAAGGCCTATATTAAAACATGCGTAATGGGGGGAATGATGGGGGGGGCTTGCCGCTAGGAAGCACTTTTGTTGCACACCCGGATATGGTGCTACCTGCGTTGACCCCGATACGAAGTGCCCCACCAATGCCGAGGTCAACATCCAAGCCATCGCCGTCCGCCCGCCCGAAGATGCAAGGGGGGGAATTAAGTCACCCTCCAAAAAGACGGCCTAGCCATTTTTTGGGGGCTCAAAAAAAAAAATAAGACCCGGCCTTTTTATATGAGAAACACGGTAGCTATTTGCATCTGTGTCAATGGACTCCCAGTAAGATGTGTAACAAAATGAAGCCTGTTGAATCACTTATGTCAATCAAAATCAATATTAAGGAACTAACAGTACACAAGAGAGTAGGAAAGGTAAACAACAGCAAATAAAGAAAAAATGACTGGCTGGAAATTGTAATAGATCAGTGAACAAATCAATCCAGACTTTTCACTTGAAGCAGAAATGACCAGGCTTAAATGCTCTTCCTTGGAACACAATATGCGAACATGTAGTTTTCTGGAGAAAACTTTCTTGCTGAAAATGGTGGAAGAAAAGAGAATGCAGCAAGGTGGATGGACTCATTCACAGTGGCAATGGGTGCATTGTTAGAAGACCTGATGGATCAGGTTAGGGACATAATGTCATGGAGAAAATTTATCCATGTGGAAACTAACAATTGACACTGATTTGATGGCATGTAATATTCAATTCATAATAAAACAGTAATAGGTCAAAATAATTTTACATGTTTGTTATGCTATATTACTGGGGAATGTTGAAAGGGTTCTATTTTTATCTCAAAGCAGTACAGGTGAAACTCGAAAAATTAGAATATCGTGCAAAAGTTCATTTATTTCAGTAATGCAACTTAAAAGGTGAACCTATTATATGAGATAGATTCATTACATGTAAAGCAAGATGTGTCATAATTGAGATGATTATGGCTTACAGCTCATGAAAACCCCAAATCCACAATCTCAGAAAATTAGAATATTGTGAAAAGGTTCAATATTCTAGGCTCAAATCAGCTAATTAAGCCAAAACACCTGCAAAGGGTTTCTGAGCCTTTAAATGGTCTCTCAGTCTGGTTCAGTAGAAATCACAATCATGGGAAAGACTGCTGACCTGACGGTTGTGCCACAGTCATGTGACCACTATTTGCAACCTTTCCTGCTGCCTTCTCATAAGTAAGGTCAAAAGGGAAGCTAGCAGGGAAGGTGGTAAGTTGTCTCTTCCTGCATAATGGTCTGCATGTATTGGCATTATGTAATGGCGATCCTGATTCCCATTGCCATTGTAACCCAAAGACTATCTGTAATGACTTTAAAATGATATAGTATTTACAAAAGTAAAATCCTGAACTGTGTTTGTATTACTTAAATAGCAATAAACTAGTTTTATGTGGACATGCACAATATTTGTTTGCTTCTCAGGTTTTATAAAAAATTAGACTTGGACAAAGAAAAAAGGAAGCCTGTGGGAGATGATGAAAGTATAGAAGATGTGGATGATGAAGAATTTGAAAAAGCATTAGGTAAGGCTATGTATACTATTTTGTTCATCTTCCCAGGTAAATAATGATAAATGATATACAGAACATTTGATTTCTTTGAATGTGGCAGTTACTATTTGACACCAGTCTTGAAATCCTGAAAATGTTTTTATTTCCTTTCCTCCTATACTAAAAATAATTTAGTTACTTTAAGTTACTTTCTAACCCTTTCCTTTTCGGGTTTAATTCATGTTTTGCTAGGTGCTATTTTCCTTCTGTGATTCTCCACAATAATTTATAGTAAACCAAACTTTAAAATTTTAAATATTTTAACTTTGACATTACAATATTGTAGTTCTGGACCTAATTTCTTTCTTTCAGATTCATTTGAACAAGACAGTTATTTTGGGAATATTGAGAGTGATCTTAATTTTGCTGGGTAAGATTTTTAAAATTCTGTACATCAATTCTTTTTTTATATATAATTTTTATTTTATTTTAAGATAAACATACACAGACAATACATAAAAAAAACATAAAACCATCTTCCATTTTGTACATACAGTGTGTCAGTTGGTTTAGAATCTTTTGTGCGATCTTTTCATAATCAATTACAATTTATATCAATCTCATATTGTCAAACAAACATATGCGTATATATTTTTCAATGATTAATTATCCTGCTATTTATTCCATCAATATTATATTATGCTGTCATTCAATGGTTATATATGTCTACATTATACTTTGTATCAGTCTATTAAACTTCTATAACAAAATTATCTATTGTTACCTTACCATGTCTTTTTATCCAACCATTGATAAAACAAATCCCATATCATATTTGTATATCAATTCTAAAGATTCCAGATAACAATAACTGGTTTAAACTAGCATGAAGAACTGATTATACAGCATATAGTGCATTGATGGCTCAGGATTTTTCTGAAAAAAAAAAAGAACCCTTAATAGTATGTAACTGAATGGGATTTTGAATAGCTCTTCATATTTGAAATATTATTACCAATCATCCAAATCACTGTGAAATTAATATAATTTTATGCAAAACATAATCCTAGAGCACACTTTTTATTTTTTAGTTAGTTTCTGGGATTTTGGTTTGAGCAAAAATGAGAATTATCAGAGAAAATCTCTGAGAATTATTTTTATTTTAGAAAGATCTGAACATACCCAAGTGATATACCTGATATAATATCAAAAACTTTTAGAAACCTTTTGCAGTGTTTGAATTGTTTTGTTTAGAAAGGATAAAATGTTTTTAAACTAATATCTGACTTCTGAAGTTAGCTTGTCCTTGAGGTTGAAGAGAAAGCCTCAGTGTAAATCTCTTAGATCTACATTTTGAAATTTATTTCTGTTCCATGTATGAAAATAATTTTGATAATGTGAGTATGGAAATAAACTAATCCTTTTTTGAGTACTTTTCCCCATAATTTGATGTAGATCAGAATTCTTTTTTCATCTAGAAATACTGAGAGTGATAAAGTACTTGGGTTTGAAATAAGGAGTATATAAGAAACAGTTGACACAGAGCATTCATTGGCATTCATTACAAAGTAAAACTCTGTGTCAACTGTTTTTTGTATATGCTTTCTATTTCAAGCCCTATTAATTGAAAATAATCAAATAGAAACCTAGTAGAATAAGCAATGGATCATTTTTATTTGTATTCTCTCCCTTCCCCTTCCAACATATTTGGAGTTTAGTGCTTCATTTACTGAATAGTTCGGAGCACTTCTTTTTTCTTATTGGCCAAGAAGACAGAAACTGGGAGAGCCATTGATGCTTCAGTGTGTGTTTTTATTCCTATTGGTTCAAGTTTCATATGCTATGAAATGTTAGTGTTACAGGAGAACAGGGATTTGGGATGGAAAGCTGATCAGCATTCTTGGATTATATAAAAAGATTTAGAAGATCAGATTTAACTGTTATGTAATTTTGTGAAAGTATCCGCATCAAACCACATTTATGATACATCTTATATGTCTAGATTTGTGCACATTTATAGCTAGTTCCCAGTGAAAAATTCCTTTTATCAAGTACTCAAGCTTTGGATCAGAGTTCTAGCAGCTAGCTGGGTGACTTTGGGCCAGTCATTCTCTCAAACCAACTCACCTTACAGGGATGTTGTGGGGAAAATAGGAGGAGGAAGAATTAGGTATATTCACTGCCTTGAGCTATTTAAGAAAACAGTAAAGGCAGGATATAAATAAATAATTATGGGATATTGAGATATCACTCTTGGTTTTAGATATTGCTATTTCAGATGCAGATTCTTATCTCTTTTTCCTTTTGCATAAAGGTTGGCTAATTTATCCAATATAAAGTAATGTAGCATTGATGGTTGTGGTTCTTCAGAATTTCTTACAGTGTAAGGAAGCATTATCAGTAAATTCCTTGAGTCATCAGCTTAAGTGCAGGTGATAAATTATAATTTAATTAGCTTTCATAAAGTTAAAATACGTATGACAACAATTATATACTGTTCTAATCAAAGAACACAATCTGGGCTACCTCAAAATAAAGCACCACAATCATAAATAAGATACACTCTCCAAGCATCTAATCCACCAAGGCCTGTTTAAAAAGGAAGATAAGAATTGTGAGAAAAAGTATCTAGAAAGATGTGTATTTAAAGTTTATTTCCATCATTTTTAGTAATATAAAAGTCAAAAATAAAAAGAAGAGAAATTCAAATGATGAAACAGAATCAGAAGACTCTGAGGAAGACAATTTTGAGAACCTCGATGATGAGGAAGTCTCTCTGAGTAGTATGGATGAAGACTTTGGGGAAGATATTGATGAAGAGGGAGGGACTTTCATGGATGTTTCAGATGATGATAACACTCCAGGTAAACAAAGGTTCCCATAGTCCTAAAGCTTTGTTATTCTTGCTAAAACAGTTAAACTATACAGATAAATTGTTCCAATTTTAAAAGTTATGTTGTAAAAATCCTTGAGCTTATGCAATCTTGAGTTGTTCCAATATTTGCAATATGCAAGTGTTTCCAAGTGAAGGACATCAAAATTTCATGCTGTAATTTTCAATTTTATTATATAACAGGTTTTACTAGTTCTTTTTGTTAACAGATGAAAATGATGATACTGCAGTCACACCTGGCAGTAAGAATAGCAAAAGAAAAAAAGAAATAGATTTTGCTGGATCAGTTAAAGGCAATATAAATAAATGTAATACTTTTAAGACTTGACAAATAAGAAGCATGAGAAATTCATGTTTCTGTCAAAATACCAAGGGATTAGCACAAGTTACCAGAATTATTTTCTTTCCAGTGCACAATCACAAGCAGTTTAACGTGCATGAGGGATTTATATTGGTGACATTTGGAAGGTAATAAGGGATAATTTCATTGAATCCCACATTCATTTTGTCAAAAATGAATTTTGTTTTTGATTCCATTATAAAACAGTTTATCAATCAATCCAGTTTTTATATCAGAGGAGTGGCTAATGTAACATCAACTTTCTAAAAAGTAAGAATTTCAGTGAGGGTGGAACATGGAAATTCATAGTATATTGTTAAATTTATTCCTTCCAAACCAGTGGAAAGTGGTAGGTTCTGTAAATGAGAATGTTGCTGAGTTAAGAGACTGGAACTGTTCATTGTACAATATTTATCCAATTCAGATCTGTGGATTTTTCTAGTTCTTTCCAGCCACAATTGATTCTTTGGCCACTACTTTGTTATACTTACAACAATGAATGCTTGCTTTATGTAAAACTGTGCAGAAGCAGTTGCTGAATGCTCTTTTTCTTTTAAGGGTCAAAGAAGAGAAAAAGAAAACTCAAAGATACTGGTGTTGCTGCTGCTGCAGAAGAAGTAGGTGTATTAATTTTAGAATCTGTTAAATGACGTTTGATTTGAAGGCATTCAGATATCTAATTGTGTTGCATTTCTTTTAAAGTTTGGTCACTTGCTGGATGAAAATATTGGGTCCAAATTTGACAATATTGGAATGAATGCAATGGCCAACAAAGATAATGCAAGTAAGTAACTTGTATATGAACATCTTATCCCACCTCAACAGGGTGTACCTACTGTAAATATTCTTACTGATCAGAACCATTATTTTTGGGTTGGGTTGATATTATTGTTGACTTCTGACAACTGCTAGGACTAATCCCTATAGTGTTTATTAGGACTAAGGAAAGTGGATGGAAGTACTTAATGTAGTTGTTAACTGCTTGGTAGTGTCTCTTGTCATTTATATTCTTTTTGTTTCATTGCTTGTTGCGGGGGGAGGGGGAAAGATGGGAGTTTATTTTTATTCTTTATATATATTTTTTGTAAGCTACCTAGAGTCATTGAAAGTGAGTGGGCAGCCATATAAATTTTTTAAATAAATAAGTAGGTAATTTTTGTGAAAAGTCTTTTAAGCATTCTGCTGTTGAGAGGCTTCCATTTATCATGTTAAATGGAATTTTAATGAACCTGCGACTGCCAATTCTTTTATGCCTGATTATTATGCTTAATCTTTTAATTAGCATATAAAATACTTCTTTAGAAGTGCTGGTTAGATGAAACATACATAGAAATATATAATGATTGGTATCCTGCTCTTTATTCTACTGGGAGCCTTGGCTATATTTCTTTAGCTTCCAAAATAAGGTCAAACCTATATTCATTCTGTAGTATTTCTATATAGAATGTAAAAACTTTAATTCATAAAATTATTCACACATGAAAAAGCAGTTGCCCAAAAGCATAACTAGTGAGATCTCTATTCTGTTTTTTTAAATATACTGAGCTGTTTATTTTAGATATATTATGAAAATACACAAAATATGTACAAGTGTGCAATAATAAGATTGAAGAGCCTGCTGAAAAACAAAACAAAAAACGGAATCTTTTAATGTATCTTTTACATAATTTTTTATTGAAAAAAATGCAACAAGAGTATTTGTGGTTTGATCTTTTGAACGTCTTGCCTTATAAATACTTCGCATCCAAATAGAAAACTGCTTTCAAGTTTAAAGAGTGTATTTATATCATTGATTTATCTAATTTATTCACTGTCTTCCTCTGTTAGATCTCAAACAGCTCAAGTGGGAGGCAGAACGCGACAAGTGGATTCACAATAGAGACGTGAAAAGTATCATCAGGCAGAAAAAGAAGTTCAGGCAGAAACCACTGAAAAACAAACAAAAATTCAAGCGAAAAAAATAAATGTAAATTCATTTGATATTAAATACTAACAAATTGTTTCTACTTACTTTTAGGGTTTTTTTGTAAGCCATTTCTCTTCATCCATCTCTTTGAGCCCATAAATACCAGCCCACTCATTACTCTTGTAATAAACTGGGAAAATAAGAAAATGCCTTAAGGTTGAATTCAGAGGGAATTTTGAAGATATGATTTTGAGTATATTTTAATTTTAATAGCCAGAGGGAAGTCCTGCAGAATGTCATCTGTACCAAATAGCTATATTTAAAAAATTGTTTGGCTTGTTTCATGGACAAAGAATTTACACTTGATAATTTTTAACCAAACATACCTTCCAGAACAGATGGAAACCTTCGCTTCATTTTATGTCTGAAATCTGGGGCAAAAGGAATTTCTATTAGTTACAAAGTACTACAGCACACTTTAATGCAGCAGTTGCACAGCATATACTTTTTTTATATTATCCTAATCTTTCTGAATTCACTAAATATGAAATGGTAATTTGTAAAAGAAACAGAGCAAAATGTCTCCTTATATTTTAAAAAATTTTTAAGGAAGTTAATATCCAAAGAATTCTTGGGAAATTCAGCTATTGTGAAAAAAGACAAAAATATCATATTTCATTAATTTAATAAAATGGAAAGAGTAAGAATAAAGGCCTGATACAGTGAGATTCTCAAAGATCTGCACTAGGATTAGCAATATTTAATGCATTCATAAAGGAGTTTAAAGACTAGCAATGAATAAGTTTGTTGATACAATTCATCTGATTAAAACAAAACGGGATAATTAAGACATTTAAAATCTCCTGGAACAATGAGCATTAAAATACAGTTAATGTAGTCTAAGCAAGTGTAGAGTTATAGATATTTAGAAAAAAAAAATTGCAAATATTCTAGAAAGACCTAAACTGATGCTGACTATCCTTTGGAGCAGGGGTGGGCAAACTATGGCCCACGGGCCACACCCGGCCCGTTGGTCTGTCCAATCCGGCCCACCCCTGAAAAAAAATCGCTGCCATTGGTCTGTCCAATCCGGCCCGCCCCTGAAAAAAAAATCGCTGGCGTGGCGTATTCCCCTGCGCCGTGTGGCCCCCAAAGCTGCAAAACAGTGCGGAGCGATATAGGGGTAGGAAAGAAAAGAAATTTGCAAAGGCCTCGGCTGGGAGTTTGAAATCACCTTTGAGTGCGACCTCTCTGAAGGTGAGTCCCCGCCAATCCCCCTTTTTTTTCCGGGGCTTCCAGGCTTAAACTTTGCAAAGGCAAAGTTTGCAGGCTGGAGCATCTTCCCGCCGAGCGGGAAGGGTTCCGCCTGGCGGGTGGGGCAGGCTGCTTGGAGCGAGCTGCTTGGAGCCACCTAAAGTTAGGCTGTTGCTGGTGGAGCCTTGCCCTGCCTTGGTGCCCCATTTCCCGGTTCGGTGGTCCTGCTCAGGCGGCACTTTAAAAGCCTGATCCCAGCACCCGAGCAACTTCCCAGCAACTTTCGGCTTCCTTTTAACTCGTGGGTGCTCGCTCCTGGCCCCGAGCCGTGTGGTGGAGGGGAAGCCTGGCGGGCAGGCGGGCTGCTTGGAGGCGACCTGGCAGCGCTCCGGGCTTCCCCTCCGCCGTGCGGCTCGGGGCGAGGCGCGACTGCCTGCGAGTTAAAAGGAAGCCGAAAGTTGCTGGGAAGTTGCTCGGGTTTCCGGGGCTTCCAGGGCTTTGCAAAGGCAAAGTTTGCAGGCTGGAGCGTCTTCCCGCCGAGGAGCGGGAAGGGTTCTGCCTGGCCAGCGGGGTGGGCTGCTTGGAGCGGGCTGCCGTGCGGCTCGGGGCAAGTCGTGAGCGCCTGTGAGTTAAAAGGAAGCCGAAAGTTGCTGGGAAGTTGCTTGGGTTTCCGGGGCTTCCAGGCTTAAACTTTGCAAAGGCAAAGTTTGCAGGCTGGAGCGTCTTCCCACTGAGGAGCGGGAAGGGTTCTGCCTGGCGGCCTGGACGGGCTGCTTGGAGCCACCTAAAGCTAGGCTGCTGCTGGTGGAGCCTTGCCCTGCCTTGGTGCCCCGTTTCCTGGTTCGGTGGTCCTGCTCGGGCGGCACTTTAAAAGCCTGCTCCCAGCACCCAAGCAACTTCCCAGCAACTTTCGGCTTCCTTTTAACTCGCGGGCGCTCGCGCCTGGCCCCGAGCTGAGCGGCAGAGGGGAAGCCCGGCGGGCGGGCAGGCGGGCTGCTTGGAGGAGGCGACCCGGCGGCGCTCCGGGCTTCCCCTCCGCCACGCGGCTCAGGGCCAGGCGCGAGCCCCCGTGAGTTAAAAGGAAGCTGAAAGTTGCTGGGAAGTTGCTCGGGTGCTGGGAGCAGGCTTTTAAGAACTGCGCCCCAAGGAGCAACTGGCGGCCGGAGCGGCTGGGACTGGCAGTGGCAGTGAGGGGTCGACCTGTGCAGGGGGGGCCTGGGGCAGTTTTCTCCCGCGTCTGGCTTTGGAGTGGCCTGCCGTGCACTCTTGGGCATCTGGCTCGCTGTGTCCTGGGCGCGCCTTTCCCTCACCTCTCGGCCAGCAGCAGCACCTCCACTGCCGCCTCCTTCCTCCCCTAACACCCGCTGTTGTGATGCGTATTCCCGTAGACCTGAGCACCAGCAGGCGCTTCACATCTCCCTCCACGGCCTTCCCCTGTGGTAAGATGGGAGAGAAGAACAGCAGTGCCCTCAGCGGACCGAGGCGCGCTCGGTGGTGGACGTCCTGGCTGGGTGGAGCGGGCAGGTCCTGGGAAAGGCACGCAGATGTTTTCTGCCGAGGGGGCTTCCCAAGTGCCCGGGAGGACTCGTGGTTTAACGGCAAAAGTGGCGGGATGGGTGCTGGGCGGGCGGGGGGAAAGGCAGGCGAAAGTTCACACACACACACACCTCGGCAAGCGGTTTGCAGGGTTAGCCAGCAGTTTCTCGCAAGAGACTGAAGGCCGGTCTGCTCCCCCCAATTAGATGTTGATTCAAGAGGGAGGGTCAGCCCTGCTACTAATTGGTGGTTCAGTTTATCCGTGGGCACCGTAGGAGTTATGTTTTTTTGGGGGGGGGGCGTTTATTTCTTATCTTGTAAATGGCCAACTTGTGTAAGCTGAGGGGGTACATTCATACATACACACACATACACACACAGTCGTTTATTCGTAGGGGAAGAATCTGTTTGTCTGTCTTTATCTATCTATCTATCTATCTATCTATCTATCTATCTATCTATCTATCTATCTATCTATCTATCTATCTTGTGTTTTTAATCGGAAGAATATCAAGTCTGTGCATTAGGCACACTGACTTGATTTTGCAGAGCTGTGTGCTGACCCGGCCCGTCTGTCAAATTTTAAAAGTCAATGCGGCCCCCAAGCCAAAAAGTTTGCCCACTCCTGCTTTACAGCAAGGGTCTCCCATCCCTGGGCTGTGGCCCATTACTAAGCTGTGAGCTATTTGGAGCCGGGCCATGGAAGAGGGCAAGTGCATGCACGGATCCCCACTTGCACAAGCAGCAAGCGATTGTGTTTGTTCCATTTGCATGAGCGATGGGTGCATTTGCCAGCCACTCGCACAGAACCATCCCCTCTCCCTCACCCCTCGTGCTGGTTTGCAAAGCTGAAATGGATAGGGAATTCTGCTTTAGAGGATTTTAGAAATAACAATCGATAGTTTGACAAAAGCATTTCCTTTTGAATAAAAGAAAAAGAAAGGAACAAAGGAAACTAACATAAAAATAAGCAACCTCTTAATACAAATCTGTATTTTGATATTTGAAATGTGAGCATAGCTCTGGTCAGCACACTTCAAAGATAATATGCTGGGAAAGGTGGAAGAAAAGAGGAGGATAATAGCAGACTCTGTTACAGTAGCAATGAGTGCCATTCAGAGATGTGAAAGAAAAGGTTATAAAATCATCACAGAGCATATCTATACAGTAGGAATTGAAAATGCCTTGATTGCACATAAGACAAATGTAATGATAGTGAAGTTGCAGAAAATGTGGACCAGTTACTGTTCTATGAGGATTAGGATTCTTATGAACTAGTCAAATTATTTAATAAGTAAGGATGTGTACAAAAGGTGTTTTCCTATTGTGGATCTAGCACGAATACACTTGCTATATCGATTGCCATAACCTTCAAGAAGCCACACCTTTTCCTGGTTTTGCTGAATAACACCAGGGAAACTCAGAAAAACAACAACACTACATGGCTTCCTTATGGTGTGACAGTAGGTGTACCCACACTACATCCAAAATACTTATCCCATTTCAGATGATTGCCCATATCAATGAAGTTACTTGACATAAAAGTTGTATCAGATTCTTACCTTCATTTGAATTCATTTTGAAATACAAAGTATATGCGCCCAGAACTCCAATAATTTCCAAAATTAGAATTCTTTTGAAGAACCTGATAGAAGATTGGGGATTCATTGTTCAGCCAATCCCAAATCCTAGTGAATAGAACTGAATAAGGGTAAGCAATGACAACATTTCAGTAGTGACTTTAAATTTAAAGAACAAGAAACAAAACTACATGAAGCTGAAAGGGACAGAACTAAAGATGTATATGCTTTTACAGATACATTTCTCAGAGTTAACTGATCTCAGTTTGTTAAATCACTGCTGAGGTACTGGGTATTCCAATGATTTTCATTTTGAATCAAATATAGTTTACATCCAACATTCACTCAACATGCACAACATTCACTTAAGAACATGTGATATGTCTTTGTTAATACATTATGTGTAAACATCTAAGAAATGTTCAAGATGTGAATGTATTCATAGTTTTCATGGATGTAAGTATTGAAGCTGAGGATCTGAATGGAAATGAGAGTTGGATGCAGTGGAAATAGGGTAATTAGGGGCAATAAAAGCCAATGGATGATGAAAAGGTGAATATTAAAATGAGTGATAAATGCAATAGTAATACATTTATTTGGTAATATATTTGACTGATAAAATCACAAAATATGTATAAAGGATAAGCAAATGGGCTAAGAAAATAACAAAACTGGATGCATGGAAGTGAGTTCACAAAAGAATGGTGAATAGTTTAAAGCAGCAGTCTCCAACCTGTTGCAGCTTAGTGGCCCACAGGGAGGGGGAGGAAAAGGAAGCAGGTCATGTGAGCGTCGGGCTGGTGCGCACACATGTGTGCAGCTCAACTTGTCAGTGGTGAGCCAGCATGCATACATACAGCTCGACTCAAGGCGAGCTGCATGCGCATGCATGCCAGCCCACTGCATGCATGAGTTGAAACTATACATGTGCATGCATGCTGGCTTGCCTTGTGTGGCCTGGTTCCGAATAGGCCGTGGTTGGGTACTGGACCATGGCCCGGGGATTGGCGACTCTGGGTTTAAAAGACAAAACGCAATATAAGAATCAATGTATGCAAAGATTTTCAAGTGAGCAGTGAAATCATTAAGATTATAACCATTATAATTTCAGAATTATAAGAATTCTATTCAAGTGACAGCTGAATTAATTCTGTGGTTTTAAAATAGCCTTCAGTTTGCAAAATATACTGTTGGGGTAAAATTTTGAAATGAACCTGAACTGACTTGAATCCTAAGAGTAGTGCAATGTAGAATTAATACCATTGGGGAGATCACATTCTTGTCAATGCTCAGTCACATATAATGACTGACTTAGGCACGACTTTTTCATGCTGTTGTGGACAAAAATGAGATGAGGAAGTGCTTGTGTCCTATCTTCAGATTCTGAAGAAACGGCAGGATAATCAATTTTTATTATGGCCATATAGACCAATATCACAAACAAAAGCATTAAAAGCAACAATAATTAAAACATAAAAGACAATATATTATGACTAGTGATGAATTATCAGTTAATAGTCTGTCTAATTTTGCATATGGTATAACAATATATGGCTACATTCAGAGAAACTGCTTCATGCTGACCTGAACAGTAGTTATACATAAAAGAGACCAGTATTTGCCGATATTTTATTATGTGAGGTGTGCAATATAGGACATGAGCTGTAGTTTCAATAGTCCCTTGTCCACAGGGACACAATCTCAACTCGTGGTATTTTTTTGTATTGGCCTTCCAAACTGCTATGGGAACTTCATTGCAGCACACTAAGGTTAATGCCCTTCAGATTTTTGGGATGATGACTCTATAAAAGTATCTAGCTGCTTTAAAAGGGGGAACTAGATTACTAAAAAAAAAAAAGATTTTTGAGGGGGGAAGAGCAGTCTGATCTTATTGGATTTCCTGATCTTTGATATGTAATTTGAGTGCACTAAGTGCACACTTATAACCCAAGGCAGGATATAAATCTATTAAACATTAAAAGCACAAATATAAATTTCTTCACCGAAATTTGCTTTAAAAGCCTTTTGCTGATGATTACTTCCATTTTATTATACTGACAGTGGGATGAAATCATATATGTCTGCTGTGGTAACAGGTATTTGAATTGATCAGTAGGCTGGGTGGGGAATTCTGGGATCTGAAATTCACACATCTTAAAGCTGCCAAGTTGGAAAAACACTGGGTTAGTCCACCCGTAACACATTTGGTGTTACGGAGAATTGCCATTTGCTTCCCCCCAAATCAGCCCTTCCTCCTGACTCAGAGGCAGCTAAATTCCTAGCTTCAGGTCAAACTCAGACTTTCTTATGGGTACAGTCAATGTAGAGCTGCTAAATTTCCGCGCAAAAAAACCATGCTGCAGGGGCATTGCTCTACTTTTCCCTTGGGACAAAACACGCAAGCAGCAATTACCACTGAGAGCGCCCAAACACTCACAATCCAAACGTCCTCTACCGATTACCCTTCCATGCCTCCAGATGCCTCTTCCCGTCTTATTTCCGAGGGAGGAGCTAAGCCTGCGCGCGCAGGCGTAACACTTTTTTTTCGCGTCTGGGCGGGGCTTAGCTACTACTTTCCATTTTGTGCATATGCAAAGATGGCCTCTTCGAGGTTACGCAATTTACTTGAATCCCGCAAATAACGCCTTTTTTTTTTTTAAGCATTAAACCGGCAGAGTCCGCCCTCTGTCGGCGTGTTTCGGAATGCACCTCGCAGTATAGTACAATGAAGTATGTTCAGTTCAAAGGAAAAATTAAACTACCTGCTGCAGGTGCAGCTCTGCATGCTGCAGCACTTGTAAAACATAATACGGCAAATAGCTCACTATATAGAGTTAACGTGATAATCTTATTGTACTTTGCCCAGTACTGTAAACATAGGATGGCTACATAGAAAGGTGTTTTGCACCTATAATTTGGGAGCATCTGGTATGACTACCATCAGTTTCTGATAATGGTATAAGACATTAAGCTGTAACATTCTTGGCTGCCAAGGATGAATCTATTTCTGGTTATATTGTGTTTGTAACTGTGATTAGCCACCCAGAGTCACTACAATAAAACAGGTGGCCATATACATTGAAATAAATTTGATGTTGATTGGAGATGCTTATTAAGCCATCTCTCTCACCCCCTTTCCCTCCCTCTCTCTGTGTTTAATCTATTGTACTTTGTTGACCCAGCCAAGTCAAAGTTTCTTGGTTTAAATGGGGATTGCCTGCAAAAATGTAAACAATATTTAAACAGGAGGACTTGATAGTTTTTTTCTCCTGGAGAATAGAAAGGGAGGAGCAAAAACCGGGAACCCAAGCTTTCTTATATAAGGCAAAAAAACCCAACAGGATAAGTATCATGCTGTTTGTCCACCTCTCAAAATACCTTTAAAAGCTTTTGGTGCCTTAACAACAGGATAGTTAGCTTAGTACAGAGAAAGCAACCGTGACAGAGAAAAAATTTGTAGATGAAATAGAGAAAGAGCTGGAAAAATCCAAAGGCCTTAAACTTCACGAACTTCTCTTTTCCTACAAGGGAACTCTCTACTCGAGCACAGTGTGCAGTGCAGAGACGTTCCAAGCCCTGGAGAATTTTGAAAGCAGAAAAGATGATGCGGTATTGGTGTCTTACCCCAAATGTGGTGAATACAACTCTTTTGTTATTTTGTTGCCAAATGAGATCATAAGCAACTATTTAAAAAAACACCTTTTTAATATTGTGTATCTGAAGGTGTTACATAATATTTATCATTACCCTTGAGATGGTTTATACGGAAATAGCACCACTAATAAAAGTTTCTAATAAAACTTTTTATACCAGAATTAGTTTACAATTATTAGTTGGTGTTAAATTCCATATTATATAAGTAAACTATATAAGCTAAACACAAAGGAAAGAACAGAATGGTAAATAAAATGATTGGAATATGTCAATTAGCATTTCATTAGCTTATCTGAAGAGGTTTTTAAAACTTAAAAGTATTTTTATAACAATGAAAATTGTCATGTGCCATTAACTGATAGTTTTTGCCCTGATGATTTCAGTGCAAAGTTATACTTTAGTTATTTAAAATGCTTTATATTATTTTAAGATACATTTCTTTATGCTTCAAGCATCATGCTAAATATGTTTTTTTTTTAAATTGCCTTAGTGTAGTGTGTGAATGTGGTTTATTCAACAAAGTAGGGGTCAGTTATGACTAAACCTCAGTAATGCCTGATTCAAGGATTTCAGCTAAATTATGACTTTATAATTAGGCTTAAAACTTAGTTGCATTCATTGTCTTGCCCTTTCCCTTGTGTTCTCCAACTATTATTATTTGAAGTTTTTTTTTCAATCCTAACTTTATTATTTTGATAAACAACTCAATGCGATGAACATATCCCATACTCCTTCCTCCTTCTATTTTACCCACCATCATAACCCATGAGATGAATTGGACTGAGAGAGAATGACTGGCCTAAAGTCATCCAGTCAGCTTTCATGCCTAAAATGGGACTGGAACCCAGTCTTCAGGTTTCTGTCCTGGTGCCTTAACTGCTAGACCAAACTGGCTATATCTATTTCCTCATGTGTACTCTGCTATGCTGTCTATGATGGTGAACAAACACCCCAACTTGGCTTCGAAAAAATAATGGAAACCCCAACTTGAAGTAAAAATTCCTTTCTGATTTTGAGGTATAAACAAAGATATTTATTTAATTACATGTGAGGGAATATATCAAAACATAGAAGAATGCTTTTATAAACTGAAGCAACTATATAGCTTATAATTTAGAAATCTGATAAAGATACAGCTTTAAAATTTTGTGCAACTAATATTACTTGTACACTAATTGAAACCAATGGATAGTTTCCATCTCATCATATCTGGTTGCAAATTATTTTGCATTAAGTTGAGATAATGAAACCTTGCCATGTTCAACAAGAATAACACCTTCCTTAGATTTTATTATGATTTTTGCTGTTTTTTCTTTCCCCAGGAGCAAATTGGTTGATTCTCACAGTGAATGATCTGATTGCCACAATGTTGAAAATTAAGCAGGAGAACACAGAATTGCCATTTATGGAGTGTGGAGATCCAGGAAAGTTTGAGGTTAATTAGTAACAAAACTTGGCTTTTTAAAATGGGATATTTCATTTGCACCTGTGTGGTAGTTGTTGCAATGAAATAGGCAATAGAGAAAGTTCTCTTGTCTGGAAAATGCCTCTAGTCTTCCAACAATATCCTCTAGTCATCAGATGTCCTCTAGTCACAACAGGAATGGGTTGTGATTTTATTGCTTATCTGGAATGTAAAGATAGATGATATGAAACCTTTGGCCTATCTCAATATTGTACTGTTTGGTGTCATAAATGTGCAAATGGATTTACAGAATCAAAGTTATTCTAACTGCCTTTTGATATAGACGATGAATTACTTTTATATATCAGTGGAGCCAATCTGTACATACACGAGTAGCCCATTTTATATGTCCCCCCTCCTTTCCTTGTTTTTGTTTGTAAAGAGGATGAAACAATTTCCTTCTCCAAGGATTGTGGCCACGCATCTCCATTATAGCTATCTGCTGAAATCTATTTTCAAAAATAAAGCCAAGGTAGGCATTATGTTTCACTGATAACATTTACTTTTGCAGTTTCTTAGATAAGCAATTCATGGGAGTGTTGTGGACCTACTGTAATGTTTATGGGAATGATATAATGCATGAAATTAGGCAGCTATGTACTGTACCTTTCAGGTTACAAACAATCAGCTAGCATGACAAAGCGTTGAGAAAACTGTAGTCCAGAACATTTGGAAGGAAAGTATCTGATGTAGCCTAGCAGATATTTCATAACACTAGGTATTGCGATAGTTTAGCTACTAAACTATAAATACATGTGTGAGAATTGAAACAATGTAACGCTATTTCTGCTTCTGTTAATCCGCTTACGCTCAGAATTGGTTACAAAAGCCTGCATCTTGTAACCTTTCGGGAGATAGGAATCAGGACAAAACGAACATTGTTGCATGCATGTATGTTTCAAAAGCAGTGTCTAGACCTATAGAGGAACCATCAGCAAACAGCTGGAGGTCTAGGAAATACCAACAAATAAAACAATCAAAAAGCCACTTGATGGACCGGGGGAATGTTAATGGGCAATAAAGTATCCCCGGAAGGTATGAATTACAATGACAAACCGCGAATCAAGCCCTCATACAATGAGGCATTTAGGGTATAAATATACTGTGTAAAATATGCTCTGGGTTCCATCCTGCTGCCTTGGATGTGAACCCGCTTCTGCAGAACCGAAATAAACTCAGAGAGAGAAAACTCAGCTCCGTGTCGTGTCAGTCTCTCGTGCGAACGCAATCTGACAGTTGAGCGCAATCTGACAGCTGGCGAGCCAGCCAGGAGATTCCACGGCGATCCTCGGTGTTTTGGGGACTGGTGAGTAGTGGCCACTCCGTCTCATTTGGAGACACCCCCACTCCCCATTGATCGAGAGATCCCAGGAATCTCCGATCCAAAACGAAGCCTCAGAGAGAACGAGAGAGAGCGAACGGACTGAGTGAAGGTACCTTGCGAGTGATCTGGGATCACGGGAAAGCCTGAGTCGGGGACGCCCGCACATCCGCATACCTGGACTGACGACAGGTCCCCGGAGTGATCAGGTAAATTTGTTCCTTTTCCAAGAGAATAGGGTTTTTGATAGAAAGGTGTCCTTAAATTTTCTCTGGGAGAAAGTCCAGCGCCTGCTGGAGGACGGGTCTGGTGACGAGAATGGGGAAAGGACAAAGTAAGAGGTTATTGGAAGCCTCAAGGGGAGAGAAGATAGAGGAGGAAGAAGGCAGAAAACCTATTCCGGTAGATTCGCCCTTGGGACAACTACTAAACCAGTGGTTCTCCCCGAATCTAAAGCATTTTACCCGGAATCTGGAGAAAAAGCACATGATTTATTTGTGCAAATACAGGTGGCCAAAATATCCCCTTTCCGATCCAAAATTCCCTTATCATTGGGCACCGGAGGGAGAAACCAGTACATACTGGATGAACCAATTAAAAATTTACCAATTGGCTCACAAATTAACCGCAGAGATACCGTACCTGGAAGTATGGTATCACGTTGAATTTGAAGGACCCAGCCTGCCACCGGCTGATCAATTTGTGTCCAAAATTAAAAATCCGGAGTCTGACGATGAGTTCTATCGTCCTCCACCAACAGTTCCTCCGCATAATCAGCAGGATTTATTAGCAGCAGCGGCAGCGGCTCCATTGCCTCCCTCCCCGCCGCCTACACTCCATGCACGCTTGCGGAGAGAGTTAAGGGGTTTAGAACAAAGTGTTCAGAACTTTCCCTTTCAGCCGGCTCAGCCGGCACACGCTTATCCTTTGCGCGAAGTGCCAAATGGTCTGAACGCACAGGGTCAGCCCGTGGCTATGTATGCCGTTCAACCTATGAGACCTGGGGAACTGAGAGAGTTAAAGCAATTACTTCCCTGGCTTCATGAGGATCCACAAAAAGTAAGCCTAGAATTAGAACTGTTTCTGGGACCAAATGATTATACTTATGAAGAGCTGATGTACGTTTTGGGGCATCTATTCAGCAGGGAGGAAAGAGATTTGATTAGGCAGGGAGCAATAGAACATTGGCGAGTGTTACAATTGGGAAATGACCAAGCAGTTGCTGGGGATGTTAAGTTCCCTTTGGCACATCCTAATTGGAATATCCAAAATGCAGAACATAGACAAAATATGAAAGATCTGAAGACCATGATAATTGAGGGAATTAAAAGTGCAGTCCCTCAGGGTCGGAACTTAACAAGAGCTTTCGAGATAACCCAGGGAAAAGATGAATCCCCAGGGGATTATTGTGCCAGGCTAAGACAAAGCTTAGAAAAATATTCAGGGGTAAAATCAGACACTCCTGCATTTGAATTCATGTTAAAGATGCAGTTTGTGGCAGGAGCCTGGCCGGATATTCAAAAGAAGATCCAGAAGATAGATAACTGGGGGGCGCAGGGAATTACTGAATTGATCCGAAATGCCCAACAGACCTTTGTAAACAGGGATGAGATCAAGACCAGGCAGAAGTCTCAAATGCTGCTGGCAGCGGTACAGAGCGCTGCTAAAAATGAAGTGAGGAAAACGGGAGAAAGTGATCAGCCAAGGAAAGAGACGTCTGGAGGAAGGGGGAGAGGATTCCCTCCCAGAGGGAGACCTTTTAGAGGGAGAGGGATGAGCACTAATAGAGTAGGTATAGATCGTAACTGTTTCAGGTGTGGCAAGCATGGTCACTTTGCGCACGAGTGCCAGAACAGCCACCCTGAGAGAAGTTACGCTCTATATGAAGACTAGGGAATTTCCGGCTGCTTTAAAGGGACCTACGGGGAGCCACTGGTAAATATAAAAGTAGGTCCAGACCATCAGGAACTAACTTTCCTGATAGACACAGGGGCAAGTCGTACCTCAGTATGCGAGCCCATAAATAAAAGGATGAAGGGAAAGGAAACAATTTTGGTAGCTGGAGTGAGTGGAAAGCAGAATAGAGTGAGAGTTTTGGAAGAGGTAGAGATGAGTATGGATGGAATAGAAGTTTGTAGCAAGGTGCTGTATATACCAGAGTCAGGGGTGAATTTGTTGGGAAGGGATCTCATGCCAGCGTTTGGATTCCAGTTGAGGGATAATAGTGGAATAAGGATGTGTGTTCTGAAGGAAGAGGATGTAGAACGGATTCATGATGGTGTTTGGGCAGATGGACAAAGTGTGGGGAGGATGGAAATAAAACCCATCGAGATCAAGGTACAGCCAGGGATCGTTAAAAGTTGGACACCTCAATACCCAATGAGTAAGAAGGGTAGAGAGGGATTGAAGCCTGTAATTGATCAGTTGTTACAGCAAGGGTTATTGGAACCAACCATGTCCCCTTTTAACTCTCCTATCTTGGCTGTACAGAAGAAGGATGGAAAGCACAGGCTAGTAATGGATCTGAGGGGGATCAATCGACTTGTAATACCACGTTTCCCGGTGGTACCTGATCCCTATACCATTTTGGGTCAGATACCCCCCCAGGATGGGTGGTTTACAGTTATTGATCTAAAGGATGCTTTTTGGGCATGTCCGCTTGAAGAGGGGAGCAGAGATTTGTTTGCCTTTGAGTGGAGTGATCCTGAAAGTGGGAGGAAACAACAATTGAGATGGACAGTATTGCCCCAAGGGTATACAGAAAGTCCTTTGTTGTTTGGCCAGGCTTTGGAGGAAAAGTTGCAAGCTTTTCCAAAGGAGCCAGGGGTAAGTTTGATTCAGTATGTAGATGACTTGCTGTTGTCTGGAGAGAAGGAAGTGAGAGTTAGGGAAAGTTCAGTAGCTTTATTGAACTGGCTGAAGGAGCAAGGATTGAAGGTATCAAGGGAAAAGATTCAATTTGTAGAGAGAAAAGTGAAGTATTTAGGACATTACATCATGCAAGGAGTCAGGAGTTTGGATCCTGAAAGGGTGAAGGGGTTAATGAGTTTAGCTCCACCCAGGAATAGAACGGAGGTTAGAAAAGCCTTGGGGTTAGTTGGATACTGCAGAGCTTGGATAGATCAATATGCAGTGTTAGCCCAGTTCCTGAACCAGAAGTTGCAAGGAGAAAGGGAGACTATTGAATGGACAGAGGAGGATGAGGCAAGGTGGGAGGAAATCAAGAAGGCATTAGCCACAGCACCAGTGTTGGCTCTGCCTAACTTGAAACTCTCATTCCATCTATATGTTTCTGCAAAATCAGGAGTTGCAGTAGGAGTGCTTGCTCAGAAGGGGGGGGGCGGTTTCAGCCCATTGCCTTTCTGAGTAAGACATTAGAACCTGTGGTGAGAGGTTGGCCCATCTGTGTGCAGGCAGTAGCTGCCACAGCTGTTTTGGTGATAGAAAGCAGGAAATTGACTTTTGGGGGAGCTATAGTGGTACATTCCCCACATCAAGTAATCTCAGTGTTGAGTCAGTTGGCTTCCACTTGGATGACTGAGGGAAGGATTTTAAAATATGAAACTATTTTGAGAACAAGTCCAGATATTATTATCGGGACTGATAAAAATTTGAACCCAGCAGAGTTTTTGGAAGGGATCAGAAAAGAATGGGAAGCTGAAGACCATGATTGTTTGTTGGAGGTTGAAATTATGACAAAAGTGAGAAAAGATTTAGAAGAGGTTCCGCTGGAAAAAGGGGAGAAGTGGTTTGTGGATGGCTCAAGCAGAGTTGAGAATGGCATGAAGAAAGCAGGATATGCAATAGTAACTCAAACTGGGGAAGTGATTGAGAAAGGATCATTACAAAAAGGATGGTCAGCTCAAAAGTGTGAGCTATACGCTCTCAAAAGGGCTCTGGAATTGGCTGAGGGAATTGATGTGACTATATGGACTGATTCTAAGTACGCTTGGGGGGTGGTTCACACTTTTGGGAAGATCTGGCAAGAAAGAGGGTTTATAAAATCAGATGGGAAACAGATAGAGCAACTCCAGCTAGTGGAAGAAGTGTTGGAGGCTTTACAATTACCACAGCAGGTAGCCATTGTTCATGTGAACGCACACCAAAAGGGGAATAGCCTGGAAGTTGTTGGGAATAGATGGGCAGATAGGTGGGCAAAAGAGGCAGCTGGGGAGGTAACTCTACAAATGGTATCAGTACCCATGTTGCCTGAAGAGCCCGAAGACAACTGGGAACCAGATGGAACTGTAATAGAAAGATTAGAGAAGGAGGGGTGCAGAAAAACAGAGAAAGGATGGGTGACTGGGGATGGAGAAAAGGTTCTGTCAGAAACGCAAATGAGAAATGTAATGCAGTATTTACATGAGGGGAGCCATTGGGGGACTGAAGCATTGGTACAAGCTGTCAAACCAGTGT
Source organism: Hydrophis major (assembly GCA_033807585.1). Classification (NCBI taxonomy): domain Eukaryota; kingdom Metazoa; phylum Chordata; class Lepidosauria; order Squamata; family Elapidae; genus Hydrophis; species Hydrophis major. Next base: position 352,001,872 of record CM066328.1, read on the forward strand.
ATTGGAGTCTAAACATGTGGACCATTGCCCATTCCATTTGCTGGAAGTGTTTGATATGTCTGAAAGTTAATAAAGTGCATCCAGAAAAACAGAGAAGGGGGGGCGGCCTTTAGCAGCTTGGCCGTTCCAGAAGATACAAATTGATTACACTGAGCTGCCACCCAGTGGTGGATGGAAATATCTGTTAGTAATTAAAGATCACTTGACAGGGTGGATGGAAGCTTTTCCCACTAAACAAGCCACCGCTTCCATGGTAACAAAAATTCTGCTAGAACAAATAATACCTAGATATGGCATGTTTGAAGTAATAGACTCTGATAGAGGCACTCACTTTACACAGAAAATTATTCAAGAAGTAATGAGGGCTATAGGGGTGAGATGGGACTTACACACCCCTTGGCATCCTCAGTCTTCAGGGAAGGTTGAAAGGGGCAACTCAGAAATTAAGAAACACTTAACAAAATTGCAGTTGGAAAATGGATTACCTTGGACTAAGAACTTACCGCTAGCTCTGTTGAGAGTTAGGACTTGTCCAAGAAAGGACGTGGGGGTTTCACCTTTTGAAATGTTAATGGGTCGCCCCTACTTGACAACTTTTGGGGGACCTATACCTGAATTCAGGGATATGTTTGTAAGGAAGTATTTGCAGACGCTGTCCAGGTCTTTATTATCTCTTCGTAAACAGGGACTTTTAGCACAACGACCACCACTAGTAGGAAGTCAACATCCCTATGAAGTTGGTGATTGGGTGCTTGTGAAAACTTGGAGGACTGAGAAACTGCAACCTAGCTGGGAAGGACCATACCAAGTACTTCTGACGACTGAGTCTGCTGTCTGGACAAAGGAAAGTGGATGGACTCATCATAGTCGTGTGAAAGCAACTCTAGAACCTGAGAAGCCTTGGAGAAGCCACCCAGTGGAAGGACAACCTTCGAAACTGACTCTTAAAAGATAAAATCATGCGTCTGTTCCTGTGTACTTCAACTGTACTTGTAAGTATTTTCATCTTACAACAGGTTAAAGAAGCAGGAACTGAACAATCTCGACATGTGCAGAGAGCAGGAGACCTTGGGGAAGAGCTCTGGACAGACAATTGCTACATCAAGAATATAAGAATAACGGCGAAAGATCTAAACATCACTAACTGTTGGTTATGTATGCATTTGCCTGGGAGAGCTGAAAGAGGGGTCATTTTACATGGAGTGCCTTTGACAAGACAAATGATGGCGTTTGGGGAAGGAAATAAAAGAGAGTTTGGGAGAAACATGACCGGGAGGGTATTCCTCCAATTGCGAGAGACAGCTCATGTTTGTTTTAAAAGGAATGTTACTGGGGGAGTCTTCCTGGGAGATTGGGAAAGGTGTAATAAAACATTTATAATGCCTGCAACATGTTTCAATACCAGCAAACCAAATTCAGGTGACTGTACAAATGATCTTTTACCATTCCCTACATATTATTGTCAAATGTGTATGTATTTTGAGGGGATAATCAATTGGACAAGGCTTTCTAATGCTACTTGGGCAATGGATGACAGCAGGTGGATGTTATGTGGAAAATATGCCTATAGAGAAGTACCAAAATTGTGGTCAGGGACTTGTACCATGGGGTTTGTGCTACCAGTAATATATAAATTAGATAAACTACCCAACACCCGGATCAGAAATAAAAGAGAGCTAGATTCCGGAGTAAGTGAAGGAGCCTGGTGGGAAGGTATGGGAAGAGCTCTAATCGCGCCTATAGGCATTGGGTTAAATTACCAAGACATCAAACGATTGAATAATTTTACCATCACAATGTTTAATGACACCATAAAAAGCATAAAAATGATTAACGAAGAATTGTCTGAAATTAGACAAATTGCATTACAGAATCGCTATGTTTTAGACATAGTGCTTGCCGCAAAAGGAGGTGTCTGTGCCTTAATACATTCTCATTGCTGTACATATATTCACAATTATGAGCCAAATATAACCAAAACTGTACATGAAATGGAAACCAGGATAGATGAATACCAGAAACAGTGGGATAGCGGTTCAGGATCATTGTGGGATATGTTATGGTCTTGGCTTCCTGATGGATCTTGGTGGAAATCAATAGTGACCACTCTAACAATCATAGCAGTAATTTTGATTAGTCTATGCTGTTGTATCCAATGTATTCCCAACGTAATCAATATATGTATACAATCTTTTAGGAAAATTAGGTTCACAAACAAAAAGAAGGAACTCATTTTATACAATCAATCAGAGGAAATGTTAATACAAGTTAGTAAAGATCTTTGTGCTTTTGAAACAGAATGTAACCAGAAGAGGAGGGATTGTGAGAATTGAAACAATGTAACGCTATTTCTGCTTCTGTTAATCCGCTTACGCTCAGAATTGGTTACAAAAGCCTGCATCTTGTAACCTTTCGGGAGATAGGAATCAGGACAAAACGAACATTGTTGCATGCATGTATGTTTCAAAAGCAGTGTCTAGACCTATAGAGGAACCATCAGCAAACAGCTGGAGGTCTAGGAAATACCAATAAATAAAACAATCAAAAAGCCACTTGATGGACCGGGGGAATGTTAATGGGCAATAAAGTATCCCCGGAAGGTATGAATTACAATGACAAACCGCGAATCAAGCCCTCATACAATGAGGCATTTAGGGTATAAATATACTGTGTAAAATATGCTCTGGGTTCCATCCTGCTGCCTTGGATGTGAACCCGCTTCTGCAGAACCGAAATAAACTCAGAGAGAGAAAACTCAGCTCCGTGTCGTGTCAGTCTCTCGTGCGAACGCAATCTGACAGTTGAGCGCAATCTGACACATGGGATATGAAGTGTCTAGTAACTCTACATAATGTAAATTAATTAGAAAAGAAGCTCCCTTGACCACAAGAGGTCAGTGGATAGTGGCAACTGTGTGAAAGATGACATTTTATGCAGCCCAAATCTGAAGGTCCACAAAATAGCAGCGAGAAAAGAAAGAACTGGAAAAAAAGAAGAGAACTGAAAACTAATTCTCTGCTGCCATTTGGTGATTGATTGGATTTTGACAGTCCAGATCTGGTAGCCTTTCTAAAGATACGACAAGAGGATTTGGAGTATAGGTGACAGCTTTCTGAAGGATCTCATTAAACAATTAATGGGTATAATTTCAACCTCTAATTTCCTTTTAAGTATAGTTTAGGTAGTGCTAATCATCAGCATTAACAGGGATTTTTGCCAGTAATATGGTACTTTCATTCATGTCACTGGAAATTTAAAATGTCTGTTCTTTTTTCTTACCTTAGATATTGGTGTTGTTTCAAAATCCTAAAGATACAGCAGCATCGCTTTTCCATTTTCATAATAATGTACCAACCATTCCCAGTTATAATTCATGGAAGGACTTTATCCCAAAATTCATGAATGGAGAAGGTAGTCTTAATTTCTCAGATTGGCTCAAATATAATAATTTGGGGAGCAGAATGCTAGGCTAAATTGATCAATCTGAGCACCAGGGGAAGAAAAAGAGAGAAAGATGTGCCACTGCTATAATTTCTAATAGGAGTGCTGTCAAACTTGCTTTTCTAGGAAGTAAGACACCCTCGGGAAGAATGTTTGGCTTTAAGAGAAATGAAAATGATATGATTAGAGCTTCATTTTCTGTGGTATACACAAACACATTTCTATTGCCCTAAGCAAAAAGACCCCACAGATTTTTGAAATAGCATTAAAGCTTGCAAAGTTTACTTGCTGGACGTGACTTTGTGATAGACAGCATAGATAGTCAGGATTTTGAAAACTAATTTTTGTCTCGAGCCAAAGCTGAACTGAGAACTCTCACAAGTACTCTTGACAAGAGCTGGCCCCATTTATTTGGTAGTTCCCAGCAAGACTTTTGTAGTCTTTGGATCTTGAGAGCTTACATAAATAGAAACAGAAACTTGTTTCCAACCAGCAGAACAAACACCATTAGCACATTGCTTGCCAGGAGAAGAGATACTATTACCTTACAACTCCTACTGTCTTTAGAGGATTACAGATCTTTTAGAGATGATATGAAGGTTGATGCCTAGATACAGGAATAAGGAAATGAAAAAGAAATAGGATGTTTAATAAAAGACACTTTGCCACAATATTATATGTTATCCGGAGAGAGTATGAGTGCAATAATATATAAAAAATAACTTGCTGTTATGCTTTCTGCAGACTTTTTTTTTTTTTTTTTTTTACAAATAAAGTCATTTTAATATACTGCCTTTATACTATAGTTGCCTGGGGATCCTATTTTGATCAGGCTATTGCTTGGAACAAACATATAGATGATGAAAATGTTCTGATTCTAATATATGAGGAATTAAAACAGATGGGTATATTTATAATCATGAGCAAAACTTCTCCATGTATATCAGATAAAAAGAGTTTCTCTTATTGGTTTTATAAGACATGGCGTGACCAAAAGGCTGGAATTCAAGCCTCAGTATGGGTCATTTCCTTGTCCTGTTCTAAAATTGGGAGAAGCCTGGAACACCTGAAGAATGATTAGGAAAAAAAAAAAAGAAAGAATAGAAAAAGTTACTTCTCTCACAGTGAATAATCCCAATGCACCCATATCCTAAACCCCTGGAATTATAGGGCAATGACCTTTGGCTTCTCTTTTGATTTAGCATCTGCAGAGCTTTTAACGCTCTAATGGTATTAAAAATACATTTTAAACTCATTTTCTGTGCCATTTTGTCTTCATCTGGTTGAAAGCAATTGTATTACAAAATTATGGGAAGCAGGAAAAACAAGCTCCATTGGAGAAAGTTGATCTCCTGTTTTCTTGAAAAAATGCCACTTGTTTATGATAATTTCCCATAAAATGTACCTTAATGATGTAAATGCCTTAAGTATTTGTGTATTTGTGCAAGAAGAGATACTGAACTGATTTTTACTCTTTCTCCTTTTCCACCATATACTTATTATGGGTTATAGTCTATATGGTTCCATATATAGTAGGTGTATTGTTTGCGACTTTGCTTCATGCTCAAGTTCATAGATCTAACAATGGATTTTGAATCTGAAGCTACCCAAGCTTACCCTAAGAAATACAGCTTTTTATAACATAAATATAAATAATTCATATCAAAAATACAGTTTATGCAATTTACATGGGATATTAATCATGTTACCATATTGCTTTCAGGACCTGGTTTCGGGAGTAAAGCAAATAGCTGATTTCTTTGGTTTCCCTGCTACTACTGAGCAAATTCAGTCTATTGCAGACAGAACTACCTTCCAAGCAGTGCATGATAAGTTGCAGAAAACACATGGTGTGGCTGGTCCACTGCTTTTCAGGAAAGGTTGGTTTAAAAAAAAAAGGAAATGGGGAAATAGTATTTTTCTGATATTCACTTTTAGATTAACAGAGTTGGAAGGGAACTTGTAGGTCATCTAGTCCAACCCCCTGCTCAAGCAGGAGACCATTTCTAATCTATAAAGAGTTTTTATTTTTTATTTTTAAAGCAAACATACACATACAAAACATAAAAACATAAAACCATCTTCCATTTTATATACATAGAGTGTGTCAGTAGGTTACCAATCTTTTGTGCTATCCTTTTATAGTCATTTACTCGCAGTTTATATCAATTTTCATATTGCCAAACTAACATATGCTTATATATTTATCAGTTATTAATCATCCATGACTAAACTATTTATTCCATCAATTTTATATGAGATATTCCAAATTTTATCTTAAAATTTATGTTATACTGTATTTTCAACCAATGGTTATATATGTCTATATTATGTTTTATATCAATCTATTAAATTTCTATCACAGAATTATCTAGTCTATTACATTACCATGTCTTTTTATCCAACCATTGATAAAACAAATCTCATATCATATAAAATTGTTTATCTTCTTGTAAGCAGGAGACCATTTCTGACAGATGGCAGTCCAATCTCTTCTTGAAAGCCTCCAGTGTTTGAGTGCATTTCTCTAGTTGGATACTATAGAAATGATCCCTGAAAGTATCTATTAGTAAGTGATGAGCATTCACGGCATCTCTGGTTATGAATGTCTCATAATTGTACACAGCAAACATACTTTGTAGGGTTTACAACTACAGATAGGCCTCGGCTTACGACCACAATTGAGCCCAAATTTTCTGTTGTTAAGTGAATTTTTACCTCATTTTATGACCTTTCTTGACACAGTTGTTAACTGAATCCCCTTGGTTATTAAGTTAGTAACATAGTTATTAACTGAATCTGGTTTTCCCATTGACTTTGCTTCTCAGAAGGTCACAGAAGCTGATCACATCACCGCAAGGCATGCAACTGTCATAAATGTGAGTCAGTTGCCAAGCATCTGAATTTTGATCACGTGACTATGGGGATGCTGCAAGGGTCCTAACTGTGAAAAAAGGTCATAAGTCACTTTTTTCAGTGCCATTGTAACTTTGAACGGTCACTAAATGAACTGATGTAAGTTGAGGACAACCTGTACTACCAAAATTTGTGATTGAGAAGTGAACAGTTGCAGAGAAAGGGGAAGCCTGAAAATTTATGGATGGAAGGAATCAAAGGAAAAAAAGTTTTTTAGAAAAAAGACAAGGTATGAATTGGAATACAGCTATGGTAGAAGCAAGGTCAGAAAGATCTATGGCAGTGGTGGCTAACCTTCTTGGGCTCCTGTGCCGAAAATTGTGCTTGCACTCGCACGCGCGTGCCAGCACCCAGAAGGCAATGCGTGCAGCCCCCCCGCTCCCTGCGCATGCAATCCCCCCACCTCCCCCTTACCTGCACTGCATGCCTCCCAGTTGATTTTCAGCCCGCTTCAGGCCTTTTGTGGCTTCCCAGAGGCTCAAGGAAAATACAGGAAGTGATGAAACGGGCCTGTTTTTCAGCCTCCAAAGGGTGCAGAGGCTTCCTTCGAGCCTCTAGGAGGCCAAAAGAGGCCAAAAGGCATGCGCAGTGCAGGTAAGTTTGGCTGGGACTTGTGTGCCTACACAAATGGCTCTGCATGCACCTGTGACATGCATGCCATAGGTTCGCCATCATGGGTCTATGGTCTCATTATAAATTATATTTAGCTATATTTCAATCTATTTCCTCTTACCTATCTATTTACTTTCTGTTGATTGCTTCTTAATTCTTTTTTCTGCGCTGTACTGAGTAGAGGTATGTACAATGTACGACCACAATTGAGCCCAAATTATCTTTTGCTAAGTGTTTTAACATTTAACTAAGTTTTGCCTCATTTTACAACCTTCCTTGCCACTGTTGCTAAGCAAATCACTCCAGTTGATAAATTAGTAACCTGGTTGTTAAGTGAATCCAGCTTCCCCATTGACTTTGCTTGTCAGAAGATTGCAAAAGGTGATCCCATGGCCCTGGGTTACCCTGCAACCATCATAAGTAGGAACCAGTGACCAAGCATCTGAATTTTGTTCATGATTGTAACTGTGAAAACTGTTCATATGTCCCTTTTTTCTGTGCCATTGTAACTTTGAACTAAATGAACTGTTGTAAGTTGAGGACTATCTGTAAAAGGTTGATGCAGACCTATCCATATTTTCTGGTGCCTCCTCATCAGGTGAGTGGTTTCAGAATGTCAAAAGTTATATTTAAATTTCTGAAATTGGCACATGGAAAGGCAAACTAGTATCTGATATTGTTTGCGGTAAATAGAAAAGGGGTGATGGTTGAGGGGAACCCACATTTTTGTTGATTCCTCCCTTTATCTGAACTGGAAGCGCATTGGTTATCCTGTATTTTTAAAAGTGTGAGTTTGAAGTTAAGATATGCATATTTATAAAACTATAATCATTATTATAATATTTGTATCCAAGTTCTAAGGATTACTGGCCCTGCTGAACTTGTTTTAAACTCAGTCAAGTTTCACTTGTTATGGCTGCCTGCAGACTACATAATAGGTTGCGGGCATATAAAGAGGTTTTGGCTTCATTTTCACAACTGGCTTTGGTGCTTGTATATGACAGAAAATGCTGGAAGTAAGACAATAGATTTAATTGATTTGGCTAAGAAGGAACCACAGAAATGTGGTGGACGGGTTCACATTTCTCTAATCCTCAGTGCATTGTATCATTTTTGTGCCCAGTTATCAAATTACAAATCTTTTGAATTGTTATTAGAACTATCAAGTAAGTGATTCTGTTTTCTTTTAGCCTCCCATTTTCTTTTTGTTGCAGGCATCGTAGGAGATTGGAAGAATATTTTTGGCAAGGCTGAAAATGAGCAAATGGATGCTAAGTTTAAGGAATGCTTAGCTGGAACGAAGCTGGGAACCAAGCTGAAGTACGATGTCTACTGCAAAACCTGAACATGTATCTTGTGGAAAAATATTATTTTTGTGGAAGTTTTGATTGCTTGCATAAAAAAGGATGTAACCAGAATACACATTTCTCTATAGCTAATCTCTGAAACTCTTTAATATCACATTTCTAATATAGGTTAAACCTGTATTAAGCTGCATAATATATAACCAGACTATTTCATAAAACAAGATAATAATTTTTCCCAGATATATGCACGCCTCGATTACAATACTTCTAAGGAAAAACAGACAATGACATGATCCTAGGCTTATTAGGAAAATGTGCCTGTACAAATAAGAGTTTTGAAGCACCAGTAGCCAGGGTGTATCTCATGCTCAAATTGCTCCATTCTTCTGTTATTTTCCCAGCTCAGCTTTGGAGCAAAACTGAAGTACTTGCCCCTGAAGAATTTGATATATGGAGAGGACCTACTTCAATAGAGTGAGCTGTTTTAGAACTTTTAAAAAGACATACTATCAATATTCACTGTGGGCAATTCTATGTGAATCACCATCAAGGAGAGCAGTGATTTCCCATTATTTGAGGATATCACTGATTTTCATTTGGGATATTAAACATTGAGCAAAAAGATTTGTAGACACTGTACGGAGCTTACTTGTAAGAATGATGAGCATTTCAGAAGTAAAAGTTTACATAGAGACAAGGGAAAAGCATCTTGTCATGTTAATGGCCTTCGTTTACCTTGAAATACAATAATTCACAGATTAATATTGAATTCTGTTTATTAAAATAATTCAATATTAAGATCAAGATGGAAATAGAAGATGAATATGTCCAGATTCTTACATGCTACACTATGAATCATGACTTACCTGGGATCAGACATAGTAGCTGGGATCCACACAATCTGTTAAACCAAAACCAAACCAACCATATTATATCTTAGGCTATTGTGTAGCCGCACATAAATCTTAATAAATCAACTGTTCAAACTCATCTTTCATGTTTTCTGATGTGGGATAATCTGTTACCTTTGGTCATATAATGAATACTTTTGATGTATAAAAATGACAATTTAGTTACAATCCTGGGGATGCAATAATGTCATATAAGCTATTTCTCCCTACAACAAAGTCCCATTATGGCATTAGTCTGTTTGATAGAATCTGCTAGAAACATAAACTTGAAATACCAAACTGGTGAATTAATTTGAAATGTATTTACTATATCAAGATTATTTTTCAGCATTTTGAATAGAAAAATCTGTGATTGTTACTGTAGCATATGCACTGATTATAATAAACCTTTTATTGTAAATTTTGTACAGATAACATTTAAGTTCAATTGCTAGAGTATTGCAAAAGCATTCACTTTATCTTAACCAAATATTATCCTACCCTTGTTCTACCGTACACTGGACCGACATTTCTTTTGAAAGGATAAGACCCTTTTAAGTCACCAGGCAAGAGGCAGATTCTCCTAAAATGACAAATTAGTGTATGATTATTTTGTGTGATGTCTTGCAACTGAAAAGCATTAATTAATGATAGGAAAGCAGTATAAGCAGAACATGGAAGTCTGGCTCTATAAAAGAGATGAAAAAAAGAATATAGAAAAAGGTACAGTAGTCCAAGAAGAAATTCAAGAATCGGCTACTTGGCATGCTAGCTGGTCATTCTAGTCTAAACATCAGTATTTGAAATGTGTCAGGTTAGGGAAAGCTGGTGTTTTGTAATGCTTAGCAAAAAAAGAAAAAGACCATTTGTATTAATAAGATAATGAAAACAATTTTCAGTGAAAACAGTCTTATGGTGGCTTATTTTACCATTCATGGCATTGCCAAATACTTCTGTCAGCATTCCAGCAAACCTCCATTCCAACCAATAATTCCAAGACAGACATCTCTCAAAAGTTTCTTTAATTTGATAGTAACTGATACATCTGTGGAATCCTGAATCTGAAGTTCCGGGCTTCCTTGCAAAAGTAAAAACTACAAATCTATCCCCTATTCCCATCACCACATCACATGGCCCAATCACCATCTGTCTCAAAGTAAGACTTCCTTTTCACTATACGCAACTCTCCCTGACCTTGAGTCAGCAAAAGAATTTTATTTTGTCTAACTAGATATACTCAAATGAATCCCCCCCTCCCTCTTTCCCAGACTCAATTGTGGCAGTGTAGGAGCATTGGATCTCAATATGGCTTCCAACGCTGACAACTTCATTGGAAATATGAGACCACATTATTTTAAAGTTGTTTTTGCATTTTCCAGTTGAGATGAATGACTTATCAAATAGCTAAGATGATTATTTACTTTAATGAGGGATAGTTAGATGATGGTTCTTGAATATCCCAGTGAGTTAAAAAAAAAAGAATGGACCAGAATCTGGTTCAAACTAACTATTCATGGCAATGACCATGCAAGGGCTTTTTTTGTGGGAAAATACTCTTTTTCTGTTACCCTTTTCTCTGTACTTTTCTGTAACCCTTTTCTCTGTACTTTTCTCTGTACTCTCTTTTGGAGTGGAAATGAGATGCTGTATGTTAAACACCAACCTTTCTATCTCTGCAGGCTTATAGATTCATCCTTGCTTATGCAAGCAGCAAACTCACAAAATGAAAAGAAAAGCAGTAGATATTGGTAGAATAAATCTTGGAAGCAAATCCTGTTGTGTCCAGTGTAGCATATTTCTGTTTAAGAACAAGATTGCAGTATTAATATTTATGATAGTAATGAAAACCAGAGAAATATATAAATAACATATAGAATGATGAAAGAGAGGCTGTTGTTTTTCCTATCTCCCTCCAAATGACAAATTGCATATCTTCTCTGAAAGAGATATGGTTATATCTATGAGTTCAGCACATCAATAATCTAATATGTAGCAAGAAAAAAAAAAAAGATGGCAAAGCCATCAGAAAGAAATGGAATCAAAGTAAGATAAGGTAACATTTTCTCATTTAAAAAATAGCTGTGCTTCAAATAGAAGCCTTTCCCAATATTTAATGGGAAATATAATTAATGTTAGATTACAAAAGCTGGGCCATTAAAATACAAGATAGATGACATCAAATAAATTTTGAAGGGAGCCTGGAAATTAGATCAGGAGCCAAATGGATTTATAATAAAGGCTAGTGGTAGATGTGAAATCCTGTTCTATTATATTACAATGGTAATTATCTGCAATTGTGTTTCTACTAATTATAGTGCTTTGCTGAGAGCACTAGCAACTTGGAATGAATTTATGGTGGAAAGGACTCTAGCATTTCAGTCCCACCTTAATTGTAATGTAGCAATGGTGGTCTATTTTGCCCCTCAGAAATTAAATTACTTTGCAATTATTAAGAACTGCTAATAGTTTCAGGATCTGCATTTGAGAAAGGTAGAGAATACCTACATTTAAGAAATGGAACATTATAGCAGGTATTCAATACTTGATTCTATCTTTCCTGCAATTACACAAATAGTGTAACTTATATGGGCAATTTTCCAAGGAAGGAACATGTGCTGTTAAGCAGTGCAACTGATTTCTTACATTAGCAAAACTGGTAATTTTTAGCCATCCAGGGGGTACCTGCAAATATGAAGTAATATTTAAGTAGGCATATATATACATATATATGCATGTCTATCTATTATCACCACCTTTACAGATGGGGTTGCCAATCCACTCCTCTACTCATTGCATAATATCCTTTGCCACCAGACTCGAAATTCTAGACCTTGAAAATCTAGAACCACACCGCTTTCGGTCTGATCTAAGTATAATATATAAAATCATACATTGCAATGTCCTACCTGTCAATGAATACTTCAGCTTCAACCATAACAACATAAGAGCAAACAATAGATACAAACTCAAGGTTAATCGCACCAAACTTGATTTCAGGAAATATGACTTCAGCAACAGAGTGGTCAATGTCTGGAATACTCTACCTGATTCTGTGGTTTCTTCCCCAAACCCCAAAAACTTTAACCTTAGACTGTCTACTATTGACCTCACCCCTTTCCTAAGAGGTGCATAAGCGCACCAATGTGCCTACCGTCCCTGTCCTATTGTTTCTTTAATTTTTTTCATTTTTCTTATATGTATCCATGTATTCATAACTATGTTTTTACTTATACCTATTATCTTGTAAGCAATTGACAAAAATAAATAAAATAAATAAATAAATAAATCCACTAATATAAAATTAATCTCATTTAAAAAAACCTTTCATGACTGGTAGTATTGGAGTTGCAAAAGTAGGTGAGCACCAGCTTCTTCCAAGTTCCATTCATAACTCACTAGAATCCATCTTGGCTTTTAATTCTTGTCCATTGAATTTTATCATTTGCAGAATTCATTCCCCAGATTAAAGTTGCCCAGGAAATGCTCAAGCAAGGTTGTTGGGAATAGCTCAGAATTAGAAGGCCAGAAAACGATAATTCTGAATACCCTGTGCCAGAGTTTGTTACTTTTATAGTTGAAAACAACGAAGTATGGCTACCCAATCAACCTGCATCTGTTTTGAATAATGACAAAAGCAGTTTTAAGATCAGCTGATGTTTTGATGTACTGTGTGTATTTAAATGTATTCCAACCAGTTTTACTGTTAAGCAGTTGTACATAGAATTGCAGCTTTAAATTGATTTATATTATTTCACTCCTTATATATGCATTATTTTTAAACCTTGCCCAGCATATCAAAAAGTCACATCCCTAGCTGGCCTCACAAACAACCAAACCAAAATGTTAGTTTTTATTTTGCCTTTGTACAAAATTATTTGGTTATTTGGTTTTGTCTATGTATAAAATTCTCAGAATAATGGTTTATGGCTTAGTTTTATATATAAAAACCTAAAGTTGTGGTTTACAGTTAAAATAATCAGTCCAGTATGTTGTGCGAACCAAGGTTTTATGTGGAAATGTTCAAACCTGCATCTTGTGATGACCCAGGGCACGGTGCAAAGAATCACACAAAGAGCTGTTTGTTCAAACTATCCCTTTATTGCTCCAAAGTTCCCCAAACACTCCCATGTTTCTGGCAAGTCTTTAGTAGAATGATAACAAAACCCCACACAAACCTCAAGCAACTTCTGGCTGCAATTAGTCTTGCCCAGCACTATCTGCACCAAGGCTGTTCAGCAATAAATCCAAAGATATTTGGCAAATCAAGGAGTTCAAGCAACAAAAGATCCAGGTAATTAGTCCAGAATGCCCTCAGGAATGCAAGGATTCTTGGCAAGTTCCAATGTCAGTACGCACACTTTGGAAACTTAGTGTTTGTTCCCGACAAATGCCCCTCCCCAGAGCATCTCCTTAAGTCTCATTCCCCCAATGTGCCTTTTGAAAATGAGCGGGGCACTCTCCTTGCGCATAGACTGCTCTGTCTGCACTAATCACTCCTCTTTTCTGTTAAGTTTGAGAATGGGTGAGGAGGAATGGAGACAAGCCTCTGAACGGTGAACTTCAGCTGTTTATTTACATAGTGACTTCTCAATCAAACAACAGTAACCCTCGCCTTATATAGGCAACCCTTGTAATGTTTTAACCAATAACAGGCTAGGAACGCTAGCTTTTATGACCAATAGGAACTCTCTGTTAAGGGCCAATTGGATTCCCCGGAACGGGCCAATCCGCTACGGCCGCTTAACAGCCAATCAGAAGTGCGGGGCCAGAACCCCGCACCTACTCCAAGCTCACACTTTATTACTTATATACGTACACAACATCCCTTCCCCCTGGTTCCTTAGTCCAAGTCATAGTCCCTTAAATAGTACGGTTGTTTTTTCAGTCTTTTGGATTTCCTTTGTATTGGCTGGTTGCAATCCAGCTGAGGTAGATTGCCGCTTGGTGGTGGGGCTGCCTCTGGTTCAGAGTTCACTTCCAAGTCATTGCCCACATTTTCCGCAATTCCCTGAGGCGCAAACATTTCTCCCTCCAGCTCCGCTTCTTGAGTTACATTTAAATCGTCGTTTCCTTCGAGCGGGTTCTCTAGGATTTCCACATCTTCCGTACCTCCCCCCCTCAGTTTGGTCGTAGGGGAGTTGCGGACTGGCTGCTGCAAGTCGTGACCGTAATTGGTCGATATGCCATTTCCAAAGTTTATTGTCAAGGCATTGCACAAGGTAGGATCTGGGGCTGGTTACACGTACTACTGTCGCTTCCACCCACAACGGGTCGCCCGATAAGTTCTTTGCATACACGAGGTCTCCTACCTGGAAGGTGCGACAGCGGCCGCTGGATCCTAGTGGTTTCTCCGGTTCATAAGCAGGGTGCAACCGGTCGAGGTGGGAGCGGAGCCTTCGTCCCATAAGCAGTTCGGCGGGAGTTCTGCCAGTGACACTATGTGGGGTGATGTGTTGCAAGAAGAGGATTTGATTGACCTTGTCGTCAATGTTGTCATAGTCTACCTTTTGCAAGGTTCTCTTCACAAATTGGACCATGCGTTCTGCTCGGCCATTGGTCGCAGGATGCGCAGGCGAGGTGAGCGCATGGCGGATGCCACGATCAGCAAGATACTGCTCGAACACTAGTGCAGTAAACTGTGGCCCATTATCGGACACCAGGACGTCTGGTAGTCCATGGGTTGCAAAGAGTCTGTTGAGAACCTTGATGACTGCCTCGGAGGTCGTAGTCGTCATACGATGAATTTCGAGCCAATTTGAGTAGGCATCGACTGTAAGCAGAAAGGTGTGGCCCTTGGTTGGTCCCACAAAATCCAGGTGAATTCGGGACCAGGGTACGCGAGGTGTCTCCCATTCAGTAGGCATGGCTTTTGGTGGGGCGTTGCTGACTTCTTGGCACCGGGGGCAAGCTTTAACCCACTGTTCGATTTGCTTGTCAATGCCCGGCCACCATGCGTAGCTTCGTGCAAGTGCTTTCATTCGCACGATGCTGGGGTGGCCCTCGTGCAATGTTCTCAGCAACGTTTTACGGAGCCGCTCTGGAATAACGATTCTGTCACCCCAGATGATACAGCCCTTCTGGGAGAAGAGTTCAGTCTGCCTAGACTTGAATGGTGTGAAGTCATCTGATACTTGGTCCAATGGCCATCCGTGTTCTACCCAACCCAGGACTTGTGCTAGGATGTGGTCACGTTTGGTTTCTCTCGCGATGTCTCGTGCAGTCAGTGGTGGCGAGTTGAGTGCCTCAATTTGCAACGTGGTTACCGTTGGTGCTGGATCGTCGAGAGTCTCTGGAAGCGGTGCTCGGCTCAATGCGTCGGCGTGGGGAATGGCTTTCCCCGGCCGATATTGCAACCGATAATTATAAGCAGCTAAGAATTCTGACCATCGGGTCATCCTAGGGGATAATATGTAGGGAGTCGGCTTATCCCTGGCTATTATCCCTAGCAATGGTTTGTGATCAGTCACAATGGTAAAAACCCTCCCATACACGTATTCGTGAAATCTTTTCACAGCTGAGACGATTGCGAGGGTTTCTTTATCAATTTGTCCAAAGTTCCGCTCTGTTTTCGAGAGAGTCTTTGAAAAATATGCAACAGGGGCTTCGTTCCCATTAGTCAGCATGTGGCTCAAAATGGCGCCCACCCCAAAAGGCGATGCATCACAGGTTATAACTAATGGCAAAGTCTCGTTATATTGCATGCGTACAGAGTCAGATGTGAGCAGTTTTTTAACATTTCGGAATGCCTGTTCTTCTCGGTGACCCCATAACCAAATTTCGGAGGTCTGCTATGAAGTCGGCCACGCGTTCTCCCTTTCGCTAGTTCCTCTGGAAAAACTCGTGCCGTCTCACCAGCGTAGGCACAGTTGGGGCATAGTGACCTCGCAGGAGAGGTTCGAGGTCGTTCCAATCCATCGCCTTTGCTTCTCGGGGTTTGGCTAGTGCTTTAGCCATCTTAAATACAGTTGGACTGCAATGCGTTAGGAACACCGCCCGTTTCTTTCCTGGTGTGGCGTCCTTCAAATTGTTCGTCTCTAGGAACATTTGGAAGCGATCCATGTAGGACTCACAGTCCTCTTGGGTTGGATCGAATGGAGTGGGTGGTACGATGCCGCCGGACATGGTTCCGTTGTTGGCGTCGTCTGTGACGAGCTCAGTGTTCTTCGAAGTTTCGTTGGTTCAGATGTCTCCAAATCCCATCCTCGTCACCAGTGTTAAGTTTGAGAATGGGTGAGGAGGAATGGAGACAAGCCTCTGAATGGTGAACTTCAGCTGTTTATTTACATAGTGACTTCTCGATAAAACAAAAGTAACCCTCGCCTTATATAGGCAACCCTTGTAACGTTTTAACCAATAACAGGCTAGGAACGCTAGCTTTTATGACCAATAGGAACTCTCTGTTAAGGGCCAACCGGATTCCCCAGAACGGGCCAATCCACTACGGCCGCTTAACAGCCAATCAGAAGTGCAGGGCCAGAACCCCGCACCTACTCCAAGCTCACAGTTTATTACTTATACACAACACTTTCCACTCACCGAGCTCTTAGATCAGGAGGGGGTGGTCCTAGTTCCTCTCCTGAGCTCTGTCCCTCATGTTCTTCCTGCCTCTGTTCCTCCCTGCCTGCAGGCCTTACTACCTCAGAAAAACCTATTCATCTATTAACTTCAATATTTTTCTTGATTCCTTCTCTTTTCTCAATTTATATGCTAGCCATCTACCTGGTTTATTTGCATCTTCAAAATAATTCTGTTTAGAATTTCTGATTTTCTGTGCCAATTCTTCTTTCTCTATTAATTCCATTTTATGTTTGATTACATCCAGCTTCAATTTAACATCCTTATTCCGTGGCATTTTCTGCAATTCTTTTTCAAGACTTTTATACTCGTCTTCCAAGGCCTTGGAAGCTTGCCTTTTCCTAATATTCTTTTTTCTTGTATAATCTATTATCAGACCTCTAGCATATGCCTTCATTGTATCCCAAACATTCTACGTTGAAATATCTTCTTTTTTATTTTCTCTGAAAAAAAAAGCCAATTCCTTCTCCATCCATTGTATAAAATCTTTCTCCTTTAAAATAGTATTATTTAATGTCCATCTCGATCTTTTTTTTTGTCCCTTCCATTTAATTGTCATTGGGCTATGATCTGCCCAAGTACTTGTTTCAATATTTGTTTCTTGAATATTGGATATTAATTCTGTTGATATCCAAATCATATCTAATCTGGACCATGATAAATGTCTATTTGAATAAAAAGTATATTGTTTAGCTTTAACATTTCTTTCTCTCCAAATATCTTTTAAAGTTAATTCATCTGTCATTTTAAAAAAAGACCTTGGGAGAGCCTTTCTATTTTGCTTCATTGTTGTTGTTATATAGTCCAATTTATTGTCCACAATTCCATTAAAATCTCCCATCATAATTATATTAACATAGTCCAGTCCAATTATTTTCATGTGTAGCTTTTTATAAAACTCTTCTTGTTTATCATTCGGAGCATTAATTGCAATCAAGAGTATTTTTATATTATTGTCCATTATTTCTACCATTAATACTCTTCCATCTTCATCCGTGTAAATCAATTTTGCTGGGATAGCCTCTTTAATGTATAGAACCACTCCTCTTTTCTTACATTGAGCCAAAGAAGTAAATATTTTCCCCAATTTTGGCTGTACTAACAATTGTTCATGTTGTTTTTTAATATGAACTTCTTGTAGACAAATTATATCAAATTTTAATTTCTCTAATTTATGAAAAGTTTTCCTTCTTTTAACAGCTGAACTAAGTCCATTTATATTCATTGTAATCAGTTTTCTTTCTTCCATGATTATACTTTATATTTAGGTCTAACCGCTCTTGTGGATCTCACTTCACGCTGTTCTTTGCTATCCACCTGTCCACCTACTGCTCCTTTCTCTTTTTCAGTCTCCAGTTGTTCCTCTTGAAACTCAATTAATGAGACCTCTTTCTCTGCCTCCTCTCTTCTTCCTCCAAAAAATTCTGCATGGAAAAGTTCTGCTTTCTCAATTGAATCAATTCTATGTCTCTGCTCTTGCCACCTAAACATTAGTCCTTCTGGAATCAGCCATCTATAATTCACTTCCTTTTCCAGGAGCATTTTGGTCAGAAATCGATCTTTTCTTCTCATCTCTCTCACTCTTCTGGGTATTTGTTTTAAAACCACAACCTCTTTACCTTTATATTTCAATGTTTTCTCTCTTACTACTTGTAATATTTGCATTTTAATGGATTTTTTTGTAAATCTAATATGGACTTCCTTGGGTAATTTATTTCTCATCGCATACCTTGTATAGACTCGATATACCTCATCTATTCCATCCATCATCTGTTCCTCTGTAATTTCCAAAGCATCTGCCAAAATTTCTATCATTATCGCTGCCAAATTTTCTCCTTTTTCCTCTTCTATATTTTGAAATCTGAGGTAAAATTCTGACCTTTCCATCTCCCACCTCAACATCCCACTTTTTTCTTGTTCAACCGCTGTTAATCTACTGTCAATATTTCCAATCTTCTTCTCTCTTTGTTTTCCTTCTTCCTCAATTTTTTGGAATCTCTCCTCATACTTAACCATCATTTGTTTAATGTTTTCCACTTTTTCATCAGTCTTCTCTTTTCTTTGTTCAATATTTTCTGTTCTTTGTTCAATAATGTCTGATTTTGTCTTGAGATCTTGGATTCCTTGCATAATCATCTGTAAAGTTACTATTCCTTGTTCTTTATTTTGCTTCAACATTGTCTGAATTAAACGTTGTCCTCCAGCTGGTGGGGAAGCAGAGGTAGAAGTAGAAATGCCAGATGGTATTGGTTTCCTGCTCATTTCAATGCTTCCAAAGCTTCAAATTCTTTTTAACTTTTAATCCAACTGGTAGAGCAGCCAATTATAATCCAAAATGGAAAACTCCAATAGTAAAAGGCACGAAACCAAAAAAGTAACAGGAAAAAAGGAAGAAGAAAGATCTTCAGGTTCTTCTAGACCCTAATCCAATTACAAGGTAGTCCACCATAAAAAAGAAAAAATAGAAAGGAGAAAAACAAACAAACCCAAAAATAATAATATTGATTAAGAGCAAAAAAAAAGCAAAAAGAGAAAAAACAAAAGGTTCCTTCAGGTTCTTCACACCTTAATCCAGTTGAAAAGTCTCAATAATCAAAAAAGAAAAACAAAGTGGTCCAAAAACATGGATAGAAAAAGCAAAAAAGTCCCAATAAGAAAAAAAAGAAAAATAAAGAAAAAACTCTGAGGCTTTCCCTTTAAAATAAAAGGCAGAAATAAGAATATTACTAGAATTGAAATTTAGAAAAAAGCTGGCGAATGGGGTATATATATATATATGAGAGCACACTGCACTTTATTTATTTATCCAAGGCTCTTGTTATGACTCTCTTCTCCAGCAGCTTCAAAGCCAAACCTCAAGTGTTGAAATATTGATAACAGTCCAGGAAAGCACCTACAATAATATTTTGCTGTGCTCTCCCTCTATCTTATCATGTTAAAATGTCCTTGAGAAGAGGTCTTTTTGCAATTCTCTCCAATTCAAATAAAATACTTTCAAGCCTCTAGTTGGCAGTGTTGCAAAGTTTCTTAATGCTCTTCCTCCCCCCCAGCCAGAAAAAAGGAGTAATATATACAGAAAAAAAAAATAGCCAAAGGGAGCCTCTATCCTAAAGAAAGTTAAAAAATCAAAGGGAGTATAAAAATATATATAAGAGAAAATTCAATCCGGTTACCTACAAAGTCACACTAAAGTCCCCCCCAAAAAATATAGGAAAAAGAAAAAAAAAAACCCCAAGCCTCAATTTGACATCACTTTAAAAAACGCCGCTCAGACAGTTTCAGTCAAAAAAAAAGTCTCACAGATTTCTTCTTTGTTCAGGATGCCCTTTCCAACCTCAGCGAATTTACAACACAAAAGAGTTTTTCTCACCCAACCGTCACACTTCTTTCCAGCCATTTTCTTTTCGGAGCTGTCCCGACTGCAGCAGCTATGGAGGCTGCCTCTCCGCCGCCAGCAAAAGGGCTTCTCCCGGATCAAACCAGAGATTTTGCGGTATCTCTGGGATCCTGGGACAGTACCCTTCTCTATCCCCGTCTCTACGGGACGGTTTAGGTCCATTGGGACAGACCAGGAGCGAAAATATCGGCTGCGATCTCAGAGCCCCGAGATCGCAGCTGTATCGCCGAAATGAAGCTCTGCCTTCTCCGAAAATTACTGCATCTTGAAGAGGTGAATTATATGTGTTAAATGATAATGGTTTAGAGATGGCTAACATGGTTTATGATAATAAGAAACCTCATGATGAATGTATTCACTTGTTACATCGAAGGCTAGGGCATTTAAATTTTAAAATGCTTAAGAAAACTGTTGAATTATCTAATGGAATAAGTTTGAAACCTTGTAATAAGTATTTGCAATGCTTTGCGTGTAATCAAAGCAAAAGCAGGGTCATACCGGCTAATAGAGTTGATGGATTTACTACCAAAGAGCCTTTAGAAGTAGTATTTGCCGATTTAATAGGTCCAAAAAAACCAAGTGTTGGAGGAGCTTGATACATACTAAGTATAATGGACCGGTATTCTAGATATGGGTTCTGTTATTTAATGAAGAGCAAAACTGAAACGTATCTAAATCTATTTAATTGGATTAAATTTGCAGAAAGGAAAACTAGAAAGAAATTAGTAACTCTTATAACAGATAATGGTGCAGAATTTACAAATAATAAATTCCAGAATAGACAAAGAATATTAGGTATTCAACATAAAAAGTCTGCACCATATAGGCCACAACATAATGCCTTTATAGAGAGACGAGGCCAAACACTACAATCAATGGCACGTACTATGTTGTCTGATTCAGGATTACCTGACAATTTGTGGGGAGAAGCAATAATGTGTGGTAATCATATATTAAATAATGTTGTTAATTCAACAACAGGTGAATTACCATTCACACTGTGGCATGGTACAAAACCTGATTTAAGTTACATGCACACATTTGGAGCACCAGCATGGGTGCATATCCCTTCACAACTCAAACACAAAGGACAGCATAGAGCTAAAAGATTATTTTTTGTAGGATATGAATCTAATCATAGATCTTGATATAGTTTCAGGCATGGGTGAAATGAATGGAGACAATCTTAGTTGGTGAACTTTCAGCTCTTTATTACATAGTGACTTGAGAACTTAAACAACAACAACTCTGCCTTATATAGGTAACCTTAATGTGAAATAACCAATAGGGAGCTGTAAGACGCTAACTCCAGAACCAATAAGGATCCTTCATTAAGGGCCAATCGGATTCTCTAAACCCAACCAATCCGATCGAGCCACTTAACACCCAATCAGAAGTGCAGGGCCAGAATCCTGCACTTTACCCCAAGCTTGCTTTTATTTAAACTATTTACATACATAACACTCCTTCCCCCTGGCTCCTCAATTATGGTGTGGTTATATAGTCCTTCAAATAGGACGGTTGTCTTTTGGGTCTATTAGATTTTCTTTGGGCTGGCTGTGTGCAGTCCTGTTGAGGTAAAATGTTGTTTGGCAGTGGCTCAGCTTCTCGTTCTGGTGTGATTTTCCTTGGAGCGTATGATTCTTCCTCCTGCTCCCTTTCCTGAGTTTCACTAGATTCATCGCTCTCTTGGAACAGGTTCCCTGGAATGTCGTCTTCTTCCATTCCTTCCCCCCCCCCAGTTTGGTCGTAGGGGAGTTGTTGGCTGGCCGATATGAGTCGTGACCATAATTGGTCAATATGTCGTTTCCAGTCTTTCATCAACACATCTTACAATATAGGATTTGGGCCCAGTCTCGCGTATTATCGTTGCTTCAATCCAAACCGGGTCGCCCAATAAATTTCTTGCATAAACGGGGTCGCCTACCTTGAAGGTACGGTAGCATCCGCTGGATCCTGCAGTCTTTTCTGGCTCGTAAGCAGGGTGCAGTCAGTCGAGGCGGGAACGGAGTTTTCGCCCCATGAGAAGTTCTGCGGGAGTTCTGCTGGTTATGCTGTGCGGAGTGATGTGTTGTAGAAGTAGAATGCGGTTTATTTTTTCATCAATATTATCATAGTCCACTTTTTGCAAAGTCTTTTTTACAAATTGGACCATGCGTTCCGCTCGGCCGTTGATAGCAGGATGCGCAGGCGAGGTGAGCACATGGCAGATGCCATTATCAGCAAGGTACTGTTCAAACATCAGCGCTGTAAACTGTGGTCCATTGTCGGACACCAGGATGTCCGGCAATCCATGAGTTGCAAAGAGTCTATTGAGGACTTTAATGACAGCTTCGGAGGTTGTATGGGTCATTCGATGAATTTCCAACCAATTAGAGTATGCATCGACAGTCAATAGTAATGTATGTCCTTTAAGTGGCCCTGCGAAATCCAGGTGGATTCTGGACCAGGGCCCGCGTGGCGTCTCTCATTCAGTCGGTGCAGCTTTTGGCGGTGCGTTGCTGTTTTGTTGGCACTTGGTGCAGGCCTTGACCCATTGCTCGATGTGTCGGTCCATGCCTGGCCACCAAGCATAGCTCCGTGCGAGTGCTTTCATCCGCACGATCCTGGGATGTCCTTCATGCAAAATTTGTAACAGCGAGTTTTGGAGTCGTTCTGGAACGACAACTCTATCGCCCCAGATGACACAGGCTGTTTGCGAAAAAAGTTCAGTCTGTCTTGTTTTAAATGGCGCAAAGTCATCTGGGACCTGGTCCAATGGCCATCCACGTTCTACCCAGCCTAGGACTCGAGCTAGGGTGTGATCTCGTCTGGTCTCTCTTGCGATATCTCAAGCGGTCATAGGAGGCGAGTTGAGCATCTCGATTTGTAACGCCGATACTGTTGGTGCCGGATCGTCGAGAGTTTCTGGTAGCGGTGCTCTGCTGAGTGCGTCAGCGTGGGGAATGGCTTTCCCCGGGTGATGTAACAATCGATAATTATAAGCAGCTAGGAACTCTAACCATCGAGTCATTCTTGGGGACAATATATAGGGGGTTGGTTTGTCCCCAGCGATTATCCCCAGTAAAGGTTTGTGGTCAGTTACAATGGTAAATGTCCTTCTATATACATACTCATGGAATTTTTTTTATGGCTGCCACAATTGCAAGAGCTTCCTTATCTATTTGTCCATAGTTACGTTCTGCCTGAGAAAGAGTCTTCGAAAAGTATGCAACAGGGGCCTCATCTCCATTAGGCAGCACATGGCTCAAAATAGCGCCCACCCCAAACGGTGAGGCATCACAAGTTATAACCATTGGTAATGTTTCATTATATTGCATAAGTACAGAATCAGATGTAAGTAAATCTTTTACATTTCAAAACGCTTTTTCCTCCTGGTAACCCCAAACCCACAATGCTTTCTTATCTAATAACTGGTGTAACGGTTCAGCCACAGTCGCCTTATGTGGTAAAAACACATTATAGAAATTAATAAGGCCTAAAAATGCCTGGAGATCTGTTTTGTTACGGGGTCTGGGAGCATTTTTTATCACCCTTAATTTACTCTCAGTAGGGTGGATACCCTGACTATCAATGCGATAACCTAGAAATTCAACACTGTCGGTATACAGATGACATTTATCCTTTTTTACTTTCAATCCCGCTTCTTGGAATTTCTTAAGAACACATTTTAAACGATTCTGTAGAGTTTTTTTACTAGGAGCTGCAATTAACACGTCATCAAAATACGGAACCACGCCCTTGATTCCCTGCAATAATCGTTCCATTAAACTTTGGAATATTCCCGGGGCTACACTTACCCCGAATTGCAATCGGGTCCATTTAAAAGCACCTCTGTGCGTTACTATTGTTTGAGCTTGGGCTGTTTTATCGTCCACGGGCAATTGTTGATAGGCTTGAGCTAAATCTAACTTAGCAAAAACCTTTCCGCCTCCCAGGGAATGAAGGAGGTGCTGTACCACCGGCACTGGATACGCGTTCTGCTGGAGGGCGTGGTTTAGAGTGGCCCAGTAGTCCCCACAGATTCAGATTGACCCATCTGGTTTAATGGGGGTTACAATAGGAGTTTCCCATGGAGAATGATCAATGGGTTGCAGTACCCCTTGTTTAATTAGTTTGTCAAGTTGTTCATCTATCTTGGCCTTAAGGGTGAACAGAACTTGACGGGGCTTTAAACGGATCGGGGTGACCTTAGGGTCGAGGCTAAACGAAATTGGGGTCCCCTTATACTCGCCCAGATGATCTGCGAAGACATTGCTGAATTCAGTAATAAGGTCCTCCTCCCACTCGCATTCACCAACTCGGTTCACGCCGGCTACTTCAATGCCGAGTGGCGCGAACCATTGGAGGCCCAACAAACTAGGCCTGTCCCTATCGATGATCGTTAGAGGTAAGTATGCTGTATGCTTTTTAAACGAGACGTGGACTCAACAAGACCCAACCACAGGGATCCGATTCCCTTGGTAGTCTTTAAGGATGAGACGTTGCATTCGAAGGTCTTGACGTTGGATGGTAGGAATGAGTTGCTTTAATGTCTTCCACAACACCATCGAGAGGGACGATCCAGAATCGACCTCCATGTGGCAAGGTTGGTTCTCTATGGCTACTGTGACTCGAATCTTCTTAGCGTCCATGGCTGAGGCGTGACCTATAGTGATAGTATGGTGGGCCTCTTCTTTCTGCAACGCTCGATATCTGTAGGAGTGGTTTGCTGGATCTCGCCTTACAGGACGGTTTCCTGCCGATTGGCGAGAGCTAGTTCCCCTTGAGGCCTGACTTGGTCCCGGTAAACTGTGACAGACTCGACTGATGTGGCCTCATTTTCCGCACTCATGACAGATCGCATCACGGAATTTGCAGTCTGCCCTGGGGTGGTTTGCCCCGCAACCAGCACAAGGGCGTGAGGGTTTAGAGCGAGGGTCCCGGTCGGACCGCAGTTGATGGACCCCTTCTTCGTCGCTGTCTGACGACGAAGATAGGTCCTCGTTGTGCGTTGTTGCTAGCTGCCCTTCTGAGCTGGGTAAGATGTCGCCTGTCGGTGGGGTCATTGGGTTTCGGCTTCGCCGTAGTTGCGCCGCGGACTTTTTGGTCACCTCAGCAGCAGTGGCTTCGGCGATGGCGTCAGCAAGGTCGATGTCACCTTTCGCCATCAGCTTGCTTTGCACGCCTAGCGCATCTAATCCCAGAATTAATCGGTCTCTCAGTGCTTCATCTAAGTTTGCGAACCCGCAGAGGCCTCCCAAGTGTCGGAGGTCTGCCACGAAGTCAGCCACACTCTCTCCTTTTCGCTGGCTTCTTTGATAGAATTCGTGGCGTCTCACGAGTGTAGGTACGGTTGGCGCGTAATGGTCTCTCAGGAAAGGTTCGAGGTCGTCCCAGCTCATTGCTTTAACTTCTCGAGGTTTCTCGACTGCCTTTGCCATTTTAAAGACAGCTGGGCCGCAGTACGTCAGGAACAGCGCCCGCTTCTTGGCTGGTGTGGCGTCCTTCAGGTTGTTGTTTCAAGGAATATTTGGAAGCGATCCATGTAGGATTCCCAATCCTCTTGGTTCGGATCGAACGGAGCGGATGGTACGATGCCGCTGGACATGGTTTCCGTTGGTGACGTCGTCTTGGCACGTGCTCTGTTTTTCTTCCTGGTTCCGTAAGATCAGATGTCTCCAAATCCCACCCTCGTCGCCAGTGATATAGTTTCAGGCATGGGTGAAATGAATGGAGACAATCTTAGTTGGTGAACTTTCAGCTCTTTATTACATAGTGACTTGAGAACTTGAACAACAACAACTCTGCCTTATATAGGTGACCTTAATGTGAAATAACCAATAGGGAGCTGTAAGACTCTAGCTCCAGAACCAATAAGAGTCCTTCGTTAAGGGCCAATCGGATTCTCTGAACCCAACCAATCCGATCGAGCCACTTAACATCCAATCAGAAGTGCAGGGCCAGAATCCTGCACTTTACCCCAAGCTTGCTTTTATTTAAACTATTTACATACATAACAGATCTTATAGATTCTGGGAACCAGGTACATCTAGATTTTACACCAGTGCTAGTGCTAAATTCCTAGAACATGTAGGATGGAATAGATTAGAGCAAGATTTAAATAACGAAGTAATTATTGAACCCTACAAAAAGCAAAAAGATCAGACTAGTTATAAGAAGAGTCCAATTAAAGAAGAAGTCCACGAAGAACAAATAGGACCAGAACAAGAGGAAACAGTTGATCAGGAAGAGTTAGATAATCAAGAAGAGTTAATAAAGGAAAGTCCACCTGTAAGTCCTGTAATACCTAGACGTAGTACAGGTATAACTAGACCACCTGATAGGTATCAAGCAAGTATAGTTTGCCAAGTAACTAAAGTTCCAACTAGTGTAGATGAACTTAAGATGTATCCTGCTAAGGATCAGGAGAATTGGCAAAAGGCAATGGAAAAAGAACTAAATTCATTAAAGGTAATGAAAGTATATGAAGATGCCAAATTACCTCCAGGAGAAAAATCCATTGGGTGCAAATGGATATTTAAAGTAAAAACTGGAAATGATGGGACTGTTACCCATAAAGCTAGGTTGGTAGCTCAAGGATTTAATCAAACTGCATCTGATTACGATGAAGTTTTTGCACCAAGTCTTAAAGCAACATCTTTGAGAGCAGCTTTAGGGTGGGCAGCTAAGAAAAACTATGTCATTAACCATTTAGATGTAGAAACTGCTTACTTGCATGCACCATTGCAGCACACTATATATTTGAAAAAGCCAATTGTTATAAAAGATAATAAAGTAAATAGTAATGATTGTTGGAAACTCAAAAAAAGTCTTTACGGGTTGAAACAATCTGGCTTTGAGTGGAACCAATATATTGTGAAAGAATTAAACAATATAGGTTTTAAATCTGGTTTAGCAGATCCATGTGTGTTTAAAAGAGAAAATAATGGAATGATGTCATTATTGTTATTATTTACAGATGATATTGCTTTGATAACTAAGACTAACAATGAAGCTAATGAGATTATATCATTATTAGCCAAAAAGATAAAATTAAAACATTTAGGTGAAATTAAAAGGTTTCTAGGATTGACAATTAACAAAACAAAAAATGGATTTAAGATATCTCAAGAAGATAAAATTTGCCAATTAATTAAAACATATAAAATGGAACTTTGTAAACCAGCAAAGACTCCATTGAGTCAGGAGGTTTGCCAAACTGATGATCAAAGTCCAAAATTTGATAAGTCAATATATCAATCTTTGATTGGCAACTTATCATATATAAGCAATTGGTCTAGGTCAGATATAGCTTAAAGTGTTAATCAGCTGGCACATTTTAATTCGGATCCACATCAATGTCATTGGCAATCATTAAAGAGAATTTTAAGATATCTTAAAGGAACAATGAACCATGCATTGTATATAGAACCAAAGGGTGATTTGATTCTTAGTGCCTATGCAGATGCAAGTTTTGCAATTGACATAAACACTAGAAAATCAACATCTGGGATGGCTATATTATTTGGTAAGACACCAATAGAGTGGAGGTCAATCAGACAACAGCATATTAGCTTGTCCACAATGGAAGCGGAATTTTCATGTCTGTCATTACTATGCACTGACTTAATTCTGTACAAAGAGTTATTATTAGACATGGGTGTAACTGTTAAAGATTCCATTATTGTGTACGAGGACAACCAGGCAGCCATAAAGTTAGCTTCTAATATAGCTGTAAAAACTAGATCAAAGCATAATGATTTAAGATACTTAAATGTTAGAGAATCTGTAAAAAATGGGCTAATTAAATTGGAATACTGCATGACAGAAGAAAACATTGCAGACCAGTTTACAAAAGTTCAAGGAGTAATCAAATTTAAAGAAAGTTGTAACAAATATGATTTAAAGATGTAAATAGTTATATTTATTATTATTTCCAAAAAGGGGAGAATGTTAGGGATAACATTGTTTACCCTAACTGGTTTAGGTAAAATAATAAATATGTTATCATATAAGTTAAAGTGTCTGCAACTTTAAATATAGGAGTGGTTGTGAAAGCACCATAAGAGAAGCAAGGAACGTCAGCTTGCTCTCTCTGGCTTGATGATCCCTAATTACTGAATAGACTGAAGACTGCGTTTTTGCCCTACTGAAAAGGAGAGACAAAGGACTGATTTGTAAGTGAACTGACATTGGATATTCTACACGGACTTTGCTAACTGAATATCCTTGAATGGACTGACTAAAACGATACTTGACTAATGGACTGTTATTTTGACAATGCTGTAATCTCTAAATGGAATAAACTATATTTTTGATAGCACAAGCGTATCTGTTATTTTTACTGTATGTTAACAAACATACAAGCTTATCTCACTCATTTATCTGTGTGCCTATCTGATTAACGCTGCACATTCTGTTTAGCTTGTCTCCTTAACCCTGGTTGGGGAACCCAGGCTTAACAGAGACTAAATGAGCAATCTTAAATTTAGATTTATTTAAACTAGTTGATCTCACTGCCTGCCTACATGCTAGAGCTCTTCAACAGAGATTTTAAATAAGCTGGAAAGTACTGTATATTCTACACCACAAACCAGCTATAGAGATTTAGTTCTAAAAAAGTATTTGAGATATGCCAATTTAGTTTTCTGAAATCTGATACAGAAATGCATCAGACGAAAGATGGGTAGCATTTGATTTCTCTGGATTTTGTTTGGAATATTATTTGATATTCCTTAGTTTATATATGCTACCCCATAGTTATTTTATTTTTTTTCTAAATAAATATTGGAATTTTTAAATATGTCACATTAGGTGTGTGCTGATAAAGTTCACTGTACATCACAATCTATAGTGACTGCTGAGACCTGATGACCTTTTGGAATATCTGTACATGAACTTGGAAAATAATTATAGTCTTCTCTATATCATTTAAATCCAGAGATATCTATTATGCAGGGACAAATTGCAATGCAACAGGAAGTTAGACTTCCAAATATTGCTGGACTTATTTATAGTTGTTAGCATCTTTCATTGTTAACAAAGTTAGCTATAGCTGTTGAAAGCTGCAGATTAGTAACATCTAAAAGATTTCAAGGACTCTTCTTTTACCTTCAGATTTAAACGTATTTAGAGGTGACAGTCATCCAATCCAGGAGATTTTAGAATCACATTCTTCCTTCCTGGCATCATCATATCAAATTGGAATGACTGGAGGTGATAACATTTTGTAAATATCCTGAAACTCATATCAGTGCACATTACAAAGTTTTAAAGGTAGCAGAACCTTTGAAATAGCTGATTGGGTGATGGCGAATGTAGAAATGTGAATCTTCCCTTCAGTTTTTATAGATTAAATTGAAAAACCTGATACAACTCAATCCTCGTGTTGTTGTTAGGCTTCAGTCAGTGGTGGGATTCAAATAATTTAACAACTGGTTCTCCCATGGCCAGGTTGGCTGTCATGGGAAGGGTGGCCCATCACTGTCCTCTAGCTCTACCACACATGCAGGATGAGCCTATTTCTTCTCCCTACTCCTCCTCCTTCCCTCGTGCTGGCTGCTTCATTGCTCGTTTCTCCATTGCAGCACAGCACCCAGGATCTACTTTGTGTTTTTTTCCCCAATAAATTTTATTTAATTTTCAAAGATTAAAAACATAAAATAAAATTGTATACATCATGATATCAAGACATCCAAGATCCACTTTTCTGGGGTGGTGGTGATTTAACAATTAGTTCTCCTGAACTGGTGCAAATCGGTTGAATCCCATCACCATCTTCCATTTGAATGCAATATATTTTCTCAACAGTTTCTGGATTTTTTTTTTTTTTGTCACAGAACACCCCTTAAAAAGCAAAGAATAATAATTGTAGAGTATCTTTAGAATAAAACTTCTTTTTGGAAATATCCGGTCAACAATGTAATCACGTAACTTTGATGAGGTCTCCATCTGAGTGTCTGGAGTGAATGTAGAACCAAATGAATTGAATTATAACCCCATAATAGTCAGCACTAATGACTGGGGATGATGGTTATTTTAGATCATAGTCCTAAACATAGGGAAAGTAATGAGGGAAATAAGGAGACAACCAAATGAAAAACTGGATTTTGTTCCTTACCTGTCCATCACTAGTGATGTAATACAATGTCTAAGAAGATATGATGTGGAGACTACCAAAATATTTGAATATTTATTTATTTTATAACGTTTGTTAGCTTGCCACACAGTAACTAAATCTAACAATATATTTGATTGGTCCAATATTGTATCTTATGATTTAAGATGACTGTATCCTATGATTTGTGATATATGACATCACCTTGTTGTTTGTACATAAACTAAGAGCTTATGTACCAGAGACAAATTTCTTGTGTCATAATTGGCCAATAAAGAATGATCCTATATTACTATATCCTTGTTGTAGTAATGACATTGATACGTATATTATTATCAACCATCTTTCTATTGCCCTAACTCATTTGCCAGAGAAAAAGAGGAGAGACAGTAGAAGTAATTAATTGGTACACAAACTAATTGGCAGATTAAAACTTTCTGATGTGCAAAAAATATCCCAAAGCTCCTCTAATTTCTTCTGACTCCTGTTCATTGAAACCTGCAAGATATGCTAGGTCTTTAATTGTTTGGTTAGTTGGCATTTCAACATCTTCTCCACTACTATTCCATATTGAAAGGGCTACTATAGGTGTTGCATTATAAACATCTGGGAATTTTATGTAGCATAACAAGTGAAGTACTCAGGCCCACAGTGTCAAAATCTTATGATTATGATGTCAGTCTCCCATCCATCTTTGAATCGGTTTTGGGGCTGCCACAAGGGAGGATAGGTAACCATGGGAATGAAAGTAAAGTGAGAAGAGAGGATAGCCACAACAAGCTTCTTTCCCCAAAGCTCAAGGCTGAGTTTCTGGAGTTTGGAGGGGAGTGATGGGACATGACGGGAGTTCAGAATGGAGGTGGATTGGAGAGTGTGACTTGACGGTCATCAGTAAGGGGGTTGGATGTGAATTTAATTTAGCAGGGGAAGACATGGGATTTCAGATTTGGGTTTTCCCAGATGTGCCAATATGACTTCTCTAATAAATTCTTACTTGGATGGACTTTGTCTCTGAGTGTTGAATTGAGATGGAGGGCTTGGTTGGAACCAGAGATGGTATTCAGCAGGTTCTGACCAGTTCTGGAGAACCAGTAGTGGAAATTTTGAGTAGTTCAGAGAACTGGTAAAAACCATCTCTGACTGGAGATTTTAAAGTATCCTTCCCCTGCCATACCCACCAAGCAATGCCCACAGAACCGGTAGTAAAAAAAATTGAATCCCACCACTGGTTGGAACGCTGACATATGAGAGTGGAAACATATTTGGAGTCAAATCTTGTGGAAATCCTTTGATATCTTTATAAGTATGGGTTAAGCCTTTAATTGGGAAAGCTATTGTTAGCAAAGTGCCTGTCGTCCCTGTCCTATTGTTTCTTTTATTTTTCTTATATGTACTCATTTCTTGTATTCTAACTATGTTTATCCTTATACCTATTATCTTGTAAGCGATTGACAAATCAAGTAAATAAATAAATAATTTTTATTCTTCAAATTGCCTTCAAAGACTGTTTGGAAGCTTCAATTGATATAAATGTTCTTTGTAGCTGTCAGTTATGCCACTACTCAAGATCCTGCATTTGGCTGTTGGTAAGTTTTTGAGTACAATTTGAAGGACTGTGTTCTCTATAAAATTCTTGACAGGTAATCCTTGACTTACAAGAGTTTGTTTAGTGACCATTCAAAGTTACAACAGCACTGAAATATGACCATTTTTTCACCATTACAACTTTTGCAGCATCCTTCTGATCAAGTTTCAGATGCTTGGCAACTGGTTCATGTTTACATGATCCCCTTTTGTGACCTCCTGACAAGCAAAGTCAACGGAGAAGCTAGGTTCATTTAACAACTGGATTACTAACTTAACTAATTGCAGTGATTCACTTAACAACTGTGGCAAGAAAGGTCATAAGAATGGGGCAAATGTCTCACTTAACCAATGTATCATTGAACAACAGAAATCTTGGGCTCAGTTATGATTGTAAGTCAAAGACTACCTATCTGTATAGCTTGGCATCAAAATATCATCAAGATTGCATTCTCCAACCAGAACTAACCCATCCTGCCCTTACAGTACATGAAAAGCTCCTGGTGATCCCATATTTTTGTGAATTAAGCCAGGCAAAGGTCTGTGAGTCAGAAGTGTGCTATCTTAGGCCCTGCATTATGGAATAGCCTTCCTTTGGACATTATAACTCCCACTGTGATGGCTTTCTAGAAAGAACTAAAGATTAAATATTCCAAGGAGCTTTGAGAGCTGTTGTCTTGCTGCTTTTTCATTAATTGTTAATGGTGGGATGCTGTGTAATACCATAGGACTGTTATGGCAGGGAATATTATTATATTATGACTGTGGGGTGTTAATTGGATTTGTTATATTATCAAGGACATTTTGGTGTTTATTATTTCATTGTTTTATAGTAATGCATGTGAATGTTTTAAAAGTTGCAAGCCACCATGAACTGAAGTAATATTGGCAACATTTTACAAATTTTACAAATAAATAACTAAATAAGTTGTCAAAAACTGCAGAACATTTTTACTCTTCAAGTTGCTCTGTACTTATTTTTTTTTTAAAACAATTTTATTGATTTTCTACAAACAAACAAGACAAACAAAACATTAAATCATCAACTCTCTTATGTATATACAGTATGTCGGTTGGTTCATCAGTTTTGTGCATTCATTTCGGAGTCTCGATTACAGTTATGCTACATAACAACTCATATTGTCAATCCAAACTTATATATCCTAATATCACAATTAAAAAGAACATTTGACTATACTTTTAATCATTCATGCTTTATGAGATAACAATACTTTAAATAGTTTATTCTATAACAAATCATATAATCATACCAAATCTATCCTAGAAACACTTTATAAATATAATATCAAATAACAAAAACGAAAGAAAAAATAAAGATATTCCTTGATAACATTCTAAATATTCTATTATCGTAATCTAGCCATTGATAAAAAAGATCCCAAATTTCATAAAATTGTTTATCCTCTTGCTCTCTAATTTCAAATGTCAATCTACTCATCTCAGCACATTCCAATATTTTCTTAATAATTTCTTCCTGTGATGGTATTTTCTCATTCTTCCAGTTTTTAGCAAATACAATCCTAACCACTGTTAATACATTTACAGCCAGATATTTCAAGTCTTTACTGTATGTATCTGGTAAGATTCCCAATTAAAAAAACTACGGTTTCAAATCTATATGTTTCTTTGTCATTTTTTCCAACCACATGCGAATTTTAGTCCAATATTTTTTAGCGTCCTCACAGGTCCACCACATATGGTAATACGAGCCAGGTATCTGATGACATTTCCAGCATTTTTCAGATTTGTTCTTAAACATTCTTGCTATTCTTGTCAGGGGAAAGTGCCACCTGTAAAACATCTTAAACAAATTTTCTTTATATGCTGTTGACATTGTCATTTTATAATTTTGAGACCACAATTTTTACCATTTCTCTAAATCAATCCCATATCCAAAATTCTTCCCCCAAACAATCATAGTTTCTTTAACTTGTTCTTCCTCTAATTTAATTCCCAGTAAATAACCATATAATTTTTTAATCACCTTCTCATCAGTACCTGTCAAGATCTTATCTAGATCAGTCTGTTTATCATAAAATCCCTCTGTTTTAGAATCTTCATCATACCTTGAATGTATTTACGCATATGAAAACCAATTCATCTTTATACCTTGTTCCTCTAAATTTTGTATCGATTTAAGTTCACCCTTTTCATCCAATAATTCCCCATATCTAACTGTTTGTTCCTTCTTATAAATTATAGGATAGGAAAATGCTTCAATAGTCGATAACCAAACTGGAATTTTCAAATAATATTGTCTTTTTATCTTCTCCCAGTTTAACCACAAAGACTCCCGTATATAATGTCTTCTAAAATAACCCTGTGTTTTAGTTCCCTTATACCATAAAAAAGTGTGCCAATCCAACAGCAATTCATGACCTTCTAGTGTCAACAATCTAGTCTTTCTTAATGTTATCCATTCCTTAACCCACATCAAACTTGTAGCTTGATAGTACAATTCCCAATTGGGCAGGCCAAAACCTCCTCTAATTCCAGCATCTTGCAAAAACTTTAGCTTTATTCTTGCTTTCTTACCTTGCCATATAAACTTCAACATAATTTTATTTAAGTCTTCAAAATAGTCTTTTCCGAGCCTAAATGGTATTGTTTGAAACAGAAATAGGATTCTAGGTAAAATATTCATCTTAATTGTTGAAATTCTCCCTATTAATGACAATTGCAAGTTTTCCCATTTCTTCAAGTCTGCAGCTATCTGTTGTTTAAGTTTAATATCATTATTCTCTTTTAATGTGCTACATCTTGCTGTCAAATGTATCCCCAGATATTTGACCTTATTCGTAACTTGGATTTTCAACAGGTCTGCCAGTTCTTCTCTTTGTCTCAGTAGCATGTTCTTTGTCAAAATCTTTGTTTTGTCTTTATTTATTTTCAAACCAGCCACTTCACCATATATCTCTATCTTTTCCAATAACTTTGGAGCTGTTTCTAACGGGTCTTCCAAAATAAAGGCTAAGTCATCAGCAAAGGCTTGCAGTTTGAATTCTTCCTTTTTAATTTTCATTCCTTTTATGCTTTTATCATCCCTAATATTTCTATTCAACACTTCCAAGGTCAACACAAATAGCAAAGGAGATAGGGGACACCCTTGTCTTGTGCCTTTTCTTATATTAATAAAATCTGTAAGTTCCCCCTCCATCATTACCTTTGCTGTCTGTTTATTATATATGGCTTCTATTGCTTGAATAAATTTTTTAGCAAAACCCATCTGTTCCAATAGTAATAACATAAATCTCCAGTTCACATTGTCAAATGCCTTTTGAGCATCTAGGAATATCAAAGCCGTTTGCTTTTCAGGATGTGCCTCATAGTATTCCAAAGTGTCCAAGATTACTCTCATATTGTCTCTAATTTGTCTCTTTGGCAGAAATCCATTTTGATCTGGGTGAATGAAATTATTTAAGTATTTTTTAAGTCTTTCTGCTAAAATTGAAGCAAAAAATTTATATTCTGCATTCAATAAAGAAATAGATCTATAGTTCTTGATTTGTAGTGGATCAGCCTCTTCTTTTGGGATAAGTGTAATATAAGCCTCTGACCATGTTTTGGGTATCATCTTCTTTGACATAGCTTCATTCATAACTTCTAGCAATGGAATGCTCAATGATTCTTGAAATGTTTTATAGAATTCTGCCGGAAGCCCATCTGGACCTGGTGCTTTCCCATTATTTTGTTTCTTAAGTGCTTCAGTTAATTCCATCATTGTTATATTGCTTTCTAGCATTTCTTCAGTCTCTTTAGATACCTTTGGTAGGTTAGCATTCTGTAGATACTGTTTGACTTTTTTCTCATCAATATTCTCTTGTTTATATAGTTGCCCATAGAAATCTCGAATAATTTCCTTTTTCTCCTTATTACCATAACAAACTTGGCCTTGTTCATCTATTAACATCAATATTTTTCTTGATTCTTTCTCCTTTCTCAATTTATATGCTAGCCATCTACTTGGCTTATTTGCATCTTCAAAATAATTCTGTTTAGCATTTCTAATTTTCTGTGCCAATTCTTCTTTCTCTATTAATTCCATTTTATGTTTAGTTATATCCAACTTCAATTTAATATCTTTTTTCTGTGGCATTTTCTGTAATTCTTTTTCAAGTCTTTTATACTCATCTTCCAAGGCCTTAGTGGCTTGCCTTTTCCTAATGTTCTTTTTTCTTATGTAATCTATGATCAAACCTCTAGCATATGCCTTCATTGTATCCCAAACATTCTGCGCTGAAGTGTCTTCTTTTTTATTTTCTCTAAAGAAAAAAGCCAATTCTTTCTCCATCCATTGTGTAAAATCTTTTTCCTTTAAGATAGTATTGTTTAATATCCATCTCGGTCTTTTTTTTGGTCCCTTCCATTTAATTGTCATTGGGCTATGATCTGCCCAAGTACTTGTTTCAATATTTGTTTCTTGAATATTAGATATTAATTCTGCTGAGATCCAAATCATATCCAATCTGGACCATGATAAATGTCTATTTGAACAGAAAGTATATTGTTTAGCTTTAACATTTCTTTCTCTCCAAATATCTTTTAAAGTTAATTCATCTGTCATTTAAAAAAAGGATTTAGGGAGAGTCTTTCTATTTTGCTTTGTTGTTGTTGCTATATAGTCCAGTTTGTTGTCCACAATTCCATTAAAGTCTTCCACCATAATTATATTAACATAGTCCAGTCCAGTTATTTTCATGTGTAGTTTTTTATAGAATTCTTCTTGTTTATCATTTGGAGCATAAATTGCAATCAAGTGTAGGAAGGCGGAGCTTCTTTTCGGCGATACAGCTTTTCTGGCATTCAGCTTTGTTTGGGTATTTTCCCACGTGGTGCTTTTAAAGTTGTAGCAACGTTTCAGCAGAATCTCATCTGCCATCATCAGGCTTCTGTATGGTGTTTTGACTCACAAACACCATACAGAAGCCTGATGATGGCAGATGAGATTCTGCTGAAACGTTGCTACAACTTTAAAAGCACCACGTGGGAAAATACCCAAACAAAGCTGAATGCCAGACATGTAAGTACCCGCGAAAACTTAAGAAAACAAATATATATAGATATATCTATCTATATATATATATATGGCATTCAGCTTTGTTCGGGTATTTTCCCACATCATATGACGTGGGAAAATACCCGAACAAAGCTGAATGCCATACATGTAAGTACCCGTGAAAACTTAAGAATATATATATTCTTATATATATATATATATATATATATATATATATATATATATATATATATATATATATATATTTATATATATATATATATATATATATATATATAAATACTTTTTCTTTTTGCTTAATTTAAACTATGTTTTTCTGGTTGGGGGGGAAGTGTATTAAGAAACTTTGTAACACTGCCAACTAGAGGCTTGAAAATATTTTATTTGAATTGGAGAAGAACTCTGAAAAGACTACTTCTCAAGGACATCTCAATTTGATAAGATAGAGGGAGAGTGCAACAGAATATTATTACAGGTGCTTTCCTGGACCCTTATCAACATTTTGACACTTGAGACTTGGCTTTGAAGCTTGTGGAGAAGAGAGTCAAAATAAGAGCCTTGGACAAATAAACAAAGTGCAGTGTGTTTTCTTATCTTTTTTCAGTTGTGCACCCCTACTCAACAGCCTCTCTGTAAACTTTAATTTTAGTAATATTCTTATTTTTGCTTTTTATTTTAAAGGGAAAGCCTCAGAATTTTTTCTTTATTTTTCTTTTCTTCTCCTTCTTTTTACTGGGATTTTTTTTCTTTTTTTCTTGCTTTTTCCATATATTTTTGGACTACTCTGCCTTTTCTTTTTTATTATTGAGATTTCCCAATTGGATTAAGGTGTGAAGAACCTGAAGGATTTTTTTTCTGTTTTTCCTTATTTTTGTTTTTTTTCTTCCTAATTATTATTATTATTTTTGGGCTTTTTTCTTTTTTCTATTTTTCATTTTTATTGTGACTACTTCATAATTGGATTAGGGTCTAGAAGAACTTGAAGATTTTTCTTCTTCTTTTTCTCCTTTTTCTTTTTTGTCATCGGGTTTTTTATAATTGGATTTTTGCCATTTTGGATTATAATTGGCGATTCTACCAGTTGGATTAAAAGCTAAAAAGAATTTGAAGGTCTTTTTTTTTTTTTTTTAAAGTTTTTATTAATTTTCTACAAACAAACAAGACAGACAAAACATAAAAACATCAACTCTTATATGTACATCCAGTGTGTCAGTTGGTTCATCATTTTTGTGCATTCATTCTGTAGTCTCAATTACAATTATGTTACATAACAACTCATATTGTCAGTCCAAACTTATATATCCTAATATCACTAAAAAAAGAAGATTTTGACTATATTTTTAATCATTCATGTTTAATGAGCTAACAATACTTTAAACCAGTTTACTCTATAACAAATCATCTAATCATATCAAATCAATCCTAAGAAATCCTTTATAAATATAATATCAAATAGCAAAATAATAGCAAAATAAAGATATTCCTTACTATCTAGCATTCTGAATATTCTATTATCGTATTTTATCATCTAACCATTTATAAAAAAGATCCCAAATTTCGTAAAATTGTTTATCCTCTTGCTCTCTAATTTCAAATGTCAATCTGCTCATCTCAGCACATTCCAATATTTTCTTAATAATTTCTTCCTGTAATGGTATTTTCTCATTCTTCCAATTTTTAGCAAATACAATCCTGGCCGCTGTTAATACATTTACAATCAGGTATTTCAAATCTTTACTATATATATCAGGGAAAATTCCCAATAAGAAGATCTCTGGTTTCAAATCTATATGTTTCTTTGTCATTTTTTCCAACCACATGCGAATTATAGTCCAATATTTTCTAGCATCCTCACAAGTCCACCACATATGGTAATACGAGCCGGGTATCTGATGACATTTCCAGCATTTTTCAGATTTGTTCTTAAACATTCTTGCTATTCTTGTCGGAGGAAAGTGCCACCTGTAAAACATCTTATACAAGTTTTCTTTATATGCTGTTGACATTGTCATTTTATAATTTTGAGACCACAATTTCTGCCATTTCTCTAAATCAATCCCATATCCAAAATTCTTCCCCCAATCATAGTTTCTTTGACTTGTTCTTCCTCTAATTTCATTCCCAGTAAATAACCATATAATTTTTTAATCACCTTCTCATCAGTACCCATCAAGATCTTATCTAAATCAGTCTGTTTATCATAAAATCCCTCCGGTTTAGAATCTTCATCATACCTTGAGTGTATTTGTGCATATGAAAACCAATTCATCCTTATACCCATATCTTCTACTTCTACCTCTGCCTCCCCATCAGCTGGAGGACAACGTTTAATCCAGATAATGTTGAAGCAAGATAAAGAACAAGAAAAAGTGACTTTACAGATGATTATGCAAGGAATCCAAGATCTCAAGATAAAAACAGACACTATTGAACAAAGAACAGAGAAGACTGATGAAAAAGTGGAAAATATTCAACAAATGATGGTGAAGTATGAGGAGAGATTCCAAAAAATTGAGGAGGAAGGTAAACAAAGAGAGGAGAAGATTGGAAATATTGACAGCAGATTAAAAGTGGTGGAACAAGACAAAAGTGGGATGTTGAGGTGGGAGATGGAGAGGTCAGAATTCTATCACAGATTTCAAAATATA
Source organism: Hydrophis major (assembly GCA_033807585.1). NCBI lineage: Eukaryota > Metazoa > Chordata > Lepidosauria > Squamata > Elapidae > Hydrophis > Hydrophis major. The sequence goes on from CM066328.1 coordinate 352,041,379, forward strand.
GAAGAAGAAAAAGGACAAAACTTGGCTGCGATAATGATAGAAATTTTGGCGGATGCTTTGGAAATTACAGAGGAAAAGATGATGGATGGAGTAGATGAGGTACACCGAGTTTTTACAAGATATGCGATGAGAAATAAATTACCAAGGGAAATCCATATTAGAGTTACAAAAAAATCCATCAAAACACAAATATTACAAGCTGTAAGAGAGAAGACATTGAAATATAAAGGCAAAGAGATTGTGGTTTTAAAACAAATACCCAGAAGAGTGAGAGAGATGAGAAGAGAATATCGATTCCTGACCAAAATGCTGTTGGAAAAGGAAGTGAATTATAGATGGCTGATTCCAGAAGGATTAATGTTTACATGACAAGAACAGAGACATAGAATTGATTCAATTGAGAAAGCAGAACTTTTCCATGCAGAATTTTTTGGAAGAAGAGAAGAAGAGGCAGAGAAAGAGGTCTCATTGATTGAGTTTCAAGAGGAACAACTGGAGACTGAAAAAGAGGAAGGTGCAGTAGGTGAGCAGGTGGATAGTAAAGAACAGCATGAAGTGAGATCCACGAGAGCTGTTAAATCTAAATATAAAGCATACTCATGGAAGAAAAAAAATTGATTACAATGAATATAAATGGACTCAATTCAGCTGTTAAAAGAATGAAAACCTTTCATAAATTAGAGAAATTAAAATTTGATATAATTTGTCTACAAGAAGTACATATCAAAAAACAGAGAAGGCGGAGCTTCGTTTCGGCGATACAGCTGCGATCTTGGGGTTCTGAGATCGCAGCCAATATTTTTGCCCCTGATCGGTCCCAACGGACCTAAACCATCCCGTGGAGACGGGGATTGAGAAGGGTACTGTCCCAGGATCCCAGAGATATCGCAAAATCTCTGGTTTGATCCAGGAGAAGCCCTTTTGCTGGCAGCGGAGAGGCAGCCCCCATAGCTGCTGAAGTCGGGACAGCTCCGGAAAGAAAGTGGCTGGAAAGAAATGTGTCGGCTGGGTGAGAAATTCCTTTTGTGTTGTAAATTCGCTGAGGTTTGAAAGGGCATCCTGAACAAAGAAGAAACCTGTGAGGCTTTTTTTTTGACCAAAACTGTTTGAGCGGCGTTTTTTTAAAGTGATGTCAAATTGAGGCTTGGATTCTTTTTTCTTTTTCTTACTTTTTCTCTGGGGACTTAAGTGTGAATTTGTAGGTAACTGGATTGAATTTTCTCTTATATATATTTTTATGCTCCTTTTGATTTTTGATTTTTTTCTAGGATAGAGGCTCCCTTTAGCTATTTTTTTTTCTTTTTCTTTTTGTATACATTATTCATTTTTTCTGGTTGGGGGGGAAGAGCATTAAGAAACATTGCAACACTGCCAACTAGAGGCTTGAAAAAACTTTATTTGAATTGGAAAGAATTGTAAGAAGACTCCTTCTCAAGGCCATTTCAACGTGATAAGATAGAGGGAGAGCACAGCAAAATATTATTACAGGTGTTTTCCTGGACTCTTATCAATATTTCAACACTTGAGGCTTAGCTTTGAAGTTGCTGGAGAAGAGAGTCATAATAAGAGCGTTGGATAAATAAATAAAGTGCAGTATGCTCTCTTATATATATATATATATACCCAATTCGCCAGCCTTTTTGTAAATTTCAATTCTAGTAATATTCTTATTTTTGCCTTTTATTTTAAAGGGAAAGTCTCAGATTTTTTTCTTTATTTTTTTTTCTCTTTATTTTTATTGGGACTTCTTTGCTTTTTCTATCCATGTTTTTGGACCACTTTGTTTTTCTTTTTTGATTATTGAGATTAAGGTTTGAAGAACCTGAAGGAATTTCTTTTTTTCTTTTTCTTTTTTCTTTTTGCTCTTAATCAATAATATCATTTTTGGGTTTGTTTGTTTTTTTCCTTTCTATTTTTCCTTTTTTATGGTGGACTACTTTGTAATTGGATTAGGGTCAAGAAGAACCTGAAGATTTCTCTTCTTTCTTTTTTCCTTTTTCTTCTTTGGTTTTGGATCTTTTACTATTGGATTTTTCCATTTTGGATTATAATTGACTATTCTACCAGTTGGATTAAAAGTCAAAAAGAATTTGAAGCTTTGGAGGCATTAAAATGAGCAGGAAATCAATACCAGTTGGCATTTCTACTTCTACCTCTGCTTCCCCACCAGCTGGAGGACAACATTTAATTCAGACAATGTTGAAGCAAAATAAAGAACAAGATATAGTAACTTTACAGATGATTATGCAAGGAATCCAAGATCTCAAGATAAAATCAGACATCATTGAACAAAGAATAGAGAATACTGATGAAAAAGTGGAAAATATTAAACAAATGATGGGGAAGTATGAGGAGAGATTCCAAAAAATTGAGGAGGAAGGTAAACAAAGAGAGGAGAAGATTGGAAATATTGACAGTAGATTAACAGAGGTTGAACAAGAAAAAAATGGGATGTTGAGGTGGGAGATGGAAAGGTCAGAATTTTATCTCAGATTTCAAAGTATAGAAGAGGAAAAAGGAGAAAATTTGGCTGCGATAATGATAGAAATTTTGGCAGATGCTTTGGAAATTACAGAGGAAAAGATGATGGATGGAGTAGATGAGATATATTGAGTTTATACAAGATATGCTATGAGAAATAAATTACCAAAGGAAGTCCATATTAGATTTACCAAAAAAATCATCATAACACAAATATTACAAGTGGTAAGGGAGAAAAAATTGAAATACAAAGGTAAAGAGATTGTGGTTTTAAAAGAAATACCCAGAAGAGTGAGAGAGATGAGAAGAGAATATCGATTTCTGACCAAAATGCTACTGGAAACGAAGTGAATTATAGATGGCTGATTGCAGAAGGATTAATGTTTACGTGGCAAGAGCAGAGACATAGAATTGATTCAATTGAGAAAGCAGAACTTTTCCATGCAGAATTTTTTGGAAGAAGAGAAGAAGAGGCAGAGAAAGAGGTCTCATTAATTGAGTTTCAAGAGGAACAATTGGAGACTGAAAAAGAGAAAGGAGCTGTAGGTGGACAGGTGGACAGTAAAGAACAGCGTGAAGTGAGATCCATGAGAGCTGTTAGACCTAAATATAAAGCATAATCATGGAAGAAAGAAAACTGATTACAATGAATATAAATGGACTTAATTCAGCTGTTAAAAGAAGGAAAACTTTTCATAAATTAGAGAAATTAAAATTTGATATAATTTGTCTACAAGAAGTTCATATTAAAAAACAACATGAACAATTGTTAGTACAGCCAAAATTGGGGAAAATATTTACTTCTTTGACTCAATGTAAGAAAAGAGGAGTGGTTCTATATATTAAAGAGGCTATCCCAGCAAAACTGATCTACAATGATGAAGATGGAAGAGTATTAATGGTGGAAATAATGGACAATAATATAAAAATACTCTTGATTGCAATTTATGCTCCGAATGAAAAACAAGAAGAGTTTTATAAAAAGTTACACATGAAAATAACTGGACTGGACTATGTTAATATAATTATGATGGGAGACTTTAATGGAATTGTGGACAATAAATTGGACTATATAGCAACAACAACCAAGCAAAATAGAAAGGCTCTCCCTAAATCTTTTTTTAAAATGACAGACGAACTATCTTTAAAAGATATTTGGAGAGAAAGAAATGTTAAAGCTAAACAATATACTTTTTATTCAAATAGACATTTATCATGGTCCAGATTAGATATGATTTGGATCTCAACAGAATTAATATCCAATATTCAAGAAACAAATATTGAAATAAGTACTTGGGCAGATCATAGCCCAATGACAATTAAATGGAAGTGACAAAAAAAAAGATCGAGATGGACATTAAATAATACTATTTTAAAGGAGAAAGATTTTATACAATGGATGGAGAAGGAATTTCAGAGAAATTTATTTTCAGAGAAAATAAAAAAGAAAATACTTCAACGCAGAATGTTTGGGATACAATGAAGGCATATGCTAGAGGTCTGATAATAGGTTATACAAGAAAAAAGAATATTAGGAAAAGGCAAGCTTCTAAGGCCTTGGAAGATGAGTATAAAAGACTTGAAAAAGAATTACAGAAAATGCCACAGAAAAAAGATATTAAATTGAAGTTGGATATAACTAAACATAAAATGGAATTAATAGAGAAAGAAGAATTGGCACAGAAAATCAGAAATTCTAAACAGAATTATTTGAAGATGCGAATAAACCAGGTAGATGGCTAGCATATAAATTGAGAAAAGAGGAGGAATCAAGAAAAATATTGAAGTTAACAGATGATCAAGGCCAAGTTTGTTATGGTAATAAGGAGAAAAAGGAAATAAGATAAGATAAGATCTTGATGGGTACTGATGAGAAGGTGATTAAAAAATTATATGGTTATTTACTGGGAATGAAATTAGAGGAAGAACAAGTCAAAGAAACTATAATTGTTTGGGGGAAGAATTTTGGATATGGGATTGATTTAGAGAAATGGCAGAAATTGTGGTCTCAAAATTATAAAATGACAATGTCAACAGCATGTAAAGAAAACTTGTATAAGATGTTTTACAGGTGGCACTTTCCCCCGACAAGAATAGCAAGAATGTTTAAGAACAAATCTGAAAAATGCTGGAAATGTCATCAGATACCCGGCTCGTATTACCATATGTGGTGGACTTGTGAGGATGCTAGAAAATATTGGACTATAATTCGCATGTGGTTGGAAAAAATGACAAAGAAACACATAGACTTGAAACCAGAGATCTTCTTATTGGGAATTTTCCCTGATATATATAGTAAAGATTTGAAATACCTGATTGTAAATGTATTAACAGCGGCCAGGATTGTATTTGCTAAAAATTGGAAGAATGAGAAAATACCATTACAGGAAGAAATTATTAAGAAAATATTGGAATGTGCTGAGATGAGCAGATTGACATTTGAAATTAGAGAGCAAGAGGATAAACAATTTTACGAAATTTGGGATCTTTTTTATAAATGGCTAGATGATAAAATACGATAATAGAATATTTAGAATGCTAGATAGTAAGGAATATCTTTATTTTGCTATTATTTTGCTATTTGATATTATATTTATAAAGGATTTCTTAGGATTGATTTGATATGATTAGATGATTTGTTATAGAGTAAACTGGTTTAAAGTATTGTTAGCTCATTAAGCATGAATGATTAAAAATATAGTCAAAAACTTCTTTTTTTTAGTGATATTAGGATATATAAGTTTGGATTGACAATATGAGTTGTTATATAACATAATTGTAATTGAGACTACAGAATGAATGCACAAAAATGATGAACCAACTGACACACTGGATGTACATATAAGAGTTGATGTTTTTATGTTTTGTTTGTCTTGTTTGTTTGTAGAAAATTAATAAAAACTTTTTCAAAAAAAAAAAGTCAAAAAGAATTTGAAGCTTTGGAGGCATTAAAATGAGCAGGAAATCAATACCAGTTGGCATTTCTACTTCTATCTCTGCTTCCCCACCAGCTGGAGGACAACATTTAATTCAGACAATGGTTAGATGATAAAATACGATAATAGAATATTTAGAATGCTAGACAGTAAGGAATATCTTTATTTTGCTATTTTGCTGTTATTTTGTTATTTGACATTATATTTATAAAGGGTTTTTTAGGATTGATTTGATATGATTATATGATTTGTTATAGAGTAAACTGGTTTAAAGTATTGTTAGCTCATAAAGCATGAATGCTTAAAAATATAGTCAAAAACTTCTTTTTTTAGTGATATTAGGGTATATAAGTTTGGATTGGCAAGATGAGTTGTTATGTAACATAATTGTAATTGAGACTACAGAATGAATGCACAAAAATGATGAATCAACTGACACACTGGATGTACATATGAGAGTTGATGTTTTTATGTTTTGTTTGTCTTGTTTGTTTGTGGAAAATTAATAAAATCTTTTTCAAAAAAAAAAGAAAAGAAAAATATCCTATTTAGATTATACAACATACAATAGGTTAAAAAAACCATATAGTTATATGGAGTTATTATCATTTACTGTTATTTTATTTCTTTTTCCTGTTATATTTTTTACTTCTTTAAAAAAGTACTCACTATATCGGGTTTTTTTTTGCATTGATGTATTGTATTCTAATTATTCCTGGGTTCCTATTTTTTTCCTTTTTGTCATTATTTTATAAGTAACGATAATAATAATAAAAAAGAATTCAACTGGGAACACATGACTTTGAAACTGTGGTATATAAACTTACTATGTATTCTCCATGCAAAAATTTACATTTGGAATAAAAGCATTCTTTTCTGTTTCACTATCAAAAAAAAAAAAAAAAAAGAAGTACATATCAAAAAACAACACGAACAATTGTTAGTACAGCCAAAATTAGGGAAAATATTTACTTCTTTGACTCAATGTAAGAAAAGAGGAGTGGTTCTATACATTAAAGAGGCCATCCCAGCAAAATTGATCTATACGGATGAAGATGGAAGAGTATTAATGGCGGAAATAATGGACAACAATATAAAAAGTTGCTCTGTACTTATTTACTTTGATTCATTAGTTTTGTTTCATTCAAAAAAGTATATTTGGCTTTTCCATTCAAGCAATCAAAGACATGCCTGATCTAATTAGAGGTTTAATTTCTATGCTACATAGATCTAAATTAGTTCCTGTTATATCTTTAGGGAGAATGAGAACTGTGAAACATGAGGCCAAAGGAAAACAGCGATAGCATGAAGCTGATGCAAATGATCATGAAATAATCTGAAGCAGTTGAGATTCAGGAAAGCACAGGCGAAAATGCATCCCAGAGCAGATCACTTCAAGGCAAGCCCAGCTTACTCTTCTTTCATCTTGTAGAAGCTGGTCCACCATGTTGCCTGCTTCCTTGCTTAATACGGCATCCAGATGTATCACATGAATGAGCTACATATGGATCTGTGCATTGGCTGAATGATGGAAACCTTTTAGAGTAATTGATCTACTTGGACAATTTAGGAATTCAGACAGAGAGGTTGTGTGACTGGGGGGTTCTTATGGATCTCTAGCGGGAGTTCCTTTTTCTGTAGTACACAGCTGCAGTTGGATACAGCAACTGCTTCTGGATGCTCTGTTGACATCATAGGACAGGCTGCCAGAGTATTAATGGGGCCAGCTTCTGCTGGAGTTTTAGACCTCTGAGTATGTTGGAGGATGTGTAGGTCAAAAGTCAGAGTTGTGCAGTGGCCTAGAGGTGGAGCTCTCACCTCACAATCAGGTGGCTGTGAGTGCGATCCTAGGTAGTGGCAGATATTTCTCTCTCTGGGCACAATGAATAAATATCAGCTGTGAACTCTGCATTAGTGACAGGAAGGACATCTGGGCAGTAAACACTCAGCTCCATTCAGTTGACTCCACCCTGACGCTAGGGATTACAGGGTCATTAAAAGGAAAAAAAAAAAGAGTCCAAAGTCAATGCCATTTGCTTTCTGCTGACAGTAGGCAGTCCTCCTGGACAGGTTGAGTGATGTAGTTGGGGGGATGCAGGAAACTCCATTCAGGCTCCAGAGAATGATTTAGGCTAAACCTTTTCAAGATTGGAGAAGCTGCCTATCTTGTTGCTGGCTTCTTGTTATGATATTATTTGCAGGAGAAAGAGATCCTGAAACCATAGATCAGTTACCGATGTCTGTTACTCCTGACAGTGAGCGCATTAATTAATGATGTCTGCTTATTTTTCCAAGAAACGGAATTAGGATTCCAGTTAGGATCATCGATAGTTGACAATCACCTCTGTGATTTATGGACCAATGCTGTAATCACAATGAGAATATCATACCAACCAATTATGTCTACAGTGGGCAAAAGTTTTTCAGACATGATATTTTTAACTTTAGTGATAGGCAGAAGAGAAACTAGTATTCTCCTTTCTTAATGTTGCTGGGAATCTTCCATTGGTAGCCAACTGCTTTTGGTATGCAAGGAAAGGTGTGAATTAAAGTATTTCTGTTTATCCAGGGCAAAGTTAAAAGGGCTTTTTTATAACATTGATACGTTGAAGATTTTGAATCCTATCTGAATTTTGGTTTTTTTTAAAGTGAAAGTTCCTTCCCGCAGAGGCTTAAGGTACCCATTGCATCTATAAACCCCTCAGACCCTCAAAACGTTAGGCTCATATGTCAAGTTTTTGATATATTAAGAGGCATAGTTGGTACTTTGAGTGCGAAACTTCTAGGAGGCATGATAAAAACTGACCTTGTCTCATAGGACTACCAAACTTGCCAGGATAGTTTAGAACAGAGCTAAATAACTTGACACCTTCTTGTTCTGTCTCACCTGTGACCACGAGGTGAGAGTCCAAGTTTTCAAAGGAATATAAATAAACAGACAGGACCAGAAATGACAGAGTTAAATTTCTTTGACTGGAGGAATCCTTGGCAGTCTTCCAAAAGTTGTCTGCCAAGTCCGATAACAAACAAGACCATAAATCAAGAAGCAAATGCTGCACGGAGAATTTGTCCAAGCTGCTATCACGAATAAACAAATTGTCCCGAACAGAGATTCAGAGCTAACAGACCCTCTTTTATTTCCTGAGGGGCGTGTCAGTCTCTCAAGTCAGTCCCTGATTTGACATTTCCTTTTACGTTCCATTTCACGTCGATGTCTACGTCTTTGCCTTGCATCAGAGCAGCATTCCTTGGCTTGATCCTCAGCCAAGGACTCCGGCATGCTCTCCTGATTATCTGCTGACACCTGAGGCACAACCAGAGAGGAAGGTCCCGGGGAGGGAGATGATTCCGAATCCTCCAGCAACGCAGGCTCAAACCTCAGAGCCAAGTCCTCCTCTTCTTCCTGGCTCAAGTCTGTGTCTTCCAGCAAGGCAGGTTCAAATCTTGAAGCCAAATCCCTCTCTCCCTCATTACTTAAGTCTTTATCTTCTAACAAGGCAGGTTCAGACCTCCGAGTCACAACACCTTCTAATTGCAATTTCCATCTTGGATGAAGCTAATAGGAATTAATGTCCCAAACATATGAAGAGGAGCAGGTTGCCAGTTTCTGTTCCAGAACCTGTTCAGGCCAGAGGTGGTATTCAGCAGGTTCTGACCAGTTCTGAAGAACCAGTAGTGGAAATTTTGAGTCATTTGGAGAACCAGTAAATACCACCTCTGACTGGCCCCACCTATTCTCTGCCTCCCAAGTCCCAGCTGATTGGCTGGGTCTTCTTTTGTTGTCCTGCACAGGAGAACGGAGCTGGAAAACAGGTTGGTGGGGTGGGGACGGAATGGGATTTTGCAGTAACCTTCCCCTTCCATGCCTACCAAACTAGGCCCACAGAACCGGTGATAAAAAATGTTGAATCCCACCACAGGTTCAGACCTAGCAATCATGATTTATCTTGAATTGGAATCCATTTCCAGCCCTCTATGATTATCATAGGGAAAGGTGGGTGTGAATTTTAAGGAATGATTGTGTGATATTTGCTTACACATATACACATACTTATCAGGTTGTATGTGTGTGTGTGTGTTGGGGGGGTTAAGGAATTTTATGCAGAGTGCAGAAAAGATAAATAATAAGCAATAGGGGAGCAGGGAATAAACTGCACTTGCCTTTGTCACAGTCTGTGCATCATTTCAAGCTCTTTAAACTTTTACCTCTCTTCTTTTGAGGATCTCCTCAATTCCATTTAATCACAACTTTCTCAGCCTTCCCTCTCAGTCCATTCTTTCTCCCCTCACATATTTGTTTTATGATCCACTCCTCATTCAATCTCTCCATATGATTTGTAATTTGGAGCCCATTGGGGTAGGTGGAAGAGACTGGAGACAAAGAGAAATCAGTATAAATGATATTTCTCTTCCATTCACAGGACTTTCTGCTGTGTCAGCCAAAACAGAGAGGGTTGCTCTTAAGAGGAAGGAGATTAAAGTTGCTTTTCATGGGAGGAAAAAAAAAAAAAGCCTTAACTCCCCCACCCCCAGGCTTAAAACCTTGCCGAATTAACGACATTCTGAAATAGATGATAAAGATTATGAAATCCTGCAGGGGAAATAGAACTAAAGAAAGTCCCATTGTGGAAGCAGAAATTCTGTAAACTTTTTTTTTTTAATCATAGGTTATATGTGACTCACCATGAATTGCAGGTACTGCATTTTTAATAGCTACATAGTGTTGTGTGTGCAATAAGATTAATAAAGTGTGAGCTTGGAGTAAGTGCAGGGTTCTGGCCCTGCACTTCTGATTGGCTGTTAAGCGGCTGGACCGGATTGGCCCATTCCGGGGAATCCGATTGGCCCTTAACAGAGAGTTCTTATTGGTTATAAGAGCTAGTGTTCCTAGCTCGTTATTGGTTAAACATTACAGGGTTTGCCTATATAAGGCGGTTTTTACTGCTGTTGAAGCAGAGAAGTCACTATGTAAATAAAGAGCTGAAGTTCACCATTCAGAGGCTTGTCTCCATTCTTTCTTGTCCATGCTCAAAACATAACACTGGCGACGAGGATGGGATTTGGAGATATCTGAACCAACGAAACTTCAAAGAACATCGAGCACGTGACAGACAACGCCAACAATGGAACCATGTCCGGCGGCATCGTACCACCCGCTCCGTTCGATCCAGCACAGGAGGACTGGGAATCCTACATGGATCGCTTCCAAATGTTCTTAGAAACCAACAACTTAAAGGACACCACACCAGGAAAGAAACGGGCGGTATTCCTAACGCATTGCAGTCCAACTGTATTTAAGATGGCTAAAGCACTAGCCAAACCTCGAGAAGTGAAGGCCATGGATTGGGATGACCTCGAACCTCTCTTACGAGATCACTACGCCCCAACCGTGCCTACGCTCGTGAGACGCCACGAGTTTTATCAGAGGAGCCAGCGAAAGGGAGAAAGCATAGCCGACTTCATAGCAGACCTCCGAAACCTGGGAGGCCTCTGCGGATTCGCCGATTTAGAAGAAGCACTAAGAGATCGCATAGTACTGGGACTAGATGCACCAGGCCTCCAAAGCAAGTTGATGGCGAAAGGCGACATCAGCCTTGCCGACGCCATCGCCGATGCTACTGCAGCAGAAGCAACCAGGAAGTTGGCTGCACAACTACGCCAAAACCGCGCTCCAGTACCTCCACCGATAGGTGACATTTTATCCAAGTCGGAAGGACAGCTCGCGACGACGCACCACGAGGACCTCTCTTCGGCGTCAGACAGCGACGAAGGGGTCCATCAACTGCGGTCCGACCGGGACCCTCGCCTGAAGCCCTTACGCTCTTGCACTGGCTGTGGAGCCAACCATGCAGGTCCAAATGCAAATTCCGCGACGCACTCTGCCATGAGTGTGGGAAATGAGGCCACATTGGATGGGTCTGCCGCAGTTTGCCAGGACCCAGCCATGCCTCAAAAGGGGCTAACTATCGCCAATCGACAGGAAACCATCCTGTAAGGCGAGAGCCAGTAAACCACTCCTACAGAAATCGAGCTTTGCAGACAGAAGAGGCTCACCATACTATCACTATCGGTCACGCCTCAACCTTGGACACTAAGAAAATCCGAGTCACGGTAGCCATCGAGAACCAGCCTTGCCATATGGAGGTTGACTCAGGATCGTCCCTCTCGATGGTGTCTTGGAAGACACTCAAGCAACTCATCCCCACAATTCAACGCCAAGATCTCCGTTTCCAACGCCTCATCCTCAAGGACTATCAGGGGAATTGAATTCCTGTCGTCGGGTCCTGCAGAGTCCGAGTCTCCTTCAAGAAGCACATAGTGTTCTTACCTTTAACAGTCATCGATAGAGATAGGCCCAGCCTACTGGGCCTCCAATGGTTCGCGCCACTCGGCATTGAAGTGGCCGGCGTAAACCGAGTCGGTGGCTGTGACTGGGAGGAAGACCTTATCTCTGAGTTCAGGGACGTCTTCGCGGACAGCTTAGGCAAGTAGAAGGGGACCCCGATCTCATTCAGCTTAGATCCAAAAATAGCTCCCATTCGCCTAAAGCCCCGTCGAGTTCCGTTTGCCTTAAAAGTGAAAATCAACGAACAACTCGACAAGCTGATAGCTCAGGGGGTGTTGGAGCCCATCGATCACTCCCTGTGGGAAACCCTTATTGTAACACCCATTAAGCCAGACGGGTCAATCTGAATTTGTGGGGACTACCGGGCCACTTTGAACCATGCCCTGCAGCAGAACGCGTATCCAGTTCCGGTGGTGCAGCATCTCCACCATTCCCTGGGGGCGGGAAAGTTTTCGCTAAATTGGATTTAGCTCATGCATATCAGCAATTACCAGTAGATGAAAAAATGGCACAGGCCCAAACTATTGTGATGCACCGAGGTGCCTTTAAATGTACCCGGCTGCAATTCGGAGTAAGTGTAGCCCCAGGGATTTTTCAGAGCCTTATGGAAAGGTTATTGCAAGGAATTAAGGGTGTGGTCCCCAATTTTGACAATGTATTAATTGCAGCCACTACAAAAAAAATCTTACAGGACCGGTTAAAATTGGTCCTAAATAAATTCCAAGAGGCCGGTCTTAAGGTTAAAAAAAAACAAATGTAAATTGTGTACTGACAGTGTTCAGTTTTTAGGGTACCTGATTGATAGCCAGGGTATTCACCCGACCGAAAGTAAATTAAAAGCGATCAAAAATGCTCCCAGGCCACGAAACAAGGCCGATCTCCAGGCGTTCCTAGGCCTCATCAATTTTTATAATGTATTTTTACCGCACAAAGCAACTGTCGCTGAACCGTTACACCGATTGTTAGATAAAAAAGCAAATTGGCTATGGGGTTACCGTGAAGAACAGGCATTCCGTAATGTTAAAAAACTGCTCACTTCTGACTCTGTACTCATGCAGTATAAGGAGACTTTGCCGTTAGTTATAACCTGTGATGCATCGCCTTTCGGGGTGGGCGCCATTTTGAGCCACGTACTGCCTAATGGGAACGAAGCCCCTGTTGCATATTTTTCAAAGACTCTTTCAAAAACTGAGCGGAACTATGGACAAATTGATAAAGAAGCCCTCGCAATTGTCTCAGCTGTGAAAAGATTCCACGAATACGTGTATGGTAGGGTTTTTACTATTGTGACTGACCACAAACCTTTGTTAGGGATAATAGCCGGAGATAAGCTGACTCCCTATATATTATCCCCTAGGATGACCCGATGGTCAGAATTCTTAGCTGCTTACAACTATCGGCTGCAATACTGCCTGGGGAAAGCCATTCCTCACGCCGACGCATTGAGCCAAGCACCGCTTCCAGAGACTCTCGACGATCCGGCACCAACGGTAACCATGTTGCAAATCGAGGCACTCAACTCGCCGCCACTGACTGCCCGAGATATCGTGAGAGAAACCAAACGCCATCACCCCCTACCACGAGTCCTAGGCTGGGTAGAATGCGGATGGCCATTGGACCAGTTATCAGATGATTTCACACCATTCAAGTTTCGACAGACCGAGCTCTTCTCCCAGAAAGGCTGTGTCATCTGGGGCGATAGAGTCGTTATCCCAGAACGGCTCTGAAAAATGCTACTGAGAACCTTGCACGATGGCCACCCCGGCATCGTATGAATGAAAGCCTTTGCGTGAAGCTACGCATGGTGGCCGGGCATTGACAAGCAAATCGAACAGTGGGTTAAAGCTTGTCCCAAATGCCAAGAAGTCAGCAATGCCCCACCAAAAGCCATGCCTACTGAATGGGAGACACCACATGGACCCTGGTCCCGAATTCACCTGGACTTCGCAGGGCCAACCAAAGGCCGCACTTTCCTGCTTACCGTCGACGCCTACTCGAATTGGCTCGAAATTCATCGCATGACGACTACGACCTCCGAGGCGGTTATCAAAATTTTAAACAGACTATTTGCAACCCATGGATTACCAGATGTCCTGGTATCCGATAATGGCCCACAATTTACTGCACTAGCGTCCAAGCAGTACCTCGCTGACCGCGGCATACGCCATTTGCTCACCTCGCCTGCGCACCTGGCGACCAATGGCAAAGCAGAACCCATGGTCCAATTTGTGAAGAAAACCTTGCAGAAGGTAGACTACGACAACATTGACGACAAGGTCAATCAAATCCTCTTCTTGCAACACATCACCCCACATAGCGTCACCAACAAAACTCCCGCTGAACTGCTAATGGGACGAAAGCTCCGCTCCCACCTCGACCGCTTGCACCCGGCTTATGAACCGGAGAAACCACTTGGATCCAGCGGCCACTGTCACATCTTCCAGGTAGGAGACCTGGTTTATGCAAAAAACCCCATTGCCAAACAACGATCTACCTCTGCATGATTGCAGCCAGCCGATACAACGGAAATCAAAGAGACTAATAAGCCAACCATCCTACCTAAGGGACTATGTAACTGCGCCCTGCAAATAAGAAGCCAGGGGGAAGGGGTGTTGTGTCATGGCTGCCAACTCTCACGCAATCAGCGTGAGACTTACGCAATTCAACCAATTTTGACTGTCTCACTCTGATAAACGAAATCTCACGCTAGACCCCCAAAATGGAATGTACAAAAATAAATATATCTCTAGTACATTCTCTGATATTCCGAATATTCCCCTTAGGAGAAGGATGAGCTCCCAGCGCCGCCCCGCCCTGCCCAGCCACCCCACCACGCCTCTTTTCCCGCCTTAATCCTCATTCTGCCTCGGCGTCTTGTAACTGTGCATGATGCCGATTAGCAAATTCGCTCGAAGAGCAAGAGGCTTCTTCCCGCCCGGGGCGCTCGCAGCCACTTTGCCCCGCGCTCTCCCTCTCTGCAATGTCCTCCGGGACAAGCCAGCTGCCCTTTTCAAAGAAGGACACGAGGGGGCTGGCAAAGCCTCTTTTGCAGGCAACAGCCTCGGAATAACCCTGGTAAGCAAAGCTGAGAATTGTCTGCTGCCAGAGATGTAACTAGAAGCTGGGGCTCTCTCTCTCTGAAAGACATTTGTTCCAGAGGATCACATCCTGTCAGTCCTCCAACTTTCTATTTTGCACAAAGCTGTCCAGCCCCTTTATAGATCAGCCTGGCGCGCTTCTCGCCTTGCTGGTTTGGGAAGACTCTTTTGGATCAGCTAAAAGAGAGCATAAGGCGTGTAAAGGGGTGGTGGTGGTGGTGGAAGTTTGCTCATACACCCACATGCTAAAAGCATTAGGACAATGTTCTGTTAGGACAATGGGATCAACCAGGATGAAAGGTTATGTATTTCCAAGCGATCGCATGACACTCCAGCATTGAGAGTGCAGTTGGGTTCCTTTAATAACTTGGATTTGGTTTAGTAACCTTCCCCCTCTCCCCCTCCGGTTTACTCTGGGCCTTGGTAGCAGGTGAGTTTTCAAGACGGCATTTTTGAAAATACTTTAAAAACAAGGTTAGGGTTTCCCTTTTTCTAATATTGGAAGCAGTCTCCTCCAAATGGTAATTAATTAAACATCTGCTTAATTCTTCAGCCAAATAAAGTTGCTATAATGGCTCTTTAAAAAAAGTAATTTTACGAGCACCACCCTGGGGTTTACACTGTGTAAGATACAAGGTATCTTACACAGTGTAAGATACAAGGTATCTTACACAGTGTAAGATACAAGGTATCTTACACAGTGTAAGATACAAGGTATCTTACACAGTGTAAGATACAGCACTGTGTAAGATACAGCACTTGCTGTATTTTTTAGTCTCTACCAGGGCTTTGTTTTGGTTCTATAGCTTCTATGATGAAAGCTAGGGCCAAGCTTCAGAATACAGTAGATGAGTTTTACAGTTAACAATATGTATATTTATATGAAGCACTCATTATTCGATTAAATGTTTAGTTTATACATGTCTGAATTTATGAACCCCTATTTCAGTCAACAAGTTAGTATATAATTAAAGACTGAGACTATAGCATTTGATATTGGCATGTAGTATGGTATTTGATACAGAAAGAAGAATACCCATTGATGTATTTGCATTATCTCTGTAGTTGTTTCGGGTTTTTTGTCTTTTTGTTGCACATTGAATTCATCCTATAGTGGTCTATAGTACATCACTAAGCTAATAAAGTCAGTTGAGGTAGAATACTGCAGTTACAAGTCAGGAACTTCAATTATTCATGGTCAGTGAACTGCATTATTAATATCTTACAAATCCGGTTCAAGTACATTGGTGCTGCTTGCATGTATGTATGTATGTATATGTCCAAATCATGACTAAAGTATGCATCAGATTGCACCATTTAAAATGTAAAATTGTCAAAGCTCCCTACCGTGGAAGGGGGGACACCCCCCTTCCACACCATCCCCCCCTCGGTCGCTTCGCTCCCTCGCAGTGTCTCACTCCGAACTATCACTCAAGGTTGGCAGCCCTGGTTGTGTATGCAATAAAGATTAATAAAGTGTGAGCTTGGAGTAAGTGCAGGGGGCTGGCCCCTGCACTTCTGATTGGCTGTTAAGCGGCCGGACCGGATTGGCCCGTTCCGGGGAATCCGATTGGCCCTTAACAGAGAGTTCTTATTGGTTATAAGAGCTAGTGTTCCTAGCTCGTTATTGGTTAAACATTACAGGGTTTGCCTATATAAGGCGGTTTTTACTGCTGTTGAAGCAGAGAAGTCACTATGTAAATAAAGAGCTGAAGTTCACCATTCAGAGGCTTGTCTCCATTCTTTCTTGTCCATGCTCAAAACATAACACTGGCGACGAGGATGGGATTTGGAGATATCTGAACCAACGAAACTTCAAAGAACATCGAGCACGTGACAGACAACGCCAACAACGGAACCATGTCTGGCGGCATCGTACCACCCGCTCCGTTCGATCCAGCACAGGAGGACTGGGAATCCTACATGGATCGCTTCCAAATGTTCTTAGAAACCATGCTCAAAACATAACACATAGCAAAGGGCATGTGGATATGTACCAGTGCTGGGGAGGAAAAGAGTTAATTTGTCCTTTTTTACTTGTTCAATCCTCATGTCCTTGCATCACATTTTGTGTAATTGTACTGTTATTTTCATTAGAAGGGGATAAGGAAGTACAGAAATGCTCAGAATAAAGCAAAAAGAATAGGCCTGCTTATTCCCAACTGGGGACCTTTCTCTCCTTTGAAGTAGGATTTTTTTAAAGAGGCATTTTGGCAAAAAGCCCTCACCAAATCCAACAGTAAGTAAACAGCACTACAATGAAATAAGGGCCTTTAAAATATTTATAATAAAGCAGCATGGAAGGGGAACAGAAGAGAAAATTACAGACAGAGAGTCCAATAGAAAAGAAGCTCATCCTTTGTGGATTGCCAGCCCATGGTTTGTTAAGCTTTTCACAAATATTTAATTAGACTGACGGCATTAACAACATAAAAGAGGTATGTCAGCATCCTCTATTGCACTATCTTTAGAATAATTGCCTTTTCTGGACAGCACAGATCTTCATGGCAGGAGGTAAGTAGAATCTTTCCAAAACATAGCAGATGGTGAAACAGAGATCCACATTCTCTCTTAAAAAAAAAATCTGGGCTCCCAAGCTTTGTATTGTTTGTTTGCATATATTGATTTTACGGTTATAAAAGGTTATAAAATATTGTAGCTCCATGGGTGTGGCATTACAAAACTAGAGATAGGCCCCGGACCCATAGCATGCTTAATTGGGTTTATCAATGGTAGTTAGTGAACGATGGAAATTCCAATCTGATTCTGTTGACCTGATTGGCTAATTCCAGTTAGATTTAACCCAACATGGGCAAATCTTGTATGGGGTTAACAAATTCATCCAGTCAGTCAGAGCTCAGGTACACATACAAACACATAAAATTAATTACTGTATTTTGTATTCTGGACATCATTTTAAAATACTGTCAGCCAGTGAACATCCTTTCCTAGCGCTGACTGGCTATGGATGAAAATACCTTCCCCACTCTCGGGCTAGTGGAAAACATGCCTGTTGCATGTGCTTATAGCTAGTGATGTGACTGTATGGATTGTTTTATGCCCACTTCTGGGGGATTGTTATAGTTGGAGATGTCTATCTCCTTTTTCATTCATTCATTCGTTTGTTCATTTGTTTGTTTGTTTGTTCGTTCATTCATTCGGTTAGTCAGTCATGATTTGACTTTCTCCATAATTAAAATCCTTGTTTTTCCTGTTTTATTTCTCAAGAGCAATTGTGGGGACAAGTCTCATGGTTGGAGAGGTTGAGGAGGAATAGAAGATTTTGTGTGTTTATGTGATTGCTTGTCTTCTGCTTTTTGTGGCTGTGTTGGAGAAGAAAGTGATACTAGGTTACATAAAGCACCTTGAGTGTTCAAAAGGGCTGTTAGAAGACAGGGCAACCAGCAAAGATGCTTTAGCATGACTTGGTTCTTGGATTTCTTCTGTTCTGTTCTGTTCTTTTCTTCTGTTCTGTTCTTTTCTCTCTCCCTCCCCCCCTGTTCTCATTCACATATATTTCAGACTTTATTATTTGTTTATTAGATATATGTACCACCCATTACCCATCTAGAGGCTTCATGTCAATAGGGAAGGGACTCACAATGCAACGAAGCCTTGTGATTTTTCTTCTGATGTGGAGATTCACAGATTCACCAACCCCTGCCTGAGAAAATGGACTAAGTTTCTGTGTTCCCAAAATAGCCATTTTTGAATTGGGTAGTATGATTATGTGCAGTTGGGATGGCCAGTAAGGAGAACTAATTGGATTAATATCTGATGGAATTTGTTGTGCCATGAAAATGACATATAAAGAGATAAGTCACCCCTCTGCTCTTCCAAAGACAATTCTAAGCAGGAAACACTGAAAAATTCTTTGCGTGCATAGCTGTGCATGAATTTCTGTTGAAAATCTAATCCCCAGTATGATGTCATGAGGAGATGAAGCTGCCATATTCATTGTTACAATGACAATATAGAGCTAATCGTTGATAACAAATTTTTCTTTAAATTAGTCCAAGAAGATCCAACGAATGAAACATGTCCCAGTAGCTTTCCTATAAGAAAGAGCCTTTTCTCTTCAGAACTGATAAACCTTAGTTGCAAGTTATGAGTTTTCAAAATCTAATTCAAATGTCACATGAGTAGAATAATGTTTCACAGGCCAAGCAGACTCAAATAGGACAAGAAGTAGTTTTCTGCATTTTCATTAAAAGCAATTGGGGATTTCTCTGGCTTTATTTATAAAGATGATTTGGAGTTATTATGGAGAATTCTACTCCACCTCCTACATATGTTGTCTCTTGAAAAAGAAAAGTACTGTAAAATACAAAGGCAAGATGTGATCTTACAATTAGTAATTGCAAATCCTTTGTGTTAGACTGATAAGATAAACATGTATTAAATGCATACTTCCATTAGGTGGCAATGTTCCATAAACTTTGACTGTCACAGCAATTGGTTTCATTTGATTGGAAAAGCATGGCCTGTCTTCCTAATTATGAATATGCAGTGTTTTACAAGGAAAAAAAAAGATCCAGCTTTACTAAGAGACGAACTGAAGTGGCTACCTCAAGTGACAGTTTGAGGGCATCAAATGAAAGTTAGTTAATTGTAATTTGCAGTTAAGAATGCACTGGGTGACATTTGGATTTTTCACCTCAGGCATCATAATGTTTGCAGCTGCTTCTAATGGTACATATATCTTTGGAATGAAACAGTAAATTGTTACTACCTTGTTAACATTAAAAAAGGGTAACGTTTTCGTCACACACACCCCACCCACTCAATGGGAGTCTTCAAAGCAGTGCTTGGTTCTATCAACCTTTAACAGGAATGGAAAACATACTTTGTCAGGATACTTATTCAGATTACAAATGCTTCTCTTTCTTTTCTACATGGACTAAAGTTGGATCTTGAGTGATATAAGGGAGATTCAAAGGTGGTTGGAAAAAGAATGAAAATTCTCCCCAAATACATTTTATTCTTCATCGGATAATTCATTATAATGAGACAAAAACAATGACAGAGTTATACATTACACCAAACTATACAGTGCTGCTGATGTAAATAGAATTTCTTATCCTATAAGACCTCCAATTCTAGAGAAATGTGTTGGCTATCAGTCTCTTATTTTGTGTGACAAGAACACTGAAAATAGGTCTGCCTTTTGTGGATTTAATCACTTTAGCTTCTGGAAAACCTCCCCCTCAAAGAATGAAATATTTTGGAGAATATTAAAAGAAGCAGAATATTATATGTCCCCAAAGGGAGAAATGGAGAAACATGTTCTTAGAGGCAGAAAGCAGACCCCAGTCTTTCTTAATAGCCCACAACAGATGTCCATTAAGAAATCCTGGGCCAGCCTATTCACAAAAGACTTTCACCTCCAGGTGATGGGATTAAGGACAGGACATTTATTTATTTTTATTTATTTGATTTGATTTGTCAATCGCTTACAAGATAATAGGTATAAATATAAACACAAGTAATAGTTTGAGGTTAAAGGAGTGGGGTTTAGAGGATGTAACAACAGAGTTAGGTAGTGCATTCCAGGCATTGACTACTCTGTTGCTGAAGTTGTACTTTCTGCAATCAAGATTGGAGCTGTTTACATTGAGTTTGTATCTGTTGTGTGCTCTTGTATTGTTGTGGTTGAAGCTGAAGTAGTCATTGACTGGTAGGACATTGTAGCAGATAATTTTGTGTACTATGCTTAAGTTCAACCTTAGGTGGCATAGTTCAAGGTTGTCCAAGCCCAAAATTTCAAGCCTGGTGATATAGGGTTACTCTTCTCGTGAAATACTTCTGGACTTGCTCAATTGTATTAATTCATTGAGAAAAATGGAAACAATACTGGTCCATTAAGAAAGACAGGCTAACGATAAAAGATAACAGGATAAAATCAATTACACATGCCTGACAGGATTAGGACAGGAAGCTGCTAATTAAAACCCACCACAAATCTTTGTGAAACAAGTGAAACCAATCAAATAATAAAAGCACACCAGGCAAACCTCAAAATTACAAAATACTGTAAACTGTATAAAAAGATCCTGACATTCCTCAAGCTAACTTGTCAGCTGACTAGAACTGCATTCTCTCTCTCTCTCTCTCTCTGTGTGTGTGTGTGTGTATTCTGTTTACCAATAAACAGAACCCTTCTTTCCAATCAGCCTCCATTTTATTTTCAACACCTTTCTCCTAGCTTGAAATTGCACCTGGATTTTTCTTCCAACAAGGTTAAGAAAGCAAAACTAGCTTGGTCTTTGAATTAAGTGGCAAAAATCCACAATAAATGTTTCTAAGAAGAGCACACCCTTTCTTGCCTGTAGAATTATACTGTGATATAGAGGGAAAAGGTTACTGCTGCTGTAAATTTTCTTTGTTCACATAAAACAGCCTTTCTGACTTAACAAATGAATAATTAAACATACAAAAGCTAATCCTTAGTAAATTAATTCTCTTGTAAACCCTCTTAAAATGGAGGCCAAAAATGGTGCCCCCCCCAAAAAATTTATGCTTTTAATGCATATTCATATATGTATTATTCATCTACTGTTTTTGTATTTTTTAAAAATTCCTTACAATATATTCTTTTCTAAAAATACTTTTTTTATTATTTTATGTGCACAATAATTCCATGCCATTTCAATCATGTGTTGACTAGGTACATACTTCATGTGCTCACAATTACAAAGAATGTTTCTGTTGTGTATGCAATAAAGATTAATAAATTGTGACCTTGGAGTAAGTGCAGGGTTCTGGCCCTGCACTTCTGATTGGCTGTAAGCGGCCGGACCAGATTGGCCCATTCCAGGGAATCCGATTGGCCCTTAACAGAGAGTTTCTATTGGTTATAAGAGCTAGTATTCCTAGCTCGTTATTGGTTAAAAGTTACAAGGTTTGCCTATATAAGGCAGGGTTTAACTACTGTTAAAACAAGGAAGTCACAATGTAAATAAAGAGCTGAAGTTCACCGTTCAGAGGCTTGTCTCCATTCTTTCTCGCCCATGCTCAAAACATAACACTGGCGACGAGGATGGGATTTGGAGATATCTGAACCAACGAAACTTCGAAGAACACCGAGCACGTGACAGACGATGCCAACAACGGAACTATGTCCGGCGGCATCGTACCACCCGCTCTGTTCGATCCAACACAAGAAGACTGGGAGTCTTACATGGATCGTTTCCAAATGTTCCTAGAGACGAACAACTTAAAGGACGCCATATCCGGGAAGAAACGGGCAGTGTTCCTAACGCATTGCGGTCCAACTGTATTTAAGATGGCTAAAGCACTAACCAAACCCCGAGAAGTGAAGGCCATGGATTGGGACGACCTCGAACCTATCCTGCGAGACGACTACGCCCCGACCGTGCCTACGCTCGTGAGACGCCACGAGTTTTATCAGAGAAGCCAATGAAAGGGAGAAAGCATGGCTGACTTCATAGCAGACCTCCGGAATTTGGAAGGCCTCTGCAGATTCACCGATTTAGAAGAAGCACTAAGAGATCGCATAGTTCTGGGACTAGATGCACCAGGCGTCCAAAGCAAGCTGATGGCGAAAGGCAACATCAGCCTTGCCGACGCCATCGCCGATGCTATGGCAGCAGAAGCAACCAGGAAGTCAGCTGCACAACTACGCCGAAACCGCGCTCCGGTACCACCGCCGGCCAGCGAAATCTCACCTAGTTCAGAAGGGCAGCTTGCGACAACGCACCACGAGGACCTCTCTTCGTCATCAGAAAGCGATGAAGAAGGGGTCCATTGACTGCGGTCTGACTGGGACCCTCACCCGAAGCCTTTACGCCCTTGTGCTGGTTGTGGAGCCAACCATGCCAGGTCTGAATGCAAATTCCGCGATGCACTCTGCCGTGAGTGTGGGAAATGAGGCCACATCGGACGAGTCTGCCGCAGCTTGCCAGGACCCAGCCAAGCCTCAAAAGGGGCTAACTATTGCCAATCAACAGGAAACTGTCCTGTACGGCGAGAACCAGTAACTCCTACAGAAATCGAGCTTTGCAGAGAGAAGAGGCTCACCGTACTATCACTATCGGTCACGCCTCAACCTTGGACACTAAGAAAATCTGAGTCATGGTAGCCATCGAGAACCAGCCTTGCCACATGGAGGTCGACTCGGGATTGTCTCTCTCGATGGTGTCTTGGAAGACACTCAAGCAACTCATCCCCACAATTCAACGCCAAGATCTCCGTTTCCAACGCCTCATTCTCAAGGACTACCACGGGAATCGAATCCCCGTCGTCGGTTCCTGCCTAATCCGAGTCTCCTTCAAGAAGCACACAGAGTTCTTACCTTTAACGGTCATCGATAGAGATAGGCCTAGCCTACTAGACCTCCAATGGTTCGCGTCACTCGGCATTGAAGTGGCCGGCGTAAACCAAGTCAGTGGCTGTGACTGGGAGGAAGACCTTATCTATGAGTTCAGGGACGTCTTCGTGGACAGCTTAGGCAAGTACAAGGGGACCCCGATTTCATTCAGCCTAGATCCAAAAATAGCTCCCATTCGCCTAAAACCCCCTCGAGTTCCGTTTGCCTTAAAATCAAAAATCGACGAACAACTCGACAAACTGATAGCTCAGGGGGTGTTAGAGCCCATCGGTCACTCCCCTTGGGAAACCCCTATTGTAACACCCATTAAGCCAGACGGGTCAATCCGAATTTGTGAGGACTACCGGGCCACTTTGAACCACGCCCTGCAGCAGAACACGTATCCAGTTCCGGTGGTGCAGCATCTCCTCCATTCCCTGGGGGGCGGGAAAGTTTTAGCTAAATTAGATTTAGCTCAGGCATATCAGCAATTGCCAGTAGATGAAAAAATGGCACAGGCCCAAACTATTGTGACGCACCGAGGTGCCTTTAAATGTACCCGGCTGCAATTCGGAGTAAGTGTAGCCCCGGGGATTTTTCAGAGACTTATGGAAAGGTTATTGCAAGGAATTAAGGGCGTGGTCCCCTATTTTGACGATGTATTAATTGCAGCCCCTACAAAAAAAATCTTACAGGACCGGTTAAAATTAGTCCTAAAAATATTCCAAGAGGCCGGTCTTAAGGTTAAAAAAAAACAAATGTAAATTGTGTACTGACAGCGTTGTTTTTAGGCTACCTGATTGATAGCCAGGGCATTCACCCTACTGAAAGTAAATTAAAAGCAATCAAAAACGCTCCCAGGCCATGAAACAAGGCCGATCTCCAGGCGTTCCTAGGCCTCATCAATTTTTATAATGTATTTTTACCGCACAAAGCAACTGTTGCTGAACCGTTACACCAGTTGTTAGATAAAAAAGCAAATTGGCTATGGGGTTACCGTGAAGAACAGGCATTCCGTAATGTTAAAAAACTGCTCACTTCTGACTCTGTACTCATGCAGTATAAGGAGACTTTGCCGTTAGTTATAACCTGTGATGCATCGCCTTTCGGGGTGGGCGCCATTTTGAGCCACATACGGCCTAATGGGAACGAAGCCCCTGTTGCATAATTTTCAAAGACTCTTTCAAAAACTGAGCGGAACTATGGACAAATTGATAAAGAAGCCCTCGCAATTGTCTCAGCTGTGAAAAGATTCCACGAATACGTGTATGGCCGGGCTTTTACTATTGTGACTGACCACAAACCTTTATTAGGGATAATAGCCAGAGATAAGCCGACTCCCTACATATTATCCCCTAGGATGACCCGATGGTCAGAATTCTTAGCTGCTTATAACTATCGGCTGCAATACCACTCGGGGAAAGCCATTCCCCACACCGACGCATTGAGCCCAGCACTGCTTCCAGAGACTCTCGATGATCCGGCACCAACGGTAACCACGTTGCAAATCGAGGCACTCAACTCACCGCCACTAACCGCCCGAGATATCGCGAGAGAAACCAAACGCGACCACACCCTAGTGTGAGTTCAGGGCTGGGTAGAACGCGGATGGCCATTGGACCAGTTATCAGATGACTTCATACCATTCAAGACTCAACAAACCGAGCTCTTCTCCCAGAAAGGCTTTGTCATCTGGGGCGATAGAGTCGTTATCCCAGAATGACTCCAGAAAGTGCTGCTGAGAACCTTGCACGATGACCACCCCGGCATCGTGCGAATGAAAGCCCTTGTGCGAAGCTACGCATGGTGGCCGGGCATTGACAAGCAAATCGAACAGTGGGTTAAAGCTTGTCCCAAATGCCAAGAAGTCAGCAATGCCCCACCAAAAGCCATGCCGACTGAATGGGAGACACCACGTGGACCCTGGTCCCGAATTCACCTGGACTTCGCGGGGCCAACCAAAGGCCACACTTTCCTGCTTACTGTTGACGCCTACTCGAATTGGCTCGAAATTCATCGCATGACGACTACGACCTCCGAGGTGGTTATCAAAATCCTAAACAGACTTTTTACAACCCACGGATTACCAGACGTCCTGGTATCCGATAACAGCCCTCAATTTACCGCACTAGCGTTCGAGCAGTACCTCGCTGACCGCGGCATCTGCCATGCGCTCACCTCACCTGCGCACCCTGCGGCCAATGGCAAAGCAGAATGCATGGTCCAATTTGTGAAGAAAACCTTGCAAAAGGTAGACTACGACAACATTGACGACAAGGTCAATCAAATCCTCTTCTTGCAACACATCACCCCACATAGCGTCACCAACAAAACTCCCGCTGAACTGCTAATGGGACGAAAGCTCCGCTCCCACCTCGACCGCTTGCACCCAGCTTACGAACCGGAAAAACCACTAGGATCCAGCGGCCGCTGTCGCACCTTCCAGGTAGGAGACCTGGTTTATGCTAAAAACCTATCGGGCAACCTGTTGTGGGTGGAAGTGACAGTAGTACGTGTAACCGGCCCCAGCTCCTACCTGGTACAATGCCTTGATGATAAACTTTGGAAACGGCATATCGATCAATTACGATTGCGGCTTCCAGTGGCCAGTCCGCAACTCCCCTATGACCAAACTGAGGAGGGGGAGGTACGGAACAAGATGAAGTCCTAGGAAACCCGTTCGAAGGAAACGACGGTTTGATAGAAACTCAGGAAGTGGAGCCGGAGGGAGAAACGTTTGCACCTCAGGGAATTTCAGAGAATGTGGGCAACAACGTAAAGTGAACTCTGAACTAGAAACAGCCCCATTGCCAAACAACGATCTACTTCTGCGTGATTGCAGCCAGCCGATACAACGGAAATCAAAGAGACTAATAAAACAACCAGCCTACCTAAGGGACTATGTAACTGCGCCCTGCAAATAAGAAGCCAGGGGGAAGGGGTGTTGTGTATGCAATAAAGATTAATAAAGTGTGAGCTTGGAGTAAGTGCAGGGTTCTGGCCCTGCACTTCTGATTGGCTGTACCGGATTGGCCCGTTCCGGGGAATCCGATTGGCCCTTAACAGAGAGTTTCTATTGGTTATAAGAGCTAGTATTCCTAGCTAGTTATTGGTTAAAAGTTACAAGGTTTGCCTATATAAGGCAGGGTTTAACTACTGTTAAAACGAGGAAGTCACAATGTAAATAAAGAGCTGAAGTTCACCGTTCAGAGGCTTGTCTCCATTCTTTTTCGCCCATGCTCAAAATATAACAGTTTCCCTTATCAATATATCAATAATCACATTTTCTTATACATCTTATCTAATATATCTATTCTTTAACAATCTTATCTTTTTGCTTTACGCATTCATTTAAATCATTTAATTTGTTAATTCCTTACAATATATTCTGAATAAGAATTCCAATGGGTGGGGTCAAGGAGAAGAACCACTAGAGGTTGAAACTGCAGCGATTCTTTTGGCCTTCTGGAAGGTTATCAACACTTAGCTTTGCTGCTTGGTCTGGGGCCCAGAAGGGACACTCACCATTGGAGGTGGTTGAAAAGTAGAGGTGGATACAAAGATCTCATCCCCTATTTCCTTGGCTCTAGTTTTTATATTGCGTTTAAAATGTTTATTTGTTTATATTTATCTTTTAACTTTTTGCAAGCCATCTAGAATTGCCTTATTGGGGAGAGGTGCCAGGGGTGGGATTCTACCGGTTCTGACCACCTCTGTAGAACCGGTAGCTCTAAAGAGCAGCAGACAGAGAGCGTACATAGAACATGCTGTGCACAAAACATAGAATTACTGAACTGGTAGTTACACCGGTTGGATTCCACCCCTGAGAGGGGCTGTATGTAAATTAATGAAGCAAGCATGTCTGATATTTTCTTTTCTTTATTGATCCTTCCAAATGCAGGGCAGGATCAATATTTCTGATATGAAGAGGGATTTATACTTGTTACTCAGCAAATCATGGATGATCAGTTTCAGACACATTTGGCTAAGATTTAGATTTCCTGGAAAAGGTGAAACCTGCACCAGAAGTTTTGCTAACCTTGGTTTGCACATTTTGATAATAGTGAAGTGTTTGATAAATCAGGTGAAGAAATTAGATTAGAGTGAAGTGGGAACCCAGTCAGTTCTGATGGTGGAAGGTTTACTTGTGTAGATATTTGTAAGGAGACATACATCTACAGTAAAATAGAATAGAATAACAGAGTTGGAAGGGACCTTGGAGGTCTTCTACTACAACCCCCTGCTAGACAGGAAACCCTACACCACTTCAGACAAATGGTTATCCAACATCTTTTAAAAAATTTTCAGTGTTGGAGCATTCACAACTTCTGGAGGCAAGTTGTTCCACTGATTAATTGTTCTGTCAGGAAATTCCTCCTTAGTTCTAAGTTGTTTCTCTCCTTGATTAGTTTCCACCCATTGCTTCTTCTCTTGCCCTCAGGTGCTTGACTCCGTCTTCTTTGTGGCAGCCCCTGAGATATTGGAACACTGCTATCATGTCTCCCCTAGTCCTTCTTTTCATTAGACTAGGCGATGGTGCTCATCTCTGTTTCTGAACCAAGGGAGCGAGCATTGTCCAAAGACATTTCCATGGTCATATGGCCAGCATGACTATATGCTGAGGTGCATGGAACATTGTTACCTTCCCACTGAAGTGGTACCTATTTATTTACTTGCATTTGCATGCTTTCGAACTGCTCGATGAGCAGGAGATGGGGCAAGTAATGGGAGCTCCCTGATTGCACAACACTTGAGTCTTGAACCCAGGCTGGCAGCTTTCCAGCCAGTAAGCTCAGCATCCTTAAACACTGAGCTATTGCTTGGTCTTTATTAAAAAAAAATCACAAAATAGTATTTCTCTCCTTTCCTCTCCTCTCCCTCTCCCTCTCTTGCTCTCTCCCTGTCTTCCCTTTTCTGTCCCTTTCCCACCCTCCTCTCTCTCTCCTCCTCTCCTCCTCCCTCCCTCCCTCTCTATGCACCATTCATGGTCACAACTGATGTCCCAGTTCTGGTGTGAAAAACATTTTCCTTTGTGATTGCCTGAGGCAGTCATCTCCTCCTCTTTCCTTTAGAAAAAAACCACACACCTGGGTACCATGTTTCTTTTGCTAGAATATTAGCATGTGGAGAAGCTGGTATATGAAGAAGTGAGGATGAGAAGGAGGATTGTGACCCCTTTGAGATTAAATGGTTTATTGCAAAATAAGCCTTTGTAGGCAACATTCCAAGTTATCATATGGTGCATAACAAAGTATTCTGTCATGTGTCTGATAAAGTGGGTTGTTTCGAGGGGAACTCATACTACAATAAATCAATTTGTCCCTGTAGTAACACAGTATGGTTTCCATTTTTTCTGGAGTTAAAAGCAGCTTAAAGTAACAGTACAGAAAGCACCTGTTAGTCATTCTTAAGTACAGTAAAGTTCAGGCCAAAAAAGAAAATGTGCAATCTTTTGGACATCAATCATTGCAACAGAAAAACAAAGTGTATTTGTGTGTATATTAAAACTGCCTGAATCAGCTCAATTAGGGCAAATAGTGTTCTTTATCTGTTTAGATAAGTGTTCTTTTTTCAAACTTGGCAACTTTAAGATATGTAGGTTTCAACTCCTGGACTTCAGCTGTCAGTATTTGGCTGGAGAATTCTGAGAGGTGAAGTCCAGCCATTTTAAAATTGCCACTTTGAAAAACACTGGTTTATAGATGATTGAAATAAAACTGGTTCTTTGATTAGTGGTGGAAAAGGAAGAGGATCACTTTGGCCCCAAAGACTCACATTTTGGGTGGGTCACTGAACACATTTGAAATTTTGTTAAAATTTCATGGAATCTTTCACGAAATGGCTGTCAGCAAGTCTAGGGCCAGACAAAAATATCTGTTTCCTAGAAGACTGATTGATGAGGCTGAAGGAAAATGAGTTTTCCTGAGAGCAAAATGGAACTCTGCCCTTTTGAATCTACAGTTTTCTGCTTCATCATCCATTTCATAGAAGACAGATCCTTCTGGGTAGCCTGACAAAGAAGCAAAGAACAAAACAGGGTGCAATACTAAAGCCAGGAGGCAGAATGTAATAAGTTCTCACTTTATAAAAGACAACTAGTGATGCCAAGGGAGACATATACTCTATATCTATGTGACCTACTCAGCTGTAATCCTAAGTCACAAAGCACACTGATGACTGTTGAACAGAATTTTCAGATTTACAAGGTTTGGGATGGATTTAAAGAGTACCCAGGAAAGATCAATGCAAGATGACAGTCTTTTTGACTTCAAGCAACACAGCCTAAAATCTAAAGGCTACATCCAGCTAGTGTAGAATAGTGATTTATGCTTACCTGAGTTTCAGGCAGAGAAATGAAATACCAATATCCCGCATGTACATGCGAGAGATAAAGTAGGGTAGTGATTAAAGTGTGGACTAGAATCAGGAAGAGCAAGGTTCAAGTCCATCGGACTTATTCTCCCTCAGCCCAAACTACCCTATAGGGTTGTTGTTGCTGGGAAACATGGAGGAGAGAAAGCTATATGGATGATATTGAACTGGAGCTCATGTAAACAATTTCCAGTTCTCTTCTTAACCAGAGAGATTCCAAGGGACTGGTCTACTGATTGATTCCTTGGTCTTTTCCACAGTCTTTGTCTCTGCTTTCACAAACCTGTTTTCAGTTTATATTATCTATTGTGGAAGTCCCCACGTTAAGCATCTTTTCATTCTGAGAGTCTTGCAAAACCAGGCCATATTCTTCATTCCTGCCCCTCAGAACTACCTGTCTGCAGGACCAGTTAGCAGTCAGCTGAATCAGAAAACAACAACTGGGATTCAGAGTTCAACTGAGAGTTTCTTCCATTCCACTGTAGCACGACATCAACTGATTCCATTCTTCATTCCCCTCTCTCTGCCAGATCTTTTTGTTCACTCTAGTCTTTTACCTGCTATAATGAACAAATCAGAACTTCAAATCTCCTCAGACAAGAGGTGCGGAGATGAAGGAACAAAGGGGGATATGGAACAAAAGAAACTGCATAACAAGTGCAGAGTGCTCTATTTCTTTTTCTGTGTAAGCTTCACTAGAATTTATTTTTACAGTAAGATCTGATTTATGCAACAAGAGAAAAACATTTGAAAATCCTGCATGTGGCTTACTGGCTGAATACATACCATGCCATGTTGGATTCAGCTTCTTACAAGAAATTATGAATATTCTTTTTCCAGCAATTGCCAGTGCATGTTAAAGTATTGAATTTTCAGCATGGGAAGTGTCGGGATCTATGGACAATGGCAGCAGCCTGTTTTGCTAAATTTGGAATAAAATTGGAAGAATAAGGGATTCAGACTGAGAGCACTTTCTACACTTCCTGGTGTAGAAAACTGAAGCTAAAACTGTTGTTTTCTTGGAAATGGAGTACAAAAAATGGTTTTGAAGAACTTTACTGCAGCCTATCTTGGTTGAAACCCTACTTCAACACCACAAGGTACTTAATCATGGCAGCCTCTACCCTTAGGGAAATGAAGTAACCATCTGAAGTACTCTACTTGGAGTTATTAATAAAAAATCAGGTCCTGTTAACTTGTTTCATTTATTATCATGGAATTTTTACTGGTGGGGAAGGGGAGGAGGAGTTGCACAAATTTCTGCCTGAAATGTCAAAATCACACACTTGCTCTTGACTGGACTGAACACATCAAGGCAGGAAACAACATGTCTTTGCATTCTTTTCACTTTTGAAGAAGCAGGATGAGAAAATGGCCCTTTCCATAAATTCTTTATTGCCTTATAATGTGAGAAGGGGGGGTTTTGAGCTGAAAAAAAAAATGACTACAGGAGAAAACAGCTGCACCCTGATTTTAAGGAAAAGATCAAATGGGAAAATTCCTGTAATATGTGATTTTTATTTTGGAGACTAGCTTGCATTTTGAATTAAAAAAATACATCCAGAAATTGCCTCAGGGGACTATGCTGGATTGTTGCTTTTGTTTGAGCTTAACACACTGAAGTGCTAGATAAGTATGGACAGCATCCTACCTAAACCCATTTCCCTGCATTTTAGTTTAATGTGTTGGGTGCATTTAGAGTAGATTATGATTTAGGCTGTCAGTCTTGAAAATTGTATTGAGTTGACCATAGCTCAAAGCATCCTGGGTAAACACCTCATGCCAACACAGCTACTCTTTATGTAAAGTTCTGCGCATGGGTGCAAGGAGCGGAGACGAGGCAGTGAACAGTGAACTTCAACTCTTTATTAAGCATACTGAACAGAGCAATCACCTAGGGCAGCAGCAGCCCTTTTATAGGGTTGGCTGCTGTCCTATTAGCCAATGAAAACATGGAAGTGTTAAACCCTTGAACCAATGAGAGTTGGCCCATTAACAGCCAATCGGATTTCCCAGAAAGGACCATTCCGATGTCGCTATTATCGGCCGATCAGAAGTGCAGGATTAGAACCCTGCTTTTTACTTAAGGATGTTAAAACTTTATTAAACGCCTTTATTAGTTCACAACACCCCTCTCCCCTAGGTTCCGTTTGAGGGGTGCGGGAACGTAATCACGTAGATATGCAGGTCGTTTCAATTGCCTATTAGATTTGCACTGCCCCACCAGTTCCTGTCTGTAGTCCTGTTCCGGTGGAACGTTTTTTGATTTATCTGGTACAGGCGATTCCGCATCCCCACAGGACGATTCGGCGCCGCTAATTCTGTCATCGTTCTCCTCCGGTTCCTGCGGGCTCACCTCCATTGAGATATTTCTCTGTGGCGAGGCACACCCCCTTTCTGATTCTTCTTCATGGAACGCGCCTGGCTGCTGACTTTCTTTGATTTCATCATCCAGCATCTCAAATTCGGTTCCCTCGACATCCCCTCCCCCCCTCAGTTTGAGGATCACAGGAGTCGTGGGAACTGGGTTGCAACCTAGAGCGAAGCTGAACTATATGGCGTTTCCATATTTTCCCGTCCATTGTTTGTACGCGGTACGATCTGGGCCCAGTGGCTTGGGTTACGGTTGCTTCGACCCACAACGGTTCGCCGGAAAGATTTTTAGCGAAGACTAAGTCACCTACCTTGAATTCGCAGCACTTTCCGCTAGATCCACAGGGTTTCTCTGGCGTGTAGGCCAGGTGGAGACGATTGAGATGGGAGTGAAGCCTGCGTCCCATCAACAGTTCAGCTGGTGTTTTGTTGGTTACGCTGTGCGGGGTGATGTGTTGGAGTAGGAGTATTCTGTTCAGTTTGTCGTCAATGTCCCCATGGTCCATCTTGTGGAGAGTTTTTTTAAGAAATTGGACCATGCGCTCAGCCCTTCCATTGGCCGAAGGGTGCGCCGGCGAGGTTAGCGCATGGCGGATGCCCCGGTCCGCTAAGTATTGTTCAAATGCCAGGGCAGTGAACTGGGGTCCATTATCGGAGACTAAAATGTCTGGCAGTCCATGTGTTGCGAATAGTTTATTTAATTTGCGGATGACTGAATCGGTTGTAGTAGTTTTCATCTTGTGGATTTCGAGCCAATTGGAATAGGCATCCACTGTTAGGAGGAATGTATGTCCCTTAGTAGGTCCTGCAAAGTCAATGTGGATGCGGGACCATGGCCCCTGGGGAGTTTCCCACTCCCTTGGAATCGCTCTAGGTGGGGCACTGCTGACTTCTTGGCATTTTAGACAAGTCTTCACCCAGGCTTCGATCTGCTTATCGATGCCTGGCCACCACGCGTAGCTTCGTGCGAGCACTTTCATACGCACGATGCCGGGGTGATCGTCATGCAATGCTTTCAAAACTGCTCGTTGTAACTGCTCTGGGACGACGACTCTGTCTCCCCATAGGATGCAGCCCTTCTGCAAGAAAAGCTCTGTTTGCCGGTTTCTGAAAGGGGCGAAGTCGTCAGGGGTTTGGTCTGCTGGCCATCCTCGTTTGACCCAGCTGAGAACTCACGCCAGGACAGGATCTCGTTTCGTTTCGATAGCGATGTCTCTGGCTGTTAGCGGCGGTGAATGTAGGGTTTCAATCTGGAGTGTTGTGAGGGTTGGAGCTGAGTCGTCGATGGTTTCTGGAAGTGGGGCATGGCTCAATGCATCAGGGTGGGGAATGGCTTTCCCCAGGCGATGTTGCAATTTATAATTGTACGCAGCTAAGAACTCCCACCAACGAGTCATTTTGGGTGACAATATATAAGGGGCTGGTTTGTCTCCCGCAATAATCCCCAGCAAGGGTTTGTGATCGGTAATTATCGTGAAGGCTCGTCCATACACATATTCATGAAACCGTTTCACAGCAGATACAACAGCAAGAGCCTCTTTGTCAATTTGGCTATAGTTGCGTTCAGCCCTCGATAAGGTCCTTGAAAAATAAGCAATAGGGGCCTCACTACTGTTTGGTAACACATGGCTTAAAATGGCTCCTACTTCAAACGGTGACACATCACATGTAATGGTTAAAGACAAAGTCTCGTTATACTGCATTAAAACAGCATCAGAGGTTAGTAAGTTTTTCACTTGTCGGAATGCGTGCTCCTCTCAGTGTCCTCAGACCCAGGTGGCTTTTTTGTCGAGCAGTCTATGTAGGGGCTCAGCTCCGGTCACCTTCTGGGGCAAGAAGATGTTGTAAAAGTTAATGAGCCCCAGGAAAGCTTGGAGGTCTGTTCTATTCTTAGGTCTTGGTGTGTTTTTGATCGCTCTTAGTTTGCCCTCAGTGGGGTGAATTCCTTGCTTATTGAGGAGGTACCCTAGGAACTCTACTCTCTCTGTACACAGTTGACATTTATTTTTTTTAACCTTTAGGCCGGGGTCTTTAAATTTTTGGAGGACCATTCTAAGACGCTTCTCTAGTACTTCTCTATTAAGGGCCTCAATTAAAACGTCATCAAAATATGGTACGACTCCCTTGATCCCTTGTAAAAGTCTCTCCATCAGACTTTGGAAAATCCCTCAGGCTATGCTCACTCCAAATTGGAGTCGGTTGCATTTAAAAGTGCCTCGGTGCATAACGATAGTCTGCGCTTCCACGGTTTTTTTAATCTACGGGTAGTTGTTGGTACGCTTGCGCTAAATCCAATTTAGCGAAGATTTTTCTGCCCCCCAGGGAATGGAGAAGGTGTTGAACCACCGGCACCAGGTAAGCATTCTGTTGTATGGCATGATTGAGGGTGGCCTGGTAGTCCCCGCAAATGCTTAACGATCCATCCGGTTTGATGGGTGTTACGATTGGGGTTTCCCAACAGGCGTGGTCAGTTGGTTCTAAAACACCCTGGGCTGTTAATTTATCAAGCTGCTCGTCGATCTTTGGTTTTAGAGCAAAAGGCACCCGACGAGGCTTAAGGCGGATGGAGGCTACTTCAGGGTTAAGGTTAAATGATATCGGGGTCCTCTTGTACTCGCCTAGTTTGTCTGCAAAGACATCCTGGAATTCCTGGATGAGGGCCTCCTCCCAGTCGTCGCTTCTGGTTTGGTGAATGCCAGCTACCTCGATCCCGAGTGGGGTGAACCATTGGAGGCCTAATAAACTAGGCCGGTCAGTGGTAGCGACGCAGTACGATTTTTGAATGATACTTGGACTTGGCTGGAGCCGACGACCGGAATTCGGTTCCCCTGGTAATCTTTGAGTATAATTCTTTGGGCTCTGAGGTCTTGATGCTGGACGGCAGGGATTAACTGTTTGAGGGTCTTCCAGGAAACCATTGAGAAGGACGACCCTGAGTCAACTTCCATCACGCAAGGTTGGTTCTCGATGGCGACCCTCACTCAGATCTTCTTTGCATCTAACGATGAAGCGTGACCGATGGTAATGGTTTGGTGTGCCTCTTCCCGTCTCGTTGAAGTGGCAAGTGTTTTATTTCTGTAGGAGTGGTTGTTCCATTGGTGGTTCAAGTGTTCCCGACTCACAGGACGATTCCCTGTGGTCTGGCGGTAGTTGTTTTCTCTCCGAATTGGGCTGGATCCTTGCTTGCTTCTACAAACCTTCCCGATGTGGCCTCTTTTCCCACAGGAATGGCAGAGCGCGCCAAGGAATTTGCAATTTGATTACGGGTGGTTTGCCCCACAACCCGCACATTGGTGTGATAGTCTTCGATTCCGTGGGTTGCGTTGGTCGTGTTTGGACCAGAGCCAGTTGACCTCCTCCTCATCACTTTCTGATGGAGATTCGAGGTCCTTGTGGTGGGTCGCTGTTGTGTGCCTCTCTAGGCGAGGTGAGGTATCGTTGGTGAGTTGACGGAGTGGTGCGTTGGTGCGGCGCATTCGGGCGGCCGACTTCCTGGTTGCTTCTGCTGCAGTAGCGTCTTTGATGACATTGGCAAGATCGATGTCCCCTTTGGCCATGATCTTGCTCTGCGCCGAGTGGTCATCTAATCCCAGAACTATTCGGTGTCTCAGAGCTTCTTCGAGGTCTGCAAACCCACAGAGGCCTCCCAGGTTCCAGAGGTCCGCGATGAAATCTGTGATGCTCTCTCCTTTCCATTGCTCCCTCTGATAAAACTCATGTCTTTGGACAAGCGTTGGTACGGCGGGTGCATAGTGGGCCCGTAGAAGGGGCGTGAGGACGTCCCAGTCCATGGATTTCACCTCAGCTGGTTTCGCTAGTGCCTTGCCATCTTAAAGACAGCAGGCCCACAATGGGTCAGGAACACTGCTCGCTTTTTCCCCGTAGTTGCGTCTTTCAAGTTGTTGGTCTCCAGAAACATCTGGAACCGGTCCATGTACGAGTCCCAGTCTTCTTGTGCCGGGTCAAATGGAGTGGGTGGTATGGCGCCGCTGGACATGGTTTCCATTGTCGATGCGCCTTCAGCCACGTGCTCTGTTTGGTGCTCTGTAAGTGTTCAGTCAGCTCTGATGTCTCTGCATCCCATCCTCGTCGCCAGTGTTAAGTTCTGCGCATGAGTGCAAGGAGCGGAGACGAGGCAGTGAACAGTGAACTTCAACTTTTTATTAAGCATACTGAACAGAGCAATCACCTAGGGCAGCAGCAGCCCTTTTATAGGGTTGGCTGCTGTCCTATTAGCCAATGAAAACATGGAAGTGTTAAACCCTTGAACCAATGAGAGTTGGCCCGTTATCAGCCAATCAGATTTCCCAGAAAGGACCAATTCGATGTCGCTATTATCGGCCAATCAGAAGTGCAGGATTAGAACCCTGCTTTTTACTTAAGGTTGTTAAAACTTTATTAAACGCCTTTATTAGTTCATAATACTTTATGTTCAGTGTCATCAGACCCTTTGAATCTACAGATTTTTGGGGGGCTTTTGAGTGCTCCCTTGGTTTTATCTTCTCTTTTCCTTGTTCAAATTGCTACACTGCTGTACCTTGAGAAGCTATTCCATTGTCCAATTTCTACAATAAAGTTGCAGTGTAAGATCCACAGAGGATAACCTTGTCTTGAAGCATAATTAAGTCTCAAAGATAATTTTTATCAGTTTATTCTTTGGGGAAATGCTAGTGTGGAAACACCTATTAAAATTTCTTTTAGAGGCACAATGCTCTCATAAATCAAAGTAGGCAGATGCAAATAAAGGAAAAAGTTTATGTCAAATGGCAGGTTTTCACCCTAGTTGTGACACAAAAACAAGAATACATCCTTATGTCGCCAGGTGCACAAATCTTGAGAATGACAGAGGAATCCCATTGAAAAAGAATAAAAGAACCTCTTGGATTTTTGAAGGAAAGATCCAAAGGCAGCAGTCAGCAGAAGCTCCTTCTTCCCCTTGCTGACATTTCTTAAAAAAATATCTCTGTGTGTTTGTCATCCTCATCTGGCATTACTACCTAAAGGAAGAATGTTGCACTGGGACTGTTTCTTGTAAATAGGAAAAAATATGCATTTTTCAGAAGAAAAATGTTTCTGTCATAAAAACAAGGCAGTGTCTCAGCTGAGAGGAGACTCTTGACTTCTTCTCTGAACGTTTTCCTAAGTTCAGCTTTTAAAACTTAAAGCAGATAAGACTAATAAGATGGATGACTAGTCTTCCATTAATCAGATCCCACTTGGGTGGGGTGGGAGCAGGGAGCTCAGAAAGAACCATGCAATATAACGGAAATAAATTTATCTTCCACAAGCAGACCATCTTTCTGTGAAGAGACTGTAGAGATTCTCAGTCATCCAGGTCATGGTTGTTCCAAATGTGCTTTTTCAGGAGGCAACTGGATTTTGTTTTTTTTTTCTTTGAAGATGTTTCACTTCTCATCCAAGAAGCTTCTTAAGCTCTGTCAGGATAGTGGGGAATATAAATCCTTCCATTCCCCATTATCCTGACAGAGCTAAAGAAGCTTCTTGAAAGAGAAGCGAAATGTCTTCAAAGAAAAAACAAGAAAGTCCAGTTGCCTTCTGAAAAAGCACATTTGGGACTTTCTATGAAGTGTTTTTATTGCCTGGAGTCTGAGATGATGGGGGAAAAAATCAGCTGCCCTGACAAAACTTGCCCAACAACAAAAACCTGAATGTAGGAGAAATGGTACAAGATTTACTACTTTGTGCTAATGACTTTTTTTGTACTTTACTTTCTGTCATGTCATGCGTCAGTCTTGAAACCAAATTTCACGACAGAATATGGGAATATGCGGGTGGTGGTGGGATCAATTGGAAATCTGGAATGGAAAAAAAGAAATGTTAAAGGATTAAAGAACAATGGCACTTATACCTTTCCTGATTTCATTTCATTTTTTCTTGACCAATGTTGTTCTCTGTGAGGGCTGTTTACATGTCTGCTGTATACCATCTAGATGAACAAAGAAGCTGCCTTTGATTTTCAAGGAGCATTTAGGGGCATCTTTTTGGTAGTTTAAGAATTTTTTAAAAAATAATTCCTATATTTTGTCTTCTATAATTAAAAAAACCCAGTGTATTTGTTTATTGGGTAAAGCTTTACTACTGCAGTTTATTACCTATACCAAGAATATTTACTTCAGTTTCCTCCTGCTTTTAAAAAAAATTATACATTCTCTGTCCTGTAATTTTGTATAGTACTTTTCCAGCTTTCTTCCAAGTCCACAGGATGCTATTCCTCAAATCCCCAATATGGATTGGATTGTTTTATAAATCCCTTTCTTCTCTTTAGTTTCTAAATCACCATTTTATATACAGTAATTGAAGACTTAAGGCACATTTAATTAGCTCAGCTGCTGGAAATTTAAATGGGGCTAAAATAGTAGTGTAATAACTAAAGGATCAAGTTGCTAATGATTTTTCCTATCCTTATTCCTGTAAGTTATAACTGTTTCACATTCATTTTCTAGTAAACTTCAGTGAAAATTACATTGTAATTCATTGTACAAGTTCCCTGCTTTGCATGAGACAGCTATAAAGACAACTGTATGTACGCTTGTTGCATTTTTCCACTTTTTGTTTCTGTCTGCCAGAAATGCTTTTGTAGTTTTCCTTTTCTCATATTTACTCATATGTAATTTTTTTTAAAAACTTTGATTCTATAGCATGACTTCATCTTTTTGAATTTTCAGGAAGCATTTGTGTTTTGTGCTTTGAATTTTTAAGTAAAACCTGCAGTTCATTAGTGAATAGTCCCTTTGTCTCTTTTTTTTTCTTCATATCTTCTATCCCCTTGTGGCATTTTAGCAAACTCCTTGGTAGGGTCCATAATGGAGCCTGTTTTGTGTGAGAAGCATTGCAAGGGCAATTGCTTTCTCCATTGTAACTCAAGCTCATTGAGCACTTGACTAACAGCCTAGAGCAATGGTGGCTAAACTTTTCCGGTTCCCGTGCTGATAATTGTGTGCTTGTGCTCTCTTGTGTGCCAGCACCCAGAAGGCAATGCGTGCTGCCCCCACCAAGTCCCTGCACATGCACGTGTGACCCCTCTTTGCACTTCACGTGTCTGCACATATGCACACGATTCCTCCCTCACGCACCACACATATTTGCACATGTGTGTGCAATTCCCCCTCGCGTGCTGCACATCTTTGCACATGCACACATGATTCCACCTCATCGCCTCATGTCTGCACATGGATGCACAATTCCTCCCTCATGCGCTGCGTGTCTTTTTTTTTTTTTTAATAAAGTTTTATTTGGGTTTTCACACATAATACAAATAAAACATCTTTTTGAAAATAGCATGGTCCCGGGTTGAACTTCTTTATACAGACACAAAACTCAATTTCATGCTCCTTTTTGTGTTCTATTCCACATCTTATACTATTCTACATTTTCTATATAGCTTTTTCCCCTCTTTTAATTTTCTCAATTTATTTAGATTATCTCATCTCAATTCAAATCATTATATTTATACTTTTGTCTGTTCTGTTTCAATTTCATATTATCTTTTCTCATAAAACAAATTTTCTCCTGTAGTTACTAATTGGAGTATGACACCTTTATATCTTTTAATTGCATCCATTCAACTCTTATTTAAACTTCAGTGTATACCTTAAGGTTATGACCTTCAATATAAAGCATAATATATAACTTCCAATCGAATTCTGCTTGGTACATTCTTATGATATACAGCTATATTCTTTAAAAAAAAAGAAAGGATTATAAATATATGTAATTATAAACCATCATTCCATTTCAATTCAGTTGTATCTGTTCTGTCCCTAATTAGCATTCTTGAGATCCCCGCGCTTTGATTGGCCAAAGCACGGGGCATTCTGATTGGTCAGGCGAGCCGCGCCGATTGGCTCGCTAAGAATCTCCCGCGATTGGTCCATTCGAATCGCGGGAGATTCAAAGTGGTGCCATTGGCCGCGGCCGCGGCGGCTAAAGGAATAAAAGCCGCGAGCTTTTTCCTTTGCCCCAGTTCGGTTCCAACTTTAAATAAAAGAGCATGATTTGAAGTCACCGACTCCTGGCATCATTTCGCGGACACAACACTGGCAACGAAGGTGGGATTCAGACCCTGAACCGAAACACGTGTCCGACGGAAGCCAGACGAACCACCACGATGGCGAAAATCGCACCCCCCGCACCCTTCAACCCTGCCACCGAGGACTGGGAATCGTACTCTGACCGATTCCGCATGTTCCTCGAGTGCAGCGACCTGAAGGACGCCACCGGCCCCATGAAGCGTGCCGTCTTCCTGACCCACTGCGGGACCGAGATATTCAAGATGGCCAAGGCGCTTGCCAAACCCGCCGATGCGACCGCGTTGGACTGGGACGTCCTCGAGCCAATA
The DNA here is from genome assembly GCA_033807585.1 of Hydrophis major. Classification (NCBI taxonomy): domain Eukaryota; kingdom Metazoa; phylum Chordata; class Lepidosauria; order Squamata; family Elapidae; genus Hydrophis; species Hydrophis major. The sequence continues at coordinate 352,081,673 of CM066328.1, forward strand.
CTTCGGCGGCACTACGCTCCAGAGGTACCCATCCTGATCCGACGCAACGAATTCTACCGTCGGGACCAATGGTCGGGTGAGAGCTTCAGCAACTTCGTCGCTGAGCTACGGCGCCTAGGAGGGCTCTGCGAATTCGACAACCTGAACGACGCCCTGCGAGACAGAATCATGCTCGGTTTGTGGGACCCCGTCCTCCAGAGCCGGCTGATGGCCAAGGGCAACATCAGCCTAGCAGACACCCTCACCTCAGCCGCAGCCGCCGAAGCCACCCGAACATCCGCCGACCGCATGCGCAGACCGAACACTGGGGACCGCAGCGGAAACAACAACCCTGCGAGGTCAACCAAGGTCCAACCCGAGATGACCACCCACCAGGGCGACTTCCACTCGGCATCGGGCACTTCTGATGACGAGGAGGACATCCATCGCCTCCAGACAGGCTGCGACCCACGGAACCGCGGGGTCGTAAGTCGAGGACCAACTGTGCTGGGTGTGGCGGCGACCACCCCAGGTCGGAATGCTAGTTTTTCGAATTGATCTGCCGGCATTGCGACAAGAAGGGACACATCGCCCGTGTCTGCCGTCTAAAAAAGAGCCGCAGCCCGGCACAATGGGACCAAAGCGACCGGAGGAGAGAGAGCACGTCACCCCGGACCAGAGATCGCCCCTCGGACAACAGATGGGACCGGAACGGACGATCCCTGCGAGGCGGCGATAACCGGTGAAGAGAGGAGACCCATCATACGGTCACCATCGGCCACGCCATAACCAATGATACCCGGAAGGTCCACGTGGATGTAGGCATCGAGGACGAGCCATGCAAAATGGAGGTGGACTCCGGGTCCTACCTCTCCATGATAGCATGGCATGAAATAAAGCGCTTGGTGCCTACCCTCCAAAGGAGGAACCTAGACAGCCAGAGACTCATTGTAAAGGACTACCAGGGAAACCGCATCCCGGTAGTCGGAACCAAACACTTCAACATCACATATAAAGGGCACACCAAAAGGTTTCCCCTGACAATTGTCGACCGCGACCGCCCAAGCCTACTGGGACTGCAATGGTTCACCCCGCTCAGCATCGCAGTCACGGGAGTCGACCACATCACCGACGACAGCTGGGAGCAGCAACTGGCCCGGGAATTCCAAGAGGTTTTCGACGGAAACCTAGGCAAGTACCGAGGGCCCCTTATATCATTCAACGTATACCCAAACGTCCCCCCAAAATGCCTGAAACCAAGGTGGGTGCCATTCGCACTTAAACCCAAGATAGACGAGCAAATTGACAAGCTCGTCAAGCAAGGGGTCCTACAGCCAATAGACCACGCCCGATGGGAGACCCCCATAGTCACCCCGATCAAGCCCGATGGGTCGGTGAGGATCTGTGGGGACTATAAGGCCACCCTAAATGGCGCGCTACAACAAAGCGCCTACCCCGTCCCAGTAGTGCAACACCTACTGCACTCACTGGGAGAGGGCAAGGTTTTCACCAAGCTCGACCTCGCCCAGGCATACCAACAGTTGCCAGTCGACGAGCAAACGGCAGAAGCACAAACCATAGTCACCCACTGGGGGGCATTTAAATGCAACCGACTCCAATTCGGAGTCAGCGTGGCACCGGGAATATTCCAAAGCCTAATGGAAAGACTACTGCAAGGCATCAAGGGGGTGGTACCTTACTTCGACGACGTCCTAGTGTCAGCAACCAACCAAGCCGAACTAGAGGGTCGCCTAAGGGAGGTCCTAACCAAATTTAAAGAGACCGGGCTCAAAGTCAAGAGGGAGAAATGCCAACTATACACGGACCGGGTAGAATTCCTGGGATACCTCCTAGACCGTCACGGCATTCACCCCACAAACCAAAAAATCAAGGCCATCAAAGAAGCCCCCACACCCAAGTCGAAGACGGAACTACAGGCATTCCTGGGGCTACTTAACTTTTACAATTTTTTCCTGCCCCAAAAGGCGATGGTGGCAGAGCCCTTGCATAGGCTCCTGGACAAGGCGGCGACCTGGACTTGGGGGAAACGCGAGCAAGCCGCCTTCCAAAGAACAAAGGACCTCCTCACTTCGGACGCTGTCCTTATACAGTATAACGAGACCCTACCTCTGGCTGTCACATGCGACGCATCACCCTTCGGCGTCGGCGCTGTCCTCAGCCATACCCTCCCCAATGGAAAAGAAGCGACCATCGCGTTCTTTTCAAGGACCCTCACCAAACCGGAGCGGAACTATAGCCAGCTGGACAAAGAGGCTCTGGCTATCGTTGCCGCCGTAAAAAGATTCCACGAGTATCTCTATGGCCGGACATTCACAATCATAACAGACCACAAGCCGCTGCTGGGAATCCTTGCAGGAAACCGGGCCACCCCGAACATTCTGTCTCCCCGAATGACAAGGTGGTCCGAGTGCCTGGCAGCCTACAACTACGGACTCATACACAGACCAGGTAAGATGATCTCCCATGCAGACGCCTTAAGCCACTCGCCGCTACCGGAACCTGACACCGACCCAGCACCCACGACGACCACCCTCAGCATAGAGACTCTACCCAACCTGCCCATAACCGCGTCAGACATTGCCCGAGAGACTAATAAAGACAAACGTCTGGCGCGGGTGTTGCATTGGGTGGAGAAAGGGTGGCCGGAAAGGGACAACGACGAGTCCATCAAAACGTTCCGAAACCGCCAAACGGAACTCTCGTTATTAAAAGGGTGCATACTATGGGGGGATAGGGTGGTTATTTCAGAAAAGCTACAAGGGAAGGTTCTGGAACTGATCCACGAGGGGCACCCTGGCATCATTAGGACTAAAGCCCTGGCCAGAAGTTACGCTTGGTGGCCAGGGATGGACAAACAAATTGAGAACTGGGTAGCTAGGTGCCAATGATGCCAGGAAACTAGGCCAAGCCCACCCACAGCACCCGTCCTAGAGTGGGAAACCCCAAGGGGACCTTGGTCTAGGATTCACATAGACTTCGCCGGGCCCACAAAAGGACACACCTTCCTTATTACAGTAGACGCTGACTCCAACTCGCTGGAGGTAAGCAACATGAAGACAACAACCACAGAGGCCGTGATCAAGGAACTCTGCAAACTCTTTGCAACACACGGCCTCCCAGACGTCGTCGTTTCCGACAACGGGCCCCAATTCACCTTGCTGGAATTCGAAAAATTCCTAGCGGAAAGGGGCATCCGCCACACGCTGACAGCACCGGCGCACCCGGCGGCGAACGGTAGGGCGGAACGGATGGTGCAATTCACTAAGAAGACCATCCGGAAAATAGACCATGGGGAGATCCAGGAGAAAATAAACAAACTACTCTTCACCCAACACATAACCCCAAATACCACAACGAATAAGAGCCCAGCCGAACTATTAATGGGGAGGAAATTAAGGTCCCCACTCAACAGGTTACACCCCACGTATAACCCAGAGAGGCCCCCAGACTCAAGCACCAAACACCGAACCTTCGCACCAGGCGACCCTGTATACGCAAGAAACCTGACGGGAGACTCACTATGGATACCGGCCGTCATCACACAAATAACAGGCCCACACTCGTACCGGCTACAAACAGCAGACGGACAAGCGTGGAAACGCCACATCGACCAATTAAGGTCGAGGACTGCCAACCAACAAACCACCGACGCACAAACAGGCGAAATCAACCCCCACAACACAAACCAAGGGGGGAGGGAATACCCAGGGGACCAAAACCAAAGAATAAACCAGCCATACTTACCAGAAAGCAGCCATCACGACCCCTCGCCAGGAAGAGACAGCCAGGCCAGCTCGATCGACCCGGAAAGACCGAGCGGGAGCGGCGAAACCTGCAGCTCAACCAACCCGGGAGGCCCAGGAGGGAGCTACGGAGAGTGGCCCGGCCCGGCCCGACCGGCCAGCCGGTTCCCACGACGGCATCAGGAGCAGCAGAGATCCCGACCGAACCGGCCGGGATCCAACCTACGACTGAGCTGCGCAGGTCCAGTAGGCTCAGACGGAGCCCCGCCTACCTACGTGACTACGCGATGTAAGGACTGAACCAAGAGGGGAGGGGTGTTCTGTCCCTAATTAGCATTCTTGAGATCCCCGCGCTTTGATTGGCCAAAGCGCGGGGCATTCTGATTGGTCAGGCGAGCCGTGCCGATTGGCTCGCAAAGAATCTCCCGCGATTGGTCCATTCGAATCGCGGGAGATTCAAAGCGGTGCCATTGGCCGCGGCCGCCACGGCTAAAGGAATAAAAGCCACGAGCTTTTTCCTTTGCCCCAGTTCGGTTCCAACTTTAAATAAAAGAGCATGATTTGAAGTCACCGACTCCTGGCATCATTTCGCGGACACAACAGTATCATTAATAATCATTAAAATCTTAACATCTTTAACACTTCTTTTCAATTAAATATCATACTTCCTTAAAAAATGCATGTCTTTACACATGGGTGCATGATTCCCCCCTCGTGTGCAGGGTATCTGCACATATGAAAGCAATCCCCTCAGCTGTTGGGCAGCGGTGGGCGCGCATACGTAGTAGGGTTCTTCCAGGCAACCTCTCGTGTGCCGGGGGAAATGGCTCTGGGTGCCATTTCCAGCATGCATGGCATAGGTTCGCCAACACAGGCCTAGAGCAATATGCTCAGACTTTAGGAAGTGAAATACATACCCACAGGTGATGTGGAAGAGGTTGCATGTTTTGATAATATTGCAATAGCATCTTCCATTTGTTAAAGTTATTCTGTCTGCAAATGTGTAGTATTTCAAATCTTCAGTCCTATGTTTTTGCATATGTAATAACTATTTTATTTTTTTTAAAAGAACCCTAATTCTTTGCTGCCTTCCAATCCATTGGGAAAAGTGAAATTGAGGAGGCACCTTTTTCCTTCTATTGTCCACAAAGACTGAACAGTCTCAAGTTGAACTGCATGTCGAGTGCTGCACAATAGGAACTCAAGCCGTGTATGAGATGGCCAAAATTATCCGTCTGTGCACAACTTTGCATTTTTGTTTCAAAAGAGAACATCTCCTCTGTCACTATTGATCTTTTCTCGTTGTGTACTTGATGAATATTCCACGTTGTGCTTTGAAGCCATCACAGCTGTTACCTATGTGAGGCAACAGGAATGCTTTTTTATTTGTAGACCACAAACAAAGTATTTGAACATTTGGTAGCAGACTCATTTTCTCTGTGGTCTTGGACTTGGTTTGACCCTGTTTCTCTAGGGCATTTCAAATGGCTATTGATTTCACTGAGCTCAGATTAAAATGGAGGATTGAGCCATCTATCTTTCACAAATAAGTCGAACAAAACCATTTCTTTTTTTTATGATTAGGTACATGACTTTCTTTCATCAGAAGTCAAGTTTTCAAAATAATAATCTTCTGGTACCTCATTCATATTTCCTTTGCAGTGTTCTTCTTGCCATCTTACCATGTGAATAACAAGACCAGTTACATTATTCTCTATTCTTTCCTTGAAAAGCAATAGAACTCTAGGTGGCTTTGTTCTGCTGTATAATTTATTTGTCTAAAAAAATAGTGTGAGTGTGTGTGTATCTGTGTGCCTATAGATAGAGATAGTGATCAAGATAGAAAGAAAAAGACAGGGATAGAAATGTTTCCTGTCTTGGTCTCTGGGTGGTGCTGATGACATATGGGAAAACATTGTAGCTTGTCTTTCACAGCCCAAGTTGATATAGATCGATACAAACATGATTATTCAGATCTACAGATAAGCAGTCATGACATAGATGTGACAAGACTTTAGGTAATAGTGTGTTATTGTATTTACAATACATTTTTTCTCATGATGAAAACATGATCAGCTATTTGATTTTTATTTTTGTAGCCTCCCCTTCTCATTTATATTGGCCTTACGTTTTATCATTTATTCATTTAAAAAGGGCCTTTTATGTAGCATACTCATACTAGTACTATTATTAAAAAAATCTTAGAAGAGATATGAGAACACTGGAAACCTTTTCCTCCTCTTCCTCCTGTTCCTCTCTAAATTACAGAAAGATAAAATGAGTTATGGCAGCTGAAATCAGTAGTGAACAAAGTCAAAATAACTCACTTCAAAATTTTATTTAGTCAACTCAGTATCTATATAGAGGATGAATAAATAGTCACTTGTGACATTGAATAGGATCATAGCCAGTTTAAATGGAGATTTTTCATGTTATTATAGCACTTAACTTCATAGAAGATGTTCAGCTCACAAAAATAGAATATTGATTAATATTGAATGCCATTTCAATGTTTATTCATTTTGAAATGCACTATCCTGACTTAACCACAGAGGCATTTGCATTTCTAGCATAAGGAAGAATGGATTGAAAGATTGGGATTATATCTACGTTAGGATCAGGATATTCACAGGTTTTTATTTTAAAGGGCAAGGGAGGGGGGCTCTTAACATTGTAGAATAGTTTTTTTAAAATGTTGGCATACACTTTGTGAACAGAAAAAGGATGGAAGAAATAGTAATAAGCTTCATTGCCTTTTCATCCATGAATAAAATTTCATGGACAATTTTCTGAAAGCATCCTCAGAACTGCCTATATTGCACTTTTCAGATTCTGTATACCCAAGGTTGTCTAGCTAGCAGTGTTTTTGTAATAAACCAGATCAAATGTAAATGTATTTGAACCAGTAATCTAGCTTTGTTAGAAAGTTAGTATTCTTTGATTCTCCTATTTACCATTTGTTTCTCTCAATTGATTCCATTTTGGATTTGACCATGTATGCCCATGGCAAGAGGCTCATCATACTTATTGCAAAGAGTTAGTCTGGTACTAGACTGTTATTTGTAAGATTAAGCTTCAAAAATACCCACTATTATTAAAACACACTGGATGGCTTCAGGCCAATTGCTATTTCTCATTACCTGAATGGTTTGTTGTGGAGAATGAACAGAAAACTTAGCGTTGACTTGAATTTCTGGAGGAATGGAAATAAAATGAATGAATTAATATAAGTAAAGCTTGATGCATTTATGATGCTGGCCCAAGGTCTCCTATCTGGCTTTGTACCTAAGGCAGGATTAGAACTCATGGTCCCCCAATCTACCAGTTTCCAGCCTGATGCCTTCACCACTACATCTTAGAGGAAGATCAACACCTTGCTATTGAATTACTCCTTTCCTGGGCATTTTTCAAGATCCATTGTGAGTTGACTAATGTCCTTGGGAAGAGCCTAGAAAGGTACAAATTACTAAATGTATTCTGAACTGTAAGGCCAATTAATTCTACTTGAACTTCATTGAAGGGTTGTGCATTTACATTTCTGCACAGAGATGCTTTGTTTGTATGCAAATATATCCTGGGAACTCATTCGCCCATCATATTTATCCTGTTGTGAGGGTGACCTATGTACCAGTTCTGGAGGATGTCAACATATAAACACATCCTCAGCTTATTCCCAGCCTATGGTGAAGGCAACCTCCACTGGTCTTTTCTGGTTCCACTTCAAAAGTAATAATTTCTTGCTGTTACACATCATTTGGTTGTGGACAATGTCTCCAATGGACATGTGGGCTGTGGTGGGCATTTTTACTAATGTCACCTGGGTGTTGCCTTCCACAGGCATTTCATCCTAGTCTGCTGGAATGGTGAACTTTTGGGGGGTTGGGTAAAGTAACCAATCCACTACTGAAATGTTGAAATAATAGTCATTCCCTTTTTAATTTTCTTTTTAAATTCGTTTAACAGAAATTATCTAGGTAAAGGAACAGAAAACTGGAGTGCCTAGGAAGAGGGAAGGGAAGGCTGCAGCAAAGACAAAAGGTTTGGAGGGAAGGTTCCTCTCTGTCTGTGTGCTCACAAAGGTGGGTCTGATAAAGAAACAAGCAGACTCCAAACTTCTACCTGACAATCATGAAGAAGGGAGAGAACTAGACCTAGAAAACCTAGAACTATGCTGCCTTCAGTCCGATCTAAGCATAGCGTTAGGAATTGATAGTCCCCTAACAGTTGGGTTGGAAATATATAAACCAGGATAAACATTTAATACTGTCTCTTCAAGGGAATGATATAATTGCAATTGGGTGTGGTTCCTCAAATGGCCATAAGATGGAGCCAGAAACCCAGTTTCCTGATTGCTAAATGTTCTGATGTTCAATGTTGGTTGGTTTGCATTTTTCCCTATTGACTGTTGCTGATCGTTGTTCTTCTTGGATTGCTGTGAGTCTGTTTACTGAACTGTTTATGAGACTGGACTTTGTTATTTGGATTATCCCTGGATTGAAAACTGATTGCTTTAACCGTGTATGACTTGGACTGTTTGTTGGACTTTGATTAACCGTTTACTGGAAGTAAAACCTATATTTTACTATTCAGTGTATCTGTATGCTGTTGGGTGTTATTCAATATCACTCTCACTACGCTTCCCTGAGAGCACTCATTCTCCTAATGGGGAATAGTTCAACATATAGTGTATAAAATCATACATTGCAATGTCCTACCTGTCAATGAATACTTCACCATAACAATACAATACAAGAGCAAACAATACAAGAGCAAACAATAGATACAAACTCAAGGTTAATCGCACCAAACTTGATTGCAGGAAATACAACTTCAGCAACAGAGTGGTCAATATCTGAAACTCCAAACCCCAAAAACTTTAACCTTAGACTGTCTACTATTGATCTCACCCCAGTGCAGATACACGTCTCACTTTTTCCAGAGTAGAATCTAACAATGTTTCTTCTCTCTTGTAGTTTCTTTGGACTGAATACAGTCCTGGGGTGGAACCAACATAAATTTTCTGAGTTTCTTTATCAGCTCAATTGCAAGAATGGTGAAATGGTATTGTGTTATTTTCCCCACAAGTGGACTAATAATATTCTGATCACAAGCAGCAACACAACAAAAAAGGGGCTTGGATTAGATGGCTTTTTCACATTGTATGAGTCCAAGACCTCTATATGTTGTTTGCTAATGCCAATAGAAACTGGGTGGCCTTAAAGACCTACTCAAGGGTAGGAAGGCAATTAGCATTTGCTTTCCCAGTTCAGATTGGAGAGTAAAAAGTAGAAGACTCCAATTAGGGGCCACATTACCCACCAGCAAGACAGAACAACTGGCCAGCATTGTTGCTGAAGCTTGAAATCTAGAGAGTATTTTCTTAAATTGTCTTCCTTTCTAGTCAATACTAATAGGGGAGACAAGCAGCTTAAAACCACAATGCAAAAATACCTTGAATCCCCTTTTAGAAATGGATTCTGAAGCTGTGTACAGATGAGAATGAAATAATGCTATGCTATCCATTCATCTGCCATGATGTCTCTAATACTAGTGCAATCCAGTGAAGAGCCAGTATTCAACTATTGTCAAGGAAGCTTCATGTGTCTGTTTTATTGCATTCTAAGGCAAAAAGCAGTTAATAAAATATAGGGCATGAAAATTTGAAGTGGACTGTATATATTTTATTTTATTTTGATGTATTACTACTTATTAAATAATACAAAAGTGTGGCTTTTGAATCTTTGAGGTGAGAAGAATACAGTCATGGCATGTAAATCATGCTACTTGATCCAGCAAAACTGGGATGGTGATAGAATTGCTCAGTTGTGTGCTCAGATTTGCTCTAAACTGATAGGGGCTTTGTATTTTGTACCCAGAAACATAAACAACTTTTCCCCTTTTCAGCAGTTTATCAGTTCTTTATTTTGATCAGGAGCCATGGTGATGCTGTGGTCAGATTGGTTAGAATGCAGTATTGCAGGCTAACTCTGCCCACAGCCTCGAGTTTGATCGTGTTGGGGGTACCTGTGGAAGCCTGAGTGCTCTGCCAGTGAAAACAAGCTCCTGAGCTCCATTTTCAGCTGAGACGGCCTCCTGTAACCCTCTGCCAGAGAAAATGGACCTCAGGAGGGCCACCCACAGCTCTCACATGCTCCATTTTCAGCTGCAGTGTCCTCATGCAACCTCCTGCCAGTGAAAACGGAATTCAGGAGGGCCACCTGTGACCCTCACACCTCCATTTTCAACTGTGATGGCCTCCTGCAACCCTCTGCTAGTGAAAACGGAGCTGGCAGAGGCACCGCCGGCCATTCCTTCCCTGTTTCCAGGGCAGCCTCGTGGGCCATATCTAAGCACTCTGTGGGTCGGATCTGACCCCCAGGCCTTGAATTTGACACCCCTGCACTAGAAGATCTCCAAGGTCCCTTCCAATTCTGTTATTCTGTTATTTTACAAACAGTATAACAACACTTCTAAGTTTCAATTCTATGGGAGTAGTGGATCCCTCAATTTGAACACATTCCATAGATTAATCCATTTGAGATACCTTGCCTCAAAAATTGTTGCCCTATGATGGACTGTTTTGCCAAATTGAAGGTTACAGGAGAGTTTTAGCAGTATATGGATGGGATTTTTTTTAAAAAAATCTGCCCTCAAAAATTGCTGTAGGGAGTGCATTAAAGCACACTCAGGTTTAGTGGTCCATGGAAATGAAGGACAATTATGTCATATGGCTATATTATTGGCATAAATAAAGGTGGTCCTTTTTTGGTAAGAACAGCCACTTTCACTTAGAGAAAGTCAAGCTAGTCAAGGGATAGTTTATGTTGGATGAAATAAATATTGCCTACAAATTGTTCCCTCCAAATTAGTATCAAGTTCTTTCTGGTTGGGCTGGACTTGGAGACTGTTTTTCTCCTTCATCTCTACAGAAACTATATTTAACCAACCAAGATTGATGCATTTTTATATGTTCATGAAATTTGACGCTTTTGGATTATTTTCCCAATTCTTTACATTGAGAAATGATAAAGTTAGACTTCAAGGATGAAGCTTTATATGAGAGGAGAACACTTGAGTAAATCACACACCATCTAATTCAAGTCACAAGGTTGTTTTTTTTTAAGATCTGCTGTTCACCATTCTTTTAAAGTGTTTTATCACAGTGCATTCATTATCAAGGCAAGATGGACTATTTGTTCTGCTTCATCTCTACCTGTAATTAATACCACCTCTTTATGCTGACTAAGTTAATACTTTATTTAATATGCCATTAACCCATAGTGACCATATAAGGCTTTTCCCTGTTTTCTTGAAATGCAGAACAAGCAGTAATAAGAGTTTCACAAGCTGCATTATTGTCTGGGAGAGATTTACTTTCAGAACCATTTAATATGTCACCCAAATAAAATTGAATATAAAAATTGTCAGCCTCATAGTTTAGCCTTTTTCAAAGGTTCATTGCATATTTGATTTACTTCCAGGTTACTATTAAAGCTGGAAAAAAAGGTAGAAACTACTCACAATGTGAGATCCAAAGTCTGTTAACTCCAGCATGCTCTTTCAAAGCTTATGCTGTTGCATGTTTTGGAAGCTCACAAAGAAGATGTAGAGGTCTGGTCTTCAGCATCAAACTCAATGGTACTTTATCAGAAGGTTCTGTTCAACAGAATTATTGATGGACCCATTCTCTACAGTATATATGTGTCTATTACACAGTGTCTCTTACACATAATAATTATTAACTTTCCAAGATATTTATTTATTTATTTGATTTGTCAATCGCTTACAAGATAATAGGTATAAGTATAAACATAGTTATGAATCCATGAAATGGATACACTTGATAAAAATAAAAAGAAACAATAGGATAGGGATGTAGGCATGTTGGTGCACTTATGCACAGACCTCTTAGGAAAGGGGTGAGGTCAATAGTAGACAGTCTAAGGTTAAAGTTTTTGGGGTTTGGGGAAGAAACCGCAGAGTCAGGTTGAGTATTTCAGACATTGACCACTCTGTTGCTGAAGTTGTATTTCCTGCAATCAAGTTTGGTGCAGTTTACCTTGAGTTTGTATCTATTGTTTGCTCTTGTGTTGTTATGGTTGAAGCTGAAGTATTCATTGACAGGTAGGACATTGCAATGTATGATTTTATATACTATACTTAGATCGGACCAAAGGCGGTGTAGTTCTAGCTTTTCTAGATCAAGAATTTCAAGTCTGGTGGCATAAGGTATTCTGCAATGAGTAAAGGAGTGTAGAACTCTTCTTGTGAAATATTTCTGGACTTTCTCAACTGTGTTAATATCAGATACGTAATGTGGGTTCCAGACTGATGATCTGTCTTCAAGTATTGGTCTAGCAAATGTTTTGTATGCTCCAGTTAGTAGTCTGATAATATCAGATAAAAAGCTATGTAGGATTAGGTTAATGCCTTTTTGGCTGTGTAGTTACAGTGGGCTCTATCACTTAGATCATTAGAGATGAGTACTCCAAGGTCCTTGACAGAGTTTGGATCATCAACAAGGTCTTGACTATTCAGCTTGTATTTTACTTTCTGATTTTTTTGACAATATGTAAGACAGAGGATTTATTTGTTGAGATTTGAAGTTGCCATTTGTTTGACCATTCTGATACATAGTCGAGGTCTTTTTGAAGGGTAGCAGTATTTTCTGTGGTGTTGAATAGCTTTACATCATCTGCAAAGAGAACACAGTTGCTCTTAATATGATCACAGAGGTCATTTATGTAGAGTATGAAGAGAGTTGGTCCTAGAACACTGCCTTGGGGGACACCACTGTTGACAGGTACAGAATTTGATAGGACACTCCCAATTTTGACCATTTGTTGTCTGTTTGACAGGAATGCTTCTATCCAGTTATGTAGCTGTCCAGAGATACCATAAGCTTTTAGTTTTAGTAGTAGTTTGTTGTGTACCACTGAATCAAAGGCTTTACAGAAGTCTATGTAGATTGCGTCTATTGCTTTGCCCTGATCAAGTTTTGTAGTCCATATATTTTTGCAGTGTAAGAATTGCAAATTACAGGATAGTTTTTTCTGAAACAAAATTGTTTATTAGAGAGTAGGTTGCTTGTCTCTAAGTGGAGGATAATGGATTGGTTAATAATTGATTCCATGATTTTGCAGGTGATGCATAAAGAGATTGGTCTGTAATTTTCAACTAGGCTGAGGTCTCCCTTTTTGAAGATGGGGATGACCATGGCTTGTGACCATAGGTTTGGCAAGGAGCTGGTCCTGAAAGATTTTTCAAAGATTATGCTTAGAGGTTCTGCTTTGGCAGTGGATGGCTTTTTAAAGAAATAGGCACATATTCCATCTGGTCCAATAGGTAGGGATGGTTTTAGATTGTGTAGTGCTTTTTCAACATTGTCTTCTGTAAAATCGATATGTATTAGATCATTGTAGTTGTCTGTGGATTGACTAGGAAATACTGGGCATGATCCATTGCTGTTTATAAATATTGAGCCAATATTGAGCCAAAGATTGTGTTAAAGAGGTTGGCTTTAATGATGTTGTTGTTGCAGTCTTTACTATTAGGTCCTTTTAGGGGTGGGATGGACCCTGAGTCTTTTAGTTTGTTGTTTACAAAATTGTAGAAAGTGCGGGTGGAATTGGTGCATATAAGGTTTTCCTCTTGTTTAATGTGATAATTGGTGCATTCAGTCTTTATCTGGTGGCATAAATTTTTGTATAGGCTTTTGAAGTTGGCAATGTCACCAGATTTGTTTTTCTGACAAAGTGATTTCTTTTTGGATTGAAGCTTTCTTATTGTTATAGGTAATCTGTTTTTTCTGGTTTTGGCAGTTGTTATTGGTACATATAGTTTGATGACTCTAGTAGTTGAAAGGTATTTTGTGCAAAACACAACATCTAGAATTATCTAGAAGACATTACATGAAGTATTTATAAGTGGGCTAAATGTTCAATAAATCACATTTGTAAATTAATATTATCTTACTGATCCCCAAAGCCATTGAGGGAAAAAAGGGCCATGTAACTGTTATATTAGAAAAGTTATCACAATGGGTTACAAATGCTCTTGAAAAACTGGCTCATTTTAGCATATTTATATTTAGAATCAGATGATGCTGTACATCTCTTTTCCTATTTGCTTTCTATCTAAAGCAAATGATCCATTTCTAAGAAATGGGTCATTTATAGGAGGAATTACATTACATTACATCCATTACTGTCACATTACATCCATGTATGCTGAGTAATGTTTAAAGAATTATTTATAAAATAAATAATATTTAAGTAACATTCTCTCTCTCTCTCTTTCTCTCCCAGTCCCCCACATAATAAGCAGCAATTGAATGTTGACCACCAGGAAACAGGCACCTATTTCCCTATCTGGGCAATCAGATGTTACCCTATAGAGGTCAAACTGTCTGCAAGGAATTGAATTCAGAAAATTTTGCATTGAAATGAACTTATACAGTCCTTTAAAGTTTTGGAGCTATCTAAGGCCTGCTCAGTGGTTGCAGGTAGGAAGTGGTAAAACAATCCATCTTTCATGGGGGTCCTTGTTGCTCCTGATGCCTGATTGTTTTCTTGCAGTTGTTTGATTACCAAACTAGATGACATCATCAATGCTAGAAGGAAGTGACTGCTCTCATTTTGTATACTAATGCCTTGCCCCTGATATTCAACCAGTTTGTGCTGGTTCTGGTGACCCAGTAGGAAGAATTTGGCATGGGTCGCAGAGCCAGTAGCAACTTCTGGCTGGTAATGCCCCCAGACTGGTACAGTCACCTGATGGTTGCGTGCCCTTCCGGATGTTCAATCATCTTTTCCATCCTTCAATGCTCGCCCCATCCCCCCACCCACGTCCCATGGCCCAGCTAATTGCCTCGCCAGTTGCCTTGTTGATGCCCAGTCGGCTCAGCTCACCAAAGGTAAGCAATGCATGTCCCCCACTAAGCCTTTGCCTTGGGTCGGGGGCCAGGGCCCCAGGGACGTGTGCTATTCCCTGAGTCCCTGGAACTGCCGGCTGCCTTGTCTGGGTCGGGGAATGCATGATTCCCCTTTGCCTTGCCCCAGAGCCACCGCTCACTTGCCACCCGCTCTCCCTTAGGCGCAATGTGTCACCTATTTTCCCCTCCTTCAGAGACCCTGGTCTGGCTCTTAATCTCCTCACTTCCTCCCCTATGACTGTCTCCTTCATCATCCATGGCCACGACCTTACCTTCCTCCAGTGGCTAGCTACCAGGGAAAGCAAGCCAGGGCTGAGAGCTGCTGGGCTCCCCACCAGCAGCTGCTACCTCTTTTTTTTTGGTGCAAGAAGTCTCCCAATTGATGTTTTTTTGCTAGCCAGAACTGAGCCGGTAGCCCATGCACCGTCTCCTAGCAGGAAGTCCTGGGACCTCACATGTGCACACATGAGGACAGGACTTTCTGCAAGGAGAAGGCATGTGGGCAAGTGTCTCCGGTGCAGCGGGCTCAATGGGGTGGACCTGTATGCCAGGCTGGTGCTTCTGTTCCCTTTGCTCTCTTCCAGGTTCCGGTGCACCAGCCAGCCTGCCATCACTGCAGGTAAGAGGGTGGTGGAAGTTCACATACGCAGCCGTGCCTCCCAAAAAGAGCAGCAGCGAGAGACAGGAGAGAACTGCTCTTGGTGGTGACAAGAGCAGCTGACAGGGCAGCGTTTGTTGGCGGGGCATCAAATGCCCCATATCCGAGCTGGCCAGTGTGCCAGAACCTGGAATAGCAAGGAGAGCAGAGTTGCCAGCCAGAATGGGTGGGGCAGAGATTTCCTTCCTCCCCACCCAAGCAGGCTTTTCGCTGCTCTTCTGGGAAGGTGGGACTGTGCAGGAGCTGACTCCATGCAGGAGGAATATCTGTCTGATCCCTTGGTAAGAGATGCTCCAAAAGGGAGGGTGGGGGGACTCCTGGGGCTGCCTTCCATAGCAGCACTGCTGCACCTTTAGCCACTCGCTTTCTGCCTTCTTGCGCCCTCCCAGTCAGACCCAGTCTGTGTGTGCATGTGTGTGAGCAAGAGAGAGAAAGAGAGAGAGGAAGGGAGAGAAAGAAAAAGAAAGATCAGAAAGAAAGAGAGAGAAAGAAACGAAAGAAAGAAAGAAAAAATAGGAAGAGAATGGTGTGTGTGTGTGTGAGAGAGAGAGAGAGAGAGAGGGAGAGAAAGAGAGGGCTGGAGTAGGGTGGCAGAAATCTTTGGGAGAGTGCGCCGCCCGATTTCTTCATTATCCCGCCACCCTGCTGCTGACTAGAGCTGCTTGTGAGTTTATTCAGTTCTTCCCAGAGTGGATTGTTTATAGTTGCTCTTGAAGGATGGCTTGTTTGGAATTGCTCCAAGGGAAAAATGTTTGAAGTAGCAGAATTATCCAAGCTTTCTGCAGGCTTCTTTTGTGCAGCTTCATTCTATTTCAGTGGAGCAATTCTTTAGGGAAGACAGTGCCCTCAGACCTCTCTGCAACTTAACATGCAAACTGATTGGGGTTGGAAGCTCTTGGAGCATTTGTTGAAACTCTTATCCTTGCAATAAGGCAAAAGACTGTCTCCATAGGTCACGTGGCAGAAGAGATCCAAATATCAGTTCAATAAGCCCCATCCTCCCCCTCATGACAAAAAACCCATCCTCTGGGGAGCTGCTTCCCCTCCATCCTTTTCCTCCATCCTCCCATCCTCCATGGGGATCGCCTGTATGGCTTTGCCTGACCAGGGAGAACCAGAGGGATTTCTGTGCTCCCTGTGAATCTTAGTGTTGTGTATGCAATATGATTAATAAAGTGTGAGCTTGGAGTAAGTGCAGGGTTCTGGCCCTGCACTTCTGATTGGCTGTTAAGCGGCCGGACCGGATTGGCCCGTTCTGGGGAATCCAATTGGCCCTTAACAGAGAGTTCTTATTGGTTATAAAAGCTAGCATTCCTAGCTTGTTATTGATTAAAAGTTACAAGGTTTGCCTATATAAGGCGGGTTTTACTGCTGTTAAATGAAGCAAGTCACGATGTAAATAAAGAGCTGAAGTTCACCGTTCAGAAACTTGTCTCCATTCCTTCTTGCCCATGCTCAAAACTTAACACTGGCGACGAAGGTGGGATGCGGAGACATCTGAACCAACGAAACTTCGAAGAACACTGAGCACGTGACAGACGACGCCAACAACGGAACCATGTCTGGTGGCATCGTACCACCTGCTCTGTTCGATCCAACACAAGAAGACTGGAAGTCTTACATGGATCGTTTCCAAATGTTCCTAGAGACGAACAACTTAAAGGACGCCACAGCCAGGAAGAAACAAGCGGTGTTCCTAACGCATTGCGGTCCAACTGTATTTAAGATGGCTAAAGCACTAGCCAAACCCCGAGAAGTGAAGGCCATGGATTGGGACGACCTCGAACCTATCCTGCGAGACCACTACGCCCCGACCATGTCTACGCTCGTGAGACGCCACGAGTTTTATCAAAGAAGCCAGCGAAAGGGAGAAAGCGTGGCCGACTTCATAACAGACCTCCGAAATTTGGGAGGCCTCTGCGGATTCACTGATCTAGAAGAAGCACTAAGAGATCGCATAGTTCTGGGATTAGATGTACCAGGCGTCCAAAGCAAGCTGATGGCGAAAGGCGACATCAGTCTTGCCGACGCCATTGCCGATGCTACCGCAGCAGAAGCAACCAAGAAGTCGGCTGCACAACTACGCCGCAACTGCGTTCCGGTACCTCCACTGACAAGCGACATTTTATCCAAGTCGGAAGGACAGCTTGCGACAACACACCACGAGGACCTCTCTTCATTGTCAGATAGAGACAAAGAGGGGGTCCATCGACTGTGGTCCGACCGGGACCATTACCCGAAGCCCGTACACCCTTGCGCTGGCTGTGGAGCCAACCATGCCAGATCCGAATGCAAATTCCGCGACGCACTCTGCCACGAGTGTGGGAAACAAGGCCACATCGGACAGATCTGCCACAGCTTGTCAGGACCCAGCCAGGCCTCAAAAGGGGCTAACTATCGCCAATCGACAGGAAACCATCCTGTAAGGCGAGAGCCAGTAAACCACTCCTACAGAAATCAAGCTTTGCAGAGAGAAGAGGCTCACCATACTATCACTATTGGTCACGGCTCAGCCTTGGACACTAAGAAAATCCGAGTCATGGTAGCCATTGAGAACGAGCCTTGCCACATGGAGGTCGACTCGGGATCGTCCCTCTTGATGGTGTCTTGGAAGACACTCAAGCAACTCATCCCCACAATTCAACGCCAAGATCTACGGTTCCAACGCCTCATCCTCAAGGACTACCAAGGGAATCGAATTCCCGTCGTCGGGTCCTGCAGAGTCCGAGTCTCCTTCAAGAAGCACACAGCGTACTTACCTTTAACGGTCATCGATAGAGATAGGCCTAGCCTACTAGGCCTCCAATGGTTCGCGCCACTCGGCATTGAAGTGGCCCGCATAAACCGAGTCGGTGGCTGTGACTGGGAGGAAGACCTTATCTATGAGTTCAGGGACATCTTCATGGACAGCTTAGGCGAGTACAAGGAGACCCCGATCTCATTCAGCTTAGATCCAAAAATAGCTCCCATTCGACTAAAGCCCCGTTGAGTTCCGTTTGCCTTAAAATCAAAAATCGACGAACAACTTGACAAACTGATAGCTCAGGGGGTGTTGGAGCCCATCGATCACTCCCCGTGGGAAACCCCTATTGTAACACCCATTAAGCCAGACGGGTCAATCCGAATTTGTGGGGACTACCGGGCCACTTTGAACCACGCCCTGCAGCAGAACGCGCATCCAGTTCCGGTGGTGCAGCACCTCCTCCATTCCCTGGGGGGCGGGAAAGTTTTCGCTAAATTGGATTTAGCTCAGGCATATCAGCAATTACCAGTAGATGAAAAAACGGCACAGGCCCAAACTATTGTGACGGACCGAGGTGCCTTTAAATGTACCCGGCTGCAATTCGGAGTAAGTGTAGCCCCGGGGATTTTTCAGAGCCTTATGAAAAGGTTATTGCAAGGGATTAAGGGCATGGTCCCCTATTTTGACGATGTATTAATTGCAGCCCCTACAAAAATAATCTTACAGGACTGGTTAAAATTAGTCCTAAAAAAATTCCAAGAGGCCAGTCTTAAGGTTAAAAAAAACAAATGTAAATTGTGCACTGACAGTGTTGAGTTTTTAGGGTACCTGATTGATAGCCAGGGCATTCACCCTACCGAAAGTAAACTAAAAGCAACCAAAAATGCTCCCAGGCCACGAAACAAGGCCGATCTCCAGGCATTCCTAGGCCTCATCAATTTTTATAATGTATTTTTACCGCACAAAGCAACTGTCGCTGAACCGTTACACCAATTGTTAGATAAAAAAGCAAATTGGTTATGGGGTTACCGTGAAGAACAGGCGTTACAAAATGTTAAAAAACTGCTCACTTCTGACTCTGGACTCATGCAGTATAACAAGACTTTGCTGTTAGTTATAACCTGTGATGCATCGCCTTTCGGGGTGGGCGCCATTTTGAGCCACGTACTGCCTAATGGGAACGAAGCCCCTGTTGCATATTTTTCAAAGACTCTTTCAAAAACTGAGCAGAACTATGGACAAATTGATAAAGAACGGGAGACACCACGTGGACCCTGGTCCCGAATTCATCTGGACTTCGCGGGGCCAACCAAGGGCCACACCTTCCTGCTTACCGTCGATGCCTACTCCAATTGGCTCGAAATTCATCGCATGATGACTACGACCTCTGAGGTGGTCATCAAGATTTTAAACAGACTCTTTGCAACCCACGGATTACCAGACCTCCTGGTATCCGATAACGGCCCACAATTTACTGCGCTAGCGTTTGAGCAGTACCTCGCTGACCACGGCATTCGCCATGTGCTCACCTCGCCTGCGCACCTGGCGACCAATGGCCGAGCAGAACGCATGGTCCAATTTGTGAAGAAAACCCTGCAAAAGGTAGACTACGACAACATTGACAATAAGGTCAATCAAATCCTCTTCTTGCAACACATCACCCCACATAGCGTCACGAACAAAACTCCCGCTTAACTGCTAATGGGATGAAAGCTGCGCTCTCACCTTGACCGGTTGCACCCAGCTTATGAACCGGAGAAACTGCTAGGATCCAGCGGCCGCTGTCGCACCTTCCAGGTAGGAGACCTGGTTTATGCAAAAAAACTATCGGGTGACCCGTTGTGGGTGGAAGCGACAGTAGTACGTGTAACCGGCCCTAGATCCTACCTTGTGCAATGCCTTGACGATAAACTTTGGAAACGGCATATCGACCAATTACGGTCGCGGCTTGCAGCAGCCAGTCCGCAACTCCCCTATGACCAAACTGAGGGGGGGGGGCGGTACGGAAGAAGATGAAGCTCTAGGAAACCCGTTCGAAGGAAACGACGATTTAATAGGAACTCAGGAAGCAGAGCCGGAGGGAGAAACGTTTGCACCTCAGGGAATTGCGGAAAATGTGGGCAACGACGTAGAAGTGAACTCTGAACCAGAGTCAGCCCCACTGCCAGAAAACGATCTACCTCAGCAGGATTGCAACTAGTCGATACAACGAAAATCAAAGAGACTAAAAAGACAACCATCCTATTTAAGGGACTATGTAACTGTGCCCTGAACTAAGAAGCCAGGGGGAAGGGGTGTTGTGTATGCAATATGATTAATAAAGTGTCAGCTTGGAGTAAGTGCAGGGTTCTGGCCCTGCACTTCTGATTGGCTGTTAAGCGGCCGGACCAGATTGGCCCGTTCCGGGGAATCCGATTGGCCCTTAACAGAGAGTTCTTACTGGTTATAAAAGCTAGCATTCCTAGCTTGTTATTGGTTAAGCGTTACAAGGTTTGCCTCTATAGGGCGGGTTTTACTGCTGTTAAATGAAGCAAGTCACGATGTAAATAAAGAGATGAAGTTCACCGTTCAGAAACTTGTCTCCATTCTTTCTCGCCCATGCTCAAAACTTAACACTTAGACTGATCTTCATCTGATCCATCAGATCTTTTCTTATCGCCTTAAAATAGAATTTGCAAAGAGATCCCATTTGCAATTAGGAACCATTCTTGATACCTAAACACTGATGACCAATTGATCAGCAATCTGTGTGGTTGGAGAGTAGAGCAGCTTCCAGGGGTGGCTCTTTCTAGAAACCTAGAAGTCCCCCCCCCTTATTCAGCCCCTTCTTGGGCCTGGATGAACAGGTGTGTGTGTGTGTGAGAGAGAGGGAGAGAGAGAGAAAGAAATGAAAAAGAAATAGGAAGGTAGATAAAGAGAGAAAACCCTGTGCTATTATTTTTAATTGTTCCATTATTTATCATGTATTAATATTTTACACTGTCCCTACACCTAGAGTGATTTTACTGCCTTTTTTTGCCCAGGGCTACCACATATTTTTCAGGGATTTACATGCATTCAATGTCTAGTCCAGAGGATAAATATGTGTGTGTTTATTTTGTACATCAGGTTACATAAGTCCAGCTTAATATGCTCTTCCTAGTATGTGATGTTTTGTATTGAAGGGAATAATAATAATAAATAAAGAAGCATATGAGCCATTTCCTCCTTTCAGTGGTCCATGAAAATACATCTATAGTACATAGATAATAAAGTCAAAAAAGGTGAACAATGTTTTTATAGAACTATAAATACATTGAGGCTGGGTGTGACAAGGAATGGCTGGGAAGGGAGAGGCCAGGTGAAGCACCCTTTGATGTGAGTGACATTGAGTTGACCATGACCACCCAGTCACATGATTACCAAGCCACACCCACCAAATAAGCCACGCCCATCAAATAAGCCATGCCCACAGTAAAATAGTAAATTTTTTTGAATTCTATCACTGCCTTTCCCTGCCAATGTTAGTGGGAGTGGTCTTGGTGGTTCTTTGATTAGGCTGTTGTCATCTATTAGTTTGCTCATTTGCATTGGTAGTTTCTTGATTGGGGTATTGTTTACTTCTTGATTTTTATCTATTGTTAATCTTGGTGTTAATCTGTGCCCATCTGGGAGTTGATTGCTTATGACAAACTGGAACTTTTTATTACCTTTTTGGCCTTTAAATCGTCTCTTTTGAATGATATGTAGATGTTATTTATTTTAATGGCAATTTGTCTGAGTTCCAGGCTTCCAGGAATTCTCTGGCATTTTTGGACTTGGCTTGATCCAGAATGCTCAGTTTCCCAGCTGAAACTATGGTCAAGTCTGTCCATGAGTGTGAAATTAAGGAGTTTTCATCATGTCTTCTGATTTGTAGCTGGTGTTCATGGATGCATTGTGCTAGTCTTCTGGCTGCTCATCCTACATAGTGACTATTATAGATACTGTATGTTGTAGATGACCTCTTGTTTTTTTTTTCTGGGGTGGCTGAGTCTTTTGATTTACTTAGGTTGTTTTGGAAGGCTTTCATTGGTTTGTGTGCTATGGTGATGCAGTCCATCTTCCCCTATAGTCTCAAAGTAAGAGAGATACAGATGTTGAATTATGTCATGCAGTGTGCATTGGATCAGTTGAATATGTAATTTAAAGAAGGGATATAGAGGTAGTACATCATTTAGTAATCACTTGTTCAGTGATTATTTGAAGTTACACTGATGCTGAATGAAGGGACTTACATCTGTTCCTCATATTGTGACTGTTGTTTCCAGGTTAACATGATTGCCATTTGTAATCTTAAGTGCCGGCTATCAATGAATGAAGTCACTGGGGGATTCTGGCGGAAGGTCACAGATGGTAATCACATTACTGAGGCATATGAGGACCATGCCAGATTTGTCTAACAATAGCAACTAGAACTGTTGCAATTGCTGTCATATGTCAGTACAATCATGTGACATTCCTTTTGACTATGCCACTTAGTGATAGTGTTGCTGGTCCCAATTATTGTCATTAAACAAGAACTACCTATAAAAGAATTTTGCCACAGATTCTAGTGGAAGCAAATTTGAATGTGTGTGCAATTAAAAATGGAAAAAAATCATTCTGTTTTCCCCCTGTAATATTATTGTAGAAACATAATTTGACAGCAATATTTGTTACATGTCTTGGTCTTATATTTTTTCTTATCACATATCTGCTTTGTCTTTATTTAGGACGGAGCAAAATTATGGATTGGAGTAAGTTATAACCTTTGCACCAAGATGTTTGATATCAATTTGTCAGTAAACTGTACTCATCAAAATTACATCCACTTCACTTTCCCTTTTCTTTCTTTTTTCTTTCTTTTCTTTTTTTAAGATGTAAAGTCCCTTACATTTATAATGATATGTCAGGAATATCTCCTTGCTTTTAATGAAGGAATCTCTGGAGCAGGGTGCTGAATCTGCTTTTGACATGAGTAGGAATGAACCTCAGGAAAAAGAATAGTTATTATCCTTATTATCCTGCTCTGCTCATTCCTTGCTGTCCATTGAGTAAGGGTGAAGTAGCATTTCTTGATCATGAGAGATGGACGAGCCCCTGACAAGGGCTGATCTGTAAGATATCACAATTTAGTATCTATTTTGCCTTTGGGTATAAGTTTCAGAGTTGCTTTCATCAGCAGTTAGCTGGAGGCAAGTAGACTTATTTTAATGAAATGGAGAATACTTCCCTCTAACCCGACTTTTTAATTCTACATACTGGAAACAGATGAGTCTCTTCTCTCTAACCATTTCAACAATTTCCCTTCAGTCAAAAAGGGGCAGGAAAGTAGGCATAACTGCTAAATTGTGGACAAGAGCATTTAGCACAACTAGGATGTGAAATTATATTGCTTCTGACACTTAAAAAATTAGCTGAGACTTAAAATATACCATAAAGTTTACCACCATGTATCTTTTTTCCACTGACCTACAAAGCCTAATTATTCTATATTCTTTTAAAAAAGGATAATTAAAATTAAATTATATTGTCTTTCATTTCTCCCCCAACCTGCCTCAACTCTAACTAGTGTGCCCTAAATGTATTTTACTATTATCTCCCAATGTATGAATCCAATAGACCCACAGTTATGGAGCTGCGATTGATGAGAATTGTAATTCAATACATGTGAACAAGATTGAAGAAGATCTATGGTTTCTAAGAATCTGACACCTTTTTTTTTTTTTTCATTTAAGCAATTTGAATTAAAATTAGGAGTGAGGTCAATGAAGCAAAGCTAAGTAGATCTATAATTGTTCTGTTTTAAAAAAAACTACACCTCAATCTTCTCACTGTTATTAAATGAGTTTAGATGTTTAGTTTAGTTTTTCAAAAAAACAGATAAATGGATAAAATGCAAAGAAGAAATGGCTTGATCTACAAAGAGGGCCAGCTCCCTGTCACTCTTGAGTAGACTCAAGTATTACTCAGTATTCACATTCTATCAAAACCTAATCTTGTTCACATTTAACAATGAACAGGGAGCACCTCTGAAGTCATTGGTGGTGCATTTTTGCACCTATCTAAAAGATATTTTATTTCAAGAAGTGAGCAAGAAAATTGCAGTTTTTCCCATTCCATTTACATAGCAATTGAATATTGTGTCACGGCTGGCTGAAATGTATCCAGTATTGTTCCTGAAGAGAAAGGGGAAGACAGGTCATATGGTGGAATGGATGATGGCCAAATGACATACCTGGCTGCACCCTTCAATGCCTCACCCTCCTTCCAGCATTTACCCTCAGAGGATTGTCTCCTTTTCCATAATGCTGAGTTTTCCTCTGCTTGTATTCCCTGCTTTTATTGTAGAAAGAAGAGGAAATTGTAACATGCTGAGGTCAAATTCTAACTGTGCCATTCTTCCTTGCCTAGATATTACAGCTGATGGATTATCACCCCGATTGCATAGCCTTTTATGTGCTGACAGAGAAGCGAGTTCATTCCTTCCAAGTTGGCACAGAAAAAATGAGAGAAAGACTGCTGTTTAAATAAAATGCAGCTACAATTCTAGAAGGTGATATACATCCTTGAAGGCAAACTTTGTAGATGCACTTGCTGGAAGATGGTACTTTTGATTTATTTGGCCACCACATTATACACTTATGTGCTTCAACCTCACAGTGACCTCTTTGTGCCATTGGAATCCAAGAGGTCTATGAATGACCAAGATGCAGCCTTCACCTTGCTGGGGTTTATTATCAAGATGTTACTGAGGAAATTAGTACAATTAGAAACAACCCATTAGCTATAATGGTTCTTTGAACACTGCACTGCCTGGGGATCTCAATGGGGCACATTCACTCAAATTAGTCCACATCTGTCCAGCAACAAGCTACCTGCATTATGAAATCAAACACTATAGACTGCTTAAGAAAAGTTCAAGAATATACTGCTTTGTTTAAGCATTACAGAATGTCTGCTGCACACACGCAAACACAACATACACAATATGTTTTATTATTTCTCTGGCAGCATGATCTTCTCTGTAGTGCACCACATTTGTATTCATAGGTGGTGGGATAATTAGCAATAGCATACTTCTAAAAGTTCTGAGGAAATGGAAGACATTTCCTGATCAGCTATGTATTGCCAGATTGATGGTCTGATGTATCAGCATATCAGTGATAAAAGTAAATCTTTCCCTTTCCTGACCCGTTTGTTTCCTGATCCTTTCCTGATCCTTTTGTTTCCTGGTCCTTCCCTTCCCTTCCCTTCCCTTTCTGCACTATTACTGTTAGGCTGCACTACTATTACTATTAACCTTCTTATCACTTCCTATCACTTATCACCCATCCCCTCCCACTTGTGACTGTATGACTATAACTTTGTTGCTTGTATTCTTATGATTTATATTGACTGTTTCCTAGTATGATTTGATTGCTTCTTGTACCCTATGACTATTAAGTGTTGTACATTATGATTCTTGACTCTTGACGAATGTATCTTTTCTTTTATGTACACTAAGAGCATTTGCTCCAAGACAAATACCTTGCATGTCCAATCACACTTGGCCAATAAAGAATTCTATTCTATTCTATTCTATTCTATTCTATTCTATTCTATTCTATTCTATTCTATTCTACTCTAATCCATTCCATTCCATTCTTTCCTTTCCTTTCTTTACCTTATCTTACCTTTCCTCTTTCTCTTTTCCCCTTTCCCTCCATTCCCTTTCCCCTCCCTTTCAATATTTAGAAAATAAAAGGGATAAGTTAGTTACTTCACTTTGACCAAGTTTCTATTCCAGGATTTTATAAAAGCACAATGTATTTTGTCTTAGACAATTGTAAATTATATGTGTACATAATAATAAACATGCTAGCTAGATATTCACAGTAATATTTTGCCTAAATATAGAGAATAAAAGGCTCTCCTTTTTCTAATTATTTTCTTGTGAACCAACTACACACCATCAATGTCACATCTGTTGTTTGAATTGAGTAATATTGAATAATTAATTCATGATCACACCATGCTTTCATAAATATATGATCAGCATGTTTTTCATTAGATTCAGTCTGAATTTGCTGTGGATATTTAAATGTTTGCATGTTTTAATTAAGTACCCAAGAATTGAACCACAGTTTGGGTAGGAACAAGTATTGTAAAGTAGTTGGATTATGCATATTTTGATTTCAAACCCCTTTTCATAGACCAATGGAGATAAGAGATTACCAAATTTATAGCTGTGATTCTTCAGTATAAAATATTTTTCTCTTATTTTTACCTGTGGCAGAATCCAAATCATCATGAATTTTAGGGTGTAAGAAATATGCCACTTGACTTCCAATTTGGAAAAAGTAATGCAATATTAACTAAAACTAGAATATAGGCAATGTTTTTATTGCTACAAATATACTTCAACTAATATGAAATGATAGACAAAACATATACCCACAATTTATTTGTCTCAACATTCTGTATGGACAGTCAATAGCAACACTTTGACTAAAAAATTACAAAAAATGGAAATGACTCAATTGTCGACTCATAAAACATTTTGTATACACATTTTATAGTTGACAATAGAAAGAAGGGTATGTGTGTCAAAGAGTAGGCAATAGTGTGGAATCAAAAGTGCATCCCATTCATATTTTCTTCAGAGACTGATTAGATGACTGATGCTTCTGCCATGAAAAAAATCTAATTAGAGAGCATAATTGATGACTCTTGGCCATGGACGTTTTTTGTTGGATGATACACCTAGAGGGGTGGGGGGAAGCAGGATCAAGTGGGACAGTGAATTACATATCTCAGAGTTGGCTATGCCCAGGTTAGTGCCAGAGATAGAATGGTAGCTTCATATAAATCCTCTTTAGTTTTGGGAATGTGGCTTGAGGCTCATGATTTAATTGGAGTAACTGCCGGAACCCTGACATCAATATTACTGATAATAATATTCCAGAGGTATTTCCCAGTTCCCAGTAATAAGCTTCTTTGAGTTAAGAGCAGAATTACTCATTGTGAAGAACCATTTTCTGTACATAGACTTGGAGGGTAATAGACAACAGCTGTGCAAAATATTTTTTCTGGAGATTTGAATCCAAGACAATTTGATTGAAACCCTGAATAAAGCTGACTTTCCATACTGAATGAATAATTTGGATACAATTATCAAACTAAATTGAATGCCTCCATTTGGAAAGTAATATGCTTAGAGAACTGAATTAAATCAATCAAATATTCTGAATCCTCAAATTATATAAAATAAACATTTTGAATTGGATCATAGCTGTCTGTATGCCTTCTGCTAAGTAGACTCAGAAAGATAACCAGCCAACATTATAAAGACTATATAAACTCAAAAGAAATGTCCATCATGATCATAAACAATATTGCACTGAAGTAGATAATTATTTATCTGATGAATACCCTATTTTTCTACTCAGTGAATAGCCAAGATGGGTAAAGAAAATATAAAACATTTTATAAATACCAATATTTATACAAAAACTAATCTGTGGTGCCTTACCATATAAACTCTAGCTCTATCTGGTAGATATAGCAACAGGAAAAACATAACAAGTTGTTCTAGATTTTGCAGCGAACTCAAAGCTAACATCTCAATATTTTTAATTAATTTGCAAAAGACTAAGATCTTTCTGTATGTTTGGTTTTAATTCCCAACTTAATTTTTGTTAAATTTATACCCTGCTTTTCTCCAGTTGCTCAACGAAGATATCCTTTCATTTTTGTTACCAAAGCAACCCTGGGAAATAAATTTGGATGAGAGAAAGTGAATAGTCCTAAATCACCAGGTACATTTCCTTGGCTAAGAATAGACCTGGTGTTTCTGGTGTGAGACCAATACCAGTATCACCTTGATTATCTTGGCTTTTGCAAAGTAAAATAGAAAACATATTTGTCATTCAAGTGAAAATGCACGAATTGTGGAAATTTCTCCAATGAACTCTACTGAAGATTATAAAAGGCTAAAGTCCAGTCCTGAGGAATTTGCATATAAAATCCAGCACAGACAAAATGGCAAAGGAAGAAGAAATAAGAGAAATTGTAAATATTTCGACAGATGCTTATGCTTTAGCTTAGTCTGAAAAATAAGTTTGGACAAAATTTATGTAGGATCCTGAGATTATCATCTTGATCTTTTTCTGTCACATTAAGACTTTATACTGAATGATGGTGTCTGGTTTTGATTTCAGGACTTTCTACATCATCTGGCAGAGATGATCATCTACATCATTGTGGCAGAGGTCCATAAAATCTCTAGATAATAATATTTCAGGACTGCTATTCAAGGTCTTAAGAATGGGGTTGAAGCAGTTGCCTTTTACAGACAATGGGTGTCCTTAATACTGAAATATGTATCTTCCCAAGCAATGGCTGGATGGTTCAAACAACTGCCCATTTTTTTTAATCTGTTCATCCAGGTTGGTGCTAAAGTGTCACTCTTGGAGACATATTTATTGCAGTGTCAGCCAAATATTCAGTTTATCATCTTCTAAAATTACTCTTGGATCTAATAAATACTGTCATCCAGGGACTCATGCATTGCAAGCCTGACATTGGCAAGTTATCATAGCAATTCACATCTGTGCTCCATTGCAGGCAGAGCAGCAGATGCTGGGCACTTTAGTAAGAAGCCTGGAGCAGCTTAAATTATGATAAGAGGGTGTGAACCATCTAATGACAGCAATCCAGAAACAATCCACTCCTCCCAAAGTCCAACTTTTTATATTAGAAATAAACTCTAACTTCTCATATCAACCTTCTAGCCTGAAGTAACTATCAGGGAAAAAAACACATTTGTCTGAAGCAGCCTCGTGAAAGTTTCATCTAAACCAGAATGTGAATAATATGTAGTGGTTCAGATGAAACACACAAGATGAAAAGTTGAAAAGTCAGATGAAAAGTGAGACAAATACTATCTTGTCATTGTTGAGAAGGATAATCTAATAATGAAAAGCTAGAGACAGCATGTGTAATATTATGTCCTGCTTCTATCTGCCCTGTTATGTGGAACATATATTGCCTTTCCAATTATATAGATCCAGGAGAAGAATTTTAGATTAATAGGGTTGCTATCCTGCATGGAACATAGAAACTGATTGCATAGTTCTTCTACTGATGGATATAGACTAGTTAACAGCTACAATATTTTTCAGGAACAAGTTAGGGCACTAATATTGATTATTAAAGTTGTAATACAGATAGTCCTTGATTTATAACAATTCATTTAGTGATCATACAAAATTACAACATCACTGGAAAAAGTAACTTATGAACATTTTTCACATGTATGACCATTGCAGCATCCTCATAATCACATGACCAAGATTTGGATGCCTGGCAACTGGTTCGTATTTATGACAGTTGTCATGTCTCCAGATCACATGAATGCCTTTGGTGAACTTCTGACAAGCAAAGTCAATGGAGAAGCCAGATTCACTTAACAAACAGGTTATTAACATAACAACTTCAATGATTCACTTAACAATGGTGGCAAGAAAACTCTTGTGTGTGTGTCTCTATGTCTGTGTCTGTGTCTGTGTGTGTACATGTATAGATATATATGATATATGTGTGTGTGTGTGTGTGTGTGTGAGAGAGAGAGAGAGAGAGAGAGAGATTCTATACTTTTGGAAATCATCATTTAATTATTTTGAACTGCTGTAGTTTAGAAGATTTAAGAGCATGCATGTCTCCAACATTGTTAATCCATGTACTGGGGAATGCAATTTATGATTAGTGGGCTCTATTTCAACAAAATAACAAAACAGCATAAGAGGTTGTATAATTGTATTTTATTTTTTTCAACATCCTTAGACACTCTAGACTAAATGAAACAATGAATGCTGATTTGGTTAAGCACAGAAAAAAAGCAGCTGTGAAAAATGACTAAGCATTCTTAACATTAGTGCAGGAAAAAGGTTGAACATCCCAATACACAAAAACATGAAATATTTCTAGAAGCATTCATTCTCCCTTGTGATAATGAGACTGTAATAACAGAAAATGCTGGAGAAAAAAGATCTCTCATCATATGGGATTTTTTTCAGCTGTAAACCGATGAATTCAACATTACAGGTTTTTTTTATATAAATGTCACATATAATAGATGAGGACAATGGATTGGTAGAAACAATGTCATCAGTCAACAAGTGCTTCATTTCTACCATCTCCACTAGTCATTGCTCTAGAAAAATCTATCCAAGAGGGCAAAATGCAAGCACCGAGCACGCTTAAAGAAAATCAAAGCAAGCTAAATGCACCATGGGATTAACATGTCACATGTTGAAGACAGCTTGTGATCCATACCACCAACTATCCCTGAATGTATTTGCTTCATTTGATCCTACAGAAGATAGCTCCACAAAGTGCAGTGAGATTGAATACTGAGATATTGACAATATTTGATTGTATTCAGAATCAGAGGTGAGAAGACACTTATTCCACACAAGGACACAGCTTAAAAAGACATTTTTCGAACTATAAAACACTCTGAACTATAAGACGCACCTAGCTTTTGGGGAGGAAAACAAGAAAACATCTGCCTCTGCCTCTGAGCATTTTGCCTTCCTGCAGCAAACAGCAAACACCTTGGTCAGCTTCAGCACAGCCTTATTTAGCATGAGCAGCTGATTGTTGGTTGGATTTGCCTCCTGGAATACTGACGATCAGCTGTTCTTGTCTGCAGGGATCGTCATCGCCTATCACTGCCCCTGTACACCACATTTTTGGGCTCTGTGCACCCTGTTTTCAGTCTTCACATGCCCCATTTTCGGCCTCTATGCATCCTGTGGGGCATGCGGAGGCAGAAAATGGGCATATGGAGGCGGCAATAGGCAATGGTGATCCCTGCAGACTGGAACAACTGATTGTTGGTATTCCAGGAGGCAACAATCAGCTGCTCATGCTAAATCAGGCTGTGCTGAAGCTGACCAGGTGGTTTGCTGTTTGCTGCAAGGGAGCCAAATTGCTGGGAGGCAGAAGCCAAAGGTGGGGGCTGGCAAGTGGGTGGGGCTTCAGCAACATTCATTGTATAAGAGGCACAGATATTTCCACCCACTTTTTGGGGGGAGGATTGCTTCTTATACACCAAAAATACAGTACCTCCCTTCCCTTTTGCCAAATTTGTTCACTCTAACAAGGTCACTGTCAAATCTTTATTGTTGATGTGTGTGTCCTTTTCTAATTTTTCTTTTGTTCCCATTAATGAGGAATATCTCTAAAAATACATTGGTTTTATTACCACCACAAAGCCCTTACCCAGTCTGTATCTTTCTCTCTCTGCTATATCTTTATCTGTCCACCTGTCTGTCTATATCTCTCTATTGAACAGCACAATAATTTTGTTAACATTTTAACAAATGTAATTAATATTTATGAAATAACTTTAAATGGATTGAAAACATGTTTCCTTAATACTTCAGCATTGATCAATTGTCATCCCTTACTTTTCCTAGTTCTATCTATCTATCTATCTATCTATCTATCTATCTATCTATCTATCTATCTATCCATCATCTATTACTAAAACTCTTGTTTGTAACTTTCAGTTGGGTGAAATGGTGCATTACAGGGCAACAATTTTTGAATCAATGTACCTCAAATGGGTTAACTTACAGAATGCACCCAAAATCCAGGACTCATGATTTTTAGGACTGAACTTTAGCAAAGTTATGGCTGCTTCAGTGCTGTAGTTCTGTGTTCCAACGCTCTTTGCCAATTTGATACAAAGAAAATCAATGTGGAAACCAGCAGGAAGTTTGAAGTTGCCCCTGCTTCCCATGTTCTTTTGTACACCCATGGTCATTTTGTTTCTCTGTTTTGGTAAAGAAATACCTCTGAAAGAATGACCCAATGGCTCATGGATTTTCTAATGTATTTATAAGCCTGTCACTCACACAGACTTTGACAGATATAGATTTTGCTAGCACCCAGTTTCCCTTAGACCTGTCTTTCTACTCTTAATAGTTAAAAGTGAAAGTTTTTCATTAACATTCATTCTAAGTTATCCAAACTTGAAATTCTCAGTTTGGATAACTTAGAACTGTGTTGCTTGTGGTCAGACCTAGGTACTGCATACAAAATTGTATGTAGTAATGTTCTACCTGTAAATGACTTTTTCTGTTTTAATTGCGCACAAACAACTGCTTTAAACTCAATGTAAATCATTCTAAACTTGATTGTAAGAAATATGATTTCTGTAATAGAGTTGTCAAAGTCTGAAATTCCCTACCTGATTCAGTTGTCTCAGCTACAAATTGACACAGTTTCAGTCACAACTTGACTTCCATGGATTTTACTTCATACTTAAGTGGTCAGTAGAGGGGGCATGCATAAGTGCACTAATGTACCTATCGTCCCTGTCATTGTATTGTTATTCTCTTATTCTTGTTCTCATTTTTGTTTGACAAATTCCAATAATTAATTAATTAATGTCACCTTCCTACATCTTTGCATCCATTGCCTTATACTGGTTTTGCTGATGAACTACAGTGGCATCTGAGTGGGAAAGAGAAGATCAAAGCTAGCAATGTGGCAGATGGAACATTGGAATACAAGGCCCTACCATTCTATATATGTGTTGATATATACAGAATGGTAGATACCTGTTGACATCTCTGTTAGATGCCTGTAGAGTATCAGGTACATAGATAAGATGAAAGAAAGAAAGAAAGAAAGAAAGAAAGAAAGAAAGAAAGAAAGAAAGAAAGAAAGAAAGAAAGAAAGAAAGAAAGAAAGAAAGAAAGAGGTAGGTAGGTTAAAACCATCCCTATTTCTCTTATAAGATAATTATTATGATAGCAAAATAGCAATAAAGTGCTTTTAATAGTTTGACACACTTTTACTAAACATAGATACAATCTCTCCAAGTTGGGGATACAAATAAGAAGAGGATTTTTCTATTAGGCTAAGCCGGTGGTCCCCAACCTTTTTTGTACCAGGGACCAGTTTCAGGCAGAAACACTTTTTCAAGGAGGGGGGGGGAGGGGGGGGGAGGAGTCCAAGTTTGGTGGTTTGCTTGCAGACGTTTCATTTCCTGACTAGGTAACATCTGATGTTGTTACCTAGTCGGGTAATAAAATATCTGCCAGCAAACCACCAAGTTCAGGGAGCACCAATGTTTCCTCATTGCAACCCTGAGCGACAGATATTCTCTTCTATTAGGACATTTAAAACGGAGGGTTTCAGCTGCAGATTCAGGAACTACGCCGGGCTGAGGAGCGCTTTCAAAACTGAGCACTGGGTGGCGGCAGCCCAGGGCTGCAGCGTTGCCAGATTCAAAATGTAAAATTATCGTACCCGAGACTCAAAATTATCGTTTTTTTGAGAAAATTATCGTACATATAGCAAACTCTATATCTCACAGGAAGTACCAACTGTAGGCATATATCCATGTGGAAAATGTCCGAACTGAAGGCATGAAGCCACAAGATACGATCCCGCAAAACTTACGATCAGCAATAAACTACCTCAATGGGCCTGACGCGCGCGACGACTAGCTGACTCGACTCGTACTCGTACTTGTACGTAGCTCGTGAGCGAGCGTGTATCACGTATGCACGAACTACACGCGCGTATGCACACACACGTGATCTAGACTCATGAAGTTGCATGAACCCACAAAAAGTACAGTATGGTAAAATACTAGCTCTTAAGGTAAAATACTAGCTCTTAAATTGCCAAACTGTAAAATTATCGTACATTTGACCTTTTTGGGAATTATTGATCGTACATCGTACAGAGGGCCAAATTATCGTACAAATACGATAATTATCGTACGTCTGGCAACACTGCAGGGCTGTCTCCACGGCTCAGGACAAGTCCCTGCAGGACGGCTGAGAAGCCCCGCCTCTCGGCCCTGCCTTCCTCAGCCCCATCCTTCAGGTGTCTCCCTCCCTCCCTCAGCCTCATCCCTCAGGTGTCTGCCTCGTTCCTCTCTCAGCCGCTCTCTCGTTCCTCCACCAGCCCTGGAAGAAACTGCTTCCAAGAAACCGGCACGGTGGCTTTCGGAGCAGCTTCGGCTTTTACTCAGCCGAAGCTGCTCCAAAACAACCAGAAATGAAGGCAGGCAGGCAGGCAGAACGGAACACTGGATTGAACCGCGGGCAGCGGGGTGGGGGTGAATGGGCGCTTCGGAGGAGCTGCGCCGATAGGAAAAGCCACCCTGCTGGCTTCTTTGAAGCAGTTTCTTCCTGGGCTGGTGGAGGAGCAAGAGAGCGACTGAGAGAGGAACGAGGCGGGAGGAAACCGAAGCTACTGAGCCAGAGAGTAGGACAGGCTTTGGTTGCTTCCTCCCTCCCCTTCTTTCATTTGTGTCCTTTATCCTTGATCCCAGCAGCCTTCACCGAAGGCAAAGAAAGCCGCCATTTTTATTTTATTTTTATTTTCTTTGCGGCCTGGTATAAAGTGATCCATGGACCGGTACCGGTCTGCGGGCCGGTGGTTGGAGATCCCTGGGCTAAGCCACTCTCGACACACAAGGAAGGATTTATTGTAGCATATTAATAAAGTAGCACTTTGTTAATATGTATAATTTATGTAGTTGATGAAAATCTGGAAGATTTCTTTAACTTCCCTCTTTTCTGCCCCTTTTCATTGTTTTTTTCTCCTCACACAGTATGATTGCACAGAATAATGTGCTTTTTCCTATCTCCTTGTGAATATTGGTACTGTCTGAACTGTAATATAAATACGTTTGTTTATGTGAAGATGGCATAATTCTTTAAGAAGGGCAGTTGCTTCAATAAAGGGATGCAGAAAGAAAAGAAGGGAAATGAAAATAAGCAGAACTGAAGTAAAAACCACACATTTATCCAAACATTTCTATTCTTTACTATGCAGCCTTTTGCTGCATAGAATAACTCATACCACACAACATTTTCTACATCAGTAAAAGCTATGAGAACATTTAGAATTGAATGCTCTCCCCCGATCAATGGACCTGCTGCTGTGAAGTTAACAAGATTAGACCTTTTCGTCAGCTTAAGTTTCTTGGTAGTAATTTCTATTGAACCATTACTTTCCACCCCTATTGCTCTTTCCCTCCCTTTGGTTCACCATTATATATAATGGCCTGATGTTTTCATAGTGCACAGTAAATACTTTGTATGGTGATAAACCAGTTAAAAGAGTAGATTCCATTTTGTTCTTACAAGCATCTAGATACACAACACTCATATGTTGGATATAGTAATATCATACAGGTCCCAAAAGCAAATGAAAGCTGCAGCATTTGAATGAATGCTCAAGCCTTGTGACCATAATTATTTCCATATGTGTCTCATCTTTAACATATGTAACATGAATTGTGATTTAATATAAATGTTTTTTTTTCATCAGAAAAAAATGAGTTTTTCCCTGAAGTTTTATGTCATGAATGCACATGAACTATGGCCTCTAGTTTGTTAAATCAAATTTCAATATATGTATGTTGGTGCCCGTAATCTTAACAAATTATAACTATTATTGAGAAACACCCCCCCCCCCAATCCTTTGCTTACATTTTTGGGGACAAAAATGCAATATTTGCAGAGAATCACATAGTTTTGATTACCATCCATGGAGGTATATATGTACTGGAATTTTGTAACTTCTAATGAAAATGTATCATAGCTCTATTTGATACAAAGTGTCTTAATTTTATTGTTGCCCTTATTTTAGGGATATGGCTGATGATGTACCTGGTAATGGTATGTAAGACTGCATTGCTTCATTTTCTTGTCCTTCACAAATATCTGGCTGCTACAAGCTCAAATATGTTCCTTTTTACAGTCCTAGATATTTTTGCATATCTGCCATGACCCATATAGAAGGCCTTTCACATTGGCGCAATTTGAGGTTCTACCCTCAGTGGTCATTATAGGTACCTCACTCAAGATTGGCACAGTTTCTAGACTGTCATTTATATCATACCTTACATTGTTATGTCATTCATCCACTAATTAGTAAAATTCCCACCTATCAATTGCAAACAGCAATTGTAAATTAGTTGCTGCAAGATCACTACACTGAAACATCTAAGAAAGTTGAAAAATTCCTAATTGTAGGAAGCTCTATTAGAAACCAATGTGTTTGCTCTACAACCTGCTAAGCCTAAATAACTATCCTCTCCATCTCTTTCTTCCACAACTGTTGCTTGCTTTGCTCCAAGCCATTCTATTTATAAAATCCGGATACATTTTGTAATACTTTACTCTGTTCAGTTGAACATTACTCACTTTTGTCCTGTTCTAAACACTATTGGTGGAGTATTGTTTATTTCTTTTAATTATAAAACTCCCCCACCTCCATGGTCTATGGTTACTAGATAATATTTCAAGGCAAAATCTGATGAAATTGATGCAATTTATCAATGTTTACCTCATTTTATACTGAGAGAATATGTATAAAGGAAGGCAAGAGACATCCACTTTTAAATTAATGAAAAGTGCAAACTTGAATACTTTTGATTTCCTTTAACTTAGATAATTTGCTTATGTAGACAGTTAAAAGAAACTATCATGCCCCTCCCAAAATAAGGATGAATAATGTCACACTGCATAGAATTTGCAAAAGAATATTATTATGTCCTTATTGTGTTAACATTCCATTGAAATTAATCTGTTAATTTTCCATTCATGTCATTATTTCAAAGTCTTTGGGTTTAGTCTAATTAGTTAAATCAGATTTCTGCTTATATTCAATTAGCTGACCTCTAGATGATCTAGATTTTGCTTGAAGATAATTTTTCCTTCTGTATGAATCTCTGTTCAATGTAATTGTTTCATTGTTCTGTTTAAATATTGTAAAATTCATATGAAAGCATGTCACACCATGAGGCTGTCTGTCATCCTATCATATACTCACTTAAACATACACATTGTCCCTTTTCTTTAATTGATAGCAAATATTAGAGAAATAGGACATTTTCTCACAGCAATAGAAATAAACAATAACTTGCTTATTGGAAAAGGAGAGGAGAATGATGGAAATTAAAAGAGGGATGGGGAGAATTGACTGGCAAGTCAAAATGGTTATTGGACAGTGTTGGCTGTTGAAGGCCTGTTGGTTCCTAGAGAGGCTGGGTCAAGATTCCCGAAGAGCAGCTGCTTGGTGATCTAAACACTACTGAAGAAAGAAGAGGGACACTTAAATATATGATTTACTGGTACAAATAGCTTCCAGGGAGGCTGGAGGAGATACTGAAGAGACAGATGCTGCCAATCCAAGAGAAATTGCACATCAGTGTAATTAATCCCTTTCTTAACTTTAAGTAGGAAGTAGGAAAGGAATATAGAAACTGCATAATATATATTTAGTCAACACTGTAGGGAGTCCACGTATATTCAATTGAAAGATAATTAAGTTTAAAATGCATGGTCAGATGCTCACAAATAAAGCAGTGTTTTATGACTTTGCTGCTTCTTTGCTACTGATCATTCAAAAGGAAGACAGAAGAGATGGGGAAGTAATTATACATTTATTTATTTCTCTGTTTCAATACAGTTTATAATAATTAAATTTTTTAGAAGAATCATACATTCAAATAATCATGCAATAATTAAATATTACCTGAAAGATATTACATATGTGAAAGCAAAGCTTGTTACTTGCCTCACTCTATTTATAAAATGCAATTAAACTAAAAAGAGATTGTCATATCTTCTGATTTGAATCAAGCTGCAGGAACCTAAGAAGCCTTTATGACCATCCATCTGGTTTTCAAACCAAGATGCTTGGAGTTGTGATCATTGGAGACACTACTACAAAAGAAATTGCAAAGTTGGAGACCTTTTCTTCTCAGAGTGTTATTGCTAACATTTGAGAACATGGCTTACCTGTTTTGTACTGCCATAGCAAGAAATATGTATCCATGCTTCTGTTTGCTATTAGATATAACAACACAAAAATCTGTCTGTGGCATTGCCATATGTCCTGGGATTGAAACAGATGGGATTGATTTTTTATTATGCCTAAATCAGAAGGCATTTTTAAGTTTGAAAGTTATAGTGAAACCCTTTTATAGTTACTCTCTTTGCTGACTAGACTGTTGAGGGCTCAACTGTGTATGGCTGTCACTTGCAATATAGAGAGAAGTACAAGTATCTTCATGTCCTGTAATGATCTGAGGCACTTCTGTATCCCTTCCATTGATCTGAAAAATAAGCAATTTCAGAAAAGTCATCAGAATGACTTTGGTATAGTGAAATATTTAAGAGTTTAGAAAAAGAGAGCTGGGGAGAGGTAAACTGCAACAGTTTCCAGATCAGTATAATTGTCCTACCAGAAGATCAGGGCCAAAAGCCCTGATCTGGCTGGCTCACATATATAGAAGCGCACTGGCTAAGGTCTGTTGAAACCATATAAGCAATGATCTACATGTGCCAGAGACAGAATATTCAACTTACTGGAAATGCCATGCTGTTCCACAAAACAAGCTCAATGCAATCAGCTGCTGCCAATAAAGCACATTATTCAGGTAAATGATGTGCATGTGCCATAAAAACTGGTTTGTTCTCCCATAGTGGACTTCCCATCTATTGACATGATGTGTTTATTTCATCTATATCCTGCCTTATGACAAATGTGAATCCTCCCATTCAGTCTAAATGATGTTCAGTTTGAACACGTTGTCATTGGGTTGAAAACGATCTTGGTGGTCTCCAGCCCTGATCAGTGCAGGAATCTTCACACCACTCTGGAAAAACGGCTGTCCAGTCTTGAAGACCTTCAATAATGGAACACCCACTTCTTCAGAAGGAGGCATTTCACTAAGTAATAGCTTTTACATTTAGGAAATCACTCTTAGTTCATATTTGTATTGCTCACTGTAAAGCTTCTATCAATTGGTTCAGCTGTTCACTTTGAGCAAATTAGTTGTATTACATGTCCCTACCTTAATTGTTAAGATCCAAGCCATTAAGCAGTGAAGTTTCATTTGCTAAAAAAGATAGTTCTACTCCATATTGAGCATATTGAGGTGCTATTGTTTCTGTCATGCAAGAGGAGACTTCATGACATTCTTCTATCCCCATGACTCTGTTACCATTCCAGAAACCTTCCACTGTTTGAAATCTGTTAGAGTATTTTCTACCTAGGTAATTAGGTGGTGAGGAATCCTGGAAAATCACACAGTACCAAATCTTTGAATTAGAAAGGGCCATTTCAGCCACCAAGCTCAATCTTCTGCTCAAAGAAATAAAGGGAGACTAGTATAGATCTATTTCAAGCTATTTAGCTCTCATCAACTAGCCATATCCTTCTGGGATTTGAAACTGAGCGGAAGGAAAGCAGAAGCAGTATATTCCATCCCATAAATGGGTAGACCAGATTGCCCCGATAGACAGGTCTCACCGGAAAAAACACTTCTGCTCAATGAAGAAATAAATCAAATGATCCCTAACAGTTTACTACCTAGACCAGTGATGGCTAATCTTTTCGGTACTGAGTGCCCAAACTGGAACATGTGTGCATGCACATGTGCTGGAGCATCGGAAACCTGAAAACCAGCTGGCCAGTGCATGCATGCCTGTTTTTTGGGCATTTTTTCAGGCCGTTTTCAAGCCAAAAAACAGTCTGAAAATAGCCCCCAAATGGCCTGAAAATGACCCCCAAATGGCCTGAAAATGGCCCCCAAATGCCTTGAAAATGGCCTGAAAAACTTCCAGATAATGGCCTGGAAAATAGCCTGAACATGGCTCTGAAAATGGCCTGAAAACGGCCTGGAATACCATCTGAAAACAGCTGGAAAATGGACCAAAAATGGCCTGAAAAACATCCAGATAATGCCCTGGAAAATGGTTCAAACATGGCTCTGAAAATGGCTTGGAATACCATCTGAAAACAGCTGGAAAACGGCCTGAAAAACATCCAGATAATGGCCTGGAAAATGGCCCGAACATGAAAATGGTCTGGAATACCACCTGAAAACAGCAAGAAAATGGGCTGGAAAATGGCCTGAAAAAGGGCTTGTTTTTTGGCCATCTCTCAGGGCATCTTTGGGCACTTCGGTGCCTATGAAGACCAGCTGGCCGGTGCACCAGAAACCAGAAGAGCATCTGGCGATGGTGTGTGTGCCCACAGAGAGGTGCCATAGGTTCACCATCATGGATCTAGACTCTGTCTGAACGCATTTGATGGAAGGGGAATCTACCATATTCCTAAGTAATTGATTCTTCAGTTTGTCCATCCTAATACTAGAATGTTTTCTTTGCATTCAACAGGAGTCTATCTTCCTGTAATTTAAGACATCATTTCATGTCCTATCCACTAGAAAGTTGCATCATTTCACAGAAAAAGTATACAGAAGTAGATAGTTCAGAACAGGCATGTCCCTGTACTCTTCCTTGTGAGTAAGATTACTATGTGGGTCCTATAGGAAATTGATTTCAAATCTTGGCTGAAATCCTACATATACCTAACCTGAGTCTTAATGCTATTGGAGTCACCAGGACTGTCTTCCAAAGAGACACCCATATAATTGCTTAGCATACGAAATAGCAGTGCCTCAGTCCATAGAATTTACTAGTCTGAACAACATTGTAATTAGACAACCTTTGTAACTTACACTATACACTTTCCCACTGATGAATCTAACCTTCAAAAGAATTAATTTCTATATATACTCACTTTATATCTTCAGTTAGAGAAAAAGAATTCATTAGTAATGGGCATTTGGGTCTTCTTTGGCAGACTATATGGAGATTGTCAATCTACAAAATCTGTTAAAAAAGGAAATAAATCCATACTTATCCTATTGGGTAAATGTATTTGGCCAAACTTTAAGACCCTGAAGAAGTCAAGTGTTTCTTATGTTCTTCCCTTGGAATACTCTGATGTCTTCCCAGGAGTTTTAGAAAGTGACTGAAGAAATGCAGTAACTCAACTGAAATATAGGATATTGTAGCTAAAGGCACATCTGCTGCTCAAGAAGTAGATCCCCCACCCTTTGGAAAGAAAATTACAAGCATTGGAGTAGTTATATTTTATAACAGCTGCATTCTTTTTGTGATTTGTTCATGACTTGCTGAAGGGGAAAAGAGAGATGTAAAGTTTTAATATAATAAAATGTCATGAAAGATAAGATGCTAAACAGCAATAGCAACAACTATTAAACCAGCATCATCTGTTCTGTCTAGAAGGTTCATTCTGAGGACTCCAGTAAAAGTCCTTCTTGGCTCTGCTATTTAACTTTTTAAAGTGGAGATTCCAGGGCCTGTGTATAAAGTACAAACTACTTGCCATTCATCTTCGTATGAAAGGGGTGTTAGACAAGAAATGGCAATAGCATTTATTCAGATGGATCCTTATTCCTTAATGAGTTCTTACGGCCACTATAAGATCTGCACAAGTAGAACAAATTTGGAGTTATGTCTTTAGTTCATCCTTATGGTTCAACATATGTTGAAGGGTAGCTTTCTCCAAATGTAGTATTCTTAAAGATTAGTGTTGGCTTAAATCATCTGCTGCTTGGTATTGAGAAATCCAGTCTTTCTGGTCAAATGCCAAGAAGCCAGATTATTTTGATTCATAAGGCAGAAGATTCCTAACCATTCTTCTTCCAGTAAAAATACAGCAATCAGTTATTATTTAGCTATTTGTCAGTCTTTCATGGTGCCCGGATCTGCTGCTAGAAGCCGTTGCTTCAGCCTAACTAGGGGTTAGGCTGCGGTCAGGTGTGAAAAAATAGGTCACGCTTAAAGATTCAAATTAACCAATTTATTGCTAAAAACCTCTTCACAAGACTCTTCTCAGACTAACCTTTAACACCTGGTAGGAACAAGATAAGGATTTGCTTGTGATTATGTATCCACTCTAAACTGATGCTGCTTTTAATTCCTGCCTTAGCTCTGCCATTCTTCCCTACAGCTGGCTTTAGCATGTAGAACTGACCCAACTAGTTTGAAAGTATGTTCCCATCATTACAAACCCTTATTACATTACTACATTTGGTAGTGCCTTGCTCTTTTCTCATTAAGGGAAAATTGATATCTATGAGCAAGTCAGCAGAAATCAATTCTGCTTTCATTCTTGTAGGAATATAGGCAAAATTAGTTACCCCACACCAGAGGTGGTATTCAGCCAGTTCTGACAGGTTCTGGAGAACCGGTAGCGGAAATTCTGATTAGTTTGGAGAAATGGCAAATACCACATCTGGTTTGTCCTGCCCCCATCTATTCACTGCCTCCTAAGTTCCAGCTGATTGGAGTCCCAGCTGATTGGAGTCCCAGCTGATCAGAGTCCCAGCTGATTGGCTGGGTCTTCTTTAATTGTCCTGCACAGGAGAATGGAGTTGGAAAGCAGGTTAGTGGGGTGGGGAGGGAATGGGGATTTTACAGTATCCTTCCCCTGAAGTGCAGTGGAAATGGAGATTTTGCAGTATATCCTTCTGCTGGAGTGGGGATTTTGCAGTATTCTTCCCCTGCC
This sequence comes from Hydrophis major, assembly GCA_033807585.1. Lineage (NCBI taxonomy): Eukaryota > Metazoa > Chordata > Lepidosauria > Squamata > Elapidae > Hydrophis > Hydrophis major. Next base: position 352,124,164 of record CM066328.1, read on the forward strand.
ATGTCCACCAAGCCATGCCACAGCCATACCACACCCACAAAACCACACCTACAGAACCGGTAGTAGAATTTTTTGAATATCACCACTGCCCCACAACCTCTCTTCACTTCACAACATTTTTCCTGTTTAAGGGATCAAGAAGAGTGGATTCTTAGAAAAGCAGATCAGAAACCATCCCTTTTCCTCTTATTCTAAGAGAAAATAATGGCAGGGGATGGGATTATTTCTTCAAATCTCCACCATTGATATCATCAAGTCTGCTGGGAAGAGAAAGTATGGTCCTCCATTTTAACAAATGGTAGAGAAAGTATGGTCCTCCATTTTAACAAATGGTAGGTTGTGTAGAAATTGATGGAAATAGGTAAGTATTGTTACATTAGCAAAAAGGGCTAAAACATTCCTTACATCTTGTGAAGAAAGGTACTATTTGGAAGAGAGTCAGGAAGGCTGTTCCTTGATTTACTGGGCATAAAAGAAGAAGTAAAGCACAATCAGGCTTGCCAGATTCTGATACTATACCCTGAAGATGAGTAACTATTTCATATATTTTAATATTTATAAATATTAAGTATATATTAATGTTGATATTAAACATTTTGTTTCCCTTCCTATTTTTCCCTTAATAGGGATGTGATTGAGAAGTCTGACCATTGGCTGAGGGTAACTAAGATGTCACAGCATCTTGTACTTTCCTTTATCGTTGATACCAAATATTGTTGTTTGTAACTGGATAATATAAATGCTATAATTAGAAATAATTTGGCTGGGAAATGGTAAAACATAATCAAGGAGCATTTTTCAGAAAAGCAGTTGAAACAAATATCAGATTCAGCCAGAGATGTTAGGTAAAAATGAGTGTTGAATGATATACAAGAAACAAATGTAGTAGCTGTTGCATGTAAAAAAAGGATTCTGAGAGTCTTCATATCTCAGCAGATGGACCAAACATTTTTTTCAGTCTGGAAGTTCCCCCAAATCCTGGTTCAACTGACCAGGAAGATAGTAGCCAAAGTGGTGTCAAACAGAGAGAAAGAGGACAAAGGGCAGAAGTGTAATGGTGTGGAAATTTGGGTTGAGATATCAAGAGATCATTACGGATGTATAATATTATTCTTTTTTTTAAGGAAAAACAAATGAGAAAGCAGGGATTTCCATGGTGCATTGGATGAATGAGATGTGAATTGTGAAGCCAACATTTTCACTGTGCTTGGATGTGATGCTTTTCAACATTTGCTACTGAGCACAGATAAGGAAGATGGATATTTGAAATAAAACTTCATCAAGGAGAAAATAATTTTTTCTAGATATTGTTGGAGATCATAATGAAATTAAACAAGAGAGAAGAGAGATTGCAATTAAAAGGAAATAATACAGCTCTATAAATGCTTTGAAAAGTTGTTATTTTCAAAAGTTTCATACATGGATCTCTTGAAGGCATAAACATTTTTGTGCCAGATCACATTTGGAGTTTTATGTCTGTGACAATAAGAGCTGAAGCTTTAAATATGACAAATCCTGGTTTTCTTAATGCATTTTTGGAATATCCTTCTGAGTCTTGGAAAGTGATAGCCAATTTTCAGCAGGGATTATCAATTGGATTTTTGTATCCAGAATGAATGTTAGTTACAAAATTGTAATCTCACTGCACAAATTGACAAATCTCTTAAGAGAATGTCAGATGAGGTTTTATCCAGATATGGATCCATTTTTTGAGCAATAAAATGGATCTGTGATCCTAATTTAATAAAAAAAGAATGTTTTGATTGATGCTGTCCCATTCACCTCCTTTTTCCAAAATGTTCAGGAATATAACTTCATGTTTTTTTGAACAATGCTCATGTGAAATATATGGTATTTTAGAATGTATGTGGCTATTTCAAAATACATGGAATGACCAAGTATGGAAAAGAGTCATCCCACTTCTATTTCCTTCTGTGGCTCTACTTTTCCTTCTCTCCCTCCTTCCCCTATCAAACTGGTTGTTCTCTCCTGTGATAATTTAGTATTTGGAGGAAGATTGTAAAACAAGTAGTCCCTATCATCTTAGTTGACATTAAAGGAGCTTGTTTGGCTAGATCAGATTCTGAGACCAAACCTGCCTCTAATATCTTGCCTACCCATCCGTTTAGAATTAAGAAGCATCATGTTGGACAATACCATAGATAAGGACCCTCCACCCCACCCTCAGTTTCCTAATGTTCATGAATTATAGAAAGAAAATTGTCCCAAAGTGCCATTTAAATCATGTTTGTTTGGACGTCCTGTAGTTGCAAACCTATGAACTGTAAGGACGTTTCCAAACAAAATTTTTGTTTGTCAGTTATTCTGCCTTAATTGCTGAATTTTAAAGGCAATCCCTTCAACCTATAAATGTTCTACTTTTAAAAATTATTCCTCCTTTCCTTAATGACTTCATCCACATACCAACCTGTCATTTACACAATGAATGACTGGAGAGGTATGCAGTGTTTTCAACTGGTAATGCTAATCTCATCTTAAAGCATGCAAATAAATAGATAGCTTATTTTTGAATGAATATGGTTCAGCGTTGCACTGCATTGCAATTTAATTGCACACAATGAATTTTTAAAACATTTTCAGAATGAAAGCATGCTGAACTGTGATAGGCTTAGAATAGGACTATGAAACTCCAGCCCACAGGCTGAATGTGTCACACACTGCCCATGGCCATGCCTGGTTTAGGAAAGGGGGGAAAAGTCCTGATAAATCATGTGATACCACCACGACGATGTGAGTTTGACATCCCCAAAACCAGAAAAAAAAACAGATTATCCATAACAATAAGGAAGCTTCAAACCAAAAAGAGATCACTTTGGCAGAAAAACAAATCTGGTCATGTTGCCAACTTCAAGAGCTGATACAAAAATTTATGCCACCAGATAAAGACTGAATACCAACTATCGCATTAAACAAGAGGAAAGCCTTCTATGCACCAATTCCACCCGCACTTTCTACAATTTTGTAAACAACCAACTAAAAGACTCAAGGTCCATCCCACCCCTGAAAGGACCTAATGGTAAAGACTGCAATGATGACACTATTAAAGCCAACCTCTTTAACACATTCTTTGTCTCAGTATTTGTAAACAGCAATGGAGAATGCCTAGTATTTCCTAGTCAAACCACAGACAACTACAATGATCTAATACATATCGATTTTACAGAAGACAATGTTGAAAAAGCACTACACAATCTAAAACCATCTCGATCTATTGGACCGGATGGAATATGTGCCTACTTCTTAAAAAAGCTACCCACTGCCATAGCCGAACCTCTAAGCATAATCTTTGAAAAATCTTTCAGGACCAGCTCCTTACCAAAACTATGGTCACAAGCCACAGTCATACCCATCTTGAAAAGGGGAGACCTCAGCCTAGTTGAAAATTACAGACCAATCTCTTTATACTGTGTCACCTGTAAAGTTATGGAACCAATTATTAACCAATCCATTATCCTCCACTTAGAGACAAACAACCTACTCTCTAATAAACAATTTGGTTTCAGAAAAAAACTCTCCTGTAATCTGCAACTCTTATACTGCAAAAACATATGGACTACAGAACTCGATCAGGGTAAAGCAATAGATGCAATCTACATAGATTTCTGTAAAGCCTTTGATTCAGTGATACATGACAAACTATTCCTAAAACTAAAAGCTTATGGTATCTCTGGACACCTGGATAGAAGCATTCCTGTCAAACAGACAACAAATGGTCAAAATTGGGAGTGTCCTATCAAATTCTGTACCTGTCAACAGTGGTGTCCCCCAAGGCAGTGTTTTAGGACCAACTCTCTTCATACTCCACATAAATGACCTCTGTGATCATATTAAGAGCAACTGCATTCTCTTCACTGACAATGTAAAGCTATTCAACACCACAGACAATACTGCTACCCTTCAAAAAGACCTCGACTATGTATCAGAATGGTCAAACAAATGGCAACTTCAAATCTCAACAAATAAATACTCTGTCTTACATATTGGCAAAAAAAATCAGAAAATAAAATACAGGCTGTATAGTCAAGACCTTGTTGATGATCCAAACTCTATCAAGGATGTTGGAGTATTGCGGCTTTGCTCCGCATTAGGAAGGCTTCTCACTGGGTGGTCGAATGCATCAAGAAAGACACCAGTCTGGTTCTATCTTGGGTGAGCTGCCCCGATCACGAGCTTGGGAAGCTCTTTTATTAAAAACACACAGTGATACGTCACAAGCGGTGAATTCTATCCAATCATTATGTTACATGAGTAAAAATATTAATGCACACATAGTAACATCCAATAACAGTGTTATATATTCATTTTAGCACAAAGTAGCCATTCAGCGTTTGCAGTCCAGTTATCAGCCCATGATGATGTGTTGTTGATTGATGTTCATTGTTCCTGGTACGCTTTCAGCCTAAGTGAGGCCTGGCCTGTACCGAAACTTGTTGATTCATTACTGAATCTCCTCTGTTTTAGTTTTATATAGAGGAAATTCTTCTGGATCTTCGTCACTGCCCATGTGAAAATCTGTGCGAGTGTACGCATCAGGGTCTTCTGAGGGTATGACCTTGTACAGAGGTTCTTTTTCCCATAGGGCAGTAACCTGTGCAATGGCACGCTTTTCAGCTAATAGACAGACTATTGGTGATAGTGCGAATAAAAATTGGTAACACAGATGGAAGAATAACGCATCCTGCAGCAATCATACCTATGAGAGCTACTATAGCTTGTAATCCTGGTAGTTTTGGGAACCAGGAACTAAAAATATTTTTAAGATTAATACCTTGCCATACTTGATTAGGATTATAGGTTAATTGTCGCATCTCAGTTGTTAATTGTGCTACTACTTTGCCAACCTTATCAATTTGAAGACAACAATTCGTGAGATTGAACCTACCACATACCTCCCTTCTTTGGCTAGTATGTAATCTAAAGCTAAGCAATTTTGGTAGACAGCTGTGCATAATTTGTCTGTATCAGTTGCTGGAGTGTTTAGAGCTTTGTCTATTTGTTGGCCTGCTAAATCTAAAACAGTTTGTAAACGAATAATTCTATTAATCATATATATGGGGGTTCTAAAGGCATTGTTGGTGTCTCTTTTCTTGCGGGATAATGTATCATACACAGGGATGCCTAGTTCTTGCTTAATGGAGATCGGTAGGAGGAAAAAAGAAGGTCTTATCCACCCCAATACACATGATCCTTGCCAATCTGCTGGAAGGGATGGATAGGCTAGGTTACCACAAATCCAATACATGTTATTTGGGGCTGTCCATTCTTGGGAAGATGTGTCATTGAGATAAAGAAGGAGGGAGGTGTTGAATTTTGCAGGTGTGGTGGTAGCATTGTCAGGTGCAGTCCAAGTCCGGGAGGAGTTATCCCATATACCTAAGCAAAGGAGGTATCCTACTGGAGTGGACCCATTTCGGGAAAAGCAGTTTCTACCAATTAAGTTGGTGATAATTATCCAGATAAGTGGATCGGAAGCTGTTCTAGCTGTTATGTTTCCTACAGAAGACATGTTATTGAACAGTGATGGTGAGGCTTCTAAGGCTCGCCACGGCCATTGTTCTCCTGTGGTGGTTCCCCCACAGACAAAACAATTGGTTCTAGCAAGTTGTTTTGCAATTTTTTCTGCCATGTCCATGAACAAGTTTTTTGCAATAACACTGGTATCAGGAGCTTACCGACCAGCCTAATGATGTTTCCTTACCTTCATATATTATTTCGGTTGTTATGGTAGTGTAAGTGTTTGGATCCGATCCTGTGCCATCAATAAGTATCCAAAGCAGGGTGTTGCCTGGAGATGGTGATTTCTACCTTATTGTCTGTGGTAGACCCTGATATTCATTTGAAATGTGACAGATGATTGCAGCCTGAGTACCCTCCCCTGGTATAATCACAGACACAAGACCAACCCAAGCACTCGATGGAACCTCCACAAGGGACCCATTGATTGGGGTTCCCTATGGCCCAGTTAATGGGTATAAGACACAAATATTTATGATTGTGGGCATATGTTGTTTTCCAGTCAACCGACCCGCATGAATGTCTCCCTGGTTTAGAACAAGCAACACAAACATCAAAGATTAAAACAATTGGGTTAGTACCATCCTTGAGCATGGTGGTGTGGTTTAGGTAATACAGTTTTCCCTCCCCCTCAGGATCAGATCTGCCAGAGGTTCTTGGAAGTCCCGCCCATAAGGTAACGTTGAGACGTACAGCCATCTTGGGATCATAGCAAATGGTTTTTGAGTTCTTCTTACATAGATGGTACATGATCCCGTTGTTTTGGCAAGTTTTTAGGAAGGCACTTCTGCGGTTGTTGGGTATGGTAGATGAGAGTTAGTTGAATGGAGCCTGCTTGTGTGGTTTTGGTCAGGCAGGGTGTTCAAAGGTGTTGATCTGGCGTGAAGTATGTCACTCGAAATGGAATGGAGACCTTGGAGGCACGGGCGGCAAAAAGGAGGAAGAGGGTCAGCAAGGCAATGAGACGAATCATGTTGATACATCTGCAGGTGGTGATTTTTCTATCTTTGGGTGGTATAGTCTGACGTGTCATCCAGGAACCCACAGGACACGATCTGGAAGCTGGACAGCTGCGTAGCCACGACTCCAGGTGAGGAGAGCAGCAGGACCCTTCCAAGTAGGGTCTGGCAGTTGGCGGTAGTATACCTGTGGTTTGGGAGAATCAGGGGAAGGGGGGGAGGAAAAATGTCACTCCACTGCTGTTGTAGCAGGGCTGCCGGAGAGATTGAGGAAGTTGAGGGTATAAAGACAGAGATTAAGGGTATCTTGCATCGCCGGGAGGCCAAGGGCTTTTTTTCCCTTAGATCAAATGTCATTCTAACGCTGTTTTTAGCGTTAGGTTGGCTCTCTCTACCAGGGCTTGTCCCTGACTGTTGTAAGGGATCCCAAATTTGTGGGTAACTTGCCACTTAGCGCAAAATTCTGACATGGCTGTGCTAGTGTATGCAGAACCATTATCTGTTTTTATTTCATTTGGGCGTCCCAACGATGCAAAAGTGCAAATGCAATGGTTGATGACATGTTTGGAGGCTTCTCCTCTTTGCAGGGTTGTCATTATAAACCCTGAATAAGTATCAATTGTGACATGCAGATACTTCCAGGGGGAAAACGGAGGAAACTGAGTAACGTCCATCTGCCATATTTCACAGGCTTTCAACCTGCAGGGATTTACCCCTAAGGGAATGGAATGGGCTTGTTGACTGCAGGTGGGGCACTGCTGTCTAATGGCCAAGGCTTCGGCCATAGTAAGGTTGAAATGTTTCACGAGAGCTTTAGTGTTTTGATGGAAGTATGAATGGCTCTCCCAAGAAGTTAATGTGTGTGAGATCATGATACCTGCAGCCGCTTGATCAGCCACATCATTGCCTTCCTGGAGGATTCCTGGGAAGGGTTGATGGCTAAAATGACCATATCTAGAGGAGTATTGGCAGCAGCTGTGTCTACCCATATTTTTCGGATATTCTCTTCTATTTGAGTTATTGCTTGAAGCTGAGGTTGCTGCAAGGATATTATGTCAGCAGGCTTTTTTCCCCAGGTAAGGGCTTCGAACAATGGAGAAAGAATATCAGTGGTTAAAGACAGGAAAGGTCGAGCCCAGTTTATGGTACCCAGATATTGCTGAAGTTGAACCAGGGTGGGTTGAGAAGGCAGAGACAGAGAGGGAAGTGAAGGATAGGCAGTAGCAGAAAGCATTTTATAGCCCAAATATGCGTATGGAGTTAGTATCTGTACCTTTTCAGGTGCTATGTGCAAACCTCCTTTTGCAAGAACGGCTTTCAGGAAGGAAAATGAAGTACACTCTACCACCAACATAGCTGTAGCAGCCACAGCCTGCACACACACCGGCCATTCTCTCACCACCGGCTCCAGAGTTTTGCTCAGAAAAGTGATGGGCTGGTATTGCCCCCCCCCACTTTCTCTGGTAATTCGGTGAAATTAATCTGTGTTCTCTGGAAAGGCCAGCCCACTAGGGGTCGCCCTCCCATTTCTTTTTTCCTTGCTGCTTTCTTGTTTACTTTCAAACATATACCTTTTCCAGAATTCCCCTCATTGCATTCACAGAAACCACCTTCACCCCTTCTCAGTCTGCACACATCCTTCTTTTTCCAAACCATCTTTCTCTTTTTCCTCAGGTTTCCATTCCTCATCCTCTTCCACTTCTAGCAAGGGAATTGATACCATCACCAGCTCTATCTCCCCTGCAGCTTCTTTTGCCCACTTGTCTGTCCACCTGTTCCCAACTACCTCTGGGTTTTTTCCTTTCTGATGAGCATTCACATGCACTATTGCCACTTGGCTTGGCAGTTGTAGGGTCTCCAAGGCCTGTTCCACAAGCTGCAATTGTTCAACTTGTTTTCCATCAGCCTTGATAAATCCCCTCTCCTGCCAGATCTTACGAAAGGTATGGACCACACCCCAGGCGTATTTGGAACCACTCCAGACTGTCACATCAATCCCTTCAGCTAACTTCAGAGCCCTCTTCAAAGCAAACAGCTCACATTTCTGCGCAGACCATGAAGAAGGGAGCCCTTTTCTATGACCTCCCCTTCTCCTGTCATGACTGCAAATCCTGATTTCCTCTTTCCTTCCTCAACCCTGCTTGATCCATCCACAAACCATTTCTCTCCTTTCTTCAAAGGAGTCTTTTCCAGATCCTCCCTCACCTTTGTCATCAGATCTACTTGCAACAAACAATCATGGTCCTCAGCTTCCCACTCCTGTCTTCTCCCTTCTAGGAAGGAAAATGAAGTACACCAGAAATTGTGGAAAAGCAGAACGATAGGGTAGCAAGACATTATTTACATAGTGTTGACACATGGTGGGGCTATTGAGCATACCTAAACAGGTTCTGTGGTTTTTAATTGTAGCTGCAGTGGAGTTCCAGCAAAAGATTCCATTAATCAATAATGAGTTTTGTGTTAAGTTGAGACATAAGATCACGGCCCCACAGGTTAGTATGTAATGGAAGAACCAAGGGTTGGAGGTAGGCAGTGTGAGAAATATCAGAGGAACTCACCGGTAGCCAGTGTTTGCTACGGTGGGTGTGCTGAACTCCTCCCACTCCCCTAACAGCTGGGGCAGTTTCCAAAGGCCAATTGTCCGGCCACTCAGCCGTTCAGATGACACTTACGTCAGCTCCAGTATCTATGAGACCTGAAAAGACTTTGTTGCAGATTGTGAATTGTAACACAGGCCTGGCTTGTTCCACTGTCTGATGCATCAGCCGTTTTAACAGGCACCGGAACAGCGGTTGCTACTAATTCTCCCTTGCTAAATTTTGTGGGAGTATTTCCAATTACTGCCATGGCCACTGAGGAAAAGTCATCAGAATCTCTCAGAAACGGAGAAGCAATGATTCCCCTTGCCATGAGGTCCCGGATAGGATAATTTATGAGGGGCGTCATGGCAGGAGGGATTGTTTTCAGGCGTGTGGGGAGAAAGTAAACAGTGCCTGGAATGTCAATTTCCATATCTTCTGAGGCAATTAGTTGGAAAGATATGGAGTCAGCCTTGGGAGTGGGGCTGGCTGATCACCCCCCTTCTAGTTTCCCTGTGGCTGAGGAGTGCTGCTGCGACACTGGTTTGCCCAGTGGTACCCTTTCTTGCACCTTGGGCATATAGTTTTAGGCTTGGTGTTGTTTTGCGTATTGTCTCTGGCTCTGCATTGCTTTGAAATGGCCTGGCTTCCCACAATTGAAACAGTTGCCAGCTGGCCTGTTTTGAGAATTTGCTTGCTGCAAGGCCATGGCCAGATGCTCCATATTGTAAGAGACAGTTCCCACGATTCTGCAAGCCTTTAGATAGTCCAAGAGGGAAGCCTCCCCTTGGGCAGACAGAAGCTGCAGAATCCTCTTGCAATCCTCATTTGCATTTTCAACAGCCAGTTTTAACAGAAGCTCTTTACGGGCTTCTTCATTCAAGATTTGTCTCTGAATGGCTTTCTGAAGTTCCTCTATGAACTCAGCATAAGGCTGATGTGATGCTTGGGTAATTTTTGAAAGAGATCTTACAATGGTATTAATGAAGCCTCTGACTCATGGTGTCTGGATGCCGTACATGGCCACGGCTTGTTTTAAATCTCTGATAAATTTCATGGGTAAAGGTTCAAGTCTAGGCACCATATTTCCGGCTTCATCCCCTATATATTCAACAGGACAGAGGGAGAGAGCTCCTCCAGGGTAAGAGAGCTTTCCCTGCTTGCGCGATCGCTCCCATGGGTGTTTGATCCTCCGCTGAATTTGAGTTAGGAGGATTTATGGGTTTAGGAGCAGTGGGGGAGGAAGCTTCTGACGGGAGAGCGTCCTTTGTTTTGGTTTCAGCTGTATAGGGAGGAGGACCCTCCTCAGGGGAGGGGTCTTTGGTAAGTGCTAAACCATGGATTTTTAAACATTCCATGACTATTCTCCATGTGGTCAGAATCTTTGGCGGAGCCCTGGGGTTATCATGAAAACAGTCACCCAAACGTTGCCATGTGGAGACTTTCAAGGACCCTTTCTCCGGATAAGCCGGACATTGTATGTAAATGTAAGTTAAAACGGTGATAAAGTCCTTTTTAGTTGGAACCGGGAGCGTTTTGCCCTGATTCCTAAGAATAATAATTGAGCTCTTTGTTAGTTCTTCTAATTCCTGCAAATGTGCTATCTGCGCTTTAGAGAACTTTCCACCTATACTCACCTGAAGGGAGGATGTTTTCTTTGCAGAAGATTCCTGGGGAGGGATCTGTGACATGAGACGGCGTCCCTGAGTTGCAACTGGCTCGTCCGGCCGGGTGAGATAAGCAGTCGAAGATAGTAGATGCACCCGTTTCTTTTAACGGATCACGTCAGGGTCACCAGATGCAGCTTTGCTCTGCATTAGGAAGGCTTCTCACTGGGTGGTCGAATGCATCAAGAAAGACACCAGTCCGGTTTTATCTTGGGTGAGCTGCCGTGATCACGAGCTCGGGAAGCTCTTTTATTAAAAACACACAGTGATACGTCACAAGCAGTGAATTCTATCCAATCATTATGTTACATGAGTAAAAATATTAGTGCACACATAGTAACATCCAATAACAGTGTTATATATTCATTTTAGCACAAAGTAGCCATTCAGCATTTGCAGTCCAGTTATCAGCCCATGATGACGTGTTGTTGATTGATGTTCGTTGTTCCTGGTACGCTTTCAGCCTAAGTGAGGCCTGGCCTGTACCGAAACTTGTTGATTCATTACTGCAGAGTATTCATCTCTAATGATCTAAGTGCTGAAGCCCACTGTAACTACATAGCCAAAAAGGCATTAAGAGTTGTTAACCTAAACTTACGTAGCTTTGTCTCTGATAATATCACACTATTAACTAAAGCATACAAAACATTTGCTAGACCAATACTCGAATACAGCTCATCAGTTTGGAACCCACATTACATATCTGTTGAGAAAGTTGAGAAAGTCCAGAAATAGTTGAGAAAGTTGAGAAAGTCTCATAGTTGAAAAAGTTCAGAAATATTTCACAAGAAGTGTTCTCCACTCCTCCACTCATTGCAGAATACCTTGACATTCTAGACCTATAAAACCTAGAACTATGCGGCCTTCGGTCCGATCTAAGTATAGTATAAAAATCATACGTTGCAATGCCCTACCTGTCAATGAATACTTCAGCTTCAACCATAACAATACAAGAGCAAAGAATAGATACAAACTCAAGGTTAACTGCACCAAACTTGATTGGAGGAAATACAACTTCAGCAACAGAGTAGTCAATACTCTACTTGACTCTGTGGTTTCTTCCACAAACCCCCAAAACTTTAACCTTAGTCTTTTTACTATTGACCTCACCCCTTTCCTAAGACGTCTGTAGGGGGTGTGCATAAGCGCACCAATGTGCCTACCATTCCTGTCCTATTGTTTCTTTTATTTTTCTTATATGTATCCATGTATTCATAACTATGTTTTTACTTGTACCTATTATCTTGTAAGCAATTGATAAACCAAATAAAATAAAATAAAATCCCTGATTTAGAAGATTTCAGGACTATGTTTGGGTGGGGGTCATGTGATATTTGCTTTTAAATTCTTTTTTTAAATGTTTAAACTCCTATTCAAAGAAACAGCTCTGAAACCAAAATGCAACACATCAAAAGAATGAAATGTTTAATAAAAAGAAGTAGTCAAATAAAATAGTACAATTCAACAACAAAAATGGAAAGAACAAATCCAGGCAAAACAGGTTTTTTTAAAACTCTTATACATTTTGAAGGTGTCCATTAGTCTGTTATGTATTAAAAATGATTTACTTGGTCTAAATTATGTGCAATATGAAATTATGTGCAATATTTATAATCTTAATATCTGGATGACACAATGATTTACTTTTGCTGTTTATTTGCTTTCTATAGTGCCATCCCATTCAACAGACATCATCTTTTCATATGGCACATCAATTGTCAGAAAACTTCAATTTCTGTGTGCCAATCTGCATGTAACAGCAGACAAAAAATTCAAAGCAACAACATTTTCCCATGGGAAGGATTATTATAATTATTTTCAAAATCTTGTTTCAAATCCATCTGAATCCATTTGTGATTTTCCAAAATCACCATTCTAATCACCCCTTTGCTGTTTATTCACCCCAAAATATTTTTAAAAATGTTCTTAAGCTTATCTCTAAAACTTTCCCCCCCAAGTATTAAAGCAGACTCATCTGGTGTTTATTGTCAGACTTGTTGATTGGATGGTTCTTAATAGTTGTAAAGCAGTTAAGAAGCAATTACTAAAAGTAATTAAGAAATGAATTTTGTCAGAATGTTTTATCCTTTCCATTCAGGTAGAGATTAGGAACATACCCTCAAATCAGGAGTCATTGTTAGGAATTGATAGCCACCTAACAGTTGGGTTGGAAATATATAAACAAGCATAGACTTTTAATACTGTCTCTTTAAGCGAATGCTAAAATTGTAATTGGGTGTGGTTCTTCAAACGGCCATAAGATGGAGCCAGAAACCTGGGTTGTTGGTTTGGTTGTTGTTAGTTGCTAGTTGCTAGATGTACTGATGGTCGATGTTTTTGGTTCCTTCATTTTCCTTATTGACTGTTGCTGATCGTCATTCTTCTTGGATCGTTGTGAGTCAGTTTGCTGAACTGTGTATGATACTGGACTTTGTTATTTGAATTATCCCTAGACTGAATACTGACTGCTTTAACCATGTATGACTTGGACTGTTTGTTGGATTTTGCTTAACTGTTTACTGGAAGTAAAACCTACATTTTACTATTCAGTGTATCTGTGTGCTGGTTGTGTATTATTCAACATCACTCTCACTACGTTTCCTTGTGTGCACTCATTCTCCTAACAGACAATTACCTCAACACTGGTTATAGGCCCAGGCCATGCCAGGCTCAGATAACTGAGAGTTAGTGTGAATACACAGTACTGTATACAGACAGCTGTTTATTGTTTAATTGTGGGTTACTGTCCTGGTAAAGATGGCACAAGACCCGTCAACAAATCTATCACCGATAACCTGTTGGATGGAACAAACTATGTTTCCTGGTCTATGAAGTGCAGTCTACTTCTGCATAGAGAAGGGTTATGGAATGCAGTTCAGGATCCACTGGATGTAAATGCTTTGGATCTAGATGATGAGGATGATGCTAAGAAGTTAGCTGACTTTAAATGGAGCAACGAATGAGCTCTTTGTATAATTGGACTAACACTGAGTGACCAGCGGCTAGTCCATATTTGTGAGAAGAGTCTTCTGCTAGGTGTTGGGAGAATTTGAAGAGGATTTATGTTCGTGACAGTGTAAGTGCACACATACATCTTACATGTAAACTGTTTAGAGCATGTCTTCTGAAAGGTGGAGACATGTTAGCTCATTTGAACTTCATGAAAAGAACTTTTCAAGAGCTACATGAAAAGGAACTGATATTTTCAGAGCTGCATCAAGCTTACATCATTCTTTCCTCATTGGATGAAAGTTATGATGATTATATATCTTCACTGGAAGCCCTGCCCAGAAATAAACTGACATTGACTGACAAAACCAGAAGGCAAGAAGACGGTTGGATAGGAACCACCTGAGAAAGAAACAACTGCCTATACTGTTAAGAAATGTTTTTCTTGTGGGGATAGGGGACATATAGGTAGATTCTGTAAGAAGGGAAAACAACAAAATGCTGGTAATCACCAGAAGGCTAAGAAGAATGTTAGTTTAGCTATGTCTAGCAATTCAACTGTAAACCATGATTTGTGGGTTGTTGATAGTGGAGCATCGCAGTGCATTACCAAAAATAGAGAGAGGTTTGTAACGATGTCCATGAGTAAGCAACATGTATCATTGGCAAATGGATGGAAGATGAAAGCATCTGGTGAGGGTACTGCATATTGTTCATGTGTAAATGAGCATTTAACTATGTTATATGTACCTAAACTGAAATTTAATTTGTTATCAGTAAGGGCTTTAGTTGATATTGGTTATGTAGTAACCTTTAGGGGAGATAATTTTGGTTTAAAGATAGCTAAAACTAGGGGAGGATACAAGATCTCACAGGCAGATAAAATTAACCAATTTTAAAAAGTTTTAAAATGGAACTTTGTAAATTGGATAAAACACCAATGAACCAGGAGTTTAGCCACAGTGACGCTCAATGTCCTGTTTTTGATATGAACATTCATCAGTTTTTGATTGGTAGCTTGCTTTATCTCAGTAATTGGTGGAGGCCAGATATAGCATACAGTGTTAACCATTTATGTAGATTTAATGCTGAGCTAACTGAAAGGCACTGGCAAGCTGCTAAGTGTATGTAAAGATATCTGAAACAAACGATGCATTATGCATTATATTTAGAGCCTAAGGATGAACTAAGTTTAACTGCATATGCCGATGTAAGTTTCGCTACAGACGTAAATACACATAAATCTACGTCAGGTACTGTAGTGTTATTAGGAAAGTGTTGATTGGATGGAGGTCTATTCGACAGAAACGTCTAAGTTTATCAACAATGGAGGCTGAATTCTCATGTTTGTCTTTATTATGTACAGATTTAGTTTGTTATAAGCAACTGTTGATTGATATGGGAATTGATATAACAGATTCTATTGTTGTTTATGAAGACAACCAATCAGCAATACAGATGGCTTCCAATCTTGCTGTAAAAACAAGATCAAAACACACAGATTTAAGATATTTAAATGTGAGACAATGTGTACAAAGTAAAATGATTAAACTGGAGTACTGTATGTCAGAGAATAACATTGCAGATCATTTTACAAAAGCCCAAGGCTTTGTAAAGCATACAACTTGTTATGAAGGATATGGACTTAAACTGTAAGATGTTATATATTGTCCTACCCAAAGGGGAGAATGTTAGGAATTGATAGTCACCTAACAGTTGGGTTGGAAATATATAAACAAGCATAGACTTTTAATACTGTCTCTTTCAGGGAATGCTAAAATTGTAATTGGGTGTGGTTCCTCAAATGGCCATAAGATAGAGCCAGAAACCTGAGTTCTGTTGTTGTTAGTTGCTAATTGCTAGATGCTCTGATAGTCGATGTTTTTGGTTCCTGCATTTTTCCTATTGACTGTTGCTGATTGTCATTCTTCTTGGATTGCTGTGAGTTTGTTTACTGAACTATTTATGATACTGGACTTTGTTATTTGGATTATCCCAGGACTGAATACTGACTGCTTTAACCGTGTATGACTTGGACTGCTTGTTGGACTTTGCTTAACTGTTTACTGGAAGTAAAACCTACATTTTACTATGCCGTGTATCTGTGTGCTGGTCGTGTATTATTCAACATCGCTCTCACTATATTTCCTTGTGTGCACTCATTCTCCTAACAGGGAATTACCTCAACAGTCATTACTAAAATTAGATAGAGGCACTTACTCCTGGGATTTGATAGGCCCCTACCCTCATAGCCTTCTGGAAGGCCATAAAGAGTTGGACTTCCTTCAGGTGCTTGGCTGGATGATGGTGTAGTCTGGGGATGATTGTGTTGGAGTAATCAGAGGAGGATAGTAATGGGACCAAGTTTTAGTTTTATTTTTTTATTGCATTTGAGGTTTTATTCAAGTGCTAGGCTGGATGACATTGGAGTCTGGGGATGGTTGTGTTGGAGTCATCAGAAGTGGGATTCAAATTTTTTTACTACCGGTTCTGTGTACATGGCTTGGTGGCTGTGGCAGGGGAAGGATACTGTAAAATCTCCAATCAGAGATGGTATTTTCTGATTCCCTGAACTACTCAAAATTTCCACTACTGGTTCTCCAGAACTGGTCAGAACCTGCTGAATACCAACTCTGCACCAGAGGAGTATGGCTGTGGGACCAGGTTTTTGTTTTATTATTTTTATTGTGTTTGTGGTTTATTGCTATTGTGTTTTTAAGAATGGCAGCCATATAGTAAATAAATAGTTGATGATGACTGGATACTTACCCAGAAATTTTGTTTTCAAGAAGTGTGAATTTTTATTCCCACACTAATGTAGTGCAATTTTGCCATTTGGTAGGTCATCTGAATGAGTTTCAAGAGCCTCTATGGACAACATGGTATGGGAGCATTCCTTTAATAAAATTTCGAGTCCAAACCATAAAAATCAAATCCTACATTTTGAACTTTAATTTCTAAAGTCTCTTTGGCCTGAAGGCATTTCTTCAGAAGTGTCCTTGTATCTGAATTTTATAGGTATGATCATACGAATAGCTGAAGTTGCTTGAATGTGTCTTCACTTTTAAGAGTTATTTGATTAAAAAGTTGTCATCAGTCGTTAAGTAATTTGTTCATTACTTTGTTCATTATATAAACAATTAAATGATTATGATTAGCAAATGTGGAGAATGTCAAATTTCATTTTGTCACTGGGCTTTGGTTTAAAGTAGATGGCTTCAGTTAATTTTAGTTTTTTTTACAAATGTCATCATGTAACGATTTGGCTAATTGATTTTAAGGGCAAAGCAAGCATGAAAAAACCAGTTTAAAAATTCATTGGGCATTTCTTAGATAGAAAATGAGTCTGAGATAAATGGCAACAAATCACCAAATAATTCCTCCAAACTTCTGATCATTCACATAGGCATTAGAGAGAAGTTACTTTTTAAAAAGAGCTGCTAATGTAATAATAGGCAACAAAGAGAACACTGAATTAAAAATAGGAAAAGAATGTTGAAGTAGGCATATAAGAAAACTCGGCACATGTGAATTGAGTCATACTTTTGCAGAGGCCCTGCTAGGAATCTTCCACATTAAGTGTAATATTCTCTTCATTGAAAATATATCTTCCCGAATTCAGATTCTTCACAGATATTACATGATTGACATTTAACCAGTCAGGGATCATGGTGACAGTAATGAACCCTGAATTGTGATGGAAAATGAGGGAGGTATGGCAGCATAGACAAAGGGGGCCAGACTGCTAATTACATCTTTCTTGATCAATGGTGATAAATTAAGGCGATCCTCTAATACCTTTTTTAAAAAAATAAATTTTATTAAAGTTTTACAGTTTTAAAAACAAATCATATTTACAATTTTTGCAGCATGTTGTGGCATTGTTTTTCCATATTCGTTTACACACACACACACACACATGTACATCAATTACATTTACATTTTGCATTATCTTTTGTTCCTGTTATCTAACCAAACATACCATTTCTCCCAGACCATATAGTATTCTTTTTCTTCCTTCTCCTGCAATTCCATTATAAGTTTATTCATTTCCATACAATCCATAATTTTTTAAATTAACATATTATCTGTGGGACTACTCTCTGATTTCAATATCTGTATTATTATATATTCAATTTCTTTTTTGTAATCACCTCTAATTTTCCCTAACAGGAACATTCAGGCTTAAGTTCTATTTTCCCCCCAGTTATTTCTTGCAACCAAATCCTTATTTTGTTCCAAAATTTCTTTGCTTTGGAGCTCAACCACCACATATAAAAGAAGGTACCTAGTGTCTTTTTACATTTCTAACATAACAGGTTCAAATTTGGGTAGATTTTGGCCAATCTCTCCACTACCTTTTAATGGTATAATTATAGAGTGATGAATATGTAGAGGTTTTTCTCTGTGTGTGTGGATAATGAATAAATGGCTGATGTGGATATAGATTGAATCAAAGTTAACCTGCATCCCTTTCATCTAAGTAAGAGACGTAGACTATCTAGCAGCTTTAAGAGAATCATTTTGGCTTGGCTCTCAAACTTCTTGAGTTCAGTACAATTTACTAAAAGGCCGATAACCTTCTTAAAGGCAACCCACCTATATCTAATGCATATAGTAATATTAACCAGACAGGCATGTAATGTAACTACAAGTAAATTGACCTTATGAGCTTGACTGGAACTTTTGTCATTTGCACATGGAAAACTGGTCACCACACTACCTGCCAAAACTTTATCTTGCCATTATCGGAAATGATACTGATCTTATTGCAGTTCTTCATTAATGTGACATGCAACAGGACACGGTAAGACAATGGTTACAGTTATTTAAGCAATACCTTAGCATCAGGACATGAAATATTGCAAAAATCCATCACAGAAAATAATAAAAAAAATCCCTGGACTTGTTTCAATAAATAAGTCCTTTGAAAAGAACCCCAAAAGATTATAAAAAACTACACAGATTTTCAAAACCAGTTCAAAACAAGAGTGCAAGAAAAGCAGAAAGGGAGCTCAGGAATGATGCAGTCTAGCTATGGATTGTCAGAAAATCTTCTAGAGTTATGTATGGGGCTAAAAGATGCCTGGACCAGAGTAAAGCTGGGTAAATAACAGCATAAGTCATTTTTATGAAGCTGATTCATGAAAGCAATAAAAAGACTGTTAAAATCACAACACTTGAATGATAGAGCCACTTTTTTTCCTTTTTAAACATAAAAGCAATTAAGCAATCCTTTATTAACTCTTGTACTGCCATACATAATGTATTACCCACGGATACAGATGTTTTAAACTACTCTGTTTGCACTACAGTGTCTTGTGCCATTATGTTGTAATCTTATTAATTTCTTCAGCTTGCACTTTGCTCTGGGGAGCACTCAATGGGGCTAATGCCATTTCAAAATAAAAATAGAATAGAAAAAGTTCAAGGTGCAAAATAAAATGGATGAGAAAGCAAATTAAAAGCCCGTAACAATTGAAAGCCCAGTGAAAGAGATGCATTTTTACTAATTACTTAAACACAACTTTGGAGGAAGGTCCTCTCCCACAGGCCAGAAATTTGGGTCTCCAGCAATAGGGGTGTAATCTGATGGACAAATAATGGGAGAAGCTGTATCCTCCTTAACCAGACCCCAAGCTATTTTGGACCTTAAAAGTCAGTGGCAATATTCTTATATGGTAAACAGCTGACAATCAATGCAGCTCTCTCAGCAGAGATCTTGTACTGGTTATTATTTATCTAGTACACTATTTGTATTAACTGCAGCTATTGGATACTTTTCAAGAATTGAACTGGTATTCATTGGTGGTAGTGGGGAACAGAGGAGTGGAATTATTTTGGTGTCATGTCACCAGCCCCATCTCTTTGTAGGTTCCCTGCAAGTATTTGCAGAAGCTCAAGAGGATAGACCCACAGAGAGCATATTGCAGCAGTCAAGAAGAGACTTAGCCAAGCTATGGATGATAGTAACCAGATTTGTCTGACTCAGGAAAAAAATTATCTGAAAATATTTGTGGACATTTACTAAAACACCTTGCATATAAGGGAATGTATACACCAGGCTACAAAATTTGGTTTTAGCCACCATTTCTCTGGCCTCATCACTTTTCTCTTAGGTTCCTGAGAGTTTTCTTGCAATGCTTCCATTAGAATTATTCATAGTTGCCTATAATTTTCTAAGAGCAAGATTTCCCCTAGTTTTAGCCATTTCCAGCCACTGTGTCATAGCTATGAAGCAAACAAAACCATTATCTCCTATTGTTACTCCACCAGTGGTGGGATTCAATTTTTTTTTTACTACCGGTTCTGTGGGTTGGTGGGCATGGAAGGGGAAGAATACTGTAAAATCTCCAGTCAGAGGTGGTATTTCCGAACTATTCAAAATTTCCACTACTGGTTCTCCAGAACTGGTCCGAATCTACTGAATATCACCTCTGTACCCCACCATGGCTGTGCTGGCAGAAAGAGTGCCACAACCCATATATGGTCTTCCAGTGATTTACTGAAACATCTAAATAAGCTAATCTGAGGCAGGAAAACCCAAATTTCCATTTTTCTTCTTCCGAAAATGGAAAAATATTCAGGGTCCTATTATTGCATTAATATATTCCTTAAATTTTATTTATTAAAGGTAAGTATGATATTTATTTTTTATTTATTTTTTCAACCCTATCCCTAATGAAAACATTATTATTGTCTGAGGTAGGGAGTTGCACAAATTTATGTTTTCACTTGTGTGTGTATGTGTGTCACAATATCACAGTTTGAAAAATCCCAGTAATGTTGTCTGCCTCTGAGACTCAATTACTTTTATAATCCATATATCTTCTAAAAATATTAACTCTGTCTCAAAGTATACATAATTACTTTTCTCCAGAATATAACAGCCTTAGGATATTGAAAAGATGTGTATTTTAATAAGCATTATTCTCACTGTATCTGTGCCAATATGATTCAATTTCTTTTCTATTGAAATGCAGAAATATTATTTTTGTGTGGAATCCTTGATGCTCTCTAAGCTTGGTTGTTTACTTGCAGATATTTCATTTCTCAACTAGGTAACATTGATAGTCCTAGTGAGTGTTGGATTTACTCCCTGTTTATATACAATAGCTTGCTCTGCCAGTTTTGGTTAGGATGCCTTTTGTTGATAGTTCCTTGATTAGGCTATTGTTTTCTGCTTGATTATTTATCTGGTATGAATCCTTGTTTATCTGGGTGTTGCAGGACATCTGTTCTGGTTTTTTAATTCCCTTCTTAGCTTTTTATTATTTCTTGTGATCACATTTTTTCAAGAGATCTTAGTATTTTAGGTCTAAGAGCCATCTCCAAACAGGAATATTATGATTTACGCACTGAACCACATATATTGTTCTATAATCAGGATTATATGTCTGTGGGAAGTAGAGGGAGAGATGAAGAAAGATGGCATGGGGAAAATAAGTAATACCAGACGTTCCTTGTCTATTTTTGCAATGATTTACTAATGGCTGTTGTACTGAGAAGAAAAACTAGCAGCTTCAATATAAGGTATGGTATATATAATATACAGGTTTTTAAATAAAGTATGGGATACATTCTTATAAGAAATAATGCACAGATATGCTTATAAATAGAAGATGCCAAAACTTTCCAGGGTATGAGGGTACAAGACTTTCCAGGGTACAAGATATGAGATATGCAACACATTTATGGATGACACATGCAAGAAAACAGGAGAACTTTGACCATATGGCCACAGCCATCATTTGATATTTTTTTTTTTTTAAAAAAAGTTTTTATTAATTTTCTACAAACAAACAAGACAGACAAAACATAAAAACATCAACTCTTATATGTACATCCAGTGTGTCAGTTGGTTCATCATTTTTGTGCATTCTTTCTGTAGTCTCAATTACAATTATGTTACATAACAACTCATATTGTCAGTCCAAACTTATATATCCTAATATCACTAAAAAAAGAAGATTTTGACTATATTTTTAATCATTCATGCTTAATGAGCTAACAATACTTTAAACCAGTTTACTCTATAACAAATCATCTAATCATATCAAATCAATCCTAAGAAATCCTTTATAAATATAATATCAAATAGCAAAATAATAGCAAAATAAAGATATTCCTTACTATCTAGCATTCTGAATATTCTATTATCGTATTTTATCATCTAACCATTTATAAAAAAGATCCCAAATTTCGTAAAATTGTTTATCCTCTTGCTCTCTAATTTCAAATGTCAATCTGCTCATCTCAGCACATTCCAATATTTTCTTAATAATTTCTTCCTGTAATGGTATTTTCTCATTCTTCCAATTTTTAGCAAATACAATCCTGGCCGCTGTTAATACATTTACAATCAGGTATTTCAAATCTTTACTATATATATCAGGTAAAATTCCCAATAAGAAGATCTCTGGTTTCAAATCTATATGTTTCTTTGTCATTTTTTCCAACCACATGCGAATTATAGTCCAATATTTTCTAGCATCCTCACAAGTCCACCACATATGGTAATACGAGCCGGGTATCTGATGACATTTCCAGCATTTTTCAGATTTGTTCTTAAACATTCTTGCTATTCTTGTCGGAGGAAAGTGCCACCTGTAAAACATCTTATACAAGTTTTCTTTATATGCTGTTGACATTGTCATTTTATAATTTTGAGACCACAATTTCTGCCATTTCTCTAAATCAATCCCATATCCAAAATTCTTCCCCCAAACAATCATAGTTTCTTTGACTTGTTCTTCCTCTAATTTCATTCCCAGTAAATAACCATATAATTTTTTAATCACCTTCTCATCAGTACCCATCAAGATCTTATCTAAATCAGTCTGTTTATCATAAAATCCCTCCGTTTTAGAATCTTCATCATACCTTGAGTGTATTTGTGCATATGAAAACCAATTCATCCTTATACCTTGTTCTTCTAAGTTTTGGATCGATTTAAGTTCACCCTTTTCATCCAAAAGTTCCCCATATCTAACTGTTTGTTCCTTCTTGTAAATTATAGGATAGGAAAATGCTTCAATGGTCGATAACCAGACTGGAATTTTCAAATAACATTGTCTTTTTATCTTCTCCCAATTTAACCACAAAGACTCCCGTACATAATGTCTTCTAAAATAACCCTGTGTTTTAGTTCCCTTATACCATAAAAAAGCATGCCAACCCAACAGCAAGTCATGTCCTTCTAATGTCAACAACCTATGTTTCCTTAATGTTATCCATTCTTTGACCCACATCAAACTTGCAGCTTGATAATACAATTCCCAATTAGGCAGACCAAAACCTCCTCTAATTCTAGCATCTTGCAAAAGCTTTAGCTTTATTCTCGCTTTTTTACCTTGCCATATAAACTTCAACATAATTTTATTTAAATCTTCAAAATAGTCTTTTCCAAGCCTAATTGGTATTGTTTGAAACAAAAATAAAATTCTAGGTAAGATATTCATCTTAATTGTTGAAATTCTCCCTATAAATGACAATTGCAAGTTTTCCCATTTCTTCAAATCTATAGTTATCTGTTGTTTAAGTTTAATATAATTATTCTCCTTTAATGTGCTACATCTTGTTGTCAAATATATCCCCAAATACTTAACCTTATTTGTAACTTGAATTTTCAAAAGATCTGCCAATTCTTCTCTCTGTCTCAATAACATATTCTTTGTCAAAATCTTTGTTTTATCTTTATTTATTTTCAAACCAGCCACCTCTCCATATGACTCTATCCTTTCCAGTAACTTTGGAGCTGTTTCAATCGGATCTTCCAAAATAAAAGCTAAATCATCAGCAAAAGCTTGTAGCTTAAATTCTTCCTTCTTAATTTTCATTCCTTTTATGCTTTTATCTTCCCTAATATTTCTATTCAACACTTCCAAGGTCAACACAAATAGCAAAGGAGATAGGGGGCATCCTTGTCTTGTGCCTTTCCTTATATTAATAAAATCTGTAAGTTCCCCCTCCATCATTACCTTTGCTGTCTGTTTATTATATATAGCTTCTATTGCTTGAATAATTTTTTTAGCAAAACCCATCTGCTCCAATAATAATAACATAAATCTCCAGTTCACATTGTCAAATGCTTTTTGAGCATCTAGGAATATCAAAGCCATTTGCTTTTCAGGATGAGCCTCATAATATTCCAAAGTGTCCAAAATTACTCTCATATTGTCTCTAATTTGTCTCTTTGGCAGAAATCCATTTTGATCTGAGTGAATAAAATTATTTAAATATTTTTTAAGTCTTTCTGCTAAGATTGAAGCAAAGATTTTATAGTCTGCATTCAATAAAGAAATAGGTCTATAATTCTTAATTTGCAATGGGTCAGTCTCTTCCTTTGGTATAAGTGTAATATAAGCCTCTGACCATGTTTTAGGTATCATCTTTTTTAGCATAACTTCATTCATAACTTCTAACAATGGGATGCTCAATAATTCTTGAAATGTTTTATAAAATTCTACTGGAAGCCCATCTGGGCCCGGAGCTTTCCCATTATTTTGTCTCTTAAATGCTTCATTTAGTTCCATCTTTGTTATATTGCTTTCTAGCATTTCTTCAGTCTCTTTAGGTATCTTTGGTAAATTAGCTTCCTGTAAATACTGTTTGACTTTTTCTTCATCAATATTCTCTTGTTTATATAGTTGCCCATAAAAATCTCGAATAATTTCTTTTTTCTCCTTATTCCCATAACAAACTTGGCCTTGTTCATCTATTAACTTCAATATTTTTCTTGATTCCTTCTCTTTTCTCAATTTATATGCTAGCCATCTACCTGGTTTATTTGCATCTTCAAAATAATTCTGTTTAGAGTTTCTAATTTTCTGTGCCAGTTCTTCTTTCTCTATTAATTCCATTTTATGTTTGATTACATCCAGCTTCAATTTAATATCCTTTTTCTGTGGCATTTTCTGTAATTCTTTTTCAAGAGTTTTATACTCATTTTCCAAGGCCTTAGAAGCTTGCCTTTTCCTAATATTCTTTTTTCTTGTATAATCTATTATCAAACCTCTAGTGTATGCCTTCATAGTGTCCCACACATTTTGCGTTGAAGTATCTTCTTTTTTATTTTCTCTGAAGAAAAAAGCCAATTCCTTCTCCATCCATTGTGTAAAATCTTTCTCCTTTAAAATAGTATTATTTAATGTCCATCTCGATCTTTTTTTTTGTCCCTTCCATTTAATTGTCATTGGGCTATGATCTGCCCAGGTACTTGTTTCAATGCTTGTTTCTTTAATATTAGATATTAGTTCTGTTGAGATCCAAATCATATCTAATCTGGACCATGATAAATGTCTATTTGAATAAAAAGTATATTGTTTAGCTTTAACGTTTCTTTCTCTCCAAATATCTTTTAAAGTTAATTCATCTGTCATTTTAAAAAAGGACCTTGGGAGAGCCTTTCTATTTTGCTTTGTTGTTGTTGCTATATAGTCCAGTTTATTGTCCACAATTCCATTAAAATCTCCCATCATAATTATATTAACATAGTCCAGTCCAATTATTTTCATGTGCAGCTTTTTATAAAATTCCTCTTGTTTATCATTCGGAGCATAAATTGCAATCAAGAGTATTTTTATATTATTATCCATTATTTCTACCATTAATACTCTTCCATCTTCATCCGAGTAAATCAATTTTGCTGGAATAGCCTCTTTAATGTATAAAACCACACCTCTTTTCTTACATTGAGTCAAAGAGGTAAATATTTTCCCTAATTTTGGTTGTAATAACAATTGTTCATGTTGTTTTTTAATGTGAACTTCTTGTAAACAAATTATATCAAATTTTAATTTCTCTAATTTATGAAAAGTTTTCCTTCTTTTAACAGCTGAATTAAGTCCGTTTATATTCATTGTAATCAGTTTTTTTTCCTCCATGATTATGCTTTATATTTAGGTCTAACAGCTCTCGTGGATCTCACTTCACGCTGTTCTTTGTTATCAATCTGTCCCCCTATTGCTCCTTTCTCTTTTTCAGTCTCCAGTTGTTCATCTTGAAACTCAATTAATGAACCCTCTTTCTCTGCTTCCTCTCTTCTTCCTCCGAAAAATTCTGCATGAAAAAGTTCTGCTTTCTCAATTGAGTCAATTCTATGTCTCTGCTCTTGCCACGTAAACATTAATCCTTCTGGAATCAGCCATCTATAATTCACTTTGTTTTCCAATAGTATTTTGGTCAGAAATCGATATTCTCTTCTCATCTCTCTCACTCTTCTCGGTATTTGTTTTAAAACCACAACCTCTTTACCCTTGTATTTCAGTATTTTCTCTCTTGCTACTTGTAATATTTGCGTTTTAATGGATTTTTTGGTAAATCTAATATGGACTTCCCTGGGTAATTTATTTCTCATCGCATATCTTGTATAGACTCGGTATATCTCATCTATTCCATCCATTATCTTTTCCTCTGTAATTTCCAAAGCATCTGCCAAAATTTCTATCATTACTGCTGCCAAATTTTCTCCTTTTTCCTCCTCTATATTTTGAAATCTGAGGTAAAATTCTGACCTTTCCATCTCCCACCTCAACATCCCACCTTTTTCTTGTTCAACCGCTGTTAATCTGCTGTCAATATTTCCAATCTTCTTCTCTCTTTGTTTTCCTTCTTCCTCAATTTTTTGGAATCTCTCCTCATACTTAACCATCATCTGTTTAATATTTTCCACTTTTTCATCAGTCTTCTCTATTCTTTGTTCAATATTTTCTGTTCTTTGTTCAATATTTTCTGTTCTTTGTTCAATATTTCCTGTTCTTTGTTCAATGATATCTGATTTTGTCTTGAGTTCTTGGATTCCTTGCATAATCATCTGTAACTGTAAAGTTATTTTTTCTTGTTCCTTATCTTGCTTCAACATTGTCTGAATTAAACGTTGTCCTCCAGCTGGTGGGGAAGCAGAGGTAGAAGCAGAAATGCCAGATGGTATTGGTTTCTTGCTCATTTCAATATTTCCAAGACTTCAAATTCTTCTTAACTTTTAATCCAACTGGTAGAGCAGCCAATTATAATCCAAAATGGAGAACTCCAATGGTAAAAAACACGAAACCAAAGAAGAAACAAAAAAAAAAGGAAGAAGAAAGATCTTCAGGTTCTTCTAGACCCTAATCCAATTACGAGATAGTCCACCATAAAAAAGGAAAAAATAGAAAGGAAAAAACAAACAAATCCAAAAATAATAATATTGATTAAAAGTAAAGAAAAAGGAAAAAGCAAAAAGAGAAAAAAGAAAAACAAAAAACAAGAAGTTCCTTCAGATTCTTCACACCTCAATCCAATTAAAAAATCTCAATAATCCAAAAAAAAAAAATCAACCACAACAACAAAATAATCCAAAAAGATAAATATGAAAAGCAAAAAAGTCCCAATAGAAAAAAAAAGAAAAATAAAGAAGAAAAAAGAAAAAACTCTGAGGCTTTCCCTTTAAAGTAAAAGGCAAAAATAAAAATATTACTAAAATTAAGATTTAGAAAAAGGCTAGCGAATGGGGTATATATAAGAAGACACACTGCACTTTGTTATTTATCCAAGGCTCTTGTTATGACTCTCTTCTTCAGCAGCTTCAAAGCCAAACCTCAAGTGTTGATAACAGTCCAGGAAAGCACCTGCAATAATATTTTACTGTGCTCTCCCTCTATCTTATCAGGTTAAAAAGTCCTTGAGATGAGGTCTTTTTGCAATTCTCTCCAATTCAAATAAAGATACTTTCAAGCCTCTAGTTGGCAGTGTTACAAAGTTTCTTAATGCTCTTTCTCCCCCCCCGCCAGAGAAAAGGAATAATATATACAGAAAAAAAAGGAAAAAATAGCCAAAGGGAGCCTCTATCCTAAAGAAAGTTAAAAAATCAAAGGGAGCATAAAAATATATATAAAAGAAAATTCAATCCGGTTATCTACAAAGTCACAGTAAAATCTTTCCCAAAAAGTATAAAGAAAAGAAAAAAAAAAAGCCAAGCCTCAATTTGACATCACTTTAAAAAACGCCGCTCAAAACAATTTCAGTCAAAAAAAAAAAACTCACAGCTTTCTTCTTTATATCGAATGAACTTTCCAACCTTAGCGAATTTACAGCACAAAAAAGTTTTTCTCACCCAGCCAACACACTTCACTTCAATCACTTTCCTTCCGGAGCTGTCCCGACTTCAGCAGCTATGGAGGCTGCCTCTCCGCCGCCAGCAAAAGGGCTTCTTCCGGATCTAACCTGAGATTTTGCGATATCTCTGGGATCCTGGAACAATGCCCTTCACGATCACCGTCTCTACGGGACGGTTTAGGTCCGTTAGGACCGACCAGGGGCGAAAATATCGGCTGCGATCTCAGAGCCCTGAGATCGCAGCTGTATCGCCGGAACGAAGCTCCGCCTTCTCCCATCATTTGACATTTTTTGAATTTCTGCTCAAGGATGTCTTGAGTTGAAGTCAAAGATGCTGCATTTTTAGAGCAGTATTTCTCAATTTCAGCAACTTTCAGTTGTGTGGACTTCAATGAATGCTGGCTGGAGAACTTCGAGAGTTGAAGTCCATACATCTAAATTGGTAAGATTGAGAAACACTGTTTTAGAGTTAAGCACTGAATTTTAGGAATAAGGCAAGTCTAGGATTTGATTCAAATGAAGTGTAACTGTAGTTAAAATCAAGTCAATTGAATTAATTTCATGTAAGATCACTGTTTTTTATGGCCCAGTTATACATTTTTAAATGGCAGTAAATTGTAGAGAGAATCTAAAAGGTATGGTCAAGTCAGTTGGCTCTGTAGTGCAAATACTCATGAGACAATTGAAAATATCCCCTTTGCAAACCAGAATTTGCTGTACAAAAACAATGCTGTATACCCAAATGCTCCCTAAAGTAATGATGTTTATTTACAAGTACTGGTATTTCCTAGATAATTGGCAACCAACTAACCAACATTAAATTCCTTCCCCCACTACCTTCCCATTTTTGGTTATGATTTGGCTTTTGGGTTTGCCTATTTGAAGCCAGGATCTGCCCTTTCTTTCTTTCTTTCTTTCTTTCTTTCTTTCTTTCTTTCTTTCTTTCTTTCTTTCTTTCTTTCTTTCTTTCTTTCTTTCTTTCTTTCTGTCTTCCTTCCTTTCTTCCTTCCTTCCTTCCTTCCCCTTTTTTCCTAAGGCAAAGAGACAGTGATTGGTCCAAAAATCGCCAAGCTGGTTTGGCCCTAAGTGAGGACTAGAAGTCACCATCTGAGGTTTCTCGCTTGATGCCTAAACCCCTATTCCAAACTTGTTCCTTCAAGACTTTAGGGGTTGTATATATCCGGAGGGCCAGATATGTGAATTTTTGGCTTTTCATTGTGCCTTCCCCTTTCTGTGTTAAATCTAGGCTTAGACTTAGCAATGTCTTCAGGGAGATCAGACTGACAAAACCTGTGTATGTCATCATGTTGCAAGTGAACGTCTGTTCCTTTTTTACGATGGTTGCAATACAACACATACATCCCTAAGGGCTGGAACTTGCACTGTGCTCCTGCAACATTGCTTTTACCACAATAACACAAGTGGTGAGATTGCTTCTCTTTATGATGTAATGTATTGCCATCATTTATCAGACTATATAGTAAAATGTAATGTCCTTAAACTGCACCTTCACGAAGGACACAAAGGAACAACTTTCTACAGGAGCTTTGTTTTTAATTATAATTATCCTTTGCCACTTCTATGCAGATGGAAGATAGGACAAACCTATATTAAGGAGACAGCAATGAAAGCTTATGAAATCAAAAGAGGCCTGATAACCTCAAATGCATCCAGTGCTGAAGTGTGAAAAATTCAGTACAATGGGAACAGAGCTTCAAGCAACTGATAAACAATGAATGAGAGATATCAGGCAGAGTAAGTAGAAAAAAAGTACCTGGAGAAATACGGATGCTTTGAAATATGAAGAGAAAGTGAGAAGAGATGGTTGGGTATTGCAGAATGAATTCTAAAAGACATTTCTTTGATCACATTGCTATGTGAGAAAATGCTTGTTTTTCAGAATGTATCAGAATGTCTTAAACTGGAATAAAACTAATGTTTTATAATTACTGTAATCCACTGTTTCAAGGAAGTATCCTCTAGTATCCTCTGATTTCTCAGTTCAAATGTTCTTAAGGGAAATATCTTAACCTACAGTTGTGCTTCCCAACCTCAGAAATTTTAAAATGGATTTGGGGAGTTGAAGTCCACATATCTTCCTGAGATTGAAAAACATTGATTTCCAGGATGTACAGATGGGTCTCCCCTTTGTTTTATTTGACTGTGTAAAATGGATGAACTGGAGTTGCTTAATCCCAGATTGGGCAGACAGCTGTACTTTGGTCTAAACAAATACAAGTTCCATACCATTTCATTTTTCTCAACTAAGCATGAAGAAATAAAACTTTGTAGGAAGTTCAAGTCAGCAGACATGAGCCCATCCTTTATGCATTTAAGCCTTCACACATTCAATGTGAATTCTAGAGAAGTTTTGAAATGATACACATAGTCTTTCTTCACTTAAACTATCAGAGCAGAGATATTGATGTTAGATTATGTCACGTTTTTCATCTCCCTCCATTTTTGATAAAGGAGATAAAATAGAGTTATGTATATCCTGTATGGTGGTTTTTCAGCTATAAATGATAAGTAGGAAGCACCTTGTAATAGGTTTTATCTATTTTCCCATATAAAATAAAAACATGTTCATCTTCAAAAATGAGGATAAAAGTCATGTAAAATCCCATACATCAGGGCCTGACATAAAATAACAACTGTACCTCTCTCTTACAGGAAGATGGATTTTATTCTGTCTTTTAAAAATGTATTTATATTTATATAAAAGTTATATAAAATATGAATCAAAAGAAAACAAGAAAAGAAACAAAAATGAAATAGTCCAAGAAGTAAAAAAGAAAACTAGAGTTAGAAAATATATAAATAATTTCCAAACCTCTTTTTATCAGATAATTGCAATCTTATTGTCTATCATCCCTCTTAAATAATTTACAAATCCCTTTATCCCCTCCTGTAGTCTGCATCCTTCTTAATCTTCAAATCTATAAATTATCCATTCATTATTTTCTTTCAGCAAAAAGTCCATATAAGGTGTTTTGTGTACACTATTTGAATAGCTTCAATATGTCCTTTCCTGGAAATGCTGAATAGCAGTATCTGAATGGCTCTTAAAGCTACTGCATTGTATATGGTCATCTAAAGATCAAAAGTCAACAAAAGAGTTGAATGCCATTGGGAGGATTTGAATCCCATAAAATAACATCTAGCTGTATCTGACAAGTCCCAAATAAGATGAAAATAGTCATATGATGCTTCTGAAGAGAATTAACATACTTCTAATTATCTCAAGACATTATTAAGGTGTGTGTGGTGGTGGAAGAAATCAAATTTGGAATCAATGTTAACATTCACTCACATTATTTAAAATGTTACATAAAATGATAATGTAACCACAAATAATGCCTTGCAAATATCCAGCTGCTACCTTCATAAACTGAAGTCCATAAAATTACAGATGAAGATGTGATCATAATGAAGAAAAAGGAAATAAACTTTTATTAGTGGTAAAATAGCTATATCCATAAATACGAAGAAAAGTTACCAAGAGCCCCATTCCCCACAGATGTTTCTAATTCTACAAAAATACTTGAGAAAAATTATATTTTAGTTTGGCCAAAACTGAATGTTGAATGGCTTTAATAAATAGCTGAAATTTCTAAGAAAGAATGTTTAGTGATAAATGTAAGTGTTGGGTTATTGGCATTGATCCAGGAGTGGAATTCAAATTTTTTAACAACTGATTCTGTGGGCGTGGCTTAGTTGGTGGGCATGGCTTGGTGGTCATGTGACTGGCTGGGAATGGCCAATTCAATATCACTCACATCGAGGCATGCATCTCCTCACCTGGCCTCTCATGACTGTGGGGATGCTGCAACAGTCGTAAGTATGAAAAACAGTCATAAGTCACTTTTTTTAGTGCCATTGTAACTTTGAATGATCACTCCACACAAGCAAAGTACCAGCAAAGGAGGGGAAAAAAACTCCAGAGATGTTCCTGGGACAGGAAGTCTAGTCCTGCCAAGTATGTAACACGGGTTAATGGAGCGGCAGTTTCTGTAAGCAACGTTTCTTTCCTACCTTCCTTACAGGATTAGGCCAGTAATTTCTTCTAACAACTGTTTTTCCGAACTGCTTAGAATGTTAACAACCAGTTCTAGCGAATAAGTGTGAACTGGTAGAATCCCACCCCTGGACTGATCTGTTTCTTTACTTTTATAGACTGAGTCACCACCTAAAATATAAATATTAAAACTCAATTTTGCCCCAAACAATGTTGCTCTTGATTTTGGAGCCGCCTCACAATTTCTCAAGATTATCAATATATATCATAAAAGTAAAAGGCTTTGGCATTAGCAGGGTAACATATATTTTCACAATTGCATCCTATGTTTGATCAGAAGCTAGACTTAAACCTGGTCCTTCTGCTGGCACAGGTCAAGAACCTCCTTTCCAATCACAACCTTGTATATCATTTTTGTAATCTTATATATCAATTTGCATATTTTTTTTACATTTGGAAATGTGGAATAAATGGTTGATGATATCAGCAGTTGTAGAGGGATCAATATAATATTGGATCAGTTTTAACAGCTAAATTGGACCTTGTCCAAACCACATTTTCATTCAAATGGGCCATTCTAATAATAATTAAGATGCTTTAAAGTCATTTTACAAAAGATGTAAGCTGCTCTGATAATATCACTTCTGCTCTTCTGGCAATGCATAATTATCTTGAAAGCATTCATCTGCCTGATATTTTTGAAAAGGTAATTGTACTTGTCTTATATGTGGGGAATATTTTGTAGTTTTTCAAAACACAATTCAAATCCCTGAAAATTGAGGGGTCCGAGGCAATCTCTGAGCTTGGTTGTCACCCAAACTAGGCAACATCCTACTAATCACTGATGATATTGCTTAGTTTGAGTGGAATGGAACATCTGAAAGAAAACAAGCTCAGAGAGCAGCAAGGATCCCTCACAAGATCCCTATATGTTGCCTGCTGAATTTTGGACTATTTTTAATTTCTAAACAATTTTCAAGGGTAGCTCGATGCATTGCAACTGAAGCGTAGACAACCATTGCTAATTCCAACTGGCCAAAGAAAGATCACAATGGATGCACTTGCTGTAATAGTGCCTATGTACTTCTAATTATAGCTGCCACCTGCAAAGCCAGTGACAATTGGGAATCAAGCCACACTTAATAACAAGTGTGCCAGGAGTGGGATTCTACCTGTTCTCACCAGTTCTATAGAACCCCTTGTTAACTTTCGAAGCAGTTCGGAGAACCGGTAGTTAGAAGAAATCTCCTTTTGTTTGTTTTCCACCCTTATTACATTCTTGGCAGTATGCCAAGACTTACAGTTTCTGAAGGAGGTTTTTCTTTTACTTTTTTAAAGCGGAAGAGTTATTTTAAGCTTTTTACACTGCTGTTGGGAGGAGATACTCCCCTGGATATACTTCTAGCTACATGCAACAATCAGCACTTTGAAGAAATAATTGAATAACTGGAAAGGAGCTTTTAATGACAAGGAACCAAGATGAGTGACATTCAGCAAGGCTTCTTGGCTAACTAGAAAGATTGACATTCAAACGTGAATTTACAAACCCTTTCTGAGTTTTGGTCTAAAACTGATTTTTGGTGAAGTTTAATTCTGTCCTTGGTGACGTTTAATCCTGTGTTTATTGATGGGATAATTTTCCCTATTCAGCTTTGTTTGGAAGGAAAAAGGTTAAATTCTGTTCCTGAAAATAATCTGGCTAGTTCCTGTGTCTATTTATTCTGGTAATTGGTTTAACAAGCAACAGCTACTGTTGTGATTTAATTATTTGTATTGTGTTTGAATTTTTTCCTGCATCATAGTTTCTTTTTCTATCTGGGGAGGGGGTCTTTCTTCACTGCTTTAGTGGTATCTGTTGTGAACTAATAAAATACTCAAATAAAGTTTATCAAAAGCTTTAGAAAATAGCAGGGTTCTAGCCCTGCACTTCTGATTGGCCAATAATAGTGATATCAGATTGGTCCATTCAGGAGAATCTGATTGGCTGTTAATGAGCCATTCTCATTGGTTAAGGGGGTTAACACTCCACGTTTCCTATTGGTTACTAGAGCAGCAGCTTGCCTATAAAAGGGCTGCTTTTGCTCTAGGGTTTTGCTCTGTTCAGAATGTATAATAAAGAGTTGAAGTTCACTGTTCACTGTCTCGTCTCCGTTCCTTGCACCCATGTGCAGAACCGAACACTGGCGACGAGGATGGGATGCGGAGACATCAGAGCTGACTGAACACTACAGAGCACTAAACAGAGCACGTGGCTGAAGGCGCATCAATGGCGGAAACCATGACCGGCGGCACCATACCACCCGCTCCATTCGACCTGGCACAAGAAGACTGGGACTCATACATGGACTGGTTCCAGATGTTTCTAGAGACCAACAACTTGAAGGATGCCACTACTGGAAAAAAGAGAGCGGTATTCCTGACTCACTGCGGACCTGCCATTTTCAAGATGGCCAAGGCACTGGCGAAACCGGCTGAGCTGAAATCCATGGACTGGGACGTCCTCGAGCCCCTCCTATGGGCCCACGATGCACCTACTGTACCAACGCTTGTACGAAGACATGAATTTTACCAGAGAGACCAGCGGAAAGGAGAAAGCGTTGCAGATTTCATCGCGGATCTCCGGAACCTGGGAGGCCTCTGTGGGTTCGCCGACCTCGAAGAAGCTCTCAGAGACCGAATAGATCTGGGATTAGATGCACCATACGTGCAAAGCAAGCTGATGGTGAAAGGCGACATCAGCCTTGCAGATACCATCGCTGATGCTACTACAGCAGAAGCAACCAGGAAGTCGGCTGCCCGAATGTGCCGCACCAACGCCCCGCTCCGCCAACTCGCCGGCGGAACCTCACCTCGCCTTGAAGGACATGCAACAGCAACCCACCACGAGGACCTCGAATCGTCATCAGAAAGTGATGAGGAAGAAGTCAACTGGCTCTGGTCTGAACGAGACCAATGCCATCAGCGTAACCAGAGACTGCAGTATCAATGCACAGGCTGTGGGGCAAACCACCCATGATCAGACTGCAAATTCCTCAACACGCTCTGCCATATTTGTGGGAAGAGAGGCCACATAGGAAAGGTCTGTCGAAGCAAGATAGGAGCCAGCCCATTTCAGAGGGGGACCAACTATCGCCCACCCACAGGAAGTCATCCTGTGAATCGGGAACATTCGAACCACCAATGGAACAACCACTTCTACAGAAATAAACCACTAGCCCATTGAACGAAATGAGAAGAGGCACACCAAACCATCACGATTGGTCACGCATCATCATTAGATGCAAAGAAAATCCGGGTGAAGGTCACCATCGAGAACCAGCCCTGCGTGATGGAAGTCGATTCAGGATCATCCCTCTAGATGGTCTCCTGGAAGACCCTGAAACAATTGATCCCTGCCGTCCGGCAGCAAGAACCCAAAGAACCCAAAGAGTCATTCTCAAGGACTATCAAGGAAACCGAATTCCGGTCGTTGGATCCAACCTGGTCCAGGTCTCATTCAAAAATCGTACGGCATCCTTACCATTGACTGTTGTCGACCGTGATCGGCCTAGTCTGTTAGGCCTTCAATGGTTCACTCCACTTGGGATTGAGGTAGCCGGCATTCACCAGACCAGCAGCAACAACTGGGAGGAGGCCCTCGTCCAGGAATTCCAGAACGTTTTTGCAGACAAACTAGGCGAGTACAAGGGGACTCCGATATCATTTAACCTTAACCCTGAAGTGGCCCCCATCCGCCTTAAGCCTCGTCGAGTCCCTTTTGCCCTTAAACCAAAGATTGATGAGCAGCTTGATAAATTAATAGCCCAGGGTGTTTTAGAACCAACTGACCATGCTCCTTGGGAAACCCCAATCATAACACCCATCAAACCGGATGGATCGTTAAGAATTTGTGGGGACTACCCTGCCACCCTGAATCACACCCTTCAACAGAGCCGTTACCTGGTACCGGTGGTACAACACCTCCTCCATTCCCTGGGGGGCGGAAAGATCTTTGCTAAATTGGATTTAGCACAGGTGTACCAACAACTGCCTGTCGATAAAAAAACAGCAGAGGCACAAACAATCATTACGCACCAAGGCGCTTTTAAGTGCAACCGCCTCCAATTCGGAGTTAGCATGGCCCCAGGGATCTTTCAGAGCTTGATGGAGAGACTGTTACAGGGAATAAAAGGGGTCATACCATACTTTGATGATGTTTTAATTGCTGCCCTTAATAGAGAAATACTAAAGGAGCGGCTTAGACTCGTTCTCCAGAAATTTAAAGACTCTGGCCTTAAAGTTAAAAAAAATAAATGTCAACTGTGTACAGATAAAGTAGAGTTCCTGGGGTACCTAATCGATAAACAAGGCATTCACCCCACCAGTAGCAAGTTAAGGGCAATCAAGAACATCCCAAGACCCAGAAACAAGACTGATCTCCAAGATTTTCTGGGGCTTATCAATTTTTACAACATCTTCCTGCCCCACAAAGCAACCGTAGCCGAGCCCCTACATCGGCTTCTCGATAAAAAGCAACCTGGATTTGGGGGCACCGAGAGGAACACACGTTCCAACAAGTGAAAAACCTATTAACTTCAGATGCTGTTTTAATGCAGTATAACAAGACTTTGCCTTTAACAATCACATGTGATGCGTCACCTTTTGGAGTAGGAGCCATTTTGAGCCATGTATTACCAAACGGTAGTGAAGCCCCTATTGCCTATTTTTCAAGAACTCTATGAAAGGCTGAACATAACTATAGTCAAATTGATAAAGAGGCTCTTGCTGTTGTATCTGCTGTTAAATGGTTTCATGAATATGTTTATGGACGAGTTTTTACTATTGTTACTGACCACAAACCTTTGCTGGGGATTATAGCGGGAGACAAGCCAACCCCCTATATATTATCACCTAGAATGACTCGCTGGTTGGAGTTTTTGGATGTGTACAATTATTAGCTGCAGCATCGCCTGGGGAAAGCCATTCCCCACGCTGATGCATTGAGCTGTGCACCACTTCTGGAAACCGTTGATGACCCAGCTCCAACCCTTACAACGCTCCAGATTGAAACGCTGCATTCACCGCTGCTGACCACTAGAGATATCGCGATCGAAACAAAATGCGATCCTATCTTAAAATGGGTTCTTAGCTGGGTTGAACGAGGATGGCCAGTAGATCAAAGCCCTGACGACTTTATTCCCTTCAAGAATCGACAAACGGAACTTTTTCGCAAAAGGGCTGCATCCTGTGGGGGGAAAGAGTCGTCGTCCCAGAGCGGTTACAACAAGTGGTACTAAAGACACTGCATGAGGGCCACCCCAGTATCATGAGCATGAAAGCGCTCGCACGAAGCTACGCGTGGTGGCTGGGCATCGACAAACAAATCAAAGCCTGGGTAAAGACTTGTTATAAGTGCCAGGAGGTTAGCAATACCCCACCAAAAGCAACTCCGACAGAATGGGAAACACCTCGGGGACCGTGGTCCTGCATTTATATTGACTTTGCAGGACCTACTAAGGGACATACATTCCTATTGACAGTGGATGCCTACTCAAACTGGCTCGAGATCCACGAAATGAAAAGTACTACAACTGAGTCTGTCATCCGGAAATTGAACAGATTATTCACGATGCATGGACTGCCAGACGTTCTGGTATCCAACAACGGACCACAGTTTACCGTGCTTTCTTTTGAACAATACTTAGCGGACCGCGGTATTCGCCATGCACTAACTTCGCCAGTGTACCTGCGGCTAATGGAAGAGCCGAGCGCATGGTACAGTTTGTTGAAAAAACCCTCTACAAGATGGACTATGGGGACATTGAAGATAAGATAAATAGAATACTCCTTCTCCAACATATCACTCCACACAGCGTCACCAACAAGACTCCAGCGGAACTATTAATGGGACGCAAACTCCGCTCCCACCTCGACCGGCTTCACCCGTCCTACGAGCCAGAGAAACCCTGTGGATCTAGCGGAAAATGCTGCGAGTTCCAGATAGGTGACTTAGTTTTCGCCAGAAACCTCTCTGGTGAACCGTTGGCGATCGAGGCCACTGTTATTCAAGCCACTGGACCCAGGTCGTAATGGGTGAAAACCTGTGATGGAAAAATATGGAAACGCCATATTGATCAGCTTCGCTCGAGGCTACAACCTAGTTTCCACGACTCTGGTAACTCCCAAACTGAAGGGGGAGGGGATGTCGAAGAAACCGAATTCGAGATGGCGGAAAGCAGGAACTAAAGAAGTCAGCCATGAAGCGTGACTAATGAAGAAGGATCAAGGATGGGGGTGGCCTTGCCACAGAGGAACAACCCAGCAGAGGCAAGCCCGCAAGGGCCAGAGAACAACAACGGGAACACTAGTGGCACCGAGTCGTCCAACAAAGAACCACCAGCACCTGACTTGCCCAAAAATGCCCCGCCCAAACAGGCTTACGGACAAGAATCAGTGGGACAGCGTAAATCCAATAGACAGTCGAAGCAACCTTCCTACCTCAGAGACTACGTCACCGCACCCCCCAAACGGAACCCGGGGGGAAGGGGTGTTGTGAACTAATAAAATACTCAAATAAAGTTTATCAAAAGCTTTAGAAAATAGCAGGGTTCTAGCCCTTCACTTCTGATTGGCTAGTGATATCAGATTGGTCCATTCAGGAGAATCTGATTGGCTGTTAATGAGCCATTCTCATTGGTTAAGGGAGTTAACACTCCACGTTTCCTATTGGTTACTAGAGACGCAGCTTGCCTATAAAAGGGCTGCTTTTGCTCTAGGGTTTTGCTCTGTTCAGAATGTATAATAAAGAGTTGAAGTTCACTGTTCACCGTCTCGTCTCCGTTCCTTGCGCCCATGCGCAGAACCTAACAGTATCTGGCACTGTCCTTTTGGGGTGTACTTCCAAGAGGCAGGATGCAAGTTTGGCACTAATTTTTTTCTGCCTTTTGGGGGGGGGCATGTGACCTTTCCTTAAATCTGGGTGATTTTCTTACAATATCTTGTGAAGTGAGTGAGACCAAATGGTATCTTTAAGTGGCGCAAATGGTTCTAGGGATTGCTTTTCCTGGGTATGCTCTTTCTGGAGAACTTAAATGATCTCTTTGCTAAAGGGTTTCACTTTATGAGCAAGAGTTGGCTGCTGATAGTTATCATTGCATTTTAACTATTTTCATTCCTCAGGGTGCTCTGGCACCTTTCCTGATTTGTAACTCTGGCCTGCAGGTATTTTTAATCTAATGACTGGTATTTAGAGCAGCTTTTTGCAAGCAAAGAAGCTTTTTGTATGTTTTTACAGGTAATCCTTGACTTACAATAGTTCATTTAGTGACCATTCAAAGTTACAATGGTACTGAAAAAAGT
The DNA here is from genome assembly GCA_033807585.1 of Hydrophis major. Lineage (NCBI taxonomy): Eukaryota > Metazoa > Chordata > Lepidosauria > Squamata > Elapidae > Hydrophis > Hydrophis major. The sequence goes on from CM066328.1 coordinate 352,163,303, forward strand.
GATTTATGATCATTTTTCACACTTACGACCGTTGCAGCATCCCCACTGTCATGAGAGGCCAGGTGAGGAGGAGTGCCCCTTGATGTGAGTGACACTGAGTTTGCCACACCCACCCAGTCATATGACCACCAAACCACACCCACCAACTAAGCCACACCCACAGAACCTGTTGTTAAAAAGTTTGAATCCCACCCCTGAAGCGTGCTTTTTCTGAAGGAATGCAGTCTGATCCAAAATCTCCTCAATTCAGAGTTCATATTTCTTTTTACCATCTTTTTTAAAATTTAATTTCAGCTTGTTCTCTCTTATCTAGCCCATTACCGAGATTAGCCAAGGTTAAGAGTACTGTTTGTTTCTTGGAGTTAGAAGGAAGGAACCGGAAACACCATTTTAATGGCATTTTTTGCCAAAGCTATGAATGATCTCTCTAGTGGTTTCATCTTGATATTAAGCAGATTCAAGAGAAGTCTATGGGATGACCTAAGTGTTTAATAGAGACTCTCAGCACCATCTTCTGAGCATATCCCAACTGCATCCTAAAGCTACTGCAAAACAGTACCCCTAAGACCCAACATGAAGTATACAATGATTGATGCTATTTAAAGCAGCCAAAATGTCTAAAAGTACTAGTAGGGTTGCATTCCCCCATTATAAAGGAATTCAGAGAAAATTTTGTATGAAGGACTTGGAGGAACAATTACTTCACCCAAAGTTTGAAATAAACATGTGACAGAAACCCAGAAGTATAAGATGGGGGGAACGGGACAGAGAGAAATTTGAAAGTTTTTCAAGATTCTGTTATACTATAATAAAGTAGTATTGCTGGTATCTCTGTGGTGTTTGCCTCTTGACCTGACCTACCTAAATAACATCCATCTGTATTTCTGGTGTAGGTCATTTACCAAGGAAACCAAAGAAACCTCAGTACTGTATCCTAGTTGAAATGTGTCTAACATTTAGTTGAAATGTGTGCAAAAAAAAACCAAAACATTTTTTCCCACAAGCATCTGAGGCTATCCTTTTCTCAAACTCCTTACTCAAGAATGGAATTTTTGAACTGGGCTATTTTTAGAATGATTTTCTGGTTCAAAGGAGAGACCAACTGAAGTACATTCACTGACCAAAGTTTGAGAGATGCCTCCTATTTCCCTTGTAGCACTTATGGTTCCTTCAACAATCTGGTGCTTTCTACTTGTGCCCTTAATACTCAGAGACACTGTGGGGATGCATCTGAGTTCAATATAACTGAAGGGCATGAGCCTGAACGTCAATGTTTATGCATTTAACCATGTTTATTGAGAAGCTTTGGCTGTTTGACAGCTGGCTAAATGTAAAGATAAAAGCTGGTATTTTTTTAAGGAGGAATTTTTGTTGCAAAAAATATTTATTGAAACATAATCAATTAATTAATTATTTAAATGTTTAGAAAAAAGATCAGTAGTTAAATATACAGTCGGGCTCTTAATCCTAGATATAACAGGCATAAAGTATGTAGGATTATTATATTTTTCAAAAACTGAAACAATAAATAAAATATATGGCATGAAAATCCTCTGTGATCACATTAAGAGCAACTGCATTCTCTTCGCAGATGATGTAAAGCTGTTCAATACCACAGACAATACTGCTATCCTTCAAAAAGATCTTGACTATGTATCAGAATGGTCAGACAAATGGCAACTTCAAATCTCAACAATAAATGCTCTTGCATACTGGCAAAAAAAAAAATCAGAAAATAAAATAGAAGCTGAATAGTCAAGACCTTGTTGATGATCCAAGCTCTGTAAAGGACCTTGGAATACTCATCTCTAATGATCTAAGTGCTAGAGCCCACTGTAACTACCTAGCCAAATTAAGAGTTGTTAACCTAATCTTGTGCAGCTTTTTCTCTGATAATATCACACTACTAACTAGAGCACACAAAATATTTGCTAGACCAATACTCGAATACAGCTCATCAGTCTGGAACCCACATTTTGTATCTGATATTAGCACAGTTGAGAAAGTCCAGAAATATTTCACAAGAAGAGTTCTCCACTCCTCTACTCATTGTAGAATACCTTATCCCGCCAGACTTGAAATTCTAGACCTAGAAAACCTTGAATTACACCATCTTTGGTCTGATCTAAGTATGGTATATAAAATCATACATTGCAATGTCCCACCTGTCAATGATTACTTCAGCTTCAACCATAGCAACACAAGAGCACACAATAGATACAAACTCAAGGTTAACCGCACCAAACTTGATTGCAGGAAATACGACTTCAGCAACAGAGTGGTTAATGTCTGGAATATTCTGCCTGACTGTGGTTTCATCCCCAAACCCCCAAAACTTTAACCTTAGACTTTCTACTATTGACCTCATCCTTTTCCTAAGAGCTCTGTAGGGAGCGTGCATAAGTGCACCAATGTGCCTACCGTCCCTGTCCTATTGTTTCTTTTTATTTTTCTTATATGTACCCATTTCATGTATTCATAACTATGCATATACTTATATCTGTTATCTTGTAAGCAATTGACAAATCAAATCAAATAAAAAAATAAAAAAAATAAAAAAGGTTTTCCCCTGTTTTAATGGCACCAGTAACAGAACACAGAATACAAAATAACAGAGTTGGAGAGACTTTGGAAGTCTTCTAGTGATCTAGTCCAACCCTCTCCTCAGGCAGGAAACTCTATACCAGTTCAAATAGGTGGCTGTCCAGGCTTTTCTTGAAAATGTCCAATGTTGGAGCATTGATGTTGGAGCACCGATGATGTCCTTCTTTTCATTAAAGGATACATACCCAATTCCTGCAATGGTTCTTTCTATATTTTAGCTCCAGTCCCCTAATCATCTTTTGTTGCTCTTCTCTGTACTCTTTCCAGAGTCTCAACATATTTTTTACATCGTGGTGGTAGCAGTATTCCAAGTGTGGTCTTACCAAAACATTATGAAGAGGTATTAATACTTCAAGTGATCTTGATTCTATTCTTCTGGTAATACAGCCTAGAACTGCATTGGCTTTTTTTTTTTTGGCAGCTGCAGCAAATTGCTGGCTCATATTTAAATGATTGTCCACTAGGATTCCAAGATCCCTCTTGAAGTTATTGCTATTGAGTTAGATATCATCTATATTATACTTCTGCATTTAGTTTTTTTTTTTTTTTGCTAAATATAGAACCTTACTTTTTCCACCATTGAATTTCATTTTGTTAGATAGGACCCATTGTCCAGGTCTGTCAAGTATCAACTATCTTCTGGAGTGTTGTCTAGAATATTTTTATTTATATGGTAGTGATTGCTGATTAATGGCTAGTTTCAATGCTTAATTGGTTCCTCTGGCATTCTTTGAGCCAATAATAGTTCATAGAAGTATATCATATGCTACATTATGCATCCACTAATGTTTTTTATTCCAGATGTTTTCAAAATTAGCCAAAGCACTCACTGCTTGTGTCTGTAATATTGTTGTATAATGTTAACTCTTTATAAACTGTAAACAAAGCTACTTTAAACAGCTGATTATACTAACTGTAGGAATATATTGAGCTCTGACATATAGTACTTGATGTCTATGATTAAGTATAGTCATTTAATTTTGCATCCAGGCCAAAATACACTATTCAGGTATTTCAAGAGATGCCAGTTTTATTTGACATATTTTCCTCTTCTGGTGAAAAAGGCATGTTCTTAATTAGTTCAGTTTCTGGAGGTGAGCTGAGAATGTATTACTCAAAGTCTACATCAAGTTAATGAGAGATATTTCATCCAAATCTTGATGTATTTTAAACTATTCTCTATAGCAACACAGTCTCCTGCTCATTTCTCTTTACTGAGAAGTCTTCATTATTAATACTCCTTTGATTTAGAATATGGCAGTGGTTCATGTTTTTTTAAAATAATGAGCTCTTAGAATTGATCTTTAGTGTAAGTCAGATGATGGAAGATTTGGAACACTGAGTGTCATTATTGCAAGACTGCAGTCACTTAACTATTTGATTGGTAACATTTCAGCAAAGAAATCAAATGTGTAACTATAGAATGAAGAATATCTGTTAGTCTGGCTAGAATACTTATGAAAAAGAATAAAAAAATTAGTATCAATGATTTGCAAAAAATAGCAAATGCAACTTTTAACTGATAAAAAAATAAAGAAAGAGAGAGAGAGAGAATAGGTTTTTCCTATAACCTTTTCATGGGCAGTGTTTTCCCGCAGAAGTCAGCAGCTGACTTAGGACATACAAACATAAGCAACACTGTGCTGGATTGGATCCCTGGCTCATCAGAACAGAGAGCACTCTGTTCTCATAATAGCCAACCAATTGCACAATGAAACCCATTAATTTTCCAGCAGATGGCTTTTAGAGGCAGCCCCAATGCCATCATGGCTGATAGCCATTAATCCCTATGACTTTCATGAATTAGTCCAACCCTTCATTGAAAGCAGCCAAACTGGTAGCCCGTACTACAGGTTGTGATAAATGGAAATTTTGGAGGAAGGAACTTTTGGAGGGATTTAATAGAAGTGTAATGATTAAAAGTCTAAAATGAATTGAGACAGCATTGGCTGTCCCCTTTCATGTAGAGGAGCTCATATTATAGCTAGTTATAGCAACTTTGGGATATTCTGCCAATAATATTGGAACTTTAAATAAGAAAGAATTGTAAAAAGAGGTTGCAGGAATACGACAAGACATTCACACTAAAATCACACAAGAGATTTGGCATAATATTATTATAACAGAATAAAAGAATAGCCAGGTTTGAAGGGACCTTGGAAATCTTCTACTCCAACCCCTACTCAAGAAGGAAATCCTAAACATATCAGACAAATGGGTCTCCAATGTCTTCTTAAAACCTCCAATGTTAGAGTACCCACAACTTCCGGAGGCAAGTTGCTCCACTGATTAATTTTTCTCCCTGTCAGGAAATTTCTCCTTCATTCTAGGTTGCATCTCTCCTTGATTAATACCCATCCATTGCTTCGTGTTCTACCTTCAGGTGCTTTGGAGAATAGGTTAACCCCTTACTCTTCTTTGTGGCAGCCCCCTAAGATATTGAAACACTGCTATCATGTTACCCTAGTCCTTCTTTTCGTTAAACTAGACATACATTATGGATGTTTTGTTTTATTATTTATTATAAATTATTTTATTATTATTAAATTGTTTTATTATTATTATTTATTATTATTTATTATATAAAATATCCACAAATATATTACTTAGTAACAGGGCAATCCTCCCTTCACTGAAGTTAGAACTAGCCTGTGAAGAAAGGGATGTAGGAAGAAGGAAGCATGAAGCATACAGCCTTACCTAGGGAAGGTAATGTAGAAGAAAAGCTGGCAGAGCTGGGGCAGAGTCAAACAAGTAATCTGTCTAGAGTTGTTATATTCCCACAAAAGGTTTGAGTACAACTCCTTTTGAATTCAGTTGACTTTTTAGGTAGCGCCAATTTAGTGCTGACTATTAGTTGACTAGATTCTTGAAAATAGACATGATCAATGATTTATCTTAACTTGAACTTAATGTGTAGTCTCAATTCTTCACATCTGACAAGAAAGTAGCAGTCTAAGCTTAGGAATTTCTGTATATAACTATATGGAAACTTACCTTGATGTTTTGATTTATATCTGTCTTAAAACATTTGTAGCATGTTTTAACAATCCTGAGGTCATTTACAACAGATAATCCTATTATTTAAGTGGGAGAAGAAAAGCAAAGAGGGTGAATGAAGCATGCAAGATTCTACCTCCTTGGGATTCAATTATAATGACTAATTTATTATTTTAGTATATTTTGAAGAAATATGTTACTTTTGTATTAATTATGGTCTCTCTCTCTCTCTCTCTCTCTCTCTCCCTTCCCCCTCAGAATCATATGGTTAGGCCATATAACTGATATAAATAAAAAAATAAGTCGTATTTATAAAAATAGTGATTTTCTCTATTGCTCCCTGGTATATTTTCTCTGGATTGTCAGTATTTTCTGTTAGATGTCTTACAGAATTAACACAAATTACTATGATGCACAAGCACGGAATCAAAAATAGAATGTACTACACTATTAATAATTGCCAACCACATATTTTTAAGCATCTGAATCTTTAAGCATCTGAATTTTTTTAAGCATCTGAATTTTTAAGCATCCATTTTATGAGTGGACTACAACATTCTTTTCCAATACAGGTCCTGCTGTGAGGCTTACATGATGCAAGTCTTTAATGCATATCTTCTACCTGTAAAACAAACATACCCCAAAGCAGCTTAGCTGCTGACACAAGATTGATCCATCTTTTGAAATGAAAGATTCTAAGGCAATGAATCCTAAGAACTGGTTCCATTTACATCCAGAAAGAAGAAGGCTGGGGCAAACCTTGTCTACTTTCTTATCTTCAGATGCTTATTTTGCTCTTAGCATTCCTCCCTTCAAAGAAAGTCATAAGTTCTTATTCCTTTTAAAACCTTGGTCTGGTATCTTGAAAGAATATGAGATCAATGAAAAGATAAAGAGTTACAATATACCATATAGCTCTTCTGTGTAGCTCCCATTGCTGCTTCCCTTTGAATCAATAGAATTTGTACAGAAGAACTTCATGGGGGAATTAGTTGGAAGGAATATTTATAATAAACCAAGACAAACTCAAGGAACCACACTAGGAGTCCAATTCATGTAAAGGCATAATTATAGCAACATGATTTCAGTAATTTCATTTAATCAATAACTTGAATAAATAAATCAAAGCTTTTGTTATATTTTTCTTAGATAGCAGCTGAATGGGCTCTTTGGGGATTATCCTCCTAATTATATACCATGTAGATACCATTTTTCTGAATGCCTGAGGTAACTTGTGATAAACAAATATAGAAAAGTAATATTAAAACTTAATACTGTAGCCATTAAAAAAAAAATCAGTAAAATAAAAATTTGCCAACAACATATTGATGACCTCAGCAATTTCATCATAACACAGATCAATAAGGAACTCTAAAATAGTTTATTATTGCCTTACTGCATTCTTTAAAAAACACTAATCCTGAAACAAAATCAAAATAATGAATAGAAAAAGTTTACACCCAATTCAGAGAAAGTTCATTCTACTTAAGTCCAATTGATTTTAACACCCAATTTGCTTTAGATCACAGTTTTAAGTATTAAAATATATTGTTTTGGTGATGAATACATTTCAATCATAATTCAAAGAGTGGACTTGAACATGGGTCTTTTAATGTTCCCTAATCCATGACTTCCCCTTCTCTCTGTCTCTCCCTCTCCTACCTACCTACAGTATCTACCTACCTATCATCCATCCATCCATCCATCCATCCATCCATTGATTCATCCATCCAATAATATTCCATAGTGGTGCTATGTTTAATGAAGACATATTTAAAGTGAAGCAAATGAATTACAAAATATAAAGAACAAAATCAAGGACACTTGAATATAAAACCTGCTTAGTTATGGTGTTCAAATCCATGCTTTTCCTAACTGACATTGAACAATACTCAACTATCACAAACAATGGATATGATTCTGTCTTTAGTCAATTTTCCCTCTAAGAATAGAGATATAGTTTTATTTCCTTAGTTTGCTTTTAGTGGGACTCAGTGACAATCAATGGTTTGGGAATTTTATTATTTTGTAGAGCAGGAGAGAGCAGGAGATATTCACTGGAAATCAGGTGTATTTTCTTAAGATGCAACGATCCCCTAATGAATACTGTTTAAGTGTACTTCAGAGTAGGAGAAACAATGAATACCCCAGACAATTTAACACTAACGTTTTTAAATGCGCCTTTAAGTTGTAAGCATTTTCCAAAGAAAACCATTTAATCATCTCATTTTAAAAATGAATTATTTAAAGAACATTCAGAGATTCAGTTTGATCAAATCTCTGAATTGAATAGAATTTTCAAGCTAGATTAATGACTCAAATAAATTAATTGAACCAAAAAGGACTCTTAAATCAGTCTGGAAAATTGAATCACATGGATACAATTTGACAGTTCCAAATCTTTGTATCATTAAACTGGAATAATGTGCTGATCAACTGGAATCAGGAGTGATCTGTGTACCCCAAGGAAACCTGCAGATGAACATACCCATTGGCAAATCACACTCAGCTTAAATATCACAGAAGGAAAGTAAGATTTTATATAGACTAGATTAAATTTCTGATGGGAAATTTGGGATAGAAATATGACAAATAAAATATACAAACAAAAACAAAAAAGATTTACTGGTATGTAAAAGAAGGTTTTATTGGGAAAAAAAAGTTGGTTCCTTCCAAAAAAGAATGCAATTTGCTTTAGACTCTGCACTTATAGTTACTTTTCAGAAAAAAAAAGAGAAATGTCACTTTTTGATAAATAGTACCCGTTGGGTATGAAAGGAAATAGAGGTAGGTCAAGAAATTGAGACCTGTGAGCATGGGAGAGGAAACAATGACCACTGGAAGGAAAAAAAATAATTAGATTGCACACCATTTTGGAGGAGGAGAGATAGGAAATATTTATCAAGCATTTGCCACCCATCAATTCTGCTCATCCATTTTTCCTACTGGAAGATTCAAATTTCATGGCTGCTGTGCTGAAATATAACACTCTGACTATCCTGGCCATGTTTAGAAAATGAGGGAAATGTTTTTACTGTATTTTGTTGAAAGGGCTGCTGGAAGGTTCTGTTTTAAAAACACCATTTACAAATGCAGACTGCGACAATCCAAATTGTTCCAAAACTGTGTTGCCAAAATTCTGCTGAGAGATGTCTGGCATGGTTTTTATATCCTTCTCCAAATAAGGAGCAAAATAGGTATGAGAATACACTAATTTGAGGTTTTACTTTTCCAGGAAAAAATACCCCACCGCCCTGGAAAAAAACCCACCTCATTCTGTCTGCCAATATCAATATACCACTGGATACAGATTTTTTTTAGCCTTAGAAATACACGGAGAAAAAGAGAAGAGGCAGAGAAAATGTGACTGGTGACTGCAGGAAACCCTGCTATCCTAGTATATTATTTAAAGGAGCCAGACTTGGTTCAAGAAAATGGGTCTGAATTCCTGCTCAGTTGTGAAGTTCTCCGGAGCCTTGACTCCACTGTCTAGTTTACAAGCCGGTTGTAAGAACAAATCAAGGCATCAGATACATTCCAAATTCTCTGCCTCATCTGTGTCAGGAAGGGATAAATGGATATTATTATAAATTAATTAAGGTGGGTGGATGGGTGAGGAACCTTATTATTTGAAGGCTAAATTGAAGGAATATTTGATACACAAGAGCAATGCTTCGGTCTTTTTAAAAATTAAAAATGAATATATCAAGGATCCTTGATATATCTGAATAATAATACCCCTTTCCCTGTTAGGAAATGGATTTCATTAGGGCAATTTCATCTAAAGAAAGATTCCAACTTGGTGCCTATCAAATTTATTGTACTTCCTTAGGCTGGCTTGGTCCAACATATTTGAAATTTACCCAGTTGGGGAAGTGAGGTTTAAGCATTTTGGTGAGATAAGTATATAATATTATTGTGTAGATATCCTCATATTGTTAATACAGAATATTCATTAGTGTAGAAATATCAACATCTACTTCTGGCTGTAAGGCTCAGGAAAAAAAAAAAATCCTTTGCAGAATTGAAAAAAAAAAGTTGAGAAAAACCTTCCTCCCCTCCTCCCCTCATATGCAAAAAAAATCTTTTTGAAATGTTGACATAGGCAGGTTGGTAGACTGGCATGCAAAAGAAATGTGTATTTGGCACAGTTTAAATTCAGTTCCAATTAATATTTTAGGGCATCATGTATTGATACCTCAAGGATTCAATGAGAAATCAGAATTAAAAACATAAAAAGACAAGATAAAAGCTACTGACTATCATAAATAGAGTATTTACCAACAATGTTATTTCACAACTGACCCTGAAAACCTGTGAGATGTCACAGCCAATGGGAGCCTGAAGAAGTTAGGCAGGGAATAGCAATAGCAATAGTACTTAAACTTATATACAGCTTCAGTGTTTTACAGCCCTCTCTAAGCTGTCTACAGAGTCAGCATATTGCCCCCAACAATCTGAGTCCTCGTTTTACTGACCTCGGAAGGATGAAAGGCTGAGTCAACTTTGAGCTGGTCAGGATTGAACTGCTGACAGTTGGCCATCAACAGAATTAGTGTGAAATATTGCACTCAAACCATTGCATCACCACAGCTCTTTTGCAAGAATCCTGGCAATATCCAGAGACTTACTTCTTGTTATTGATAATGTAGTAGAATCAGTGTGGTAGGGTGATAAAATTGCAAATATGTTTGGAAATTTGAAAAGGTGTGGAGATGGATGTTGAACAAATGTTTGAAAACATTCAGCTTAGTAACCTGAAATATTTGGAAATTTTCATAGCAGCAGCTGAAGGAGATTTGGTTAAATTTCTTCAGATTAGGAAAAGGACTTGAGTGGTACTCACATGAGTTAACCCAGTTGCCCTCCTACTAAAGCACTTAATGCCTATGCCCTATTCACCCACTATGTGCCTTGGACATTGGGCTGCCATGTGTGTAAATGGACTGTATACACATATTGATGTAGACACCAAGTTTTGCAAAATGTTCAAAACATGCTAGCATGTCTGCAGTTCCTTCTCATGAAGCATTGAAGGAGAAAGCCCTTTGGAACGCTGGCATTGCTGACTTAAAAGCTACCTTTCGTGCATGTGCACAGATGACACTTTAGCTGGGACCACCAAAGAAGCAAGAGTTCTAGAGATAGTCATTGAAATAGCTGCACATGTTTTCTGAACATCACATCTGCTCTAATGCTTTGAAGTGAGGTGCTTCCTTTGCATTCACATCCTTTATAAACTCATTGTCTTGAAAGTGTTGCATGCTTAAGTGCTTATCTATACAGTGGCAATTGGCCAAGGATCCTCATATGTCCAGGAGTGCAGAAGTGTCTTGAAACTGTGACATTTGGGTTGTGGTACAACCCTCTATGTTCTCCAGCAAGTAAGAGAAAAACATGTACAGAAAAGCAACATTTAGATGTTTGGATCCAAGGAGGCATTTAGCCGCCTGCTCATGTGAAAATGATGGGATTTATTTGCAAGAGCAAAGTACATTTTCCACTCACAAAGGCAAATGCCCCTGCCCTTTGCTTTTCAATGTTGTTTACCATAGTTACTATCTATTCAGTTTGGATGAGGCACAGCTGCTGCCTTCAGGAACAGAGGAGAGAAGCCACTTCTCACAGGGACATTATTTCTTCTAAAGAGCAAATGCTCTTAGACAAAAAACAAAACAAAACACACAATTCAGTTTCTCTCAATACCCTCAACTTCCTCCTGGCATTGGCAGACAGCTTGGGCTGTGATGACTTTACAAGCAGGAAAAGTTTTACATATTGGTTTATGCTTTATGGGTCTGGAACACAAAGTTTTAACAACATGGACAAAAGATAGATAAAACCTTTTTCCAGACACCCACTTGCATGCATGTTAGATATTTCAGCAATGGACCTCCTTGTCATATGAAGTGAATTAAATGAATCCAGTTTATGTCACTGGTCTGTACCACTTTCACGTCACTGGTCTGTACCACTTGTGCCAGTAGAGGAGGCATGCTGTGGGTCCTGTCAGCCCAATTATTCCAGCTGGTGGGATCCAGGAGGAAGGCCTTCTCTGCTGTTGCTCCTACCCTCTAGAACATCTTGCCACTGATGTGATGGCCCCAACCCTCCTATCTTTTCATAAGGGCCTACAGACATCTCTAGGATAGAGATGGCGGCGCGTATAGACGCAGCGGCTTATGGCTCTCCCGTTCGGTGCTCTTTTCGGTGCTTTTTTCCGCTGTTTGTATACGTCTTCTGGACTATCGGCTCTACGAGCCAACTCTATACACGATCAGATATTATAGACATTGGAATTCAATGCCAGATGTCTGTTTCGAGTGACTTTCATCGCGTCCATAACATCCCCGATGAGATAGCGAGACCAGCGGGCTCTCCGTGGATTGTTGTCGGGGCCAGGAGGCGGCGAAGACGGAGGAGGGAGAGGAAGCAGAAGCGAGGCTGTAGGTCTGGCGTTATGCTTAGGCTGAGGAAACATCCATTCAAGCCACCTCTTCCGAGTCTGTATCTCGCCAACGCCAGATCCCTGGCACATAAAACGGATTATTTACAGCTACAGCTCGCCGGTAACCGCTATGTTCGAGACTGCTGCGTCATGGTAATTACTGAAACATGGCTACATTCTGGGATACCTGACGCTAGCATGCAGCTGGCAGGCCGTACTTTTTTACGCTGGGACAGAACGAAGGACTGTGGTAAGAGCAGAGGAGGGGGGCTCTGCATCTACGTACATGAGAACTGGTGTAATAATGGGACAGTTATAGATAATCATTGTTCCCCGGATCTTGAGTACATGTCTGTAAGATGTCGGCCTTTTTTTCTACCGAGAGAGCTAACTGTTGTGATCGTTACGGCGGTGTATATCCCGCCCGACGCAAACACAGATAAGGCACTCTCTCTCCTGCTGAATACCATAAACGAACAGCAGCAGGCTTACCCTGATGGTGTTCATATTATTGCAGGAGACTTTAATAAGGCCAATCTGAAAACTGTACTCCCGAAGTTTTACCAGTATGTTAAGTGTGCCACGAGGGGAGAAAATACTCTGGATCATGTTTATACCAACATTAAACATGCATACAGAGCCATACCCCTCCCCCACCTTGGGTATTCAGATCATCTCTCCCTCCTGTTATCCCCAGCTTATACCCCCCTCAGACGCAGTAGCAGGCCCATTACGAAGACTGTAACGATTTGGCCTGAGGATGCACTTAGTAGACTTCAAGACTGCTTTGAACAGACAGACTGGAAGATGTTCCAACATCAAGAGTTGGAAATGCATACAAGTACGGTGCTGGACTATATCAAGTTCTGCATCGGAAATGTGACTGTAGACAGAAACATCCGGGTCTTCCCAAATCAGAAACCCTGGATGACTACTCAAGTCCGTGGACTTCTTAAAGCCCGTGACGTAGCCTTCAGGTCAGGCGATAGAGCTTTGTATACAGTCGCCCGAGCTGACCTGAGGAGGGGGATTAAGAAAGCCAAGATGGATCACAGGAGGAGTATTGAGTCCCACTTGTCTAGCCATAACACACGGGAGGTGTGGAAGGGCATACATGACATCACTAATTATAGGGGTTGTCACGGAACAACAGAACATCTGAGTGCAGCGCTAGCAGAGGAGCTGAATAACTTCTTTGCTCGCTTTGAAGTTTCACAACAGCGTACAGCTGCACCAGCCCTACTCCCTCCTCCAATTACATTCAGTTCTGCTACCCCACCCAGTATTTTTTCTGTGACGGAGGATGACGTCAGACGGGTGTTCCGAGCAGCGAACCCCAGAAAGGCAGCTGGCCCAGATGGAGTCCCTGGCAAGGTGCTTAGGGCATGTGCCCCCCAGCTTGCCTCCATCTTCAGAGATATTTTCAACCTCTCCCTGGCCCAGGCAGTTATACCATCCTGTCTGAAATCTGCCATAATCATCCCTGTGCCGAAGAAATCTCCCATCTCCAGCCTCAATGATTACCGCCCAGTGGCGCTTACTCCTGTAATCATGAAATGTTTTGAGAGGCTGGTGCTCCGGCACATCATGAATCATCTCCCCTTGGATTTTGATCCTTATCAGTTCGCTTACCGCACTAATCGGTCTACGGAGGATGCCATAGCCATAGCTCTGCACGCTACGCTGAACCATCTGGAGCAACGGCAGAGCTATGTCCGGATGCTTTTCGTGGACTACAGCTCTGCCTTTAATACAATCATCCCAGGAATTTTAATCAAAAAACTGGATACATTGGGTTTGCCCCCCCTTACTTGTGCCTGGATAAAGAACTTCCTGAGTGATCGGCCCCAGATTGTGAGGCTTGGTCCCCACCTTTCTTCCACACGTACGCTGAGCACTGGCTCCCCACAGGGCTGTGTGCTGAGCCCACTCCTGTACTGCCTCTATACCCACGACTGTAGTCCACACCATGATAGCAACCTCATTGTGAAGTTTGCTGATGACACCACGGTGGTTGGACTCATTTCGAGGGGAGATGAGGCAGCTTATAGGAAGGAGGTCCTGATGTTGGCTGCTTGGTGTTCGGACAATAATTTAGCTCTGAACACCAAGAAAACTAAGGAACTCATTGTGGACTTTAGGAGGCACAACACTGACCTGGCTCCCCTTTACATTAATGGAGAGCAGGTGGAGAGGGTCCATACTTTCCGGTTTTTGGGTGTTACTATTGTTGATAAGATCTCCTGGACGGAAAACACCACGGCAGTTATTAAGAAGGCTCAGCAGAGACTCCACTTCCTGCGAGTGCTCAGGAAGCACAATCTGGCCTCCAGCCTGCTGATTACCTTCTATCGTGCGTCCATTGAAAGCCTGTTGACATACTGCATTACAGTGTGGTATGGTCATTGTACTATGGCAGACAGGGAGAGACTACAGAGGATAGTCAAAACAGCTCAGAAGATCATTGGCTGCCCTCTTTCCTCCCTGTCAGACATCTATTCCTCACGCTGTCTTAGTAGAGCTGTGAACATCATAAAAGACAGTTTCCATCCTGGTAACGGACTGTTTGACCTGTTGCCCTCGGGGAGGCGCTATAGGTGCATCAGGTCAAGGACAAATCGTCTTCAAAACAGTTTTTTTCCCAAAGCTATAACTACCCTGAACTTACATATGCACTGACTTTAAGTCCTGTCAAACATATTGTAAATAATACTTTGGGACAATTGGGAAATTTTTGTGCAATATATCATGACTATTACTGTGCTGGCTGACAAGTGCAATAACTCCTACTGTGAATAGGCACAAATTAAGTGCAATAAGCTGGTAATTTTACTCATTTTATTCTTCTTTGTTGTTTTAGATATTTTTAGATATTCTTATGCACATTCTCTTTTTAACATGTATGGTTGTACTGAACGACGAGTCGCTTAATCTCACTGTGTATGCGTATGATGCAAGTTGTACACGTGGATAGTGACAATAAAGGTATTCGTATTCGTATTCGTATTCGTACATGACTTTGCCAGTTGGCTTAGGGTCTCAATGGGGAACAGAGCAATGGAGGTGGTTGTTCGAGTAATAACAGACCTCACCTCCCCCCAATCTGCCCTCCCCATGTGCTTTGGTTTTAATATCTGATTTTAACTTTTTATGTTTTAACATAGATGTAACTGTAAGTCGCCCAGAGTTACCCTATGGTAAGATGGGTGGCCAATACATTTTATAAATAAATAAAAAATAAGTTAAACTGGAGAGCCATTCTAATATTGGGTTGGCCCAGATGGTCCAATAACTCTCTCACTGAGTAGTTTCACTTGTACTAACCAATAGTTTACTCAACACATTTTATTGATGAACAGCAGTCCAAATTGTTGGGTTCAGATGATACACTAAGTTAGAGGTGCAAAAAGTGCAACTTGAAAGCCTTAGGTTGCCCAATAGCATCATTTCTTGTCCCAGAATACATACCCCCTCCCAAAATAGATACAGCTAAAGGCCCTAGGGGGCCTTTTCTATTTCATAGGATTTGGGATGATTCAATTTGTGCGGTTGATTAAGGTATTTATGTCATGGCTTAAAACTCATGAACCCTAACCAAAAATAGTGCCCTGACCTCAGCTTTTCTGAAGTATAGTACTACACAAATGCCACACAAAGCCTGATATATAGTAGTCTTTAAGCTACTGGAAGTTTCAATAAACCAAAAAGGGGGAAATATTGTTTTATGACATATATTTCTCTTTTTGTTCATAGCCCCCAGAAATGCAAATAGCCTTTGCACAATTCACTTAGTTCTGCCCAAGGAAGCTCCATTTCATGCTATAGGCATTTAGAGTTTTGAAAAGTGAGATGAGATGATTTCCTGATCTGAGTCTAAGGATGGTATCAGTCTGAGAAACCAAGATGAGGTCGCCCTGTATATTGGCATTCTGTTATATGTATTACTCTTTATTCAATTATTGCATGCTGTCCTGGGCCACTTCTCGTGAGATGGGTAGCTGTGCAAATTCAATAAATAAATAAATATTTGCAGAGGAAAATCAGAGGATAAGAAAAAGCTCAGAATTTTATCTGATAATCAACCAGTCTTGTCCTTGATGTAATTATATATAAATACATATAAACATTACACTGGCTTTCTGAAACCAATAATATGAAGGGTTTTTTTTTATTTAAGATCAGAACAATACTGCAGGAATCCTACAGTGTCTTTTGTATGATCTCAGTTTCTAGAAAATCAGCAAAGGTTTAGTGTAAAGAAAGGCTTTAAAGAAGACCAAAATTGAAAGGTTAAAAAGTAATAGAAATGCAACCTTCCCCTTACCACCCTTTAACTTCATACAAAGAACTTAGCACATTGCTTGACATTTGGAACAAACATAGAATTCTTCAAGTGACCGCAAGCGAAATCTACAGAAAGGATCAAAATTCAATGGACTTATTATACCCATAGGAGCCATGTCTCCTTTAGAGGATTATGCACAGGGAAAGGAAGTTTATCTGACGAGCTGAACCATCAATAAGCTTTCTTGCAGAAATTCAGCTATGAGTTTTTCATCATCCTATATTTGGGCTCGGAAACCAATTAGGGCTACTAGGCCTGGAGTTTAAAATTATGGCTATTGCTAAATGACAACAAGAAATTTGACCTTTCCACATTTTCTTGTTGCTGACAAGTGCTAGTCCAGTTATGTAGCACTAATTATTCTATACAATGGCCCTATTGGCTTGGCCTACCATTTACAAACAACTTGAGCAATTTGGTTTTTCTTTCTTCATTCTGGGAAGCCCTAAACAGGGCATCCTAAGAGGACCCAGCCTTCCTGGCTTTAGCAAGGTTCTTCATGGCTAGTCTACATAGACTCTTATCTAATTTTGTAACTTTATGGGATAAATTAGAATAGATATTTAGACTGTGCATTGCTTCATCCTGGAAAGCAAAAATGGTACTTTGAAACTCATACTGCCCCCATTTGCATCCAAGTGGCTCTTTTCCTGGGGTTGGATAACATCTATGGAAGGCGATTATGAATTGCTCAGAAAAAAATGCAACTGCTTTAAGGAGCTGCAGACAAGGATTTTATGAACATACCTACTTGCTCTCAGACATTGCCTTCAAATTAGAACAAGACTGTCAAACTCCCGGCCCATGGGCTGGATGCATCATGAGCTGGCCACACTCACGCCCAGTTTAGTGAAGAAAAAAAAAAGTTGCAATACATCACGTGACACCGCCATGATGATGTAAGTTTGACACCTCTGAATTAGAAACACTGCATCATCCTTGTTATCACTTGTATGACATCACTCCTTTAGGATATAGTTAAGAAAATTTGCTAATATGACTAATTTGCTAATATGTTCATCATACAAGATAGCTTTTATCATATGCATTCAGGTTTTGTACAGTTGAGGAAGGTCAAGAGCAATTTTGAGTTTATATATTCTATAGTCAAAGAAACCATTGTGACACATCATATTAAACTGCCATATAATTTATTTAATTCTGATTAAACAGCTTATGACTTTAGCATTCAATGAATTCAGCCATTATGACTTCTGTAAAAGTGGTTAGAATGAACTGTGGTGTAGTACGTGTTAGGAATGTAAGTCACCTAACAGTTGGGTTGGAAAATATATAAACCAGGAAAGACATTTTAATACTGTTTCTTTAAGGGAATGCTAAAATTGTAATTGGGTGTGGTTCCTCAAATGGCCATAAGATGGAGCCAGAGACCTGGGTTGTTAGTTCTGTTGTTACTTGCTAATTGCTAGATGTTCTGATGGTTGATGTTTTTGGTTCCTGCATTTTTCCTATTGACTGTTGCTGATCGTCATTCTTCTTGGATTGCTGTGGGTTTGTTTACTGAACTGTTTATGATACTGGACTTTGTTATTTGGATTATCCCTGGACTGAAAACTGACTGCTTTAACCATGAATGATTTGGACTGTTTGTTGAACTTTGCTTAACTGTTTACTGACAGTAAAAACCTACATTTCACTATGCAGTGTATCTGTGTGCTGGTTGTGTGTTATTCTTCACCACTCTCACTACGTCTCCCTGTGTGCATTCATTCTCCTCATGTGGAATTACCTCAACAGTACGTTACATGTAATTTGAGGAGCCAAGACAGCAATTGGTGAGCAGCTCTAAATTTAAACTTCTTAATTATTTTAGCTCTTCCTCTTTTATCTTGGGAAGATTACTAATGACAACTGCTTGAAGGCACTGAGCAAATAATGGGACTGGACGGTAAATGCCAGTAACAGCAAATGAAGAAAGAAAAGCCTGAAAATTAAAACTAAATTTTTAAGTAAAACCAAAATATGGAAGCATCTGAATTTGAAGCCAAATGTCTAATTCTAAGTTATAGAGGGATACTGTCTGTGATAAGATAATGGGAATCAAATACAACCAATGTGTCAGCATTTCAGAAAAACCCACTAGAATTAAAAACTCTGAGACAGGCATTTTCTCAAAGTTTCCTTTTATTAGAATAGTTATACTGGCACATTTGGGAAAACCCAAATCTGAAAATTTCCGGTTTTCTTCCAATAAATAAAATTTACAAATCCATCCCCTGCACCCATCATTCCATTGCATGTCCTAATCACCATCCAAGTTCCAACTTGAGTCATCCCCTCTACTCCTCCTCAGCCAGCTGCAGGAATAACATGACCTTGGCTTTAAAGAAGAATGCTATTATGTCTAACTGCATACGCTCCATGAAATTCCCCCTCCCAACTTCCCATGCTCAAGAATATGGCAGCGTGGAAGCTTCTGGTGCTAAGATGGCTTTCTGTGATGACCCAGAGTGTACCACGAATGTCACAAAATCCAAAACATAAATAAATGTCCTTTAATGCCTCCAACTTGGCCCCACTGTTCAATAATACTTAGGTGGAGATAAAACATACTGAAAAATAGTCTTCAAAAGAAAGCAATACAGTCTGAATTTAATGAGTAGATAGAGGTGAAATAATAATAATAAAAAAAACTACAATGATGAAGTTTCCACAACGGAACAGGAGAAGTATTTACCAAATTCAAGGAGATAACAAGGCACAGTCTGTTGGAATTTCAGACCAAAATAAAATACACTTTGTTTCCAGCGTTTGCCAGTATGCAGGTCTAAACTCTTATGCAGTTTTCACACCTGCAGCCCATGAAGAGGAACAAGGCCCTCTCCTCCCAAGTAGACCATGTCTCTCCCTTATCCTCTCCTCCCTGCGTGCCCTAGGATGGGTAGGGGATGGGCCTGGGTCCTCCTCTGACTGCTCAGCTGGCCTCTGCCCTTCCCCAGCCTCCTCCACAACCTCCAGAGCCACACTTCCACTCCCTATCAGCTGTTCCTCCTCTCCCTCAGAGTCAGTCTCCACCAGGGGCATATCACTTCCAAAGCTGACCCAATGTTGACAAAACCCCACAAAACTGTGTTGGATTTACTACTGACCTTTCATGCTTGTTTCCTAATATTGGATATAGGTGTGTAAGTGTTTGTCTTGTGATGTTATAACTTGCCACCTATGCAGAAGTCTATGGGTAGGGTAGCTAAACTTAATGCTCTAAGAAGCCTTGGAAAAATATTGATATAGGATATGGCTTTTGTCAGCATGGAAATCTGGGGGAATAAATATAGCAGATAAACTATACTAACAATTATGAGTAATATAGTTAAGCGTATTGTGAGCTTTGAAACTCTGACGTTATCTTTTGTGATAAGTATTGTTAGTATGACAGGCATGGTACCTTATTATCACTGTTGGTACTGACTGGGAAAATGCTGTTGCCAATGGCAACCTCTTCAGATTTTTTAATACTGAGACTCCAAAGCTTTCAGCTTCAGAAACCAAAGAACAGAACAAACTGACAAATGTCATTTGACTCCCAAAAGCAATATTATTAGCCTCAAGTTGTCAGAAAAAAGAAGTCAATTTGTCAAAAGGGTTAATCATTTGATTTGAATTTCTCAATATTAGCAGCCAGCTGATCAGACCCTATCTTGAGACTGAGATTATTGCTTTGATCCTATAAATATATAGCAGTTGTATGTAGGCATATATGTTTGTATAAATGAAATTCCTTTAAAAGAGAATTTATGGCATCTCTTGCAGCTTTGCTACCAAAAAATTAGACTGAGACTGGGACCTGGAACCAGGTTCTGCTTTGTGGTTGGCTTAGACCCCATTTTGCAAGTCCAATGAAACAATGCTATTTAAGTGGGCTTTTGAATGTGAGTGGTAGTATTGGACTATTGTTTATATTTTGAGAAGAGGTTGTCTTTAGATCATGATTATATGGAAGATTATTATAAGCTGATATTATTATCTTTTATGTTTTTATTATATTGTAAATCATCCAGAATCTTGAGATAAGCAGTATATAAATGAACACAATTAAAACATATTAAATTAACTTTACAAACCAGAATACACATACACACACACATATTGTACAAAAGTCATTTTTTTAAAAAAAGAATGCATTCAAAAATCAAGGAGTAAAAATGAAAACCCCAGGTACACAAAGTAACTCATTTGAGTTTTAATAATTATATTAATGTATTTCCAATGTTTAGTAGTTTTGATCCATACTGCAGATTAGGACAAACTGATATATTTCTATCTGGAGTGCCTGGTTATTTTGTTAGCTTCTTTTTGTTGAATCAAGTCAAGTCAACTGCTGGCTACAACAGTATAATATCCATAGTTTATCCTGTTGTAGGGAATGGGAGGTGGGTGGATGGGTGGTTTATAGCAATTTCCAAAATACTTTTTAAAATGCTAGGATCATTTGTAAATTATATTCATTTATAATCATATCATTGGGTAGCTGTAATTCCTTGCAGCTGTTATCATAATAATAATAAAAATATTTGCTGAGACACTAGCTCTTTTTGATCTCTTGAAGTTTTGGGCCATCGGCATTTTGGAGAGTATATCAAGGGAAGATTCTTACTGCACAGGCCACTTGTAAGAGATTTATTTATTGGATAGCAAACTGATGGGATTCCAAACGTGCTTTTTCAAGAGACAACAGGATTTTCTTATTTTTTCTTTGAAGATATTTCATTTCTCATCCCAAAAGCTTCTTCAGTTCTGATTGGATGACAGGGAATGGAATTATAAATCCTTCCAGACAGTTAGACATTTGTATTCTTTTAGAGAGTCAATGAGGTCACTTGGAGGTTTATCTGTGTCCTCAGGGTCTCCTGAGTTGTACAAATGGGTGTGGAGCCTTCTTGGAACTGCTGAAAGAACTGTGTTATAGAATGGAGATAGATGATGTCATATCCCCCCTCCCTGTTGAGAGAGGGCTGTTCAATTTTGACATAGATGGCCTCTTTGACCCTTCTTTCAAACCAGAAGTCTTCTCTGTCCAAAATGTGGAATTTGCTGTCTTCAAAAGAGTGACCTGTATCTTTTAAATGCACTGCTGAATCTTGTCCTGATGGGTTTGTTCTCCTATGCTGGGCCATGCATTTATAAAGTGGTTGTTTAGTTTCTCCAGTATAGAGATCTGCACATGGCTCACTGCACTGTAATGCATATACTACACTGCTGGGTTAATGCAGTACATTGTATATGCAGTACAATGCAGTGAGACATGTGCAGGTTTGTACATTGGGGAAACAAAACAAAAACAAGAAGATAATTACAAAGAAACAACAACTTTTTAGAAATTTTCCTTGTGAAGTTTCATGTTTACGTGTCTGTGTATCAAATGAAAAATCAAATGATTTTATATTTTTAAATTAGGAATATTAAACATTATATGAAATCACACTGATGGATCTTATGAGATTTGATTAACTTGGTAAAATTTCATCTCTCCCTCCCTCCCTTCCTCCCTCCCTCCCTCTCTTTTTCATCAGATACCATCTACTGGCATTATACAGACTCACTGTACAAGCTGAGCATCCCTGGAGAAAGGGGGATAAACAAAATTACCATGTAATTGAAACCTCAGCCTTCTTATAGAACGGTGGTTTTGATCAGACCTTTGTAATGGCCGTTTTAATTTTTTGGATAACTCTGTCTCAAAAGGGACTCCAGTGTACAGTCCTTAAGAACAAGTTTCCACAATTAGGATGCTACAACTGAAACACTCTCTACTTGTTTACCTGTTTCAGTTCTCTGTCATGATAAGTTTATTTACTATGAGAAAAATCATAAAAATTCTGACTGTCAGACTTCCATCTTGGACAGATGTTACTCAGTGAAGTTCATCCATACTTCTAGCATTGTGCCAAATCCTTCCAGAATCTATTTCAGATCATGGAGTTTCTGCGTTCTTTATGGGTTGAACGAAGATAATAGTAGTCCTCAAGGAAAAACCATTCAGGTTAACCAAGGTGAATTAATGTACGATAACTCATTAAACATCAATTCATGGAACAAAGTAATTTGCTTCCCCTTATTCTAAAACACATTTCCTTTCTAAATATAGCTGAATTGTGGTTATTAAGCGACAATCTTATTGAAATAGTAATAGCACTTCCTCAAAATATATAATCAAGTAGAAAATGGGGAAATTTGGCTTAATTTCAGTGATTTGAAAAAAGTATTGATAGCAAAGTGATTTTATTGCTGTCCTCTCCCTCATACAATGTCTTCCATAGTGTACTCCAATTAAATTCCAAGATTACTGGAATGAAATGTACTTTTATTTATAGAAGGAAGAAAAATACTAAGTCTGAATCCTTAGAGGTAGTATGAAATATCCCTGTAATATTTTTATGGTGATCAGAAAAGAAGTTTTTAAACTTAAATTACTAAGAGTGATTCATAAGATATAATAGGAAGGGTATCCTTAAAGAGATTTTTGAAATTATTTAAATATTTATAAAACTTTAGGAAATGTTATCATCTGCAGAAACCAGAAGCTGAAATAAAACATAATTGCATTTGTAGTTTAAATGTTGAACAATGGCATGCATGCATTTTGAATTGGTTAAGTAACAAGAATTTGTTCTCAAAGTATGGGATCTCATGGGGCATTATTATGCTATATCAAAAAGGCAAATTAATTTCTATTTTTAATTTGTGATGAATGCAGATTGAATTTCAGACTCAGACAAAATATGAAAGATATCCATGTTTTAGAAAATAACATCTTTCCCCCCAATAATATTGGAAATACTGGAAATTAGCACAGCCAATGAATCTATTTTAAAAGTTTTTGTTACATATGTGCATCATTATGTAATGGAAAATGATGCAAGTATCTAAACTGCATTATTTGCACAATAATGTCATTATTACAGTAGTTGCTTCCTATGGAGGCCCTGTGAAAAATCATTTGTACTAATTCGGAAACATTCAGAAGTGAGAGTTTTTAACGGGAGTGATGACTATTAAAAATATTTATCTTGGATAACATTAAGAAAGCATAGATTGTTGACATTAGAAGGGCATGATTTACTGTTGGGCTGGCATGCTTTTTTATGGAAAAAGGGAACTAAAACACAGGGTTATTTTAGAAGACATTATATACGGGAGTCTTTGTGGTTAAACTGGGAGAAGATAAAAAGACAATGTTATTTGAAAATTCCAGTTTGGTTATTGACTATTGAAGCATTTTCCTATCCTATAATTTATAAGAAGGAACAAACAGTTAGATATGGGGAACTATTGGATGAAAAGGGTGAACTTAAATCGATCCAAAACTTAGAGGAACAAGGTATAAGGATGAATTGGTTTTCACATGCGCAAATACATTCAAGGTATGATGAAAATTCTAAAACAGAGGGATTCTATGATAAACAGACTGATTTAGATAAGATCTTGATGGGTACTGATGAGAAGGTGATTAAAAAAATTATATGGTTATTTACTGGGAATTAAATTAGAGGAAGAACAAGTTAAAGAAACTATGATTGTTTGGGGGAAGAATTTTGGATATGGGATTGATCTAGAGAAATGGCAAAAATTGTGGTCTCAAAATTATAAAATGACAATGTCAACAGCATATAAAGAAAACTTGTATAAGATGTTTTACAGGTGGCACTTTCCCCTGACAAGAATAGCAAGAATGTTTAAGAACAAATCTGAAAAATGCTGGAAATGTCATCAGATACCTGGCTCATATTACCATATGTGGTGGACTTGTGAGGACGCTAGAAAATATTGGACTAAAATTCGCATGTGGTTGGAAAAAATGACAAAGAAACACATAGACTTGAAACCAGAGATCTTCTTATTGGGAATTTTACCTGATACATATAGTAAAGATTTGAAATACCTGATTGTAAATGTATTAACAGCGGCTAGGATTGTATTTGCTAAAAATTGGAAGAATGAGAAAATACCACTACAGGAAGAAATTATTCAGAAAATATTGGAATGTGCTGAGATGAGTAGATTGACATTTGAAATTAGAGAGCAAGAGGAGAAATAATTTTATGAAATTTGGGATCTTTTTTATCAATGGCTAGATAATAAAATGCGATAATAGAATATTTAGAATGCTAGACAATAAGGGTTTTTTAGGATTGATTTGGTATGATTATATGATTTGTTACAGAATAAACTAGTTAAAGTATTGTTATCTCATAAAGCATGAATGATTAAAAGTACAGTCAAAAATTTCTTTTTTTTAGTGATATTAGGTTATATAAGTTTGGATTGACAACCTGAGTTGTTATGTAACATAATTGTAATTGAGACTACAAAATGAATGCACAAAACTGATGAACCAACTGACACACTGGATGTACATATGAGAGTTGATGTTTTAATGTTTTGTTTGTCTTGTTTGTTTGTAGAAAATTAATAAAATCTTTTTCAAAAAAAAAAATTGTCTTCAGCTTAGTAGCTTCTCTGTCCAGTCAACAGAAAAAAGAGCAAAAAGCAGGTTTTATGCTTCCATGAGATCTTATTCGTGGGATGACCAATACTTTATGTCATAGTTTATCTTATTGTCTTCTCTGACATACTGTAGATATCTATGTCTTCTGGGACGTTGCAGTTTTATTTTTATAGATAGCATTAAACCCTATGGTGCTTTGCTTAATTTTAAATTACTTACTATGAGTGTGGTGATGCAATACTGCAGGCTACTTCTGCTGCTCCTGCCGTTCAGCAGTTCAATTCTCAGCGGTTCAAGGTTGACTCAGTCTTCCATCCTTCCAAGATTGGTAAAATGAGGACCCAGGTTGTTGGGAGCAACATGCTAACTCTGCTTAGAGAGGGCTATAAAGCACTGTGAAGCAGTCTATGAGTCAAAGTGCTATTGCTATTAAGGAAACCACGAGTCACTGCCACACATTTATTTCTCGCACATTCTCTATTCTGATTCAGGTTTCCCAGTGAAATTTCAGTTTTTCAAGTTGTGTCTGAGCACAAGTTTTTGTTACCTTCTTCACTCTTTATAATTCTTTACCTCTCTTTTTCCTTGCTGTGTTGCAGTTGTTAGAAATTAACATTCTAGAAATAGAATTTAGCTTATAGAGATCAGCTCAAAAGAAAAATGTGTATGTTTTTTTCTTATGTTTCATCAATATTCTTATATTCTAATTTTTATTCTACCAATATTCTAATATTCTATCTATATTCTAAAATTTTAGAATATTTTTTTCACTCTATCAAGTAAAGCACTGTCCAAGATGCTGATGTTCCATGCAGATTATTTGTATACACGGAAGTGCATCTTTATGTTGATGAGGTTCAGATACATGATAAGAGCAATTGGATACATGAAGAAAATATTGATGGGCTGGAGCTCTCTGGATCAACATCCATAACCATGATACAAGGAACACAGATTGTGTGTGGTCCTATCTATTCTGCAACTTTTGCTGCTGAAAAATAGCATTAATCTCTATAAAATATTAAATATTGAATGTGACCTGTTGGAAGTAAAAGAAAAAAAAGGAAAGGGAAAAAAGCTTCAGCAGCTTAATCGTTCACTGATGTTATAATCTGAATTTGTATCCTCATTTATGATAAAACAAAATTGGAGAATGAAATTTATTGTAGAGTAAATAAAGCACTCTGCTGCTGTGTATCACTCAACAAACACTGAAGGTGCTAAGCATCTTAACGCAAAGACAAAAAATTATTAGTGGCAAATGTTCATTGTCTGATGCTGAATTGAAAATGACAGCATTAATAGCATATTTTTCATGGCTCAAATCATCACCTTCATAGCATAAAATGTGTTTTGATAAACCTCAGTGTACTTTAAATATAGATGAAAACAACTGAAGACATGTTGTGTCTTGTATCAATGGTGCATGTAAAAGATCTTGCTGCATGGGAGAAGCTTAGTAGAAATTTAAGTGAGTATCTGGCATGTGTGACTAAAAGGGCTGAACCTATGGAACAGACTAGCAGAAATCTGCTGAATCATTTATTTTGGGCTTCTTTGAATGAAAGTTGGTTAACCTTTTGCTCAGAATAGTTTCTGCTGGCTCCTGAATTTCAGCTAGTAGAATTGCTAAGCTCCCGGAGCTTACATGTCCACTAAATTCCAGCAAAACCCCCTTGAATGATAATGTGTAGGGGAAGAAAAAGGACTAAGGGAGAAAATATTTACAAAGAGGGAATACAGAAAAAAAAATACTGCAATAAGGAAGCAGGAAATACTTTTTCCTTTCTCTTATTTTCTATTTCCTCAATTTTGGGAAAACTTTCTGAGGTTAACATTTACATTTAACTTATATTTGTTGATCCTTGTTCTAAACTGAGTCTAATATTCTGGTTGTAAGCAAGCTCTATTTATGGGGAAGAGTAATGAAGAAGAATTGATAGCCCTCTTCTACTTTCCTTGCCATTCTCAACAACTACATGTAGGGGTCAAAGGAATGCTTTTTTCCTTCAAGGATGCCCAAGCTAGGATTTTATAAACCTGTTTTTTCAGGGCTCTAAAAGCACAAGGAAAGTTCCTAGGGCTAGGGTAGACTTTACAGGTTGACACTCTTTCTAGGTAAAGGAAAGGATGTTCAATATTACATTCATCCTTCCACTGATATATCTTCTTCTTCCTTCCTATCCATCAAGCCATCTGTCCCTTTAGTTCAGAAAAATCTTTGCGCTATCTTTCCCAGATATGTGAATACTACTTTGAAATATAAATTAAACTATGGAGCTTCGGAGAATTCATTGATAATTAAGTCTGCTCTCCTGTAATTACAGATGTTCTCCCAAGCTTCCATTGTTGTATATTTTTCCTATACTTACTCAGAGGTAAGTAAGCCAATAATATACATGGCCATGGTATCATTGTAAACATCCATAATCAAAGTTTATGATGCACATATTTCCTATCCCAACCAGATTATAGGACTGGTAACAGAGAAAGCATACAAACTCAATGCAAAGCCCTCATCTTCATAATATAGTATTTGTTAACAGCACCATTATATCAAAGGATAACTTCAGAGAGATTTGGAAAAAAAAATCATGATTCAAAGTGCTTTGAATGATATAAGTATTTGAAAATACATAGAAATGGAGATCAGGAAAACTAAGAATTCATTTCCCCAAAGTAATCATTATTTTATCAGTTGTCATTTTTCCTTCTTTACATCTCCACATTCTCTCATTATTATATGTATGAAATTCTTCTTACTCAAAAATTCAATCTGTAACGGAATAATGCACTATTCCATTACATAAGACACAAAAAGACATCTTAACATGGTTGTTTTTAAAAATTATAGTTAATATTAGCATTATCTGTTAGAATAGTATCCCCATAGAAACAGACTTAGTCTGTTGAACTATGATTAGGGTATGTGATCGGCCATAAATAAACCAGGGAGTTTCCATGGTTATTAAGAAATAAGAATGTGGATCTCACTCATTCTAATCCAATATTTAATTGCCATACTTCACTGGCTCACAATGGCTGAAAAATATTTACATTAATAAGAAACAGTTACTAAGAAATGCACAGATTCTCAGATTAAGGAACTGTTGGATGACCAAAATACAGAATGCTTACTTAACACTTCTACTTCACTCCTTGTTTTAGTAAAAAGCCTGCACTGTGACTTGCTCCATCCATGAATGGAAGGAACTCTTTCTGCATCCATTTTATTAGTCACAGTGTTTTCCATAATTTCTATAGGCTTGTATCTTTCCTTTTGCTTTCCTTCCTTTCCTCTCTGCTCCTCTCCATTCCATTCCATTCCATTCCATTATCCATTTTCCCTTTCCTCTTTTCTCTCCCCCCTCCCCCTTTCCTTCCCCCCAAGCATAAAATGCATTCCTGGGATAAAAATCAATTAAATCAAATTTTCATCATCTTCCCCTTCCCATTGGGAAAATGCTTTAAAAATGTAACCTAAAAAAAACCAGTTTTGGTTAACACGGACCTCCCTTGGTTTGTATTTTTAGGACATTGCATGCCAGTTTGTAGATAGCTTTTTTTAGTTTCTTGCCTACCCCATCTAAGAGTTCACTGGGACTTTGAAAAAACACTCTACACATCCTCTCTGTCTATTATCTATCATGTTTCTTTCTTACCTCTACATCTATCTATCTATCTATCTATCTATCTATCTATCTATCTATCTATCTATCTATCTATCTATCTATCTGTTATGTATCAAAATGGACTACTCGAAATCCCTGCGCCTTGATTGGCTAAGGCGCAGGGATTTCTGATTGGCTAGGCAAAGCCGCGCCGATTGGCCCGATTGAAGTCTCCCGCGATTGGCTCAAACCAAGAGCGGGAGACTTGAATCGCTGCCATTGGCCGCGGCTGCCGAGGCAAAAGGTATAAAAGCCGGAGGCTTTTTGCCTTTTGCCGGTTCGGTTCAATTGTTGAAATAAAGAGCTGTTAACGATAGTCACCGACTCAGAACCTGTTTTTTCGCGGACACGACACTGGCGACGAGGATGGGATCTCGCCACTGAACCGAACCCCGTGTCCGTAAACGAACTAGCGACAACAAAATGGCGAAAATAGCACCGCCCGCTCCCTTCAACCCTGCCGCCGAAGACTGGGAATCATACTCAGACAGATTCCGTATGTACCTAGAATGCGCCGGCATGAAGGACGCCCCGGGCCCGCTAAAGCGCGCCGTTTTCCTGACGCATTGTGGTCCAGAGGTTTTCCAGATGGCCAAGGCATTGGCCAAACCAGCAGACGCGACTGCCATGGATTGGGACGTCCTCGAACCCATATTGAGGCGCCATTACGCCCCCGAGGTCCCCATCCTAATACGGCGAAATGAATTCTACCGAAGAAACCAGAGACCAGACGAAAAGCTGAGCGACTTCGTCGCTGAATTAAGGCGCCTGGGCGGACTCTGTGAGTTCGAAGGATTGAACAGTCTCATAAGAGACCGTTTCGTGCTCGGACTATGGGATCCGACACTCCAGAGCCGACTTATGGCCAAAGGCGACATCAGCCTGGCCGACGCCCTCACCGCAGCCGCAGCCGCGGAAGCAACCCGCACGTCAGCAGACACCATGCGAAGGTCCGAGGCAAAGAACGCTAACAACAACCCCGCGAGGTCGGCCGACGCACGAAACGAAGCGACCGCACACTACGGCGACTACCAGTCAACCTCCAGCACGTCAGATGATGAGGAGGACATACATCGCGTGCAGACGGGACGCGGAAACCAACGGGGCCAATACAGTCGGAGGTCGAGGACTAATTGCGCCGGATGTGGCGGCGACCACCCCAGGTCGGACTGCCGTTTCTTCGACGCTGTCTGTAGGCATTGTGACCGAAGGGGCCACATCGCCCGAGTTTGCCGCCAAAAAAAGACCCGCAGCCCGCCAAAATGGGAACAGCAGGATAGAAGGAGAGAGAACTCCCCGCCCAGAGCCAGAGAGCGTCAGCCAACGGGTAGATGGGACCAGAAGCAACGACCCCAAAGAAGCGGAGACGGTCGGCGGAAAGAAGACACCCACCAGACGGTGACAATCGGCCACGCCATTTCCGACGGCGCCAGAAAGGTCCATGTAGAAGTCCACATCGAGGGCCGGCCATGCAAAATGGAAGTGGACTCCGGGTCCTACCTTTCCATGATTGCATGGCACGAAATAAAAAAACTAGTGCCTACTCTGCAAAGAAGAGACGTGGCCGCCCAGAGAATCATCATAAAGGACTACCAAGGTAATCGCGTTCCAGTGGTGGGCACCAAGAACTTTAACATAACCTACAAAGGCCACACCGAACAATTACCACTCACAATAGTCGATCGTAACCGCCCGAGCCTGTTGGGACTGCAATGGTTCGCGCCGCTAAACATCGCGCTGACAGGTGTAAACCAAGTCTCCATTGAAGCCTGGGAACAGCGGCTTGTCCAGGAGTTCCAGGAAGTCTTCGATGGAGAATTGGGCAAGTACAAGGGGCCCCCTATTTCATTTGACTTAGACCCAAGGGTTCCCCCCAAGCGGCTTAAACCTAGGAGGGTGCCCTTTGCTTTAAAGCCAAAAATCGACGAGCAGATCAACAAACTCGTCAAACAAGGGGTATTAAAACCGATAGACCACGCCAGATGGGAGACCCCGATAGTGACCCCAGTAAAGCCAGACGGGTCCGTGAGAATTTGCGGGGACTACAAGGCCACCCTAAACAGCGCGCTACAGCAAAGCGCCTACCCAGTGCCCATAGTGCAACATTTACTGCACTCATTAGGAGGGGGTAAAATTTTTGCCAAGCTCGACCTCGCCCAGGCTTACCAGCAATTGCCTGTGGACGAAGAAACGGCAGAAGCCCAGACAATTGTAACACACCGGGGGGCTTTCAAGTGTAACAGACTCCAATTTGGAGTCAGCGTGGCACCGGGCATTTTCCAGAGCCTGATGGAACGTTTACTGCAAGGCATCAAGGGGGTGGTGCCCTATTTCGATGACGTATTAATAGCGGCGCCAAACGAAACCGAGTTAGAGAACCGTTTAAGACAAGTTTTGACAAAATTTAAAGAAACAGGACTCAAAGTCAAATGCGAAAAATGTCAACTTTGTACAAAACAAATAGAATTTCTAGGCTACCTCCTAGACAGGCAGGGCATCCACCCTACAACTAAAAAAGTTAAGGCCATCAAGGAAGCCCCCACCCCGAAGTCCAAAACAGAACTGCAAGCATTCCTAGGTTTACTAAATTTTTATAATGTCTTCCTACCCCAGAAGGCAACGGCGGCGGAGCCCTTGCATAGACTCCTAGATAAGAAGGCAGCATGGACTTGGGGGAGCCGAGAACAGGCCGCTTTTCAGAGAACCAAAGACCTCCTCACCTCCGATGCCGTCCTAATGCAGTTCAGTGAGACTTTGCCCTTAGCTGTCACTTGCGACGCATCGCCCTACGGCGTCGGAGCTGTCCTCAGCCATACCCTCCCAGACCAGAGAGAAGCGCCCATTGCATTTTTTTCCAGAACACTGACAAAACCGGAACGGAACTATAGCCAGCTGGACAAAGAAGCTTTGGCTATAGTTGCCGCCATAAAGCGTTTCCACGAGTACCTGTACGGCCGCCCTTTCAAAGTAATCACGGACCATAAACCACTGCTGGGCATTCTCGCTGGAAACCGGGCTACGCCAAACATCTTGTCACCACGCATGACTAGATGGTCTGAATTCCTGGCAGCCTACAGCTACGAACTATTACACAAGCCAGGTAAGAAAATCTCGCACGCGGACGCTTTAAGCCGCTCGCCCTTACCAGACTCTGAACCTGACCCCGCGCCAACAACAAACACCCTGAGTATCGAAAGCCTGCCCATAACCGCGTCCGATATTGCCAGGGAAACCAGTAGGGACAAACAATTGGCGCAAATATTGCATTGGTTGGAAAAAGGGTGGCCGGAAAGAGACATTGACGAGACTTTTAAAAAGTTCCGGCAGCGCCAGACTGAACTTTCACTGTTAAGGGGTTGCATCCTGTGGGGAGATCGGGTGGTAATTCCGTGCAAATTGCAAAGCAGGGTCCTAGAGATGTTACATGAGGGGCATCCTGGCATTGTCAGGACAAAAGCCCTGGCCAGGAGTTACGCTTGGTGGCCGGGGATGGATAAACAAATTGAAGCATGGGTCGCCAAATGCCACCAGTGCCAGGAAACCAGGTCCAGCCCACCCGCGGCGCCCATCCGAGACTGGGAAATACCACGGGGACCCTGGTCCAGAATCCACTTAGACTTTGCCGGCCCCACGAATGGACACACTTTTCTAGTCACCGTAGATGCATACTCGAACTGGTTAGAGGTGGCTGACATGAAATCCACCACCACAGAGGCCGTAGTTAAAGAGCTGAATAAACTGTTCGCCACACATGGCCTCCCAGACATAGTTGTCTCAGACAATGGGCCCCAATTTACATCCATCGAATTCGAACGTTACC
This sequence comes from Hydrophis major, assembly GCA_033807585.1. NCBI lineage: Eukaryota > Metazoa > Chordata > Lepidosauria > Squamata > Elapidae > Hydrophis > Hydrophis major. The sequence continues at coordinate 352,195,658 of CM066328.1, forward strand.
TGGCCGAAAAAGGTATCCGCCACGCATTGACAGCACCGGCGCATCCGGCGGCGAATGGTAGGGCGGAACGGATGGTCCAGTTTACAAAAAAGACCCTCCGGAAAATGGACCACGAGGAGATCAACGAAAAAATTAATAAACTGCTTTTCATACAACACATCACACCCAATACCACAACCAACAAAAGCCCTGCAGAGCTCCTGATGGGCAGGAAGCTGAGGTCCCCACTCGATCGTCTGCACCCCACCTATAATCCAGAGCGACCCCCAGACTCCAGCTCCAGGTACCGAACCTTCGAACCAGGCGACTGGGTTTACGCAAAAAACATGACAGGGGACCCCCTATGGATCCCAGCCGTCATAACCCAAATCACGGGCCCACGGTCGTACCGGCTCCAAACCATCGATGGGCGAGCCTGGAAACGACATATCGACCAGCTCCGGTCGCGAGCAATGGCTAACCTCAACCCCCAAGACACGGACCAAGGGGGGAGGGAATACCCGATGAAAGAAACGCAGGAAAATATTAAATTCAAACACTCACCAGAACGCAGCCTCCGCGAGTCCCATCCGGAGAAGAGCCGTCCAGCCGACTCTACCGACTCGGAGAAGCCAAGCGGGAGCGGCAAAATCCGTGACTCAACCGACCCGGTAGGCCCAGGCGGGAGCCACGGCGAGAAAACCGGCCCGACCATCCAGCCGGTTCTCACAGAGCCAGGAGCAGCCAAAAAGATGACCGCTCCGGCCGAGTTACAACAAGGAAGTGAACTGCGCAGGTCAACTAGGACCCGACGGAGCCCCGCCTACCTGCGTGATTACACCACGTGAAGGACCGTACCAAGAGGGGAGGGGTGTTATGTATCAAAATGGACTACTCGAAATCCCTGCGCCTTGATTGGCTAAGGCGCAGGGATTTCTGATTGGCTAGGCAAAGCCGCGCCGATTGGCCCGATTGAAGTCTCCCGCGATTGGCTCAAACCAAGAGCGGGAGACTTGAATCGCTGCCATTGGCCGCGGCTGCCGAGGCAAAAGGTATAAAAGCCGGAGGCTTTTTGCCTTTTGCCGGTTCGGTTCAATTGTTGAAATAAAGAGCTGTTAACGATAGTCACCGACTCAGAACCTGTTTTTTCGCGGACACGACACTATCATCTTTCTTTCTTTCTTTCTTTCTTTCTTTCTTTCTTTCTTTCTTTCTTTCTTTCTTTCTTTCTTTCTTTCTTTTCTTTCATCTTTCTTTCACCAATCTATCTGAAATTAATTTTTTTCATTTTTTTGGATCAGTCCAATGATAGTTACATTTAAGCAGACTATTCATGAAAATGTGTCTCATTATTGCTAATTTATTTAATGGTGAGCATAACAATCTAATCACAATAAAATCCTTTGATATTAATCTTGCTGTAGCACAATATGTACAGTATTTGCATGAGAATTCTGGTGAAGTTTCTCATTAATTAACACATTGTGAAAATGTCAGCATTTTAATTTGCTTTGTGTTAAGTGCAGTAGATTTCCACTTCCTCAAAGTATTTATCAAAATAAATATGGCTGCAACCTTAATTTCAATGATAAATAATACTTTACAGCTGCCCATTTATAAGGTTATGCATTAACATTTAAATTATCTCTTTTATTTATAAAAACGATCACTTGTGATGACTGAATCACAATGCCCATGCTTCTACCCCAAAGAAAATAAGTTTCACTACTCATTGCGTCTCCTCCCCTCCAATTCCAGAACTAGATTCTACATTTTCTTTTCTTTGAAAGCAAAAGGAAATTGTGACATTCCAATTGGGGTCGCCCCAAAAGTGCTTGTTTCCAAAAGGCAACAGAACTTTATTGGTTTTTTCTTTTAAAAACATTTTGTTTCTCATCCAGGAAGCTTCTTCATTCTTGGAGCAAAATGTTTTTAAAGAAAATGAAAGTTCTTTTGCTTTTTGGAAACGAGCACTTTTGGGACAATCATGACCTAAATGATTGAGAATTTCTATAGACATCCAATCATGGTCAATCTTCACCAGCAAACCTGGCTGAAGATGCTGGGATGGTTACTTGGAAACATAATTTATATATCTTTCTAAAAGAATGAAGGAAGGTTGCATTCTCAAAGGATGAATTCTCAGTAGGTCCCAACAAATATATGTTAGCTGAATTAGAACAAAGTTTGAACAGTGTTCTCATGCTGGCTGGGAAATTCCTGGAGTTGAAGTCTATACACCTTAAAGTTGCTGAGATACACTGAATTGGAGGAATCTTCAACAAAGCTTACAGTGGCTTCTAATGGGCATCAAGATCATACTCCAAGAAGCCATAAGGACACTGCTTGTTTGACTATTTTGCCTGATGGGGAAAAGTATGAGTAGCTGAAGCATAGCTATCCTTATAGTCACTGGTGGTATTCAAATTTTTTTACTACTGGTTCTGTGGGCATGGCTTGGTAGGTGTGGTGTGGCTTGGTGGGCATGGCTTGGTGGGTGTGGCAGGGGAAGAATACTGTAAAAAAATCTCCATTTCCACTCCCACCCCACTAACCTCTTTCCAGCTCTGATCTCCTATGCAGGGCAACAAAAGAAGATCCAGCCGATCAGCTGGGAGGCAATGAATAGATGGGGCAGGGCCAACCAGAGGTGGTATTTACTGGTTCTCCGAACTACTCAAAATTTCTGCTACCGGTTTTCCAGAACCTGTCAGAAAACCACCTCTGCTTACAGTGTTCCAGCAGAACTGTTTGCATATGCAAGAATGACCATTTTAATAATCCCACACTTTCCTCAATGACAAAGCAAAGGTATGCATGAAATGCTTCAGCTGGAATATGCCAAATGTACAGTAACTGTAACTAGTTTTTCTCTTTTTCATTCTTGGGTCTTTGGAAGACTCTTGTTAGATCCCCCACAGGCTAGATATGCCAAAACTTTTCAATTCTTGACTGATGGGTTTCTTATATTTTTATTGGAACACTTTGAATCCTGTCCTGATTCATCTAAGTCCACTTTGCAGCCCTTCATTGATTTATTACTTCCACTGCTTTGAGGAACAGAATCTACCTTCAGCATCTTTAGTACAGAGATTGTTTCGGACCTTGACAGACTGAAATTGAATTTATCCTCAGTTTGGCTCAAACTTCACCTCACACAAAGTTCTTTTTTTTCTCTTCCTTCCAAAGTTTCCTAAAATCAGAATTAAACTCAGAAGGCTATAAGAAGGGGGAAAACAGTAAAAGAGTCAGGTTTCTTTTTAATGCTTAAATTTCCATTTCTAAACTGCTTTTGTAATCACTAGGGAGAACCTTTTTTCCCTTTTGTAGTTGAAAAACAACAATGCTTCAACATAAAAACTATCAGATGAAAGAGGATAGCTTTGCTTATTCTTTCTTGAACAACTTATTCTGTCTTTCCCTCTCTGATAAATTCAGAGCTCTAACGGGATTCCTTAATTTTATGCATCATTTACCTGCAGTGGAAGGAGATTTAAATCAGGGAAGGCACAAATAATCCTGTTTTCACCCTCATGCATAATTCAGCTTAAACCCCCATCCCGCACATTTGCACTATGTACTTTCTTGAATGTACATGGATGTAGGTATGCTTATATTTTCATTACAGATAGTCCTCATTTAGCAACCTTTTCATACAGCAACCATTCACAGTTATAAGGTGATGAAAAAGTAAATTTCTGATCAATCCTCGCATTTATGATCATTGCAAGTCTATAAAACAAAAAGAAAAGCTGGAGGAAAATCATAAGCACAGCTGAAGTTTCATTTACTGACTGTTTTGTTTAACAACTGAATTGTCAGTTCAAACTGTGGTTTGAACAAGGACCATCTGGATTATTTGCTGGTGTACGTATTGAGATTTTATATTCAGTGTGTTAGATTTTTGTTGGTTTTTCTTTTTTGTAAACTACTCAGAGTCACCTTGTTTGAGATGAGAGGATGTAAATGTTTTAAATAAATGAAGTCAACAACAACAATCATTTGAATAAGTACCCTATCTTGAGATAGGGGAAACCTTATTAGTATTATCAACTGTAAAGAACATTCTCTGTTTAGCTGGATGTACTTTTCAGATTTTTCCAGAATTTTGTACTAAATGCATAAAGCTCTCTGATAGTATTTTTGCATCTACCACCCTGCTCCTTTAATCCATTAAGAAATTTTAGTCTGGATATTTGGATCAATGAGTGCAATTTCTGGGCTCCGGTGTTAGGATTTGTTATTACAAAAGAAGTAATAAAGATAAATTAAACTGTGTTGTGCTGTATATGGAAGGAAGCAAATACAATCTTCAGACACTAAATAACAATTCACACAATATTGTTGTGCATTTACTTTCCCAAACTGTGCACTGAGATAGGTTGGTTGGTGGAGGATTGATGTGTTTCTCATTACATACTCATATTGATGTAGCAAATCATATTCTATTTACTCACTTACTTTTTTGGCTTTTACCAATGTGAGTAGTGAGTAGAGAAGATTGAGTATAAACTCTCCTTTTTGTAACCTTTTTATGAATTCTTTTTTATGAAGTCTATGGCTGATCTAAGGAACACTGGTATTAATAGTGTTAACAAAGAAGGAAGCAAGAAAATGTGACAATGAACTCTAGAAATCAATTTATGGTTGACACTTCCAGGAACCTAGGGTTCAACACAATAGTGAAATTGAATACAAATTATCAAGCTGTTTATTTTTGCATTTGATTGGGAAAAGTACAATACTGAAATAATTTCACAGCCAATGGATACCCTGAGTCATTTTTGTTCTTTCTGTTTTGGAACATTAAATTTGTATTTAATGTGAATAACAAAGCCACAGGCTCTGGAAAGGCCATTTTGTTATTTTTTGGGGACTTTGAAAAACACTTTGGTTCTTGGACATTTGTAAAAGTAATTAAGATCAATGTGCTGTTATAGCAGCATTTCCATATCTACCTTTCCCCTCAGTGACTGGCGAGATTTATTTTGACAGCTTCTTGTTCACAACTAACAGAAACACTTTTTAAAGAGCTTTCTGCAAGATACAAAGAAAATTACTTGCTTTGTATTTATAAATCCTAGATGAATATGCTAAATGGATGGATTGTGCTATGGTTTCTCTCTTCATTTCAACTTTGCCAAGAGTGCTCCAGACTTCAATAGATATTATCGGTTGACAGAAAAAAATATTACAATCTACTAATTCAGTTTGTGGTTATTGAACAGTAAAATAACCAGTCAGGTTCATTTTACACTATCTGATCATTCCTTTTTCAAATGTATTCTCCTGGCTTAATGCTTTTGGAGTTCTGGACAATGGAGAATATCATAACTATTCTTGCACAACAGTTAAGAATTAGGTGGCAGTTAAATTCAGCATGGGAAGTATGAAGAATACCTATGAAAAGAATCAGTAACTGTTCATTCATTCTGAGAAAAATGTTATAGATAAGAAGAAGGATGCCTAATAACCCAACATTGTCTCCTGGTTCACTTCTGTGGGATTAACCTCTTTCTTGTTTGAGAATCATTCCAGGATTAATAATACAGTGGGAAATTTTAAAGAAGGTAGTCTTCATCCTGAGACCTACAACCCAAAACTGCAGGTAGATAGACTTTCCCAAAAACCTTGACACAGGGGGAACATTAATGGAATAGTAGATTCTTCAAGATTCTTCAAGTTCAAAGAATCCAAAAGTCCATCATCATCAATAATGATTATGTTTTCAAACATAACATTAGAGTTGGTAACATAATAATTATTGAATCATGTCTTTAATTTAGCAGTTTCCTACATTGATAGATATACAAATGGAATGGTATCAAATTTAACTTTTGCCTGCACTCATTATTTTTGGACATATGGTTCCAGGATGGGATTCAGAGACTATGTGTGTTATCATATTCAGCTTGGCAAAAAAATTGAATTCCTCTATCTAAAGACTTAAGTAATATCTGTCTCATAGTAACTCCTTGGCCATCCCCTCATTTTCAATGGGGATTGGAGTGATGCTGATAATAAATGTTCCTGCATGTTTCTTGTATTGGCCACTATCCATTAGTGACAAGAACAACTATATAGCCCAGATCTGAGTCATTTGAGTGGCCTGCACAAGAGGGAAAAGAGTAGAAGAAAAAGTGAGAAAGAATGAGAAATGGAAAGGAAAGAAAGAAGGAAGAAAGGAAGGAAGGAGATGGAAAGAGAGGTGATTTATTTATGTATTTGTAAAATTTTGTTACATTCTTTTCACAGTTAAAAATGATCCAGTTGGGAAAACAATAGAAAAATGAAAAAATGAAAAAAAACCCATGGAAAATAGCATGAAATAATGGAGACCCAGAAAGATGGAGATATGGCTGTTTTTAATTTACTTTATTGTCACTGCACCTCGTACAATGAAATCAAACACCATCTTCAATGCGCATCATGACCATGAAAATAAACACAAACACACATCTTTCACACTCCACACATTGAATTGAAACCCCCCGACATTGTGCCAACACTGCAGTATACAGCATTCAAAGAACTACTACCCTGGGATAAAAGTTGTTTTTCAGCCTATTTGTCCTTGTTTTTATTATTCTGTACCATCTGCCAGATGGTAATAGTTCAAAAAAAGGGTGCCTAGGATGAGATGGATCTTTGAGAATGTTTTGAATTTTCTTTTTTTTTTTTTTTTTGGGGGGGGGGGTAGAAGTTTTATTGATTTTAACAACAGACAAAAAACATATAAGACATAAAACATGACATAAAAAAATAAAAAAATAAAAAATAAATTTTTTTTTTACATTCTTCATAAATTTACAGTGTATTGGTTGGTTTACCATTCCCTTTTGTGCATCCATTTCATAGTCATCAGAATAATTATATTACATAATAACTCACATTATCAATCATCAATAAAATATCCCAATATCATTATTGAACAATCATTTGACTATAATTTTACTAATTCATACTTAACCGAGATAACTATAATTAAGTTAAATTATTTTACGACAAATCATGAAATCATACCAAATCTATCTTAATAAAATATTCTTAAAAATTATCAAAACCAAGAAAAATTATATATTCATTACTTCCTAAATTTCTAAATATTCTATTATCATATTGTATTATCTAACCATTGATAAAAAAGATCCCAAACTTCATAAAATTGTTTATCTTCTTGTTCTCTAATTTCAAATGTTAATCTACTCATTTCAGCACATTCCAATATTTTCTTAATAATTTCTTCCTCTAATGGTATTTTCTCACTCTTCCAATGTTTAGCAAATACAATCCTAGCTGCTGTTAATATATTTACAATCAGATACTTTAAATTTTTATCATATATATCAGGTACGATTCCCAATAAAAAAATCTCTGGTTTCAAATCTATGTGTTTCTTTATCATTTTTTCCAGCCATATGCGAATTCTAGTCCAATATTTCCTGGCCTCCTCACAAGTCCACCACATATGGTAATATGAGCCAGGTATCTGATGACATTTCCAGCACTTTTCAGATTTATTCTTGAACATTCTTGCTATTCTTGTCGGGGGAAAGTGCCACCTGTAAAACATCTTATACAAATTTTCTTTATATGCTGTTGACATTGTCATTTTATAATTTTGTGACCACAATTTTTGCCATTTCTCTAAATCAATCCCATATCCAAAATTCTTCCCCCAAGCAATCATTGTTTCTTTAACTTGTTCTTCCTCTAATTTAATTTCCAACAAATAACTATATAGTTTTTTAATCACTTTTTCATCAGTACTTGTCAAAATCCTATCTAAGTCAGTCAATTTATCATAAAATCCTTCTATTTTAGAATCTTTAAGATACCTTGCATGTATTTGCGCATATGAAAACCAGTTCATCTTTAAACCTTGTTCTTCTAAATTTTGCATCGTTTTAAATTCACCCTTTTCATCCAATATTTCCCCATATCTAACTGTTTGTTCCTTCTTATAAGTTATAGGATATGAAAAAGCTTCAATAGTTGATAACCAAACTGGAATTTTCAAATAACATTGTTTCTTAGTTTTCTCCCAATTCAACCATAATGATTCCTGTATATAATGCCTTCTAAAATAACCCTGTGATTTAGTTCCCTGATTCTTGTAATGTTTTATAAAATTCTTGGAAACCATCTGGTCCTGGTGCTTTTCCATTGTTCTGTCTGTTAAGTGCTTCAGTTAATTCCATCATTGTTATAGCACTTTCTAACATTTTCCGAGTTTCATCAGGTATCTTAGGTAGGTTAGCATTTTGTAAATACTGTTTAATTTTTCCTTCATCAAGATCCTCCTGTTTATATAATTGTCCATAAAAATCTTGAATGATTGCCTTTTTCTCCTTATTACCATAACAAATTTGACCATGATCATCTATTAACTGTGATATTTTCCTTGACTCTTTCTCTTTTCTCAACTTATATGCTAACCATCTATCTGGCCTATTTGCATCTTTGAAATAGTTCTGTTTAGCACTTCTAATTTTTTGTGCCAGTTCTTCTTTCTCTGCTTGATCCATTTTATGTTTAATTATGTCCATTTTAAGTTTGATCTCTTTTTTCTGTGGCATCTTCTGTAATTCTTTTTCCAGTTTTTTATGGTCATCTTCTAGAGCTTTAATCATTTGCCTCTTCCTAATGTTCTTTTTCTTTGTATAGTCAATTATTAATCCTCTTGCATATGCCTTCATTGTATCCCAAACATTCTGTATTGAAGTATCTTCTTTTTTATTTTCATTGAAGAAGAAGGCCAATTCTTTTTCCATCCATTGTATAAAACCTTTTCCCTTTAGAATAGTATTGCTTAATGTCCATCTAGATCTTCTTTTTTGTCCTTTCCATTTAATTGTCATTGGATTATGGTCTGCCCATGTATTTGTTTCAATATTTATTTCTTGAATATTAGATAATAATTCTGTTGATGTCCAAATCATATCTATTCTGGACCATGATAAATGCCTGTTTGAATAAAAAGTATATTGTTTTAGCATTTCTTTCTCTCCATATATCTTTTAAATTTAGTTCATCTATCATTTTAAAAAAGGATTTAGGGAGAGTTTTCCTATTTTGTCGTGTTGTTTTTACTGTATAGTCCAGTTTATTGTCTACAATTCCATTAAAGTCGCCCATCATAAGTATGTTAGCATAGTCCAGTTCAATTATTTTCATATATAATTTTTTATAAAATTCTTCTTGTTTATCATTTGGGGCATAAATTGCAACCAAGAGAGTTTTTATATTATTATCCACTATTTCAACTATTAATACTCTTCCGTCTTCATCAGTATAAATCAATTTAGCTGGAGTGGTTTCTTTGACATACAAAACCACTCCTCTTTTCTTACAATGAGTCAGAGAAGTAAATATTTTCCCTAACTTAGGTCGTATCAATAATTGTTCATGTTGTTTTTTAATGTGTACTTCTTGTTAACAAATTATATCAAATTTTAGCTTCTCTAATTTATAAAAAGTTTTCCTTCTTTTGATAGCTGAGTTCTGTCCATTTATATTCATGGAAATCAGTTTTTTCTCCCCCATGGTTATGCTTTATATTTAGGTCTAACAGCTCTCGTGGATCTTATTTCACGTTGTTCTTTGATCTCCATTTGTCCACCTATTGCGCCTTCTTCTTTTTCCATCTCCATTTGGTCCTCTTCAAATTCAGTTAAAATCTTTTCTTTTTCTGTCTCCATTTCTCTTCTTTCGAGAAATTCCTTGTAAAACATTTCTGCTTTCGCAATTGAATCAATTCTGTGTCTCTGTTCTTGCCATGTAAACATTAATCCTTCTGGGATCAGCCATCTATAGTTCACCTCTTTTTTCAATAGCATTTTAGTCAAAAATTGATACTCTCTTCTAATCTCTCTCACTTTTCTAGGTACTTGTTTTAAGACCAGAATCTCTTTGCCTTTATATTTTAACCCCTTCTCTCTTACCACTTGTAATATTTGGTTTTTAATAGTTTTTTTAGTGAATCTAACATGGACCTCTCTTGGTAATTGGTTCCTCATCGCATATCTTGTGAAGACTCGATATATCTCATCTACTCCATCCATCATCTTTTCCTCTGTTATTTCCAAGACTCCAGCCAGAATTTCAATCATTACTGCCGCCAAGTTTTGTCCTTTTTCTTCCTCAATATTTTGGAATCTAAGATAAAATTCTGACCTGTCCATCTCCCATTTCAACATCCCACCTTTTTCTTGTTCGACCATTGTTAATCTGTTATCAATATTCCCAATTGTATCATCTCTTTGCTTGTCTTTCTCTTCTATTTTTTGGATTCTCTCATCATGTTTCACCATCATTTGTTGAAAATTTTCAATTTTCTCATCCATCTTTCCAATTCTTTGGTCAATACTCTCCATTCTTTGTTCCATACTCATTTTAAGATCTTGTATTCCTTGCATAACCATCGTTAAATCCACTTGCACTTTGTCTTGCTTCACTATTGTTGAGAGTCGTCCTCCAGATGACGGGGAAACAGGAGCAGAAGTTGAGATGCCCGAAGGTAAATTTTTTTTTCCTCATTTCGATAACTCAGGGTCTTCCGGGTCTTTTAATCCAATTAGTGAGGTAGCCAATTATAATCCAATTTAAAAAAAGAAAAACACCACAAAAAACAAAAAACAAAACCAGTAATAAGTAAAAAGCCCAAAATTAAAAAGAAAAAGATTCTTCAGGTTCTTCAAGACCTTAATCCAATTGTAAAATATGCAAATATAATTCAAAAGTAAAAATTAAAAGATGAAGAGAAAAAAAGAAGCAAAATAAAGCCCAATAATATCAAAAAATAATAAGCAAAGAAAAAGGAAAAGAAAAAAAGAAAAGAAAAGGAGAGTTCTTCAAATTCTTCCCAACTTAATCCAATTGAAAAACCTCAGAAAATGAAAAAAAGCCATAAAAATAGGTCAAAAATAGAAATCAAAAGGCAGACATCCCTATAAAAAAGAGAAAAAAAAGCAAAAAAAGAGGATATTCTCAGGCTTCCCCTTTAAAAAAAATAAATAAAAATGAGATATAATAAAAGATAAAAAATAAATATATCAATATTACAAAATAGTATGGGGTTGGAGGGGAGGGATGAAACAATTAATAAGGAGTTAAAAAAAAAAAAAAGACACACACTGCCTTTTATTTATCCAAGGCTCTTATTTGACTTCTCCACAAGTTTCAAAGCCAAACTTCAAATATTCATTTAATAATAGAAGTTCCAAAGAGCAACTGTATAAACATCCTCCAGTACTTTTCCCTCTATCTTATCATTTCCAGTTGCCTTGAGAAAAGTTTTTCAAACAAAAGTTTTTCAACTTCAAACAGAATATTTTCAAGCCTCTAGTTGGCAGTGTTACAAAGTTTCTTCAATCCACTCCCCCTTCTTCCCCCCAGAAAAAAGCCTAAAAAGAGAAAAAAAAGTATGTATGTATATTTATGTATATTAAAAAAAGATATTAAAGGGGGCCTCTATTTTTAAAAAATATAAACTGTCAGAAAGGCGAAGAGAAAGCAAGTAAATATAAAAATGTAAAAGAAAAAATCCAGTCTGGTTAACTAGATCGCAATAGAAATTCAGTAAAGAAAAAAATAAAAAGTAAAAATAAAAAGCCAAGCCTCACTTTGACATTACTAAAAAAAAATTACTGCTAAATCAAATTCTGTCAATAATTTTACAGATTTCTTCTAATATTAGAGTGTTCTTGAGTCCCAAGCAAAAACAAGAGATCCTCACCAGCCGATACACTTCTTTCTATCCCGTTCTTCCGGAGCTGTCCCAGCTTCAGCAGCCTAATGGCTGCCTCTCCGCCGTTGGCAAAGGGGCTTCTTCTGGATCGACCAGGGACTTGCGATGTCCCCGGAATCTACAGAACGCGCCCCTTACTGTCACCATCACTACGAGACAGTTTAGGTCCGTTGGGACCAACCAGGGGCGAAGATATCAGCTGTGATCTTGGAGCCCCAAGATCGCAGCTGTATCGCGGCGACGAAGTTCTGCCTTCTCTCCTGAATGTTTTGAATTTTCTTAAGGCAGCAGGAGCTATAAAGTTCTTCCAAAGAGAGGAGAGGGCAACCAATTATCTTCTGGGCAATAACGTTAGCCCTCTGCAGTGCTGTCCTATTTGCCACTATGCAATTGTCAAATCATACAGAGGTGCAGTAAGTTAAGATACTCTCTATGGTGCAGCAGTAGAAGGTCACAAGCAGTTTTTCATTCAGTTGTTGTTTTCTGAGAAGTCTCAAGTAGTGTAATCTCTGCTGGGCCCTTTTGACCAGGGCTGCAACATGAGGTCCTCTTTTATGGTAATACCCAGAAACTTAAAACTGGCCACTTGCTCCACTTGGTCTCCATATATAAGTAAGGGCTGGATGTCTGATCTGCTCCTTCTATAGTCCGCTATAAGCTCCTTGGTCTTATTAGTGTTGAGGACCAAATTATTGTCTCCACACCACGAAAGCAATTGATCCACCTCATCTCGGTAGGCAGATTCATCCCCCCCAGAAATGAGTCCCACCACTGTTGTATCACCTGCAAATTTAGTAGTAGTATTACTAGTGTGAGTGGGAATGCAGTCATGCACATAAAGAGTATAGAGTAAGGGACTCAACACACAACCCTGTAGTGTACCAGTGTTAAGAATAAGGGCTGAAGAGGTATGATTACCTAATCTGACCCTCTGTGAGTGACCAGACAGGAAATCCATAGTCCAAAGGCAGATTGAATAAGAAAGTCCAAGGTCCAGAAGTTTAGACACTAGTCTATGTGGAAGAATTGTGTTAAATGCAGAACTAAAATTTACAAAAAGCATCCTCACATAGCGCCCCCCCTCCCACTGTTCTAGATGAGTCAGAGCAGTGTGAAGAGTGATGGCTATAGCATCCTCTGTAGATCTATTTCTTCTGTATGCAAATTGGTGTTTATCAGATGTATGTGGAAGACCAGAAATGATGTGCTGGCAAATGAATTTCTCAAAGCACTGCATAGAATAGAACAGAACAGAACAGAACAGAACAGAACAGAACAGAATAGAATAGAATAGAATAGAATAGAATAGAATAGAATAGAATAGAATACTTTATTGGCCAAGTGTGATTGGACACACAAGGAATTTGTCTTGGTGTAAATACTCTCAGTATACATAAAAGAAAAGATACATTTGTCAGGAGTCGAGAATCATAACATACAACACTTAATAATAGTCATAGGGTACAATAAGCAATCAAATCATACTAGGAAACAGTCAATATAAATCGTAAGTATACCAGCGACAAAGTTACACTCATACAGTCACAAGTGAGAGGGGATGAGTGACAAGATTAACAGTAATAGTAGTGCAGACTTTGTAATAGTTGAACAGGGTTGAGGGAATTATTCGTTTAACAGAGTGATGGCTTTTGGGAAAAACTGTTTTTGTTCTGATGTGCAATGCTCTATAGCATCGTTTTGAGGGAAGGAATTGAAACAGTTTATGTCTGGGATGTAAGGGGTCTGCAAATATTTTCACAGCCCTCTTTTTGACTTGTGCAGTATACAAGTCCTCGATTGAAGGCAGGTTGGTAGTAATTGTTTTTTCTACAGTCCTAATTACTCTCTGAAGTCTGTGTCTGTCCTGTTGGGTTGCAGAATGTTATTGTTATAAAAATTATCCTCAATTTTCCTCTTATAATCAGTCTTGGCCTTCCGAATACCTTTCTTCAGATTAGCTCTGGCAACACTGTATCTTGCCCCATCATCGAGCCTAAAAGCCTTGGTTCTGTCATGCAAGAGGTGCTGGACTTCCTTGATCATTCAGGGTTTCTGATTGGGATAGATCCTGATGTATATCAACAGTGATAGCATCTGTGCAGTGTTTGATATAGCACAGAACAGTTGCAGTGCGCTCCTCTAGGTCAGGGTGGTAAAAGATGTCTCAATTTGTTTTCTCAAAACAATTCTGAAGTTATTGGGGAACATCTTCTGGCCAAGATTTCACTGTCTTTATTATAGGCAGAGCCCATCTCCTAAGAGGGATGTATGCTGCTGCTAAAAGTAGTGACATATGGTCTGATTGTCCCAAATGTGGTCATTGTATGACCTTATAGCCATGTTTGATGTTGATATGTACTTTGTCCAATATGTTTGCTCCTCTAGTAGCACACTTGATGATAAAATTTAGGGAGCACTGCTTTTAAATCAGCTTGATTAAAGTCCTTCACTATGATATGCACAGCATCAGGATACTTATTCTATTGATTACTAACAATGTTATACAAGAATCCCAAAACTATGGTAGTATTGGCATCAGGTGGGATATAGACTGCAATAATCAAAACCATGCTGAATTCCCGTGGAAGATATATGGGTCTACATTTAAAAGTCATACACTCCAGATCCATGGAACAGTGGCTGTCTACAGTCTTTGTATTGATACATCAGCTTTTGTTCACATAAAGGCTTAAATCTTCCCCTTTGCTCTTGCCAGAATCTCTACTCCTGTCCTGCCAATGAGTTATGTAGCCTTCCAGCTCAACAGCTGCATCTGGAATGAGTGAATGAAGCCAAGTTTCTGTGATTAGCAAAACACAGCAGTTCTTGATGAATTTATTCTTTGCAATCTGTTGCCTTAATTCATCCATTTTGTTAGTCAGAGATCTTGCATTGGAAAGAAATATACTTGGAATTGAAGGCTTGTGTGGAAATTTACTCAGCCTAAAGAGAACCTCAGCATGGCATCCTCTCTTCCTCTTCCTGTTTTTCTTTCTCCGCCTCTTCCTCCTTCCTGCAGGGATAGTGATCTATGGCTCCCCCAGGGGCCTAGCTGCCTCCTTCAGTATGTTATGAGAATGTATAAAATTGTCCGTAATAGCCTTTTCACATTTCAGTCCAATTTGTAACAAGGCTTGCCGACTGTAGATGCCCCCTGCCCCACAGGATTCAATCAAGGAAAGAATCCGAAACACACACAGAATCTAACACACCATACACAAAAAAGGAGTGGCCAGCCACAGCATCCATTTGCGCAGCCATCTTGAAAACTGTTTTTTAAACTGATGTGGGTGAAGAAAGCAATGTGTAGCAAAACAGGGAAGTATAAACTTCATAGCAAAAGCTAAGATTTTAAAATCATAAAGTCTCACTAAGGAAAGTTCTTCAGTCAATTGCCTTTTATAAAATGGAGAAGAAGGACAGTGAATGAAGGCATGACCTAATCATTAAATATAATTTGAACAGGAGCATCTCTGTAAAGTGATTGGGGAAGTGTCCCATCTTCAATCACATATTCTTTCTCAGTCAAAGCTTGACCTGCAATACTAGAGCAAATTATGCCTGGAGAGAATGCATAATTTTGCAATTCAGAACAGCACCGAAATCTTGGCAAAAACTTTCTCTTGCATGATAATTAAATACTTAATTTCCAGTATGCTGGCTTTTGAAATACAAGAGAAAGTCAGAATAAGCTTAAAACTATTACCATCTTAAACTGAATGGTGTTTACTTAAAGAATGTCCCTGGATTATTTTTTATATAACTGCAATATTTTACACCATACATATAAATATAAGTTAATATTTTGTCTTTCATATTACATAAATTGTAGCTTTCTTTAATTGTCTGTTCTGTAGATACTGTAGTTAGGATGTTTGTGACTCAACTCCTCAGGAATGGGATTTTCTTAACAATCAGTTCTATGAGCGTGGCCTAATTTGTGGGTGTGGCTTGGTGGTCATGTGACTTGCTGGACATGGCTTGTATTTAAATATTATAAATATTTATATAAATATTGAATTTTTAATAAAAAAGAGCAAGTTTTACCCAAAATCAGGCAAAACAGGCAGGCAGATTGAGTTGCTCACAGAATCACAGATTCATTCAGAGATCTATCTGCCATTGGTTAGCTCATAAAATTTGCTTGCAAGCAAATCCATAAAATTTGCTAGCAAGCAAACACACAAAATTAACTCAACATACCATATATGTAAATATTGAATTTTTTATAAAATAGAGAGCAACTTTCCCCCCAAATCAGGCAAAGCAGGCAGGCAGATTGAGTTGCTCATAGAATCACATTCAAGAGATCTGTGTTTCTGCCATCGCCTACCTGAGTCTGCACTGCTTCAGTCCTAAGGAAAGTTGGGCTCTGCTTAAAAGCAGAGCCAAAGATCTAAAGATTAACTAGAAAGCCGAGGATTTCCTGCTTTCTAGCTAATCTAAATCTTCCGGCACAGCAGAACAGCTGATGGTTGGGAAAAAAAAGGAAAAATAGCAACTAAGCAGGCCAGTTTGCCAGGTAAGGAGTGAGTGGGCAGGGAGGGTTCCCATGGGCCACGTGGGTGGTGCAGCCTTGTGTTCCTGCAAAGCCTGAATTAATTGCTTTGGGGGGTACTCTGGTGATGACATTTTTCTGTGGACCACCAAAATTTTCTCATGGCTGGTGACCACTACATTAAAGAATTCCAGGGACAAAAGGGATGATTTATTCTACTATTGTTGCCTACAAATTTTGTAAAATAAACTTGTGAGAAAGATATCACAGAGAAGGCTACCATTTAAGGTCTCACAGGGAATGCAAGCAGCAAAGACAACACATCCCGGAACTGTGCCAGAGGCGGGGAGTTTGCTTTGGTGGCTTTGGCTGTGGCAGCAAAAGGCAAAAGGGAAGCAATGGAGGTTTGTGTGAAAGGAGAGCAATGGGAGAGAAAGGCGAGCAATGGAGGTGAAAGAAGCGCAGCAAAGGAATGGGGCAAATGGAAAGTAGTTTGGGGTCAGGGAAAAAAAAAACGTGTGTGTGTATGTGTGTGTGTGTGTGTGTGTGTGTGTGAGTGGCAGCTGCTGCTGCTCAAAGTGGAGCTTTGAGCACCTCTCTGCCACGGTCCTCTCACAGCACCTCCACGTGTGATGGCAGCGGTGGAACTGGCTGCCCCCTGTAAGCAGCGCTGTCTCTGTCTCTGCCAGCTTCCTTTTGTTTTGTTCTGGGAGAAGCGGGCAGAGGTGGTGGAGATGCTTCAGCGATAGTGCTGCTTACAGGAGGCAGCTGCATCCACTGCACTATCACTGGAGCACCACTGCTACTTGCTGTGCCACAGCCGCCATGTGGTAGGGAGAGCTGGGAGAGCCTGGGGATGGGGGGTGCAGGTAGGTTGGCCCCATCCAGTGCCACCAGCGGGATGGGCCATGCTGATGGGGAAGCCAGCCAGCTGAGCCCGGGGATGGGGGGACAGGTAGGTAGGCTGACTGAGGCCTGGGGAACCCTGGAGATGGCTGGAGGATGCTCGGGGAGGCCCGGGGATAGTGTGACTCACAGGCTTACCTGTGAGCAGGCCGATCAGTGGAGAGGCTCGTGTTGGCTCCAGGCTGCTTCTCTCACCCCTCCCAGCAGAGTGAAAAGCTTGCAAGTTCTCCTCCCTTTGGGAAATGGCTTCTGTGCAGCAGAGAGAAACAGGATTCAAACAGACTACTTCTCTGCTGCCCAGGAGCTGTTTCCCAAAGGGAGGCAGGCATGTTACGCATGTGCACAATGTTGGGCATGTGAAATAGGGACTGACTGGGCAGGGACTGGAGAAGCAGGTGGAGAGGGGTGAGGCCAGCAAGAGGCTTGATTAACTGGTTCTCCAAACTACCAGGAATCATAACAACTGGTTCTATAGAACCAGGCTGAACCAGTAGAATCCCACCCCTGCAACTCCCCACATTTCTAAATAATAGGAAAACTGCTATTGACTGACATTCTCAGTCTGAAGTGATGTAACAAACAGCAATTATAATAACATTAATTATAATTAACAATATATTCCTCTGCAGAAGGTCTGGACATAAGTACCCTCAATCCCATGGTAATACAGATAGATTCCATACTCCTCTATTTTTACAAGAAAGCAAATTGGAAAACAAAGTATTTGAAGAAACTAAATCAAGTTTTGGAAGAGGTACTTGCTATATTTTCCTGTATTTATGTTGAGGTTCCATATCTGTAGCAAAATTCCATTCATTAATCAATAATTCAACTGTATACTTATTAAAAGAATCAGAATTGTACCTTTTAAATTTTGCGTTGATCTAAATGTGTAGCAAAATATTCATTTGTTCACAAATTTCTTAGAGGATCCTCTTAAAATCCTGTGCTTTTGCTTTGTTGCCTCTATATCTTGTATCTTCCTCCATTCCAGTGTTCCAATGCTATTGGCTATTGGCAGCTGATGGGCACATGTGTGTGTCAAATTTGGAAAAGTGGCAAATAAAGCACCATAATGCAAGCCCTGCCTCTTTTGTACATGTGTTAATCTCACATATTTGTTCAAAGGGGCGGGGTAGCTTTGTACATCATCTTGCTTAATTTGTATCCTCCCTGTAGAGTTTCCACTATTGATTATTATTCCATAGAGAAGGAGATTAACTTTGGTTCAGAACCTTTCTTAAATAAAGGCTTAAATTGTTTGGCTGCTGCACTTGGGAAATGTTTTTTTTAATCTTAGAGATGAGGTCTGTAACAATAACTGAGTGGTGGGGTCTAAGAAGAGAGCCTTCTATGCCATTGCCACCCACCCTATGGAATATTTTTTCTCTGGAAGTAAGGCAGACTCCTGGCTTTCTGAAAAGATGTAAAAACATGTCTTTTTGACCGCTTGTGGAGCACAAAGGAGCACACAGTCATGGGGTTGGTAAATGCCACCAGAGACAGCCCGTTTTCTTTGCCAACCAATATTTTATCAAGGTTAATTATTCTGATATATTTTTTTAAAAAATCACTCCAAATCTGAAACTCTTAACATTTTTATTTTTATATACTGTTTTTTTTTTTCATGTTTTATTGTAAACTATTCAGAATCTTGAGGGAAATGGATGGTTTAGAAGTGTGAAATATAAATAAATAACTCTTGCCTTCATTACAAAGTAATATCTGAGGGCATGATGGATCTTGAAGCTCTCTCCATCTAGCAATCCCAAATGGCAGACGGCCTGTGTCTATCCATGCAGCTCAACAACTTATAGAAATATTATATTTTCATTATCGTAGGTACTGTACAGAGTAAAATGCTGGCTGAAGCTGATGTTACTGATGTCTGAGTCTATATACAGTATGACTTTTAAGTCAGAGAACTGTTTTTAGCTTTTTACCTAAGTTTTTTAAATTAACATGCACATTTAAATAACTCTTTTTCATACAGTTAGTTAAGAAACTCAGGCAACTTCAAATCTCAACAAATAAATGCTCTGTCTTACATATTGGCAATAAATAAATAAATAAATCAGAAAATAAAATACAAGCTGAATAGTCAAGACCTTGTTGATGATCCAAACTCTGTCAAGGACCTCGGAGTACTCATCTCCAATGATCTAAGTGCTAGAGCCCGCTGTAACTACATACCCAAAAAGGCTTGTTAACCTAATCCTGCGTATCTTTTTCTTAGGTAAAATCACACTATTAACTAGAGTATACAAAACATTTGCTAGACCAATACTTGAATACAGCTCATCAGTCTGGAACCTGCATAATGTATCTGATATTAGTACAGTGGAGAAAGTCCAGAAATATTTCACAAAAAGAGTTCTCCACTCCTCTACTTGTTGCAGAATACCTTATGCCACCAGACTCGAAATTCTAGACCTAGAATTATGCCACCTTTGGTCCGATCTAAGTATAGTACATAAAATCATACATTGCAATGCCCCCCCTGTCAATGAATACTTCAGCTTCAACCATAACAATACAAGAGCACACAATAGATATAAAATCAAGGTAAACTGCACCAAACTTGATTGCAGGAAATACAACTTCAGCAACAGAGTGGTCAATGTTTGGAATACTCTACCTGACTCTGTGGTTTCTTCCCCCAACCCCAAAAACTTTAAACTGTCTACTGCTGACCTCACCCCTCTCCTAAGAGGTCTGCAGTGGGTGTGCATAAACGCACAAACGTGCCTACCGTCCCTGTCCTATTGTTTCTTTTTAATTTTTTTTATATGTATGCATTGTATGTATTCATAACTATGTTTATACTTATACCTGTTATCTTATAATCACTTGACAAAATAAATAAATAAAACAAATAAATTTAAATAATTCTTTTTCATACAGTTAGTTAAGAAACTTAGGTCTCAGTAGACTCACATTTCACAAATTTCTTGATAACTGTGTCATCTGCATTGTCGTACTTTTTATTAGCACTAAGAGGAGTCAAATGAGAGATATAAATGTTATTATTAAAGACTGTGAAAATGTTTAAAATGTGTTTAAGTATATTGCCCTATATATGCTTTTGAGCTTTTATTTCTCTGGGGAAAAACTCAGATTGAAATGAGGGATCTTTGGCGTTCTTTGAACTTGGTTGTTTTCTTGCAAATATTTCATTATCCAAACTAGATAATCATTAGCACTGATGCTTGTTTCTTTATTTGTGTCAGAAACATCACAATTAAAATATAACTATATGACATAACATTTAAAATATAAAATACAAGATTAAATTATGTACAAATTAAACAGATCTTGCCCAGAAACTAGCAATATTATTTGCATTCTGTCATACTGCCATGAAGTACTCACTGATTGGGACACAGAGTACTGATGATATTCCCTAGTTTTCAAAACAAGAAAAAAAGAAAAGAAAAAGAAAAGAAAAAAAAGAAAGAAAAAAAGAAAAAAACCAAGCTCAGAGAACACCAAAGAATTCCCCCCAAATTCTTATGAATGTCAAGTAAATCATGATTGCCCAATTTGGTATATAATTCTAATTTTGCATAACCGAATAACACAGCTTGTTCTTTATCTGTACTGACAGAGAGACTTAGATATCTGGCAATTGAATTGGAGTTGTCTTCCCCTTAAGAGAGTTCAATAGTGGGAACAGAATATACCTTCAAGGAAATGAGCCCATCTGACAGGGGCCTATATGTTATTTCAAAGCAGAAAATATCTGGAGTCTTTTGATATATGCTTGTCACAATTTAATGTAATAAGTGGGAAGGAAGCATAATACATATAGAAATATGAAGAGAGACAGCAGTGTTGTAACTATGTATCCTTGCAACTATGTATCATTCATGTGTTTGCAACTATGTATCATTCATGTGTAATCATTAACTTCTGTCTCTTCAGTGACCTTTGCAAGGCACGTACAAGGGACAAGGAGCTAGACGGTTGTTAATAAGCTTATCCACATTGTAAATGATCTGTCTGGTATGCAGCTTTGTAAACATGCACATCCTGATGGAATTATCATGTTTGACTTGAGCTTTGATTAAATCATTTTCTTGTAAAAAAGCACAATAAAAGAGCGTGTGCCAAGACATTTGGGGTGCGCTCATCCCGAGGAAACTTCGCCTCCTGTCGTTTCTCTCTCCTTCGCTCCCTATCATGAGCTGCCCATCTGATGCGGGATAGCAGATACCGCATTCTGGTGACCCCGACATGATTCCCTAAGGGGGATACGTTGCGATGCGCCCATATCTTATCAGCTCGATGGGAGCTGTGCATCGCCAGGCCTGAAGCGAATTGCACATCATCGGATCTGAAACACGGTCTCGACTTTCGTAAGTATGGGTGAAAACTTTTCTCAACAACAGACGCAGCATCTGAAGGAATTGAGGGAGTTAGTCGCTTCTTCTTCTAAATACTCTGCTAATTTAAAGGGCTCGCCTGTAAAAATGAAACCTATTGCTACATTATTGGCTTATGTGTGGCAACATTGTCCCAATTATTCAGAGGAAGGGTGTTAAGCCTGGGTTCCTCAACCAGGGTTAGGGAGACAAGCTAAACAGAATGTGCAGCGTTAGTCAGATAGGCACACAGATAAATGAGTGAGCTAAGCTTGTATGTTTATTAACATACAGTAAAAATAACAGATACGCTTGTGCTATCAAAAATATAGTTTATTCCATTATGAGTTCATAGCATAGTCAAAATAACAGTCCAATAGTCATGTATCATTTAGTCAGTCCATTCAGGGATATTCAGTTAGCAAAGTCCATGTAGAATATCCTATGTCAGTTCACTTACAAATCAGTCCTTTGTTTATCTCTCCCATTCGAGCAATGCAGTCTTGATTCCAAGCAGTAATCAGGGATCATCAAAGTCAGAGAGAGAGCAAGCTGCAGTCTTGCTTCTTTTAAAGTGCTTTCACAACCACTCCCTTAATTACTATCCCATAGTTAAAGTTGCAGACACTTTAACATACAAACTATGATTACTTAGTTATTATTTTACCTAAACCAGTTAGGGTAAACAATGTTATCCCTAACATTCTCCCCTTTTAGGAAAATAATAATAAATATAACTATTTACATCTTTAAATCATATTTGTTACAATTCTCTTTAAACTTGCTTACTCCTTGAGCTTTTGTAAATTGGTCTGCAATGTTTTCTTCTGTCATGCAGTATTCCAATTTAATTAGCCCATTCTTTACAGATTCTCTAACATTTAAGTATCTTAAGTCAGTATGCTTTGATCTAGTTTTTACAGAAATACTAGTAGCTAACTGTATAGTTGCTTGGTTATCTTCATACACAATAATGGAATCTTTTACAGTTATACCCATGTCTAATAATAACTGTTTGTACAGAATTAAGTCAGTGCATAGTAATGACAGACATGAAAATTCCGCTTACATCGTAGACAAGCTAATATGCTGTTGTCTGATTGACCTCCACCCTATTAGTGTTTTACCAAATAATATAGCCATCCCAGATGTTGATTTTCTTGTGTTTATATCAGTTGCAAAACTTGCATCTGCATAGGCACTAAGACTCAAATCACCCTTTGGTTCTATATACAATGCATGGTTCATTGTTCCTTTAAGATATCTTAAAATTCTCTTTAATGATTGCCAATGACATTGATGTGGATCTGAATTAAAACGTGCCAGCTGATTTACACTATAAGCTATATCTGGCCTTGACCAATTGCTTATATATGATAAGCTACCAATCAAAGATTGATATATGGATTTATCAAATTTGGGACTTTGATCATTAATTTGGCAAACTTCCTGACTCATTGGAGTCTTTGCCGGTTTACAAAGTTCCATTTTAAACATTTTAATTAATTGGCAAATTTTATCTTCTTGAGATATCTTAAAACCATTTTTTGTTTTGTTAATTGTCAATCCTAGATACTTTTTAATTTCACCTAAATGCTTTAATTTTATCTTTTTGGCTAATAATGATATAATCTCATTAGCTTCATTATTAGTCTTAGTTATCAAAGCAATATCATCTGTAAATAATAACAATAATGACATCATTCCATTATTTTCTCTTTTAAACACACATGGATCTGCTAAACCAGATTTAAAACCTATATTGTTTAACTCTTTCACAATATATTGGTTCCACTCAAAACCAGATTGTTTTAACCCGTAAAGACTCTTTTTGAGTTTCCAACAATCATTACTATTTACTTTATTGTCTTTTATACCTACTGGTTTTCTTAAATATATAGTGTGCTGCAATGGTGCATGTAGATAAGCAGTTTCTACATCGAAATGGTTAATGACATAGTTTTTCTTAGCTGCCCACACTAATGCTGCTCTTAAAGATGTTGCTTTAAGGCTTGGTGCAAAAACATCATCATAATCAGATGCAGTTTGATTAAATCCTTGAGCTACTAACCTAGCTTTATGGGTAACAGTCCCATCATTTCCAGTTTTTACTTTAAATATCCATTTGCACCCAATGGATTTTTCTCCTGGAGGTAATTTAGCATCTTCATAAACTTTCATTACCTTTAATGAATTTAGTTCCTTTTCCATTGCCTTTTGCCAATTCTCCTGATCCTTAGCAGGATACATCCTAAGTTCATCTACACTAGTTGGAACTTTAGTTACTTGGCAAACTATACTTGCTTGATACCTATCAGGTGGTCTAGTTACACGTGTAGTACGTCTAGGTATTACAGGACTTACAGGTGGACTTTCATTTATTAACTCTTCTTGATTATCTAACTCTTCCTGATCAACTGTTTCCTCTTGTTCTGGTCCTATTTGCTCTTCGTGGACTTCTTCTTTAATTGGACTCTTCTTATAACTAGTCTGTTCTTTCTGCCTTTTGTAGGGTTCAATAATTACTTCGTTATTTAAATCTTGCTCTAATCTATTCCATCCTACATGTTCTAGGAATTTAGCACTAGCACTGGTGTAAACTCTAGATGTACCTGGTTCCCAGAATCTATAAGATCTATGATTAGATGTATATCCTACAAAATATAATCTTTTAGCTCTATGTTGTCCTTTGTGTCTAAGTTGTGTAGGGATATGCACCCATGCTGGTGCTCCAAATGTGTGCATGTAACTTAAATCAGGTTTTGTACCATGCCACAGTGTGAATGGTAATTCACCTGTTGTTGAATTAACAACATTATTTAATATATGATTACCACACATTATTGCTTCTCCCCACAAATTGTCAGGTAATCCTGAATCAGACATCATAGTTCGTGTCATTGATTGTAATGTTTGGCCTCTTCTCTCTATAAAGGCATTATGTTGTGGCCTATATGGTGCAGACTTTTTATGTTGAATACCTAACATTCTTAGTCTGTTCTGGAATTTATTATTTGTAAATTCCGTACCATTATCTGTTATAAGAGTTACTAATTTCTTTTTAGTTTTCCTTTCAGCAAATTTAATCCAATTAAAGAGATTTAGATACGTTTCAGTTTTGCTCTTCATTAAATAGCAAAACCCATATCTTGAATAATGGTCCATTATGCTTAGTATGTAACGAGCTCCTCCTACACTTGGTTTTTTCGGACCTATTAAATCTGCAAATACTACTTCTAAAGGCTCTTTAGTAGTAAATCCATCAACTCTATTAGCCGGTGTGACCCTGGCTTTGCTTTGATTACAGGCATTACATTGCAAATACTTATCACAAGGTTTCAAACTTATTCCCTTAGATAATTCAACAGTTTTCTTAAGCATTTTAAAATTTAAATGCCCTAGCCTTCGATGTAACAAGTGAATACATTCATCATGAGGTTTCTTATTTTCATAAACCGTGTTAGCCACTTTTAAACCATTATCATTTAACACATATAATTCACCTCTTAAAGATGCAGTAATTCTCTTATTTTCTTTCTCAATTATGCAGTTATCTCCTTTAAAGGTAACTACATATCCTAGTTTAATCAAAATTCTAACTGAAATTAAATTAAACTTAAGTTGTGGTACATATAACATTTTTACATTCTCTTTTATAAAAGAACAATATGCTATACCTTGACCTTTAGCTTTCAGTTTCCAGCCATTGGCTAACGATATCTGCTGTGTACTCTTGGACATTTTAATAAAATTTTTGTTATCATTTGTTATACAGTGGGATGTTCCACTGTCAACCACCCATAAATTATTTTTTACAGCTTCGTTACTATACATGGCTAACTCTAAATTTTTATTTATCTTTTGATGACTTTTAGTATTCTGGCCAGCATTTTGGCACTTTGCCTTTTTACAAAATCTTGCCAAATGTCCTCTTCCTCCACAATTAAAACACTTTTTAATTGCATATGCAGTAGGAGATTCATTATCTTCTTTTTGAGGTTGCTGCCTCCTTAACTGATCTCTTTCAAGCCTTCTTCTGGCCTCTTCAATCAATCTGCCAGTTATGTCAGTTAAAGTTAGACTTTCCTTTGGCAAAATTTCAAGTGAAGTTACGTAGTTGTCATAACTTTCATCAAGTGAAGATAGAATTATGTAGACTTGGTGTAGTTCAGAGAAAATAAGCTTTTTCTCGTGCAGTTCTTGAAAAATGCTTTGCATAGTTTTCAAATGACTCAGCATATCACCATTTGTTTGGAGATGCGTCCTGAAAAGCTTCCGTGTTAGATTTATGTGAGCACCAACGTTATCTCGGACATAAATCCTCTTCAGCTTCTGCCAACATCCAACAGCCGTTTTCTCTCCGTGGATATAAACAAGCTGTTGGTCAGTTAAGGTTAAAGCAATAATGCAAATAGCGTGTTCATTTTTATGCATAAATTCTTCTATCTTTAGTTTATCTTCCTCATCCTCTGGATCCCATTCTTCTACGTTTGGTGGATTTTCAATTATGTTCCACAATCCTTCTCTTCGTAGAAGCAGACTACATTTCAGAGACCATGATACATAGTTTGTTCCATCCAACTTGGATATAAGGGACAAACTTTATAGATTGACTTGTGCCATGTTTTCTTATATGGATATAAAACTATAATTAATAAAACACAGCTGTCTGTTTACTGTAATGTATAACAACACAAACTCTCACTTTTTACATAAATCTGTTTTATCCTAGTTAAACTGACTTTGCAGCCTCTGGGCCCATAACCAGTGTTAAGCCTGGGTTCCCCAACCAGGGTTAGGGAGACAAGCTAAACAGAATGTGCAGTGTTAGTCAGATAGGCACACAGATAAATGAGTGAGCTAAGCTTGTATGTTTATTAACATACAGTAAAAATAACAGATACGCTTGTGCTATCAAAAATATAGTTTATTCCATTATGAGTTCATAGCATAGTCAAAATAACAGTCCAAGAGTCATGTATCATTTAGTCAGTCCATTCAGGGATATTCAGTTAGCAAAGTCCATGTAGAATATCCTATGTCAGTTCACTTACAAATCAGTCCTTTGTTTATCTCTCCCGTTCGAGCAATGCAGTCTTGATTCCAAGCAGTAATCAGGGATCATCAAAGTCAGAGAGAGAGCAAGCTGCAGTCTTGCTTCTTTTAAAGTGCTTTCACAACCACTCCCTTAATTACTATCCCACAGTTAAAGTTGCAGACACTTTAACATACAAACTATGATTACTTAGTTAACATACAAACTATGATTACTTAGTTATTATTTTACCTAAATCAGTTAGGATAAACAATGTTATCCCAAACATTGAAGGAATTGAGGGAGTTAGTCGCTTCTTCTTCTAAATACTCTGCTAATTTAAAGGGCTCGCCTGTAAAAATGAAACCTATTGCTACATTATTGGCTTATGTGTGGCAACATTGTCCCAATTATTCAGAGGAAGGGTCCTTAAAAATTTCCACTTGGCAAAAAATTGGTGAACATCTCCATAGTCCTCCTCGTGCACCTATTGGCATTTTGGTCACTTGGAGGAAAATTATGGAGGCTTTAATGGTCCATTATAAAATAGAATCAGGGAGTGTGTTTGAATCTCCCCCGCCAAGTTATTATAACTTTTCAATTTTCTTTAACTCAGGCAGAAGCTGCTGCCATTATTCAACAATGCCCCACATGTAGTAAGCAAGGACATTCCATTCCCATAGAAGTAAATCCTAGAGGATTAAAAGCTTGTGAAATTTGGCAAATGGATGTAACTCAGTATCCACCTTTTGCCCCTTGGAAATATTTGCACGTTTCCATAGATACATATTCAGGGTTTATTCTGGCTACTCCTCAAAGGGGAGAAACTGTAAAACATGTCATCAATCATTCAATTCGTACCTTTGCCTCGCTGGGACGTCCAAAAGAAATCAAAACTGACAATGGACCTGCCTATACAAGTTCTGCTTTCCAGGACTTCTGTAACAGATGGGATGTAACCCACAAGTTTGGGATTCCCTACAACAGCCAGGGGCAGGCTATTGTGGAATGAGCGAACTTATCTCTGAAACGTGCTCTTGATCGATATTCGTTGTGGGAAAAACCCCCGAACCTCCCAGCATTGCAAAATTCTCTTAACATTTGTCTTTACACTTTAAACTTTCTTAATCTGACTGGCATTCCTCCCACTTCTGCTGCTTCGCGTCATTTTTCCTCCCCCTCACCCCCGCCTAACAGACCTCTGGTATATTATCGCAGATTGCCAGATCCCGCCTGGCAGGGTCCCGCTGAGCTTCTCACTTGGGGACGAGGCTACGCTGCGATTTTACTACCAGACAAAACCACTTGCTGGATCCCTGGTAGGGCGGTTAGACCCTATCATGGGAATTCCTCCACTACATCTGTAACTTAAAACTCTTCCTGATATTCTTGCCTATATCTTCTTTGCAATTTCTACCTTACTTCAACAAAACCTATGCTTCCTGTCAAAAGACTGTTCGTGTTAAAACCATTTCATTAACAGAAGGCTATTATACTTGTTCCATATGGGTACGTCATGAAAATGCTACCCGTAGTTTTCACTCTGTCACTTCTGTTTTGTTTAAAGAACACTCTACCACTCGCTCTTTTGTTCCTTCTTTACTCTTCCTATGGAAAGGAACCTTAAAATCTTTTCCTCTATTCAATCTAAACATAGGGGGACCTAGATGTCCTTCTATTGTATTATGGGTTCCCCCACCCCAACTAACATCCTTGATGAATTACCAAATTAATCTTTATTGTCATTATTGTAATTATTATCCTTTTTCTACTAATTGCATTCCCTCCTCATTTCGCAAATGTTCTACAACTAACTTGTCCATAGCCCTCTCTCCTGCTTGTGATGTTTTTATATACCCGAACTCTGATCCTGTCAACAAACGACGCTTCAAAAGAACTGTCCATGATGATCCGCAGAAGCCTCATAGAAGATATAATATTGCTTGGACTATAACTGACTTTCAAGGCGTTCGTTTAAGTTCTACAACCAATTTTTCTCGCATAGAAGACTTCTACCCACCACTTCAATTCGATTTGGCAGACGCACCCACACAACCGGGGGATATTCTGCAATCTACACCACTTCAGGAGGAACTTTAACATCACGCCTGAAAGGAATGTATTTTATCTCTGGCAATAATTTTGTTTGGACTTGTTCCACCGGTCTCACGGCATGTGTCCACGGGGATGAAATTGTTAAATCCAAATCATTTTGCATTCAAGTATGGCTTGTGTGTATAACTCTGATGATTTTATATCCCTACAGGTACCCATGGAATACCCCCTTTTGCAAAATCGTAAAGATTTAGATCTGTTATTTTTTAAAACAAGGGGGATTGTGTGCTACGCTTAAAGAAGAATGTTGTTTTTATGCCGATAGCAGGGGGGCTTGTTTTCTATTTCGCCATGGTTTACAACCTTTTAAACTGCATTGGCAGGACCATTAATAATCATTATATTGATATGTATTATAGGACCTTGTTGTTTTAATAGAATATTGCAATTTTTGAAAAATCAATTATCCTCCATAACTGCTGATGTTAATATGCTATTGCAAGCTCATGTTATATCCTCAACACCGGACGAAAAAATGTCATTGCTGAGTTACCGCTCCTTGGACAACCCTGACGCTGACAGGTCACACTCTTGCCTAGATGACGGGGACGGTGAACATTCCATAAAAATGGTTCCTGTCTTCTCGGACGAGGAAGAAGACTCCTCATAAATAATAAAAACAGAGGAGATGTTGTAACTATGTATCATTGCAACTATGTATCATTCATGTGTTTGCAACTATGTATCATTCATGTGTAATCATTAACTTCTGTCTCTTCAGTGACCTTTGCAAGGCACGTACAAGGGACAAGGAGCTAGACGGTTGTTAATAAGCTTATCCACATTGTAAATGATCTGTCTGGTATGCAGCTTTGTAAACATGCACATCCTGATGGGATTATCATGTTTGACTTGAGCTTTGATTAAATCATTTTCTTGTAAAAAAGCACAATAAAAGAGCGTGTGCCAAGACATTTGGGGTGCGCTCATCCCGAGGAAACTTCGCCTCCTGTCGTTTCTCTTTCCTTCGCTCCCTATCATGAGCTGCCCATCTGATGCGGGATAGCAGATACCGCACAGCAGTATTGTTGAAGGTAGAACATGACATTTGTAGTAATAACATTTGATTGTTTTCTTTACTTCCATAGTAAAGTATCTTCAGTACATGCAGAAGATTTCAGGTTCAATCCTAGTTTCTTGCAGCTCATATCAAACTGCTGCATGAAATTTCAGAGATTGCTAGTTTCCATTGATCCCATATGAATCCAAAAATATTTATTTATGCATTTTAAACATTGCCTCAAGCTTTAAAAAGATGTAAGTGCTACTCAAGGACCAGTGCATTAAAGCCAATGCTATAAATATAAAGAAATATAATAATTCCAACATTGAATTAAATATTGGATTGAGAATTACATATCAGCACAGTTGATGCAGTGTCCAAAGACCTTCCAGAATAGTCACACCCTTGCTGTGTGTAACAAGGGAAGGGTGTGTCTATCTATTCTTCAAAGCACCTGAAGACAGAAGAAGAAGCAATGAATGGAAACTAATCAAAGAGAAAACCAATTTAGAAGTAAGGAGAAATTTCGTGTCATAACAATTAATTAGTGGAATGACTTGCACCCAGAAGTTGTGGGTGTTCTAACACTGGAGGTTTTTAAGAAGATATTTATTTATTTTTATTTTATTTTTATTTATTTATTTTTGTCAATTTCTTACAAGATAATAGGTATAAGTAAAAACATAGTTATGAATACATGGATACATATAAGAAAAATAAAAGAAACAATAGGACAGGGACGGTAGGTACGTTGGTGCACTTATGCACGTCCCCTACAGACCTCTTAGGAAAGGGGTGAGGTCAATAGTAGACAGTTTAAGGTTAAAGTTTTTGGGGTTTGGGGAAGAAACCACAGAGTCAGGTAGAGTATTCCAGACATTGACCATTCTGTTGCTGAAGTATTTCCTGCAATCAAGTTTGGTGCGGTTTACCTTGAGTTTGTATCTATTATATGCTCTTGTATTGTTATGGTTGAAGTGGAAGCATTCATTGACAGGTAGGGCATTGCAATGTATGATTTTATATACTATACTTAGATCGGACTGAAGGCAGCGTAGTTCTAGGTTTTCTAGGTCTAGAATTTCGAGTCTAATAACATAAGGTATTCTGCAACGAGTAGAGGAGTGGAGAACTCTTCTTGTGAAATATTTCTGGACTTTCTCCACTGTACTAATATCAGATACATTTTTGGACAGCCACTTGTTTGGAATAGTATAGAAGCTCTTGCTTCAGCAGGGGGTTGGACCAGAAGATCTCCAAAATTACTCTATTATTCTGTTAGCCTCCAGAAAATGCTACACGTGGGAATCACTGAGATACTAAGCAGCAAGCTATTTCACAGAAGGAAAGCTCCTGTAGTAAATACTTTCTATTCCCCTCTTGGATTTCTTGGCAGATATAGACTCTCAATAGGTTCTCAGTTCACTTAATCTGAGCAGTCAAACCTTCTGGGATAGATACTTGGGGCCTGATTTATAAAAGGCTTTATAGGAAATGATCATCTTTTAAATTGCACATGAAAATAATCTGGCAGTGAAAGTAGCTTCTGCTAAAGCTGATACATAACAATAATGAGATTGTCCCATAGGTTTATCATTATTCAGTTGGCGAAAACTCCAACTGAAATTTTTAGGTGGTCTTCAAGGCTGCCTTGTGTAAAGCAAATTACAGTAATTCATACAGTAGTTAACAGGTACATAAGTGACCATACTTAGTGCTCCTAGTGGCATACAAATTGTAGAAGCTGGATAAAGTCCATTCTGGCCATAGTTTTCTATAAGAAGCCACATTGTAGTAATAACGTTTGATGGTTTTCTGTACTTATGTACGTAGTAAAGCTGTCAGGGCTCCGGCAATCCACCCCCATTCAAATCATGAGTCTCTAGCCACATCTCTCAGAAATAAAAATAATCATTTATTAGGAGTGAACATGTCAGTGTTACCTGGGTGCAGCTGACTCTGAGACACATCATTCATCTCACCCTTGACCCTGTTCTTCCCCCACCCCCTGGATTTATATTGTCCAATGGGACACATCCATAGAGTCATCAATCATGCTCTCCAGTAATAACGCCAGAAGCTTCGGCCACCTAGCACTTATCTATGAAAATATTTAAGATATGCATTACTTCCCCCATTCTCTTTCTGCCGACGACTCTGAAAGACCAGAGAAATATTTTTGAGTTGACAAAAGTATCTTCAATACATGCAGAAGATTTCAGGTTCAATCCTAGTTTCTTGTAGCTCATATCAAACTGCAGCATGAAATTTCAGAGATTGCTAGCAGCCAGTTTTGACAACAGTGCCCCGCATCCAAATTTCAAGTCTGCCTTTCAGAGAAGAGCACAATCTGTTGAGTACCAAAAGTATTATAATTCCAGAATCAGTAATATTTTGAATGACTATCTAATCCATCTTGCTTGAATTGAGTCTAAGCCATTGTTTTTCTCATCCAGACACTAATAGCTGGCAGACATGAGATGAGGAGAGGCAGATTTGTGAATGATTTGTGTAACTGCTTCTCAGGCAATATCAGGCAATATCCAAATAGTCAAGGATATTCTATACAGCACATAGTTCAAAAAATTTTGTGCTAAAAGGCAAGCAGAACAAGTGATTCTTCAAGTATCGCTTCAGGCAAAACAAACAAAATTTGAGCTTATTGTGTTGTCATGCTTGACATCATGTGATCAGTGGAGGAAGAATGTAGGAAAGGGAAGAATCACAAGGAAAGGTTAACTTCCTGAAGTAGAGTGTGTGGAATGTGGAAAAACATTCATTGTCTGTCCTTTGGAGCCTTTATCTTGTAACAGAGGCTGGTATCCTGCTCTGAGTATACTAATGAATAGACTATTCTGTCCTCAAAATAAAAGGGTAAACAATTAAAAAGGGTATTCAGAATATATTGCCAGCCTATGGCTTTATCTCTAGTAGCAGGCAAGTAACCTTAAAATGATATAACTGTTAGTTTTGACTTTTTCCAGAAATAGAGAAGACAAAAATAGATAAAATTACAATAGGCAACCTATGTCACCTTTTCAGATTGGAAAATGTTCTTAAATGAATGCCTTCAATCAATCAAATTTCAATGGAGATTACTAGAAAGGTTCTTGGGAAGCTTTCCTGTTGACCTTCGGGCAAGGCAGAAGTGATGTGGGAAATAATTTGTGCCTTGGGAACAGATGATGTAATTTGTTCCTTTTGAGAATGGAATTGTGCTTCTTTTTAGCAATCTGAACCACAAGTCAACCAGAAATTCCTGAATTTTTGCTTGCTCTAAGTGAACCTAAGCAGTTTTGTTTAACCAGGTTGTTAAATCATGGTGAAAATAATGATATATTATTAAATCCTACAGTTCTGGATGATGGCTTTAATTTCAATGCATTTATCGGGGGAAAGTCAGGCTATGTGTCCTAGACATTGGGAAAAGCCAGGGCAACAGCATAGAATCAAGACACAGCTCAAAAGAAGAACACTGGAAAAAAAAAAGAGAAATGGAAGTCCTCGTGATATGGGGTCAACAAAGTACAGCTTAACATTTTGCAATGGATATTCTATGAACAATGAGTGCCAGCTTCATTTTTAAATGATAGACTAAAACAGGGGTCACCAACCTTTTGGACCTCATGGACCAACAAATTCATAATTTTAAATCATGTGGACCACTAATATGAATTTTGACTGATGGTGGCTTGCTGACATTGGTGGAAACTGCAGAGCTGCGCTGCTTTTTGTACATTTCACTACCCACAAATTTGCACATTATACGTGCCACCCCCTATGGTGGAGATATCCAACCCCACCACAGGCTGGTCCCATATTCCAGAGCTGCAGTAGCTACAATATTGCCCCTTTGGTCATCCTGGAGCTGCTCTGGGATGACCAAAGAAGCAGTCCTGTGACTATGGCAGCTCTGAAATATGGGATCAACTTTCCCACCAATGTCAGCAAGCCACCCCAGGGTGGATTTCCCTCCACTGCCGTTGGTCTTACCTTCCAGTTCCAGCTTGCATGGCTCTACTTAAGGTAAGGTTTGCTCTCTGCCAAAGGGTGGGGGCCAGAGGGTGGGCGGGCCATATGGGTGGCGCAGCCTTGTGTTCCTATGGGCCATGTGGGAAGCGCAACCTTGTGTTCCCACACAGCCTGAATTAATTGCTTTGGAAAGTATTTGGGGGGAGACATTTCTCTGCAGACCACTTTTGAGGTAATTCCCCATTAGGAGAATGAACGCATACAGGGAGAGGTATAGAGAGTAGTGTTTGAATAATACACACACAGCATACAGATACACTGTACAGTAAATGTAGGGTTTTACTTTCAATAAAGGTTTAAGCAAAGTTCAAAATAAGCAGTCCAAAATCATTCACAGGTAAGATCAGTCAGTTTTCAATCCAGGGATAATCCAAATATCAAATTCCAGTATCATAAACAGTTCAGTATCAGACTGACATCAAATCCAGAAATAGCAGTCAATTAGGAAAAATGGAGGAACGGCAATACTCTCCAACAGAAGGAAACAGAGACTTACACTCTCTTCTGAGACTAAGACAAAAACAAACCAGGTTTCTGGCTCCATCTTATGGCCATTTGAGAAACCACACCTAATTACAGTTTTGCATTTTCTTAAAGATACAGTATTAAAATGTTTATCCTGGTTTATATATTTCTAACCCAAATACCTGTAACTTATATTTCTAACAACCACCAAAATTTTCTCGTGGACCACCAGTGGTCTGTGGCCCACCGGTTGACAACCACTGGTCTAAAACACACAGATTGTAGAAGTACTATGTAGTATAAAACTAAAATGTTCTTCTTGTTGGCTATTTTGACATTTTTCCTATATTTTCATGGTAATAAATGGAAATGTACCTGGCTATTGCTTACTTCTGGAATGCTTTTCTAAGTTTTGAGTCAGGGATATAGACCTGATACTTCTTGGCATTTTCCCATTCCTAATAGTAAATAGATTTGATTTGATAAATAGATTTCCTCTTGACTGTAATAATTATATCTTTTAGATGTCACTTCATGCTTCTTTGTTTCCTCATTGTCTTCTTTTCCTTCTCTCTTGCACACCTGCACTTTTCTAGGTAAATGGCCTGGATGGGATGAGGCTGCTTATGGATATTATCATGGTCGCCCCAGAATAACAGGGTGTGGCTCAATTAACCAGACATCTGGAACACCAGCAGAGTGTAGAAATGAATGAATGAAAGAGAAAAAGAAAAAGCCTATCCTTGAAGAAATAGGGATGGGGAGCATTTTTGCCTGGTTGCAGCTGTTTTCCCCAGATGCAGAAAACAACCCCAGCTTCATTCCCTTATACTGTGGAAATGTGGGTTTTTTTTTACCTCTTTACTGTAGGACTGCATATGTGTAGAATTCATGTCATCAGTGAAAAACTGTTTCTCTTCCATTTCACTCAGGATGCTGACATCAGAGCCAAATAGAGTAAGACTTATTCTCCTTGCCTCCACTTCCTCTGATATTGGTAAATGTTTAAACAAATGTTTAAAAATGCTAAGCTAGTTCCAAAATGTTATTAACTTCATATATTTAGAGAGCAGTTGACGAGCATTTCTAAATGCTCTAGCTCAGTCATTTCTGTAATGTGGCTAGAGTTAAATGTCAGATTCTTGAAATAAACTACCTACTTTTTCATTGGTTATATTGTATGTTGTTCCTATTACACGTACAGTTTCATGAAATGGAATTCTTTTTGAGATCTTCCAATGTTTCTTGGCTTCAATTAATGTGGCTAGAGGATTATTGGCATGCAAGACTGGGACCATCAGGTCAATAAGAAACACAACTTTCCCAATTAAACATAGAAGGTTAGACCTTTTTTCTGCACCTCTTTGAAAAAACAAACATTTGTTAGAGTTGAACAAAGAGAATGTCATAAATCCTTCAAAAGTATAATATTATAGATTATTTTGCTTTGCTGGGTCTCAAAATGTTGCTTCTAATGTGAAGGAGGCCTTCATTTTTATTCTTATTCTCAGGAAGATTGAAATATTTTGGAGAGAGATGATGGTTTTCAATTTACTTGATTATTGGAGTTGCTGATTTTCTCTTCTACTTCATTCCATGTTTCTACACAGAATATGTAATCATAAAACAATAACAACCAAAACAACAGGGCAGGTTTCCTTAGGATGTCATCTTTTGGGATTTAATTGAAGCCAGAATCACTACTAATAGAAGACAAAATGTCCACACCCACCCTTTGGCTACTTCATATAGAATAAAGATAGGAACCAAAAGCTGTATCCATGATAACTTCACATACATTCTTTTTAAAATCAAATTGTATTTTGTCTTAATGAATGGTAGGGATAAATGCAGAAGAATTTTTCTGTACCTTATTAAAGAAAAGGTAAAACAATCATCTGCATTTTGTAACAGGTCATAGTTTAGACTTGCCCTCATAAGGCTTTCAGGAAATGGTTCAGGCCTCATTAACATTCTTGAGATCATGTATTTCTAGTCTGTCCTCTGCCTTCTTATAGAAAAGATTCCGTTTGGGAGAAGGTGAAACCACAGTTCTTGTGCTACAACACAGGGCTGAGTCTTTAGATTATTTCCACTACAAAGCAGTTAATTGCTTCTCAGAGCTCCTACCATTCCAGTTAACCAAATACTAATAGGCAACAAATAGCTCCCCAATATTGTCTTAAAATATGGAGAACTTGTGTACTTTTTGTTAATACTTGTCTCTTACATCCAGAACAATTATGTAAGGAAGATTAGGGAAAGCAATTATAGAAACTTCACAGAATTCAGGTCCCATATCTTACTGATGCAAGAAAGTACTTCTAGTTTTCACTTGTTCCACACTGTTTACTAAAAGCAATGAGACATAACTCAAATAAATTTGAAAAATGGGAGCACAGTACAGTAAATAACTGCATGTAATCTCACAACTTTTAGACATTGCAAGAAATATTTTTATTGTAGTTGTTCTCTTGCCGCTAGGTTTATGAATCCATAAACTGTTCTTGCAAATAAATGCCAGGCTGGAGCCCAGGAGAACGCAGATGCAACTCTAAACACTTACAAACACTTTATTGCTTCATAAAATCTGAACCAAATGAAGTTGTTATAAAATTACATTTTACATATGAAATATGCATCTACTGATTTCTGTGAGAATTGTGCTCCTTAGTTATTAAGCTGGTTGTCTTCTCCAGCCTTCCTCACCAATTTTGACTTGAATACAGATCTATTTGGAAACTTTCTACTATATAAAACCAGAAAACCTTCCCTTTTTCCTCTCTAAATTTGGTGATTTACCTATAAAACAGAAAGCTTTTAGTCAGGATTTGCTATGGTAACAACCAAGTCAATGGAACAGTGGAAAATTTCGGAAACTAGTAATTTTATGACAGATAATAAAGTATATATGGTTTTAAAGAAAATATTACAATAGTATAAGAAAGACTCCAAGCATGTTATTTTATTCAGGCCAAGGGAATAATGTCTTGAAACTGAACAAAATAAAAATGACTTAGTTTCTCTTATAAAGTTCTCCTGAATTATGCTGTTGCTTCTAAAGAGGTAAGCAATAATATAAAATGCTACAATATAGTCTAGAGGGTAGGTGTGCCCTGGAATGAAGAGGATAGTCTCTTAATCTTTCAGGTTTATGACTGTTCACAATGCCGTATTAATTATTTTGGGGTATATGTGACCTGATGACCTTTAAAGCCAGAAAATATTTCTCACCAAATTCAATTTTTTTTACTACTGGTTCTGTGGGCGTGGCTTGATGGGCATGACAGGGGAAGGATACTATAAAATCTCCAGTCAGAGCTGGTATTTACTGGTCAGAACCTGCTGAATACCACCTCTGCACCTGCCATATACAAGGCCATTCTTCTTCCAACCTGCAACGTATACAATATGACTTCAAATGCTTCCTGCTGATAGGACCAAAGTTCTCCCAATTTCCAATTCTGTACATTTACTAGTAAAAATAATTTACTAGTGGAGGCTAATTTCTAATATACTATACTCGTATCTTTTAGTTTAAGCTTCTTTTTATAATAGTAGCGTGCCAATTTAGTCAACATTTTTCTCAATATTGACTCAAAACATCTTCATACTATCACAAAGTCATCACTGAGGTGATATAAAGACTCTCATTACTGTTATTTTGCAAAATAATGGTTGGATGACTCTAGAAGATGCCAAAAATTCTCTGCATATCAACCATATGACAATAGTATGTTAGGAAAACTTGTGAGTTACACTTTGATCCCCCTACCCCTAGATCTTCTAAACCTGGGCTACAAATCCATGGGTTGGAATAATTCCAAAATTGAAAAAACACACAGTAGTATAGTCCAAGACGGAATATATTTCGGGGGCGATTGTTTAACCCCCTTGTTCACCCGCGAAGTACAATAAGGCAAATGTTAAAAACGTTAAAACCGTCATATTAACGTTTTTAACATTTGCCTTATTGTACTTCGCGGGTGAACAAGGGGGTTAAACAATCGCCCCCGAAATATATTCCGTCTTGGACTATACTACTGTGTGTTTTTTCAATTTTGGAATTATTCCAACCCATGGATTCAAACTCCACAGTCACAAGTTTTTTCTCTCGTCTGGGCTACAAATATCTAACTGAAATGGCAAAGTTTTCTGTATTCTTTTCCTTCAATTTAGTGGTTGTCTGAATTGTTACATCCCAAAGCACTGATGTTATACATCCTCCCAATTGGTAAATGATCTAAGAGTTGGGACTTTTTGTATATCAGAGTCCAATACACAGGCTAGATTTCTTAAAATTGGGTTGGCTAGAATGTATGAAGGGCCGTCATTTGATTTAAAGGCAGAGGTTTCCAACAGGGGGTGCGAAAACTTGGGTTTAGAAGTTTCAAAATTATAGTGTATATGCATAATTTTCAAAATTAAGTTTCAAAATTATAGTGTATATGCATAATTATATGCATATAATTATTTATTTTTGTAAGGGGTATGAAAATATATCAGAAGTGTTCTCGGGGTATGGGGTTTAGAAAAGGTTGGGATCCCATGTTTAAATGCAACTGTTCTCAATGCTGCATTGAATGCTGCTTAACATATTCTTATAGAAGCTTTTAAAAAGGGAAAGGAAAATTATTTGATGATGGCCTCTTTATTTTTAAAGTTGCATTCCCAGTGCTTGTATAATGTGCTTTGTTGAAGTATTAGTCACCCCAGAAACATTATGCAATGCAAGAGTAAAACTCAATTATAATTCCTGTGGTATGGCTGATCTGGGCCGATGAGTATTTCCAGCATTGAAAAGCTTGGTTAACTGGCTGCATTTACCCTCTTTTGTTTTAATATTACAGCCTAAATATGTAAATGCTCCTTGGAGATACACATATAAGAGGCAGATAAAAGAATAGTTCATGCTTTAAGAGTTCTGTTCTTTTGGCAAATAAGTTTCAATTAGCATATTAAATGAACATCATTGGATGCTCCTGAAACATTGGTAATTATTTTGCAAATAGTTTGAAATAATCTCTTTGCATCTTCTTTTAGGAAATATATTATTTATTCATCTGACTTCAATCTATTCAATTAATAGTTCTTTAGAAAGTTCTCATTATGATGATTATAAAAGCACATTAGTATTTCTAAATATGGATAATGAATTTATTCTCACTCACAAAATACTTGCCTCCGACTATATTATTTCTTTAAAATTAACTCAATTATCTCAATTATCTTTTTAATTATCTGTTCATTTTGACAAGTAGTGCAAAGGGGAGATTAAAAGAAGTCAAGATTGTTCTTTTCACTTCTTTGATTCTCATTGGACACCCCTGATTTTAGGTGATGAGAGAAGATTCTTGTCTAATATTTTGTTTGAATTGAGAGATAAATTCCTAATGAGAAGCAGTTTCCCAATCCTGACAAATTAAAAATGTATGGATTTCAACTTCTAGAATCCCCTGTGCTGCTGGGGAATTCTAGGAACTGAAATCCACATATCTTAAATCAGCCATGGTCAGGAAACTCTGGGTTACAAGATTGACTGTGCTTTGAAAATTATTAGAAAGAAATGCCTTGAAACGTGTGTAAGTTCTCAAAGCCAACCCCTTTCAGTTTCTATATATGTTTGAAAAAAAAGGGGGGGGATTGTTCTGTACGGACATTAACATACTTGGAAGTGCTGCGCTGTGATTGACCAAAGCGCATGGCGATCTCATTGGCCAAGCAGGCTGCGCTGATTGTCCCGTAACGAATCTCCCACGATTGGTGGAAACTAATCGTGGGAGATTCAAAGTGGTGCCATTGGCCGCGGCTGCCGCAGCTAGAGAATAAAAGCTGTGGCTTTTCCCTTTAAACCCTGAGCCGATCTAGGGACCTAATAAAGAGCTGAAACTAAGTCACTGGCTCCGAGTCTCCTTTCCCGCGATGGACACGACACTGGTGACGAAGGTGGGATCCCGAGACTAACCCCATCAAGCACGTGTCCTGAGGAAATGAGACCAACAAGATGGCCAGCATCGCACCGCCCGCACCCTTCAACCCAGCTACCAAGGACTGGGAATCATACACAGACCAATTCCTAATGTTCCTTGAAAGTAGCAACTTGAAGGATGCAACCAGGCAGAAGAAAAGAGCCATCTTCCTAACACACTGCGGGCCCGCAGTGTTCAAGATGGCTAAAGCCCTCGCGAAACCTGGGGACGTGAAGGAGATGGACTGGGCCGGCCTTGAGCCGTTGCTCCGAAACCACTATGCCCCCGCCGTGCCCACCCTCATCAGGCGGCACGATTTCTACCGGTGGGACCAGAGATCGGGTGAGAGCATCAGCGACTTTGTGGCTGAGTTGCGGAGCCTAGGGGGCATGTGCAGGTTCTTGGACATGGACGAGGCTTTGCGGGACCGTGTCATGCTTGGACTCAGAGACCCAGTCCTACAAAGCCGGTTGATGGCAAAAGGCAACATTACCCTCGCCAATGCCCTTGCTGAAGCTACCGCAGCCGAGGCAACCCAGAAATCAGCGAATCGAATGCGGAGACCAGACACCGGGGAACGCACAGCAACCACCGAGACAGGCCGGGCAACCAAGGCTCACTCAGAAGCAAGCCACTGAGAGACCACCACCCACCATGGCGACTTCCACTCCGCCTCCGACACCACAGACGAGGAAGAAGAAATACATTGGCTCCAGTCGGGATGAGATCAGCGCGATCGGTGAAGTCATAAGTCGGGGACCACTTGTGCTGGGTGCGGAGGCAACCACCCTCGATCGGAGTGTCAGTTTTTCGACGCGATTTGCCGGCACTGTGATAAAAAAGGTCACATCGCCCAAGTCTGCCGACTGAGAAAAGTTTACAGCCCCCGTCGGTGAGACCACAGCAACAGGAGATGAGACGGCACCCCCCCCCAGGGCTAGAGACCGCCAAGCCGAAAATCGCTGGAACCGAGACGGATGGAACCAATGAAACGGCGAAACCCGGCAGAAAGAGGAAACCCACCAGACGGTCGTCATTGGCCACTCATCCACCACAGACGCCCGGAATGTGTACGTAGAAGTGGGCATCGAAGGTGAACCATGCAAAATGGAGGTGGACTCTGGGTCCTACCTCTCCATGGTTGTCTGGCGAGAAATCAGGCAGTTATTGTCGGAAATCCACAAAAGGAGGTTAGAAACCCAGAAACTAATCCTCAGAGACTACCAGGGGAACCGCATCCCGATAGTCGGAACCGGACACTTTGAGGTAATCTTCAAGGGCTGCACAGCAAAGCTTCCCCTGACGATCATGGACCAAGACCGCCCCAGCCTTTTGGAGCTACAGTGGTTCGCACCACTCGGGATTGAGGTTACGGGCGTTGACCACATCGCAGATGCTGACTGGGAGGAGCAACTGTCACGGGACTTCTGGGAAGTGTTCGACGGCACCCTAGGCAAGTACCGAGGGCTCCCTATCTCCTTCAGCCTAGACCCCAGCATTCCCCCAATACGCTAAAACCATGGCGGGTACCTTTTGCACCCTGGCCCAAAATCGACGAGCAAATTGACAAGCTCGTCAAGCAAGGGGTCCTACAACCAATTGATCATGCCTGGTGGGAGACCCCCATAGTCACCCCAGTCAAGCCTGATGGGTCGGTGAGAATCTGCGGGGACTGTAAGGCCACCCTAAATTGCACCTTACAACAAAGCGCCTACCCCGTCCCAGTAGTGCAACACCTTCTACACTCACTGGGGGGGGGCAAGGTCTTTGCGAAGCTCGACCTGGCGCAAGCCTATCAACAGTTGCCGGTCGACGCAGAAACCGCCGAGGTGCAGACCATAGTCACCCACCGGGGAGCATTCGCTGTAACAGACTCCAGTTTGGAGTCAGCGTGGCTCCAGGAATTTTCCAGAGCCTCATGGAGAGACTCTTGCAAGGAATTAAGGGGGTGGTGCCCTACTTCGATGACGTACTAGTGTCAGCAGCCAACCAACAAGAACTAGAGGGTCGTCTAAGGGAGGTACTAACCAAATTCAAAGAGGCTGGGCTAAAGGTGAAAAAAGAAAAATGCCAACTGTACACAGAACGGGTCGAATTCCTGGGATACCTCCTAGACCGACACGGCATCCACCCAACCGCTGAAAAAATCAGAGCCATCAAAGAAGCCCCAACACCATAGAATAAAACAGAACTGCAGGCATTTCTGGGACTACTTAATTTTTATAATGTTTTCCTGCCCCAAAAGGAGACCGCAGCGTAGCCTTTGCATAGGCTTTTGGACAAGGTGGCCACATGGACTTGGGGGAAACGTGAGGAAGCCACCTTCAGCAAAACCAAGGACCTGCTCATCTCGGATGCTGTCCTAATCCAATACAATGAGACCCTACCACTTGCCGTCACATGCGACACCTCACCTTTCGGCGTCGGCACCGTCCTCAGCCACACACTCCCCAATGGAAAAGAAGCACCCATCGCCTTCTTTTCAAGGACACTCACCAAACCGGAAAGAAACTACAGTCAACTGGACAAAGAGGCCCTGGCTATCGTCGCCACAGTAAAGAGGTTCCATAAGTACCTCTACGGCTGCACATTTACCATCATCACTGACCACAAGCTGCTGCTGGGAATTCTGGCAGGGAACAGGGCCACCCCGAACATTCTATCTCCTAGAATGACAAGGTGGTCCGAATTCCTTGCCGCCTACAGATACCGGCTCACACACCGACCCGGTAAGACTATCACCCATGCAGATGCCCTGAGCCGCACGCCGTTACCTGACCTAGACACCGACCCAGCACCCACGAGAGCCACCCTCAGCATAGAGACTCTGCCCGATCTACCCATAACCGCATCAGACATTCCCCGCGAGACAAATAAAGACAAACGTCTGGCGCGGGTGTTACATTGGGTAGAAAAGGGATGGCCAGAAAGAGGCGATGACGAAGCATTCAGGACATTCCGGAACTGGCAA
Source organism: Hydrophis major (assembly GCA_033807585.1). Classification (NCBI taxonomy): domain Eukaryota; kingdom Metazoa; phylum Chordata; class Lepidosauria; order Squamata; family Elapidae; genus Hydrophis; species Hydrophis major. Next base: position 352,238,744 of record CM066328.1, read on the forward strand.
ACAGAACTCTCATTACAAAAAGGTTGTGTACTTTGGGGGGATAGCGTTGTTATTCCGGAAAGGTTACAAGGGAAGGTATTGGAGTTATTACACAAAGGGCACCCGGGCATTGTTACAACAAAAGCCCTGGCCAGGAGTTACGCCTGGTGGCCAGGAATGGACAAGCAAATCGAGACCTGGGTGGCAAAATGCAAATGCTGCCAAGAAACCAGACTGAGTCCCCCCGCAGCACCAATCCTGGAATAGGAAACCCCCAGGGGCCCATGGTCCAGGATCCACATAGATTTTGCCAGGCCCACGAAAGGACATATATTCCTTATCACGGTAGATGCTTACTCCAACTGGTTGGAGGTAAGCAACATGAAAACCACCACCACGGAAGCCATGACCAAGGAATTCAGCAAGCTGTTCGCAACCCACAGCCTCCCAGATGTCATCGTGTTGGACAACGGGCCCCAATTCACCTCGCTGGAATTCGAAAAATTCCTAGCGGAACGGGGCATATGACACGCACTGACAGCACTGGCACATCTGGTGGCGAACGGGAGGGCAGAACGGATGGTTCAATTCACAAAAAATACCATCCAAAAAATTGAACACGGGGAAATCCAAGAAAAAATAAGCAAAATGCTCTTTATACAACACATAACCCCAAACACGACTACCAACAAAAGCCCGGCAGAACTATTAATGGGGAGGAAATTAAGGTCCCCACTCGACAGACTGCACCCCACATATAACCCAGAAAAACCCTCAAACTCCTCAAGCAAAAACTGAACATTCTCCCCAGGTGACGCAGTCTACGCAAAGAACCTTACTGAAGACCCACTCTGGGTACCGGCAACTATAACCCAACTGACAGGTCCCCACTCGTACCGCCTCCAAACAACCGACGGACGAGCATGGAAATGCCACATCGATCAAATAAGATTGAGGACAACAACAGGAAACACAACCGACACACAAACAGACACAGACAGGCCCCACAACACAGACCAAGAGGGGAGGGAATACCCCGGGAACCAGAAAACAATAGAAAGAAACCAGCCATACTCACCGGAAAGCAGCCAGCTTGAAGCCTCACCGGGGAGAAGCAGCCAGGCCAGCTCAACCAGCCCAGAAAGACCAGGCAGGAGCGGCAATAACCGCAGCTCAACCAGCCCGAGTAGACCGGGAGGGAGCTGCAACGAAAGGCCCGGTGAGCCCTTCCAGGCGGTTCCATCAACAAGGCAGAGAGCAACACAGAACCCGACTGAACCGGCCGGGAGCCAAGCAGCAACTAACCTGCGCAGGTCAAGTAGGCAAGTACAAAGCCCCGCCTACTTACAGGACTATGTTACGTAGGACCATACCAAGAGGGGAGGGGTGTTCTGTACGGACATTAACATACTTGGAAGTGCCGCGCTGTGATTGGCCAAAGCGCACAGCGATCTCATTGGCCAAGCAGGCCGCGCTGATTGGCCCGTAATGAATCTCCCACGATTGGTGGAATCTAATCGCGGGAGATTCAAAGTGGTGCCATTGGCCGTGGCCACCGTGGCTAGAGAATAAAAGCCGCGGCTTTTCTCTTTAAACCCCAAACTGATCTAGGGACCTAATAAAGAGCTGAAACTAAGTCACTGGCTCCGAGTCTCCTTTCCTGCGACGGACACGACAGGAATCTTGTAAAAATTATGTTAAACTCAGTAGGTGAATTCCAACAAATTGTGAAGAAACCTTTAAAAAACCAGCCCACTTTAGTGAGGAATAGAGGGATCACTCAGGACTTGTATTCATGCAAGCCCAACATATTTCTTTCCAAACATTTTTAAAACATGCTTATCTGCCACAAGTTAGTGAATGTGAAATGGTTTCAACATGATGGAGTATTCAAACCCATCATGATATTCTAATTTTCATCACCAGTTGGTGCTGAGTTTAGTTATATTCAAATCGATGCAATCACACATTTCCCATTAACATTCTCCTCTTGTTTAAGAATGATAGTATGAGAAGCCTTCTGTTGGGTGACATATATCAGGTAATTCAAACAAGTGCAGTTGAAATATCTTATATCCTTGCTGTATTGATTCTAGCAAAACACATCCTTTCCTTATCAATATATTCTGCCATCCCATTACAATAATTAATTTTGGTAGGCATTTCTCTGCATATGAGAAAAGTTAAGGGGAAAGTCAAACGTCTACAGTCTCATACCCAAAGTACTTTTACACTTGATTTCTCTTTAAGAACATTTTTTGGTTTAGCAAACATTTTTAAAAGGCTTTATAAGCACATTCTACTTAATAAGCTTTCAGAGGTCTGTGCCTGGGACCCAAGCTTATCAAAGCCTTATTTTCTGGATACTCAGACTGACTACTTAATCAGTTGTCTTAAATCTTTTCCTGGAGTAGCTTCAAGCCAATTGCTTTTTAGTTTCTGGGCATATTTCAGCTGTTGGACACAGTGTGAAAATGTCATGGGTGCTTTGCAAAAATGGCTGCTATAGATGGTGTTCAATCATTGATGATAATAATCATCTATTTACAAGAGTGCAAATGCATTTCAATTCTTGCTAGCGACTCCACCAGCCCTGAAAGATTCTGACTGTTGCTCCTTTGTTCTCATTTTTCTTAGGTAGGTGGGAACATTTCTAAGCAATATCACTGGATTGCAGCTGCTTTCTACTTTTACTTTATTTTTTTTATTCCCCCCCCACCCCTCCAAAAAAATCTATGGAGCTTCTGCAGAGCCAAAAGCATTCTTATAAATAAATACAATGGTAGACTTTGCCTCTTTTCTTCAAATGTTTCTGGGAAAAAGACACTCACAACTAACTAAATAACTTACTAAATACGGCTAAATTCAACATTATATTTGTCTGTGAAACATGGCTCAACGCATCTCTCCCTGACTCCATGACCACAGTAAGAGACTATCATGTTTACTGATCAGATCATGAAATCCTAGAGGAGGTGGTGTTGCTATCTTCTATAAAAATTCCCTACATCTAAAAAACATCCAAGTTATCCAGGAGCTTGCTATTCCTCAGACTATTGTCTGTGAACTGTCCTTAAATATCACATTTCCGTTCTTACTATATTACAGAGCCCCTGATTATGACATCGAACATGCAAACAAACTAAATACACTACTAACATGGGCAGCATCATGCCACACGCTTTTATCTTTCTTGGTGACTTCAATCTACCTCATATTAACTGGACCCTTAATGAATGTAAAACTGAACCCACACATGCAACCTTCTACAATGCAGTAACAAATCTGGGACTAGAACAACTAGTAACCAACAACACTAGACTTAACAACTGCCTCGATCACATCAGCTGCAATAGTTTGAATTCAATTTATGGAATACAAATTAAACAACCTTTTTCCAACAGTAACCACAACATGATTGACATTTGTCTCAATATACGTCCACAAAAAAATAATTGCAATGACGGAATCCGCAATTATAACTTCAAAAAGGCAACTATGATCTTATAAACAACGATCTCTCATCCCTTGATTGGCAATTTCTATTCCCTGGGTGCAATACTATGGAAGACCATTACAACATATTTTTACTTGAAGTCAAAAGAGTTATCAAACTATATGTACCATTAACAACTCCCAAAAACAGAAAAAACAAATTACCTATAACAATAAGGAAGCTTCAATCCAAAAAGAAATCACTTTGGCAGAAAAACAAATCTGGTCATGTTGCCAACTTCAAAAGCCAATACAAAAATTTATGCCACCAGATAAAAACTGAATGCACCAATTATCACATTAAACAAGAAGAAAAACTTCTACGCACCAATTCCACCCAGACTTTCTACAATTTTGTAAACAACAAACTAAAAACTCAAGGTCCATCCCATCCCTGAAAGGACCTAATGGTAAAGACAGCAACAATGACATTATTAAAGCCAACCTCTTTAACACATTCTCAGTATTTGTAAACAACTATGGATCATGCCCAGTATTTCCTAGTCGAACCACAGACAACTACAATGATCTAATACATATCGATTTTACAGAAGACAATGTTGAAAAAGCACTACGCAATCTAAAATCACCTCTATCTATTGGACTGGACAGAATATGTGCCTACTTCTTAAAAAAGCTATCCACTACCATAGCCGAACATCTAAGCATAATCTTTGAAAAATCTTTCAGGACCAGCTCCTTACCAAAACTATGGTCACAAGCCACAGTCATACCCATCTTCAAAAAGGTAGACCTCAGCCTAGTTGAAAATTACAGACCAATCTCTTTATGCTGTGTCACCTGTAAAGTGATGGAATCAATTATTAACCAATCCATCGTCCTCCACTTAGAAACAAACAATCTACTCTCTAATAAACAATTTGGTTTCAGAAGAAAACTATCCTGTAATCTGCAACTCTTACACTGTAAAAACATATGGACCACACAACTCGATCAGGGCAAAGCAATAGATGCAATCTACAAAGACTTCTGTAAAGCCTTTGATTCAGTGGTACACGACAAACTACTCTTAAAACTAAAATCTTACGATATCTCTGGACACCTGCATAACTGGACAGAAGCATTCCTGTCAAACAGACAACAAATAGTTAAAATTGGCAGTGTCCAATTCTGTACCTGTCAACAGTGGTGTCCCCCAAGGCAGAGTTCTAGGACCAACTCTTTTCATACTCTACATATATTACCTCTGTGATCATATCAAGAGCAACTGCATTCTCTTCGCTGATGATGTAAAGCTATTCAACACCAAAGACAATACTGCTACCCTCCAAAAAGACCTTGACTATGTATCAGAATGGTCAAACAAATGGCAACTTTATATCTCAACAAATAAATGCTCTGTCCTACATATTGGCAAAAAAATAAATAAATCAGAAAATAAAATACAGGCTGAATAGTCAAGATCTTGTTGATGATCCAAACTCTGTCAAGGATCTTGGAGTACTCATATCTAATGACCTAAGTGCTAGAGCCCTCTGTAACTACATAGCCAAAAAGGCATTAAGAGTTGTTAACCTTTGGGGGGAAGAATTTTGGATAGAGGATTGATTTAGAGAAATGGCAAAAATTGTGGTCTCAAAATTATAAAATGACAATGTCAACAGCATATAAAGAAAACTTGTATTAGATGTTTTACAGGTGGCACTTCCCCCCGACAAGAATAGCAAGAATGTTTAAGAACAAATCTGAAAAATGCTGGAAATGTCATCAGATACCTGGCTCGTATTACCATATGTGGTGGACTTGTGAGGACGCTAGAAAATATTGGACTATAATTCGCATGTGGTTGGAAAAAATGACAAAGAAACATATAGACTTGAAACCAGAGATCTTTTTATTGGGAATTTTATCTGATACATATAGTAAAGGTTTGAAATACCTGATTGTAAATGTATTAAAAGCGGCTAGGATTGTATTTGCTAAAAACTGGAAGAATGAGAAAATACCATTACAGGAAGAAATTATTAAGAAAATATTGGAATGTGCTGAGATGATTAGATTGACATTTGAAATTAGAGAGCAAGAGGAGAAACAATTTTATGAAATTTGGGATCTTTTTTATCAATGGCTAGATGATAAAATACGATGATAGAATATTTAGAATGTTAGACAGTAAGGAATATCTTTATTTTTTCTTTTGTCTTTGTGATTTGACATTATATTTATAAAGTGTTTTTAGGATTGATTTGGTATGATTATATGATTTGTTTCAGAATAAACTGTTTAAAGTATTGTTATCTCATAAAGCATAAATGATTAAAAGTATTGTCAAAAGTGTTTTTTTTTTAATAGCGATATTAGGATATATAAGTTTGGATTGACAATATGAGTTGTTATGTAACATAATTGTAATTGAGACTACAAAATGAATGCACAAAACTGATGAACCAACCGACTCGCTGGATGTAGATATGATAGTTGACGTTTTAATGTTTTGTTTGTCTTGTTTGTTTGTAGAAAATCAATAAAATTCTTTTCAAAAAAAAAAAAAGAGTTGTTAACCTAATCTTACGTAGCTTTTTATCTGGTAATATTACACCAATAACTAGAGCATACAAAATATTTGCTAGACCAATACTTGAATATAGCTCCTCAGTCTGGAACCCACATTACGTATCTGATATTAACACAGTTGAGAAAGTCCAGAAATATTTCACAAGAAGAGTTCTCCATTCCTCTACTCATTGCAGAATACCTTGAAATTCTAGATCTAGAAAATATAGAATTATGCTGCCTTCGGTCTGATCTAAGTATAGTATATAAAACCATACATTGCAATGTCCTACCTGTCAATGAATACTTCAGCTTCAACCATAACAACACAAGAGCAAACAATAGATACAAACTCAAGGTTAATCGCACCAAACTTGATTGCAGGAAATATGACTTCAGCAACAGAGTGGTCAATGTCTGGAATACTCTACCTGACTCTGTGGTTTCTTCCCTAAACCCCAAAAACTTTAACCTTAAACTGTCTACTATTGACCTCACCCCTTTCCTAAGAGGTCTATACGGGGCGTGCATTAGCGCACCAACATGCCTTCCATCCCTGTCCTATTGTTTCTTTTATTTTTTAAATTTTTCTTATATGTATCCATGTATTCATACCTATATTTTTACTTATACCTATTATATTGTAAGCAATTGATAAAAATAAATAAATAAATAAAAATAAACAGTTTCCTTTCATCTGCTCCAGCTTTTTCTTTTCTACTTTCTCTCAATAAAGCTATTTTTGTATAAGGGATGTAACAATATAAAATTCTGCAAACTTACTCCACTAGTGCACCTGAGTAGCCCAGATATTTTTCAACATATAGTTTGCTCAGTTGAAAATGAAACATCAGAGCCTTAAGAAACTGGAATTTAATTTTGAAGTTGAAATGAGAGAAATATAGTGTGACTAATTCATGATTATTACATTTTTATTTATTTACACTAATTTATATGCCACCTACATGCCATATAATAAAGGAATATGTCAACCTGTTATGACATAGCATCCATTTGTCACTGTTGCCAATAATTCAGCACTGTCATTCAACAATGAAAATAATTCTGTGAGATTTCTAATACAGATTTTAGCAAGAACACATGAAAGCAGGGGAATAAAAAAGTCCTGATCTTAGTTTATTGTTTCACTGTTTTTATTGCTTTTAAAATTGTTTTATTTATTGGTTTTATTGTTATTGTGAACTGCCCAGAGTTACTTAAGATGGGCAGCCATATAAATCTTTTAAATAAATAAATACAGTATACCTGGACTTTTTTGACACTCTACAGACCCAATGGATGCCCATGTGTTAAAGGCAAAGTACACATTCTTTGTGAAATTATTTATCAGGCTTTTCAAATGGTGGCAGGGTTTTCCAAATATTAAATCTCTGCTAGCCATCTGCTGTACTCAGTCCCAATAGTGCATCACAGGTAGAATTAGTGACATAGATATATGCAACTTGGACTGATAACTTCTTAATGTAAATCCCATAGAAATATGGGATATTTCCATATCCCATATGACTTTGGTATAGACATTCAAAGGACTGTGTCGGCACAGGTTGTTTTCTTAAATCTTTCAGATAAATTATGTTAGGGGTGAAGATGCAAGAATGATTAGCTTCCCAGGATGAGATAGTGATACCTTAACAACAACTTTTGTTACAGAATGATTGACATCCTACTTGTACATTGCTGCTTATTTTCTTAAAGAAAGATGAAAACAAAATCTAATTGGTTTTGATTACCCTTATTCATTTCCCAAAGCATTCTAGTGAATAGATTTGTAAAAATTAATAACCTGTAGAATTGATTTATAGGTATTCATACTCATTTTGGAACTCAACATTCCATGTAAACTAAACTGTTACCCACAAGATAGCCCAATGGTTAAGTATCAAGGTAGAAGCTAGGAGACCATGAGTTCTAGTCACACCTTAGACCAGGGGTCTTCAAACTTGACAGATTTAAGACTTGTGAACTTCAACTCCCAGAATTCTTCCTCCAGTCATGTTAGCTCAGGAATTCTGGGAGTTGAAGTCCACAAGTCTTAAACTTGAAGACCCTTGCCTTAGACAGCAGGGTGGCCTTAGGCTAGTCATTCTCTCATAGCCCTCGGAAACAAACAATGGTAAACTGCTTCCAAAATCTTGCCAAGAAAACATCAGGGAATAGTCACCAAGACACCAAGACTCAACAATGACACACACCCACACACCCACACACTCACACACACCACCCCATAAGAAACCTGAGAAATGCTTTCAGATAGATTTATTTATTGGTCAAATATAAGGAACAATAGGTGATGTTTTCTTAGCAGATTTTCTGCTGGCCAATTCTTGGCTTGTAATCGTATTTTTCATAAGTTAACTTCTTTCTTTATCCATGTGAAGTAGCTGTATGAACTTCCAGAGCACTTTACAGAGAAAAAACATAATACTGATATGAAATAAAATAACAAATAAGAAAGAACTTGCTGGAAATGTATAACCACAGCTTAGGAAGAAGAATTTCATCCTAGAATTTTAAGTGAAGACTATGTATTCACAAGGAATCAACTTTTCTCCAATTTTAAAAACTGTCATCCATAGTCATATCTAAATCAGCACATTAATTTTGGCCTAGAAATGTAGAAAATGCAATTGTCTCAAAAGTCATGATATGAATATTGGTATTCTGCAGCTGAAGTTTCTGAAACAACAAGAGCAGATCTACATTGTCAAACAGACATCTTTTATTCTTCAATATGGATATGGCCCATTATCTGGATGAATTCAAAAGAGAGAAGCCCTCTTTCCAAAAAAATTAAGCTTTTAAAGAGATGGATCCAGCTTTCCACTTTTTATCATGGCAACTAGGCTCAAATGAGTTTGAATCACATGGGTCTTTCTTGTTCTGTTTTAATTCTAGAGTAACAAAAATAATTGAATCTTATGTTAACACTGATAATAAATGGATGCTTAGAAGGCTATAACCATACACATAGGCTAGCCACAGTAATTCACCAGTACATAGGCAGGCAAAGTAGAGGAACAGCAAATATGAGCAAAAGTGAAACTTCACAATTGAAGAAAACAGCACTGAAAATAAATGAGACACCCTGACTTTTTGGAGTATATTTCCCCTGCCAACCTTATCCTGCTGGTTCCAGCACATTTTGGCAGAGCAGGAAATCTGCTCCGATAGAGCAGGAAATCTGCTCCTGGGTCCTTGGTACTTTCTGAGCTTGGTTGTTTTCTTGCAAAAGTTTCATTTCCAAAGTTGATAACATCATCAATACTACAATGGAGAGGAGTTTGCTTTCTTTTTATATACTAGTGCCTTGCCCTGTCAGTGTTGCTGGAGAGTGGTCTTGGTGGGTCTGGGACATTTAGATGCCAACTCTTGGATGTGCCCTCTTCACTCTCAGCCAACCACCACTGCTAAAGCACAGCTAGCATTCCTCCTTGGATGGTCCACTGCCAGCAATCATCCACTGTCAATGGCCCCTAAGTGCTGCAACCCCAGCCCTTTGTCCTGCCCATTTCCTGAGTCAGGTTTGACCCAGGCATTTGGTTACACCAGACAAATAGCTTCCAGCAGATTGGGTGGTGGGCAGAAGCAATGCCCAGAATCCAAACACTCTCATCTGTCTGCCTCCACAGAGGTCCCGGTGGCTGCTACTGCTGCTGCCACTCCCCTTCCCCTCTTCTTCTCCCCTCTGGTCCAGGTGATGGATCTGCACAGCCACAAGAAATAGGAAACTTTTGGGCAGCAGCTTTGCTGTTTCCGATACCTTTTTATAACTTGGGTCCCATCCCTCTCTGCATGACTTGTCAGAACCACAGCTCTGGAGCCATCCAATTGTTGAAAGCATCAAAGGGCCAATTAAGGCACCAACTACTGCTTGGCTGCCCCTTTAAAAAAAACTTGCAGAGTGGCCATAGCATTGAAAAAAAACCCTGCCCCCTCACAGCTCCCGCGATCACTCCACACACCGCCAATGGCATGCTGCCCCTTCAGTGTCATTGCTGGTGACTATTTGTCTGGTACAGCCAAATCCCCAGGTCAAACTCTGCCACAGGAAATGGTCAGGGATAAAGGGCTGGAGGTGGAGGGCCAATGGGCCATTGGTGGTGGCCAGTGGAAGAGGAAAGCTAGCTGTGATTTGGTAGCAGAAGTTGGCTGGGAACGAAGAAGGCAGGGCTAAGGTTTAGCGCCTAAATGTGCCATTCTGGGAAGAGGAGACTGGGTTTTAGAGCCAGAAAATACTGAGAATTACATTTGAAAAGTTGTAAGAAATGTTCAACTGGGCTGTGGTAGAATCTCATCGGATATGAAAAGTTGCTGTCACCTGGCCTATCTGGCTAAAGAAGGTATTTAGGAGAATAAATAGGAGAAATATGAACTTTTCAAAGAACTGTAGTAATGAATTGCAGAGTAGAAATGCTTGTGAAGCTTATCTGTTAAGGATTCTACTACTGTATTATTCAATTTAACCATTGTTATGTCTGGAGCATGGGTGTGAATAATGGAGACGAGCCGGTAGAAACAGTGAACTTCAAATTCTTTATCTACATGGTGTGACAGCTCAAACTGGAAGGCTGCTATAGCCTTCCTTATATAGGCAACTTATTAATTATTCAACCAATAGCAATCTGGGAGCGCTAGCTCCGTTAACCAACAAGAATGGCCTGTTAATGGCCAATCAGATTCTCCTGAACGGACCAATCCGATCTTGCCATTAACAGCCAATCAGAAGTGCAGGGCCAGAACCCTGCACTTGACTTCAAGCTCAAGATAACTTTATTTAACATGTATTCATTCACAACACCCCTTTGCCCCGGCTTCTGCTTACAGGGCGCGATCACATAGTCCCTGAGGAAGGACGGTTGTTTTATTAGTCTTTTTGATTTTCTCTGTGCGCCTGGCATTTGGCTGCACTCTTGTAGAGCTAGATCGTTGTTTGGCAAAAGGGGTGCCTCTGTTTCAGAGTTCGCGTTTCCATTGTCACCAATATCTTCGGTAACTCCCTGAGGTGAACTCACTCCCATCTCTGGTTCCTGTTCCTGCGTTTCAGTTCTGCTATCGTTCCCTTCGAAAAGATTTTCCTCTAGTTGAGATTCGTCTTCCTCTGTATCTCCCCCCCCCTCAGTTTGGTTATAAGGGAGTTCGGAATTGCGTGACTGGAGCCTTGATCATAGTTGATCGATATGGCGCTTCCAAAGTCTATTGTCAGGGCACTGTACAAGGTATGATCTTCGGCTGGTTACGTGGATTACCGTCGCTTCTACCCACAGCGGATCGCCCGATAAGTTTTTAGCGAATACTAAATCGCCTACCTGGAAGGTACGGCATTGGCTGCTGGATCCGAGTGGTTTTTCCGGTTCGTAGGCTGGGTGTAATCGGTCGAGGTGGGAGCGGAGCTTCCGTCCCATTAGCAGCTTGGCGGGAGTTTTGTTGGTGATGCTGTGAGGTGTGATGTGCTGTAGGAAAAGAATTTGGTTGATTTTCTCGTCGATGTTGTCGTAGTCTATTTTTTGTAGCGTTCTCTTGACAAATTGTACTATGCGCTCAGCCCTACCGTTGGCCGCAGGGTGCGCAGGCGAAGTGAGCACATGTCAGATACTGCGGTCAGCCAGGTACTGTTCAAAAGATAGTGCGGTAAATTGGGGCCCGTTGTCGGATACCAGAACGTCTGGTAATCCGTGGGTTGCAAACAGTGTTTCCAGTCTTTTGATGACTGCTTTGGTGGTCATGTTCCTCATTCGGTGAATCTCGAGCCAATTCGAGTAGGCGTCAACGGTTAACAAGAATGTGTGGCCTTTGGTCGGCCCAGCAAAATCTAGATGGATACGGGACCAGGGTCCCCACGGCGTCTCCCATTCGGTTGGGGTTGCCTTTGGTGGAGCGTTGCTCAGTTCTTGGCATCTCTGGCAAGTCTTGACCCACAATTCGATTTGTCTGTCTATGCCTGGCCACCATGCATAGCTACGTGCGAGGTCTTTCATGTGCACGATGCCAGGGTGGCCATCGTGCAAGGTTCTTAGTAGTGTCTGTTGGAGTTGTTCTGGGATAATGACTCTATCGCCCCAGATGATACAGCCCTTTTGCGAGAACAACTCTGTTTGATGACTTTTGAATGGTGCAAAGTCATCTGGTACTTGGTCCAATGGCCATCCGCATTCTACCCATGTGAGGACTCGTGCTAAGATGGGGTCACGTTTTGTTTCTCTCGCGATATCACAGGCAATTAATGGCGGCGTATGAAGCGTCTCGATCTGCAACGTTGTCATCGTTGGTGCGGGATCGTTGATGGTTTCTGGGAACGGTGCACAGCTCAATGCGTCGGCCTGGGGAAGAGCTTTACCGGGGTGGTATTGCAGCTGATAATTATAGGCAGCCAAGAATTCTGACCAGCGGGTCATCCTGGGAGAAAGTATGTAGGGAGTTGGCTTATCCCCAGCAACGGTTTGTGGTCAGTCACTATAGTAAAAGCCCGGCCGTACACGTACTCATGGAATCTTTTAACAGCCGATACAATTGCCAGGGCTTCTTTATCAATCTGGCTATAATTTTGCTCGGTTTTCGAGAGTGTTTTTGAAAAATAAGCAATAGGGGCTTCGCTACCGTTAGGCAATACATGGCTCAAAATGGCGCCCACTCCAAAAGGCGATGCATCACATGTGATTTCAACGGTAAAGTTTCATTGTACTGCATTAGTACAGCGTCAGAAGTCAGTAGTTTTTTACATTACGGAACGCCTGCTCTTCTCTGTGACCCCATACCCAAATTGCTTTTTTATCTAGTAGGCGATGTAAAGGTTCAGCAATAGTCGCCTTGTGTTGCAAGAATACGTTATAGAAACTGATGAGGCCTAAGAATGCCTGGAGGTCGGCCTTGTTCCGGGGTCTGGGAGCGTTTTTTATTGCTCTCAATTTGCTATCGGTAGGGTGAATACCCTGACTGTTAATCAAGTACCCTAAGAATTCAACATGGTCTGTACACAGCTTGCACTTATTTTTCTTCACCTTCAGGCCTGCTTCTTGGACTTTTTGTAAAACCAGTCTTAAACGATCCCGTAAAATTTTTGGAGCGGGGGCAGCAATGAGCACATCATCAAAGTAGGGGACAACGCCTTTGATCCCCTGCAATAGTCTCTCCATTAGGCTCTGAAAAATCCCCGGGGCTACACTGCCGCGTACACTTAAAAGCACCTCGGTGTGTTACGATAGTCTGTGCCTGTGCCGTTTTTTCATCAACCGGCAGCTGCTGATAAGCCTGAGCTAAGTCTAGTTTAGCGAAGACTTTTCCGCCCCCCAGGGAATGGAGGAGGTGTTGCACCACCGGCACCGGATATGGATTTTGTTGCAGGGCGTGGTTTAGGGTGGCTCGGTAGTCTCCACAAATTCCAATGGAGCCATCCTGTCGCGTTGAGCGACTGGCCCGGCAGACCTTCTTCTTCTAGTCCGTTAAGTTTTGGTGGGACCCTCGCAAGGGTGGACCAGAATTTAGGCACCAAGAAAAGACACCAGACATTTAGATGCTTGAAGTGAGGAAGCACATCGCGCCTGGGGCAGATGGAGTGGTCCCGGCCCCGATTGCTCTGCTACAACCTCCTTTATTGTGTTCTTTAGGTAGGGAGGGGTTAGGAGTACAAAGAACAAAGAAATAAGCAGTTTATGCCATATAAGAATATCTACAGAACAAGGGAATGCATAGCTCATATATCATGACTATATATCACTGACATGTCTCAAGGATTTTTCAAGCTAGCCGGGCGTTATCTATGGCGTGATTAGCTAAAGTTGTCGTGTCCTTGCAAGATAAGTTTTCCTGTATGTCAGGGCATTTTTGTGGTTCTGATTTCCGTGTACGTGTCTTTTAAAAGAACACTAATGGCAACATTTTATAATACATTCACAATTCCTCCTTTTCTTTAAATTTTGGCACAAAGTGGTCCAGGAGAGAGTCCTTTTCCTCTAGAGTGGCGCTGCAGGAGGACAATGAGCTCTTCAGCTCAAAGTGCTCCCGCGGTCCGGTCTTGTCCAAGGTGGGAATGTCACACACCGAACCACCATCACATAAGTACCTTTTTGGAGGAGTTTCTTCATCTGACTCGGTGTCTGAGGACCATCCGAGTAGCGATTGCTTAGCAGGATCTGTTGATGCAAGGGCAGAGGCTAACAAATTTATAGATTTTTGGGTATTACTAACTTCAGTATCTAGCACATTCAAGCGATTTTTTAAGAAGCGAAGCACTCGGCCAAATATACAAGGGCCAATGGTACAAATTAATACAAACAAAATAAGTGGCCCTATTAATGCAAAAAGTAAGGTAGTCAACCATGGGAAAAAATTAAACATGCCTTGAAACCAGGAATTGTGTTGTTGTCTCTCGTTTTCACGGTCTTTGAGGCGTTTTCTTAACTCTGCCATAGAGTCTTTTACAATACCTGAATGGTCTGCATAAAAGCAACATTCTTCTTTTAAGGCTACACACAAACCCCCTTTGTTTAGAAAGAGCAAATCCAGACCTCTTCTGTTTTGTAAAGCTACTTCTGCAAGAGAAGATAGTGAAGCCTGTAAGGCGGAAATGGAAGTTTCAATGTGTTTTAAATCTTCATCTATTTGCAAGCTGAGAGTGGCTAACTGTTGATGCCCTACAGCTAGAGCAGTCACTCCTGTGGCAGCTCCTGCTGCGCCTAACCCGAGGAGTACTGATAATGTTAATGCAGTGGCTATTTCTCTTTTTTGGTGGAGAGGGAATTGAGGAGCTTCTAACATTGTAATCAGTTCAGGGCCTGGGTAATAAGAAATCTTTGGAAGTAATTGGACTTGTATGCAAAAAGCGTTTTCTGACAATAGAACATCCCCATGTACACAGGCAGTGGCGCCCGTGGAGCAAGCCCAAATAGAATTATTACCAGGAATAAAAAAATAGCCAGTTAGACAGTCTGTGAGGTTACCTCCTGATGTAGTATATAGAGCGCCCATGGCTCCGTGTGTGTCTGGTGATTTTTGTAAGGCTGAATTTCTGTTTTTTGGGAGATATACATCACAGTGATACATGGAAGAAGCATTGTAACAATATTGAGAATAATTGGTAGGTATATTACCAATGCAACAACCTGTGTCTATTATATCTGTGATAGTGATGGAGGAGGTATTCCATCGGCAGAGTGTATCATTTGTGGAATTGGAGATTGCTTCCCCCGATGCCACTGCTTCATAAAAGGGAGGTGAATCAGAAATACAAAGCCAATATTCATTGGTTTTAGCCGAATCATTAAGGGTTGCCTTGAGTAAAGAAAGGGAAGAGTTCACTAATTGAAAAAGTGGGTTTTGGGCAGAATCCTGTTTCTGTAGAAAAGTTGATTTAAGATTAAGATTGGGACCCATATCGTATTTTTTCAGTTGAATAGAAAGACGTACTGTGAAGATGTTGCCCTCATCCTTTTCCCCATCCCACTGGTGACCCCCCCCATGTGAATCCAGACATCCATTTGGCCCGTGGTAGTGCCTTTCCGACCTCAGTAAAGGTAAGGATAACACGGCCATGGATTGCATGGTATTTGTTCTCTAGTTCTAGTAATGTGTAAATAGTCATTTTTGGTAGGTGAGGTCCACCAGATGTGACCCGTAGAAACACAGTCCCATTTTTTACAGTATCTATCCACAACCCCTCCGCATGCCGCACGTGAAGATCCAGTAGAATGAGATGGACAAAAATACAATCCGTAGTTGTCTGCAGGGGCAGGAGAGCAGGAGCCTTGTTTGTCCCATACATCAGCTTGTAGTTTCTTGTCACTGAATTTGATGACTCCTGTACCCATTTCGGCAAAATCCATGTACAATGGCGGGAACCAGGGCCACCTGGTGTAATTGGTGGTGGAGTTCAGCACTTGTCCTTGAAAATCAAGGATAGTCCAATTGTAAGTCTGCGGTTGGTGCTGGTTGGAGGATGCTGGAATGGATCGGTGGAGGCGAAGTCCCCTGGGACGTAGTAGGCGTCGGTACCAGGTAAGCATTGGTCTGGAGGCGGAGGCATATCCTGTGACCATTTCTTTGGAGGAGAGGTTAAAGTTCGGAAAGACAGGAAAGGACAAGAGAAGCAGGAAAATCAGAATGATGTTAGGAGAAGCATTAAATTGTGAAGAGACAGGAGAGGTCCAGGGAAGCAAAAAGATCACAGGAAGCATCTTTGGGAGGCTTGCCATGATAGGGCCTGACACAGCAACCAGGAACCCAGAGCACCCGGTCAGGAAGTTGTACGGCAGCATAACCTCTTCCCCAGGTGATAAGTTGTGCAGGTCCTTTCCACTGTGGATCTGGAAGTTGTCTGAAATAGACAAGGGGACGGGAAGGGGGGGGCTGTTGGCTTAGAAAAGTGACGGGATGCTGCAGTGCAGGGAGGGGTCCCAGTAAGATTAAGAAAGTTAAGAGTATATAGAGTGATATTTAAGAGATTTTGTAACGTCGGGAGGTTCGGGGGGCCTAATGCCTTTTTCCCCATCTGCCGGTCAAGGGCTTGTTTCAAGGTCTGATTAGTCCTTTCTACAATAGCCTGTCCTTGACTATTAAAGGGTATACCAAATGTGTGCGTGATGGTCCACTTACGACAGAACTCTGCAAAGGGAGAACTGGTATAAGCAGGTCCATTGTCTGTTTTGAGATTTTGTGGACATCCCAGCGTTACGAAGTCCGAAGACAATGATTGATTACATTTTTTGTTGCTTCTCCCCTTTGCAAAGTTGCCATGATAAACCCAGAGTAAGTGTCTACAGACACATGAATGTACTTCCAGGGTGCAAAGGAAGAATGGTGGGTGACATCCATTTGCCACGTGTCATAGGCTTTAGTACCCCTAGGGTTAACACCTTCGGGAATGCCCTTGGCTTGTAAACTGCAGGTTGGGCATTGTTGGATTATTGCAGTGGCCTCTTGGTTCGTGATGCCAAATTGTCGAACCAAGGCCTTTCTATTTTGGTGGAAATAGTCATGACTTTCCCCAGCCAAAATTGGTTGAGAGCATGGGGAAGCAGTCATAACTTTGCAGGCCTCATCGGCCATTTGGTTTCCTTCAGAAAGGAATCCGGGCAGTTGTTGGTGACTTCTAATATGGGCAACAAATAAAGGTGTCTTTCTTTCTTTGAGCAAGGCCTGAAGCTGTAAAAAGAGTGTCATTAGAGAAGGAGGGGTCATAGGGGAAATATATGCATCAAACATATGTACAACCATTTGAGTCACATACAAACTATCAGAGATAACATTTAAAGATTCATTAGAAAAGAGGGAGAGAGCCAAGATAAAGGCAGCCAATTCAGACTGCTGTGCGGATGGCTGGGGAGTGGTCAAGCGTTTATGCCACTGGCCATCCCTGTACCATGCGCATGCTCCAATGGTCTTGGATCCATCTGTAAACACAGTAAGTGTTTCCTTTAATGGCTGCTGAACAAGAGGAGAGGTTAGCACAAATGGAACAGTCCTGAGTACCTGTAAACGGGGATCTGGAGGGAGGTGGCATGATACTTGACCGCACCACTCTTCCAGAGCGTCCTGTAAAACGGTCGATGCTTGTAGGAGGGGTTCCCATTGGGTAATCTTAAAGGGAACATACAATGTAAATATATCCAACCCCATCATGGCCTTAGCCCTTTTCCTTCCTTTTTCAATAAGAGAAGCCATTTGCATTGCTCTTGTGAATATTGAAGTTCTAGGAGTGTGTGGGAGATGTAACCATTCTAAAATGTGCAGGCGTTTGGTATGGGAGAGTTGAACTACAATTGCGGTTAAAAGGTGGTGTGTGGAAAGGATGGCAAGGGAGGGTGATGTATTTGCAAGAGCGCGGTCCACCCACTGGGTGGCCAGGGCTTTGTTTACTTGTTGCAAGGCTTGCAAATGTTCCTCGGATAGGATGACTTTGTCTGCTGGGTTCTTCAAGCCTACAAGTGCTTGGAACAGAGGCGATAACATGTGTGTTGTTAGGGCAAGATATGGTCGAGCCCAGTTAATGACCCCCAAACACTGTTGTAGTTGGACCAAGGTGGTGGGTTGAGGGAGTGTGAGTGCGGGGATATGGGGAGATGCTGTGGACATCAGAACTTTGTGGCCTAGATATTGCATTGGGTATTGGGTTTGAATTTTTTCAGGGGCTACGTGCAGTCCTGCTTGTGCTAATATGTTTAGTAGCAAAGAAAAGGTTTTTTGAATTGTTCCTTTTGGGCCATTTGCTGCAATTAAAATATCATCCATGTAATGATACACAAGAAAATCAGGAAATTGAGATTGATAGGGGCATAAAGCCCTGTCTACAAAAAATTGACACATTGTGGGTGAGTTTAACATACCTTGAGGCAAGACTTTCCATTGGTATCGCGAGGTAGGTTTGGAATTATTAAGTTCAGGAATGGTGAAAGCAAAAAGCATTCTATCCTTTTGTGCCAATGGTATGGAAAAGAAGCAATCTTTTAAATCTATGATGACCAGGTCAAACCCTTCAGGAATAAGATTAGGATTGGGCAGGCCACATTGTAACGGCCCCATGGGTTGAAGTATGGAATTGATAGCCCTGAGATCCTGCAGGAGGCGCCACTTACCGGATTTTTTCTTGATAACAAACACTGGGGTGTTGTAGGGACTAGTAGATGTTTCAATATGACTCTCATCCAACTGCTGCTGAACAAGAAGGTGTAAGGCCTGCAATTTCTCTTTAGTGAGTGGCCATTGATCAACCCATACTGGAATGGGTGTTTTTAGGGAAAGATCAAGAGGAGCAATGTATGTTTGCGTAGCCATGAGTGTGATTATGGCAGTTGGATAGAAGCATGAAATTGAGAAAGCAAGTCACGACCCCACAAATTGCAATGCAAGGGTAAAATGTAGGGTTTCAGATAAGCAGTGATGTTAGAATGCTTAGTGACAGCAGAAAGCCAGTGAGAGCTGACCTTAGCAGCCTGTGCTCCGCCCACACCCTGCACCGAGGATGCTTCCGCAAGGGACCAAGAGGAGGGCCATTCGGCGGAGCGGATGACGGAAACGTCAGCGCCAGTATCAATCAGACCCTCGAAAAGACGACCATTAAGCGTGACAGTAAGAGTAGGTTTTGAAGCCTGCACTGGTTGCTGCGTCAGAAGGGGGCAGAAGTATAAGAGTAGCGATGATCGTCCCCTTTTTTAGAGAAAAGCATCTATCCCCTATTCCGGCCAAAGAAAGCTGTTTTAAGTCTGATGAATCATACAGATAGGGAGCAGCGACCATGCCCTCAATTGTGAGCGAGGAGTTAGGAATGAGCAAAACAGGGTTAGAGGGAGGAAGGGGTTTAAGAAATGTGATGACAAGGGGAAGAGAAAACACAGCGCCAGGGTCATCATACACAAGATCTTCGGCCAATTCTACCAGGAAGGTGGTGGCGGAAAACTCAGCCTTTGTGGCGGGGTTAGCTGAAAACCCCTCAATTAGTTTCCCGGAGATTGGGGAAGAGGAGGAGGATTGCTGCAGCATTGCGAAGCCCAATGATACCCTTTACGGCATCGGGGGCAGATAGTTTTAGGTTTGGACGGAGGAGGCGGCCCTTTTGCTTGGCCACGAGGTGCACTTCCCCCCCCGGCATTCCACACTGGTTTTTAAAGTGTCCAAGTTTTCCACAATTAAAGCAATTGCCATTGCGTGCTACGGGAAAAGCATCAGGAGCACAATTACCAGAGGGGGAGGCAGTAGCAGAGGAAGGTGAAGAAGTAGTGATAGCAGCGGCAAGAGCATTCATTTTATGAGAAGTTGTGCCCACAATTCTACAAAGTTGCAAAAATTCAGCCAGGGTTGCTCCTGGTTTGTTGGCCACGGGTTGAAGGATTTTTTGGCAATCATGATTAGCGTTGGAAAAGGCAAGTTTCATGAGCAATTCTTGTTTGGCTGTGGAATTATCTATTTGCCTATCCAAGGCTGTTTGCAGGCGGCTGATGAAAGAAGCATATGGCTCATTTGGCTCCTGCATGATTTTTAAGAAAGTTTGGATAGACTGAGAATCCGAATCATCCACCCGCTTAAGAGCATTCATGGCACACATGTGAATTATGGCAAAACTGCGACGGGGGGAATTTTGTTGTTGGACTAGCGTCGCGGATTGCCCTTTCCCCAATAGTTGATCTGCAGTGACTCCTGCGGGTAAGCCTCTTCGAATTTCTGCTTCTACCCCTTTTTCATATTCAGATTGCCAAACAACATATTGAGCTGGAGTCATGAGCATTGAAAAAAGCATTTTCCAGTCATATAGTAACATAACAGTGTTAGTAGTAACTAAGGAATCAAGTATCCCCCTCGTGAAAGGAGAATGTAGACCGTAGGTGGTTACGGCGTCCTTAATCTGTTTCAAAACTTTAAATTCGATGTTGTTATACACGTTTCCTCCTGCCGCCCCTGGGACAATGGTCATAGGAAAAGCCAAAGGGCTTTCAACTTCCAGAGAAAGAGGAGAGGAAAGGAGTTCAGTAATAGTGCCTCCGAGAGGTTGATGTGGAGAGAAATCGGACACAGGGGCTGAAGGGGAGGGGGAGGTGTCAGGGTAGGGAGGAAGAGGTAGAGAAGTGGAGTCAAGATGGGCAACGAGAGGGGTGGTAGTTTTGGGATCGGAAGTGGAAGAAGAGGATGGTTCTAGAGACGAAGAGGGAGGATAGAGGGTGTTGATGGCTGCCATAACAGCCTTCCAGGAAGTCAGAATATCCACGGGAGCCCGTGGGGTATCATGAAGATATTTTCCTATCCGCTCCCAAGTGGAGGATTTGAGCGTTCCTCCAGAGGGATAGACAGGACAATATTTTTCTATGTAAAGTAAAAGATTAGTCAGGGATTTTTTAGAGATAGAGAAAATTGTAGTGCCATTAGATTTTTGACAAGAATTAGCTTTCTTCACAAGTGCGTAAAGTTAGTCCCTATGTACTGACGAAACTTTGGAAAGTGGGGAGCCCATTACTTACGATTGTACAAAGCCTTTGCCAGGTGCGTAGTAATAGGAGTGAAGGCAGTGTTCCTCTAGACAGAGGCAACACCATGAGACTAGAAGACCGAAGGACGAAGGATCCCGGATGAGCCCCCAGCTGTCGCGTTGAGCGACCGGCCCGGCAGACCTTCTTCTTCTAGTCCGTTAAGTTTTGGCGGGACCCTCGCGAGGGTGGACCAGAATTTAGGCACCAAGAAAAGACACCAGACATTTAGATGCTTGAAGTGAGGAAGCACATCGCGCCTGAGGCAGATGGAATGGTCCCGGCCCCGATTGCTCTGCTACAACCTCCTTTATTGTGTTCTTTAGGTAGGGAGGGGTTAGGAGTACAAAGAACAAAGAAATAAGCAGTTTATGCCATATAAGAATATCTACAGAACAAGGGAATGCATAGCTCATATATCATGACTATATATCACTGACATGTCTCAAGGATTTTTCAAGCTAGCCGGGCGTTATCTATGGTGTGATTAGCTAAAGTTGTCGTGTCCTTGCAAGATAAGTTTTCCTGTATGTCAGGGCATTTTTGTGGTTCTGATTTCCGTGTACGTGTCTTTTAAAAGAACACTAATGGCAACATTTTATAATACATTCACACCGTCCGGCTTAATTTGTGTCATGATTGGGGTTTCCCATGGGGAGTGATCGGTTGGCTTTAACACTCCCTGGGCTATTAACTTATCAAGCTGTTCGTCGATTTTCGGCTTTAGCGCGAACGGAACTTGACGAGGCTTAAGGAGGATGGGAGCTATTTTTGGATTTAGGCTAAAGGATATTGGGGTCCCCTTGTACTCGCCTAGCTTTTCCGTGAAGATGTCCTTGAATTCGTGGGCGAGGTCCTCCTCCCAGTCACTGCCGCCGATTCGGTTAATGCCTGTCACTTCAATGCCGAGTGGTGCGAACCATTGCAGGCCTAACAGGCTAGGCCAGTTACCATCTGGGGTAAGTACGCTGTGCAGTTCTTGAACGAAACCCGGACTCGACTAGATCCTATGACTGGAATACGGTTCCCCTGGTAGTCCTTTAACACGAGCCTTTGGAATTGAAGGTCTTGGCACCGGATAGAAGGGTTGAGTTTGTTAAGCCTGAGTTCCCCAACCAGGGTTAAGGAGACAAGCTAAACAGAATGTGCAGCATTAGTCAGATAGGCACACAGATAAATGAGTGAGATATATTTGTATGTTTATTAACATACAGTAAAAATAACAGATACGCTTGTGCTATCAAAAATATAGTTTATTCCATTATGAGTTCATAGCATAGTCAAAATAACAGTCCATTAGTCATGTATCATTTAGTCAGTCCATTCAAGGATATTCAGTTAGCAAAGTCGTGTAGAATATCCTATGTCAGTTCACTTACAAATCAGTCTTTTGTCTCTCTCCCGTTCAAGTAACGCAGTCTTCAGTCCATGCAGTAATTAGGGATCATCAAAGCTAGAGAGCAAGCAAGCTGTCGTCTTGCTTCTTTTAAAGTGCTTTCACAACCACTCCCCTAATTACATTCCCATATTTAAAGCTGCAGACACTTTAACTTATAAACTATGATTCCATATTTATTATTTTACCTAAACCAGTTAGGGTAAACAATGTTATCCCTAACAGAGTTGCTTGAGGGTCTTCCAGGAGACCATTGAAAGAGACGATCCCAACTTAACTTCCATTTGGCAAGGCTGATTTTCGATGTCTACTTTAACTCGAATTTTCTTGGCATCCAATGAAGAGGCGTGGCCGATAGTGAGTGTTTGGTGAGCCTCTTCTTGTCTCATTAGGCGATTCACGGGTCGGTTTCTGTAGGAGTGGTTTGCTGGTTCTTGCCTTACAGGACGGTTTCCTGTCGATTGGTGAAGATTGGTCCCCCTCGAGGTCTGGCTGGGTCTGAGGAGACTTCTTCAGACCCGTCCGATATGGCCTCATTTCCCGCATTCGTGGCAGAGTGCGTCACGGAATTTGCAATCAAAATGGTAATGGTTGGCCCCTCAGCCAGTGCACGGTTGCTGGGACTTCGGGTAACGGTCCCGATTGGACTGCAGTCGATGGACCTCTTCTTCGTCGCTGTCTGACAACGAAGAGAGGTCCTCATGGTGGGCTGTCAAAAGCTGTCCTTCTGATTTAGGTGAAAGTTCGCTGGCTGGTTGGTGTGTTGGAGTGCGATTTCGACGTAGTTGGGTAGCCGACTTCTTGGTCGCCTCCGCTGCCGTAGCCTCAGAGATGGCATCGGCAAGGCTAATGTCGCCCTTAGCCATTATTTTGCTCTGCACGTTTAGAGCATCTAATCCTAGAACTACTCAGTCTCTCAAAGCCTCCTCTAGGTCAGCGAAATCGCAGAGGCCTCCCAAGTTTTGGAGGTCCACAATGAAATCGGCAACGCTTTCTCCTTTCTGCTGGTTTCTTTGGTAGAACTTGTGCCGTCTTACGAGCGTTGGAACGGTCAGTGCATAGTGGGCCCTTAGTAGCGGTTCGAGGACATCCCAGTCCATGGCCTTCACTTCAGCCGGTTTTGCTAGCGCCTTGGCCATCTTGAATACGGTCGGCCCGCAGTGTGTCAGGAATACTGCCCGTTTCTTCCCGGTTGTGGCATCCTTCAGGTTATTCATTTCCAAGAACATTTGGAAACGGTCCATGTAGGACTCCCAGTCCCTCTTGCGCTGGGTCGAACGGAGCAGGTGTTACTACGCCGCCGGACATGGTTCCGCTGTTGTGTGTTTCAGCCACGTGCTTGGTTGTCTTCGTTGTTGTTTTAGTTGGCTCTGATGTCATCCAATCCCATCCTTGTCGTCAGTGTTATGTCTGGAGCATGGGTGCGAATAATGGAGACGAGCCGGTAGAAACAATGAACTTCAAACTCTTTATTTACATGGTGTGACAGTTCAAACTGGAAGGCTTCTATAGCCTTCCTTATATAGGCAACTTATTAACTATTCAACCAATAGCAATCCGGGAACGCTAGCTCCGTTAACCAACGAGAATGGCCTGTTAATGGCCAATCAGATTCTCCTGAACGGACCAATCCCATCTTGCCATTAACAGCCAATCAGAAGTGCAGGGCCAGAACCCTGCACTTGACTTCAAGCTCAAGATAACTTTATTTAACATTTATTCATTCACAACAACCATAATGTATTATTTAATACATTTATTAAATAATAACTTACATATTTGATCTGTATAACCGCAAAACTATTCCTCGTTGTGATGTAGCTAGATTCAGTTGAATATTATAGACCTAGAAAAACACTATGAAATGATGACACTACTAGAGAATGCATGGCATATAATTATTCATCCCTTCAATACTGAAAGCCACAATCTATGTACTCCCAGCATTAAGTGGCTGTAGTGAAAGGAAAGCGCAAGTTGACAATATATGTACAGTATTCTGTGCTGCTTGGATTTATGTCAGTTGGAATGCATTTTCTACAGCTCTCCTTGTCAGAAGTTATTTGACTTCTGTATGTGAAAAGAAGAAAGAAAATCATCAGTTGCAGTAATTTTATAAGACATAAGTATAATAATAAACAAAAATGAATATAGAGCTATAGATTTCTGATCCGTTACAATTGTCAGAGATTCAGATGGAGGATAGAACTTCAATTATATAGGGATTTTTCCATGCATAGCTCCACAAAATATTCAAAGCAAATTGCCAAATATGATTGATTCCAGAAGCTAGAATCCAAATAATAAACTCCCCTGTGGTGGTCTGAGTTCTGCAGACAAAGTACTCATGGGCATATACCAAACAAATCAACCAAATGAATCAAATGAATTTTGCACCTGACTAACAGCTCCATCCGGGAGTAGGCTTCAGCTAAGCTTATTTTCTCACAGCAAGCTTTCCGCTTTCAACATAACTGGCAGGTTTTTGTAGATGGGGATGGGGTTGTAATTCTGCAGTATAATAAGTAAGGATTGGTATTCAGGCAAAACAAGACTTCAGCTAGGGTTAATGGCATCTGATCATAAGTGAAGGCATAAAGGATTGCAATTAAAAAAAATAAGTCGGGCTAGACCTATAAAGAAATCTGATTCAATTGGTCCAGAATGCAGTGGCATGGACAGTTATGGGCATATTTCAATATGCCCATGTGACATCTCTTCTCTGAGGGCTGCAGAGACTTCCAGTTTGCTCCTGGGTGCAATTCAAGGTGCTGGTTATGAGCTATAAAACCTTAAATGTTATATAGGGCCAGCACAGTTTCAGCCCATGAAATCTATCTACAAAGGGTAGACCAGATTAGGAAACCACTGCTGTTTGAGATATTTTCTCTGATTATAGTTCTTACCAGTGGTGAGATTCAACATTTTTTATTACTGGTTCTGTGGGTGTGGCTTGGTGGGCGTGGCAATGGAAGGAGACTGTAAAATCCCATTTCCACCCCACCCTACTAACCTGCTTTCCAGTTTTGTTCTCCTATGTAGGGCAACAAAAGAAGGCCCATCTGATCAGCTGGGACTCTGATCAGCTGAGACTCGGAAGGCAGAGAATAGATGGGGCTGGGGCCAGTCAGAGGTGGTATTTTCTGGTTCTCTGAACTACTCAAAATTTCCACTACTGGTTCTGTAGGCTTTTTTTTCCTGCTCTGAATCTCAGATGTACTGCATTTCTCTGCTTAGAGATAGTTCAGATGTAATGCATCAGTGAGGTATGAAATGTGTAAAAAGGCCTTGTAAACAAATGCTGCAATCTGTATATTCTTCCAACAACCCCTAATTTTGATGGATCTCTTTAAGCATTAACTTACAGAAGAATAATATCTTCTATTCTAAAATTACTGACCATAGCTGGTTGGTTGGATCCAATTAGTAATTCTAATTTTCATTAGTAATTACAAATATTAATTCTCCTCTCCTCAAAATCTGCTCTGAAAGTTTGGAGACTTGCCAAAATAACTTTTGGGATAGTGATAATGAAAGAGGCTGCAATGAGGAAAATAGGGGAAATATGGTTCATGAGCGCCACTGAAAATATGAAGCACATAGCACATTAGCTTAATAGAAACTATGCAAAAACAAAAATAACTTCAAAATCCAAGACCATAGAAACATTACACTATATTCAGGAGTCTTTACAAGGCCAAGAATATATCTTCGGGTTGTATGTGGAATGGCAAGATTCTTTGTAAAAGAGAAATGTTTGAAAATCTTGAAATCTAGATTTTGCTGACTAACTTTGCTGGGTGAAATTTGGAATTTAACACTTATACATTAATTCTTTGTTTTGCTGAATGAGTACAATTATTGTAATTTGACTAAATGATAAATTCCACCAGTTTTTAATTATTAGCTGACAGTATTTCTGGTACTGAATGCTACTGTCAAACATTACTTGTTGTTACATGTTGAGAGTAAGAGGGTGGTAGGTATTAACAGTTTTTGTGTGTCACACCATTTTATCAGAAGATTTTAAATATTGATTACTGTAGTTTTAGATACTAAAAATAAAATAACTGATATTGATTTTGATATTGATTGCTGTTATGTACCAAATATTTCCTACGTTGAATATTGTTGCAAAATTATTGGATGACAAATTGTACTTAATTATAAATACATCAAAATATGCGATGAATTCTGGCATGGGCAAAGAAATTAAGGGCACTATTTATCATCTAAACTTACAGAGAGAAATCTGAGAAGGAATCTTTGGAACCAATTTATTGTAGTTTTAATTGCAAAACTCATCCAAAGTATGACATTACTTTTCAAAATGTAATCAACAAGTAAATTCATTTCTAAATTGTACATACATCTCTTTGAACTTGAACAACATATATAATTCTGATTTCAGCAGAATTTTTCACATTTATTTTCTATATTTAAAGTCCATATTTTTTAAATTTAGAATTCTGGATTAGTGGTTTTACGACACAAAGGCTTGTGATTTTCCAACCTAAAAGAATTAGGTAGTAGTGTACCATGATTGTTATCCATTTATTTCTTGCTTCAAGGCCCTTCTTTAGTTGACTTGTGGCCAAACCTATCAAGCAATGGTTAACCGACAATTTTTTCTTTATAGAAATTTCATGCAAAATGGAAATAACAAAAGACATAATAATATACTACTAATAATATACTAATATACTAAACCTCCAGAGACATTTTGACAAAATGTACACATACATATACAATACAAACACACAATACATACACTAAACTGCTTCTTTCCAAAGTAATTAAGAATGAATAAGCTGCAAATGAATAAGAAATAGTAAAAAAAGAAATGAAAGGCATCAGAGAAAAAAAGAAAGAAAAGGAGATATACAACTAAATAGAGCTTAAACCAACACCATCCACAATACCTATCTTTGATGGAGTGTCTGAATATTTTTATGAATGCAATATCTTTGTTTTGCAATTAGATCCCATTCTTTTTTCCCTGTTCAACCAAAGCATCTCAATATATTTCTTTTCTATTGCTCACTCACTTGTATTCAGTTAACATTCATTCAGTACCCATTCCTTCATCTCTTTGTGTTACTTTTAAAGTAACCAATCCCCACTGAATCCAACTTAGTTTTTGTTTCTCCTGACATGCCCTATGTCTCATTCCTATATAACAAAATAGGCAGAACCTTATTCAGCTATTATTGCTTCTTTCAGCAAACATTCATTCCTCAAAATAGACTACAAACCATCCTGTAACTTCCTACCAGCATATACTTTATTTTAATATTCATCCCACCGTTTCCTTATTGTTAATGTACTTTCCACAATATGCACAAATTGATCTTTCTCTAATTTTCATCATTTTATGTAACTTGCAATTGTCCTTTCCCTGTCAAATACAATTATCTTGTTCTTCAGTACATTAACATTCAAGTTCACATTCCTTGTGGCATCAAATGAGCTTAATGCAAATCATTTGAGTTCTCAGTTAAGAACAGAGTAGTGCATACAAAATTAAATACCTATTCATGTCCCCAACCAATACCCTTCTTTATTACAATTTATCTATTGCATTTATCAATAGATGCCTCAAGTAATCTAAAAGATACCATATATCCTTGTCTATACTCTGCTTGGTTTTGAACCATTTGCTAAACATTACATCTACTCTCTTATGTTTCATTTCCATTATAAAATTCTTGCTTTAAAGGACCAACCTTCTAGTCCATATTTGCACAAAGCCCGCATAATCATTTTTTGATAGAGAAAAAGGTGGACCATGGCTTTATACAAAGGCTGAATTAAATACTTTTAAGAAAACAAATTAAGGAAGCTGGCAGGCGAGGATCAGAAGTGACTCAGAATCCACATGGGTGAAAGTTAGTTACAGTACAAGACTGAATCAATTAAGTTTAGCTTTACTTTATTTGTCCAAGTGTGATTTGAAATCATAGAGCATTCATAGAACAAATGGATGTCACCAATGATTCACAGCACATTGGTATGCTTAGCAGGGCGGTGACTTTTTCAGTCAGGCTTTTCTACCTTTCCAGGTAGATTAAATGGAAAAATCCCATTGGAGGCTAAACCCACTTAGGGTTAGAGTTATGTACCTATGAACTTGTGGAGCAAAATGGATGTCACCAATGAATATGCAGATAGAAAAGCCTGACTGAAAAAGTCAGCGCCCTCCTAAACATATGGATAATCTGTGAATTCATTGGCAACATCCATTTCCTTCCAGGAGTTCATGGGTAAGTAACCCTAACCCTAAGTGGGTTTACCATGCAAGTGGATTTTTCCATGTATTTTACCTAGAAAGATAGAAAACGCAGACTGAAAAATCACTGCCCTATAAAGCACACTAACGTGCTGCAAATTCATTGGCGAAATCCATTTTGCTCTTTGAGTTTATTGGGATGCAACCTTAACACTACATATGTTTACCCTCCAATGGGATTTTTCAAAATATTTTACCAAAAAAAGTAGAGAACACTGATTGAAAAAGTTAGTGCCCTCCTAGGTATACCGTGCTGCAAATTCATTGGGAATATCCATTTTGCTCTATGAGTGCATTAATCCTAAATGGGTCTACCCTCCAATGGGATATTTCTATGTATCTTCCCTGGATCTAACCCTAAACCTAAGTGGGTTTACCCTCAAATGGGATTTTTCCATGTAATGTACCTGGAAAGTCACCACTCTCCTAAGCATACCAGTGGGCTGCGAATTAATCAGCAACAATCATTTTGCTCTATGTGTTCATGGGGTCATAACCCTAACCCTAAATGGGTTTACCTTCCAATAGGACTTTTCCATGTATTTTTCCTGGAAAGATAGAAAAACCTGACTGAAAAAGTCATCGCACTCCTAAGCATAACGAATTGCCACGAATTCATCAGTGACATCCATTTTGCTCTATGAATTCATGGGGACATAACCCTAAGTGGGTTTAGCCTCCAATGGGATTTTTCCATGTACTTTACCTGGAAAGGTAGAAAAGTGGGACTGAAAAAGTCATAGCCCTCTAAAGCATACCAATGTGCTATGAATTCATTGATGACATTCATTTTGCTCTTTGATTTCATGGGGTCATAAACCTAAGTTTAATTGGGTTTACTCTCCAATGGGATTTTTCCATATATTTTCCCTGGAAAGATAGAGAAGCCTGACCAAAAAAGTCAGTGCTCTCCTAAGCATACCGAAGTGCTGCGAATGCATTGGCGACATCCATTTTGCTCTAAGATTTCATGGGGAACTCGAGTTCATTTCCATATATGCGAAAATTTTATCCCTTTTACTCTGTGAGATTCTTCCAAGCCTCAGTAAATAGTCTGTCTGTCTGGGAGATCACATGTCATGGATGTCTGTGTGTGTGTGTGGTGGTAGTGGTGATGGTGGTGCATGAAAAGAGGCTCAGACAATCTTGTTGTACACATGTTGTACTTTGACAATAAAGGCAATAATAGAAAAGATGATATACTATGGTTAGCTACTTTATTCCTTGTAGTCCCAACAGCATGGACCATGCCCACATTGTGAAGGCTGTTATATTTTGGGAAATCTAACATCAGATTTTGAAATTTATCTAGATTCAGTGATGCTTCTGGACATATATTTGATGGGAACTGCCCACCCTGGCTGATCTTGAGCAGGGATAAGGGGTTTGTAGGCTAGGGGGCTTCAGTATGGGATCGCCCACAACGTGTACTAAAGCTAGATGCAGAGAGAAGAGGACCTTAAATGGAAATACTGTATTACCTAGGCAAAGGGAGCTGTTTAGAGAGTAAGGAAAATGTCCTTGATAGAGATATGCTGGAACCATTACCTAGGCAAAAGAAGGCTAAAAATTTTCAAATCCAGACTAAGATAACATTTGGAAGGTAATTTGCTGAACTATAAGGAGGAAGAAATACTGCCAATCTAGTCAGTATGGAAAGTCTTCAGCACATACTGATGACATTTCAGCTTGGCTACCTATGTCCTGCTCAAAACATTCAGGTAATTTCAGACAATTCTACAGCATTTGCTAAAGCCATCTGTTCTGGCAGCACTTTTTCAGCATTGGGGGAAAAGGCTCTTATTAGTCTTCTCCAAGGTGTGAACACTACAGGAGAAAATTGGGAGGCAGTGTAAACTAAACTTTGCATTGCTTTTGGAAGCCAAGGCGTCAGATTGCACTACAAAATTGCATTAAGGGGGTGATGTATTGAAGTTCTATCAGCCCTATTTTGTATCAAAGAAAGATGGCACAATAGTATCTTGCTCAATTTGTTTACATCGGCGGGCAAGAAATTACCTCTGGGTAAGTGTTGTAGATCAGGATAAGAATGATCAATGCTCTTCATGTTCAATTTTTTGAACATTTCAATCTGTTTACATCTGAAGACAAGGACCTCTTGATAAAGGTTATAGATCAGGATATGAATTAGTAGTACTCTTGATGTTTTGCTTGATCTCATAACTTCTATGTCATGGTATGCGTGCAATGTTTTATGTTGACAAACAAAGAAATAAATGGACAAGTATTCAATTGCTGCCTTTTCTGCCTCATTTTTCCTAGCTGGAATGCTTATCAGAAATTATGGTGCAGAAATTATTGGTATCTTCTATTTCCACCCTCCCTCTTTTTATTAAAGTCTTGTCTGAGGGTACTTATTTTATTTATTTATTTATTTGTGTCAATTGCTTACAAGATAACAGGTATAAGTAAAAACATAGTTATGAATACATGGATACATACAAGAAAAAAAAGAAACAATAAGGCTGGGACAGTAGGCACGTTGGTGCACTTATGCACACCCCTACAGACCTCTTAGGAAAGGGGTGAGGTCAATAGTAGACAGTCTAAGATTAAAGTTTTTGGGGTTTGGGGAAGAAACCACAGAGTCAGGTAGAGTATTCCAGACATTGACCACTCTGTTGCTGAAGTCATATTTCCTGCAATCAAGTTTGGTGCGATTAACCTTGAGTTTGTATCTATTGTTTGCTCTTGTGTTGTTATGGTTGAAGCTGAAGTATTCATTGACAGATAAGTCATTGCAATGTATGATTTTATATATCATACTTAGATTGGACCGAAGTCGGCGTAGTTCTAGGTTTTCTAGGTCTAGAATTTCAAGGTATTCTGCAATGAGTAGAGGAGTGGAGAACTCTTCTTGTGAAATATTTCTGGACTTTCTCAACTGTGTTAATATCAGATGCGTAATGTGGGTTCCAGATGGATGAGCTGTATTCAAGTATTGGTCTAGCAAATGTTTTGTATGCTCTAGTTATTGGTGTAATATTACCAGAGAAAAAGCTACGTAAGATTAGGTTAACAACCCTTAATGCCTTTTTGGCTATGTAGTTACAGTGGGCTCTAACACTTAGATCATTCGAGATGAGTACTCCAAGATCCTTGACAGAGTTTGGATCATCAACAAGGTCTTGACTATTCAGCCTGTATTTTATTTTCTGATTTTTTTTGCCAATATGTAGGACAGAACATTTATTTGTTGAGATTTGAAGTTGCCATTTGTTGACCATTCTGATACATAGTCGAGGTCTTTTTGAAAGGTAGCAGTATTGTCTTTGGTGTTGAATAGCTTTACATCATCAATGAAGAGAACACAGTTGCTCTTGATGTAATCACAGAGGTCATTTATGCAGAGTATGAAAAGAGTTGGTCCTAGAACACTGCCTTGGGGGACACCACTGTTGACAGGTACAGAATTTGATAGGACGCTCCCAATTTTGACTATTTGTTGTCTGTTTGACAGGAATGCTTCTGTCCAGTTATGCAGGTGTCCAGAGATACCATAAGATTTTAATTTTAGGAGTAGTTTGTCGTGTACCACTGAATCAAAGGCTTTACAGAAATCTATGTAGATTGCGTCTATTGCTTTCTCCTGATCGAGTTGTGCAGTCCATATGTTTTTGCTGTGTAGGAGTTGCAGATTACAGAATAGTTTTTTCCTGAAACCAAATTGTTTATGAGAGAGTAGGTTGTTTGTTTCTAAGTGGAGGACGATGGATTGGTTAATAATTGATTCCATGACTTTACAGGTGGTGCAGCATAAGGAGATTGGTCTGTAATTTTCAACTAGGCTGGGGTCTACCTTTTTGAAGATGGGGATGACCGTGCCTTGTGACCATAGTTTTGGCAAGGAGCTAGCCCTAAAAGATTTTTCAAAGATTATGCTTAGATGTTTGGCTATGGCAGTGGATAGCTTTTTTAAGAAGTAGGCACATATTCCGTCCAGTCCAATAGATAGAGATGATTTTAGATTGCGTAGTGCTTTTTCAACATTGTCTTCTGTAAAATTGATATGTATTAGATTATTGTAGTTGTCTGTGATTCTACTAGGAAATACTGGGCATGATCCATTGCTGTTTACAAATACTGAGCCAAAGAATGTGTTAAAGAGGTTGGCTTTAATAGTGTCGTTGCTGTCTTTACCATTAGGTACCTTAGAACATTTCGATTATTTGGATTAATAGAAGATGCATTTTATTAATGGAACTTCGTTGATTCCCCCACCCTCACAGAAAGCCAAGTGAGGAATACTTTTAAAAGGCAAGGCAAAAAGCAAATGCAGAAAAGGCCCCTTACATAAATCTAACTGGCTTTGACACAAATATATGATGCAAATATATGAATTCAGGGAGACCAATTGAATGAAGCATACTGAACAGGGTCCTTAAAAACCTGGAAAATGATGTTCTAATAGGGGAAATCAAAATGAGGACTAATACTGAAGTGTCATCTGGCAAAGAAAAGCTCCCATTTTGGTTCCATTAGAATAAACATTTGGAAGAAACTTCTGGCATGATAGTATTAGAGATTATTCTTTATCAGAGCACTGTTATCCAAATCTCAGCAGGTGAATTTCTGAAGCAAGGTCTCCTGTGTGGTTCTTTGTGGGAAAATCATAGTCTTGGAGTTTCCAGCAGCGCAAAATTACATATCAGAAACCTTTCCAAACATGATATTCTCAGCATGAAAACTTTAAGAGGGCACAAAAGCTTAAACTGCTTTAGCAAAACTTTGTTGTAATTGGTCACTGACAGGAAAGAATGAGCTTGCTGTTTGGTTTTTTAGAAGTAAAGCACACTAGCACCAGTACCAGTAGAATTACTCAGAATAGTATTTCTTGGTGTGATGGGAATTAATATTGTAGAAGGTTACAGTGACTTAGAAGAGATTTTTCCCTTGAAAATCCTCTCTTTTTTTAAAAAAACCACAATGACTTAAAAGAAGATGAAAATAAAGTAAAACTGGATAAGGTAGATTCCTTTCTTTTAAAATTGAGCATAGGAAAATAGAGCAAGCTTCCCCAAGAAAAGAATCAGAGTCTATATTAGAATAAGTTAAAGATCAATTTCAAGTGATGCTGACTTGAAGACTCATCAGTCAGACACTCTTTATATGTAGGTTCTTTTCCCTACTTACACTAAGCCATTATTTCACTGGAGGCATATTTTTTTGCTCAGAAAATCACAAGATAGTTTCCAGCCAGGTTTAAGTTAGAGAGTTGGTTTAGATCTTAGATCTGCCACTGAATTAAGAATCCCGAATATATTTTCCCTTGTAGCTTCAGAAGCCAGAATGTAGTAGATTCCTTGCTTATAGCTCACATTAAGGGTTCCTCCTGGCAAGAACTAAAGATCTTGATCATGTGATGACTCTGATTCAGAAATAGATGAGTAACACTCCAAGGGATATAGAGTGGGTTTATTTTTCCATTGAGACCTGTCTATCTGGACAACCTGGTGCACCAAATGATGGGATGGAGCATACTGATTCTGCTTTCGCCTTTCAGCCCCAATCCAAGACCTTCTCAGGCAGTCACTTTTGCGACAAACTATTTTTGTGTTTTGAATTGGTCTTACTGGTTGGTTTTACTGACAAAGTGGTTGGTTTTACTGACAAAGAGATAAAGGGAGACTAGTATAGATCTATTTCAAGCTACTTAGCTCTCATCAACTAGTCATACCCTTCTGGGATTCAAACCTGGGCTATTTACATATTAGGTAGATATATTAACCTCAAAGTTACAGGCTCTCCTCACTTTGTTGGCTATACCAGGGGAGAGATGAAGTGTTTTTTCCGGTGAGACTGGTCTATCAGGGTAACCTGGTCTGTCCAATTTTGGGATGGAAAACATAAATTCAACAGACCAAGGGATACTAATTTCTGTTGGTTATACTCATGCATTGATGTCATTATCAAAAATATCTTTGGGTGTGTTGGAATATATCTTCATTACCACTAGCTCTCATGAATAGGTCAAAATGATAGGAGCTAGTTTAAGTAGTCTAATTCCCTTCATAGCATTTATTCATTTGGGATGTGATAATTATTGGGGGAATGAATACAGTGCTAACAAATGATACTGTATGATAATGGGATACTAATTGAATAATAATCTTTGCAATCTCCATTTGGACATCTAGGGGGCTGGTCTGGTGTATGGTTAAGGCATCAGGCTAGAAACCAAGGAGACAGTGAATTCTAGTCTTCCCTTTATGCATAAAGCTAATTCAGTAATCATGGGTCAGTTACTCTCTCTCAGTCCTAGGAAGGAAGCAATAGCAAACTACTTCTTAAAAAGCTTTTCAAAGAAAATTGCAGGAATTTGTTTATCAGTTTCTGAGAATTGGACACAATTGAATGAAAGGTGAAACTAAAAAGTCTTCTACAGGGAACAATGACTAACTCTTTTCTTTCTTGGCATTTTAGTAGCAATAAAAACTATGACGGACCTGCTTTCATTTGCTTGGCCACTAAACAAATGATTGTAAATTGAACATTACCTATACTAAAACCAGTGGTGGAATTCAATTTTTTTTTACTACTGGTTCTGTGGGCGTGGCTTGGTGGGCGTGGCAGGAGAAGGATACTGTAAAATCTCCACTCAGATGTGGTATTTGCTGATTCTCCGAACTACTCAAAATTTCCACTACCTGTTCTTCAGAACTGGTCAGAACCTGCTGAATACCACCTCTGACTAAAACTCTTGGCCTGTTTTATACTTTGTAACTTTCAATTGGGCAAAACAGTGCATTGTAGAGTAACAATTTTTGAATAAACGTACTTCAAATGAGATAACTTAAGGAATGCATAGAAAATCTGGGACCAATGAGTTCTGTGGGATTGAAATGTGGAAAAGTTGTGACCACTTCAGCACCACCATACCTTCCAACTCTAATTCTCAGAAACTTATAGATTCTGTAGCCCAAGGAAAGAATGGAAAAGTGGATCCCTGCTCTCTTTCCTGCCTCCTTCTGTCCACCTCCCAGTTGGCTGGTGGCAAGGCCCAATGAATGAGCGGTGGTTGACTGCTTTGGAACCCAAGTTGAAATTTAAAATCTCTTAATGAAGATGGGTGGTAAGGAAAGCCACTTGGGTGCCTGCTGGTGAGCAAGGCTGACTGGAGGATTCTGGCAATCAACAGGTGAACCATCTTCCTCCCTGGAGGTAAGGGATCTTCAGAGATATATTGGAGTGGGGAGTGGAGGTAGTGCCAGGCAATTCTGCAGGTAAGCCAAGGAGTAGCAGGAATGATTTCTGATGGTTCCTGTCTGCTTCCCAACATAATGTCAATGGGGAAGCCAGAAGGAAATTGGAAGTTGATCTCCCCTCCCACTGTTTTTTTTAGCCCACATGTGATCATTTTATCATGTATAAAACCCTAAATGCCATAGGACTGGTTATTTGCAGGAGTGACTACTTCTAGGAGTGTCTGCTCTCCCATGTGCTCCAACATGAGCACACTCCAGGTCCTTCTTTGAAATAATGTCACTTTGTGGGTCCTCTGAGTGACACCCCCTGCTTTTTAGAACAACTTTTTTCTCCCTTCTGAAACTTGGTTAGCTTCAGCCTGGCAGGCTTTGGGAAAGGTAGCTAAGATCGAGCATTTCCCCTGGGTGCTTTGATCAGAATAATAGTTTCCAGTTGGTAGGCTATATATTTTCATCATGATTGTCATTTAATTGGTTTGCTTTGCTTTAGAGTTAATGTGGTTTTTTCCCCCGTTTGTATTTTTGTTTAATCATTCTGTATATCATCCAGAGTCATGCTGTTTGAGTGGTCATATAAATATCCTAAACAAATAAAATTAATAAACGTACACTTTGCAATCCTGCTCTAAGTGGAACAATATTTCAGTTTTTATGATCCCTGTAGTTTTTGATTTAAGAAAATTGGCTCCATTTCAGTGATCCAGACTTACAGGTGGTATATGCTGTTACTGGCTGAGGCAAACAGTTTTTTTTCATTCTTTCTGGCCCAAAGACATGTTGGAAAGAAATTATGTAAAAGGTTTCAATATTCTTGTCTAGCTGACCATCTGTCCTCCAATAAGATAGCTCTCTGAAAATTGAGCAGCGCAGGACCAAATTTGGAGTGGAGAGAGAAGCCAGAAAATGGAAAAACTGAGTTTGAAATACAGGTATTCCTTGACTTACTTCATTTAGTGACTGTTTAAAGTTACAACGGCACTGAAAAAAGTGATTTATGACCATTTTTCACATTTATAATGCAGCATCCCTTGGTCATGTGATCAAAATTCAGATGCTTGGCAGCTGACTCATATCTATGAAAGTTGCAGTGTGCTGGGGTCATGTGATCATCTTTTGCCACCTTCTGAAAAGCAAAGTGAATAGGAAAGCCAGATTCACTTAAGAACTGTATATAATAACCTTGATAACTGTATTACTAACTTCAACTGCAGAGATTCACTTTATAACTTTATAACTGTGGCAAGAAAGGTCATTAAATGGGGCAAATCTCACTTAATGTGTCGCTTAGTAACATAAATTTTGGGCTCAGTGGTGGTTGTAAATTGAGGATTACCTGTAAATCAGGAATTATGGATTAAAAAAAATCCAATAGCTGCCCCTCCCCCCCAATGCAGTAGTCAGTAGTCAGGCAGGGCTTAAAATCCTGCTGATTCCTTGGACCACATCCCCCTCCATCTTCCTTCACATCATGTGTCCCAAAATGGAGCTGCTATTCAAAACAAAAAACATTTCCTGAAAATATACCCTGTATGCATTCCCTACCATATTGAGAAGTTGCAATCTAGGGATCTAATAGGCATGGGACAGAGCAACAGTAACAACAAACAAAGTGTTGTAAGGCTGCAGAAGTGGGTTACCATTTTTCTGTGTTGCATTTTTTCAGAATATAGTGTGGTGTTGTGGAGTTACATATACAGCATGGGATAGTTGATTGAGAGCCAGCCAGACTTCATTATAAGATGGGCAGCTATCTAAATAGAATGAATGAATAGAGTTAGAGTACATTTCTCTCCCTGTCTCTCTGTCTCTGCCTCTCTGTCTTTGTCTCTCTGTCTCTCCACCCCATGTCTGAACAGATCACTTGCAGAGGACTTGTTGAAATTAAAAGACAGATTGCTAGAAAAAAAGATCTATTTCTTGGACAACAGTTATCCAGCTTACTTTAATATAAACTCAACAAAAGTCCTTAGCCTCTACCTACATGAAGCCACCTTAATAATAAATCATGGTGTAGCAATGAGTCATTACTCCTGATCCTGCCTCCGGCAAGCAGATGGCCCTTCCTCTAGCCCTGACTCTTAATTTATCCATTATCCATTATCCCATTACCATACTTCAATATCTAAACTTTCTTAACTGCTTCTACTAATGGAAATATTCTTGCTTTCCTACTAAAATGGCATCTCTACCTGTGAAAAAAGAGTGCTACTACCAGGTGCTGAAGGGATGCAATTGTGGTCCAAGAGGCTTTTTCTAGAATTATGAAACTTTAGATGTGATGGAGCAAATTTCAGAATGTCCTGGCTAAGGCTTGCTATGGATAAAGAAACAGATGCTCAATGGCCATATATCACAACAAAACAAATTACACTCCTCATGAACTGATGACAGATCAGGACCACTGTCTTTAGGTCTATTTATCTAGCTTCTGACTTGGTTTTCATCATGGAGCATGAAGTTTTCATTGCTGTTGAATCACTGCTGTTCTATGATGGAGATGATCTACCATGGTCTTTTAATCGTGATGGTTATATAGAAGATTCAGGTTCAGAAACTTTATGTATGGGGAGACACAGTGTCAGAAAACAACAACTACTTTAGTCCTACTACTTTGCTTCTTAGAAGCATCTGGTTGGCAACAAAAGGCTTCAAAAATTTTAGGAAAGGGTTTTCTGCCAGGTTGCTGAGTGGGTGTGGCCATGGTAGGCGTGGCCTAGTTGGCCTCCTGCACCATGGTGTGGGGGGGTGTTTTTGCCCTCCCTGGGCTCTGGAGGCTTGCTGGAAACCAGAAACAGACCCATTTCCCACCTTCCCGAATTTCCAAGAGTCCATTTTTCACCCTCCCCGAACCTCCATGCATGCCCTGCACTTACCTGCATCCAAAATGGGCCGCTTGGGGACTCCTGAGAGGGGTTGGTGGGCGTTGGCATGGCTAGCCAGGAGTGGGATTTGGGGGTTCTCCGAACTGCACAGAATCTTAGCTAGGGGCTCTCCAAGCAGCCCATCCCTGGCTATAGAAAGACAATGCTGGATTAAATGGGCCTTTGAAAATCCACTACTCATGTTCTTATGTTTTGTTTCATTTTTTTTCCTTCCGGTCAATCATATCTGATTCTTAGAGACCGCCTGGACAAATCCCTGCTGCTTTCTTGGCAAAGTTTTTCAGAAGTGGTTCAAAGTGTCAGGCCCAAGATCACTTAGCTGACTTTGTGCTTAAGAGGGGACTAAAACTCACAGTTACCTGGTTTCGATCCTGATAGAATGGGTCAACTTGCCAAAGCCAACTTGCTACAGCCAACTCGCCATGGCCAACTTGCCATGGTCAATTCACCATGGCCAATTGGCACAGCCAATTTTCCACAACAACTCCCTGCAGAACATCTCATCATTTGCCATGAAACAACTTGCTTCAGGATAATTCAGTTTAACTATGTCAAATAATTTAAAAATATTTTAATTTTTGTTGTTCACTTTTCATGTTGTCCCTCCTTTTGGCATCCTTTCTTTTATGATTCTATTCCACAATTTCTTCAATATTAATGTAACTCTTATCTCACAGTAAGTTGTCCTGAGGTGAATTGGCCACAGCAAATTAGCTGTGATGAGTTGGCTGTGGTGAGTGAGCCATGGCGAGTTGGCCCTGGTGAGTTGTCATAGACCCCTGTCCTACTACACGACTACAAAATCTCTCTCTCTTTTCTTATGCTTTTACTTCCCTTCAATGTTCAGTTTTTTACTTTATTCTTGTTCCAGTGTTAATACTTTCTTGTCCCTCCTCCCTCCCTCAACATTTTAAAATTTAACCTATTATTTCTAGTTGTTTGGATCATTTAGGAAGTTTAAGGACAGCACCTTTCTGTATCTCACAATTTGACTCATGGCCCTGAGCAACTATAGGGTAAGAGCAGAAGCTAAAACTAAATGTCAGTAAAGCACATAGAGAAGCATTTTAAAGTTTTATTTTTTTTTTAAGAAAACAGCTAGGCTCTCAAAGTCACAAACAACAGAGTTTTTCAATCTAGGTTGTCCTCAGGCTCTGTTTCTAGTTCATTATCCAAACTCATGCACCTCTCTTATAAGAACATTGACAGTATCCTCTGTAGAGCCAAATTAGCTAGTATGCTAAATAAGCCACAGGATACGTCCCAAATCCAATTATCTGGGATGATTTCACAGTTATGAATTTGTTATATTACATTAATGTATTCTGCAGTCAATTTTAATTGTCCTTAATAGCCCAAAGCAGAACATCAGAACTCATGCATTAGAAGGGCATAAATAAAATAAGGAAATCACATAGAAAGATTATGGTCCATACTTCTTGACTATGTGAACAGTAGGATGATAACGTTATCACACAACTGGACAATTGACAGGTTCAATGAATTATGGCCATGAGGTTTGGCATCTCCTCTAAACTTTTGCCAGATAATATGCTAATTTGGAATTACTTTTATACCCCAAACCTCAAATTTTGTACTATGTCCCTTTTTGATATACCTTGCAAGAATTCCTAATACAACACCACCAAATATCTCATGTTTGGTGGCGTCCCCTATGTTGATATGTCTCATGTTGCAGATCTATTGATCAATCCCCTCATTCTGAGTCAAGTTCATGTTGGTTTCTTTTACCTGACAGGAAATGAATATGCTACACATTTTGAATTAATTGCAATTATTAATGGAAATATAGCAATTCATTATATATCTTAAATATAGGGAACCAGGGCCTTTTCAGTTTGATGCAATTTCTAGCAGTCTGAATCTATAGACCCTTTCCCACCTAATTTAATTTTCAAGGTGGCTTTGTAAACAGATTGCCTGATTTCAAAGAAAAGACAATTTATTGATATCAATTATTATGTGAATAATTCTATCACTAAACCACTTGCCAAAACAAATGTAAATCATATCTATTTTCCAACAGTTTCACATGTATTAATAGCTACTACTCATGTTTTCCCAAAAATAAGACCTGCTCTTATATTAATTTT
This sequence comes from Hydrophis major, assembly GCA_033807585.1. Classification (NCBI taxonomy): domain Eukaryota; kingdom Metazoa; phylum Chordata; class Lepidosauria; order Squamata; family Elapidae; genus Hydrophis; species Hydrophis major. Next base: position 352,279,602 of record CM066328.1, read on the forward strand.
TGCTCCAAATGATGCATTAGGTTCTTATTTTCCAGTTAGGTCTTATTTTCAGGGAAATACTGTACTAAATGCATCCATCTGATTGACAATCTTATCTGGGACTTATTTTTTGGAGTAGGGCTGATATTACAAACATCCTGAAATATCACGCTAGGGCTTATTTTCTGGCTGGGTTTTATTTTTGATGAAACTTGGTGATATTATTGCCTAGATACTGACATAAAATGTATGATTTGTTGTATAAAATGGCATTATACTAATATAAAACTATGGAAAAAGGACTTGAGTTAATGTAACCACATTGTTTTATGGGGTTAAATAGAAAATCTATTGAATCACTGCATAACACTCATGGCTTGTGTTCAATGTCCCTCTAAAAATATAAACAAACTTTGGCACCAGTCTTAAGGAAATAACTAAATCTTGGATGCTGCCGCCAACATTTATATGTCAGGACTGATGAAAGCAAGAGGGGGAAAATAGGAAAAGCCACTGCAGTGTACAACTCACTAGGTAAACATTATTATCAATGCCCTAGAGAAAGAATAATACTAGTCTTCTTTACAGGGTCTTTGTAGAGATTACCTCAATAAATAGATAACTGCACATTTCCAATGATTCAAGCACTCCACCAACACTATTGTTTGTAAAGTGCTTTTAAGCGCTTGAAATGCTAAGCATTGCTATCTTCATAGTGACAAATTTAGGAGTGAGCCTGCTGATAAGGTATATAAGACTGGGATGCTCATGTGTGTATAAGTGCAGCAAATACATTTCTCCTAAATTGGTGAGAGATGTACCAGTGCTAAAGAGGATAAAGGCCAACTATTCATAGATCAGATGCAGGATAATTAGCCATGTTTAAGATTCAACTGAAAAAAGTGTATCTTTTTTTATATGGGCCCTATTAAATATGCTAAGTACACCTTACTCAGGTTTGTACTTGGAAGGAAGTCATTTCATGACTTCTGATGTGATCAGTATAAGCTGATTGTGCTCTTATTATTTCTTGTCATTGTACTTTTCTTACTTGAGGAATATGAACAAATTTCTTTATATCCACTGTTTTTCTCTTGTCACTCCATTCTAAAATCTTAGTATTGTGCAGACCTTTAAGTACTTGTAATTTCTTACAAATAATTTCTTTGGGTGACTTCCTCCCATAACATTGAAATTACAGGAGGAAGGGTGGCACAAACTCATTGTCCCACTGTATTCTCATCATCTTTATATAGCTCTCCATAAATCTCAATGATTCCAGCAGCAGAAGGAACAGATGATCCTCTTGTTTCTTTCTTGCTTTGAACTAACAGACATACATGCTTCCCAATCTGTGCTTCGTTTTTTCAAAACAAAGACAATTATTGCAAGAGGCTCCCATGCCCTTCTTTGGCCAGCATATTATACTGGCAGTGTATCTGATAACTGTCAGGGTGTACATATTGATGGCATGGATCTTGTCCTTCCCATTTATTGGCCCTTGAAGTGGCTGTATTATTCTTTGGTGGCACTTGAATGTTGCTGTCTTCCTTGCCTCCTCATTGTGGTTCCTCTATGTCTGTGAGATACTACAGAAATTGTAGCTGGTCTATATGTCTGCTATGTTGCCCACTGGTAGTTGTAATCACCTAGAGTCTTAATTACCTTCCCTCTTTTGATCACCATCTGGCCACACTTCTCCAGTCTGATTGACACTCCAATATCTTCACAGTAGATCTGTATCAGGTGGTTCAGCAAGCCAACGTCATGTTCACTCTCAGAATACAGCTTAATGTCATCCATATAGAGGAGGTGGCTGACAATAGTTCCATTCTTGAACTTGTATCCATATCCAGTTCTTGTGATTATCTAATTGAGGAGGTTCAAGGCTATGCAGAACAATAGTAGGGACAGTGAATCACCTTTGTGTTTGCTGCACTTGATGGCCTCTTGTGTGTTATCTTGAGTTGACTATATATGTATGTGTGTGTGTGTGTGTTTGTCTGTGTAGATATACATTTTTACTATTGTTGTTTTCATTTTATGAATTGTTGTGGGTTTTTAATGATATTAGGGTTGTAGGCCAAATTCAATTACTTCTTGTTTTTTAATTGCATATGTTTTCTCATAACTGTTTTCTCATTAAAAGTATTTTATTACATGTTATCTTCTTAAAGGTCAACAGTCAGAATTATTTAGTGGTACACACATTTATTTAATTAATTAGATGATGATGACAATGAGGATTTGCAAGTGAATTTGAATTTAACAGATTTCTAAGAAACTTCCAAATGAGGTTTTTATTTTACTATCATTCTGGCTTAACTCAATGTCTTAAAGTTGTTCACCCTGCTCCAATCTTGTCATAGCAATTGTTGCATTACCTTATCTCCCCTGTAAAAGAAAAGATGGAGTATCTGAAGAATGTTCGGATCACTAACATTTGGAAATCCTCATTTAGGTGAGACTTTAAACCACATTAAAATCTTTGTGCTGAATATATAAAGATAAAGAAAGTTGCTTTGTAAATTGGGGCTTAGCGGCTGAGTTCATGTATTTTCACACATTTTATATTTTCTTTCCTTCTATCTATTTTTGTGCAAGCTAATCTGACTGCATTCTCATTTGCATATTGTAATTCAAAGATAGAAATAAGCTAATTGGGGCAGAGAAGGAAAAAAACTCCCTGTATTCATGACATTTTTCTCCCCACTGTGGATAGCTAAATTGATCCTTTTCTACAAAGAGGGAAAAATAATTTAGTAGAAAGATTGGGGGGAAAATCCTTGTTAATTGAAGATGAATGGGAAGATCCTTTCTATCTCATACAGACAATCTGATCCTCTTCTGACATTCTGGAATTTGAGGGCACAATTCCTTGCCCTTGTCCATATTGTGAAGCTGGAGCTGATGAAAGTTGAAAACAGTTCCTCTGCTGGAGACCATATTACATACTTATTGTGGTGTTGAAAACCCTTTTTAAATGCTGAAAGTGGCATGCTCAATGGAGTTATAATCACTTTTTCATCTATTTCTCCAGAACAATTTCTACTGTATTCTGGCTTGCCTTTTCTCTTCTTTTGAGGATTTTTTTTAAAAGAAAGATCACCTCAGAAATTTGAGTTTATGAGCCATGCAATTATAGCAATTGGTTTAGGCAAGTGGTGCTTTAGTAAGCTCAGCTGCTTTTTCTGGACGGATGAAGGTACTTGGCTGCTTGCTTTGGCCCTTGTCATGCATTACAAGCACCTCTGATAAGCCAGGAATGCTCAGCCTGCTATAACTTATGGCTGTATTCAACAGACACATCAGGCAACAAAGATAGGCTGTTTGTTAGCATTGTTTTCCAGACTGCTGGTTGAAGAATTTTAGCAGCCGTCCACTCAGCTCCCCAGTGAGTAGTTTGGAACAAAATAAAAATCTGCTTTATGATGTTTACAAGAATCTTTTTTTACCCAGTGCTGATGAGTCATGGAAAAAGAACATATTCTTATGGCTTTTGGACAGGTGTGCGGATGCTTATTGCATTTGTTGCACAGCTTAAAATGAACATCAGTGCTTTTCTCCCTTGTTCTAATGCCATCCAGATCTGTAATTTGGGAAGAGGTGTAAATCCATTCTTTCCACCCACAGCTACAGCATCAGATAGCCCCAAAGTCTTGGCAGCTGAACAGCATCAACTGTCATAGATTCAGGCATGGGTAGAATGAATGGAGACAGTCTTAGTTGGTGAACTTTCAACTCTTTATTGCATAGTGACTTCTAACTTGTATAACAACAACTCTGCTTTATATAGGCAATGCTAATGTGAAATAACCAACAGGAGCTTGTGAAACGCTAGCTCCAGTACCAATAAGAGTCCTTCGTTAAGGGCCAATCAGATTCTCAGAACCCGACCAATCCGATCTAGCTGCTTAACACCCAGTCAGAAGTGCAGGGCCAGAACCCTGCACTTTACCCCAAGCTTGCCTTTATTCAACTATTTACATACATAACATCAACATCCTTTCATTTTTTTTAAAAAATGACCCTCCTATTTTGACTTCTCTCATTATCTTATGAACTTTATATAATGGATGACACTAGCCAAACCTCACTAACTTTCTGCCTGTCCTTTGTGTATCAGATGTTGAGCTGTTTCTCTTTATCCTACCCTTTGGATGACTGACTGCTGGACTTTTCATGCTCTCAGTAATGATAGGCTGAACTTTTGTAATTACTGGACATCTCCAGGGTCTTATTCCAGCCTGAACATTAACTTACAATGTTAATCAGAATACTATTTTTTAAAATTACCCTGATAAGTCTGGAATTGTTACTGTGCTAGTGAACCTTATTTTGTACAGCTAATTTGTAAGCCATCCATTTGTAGGATAGCCCATAGTCTCTCAAGTCAATTAGTACATTGAAGAGAAGCCTACTTTCTACGACTGCAAATGAGTGAACACTGGATAAATAAGGTTACAAAAAGGTGCATATGATTTTAAGTGCCATTGTCAGGCACATTTAAAGGATCACAGCAGGTGGCAGCGCTTAGCAGATCTTAGTTGAGCTTGGGAAAAGGTAGGCTCAGTGGACCTACTTAGCACTGGCATGGGAGATCACCAATAAGTTGCACTGGAAATTTGAAAATTGCTCATGGAAGCAGTAGTGCAAACCTACCAAGAAATAGGAATTGGCTTGAGGAAGCACTGACAGTTATATGCAAAAGCTGGCCACCCTAATCATATTGAAGGTTTAAATGAATCTCTAAGTGAATAAAAACTGACACTTTCTCTACTTGAAACAAAGTTAAACATGCTTGTTCTGCAAATTATTGTATATTCCTTCTATAATTATTTACAGATTCAAAAAGAAAAGAAGAAGAATCTTCTGGTTAGTCCTTTGTAGCATCTCCTTTGACAGAATTAATAGCTTTCCAATTCTTCCTATTTCCAGATAGCATCAACTATCTTTTGAAAGGTTTTTCCTGCTCTTTCTTACAGAACTCTCCTAGCTCAGAATATTCTTTGGTCTTCTTGTATGACTGCATGTTTGAGATATAGTTACAAATAATACTCAGGTCTAAGAATCATGAAGCTCTTCAAGCGTTGGACAATCATTTAAACATGAGTCAGCAGTGTGCGGCAGCAGCCACAAAAGCCAATATAATCCTTGGTTGTATAAAGAGAGGCATAGAATCAAAATCTTGTGAAGCAGTAATACCGCTTTATAATGCCTTAGTAAGGTCACACCTGGAATACTGCATCCGGTTTTGGTCACCAAATTAAAATAGATGTTGAGGCTTTGGAAAAAGTGCAAAGAAGAGCAACTATGATGATTTGCCTGAAGACAAAAACATATGAAGAACAGTTGCAGGATTTGGGTTTGGCTAGTCTAGAGAAAAGAAGGACTGGGGGGGGGGGGGCACATGATAGCAGTATTCCAGTATTTGAGAGGCTGTCACAAAGAGGAGGGGATCAACTCATTTTTCAAAGCACTAGAAGAAACAACGGATGGAAATTAATCAAGGAGAGAAGCAACCTGGAACTGAGGAGAAACTTCCTAGCAATGAGAACAATTAACTAGTGGAACAACTTACCATCAGAAGTTGTGGATGCTTCATCGCTGGAGGTTTTTAAGAAGAGACTGGATAGTCACTTGTCTGGGGGTTGAACTAAAAGACTTCGAAGATCCTTTCTAGCTCTATTCTGATTAAGCATGTTGTCTTACTGAAATAGCCAAGCTGTTTTCAGTTTTAATTTTTTTGGTCAGTGGGGGACATTAATTTCTAAAATATTTCTTACAAAAATTGATTCATTGAATCATTACATAGGCATATTTTAGCATAGTTTCTCAGAATGACTTACAGTACTGTTTTGTCAGTACTATGAGAGGGATCTTGGAGTCTTAGTGGACAACCAGCTAAATATGACCCAGCAGTATGCAGCAGCTGCCAAAAAAGCTAATGCAATCCTAAGATGCATTAACACAGGGATACAATCAAGATCAAGGGAAGTACTAATACCACTCTATAAAGTCTTTGGAAGACCACACCAAGAGTACTGCATCCAGTTTTGTTCACCACATTATAAAAAAGATGTTGAGACTCCAGAAAAAGTACAGAGAAGAGAAACCAGGATGATTAGGGGACTGGAGGCTAAAACATACAGTGAACAGTTGCAGGAACTGGGCTTGGATAGTAAAGAGAAGGACCAGGGGAAACATGATAATGGTCTTCCAATATTCTAGCAGAAGGGGTCAAGCTATTTTCTAAAGCACCTGTAGGTCAGACAAGGAATAATGGATGGAAACTGAATAAGGAGAGATTTAACCTGACAGTGAGAACAATCAACCAATGGAACAGCTTGCCCTTGGAAGTTATGTGCGCCATCACTTGAGACTTTCCAGAAGAGATTGGACTGCCATTTGTCAGAAATGGTGTGGGCTCTCCTGCTTGGGTGGGGGTTTGGATTAGATGACCTACAAGGTCCCTTCCAACTCTGATTATCTGTATCTGTCAGTTTGCACATGCTGAAGCACTGAATAGTGAAAAAAGATGTAAGGTATTCAAGCTTATTATTTATTATCTTGAGGTCCTATACACATGGGCAAAACACCTGTAAGACTGCAGTGTTGGCTACATCAGGGATTTTGAGGAGGGATTTCCAGAGTGGAATTCACATTAGTCTTACTATCTTTCCTCCATTGTACATTGTAAAGATATTGATATATCATACCTAGATATGGATGCTTTTTAACCTCTGTTTTAAATGGTTCTCACTACCGTGTTTTTCCAACAATACACCCTCCATCAATAGGAAGGCCCAGCATATTTCTAGGCATGAGGTGAAATTAAGCCCTGCCCCCAAAATTAGGCCTATTTAAACCATGCGTTTCCCTGCCATTTCTCACATCATTTGTTGGAACTACATGAGGTGAAGAGAAATGGGGGGGAATGGCAGGGGGGATGGGGAGAAAACTTGCCTTTATGAGTGCCCTGCAGGTAGCCTAGGCTAGAATACCCCGATAGCCAATAGAAGCTCCCCAAAGGCCGAGTCCCCAGCCACTTCAGGGCATGGCGTGGCTACCCCGTGTCCCCTAACCTTTAGGCAGTTTCTTTCGGGTGATGGAAGCTCCCCAAGTGCAGTCACCAGCCCCTTCGATTGGCTGGTAGAAGCGGCCTCGGGGTGAGTGCACACACACACACTTCCCTCGCCGCGAGGCTGCTTCTGTCAGCCGATTGAAGTGGCTGGTAACTGCACTTTGGGAGCTTCCATCGCCCGAAAGAGACTGCCTAAAGGTGAGGGGACACGGGCAGCACGCCATCTCAGTGTAGACCTGATGTTTTAACAGCTTCCAAAATATATGATATGTTATTAATAGCAAAGAATTCACACTCAGAATCTAAACCTACTTTTTTCTGTCAAAGCAAAAGGAACAATTTAAAATGTCTATAGCAAATAGACAAGGAGCTTTGAATCTAGGTTTGGAAATTACAGTTCTTTTCAAATAACGGATTCAGTCCAAAAGGGCTTGTGTTTTCCCTTCTTTTTTCTTAAAGTATGCTATTATGTGGTATAAAATATCCCCTCATAAAAGCCTTCTCCAATCAACCAATTGTCCACTTATGCCCCCTCCAACTTTTTCTTTTGTCTTAAAAATAGAAGTTGGAGCTGTTCTTTTGGATTTCTTTATTTCCTGGAATTTCTGGGGTTTTCCTGGTCTCTACTTTTTTCCTTTTTAAAAAACATTTATATGAAAGTATCACAATTAAAACTGTACCAACATGAAGAAAAAACAAGAATATTGAGGATATATTGGGGAACAGTGGTATATAGCAACAACATAATAATGATATAAAAGATAAGAATCCTATGAGCTCAAATTTTGAGCTAATCTGACACAGTTCTTCTTATATTCTTCTTATTCTATTGCTGTTCCCATTCATTTATTTATTTCCTTCTCTGTTGTCCCCTTGCTTTGGCTTTGCTATATAAGTTTCAAATTTCTACAAAACTTTTTGACATGTAGGATTGGAAGAGAGCATATTAAAGAGACAAACCTTTGCATATTAAAATGAATTCCAATATCTACTTTTGTACAACTTCTTTCTCAAAGCCCCTTAAAAGAAATTGAATAAGCAATTAATCTTTCAATTCTCTGTTATTGTAGAAAGTTGAAAAATACTTCCTGGGAAAACAATCAGCTGGGGAGAAATAGGTTAGTACATAAGTCAAGGTTGCCAAGAAGAGAAGAATAAATTCTCTCTGCATTTCTGAAAATATAATGGGGTAGTTTGTGGAATTTTGGCAGGTTTTGAAAAGTTCAATACACTACTTCTATACTCCACACTTCAGTATAACATCAGAAAACTGTCACCACAAGTTAAACTGAATGTTCTTAAAGATAGCACAAGGTAAGATATGAGAGTGTTCATTGAGTTCCATTCACAGAAAGATTGTGTAGATTGATTGACTGATTGATTCATTCATTCATTCAAACAATTTCTTTGGCTCCCCATCTCAGTCAATGACTCTGGACATTCAAATGGTATAAAATTTTTGAAATATTTTAAAACCAATAAAAACATCCAATTTAATATATATAGGAACAAGATAAATGACCAGTTATCACTAACAGAATAACAGAGTTGGAAGGGACCTTGTAGATCATCAAGTCCAATCCCTGCACCCTGCCCAAGCAGAAGACCCTACACCATTTCTGACAGATGGCAGTCTAGTCTCTTCTTGAAAACTTCCAGTGATGAAGCTCCCACAACTTGCGAAAGCAATCTGTTCCTTTGGTTGATTGTTCTCACTGTCAGAAAATTTCTCCTTATTTCTAAGTTACAATTTTTTAAATCACTTTCCATCCATTATTCCTTGTCTGGCCTTCAGATGCTTTGGAAAATAGATTGTCCCCTTCTTCTCTATGACAGCCCCTCAAATATTGGAACACTGCTATCATATCATCCCTGGTCTTTCTCTTTACTAGACCAGCCATGCCCAGTTCTTGCAATTGTTCTTCATATGTTGTGAAGAATGGTTCATCATATTCTTCAATATAGTTCATCATATTCATATTCATCATATTTTTTTCAATATAGCCAGAAAATGAGGCCCTTGACACATTCAGTTCCCAAATTCAGGAACATAGCCAGGTTTTTTAGAGCCTTATGAAAGTCTAACAGGATTGGGGCCATTTTGCTTTCTGAAGGAAGGATATTCCATAAAGCAGGGACCACTGTGGAAAAGGCTCACCTTTAGGTCCCTGCCAGGTGACATTCTTTGGCTGATGGGATCTGCAGCATGTCCATTTTGCCTGACTTAGTTGGGTGGGTAGAAATGCTTGAAGAAAGGTGATCCCTAAGGTATCCTGATCCCAGGCATTAAAGATAATTACCTGTACCTTGAAATGTACCCAGAAATACACCGATAGCCAGTGCAGTCCACACAGGAGAGGTGTTATGCCTGCTCTGTAATTTTACATCATGTGTGCTACATTTTGTGGCTGTGGTGTTCTAACATTAAATACTTTGAACACAACTATTGACCAAGCCCACTTGAAATTCTGACAGCTGTAGTCTAAAGACTTCTCTGTGGGCCTGTTTTGGATCCATCAAACTTCCCCCCCCCAATCAGGAGTTAACTAAAAAAAAAAAGAACATATTGAAAAGGTTGCAAAACCTGCAAGGAACAATCACATACCTTGTAAAGGGCTGAAGCTTGTCACCTCTCTAATTGGAGTAGCAGTCAAGTTAAGATGCCATGTGCTTGATTTGAAGCCAATATCCAAAAGTATGAAGTGAATAGTTTGCAGTTTATTGTGTAATCTGTCTATTAGCCCAATGGAATGTACACACAATTTGCATCATTTTGCCATAATAATTTGCTTCCCATCACATTTGCTTAGTCTCAAGAACAAAAAAGACATTTGTATACCTTCTTCAGAAAAAAATAAAGAAAAGGGGAGGAGAGGAAGTGTCCTTGTAGAGGAAAAAAAACGATTTATCATATTATTTTAGAACTTTGCACACATTGTGTTTGATGCGTTATGAAACATGGATCACACAATCTGATGCCTCCCTTAGGGGTAGTTGGCATGATAATTTAGAACGGAAGTTTTCTTCCTTGAAAAAAGTCCAGGTGTTGTAGGTGAATAAATACAAATGGTTGCCTATGCTTGAACTCAGTAAAATAAAAATGAGATTGAATAAGGCTCTGAAGTATTACCGTATATACTCGAGTATAAGCCGAGTTTTTCAGCACATTTTTTGTGCTGAAAAAAACCCCCTCAGCTTATACTCGAGTCAGATTCCCCTCTGAAAAAAAAATGGTATGGAGCTCCGAAGCTGGGCAGCCGCTTCCCTGCTTCCGTGTTTCCTTTGCAACTTTTAAGCATGGGGGTAATCGGAAGCAGAAAAGTTCTTGCTTGAGGATATATTGTTTTTTCTTTTTTTAACTGTTTTTTTGGGGGGAAGACCCACCGCCATGTGAGAATGCTCAGACACGAAATCTAGCCGACTGAAAATAAGTGTGTGTGTGTGTGTGTGGATTTTAACAGAGGGAAGATGTAGGGAGAAGGCAAAAGCGACGGAAGATCCTTCAGGGGAAACTGAGGGGGAGACTCACCCTTGGTCCAGATAAGCCCCCTTCCCCTTTCTCTAGGCTGAGAAAACAACGCGAGCCGAGGTTGCTTCGGCTCCACTCAGCTTCGTTTCCTCAGCTCCAGCTGCTTTCAGTCCACTCGGGAGGAGGGGGAGGAGGTGGTGGTGGCGGCTTGCATTGTTTTCTGATAGTGAGATCATTTCCCAAATTAATTGAACCCAAAAGAAGATGTTGATGACAGTGGGAGGCAGGAGTCACTCTCTTCCTTGCAAGAAAAAAGCAAGAGCCGTTCTTATGATCTCTCCCTCTCTCTCTCTCTCCCCGTAATACAGTCAAGCCCTTTCCAGCACACGGGATCCGCCCCCGCCGCTTTGCACCTTGCAAATGCAAAACCCCCAGGATTAAGGTGCAAAGTGGCAAAGGCAGATCGCGCGTGCTGGAAAGGGCTTGACTGTATTACGGGGAGAGAGAGAGAGAGGGAGAGATCATAAGAACAGCTCTTGCTTTTTTCTTGCAAGGGAGAGAGTGACTCCTGCCTCCCACTGTCATCATCATCATCTTTTGGGTTAGTGAATCAATTAAACCTTTCATGATAGTGAGATCGTTTCCCAAATTTCCCTTAAATCAGGGAAGAAATCAGAAACAAACCTTTGGACTGAGAATAAGCCTGTTCCTATGATGCCATTTTTGTTCACTGCAGTGTGAAAAGTGTGAAAAAACACACTTCTTTTTCTTCATCTTCTTGTTCCCTATTTACTGGTCTCTTTCAAAGAGGAAATTGTGAACATCAAACTTATTCTCAACTGTCCTAGTGAAAGTTTTTATTGGTATCTATTTTTATTTTTGAAATTTACCAGTAGCTGCTGCATTTCCCACCCTCGGCTTATACTCGAGTCAATAAGTTTTCCCAGTTTTTTGTGGTTAAATTAGGTGCCTCGGCTTATATTCGGGTCGACTTATACTCGAGTATATACGGTAAATCATTGTTCCAGAGATACCTCACAGTTAAACAGGGATAATTCAGCCTATCAAATATTTATCTAGAAAAACAATATGGGCATGTGCACTAGGCACATGATTAGGGTCAGATCAGAATACAATAATTCAAGAATGGCTCAAATTTTCTTAAGTTATCTGAATCTCCTTATTCATCTCAAAGCTTGAATTTAAATCCCAAATCAGAAGTCTGCTTATCAAAATTTCTTGACATATTCTCACCCTCGGCTTCTTTCTAAATGCAAGAGACAATAGGAATAAGTAAAAAAATTTAAAAAAGCACAAATATGGGCAGGAAAGAAGAGAAAATAAGAGAGTTTGAGATGAACAGAAATATAAAAATAACTTCAAAAACGTGTATTTTGAGAGTTCTTGCCCTAACCAAATTATATTATCACCCTAATCCCAACCATTACACAATATATAGCTATATCCTGTGATTTTCTCTCTCCACAGGAAGGAAAACAAGAGGTATTGCTCTTTCCTCCAGCTAGAAAAGTAGCAATTAGAATTTATTCTCTGTAACAAAATTGTTATTGTTTCTGTAAAATGTATTTAAGGTTTCTATTGACTGCTCTGATTCAATGAGGGGATTAATGGAATAGCTGTTATCTGCAATAAGGAACTTGTGCACATAAAGTCATCATATTGACTTATATGACTGTTCTTTAATTTGCTGGAACTTAGTTTGGTTGTAGTAAACTTGAGGCACTTGTCATACTTGGACAATTTCTCTGAGATGTTGTCATAAACCTGCATGGAACTGAGTCTGCCAACTGTTTAAATATGATTATTTTTTTTTCTAAGGATGAGTTCTTGAACAATGGAAACAAAAAACATCCTATCACTAAAAATGTGCAGATGATACTAAGCTGGCAGGAATAGCGAACACTCAAGAAGATAGGCTCAAGATCCAGATGGATCTTGACAGATTAGAACACTGGGTCATATCTAATAAAATGAAATTCAATATAGAGAAAAGTTAAGTCCTACATTTAGGCAAGAAAAACCAAAAGTACACAAATAGACCAGTCTCAATAGCAGTAACTATGAGAGGGATCTTGGAGTCTTAGTGGACAACCAGCTAAATATGAACCAGCAGCGTGCAGCAGCTGCCCAAAAAGCTAATGCAATCCTAAATTATATTAACAGAGGGATACAGTCAAGATCAAGGGAAGTACTAATACCACTCTATAAAGCCTTAGTAAGATCACACCTAGAGTACTGCGTCCAGTTTTGTTTACCACATTATAAAAAAGATGTTGAGATTCTAGAAAAAGTACAGAGAAGAGCAACCAGGATGATTAGGGGACCGGAGGCTAAAACATACAACAAACGGTTGCAGGAACTGGGCTTGGCTAGTCTAGTAAAGAGAAGGACCAGGGGAGACATGATAGCGGTCTTCCATTTGAGGGGCTGCCACAGGGAGGAAGGGGTCAAGCTATTTTCTAAAGCACCCGAAGGCCAGACAAGGAATAATGGAATGGAAACTGAACAAGGAGAGATATAACCTGGAAATAAGGAGAAACTTTCTGACAGCGAGAACAATCAACCAATGGAACAGCTTGCCCTCGGAAGTAGTGGGAGTGCCATCACTTGAGACTTTCCAGAAGAGATTGGACTGCCATTTGTCAGAAATGGTGTAGGGTCTCCTGCTTGGGCGGGGGTTTAGACTAGATGACCTACAAGGTCCCTTCCAACTCTGATTATCTGTATATCTGTATAAAAAGAAGCCATTTCTAAATACTGGGAATGGAATGACGTGTGACCAATTTTAAGATACAGCAACTCATGTAATTGGAGAAATGTAGAACAAGGGTAGACACATAATTTGCACAGGGAACTGGCAAAACGGGGTGAACCATTTCACTATTTCTGGAAACATGATCCTTTGGGCACAGAAATGATAAAATTATCTGGAATTTTGGCTTAAGGGAATTTTGCTAAGGCCTGCAAGGAAAGTTAGTTCTCTGTGACTGAGGTGGTCTGAGCTATTCCTCTTAAAAGAGGAATAGAAATAACCATGTTAAAATATACATGAAAATGATAACTGGGCACAATCATTTCTGAATGAACGTTTGTCTTGAATCTTATAAAATAGTTGTATACATGAATAAAAATTGTAAATATTTAATCAGAGTCATTCCATACCGTTGACTGCTTAAGTAATTAGTTTTATAATATAAGACTCTGAAAGCTGCAATGAAGGGGTATCGAAGAAAAGTATCCTTTATTTTCTACTTATTTTTATCTTTTATTTCTCAAGTGAGATCCTCCATTTAATGTCTAATGCCTGCGTTATCTAACAAGAGCTAATTTCATTCTACTCAATTTCATTATGCTTCCTGGACATAATTCTAATAAGCTCAACCAAAGTTGCTGTCTTGTTCTCTCACCCTTGAATAGCAATTTCTTTGTTCCAGAAAGATTTTTGCTTTGACTTAGTAAGAAGTAATACAGTGATTACACATTTTCTTCAAAGCAGACGAATATATGTGCTGCAATGAGGTTGGCATTTATGCTTCCAATGTTCTTCTGTGTCTATTTCCTCCAGCATTACTAATCCTTCAAACTCAAGCACCATCACATTTCATCAGAGAGATGGTGCTGTGAAGTTTGAACAAAATATTATTGTTGAAGATAGTGGCAGAAAGTATATGAGTTGATTTATTTGCGACAATAATGTCGCTACTTTAAGCAAATGTTATCAATTGCTATGGATTGCAGCTTCTTTCCTTATATCTTCCTTCCCCGAAGGAAGAGAATATTATTATACTCCACTATATAAAATAAAATGATGATCCTGCAGTCACAGCCTCCTATTAGAGGAATAGTGTGGTCTCCTGTCTAACAGACAGACAAAAGTGAGATAATGAAATAATTTAAACCAAATGTGGAGGGAAGGCAAGTTTGGGCCCCTCATTATTTTGCTCTGACTCCTTTTTATTTCCTCCATAAAGATTTTTTCCCCTTTTATTTGTGCAATTTACCAACCAACTTGGTCCTCTAAATGATTCACAGACATTAAAATATCCATAAAATAAAATTTTATTTTAAAAACTCCAAAAATAATAACTGTGTCAAATAATAACTATACACATACATATATACACATACATATAGGTGCTTCTGTTTAATGTCTTCAGATTTCCTCATGACTCCTAACTTGGTAAAAAATATGTGTATTGTTTGTGACAACTCTTCAGTGTCATAATCCAATATCGAATTTGCTATTTCTATTTTTTCATCTGGAAGTAAGCCTTGATATACAAAGAGAAGACATACTGCTTTTTTGTGTCCCATTTTTGTTCTCATTCCCTTTCTCCCATCCTCATCACTCTGTCTTGCATTCTTTCCTTTTTTCATCTTTTCCATCTAGTGGGTTTTTGGCAAAAGAAAGGTTGCTTCTTTTTTCAGAAATCTAAATAGTCATTTTTGGAAGATTGTTGAAATTGGCACATAAAATTAAACCCACAATTCACAATTCAATGTGAATTAGGATCACAAATAACTTATTTCCTCCTTAGAGTATTTATAATTCATTGAGGCTCAGTTTTCTGGTAGCAAATGAGGGGCTTCAAGGAGAACTGATTACTTAATAACAAATAAACAATTTGTGATCTCTCAGCAATAGGAGAATGATATCAATATATACCTTTTGTTAAAAAATATTTGAAAATGGGTTTCTGGAAATCTAAGGTTCTGTTCCTGTCCATAGTTATCTGGAAGCAAGCTCTATTGCATTCAATGGGACTTACTACCACTATGCTATTTAATCATGAGAATTCATTAGTTTTGCAAATATTAATAGAGGTAACACAATGGAGGAATAATAATGGAGTTTTGGTCTTATGGCAAGTATATCCTTAGAAAAGTTATTTCTGCTTGCTGGGAGAAAATGAGAAAATGTCATTTCATCATTATTAGAGGGCATGAAAAGTATTTTGCTAGACAATACATATATTTTGTTCAATTGGATTTATTTATGTTACTCTAACAAATGAATTGAAATTATACCCCATCTTTTAAATGTTTTTCCAAGTTTAGGATAAGATCAAAAAGAATTCATGATTCTGAGGCTGCAACCATGAACCCATTCAACTGGCAACAAACAGGAGGTTAGTTCACCTTACAAATATGCATCATACTGAAATGTAAATAATTCAGAATGCAAAGAGTGCCAGCTATTCAGGAAAAGAGCAATTACAGATGGCAGAAGTGAGATTTCACACTACTCAAATATGTTTCAATAGTCAAGTGAGAAGAGTGCTGAAATATTATTTGTGAATCTTGAATTTACTCAGAGGGATATTTATTCATACCAATTTACTCTGCAAAGTGTTGTTTATGCCCCTGGTAATTCCTGTTTACTTGTTACAAGTTAACATGAATTAAAACCGTAAACCAGACAGCTTTGGAAAATGAACACTAATGTTTAATTTGGCTGCAGGTTCATTGAATATATTGGGCAGAGCTGTTCAAATTAAACTAGCTGATATTTTCAGTAGGAGATGCTTTATTTTGTACATCACTCTAAGCTTTCATGGCTGGCATCAATGAGACAGTGAGGAACTTTTTGGCTGACTGACCATGGTCATTGTTTAACTTTGTTTTTTGCTTTATGTTTCCTCTTCTTCTGTCATGATACACATGGTAGAGCAACTGTGGGTAAGAGTAGTGTTCTGTCCCCTCATTTGAATTCTTGAAATCCCTGCACTTTGATTGGCCAAAGCGCGGGGCGATTGGATTGGCTAGGTGAGCCGTGCCGATTGGCTCGCTGAGAATCTCCCGCGATTGGTCAATTCGAATCGCAGGAGATTCAAAGCGGTGCCATTGGCCGCGGCTGCCGCGGCTTGGAAATAAAAAGCCACGAAGTTTTCCTTTAGCCCAGTTCGGTTCCTGACTAAATAAAAGAGCTTGATACAAAGTCACCGACTCCTGGCTTCTTTCCACGCGGACTTAACACTGGCGACAAAGGTGGGATTCCTTTCCTGAACCGAAGCACATGTCCGACAGACGCCAGCCAACCGACGAGATGGCCAGCATTGCGCCACCAACCCCCTTCAACCCCGCTACCGAGGACTGGGAATCTTACATGGACAGATTCCACATGTTCCTCGAATGCAACGATCTGAAGGATGCCATGGGACCGAAGAAACGAGCCATCTTCCTAACACACTGCGGGCCCGCAGTGTTTAAGATGGCAAAAGCGCTAGCCAAGCCCGCCGACGTTACCGTGATGGATTGGGTGGACCTTGAACCATTGCTCCGGTAACACTATGCTCCAGCCGTGCCCATCCTCATCCGACGGCACAAATTTTATCAGCAGGACCAGCGGTCAGGTGAGAGTCTCAGTGATTTCGTTGCAGAGCTGCGGCGCCTTGGAGGACTATGCAAGTTCTCCAACATGAACGAGGCCCTTCGGGACCGAATCGTGCTCGGCTTTTGGGACCCCGTTCTCCAAAGTCGGCTGATGGCTAAGGGCAATATTGCTCTCGCCGACGCCATCTCTGAAGCCGCGGCCGCCGAAGCAACCTGACAATCAGCAGACCGCATGCGGAGACCGAACGCCGGGGACCGCACCGCAAACAACAACCCTGCAAGGTCGACCGAGGCCCAACCTGAAACTACACCCACCAGGGCGAACTCCACTCCACCTCGGGCACGTCAGACGAGGAGGAAGACATCCACTGTCTCCAGGCAGGCCGCGACCAGCGCAGCCGGTGGAGCCGTAAGTCGAGGACCGCGTGTGCCGGTTGCGGAGGCGACCACCCCAGATCCGAATGCCGGTTCTTCGACTCCGTTTGCCGGCACTGCAACAAGAAGGGCCACATCGCATGCGTTTGCCACCTCAAGAAGACCCACAGCCCCAGGCGATGGGACCCGAGCGAGCGGAGATGAGCAAGCACACCCCCCAGGACCAGAGACCGGTCAACAGACAACCGCTGGGAGCGAAACGGATGAGCCCAATGAAGCGGCAAGGCCAGGCGGAGAGAAGAGACACATCAGACGGTCACCATCGCCACGCCACAACCACAGACGCCAGAAACGTCTACGTGGAGGTAGGCATCGAAGGCGAACCCTGTAAAATGGAGGTGGACTCCGGATCCTAACTCTCAATGGTAGCCTGGCAAGAAATTAAACGCTTGGTGCCTACCATCCAGAGAAGGCAACTAGAAAACCAGAGACTAATCCTCAAGGACTACCAGGGAAACCGCATCCCTGTAGTTGGAACAGGACAGTTTACAGTGACCTACAAGGGACACACCGAAAGACTTCCCTTAACCATTGTTGATTGAGACCGACCTAGCCTACTGGGACTTCAATGGTTCGCACCGCTAGGCATCGCAGTCACGGGCATCGACCACATCGCCGAAGCCGACTGGGAGCAGCAACTGGCCTGGGATTTCCAGGAAGTGTTCAACGGCACCCTAGGCAAGTACCGAGGGCCCCCTATATCCTTCAGTCTGGACCCCAACGTTTCCCTAAAATGCCTAAAACCAAGGCGGGTACCATTCACACTCAAACCGAAGATAGACGAGCAAATTGACAAGCTCGTCAAGCAAGGGGTATTACAACCCATAGACCATGTCTGGTGGGAGACCCCCATAGTCACCCCAATTAAGCCTGATGGGTCAGTGAGAATCTGCGGGGACTATAAGGCCACCCTAAATGGCGCCTTGCAGCAAAGCGCTTACCCCGTCCCAGTAGTGCAGCATCTCCTACACTCACTGGGAGGGGGCAAAGTTTTCGCGAAACTCGACCTGGCCCAAGCATAACAGCAACTGCCGGTCGACGAGGAAACTGCAGAGGCACAAACCATAGTTACCCACTGGGGAGCCTTTAGATGCAACCGCCTCCAATTTGGAGTCAGCGTGGCACCTGGAATTTTCCAAAGCCTCATGGAAAGACTCTTACAAGGCATCAAGGGGGTGGTCCCATACTTCGATGATGTACTAGTATCAGCAACCAACCAGGCCGAACTAGAGACTCGCCTAAGGGAGGTGCTAACGAGGTTCAAAGAAACCGGGCTTAAAGTGAAGAGGGAAAAATGCCAGTTGCACACAGAGCGGGTCGAATTCCTAGGATACCTCCTAGACCGACATGGCATTCACCCCACCAACAAGAAAATTAAAGCCATCAAGGAAGCCTCCACACCCAAGTCAAAAACAGAACTGCAGGCGTTTCTGGGGCTACTTAACTTTTATAATGTCTTCCTGCCCCAAAAGGCGACCGCAGCGGAGCCTTTGCATAAGCTTTTGGACAAGGCGGCTACCTGGACTTGGGGGAAACGCGAGGAAGCCGCCTTCAGAAAAACCAAGGACCTGCTCACTTCGGATGCCGTCCTCATCCAGTACAATGAGACCCTACCACTAGCCATCACATGCGACGCATCACCCTTCGGCATCGGTGCTGTCCTCAGCCACACTCTCCCCGATGGAGAAGAAGCACCCATCGTGTTTTTTTCAAGGACCCTCACCTACCGGAGTGGAACTACAGCCAGCTGGACAAAGAGGCTTTGGCGATCGTCGCCACAGTAAAAAGGTTTCACGAGTACCTTTACGGCCGGACGTTTACCATCATCACCGACCACAAACCACTGCTGGGAATCCTTGCAGGGAACAGGGCCACCCTGAACATTCTGTTTCCCCGAATGACAAGGTGGTCCGAATTCCTGGCTGCCTACAACTACAGACTCACACACCGACCTGGTAAGACTATCTCCCATGCGGACGCCTTAAGCCGCTCACCATTACCTGAACCAGACACTGACCCAGCACCCACAATGACCACCCTCGGCATAGAGACTCTAACCAACCTACCCATAACTGCGTCAGACATTGCCCGAGAAACTAATAAAGACAAACGTCTGGCGTGGGTTTTGCATTGGGTAGAGAAAGGGTGGCCAGAAAGGGACAATGACGAGTCCATCAGGACATCCCGGAACCGGCAAACGGAACTCTCGAATTCCTCGTTACTAAAAGGGTGCATACTATGGGGGGATAGGGTGGTCATCCCGGAAAAACTACAAGGGAAGGTTTTGGAACTGTTACATGAGGGGCACCCGGGCATCGTTAGGACAAAAGCCCTGGCCAGAAGTTATGCTTGGTGGCCAGGGATGGACAAACAGATCGAGGCCTGGGTGGCAAGGTGTCAACGATGCCAGGACACTAGGCCAAGCCCACCCACAGCACCCGTCCTAGAGTGGGAAACCCCCAGGGGACCGTGGTCTAGGATCCACATAGATTTCGCCGGGCCCACAAAAGGACACACTTTCTTAATAACCGTAGACTCTTACTCCAACTGGCTGGAGATAAGCAACATAAGAACAACCACCACGGAGGCCGTGACCAAAGAACTCTGCAAACTTTTCGCAACACACGGCTTCCTGGATGTCCTCGTTTCCGACAATGGGCCCCAATTCACCTCACTAGAATTCGAAAAATTTCTAGCAGAGAGGGGCATACGACACGCGCTGACAGCCCCGGTGCATCTGGCAGCAAATGGTAGGGCGGAACGGATGGTTCAATTCACAAAGAAAACCATCCAGAAAATAGACCACGGGGAGATCCAGGACAAAATAAATAAATTACTTTTCATACAGCACATAACCCCAAACACCACAACAAATAAAAGCCCAGCAGAATTGCTAATGGGGAGGAAAATAAGGTCCCCACTTGATAGATAACACCCCACGTACAACTCAGAGAAACCCCCAGACTCCACCAGCAAACACCAAACCTTCGCACCAGGCGACGCCGTCTACGCGAAGAACCTAACTGGAGACCCATTATGGGTACCAGCAATCATAACACAACTAACAGGCCCACACTCGTACCGGCTACAAACAACCGACGGACGAGTGTGGGAATGCCACATTGACCAGTTAAGATCGAGGACGACCATACAAGAGACCACTGACGCGCAACCAAGCAAAACCAACCCCCGCAACACAAACCAAGAGGGGAGGGGATACCCAGGGAACCAAAACCCAGAAAAAATAAACCAGCCATACTCACCTGAAAGCAGCCAGCACGAAACCTGGCCAGAAAGAAACAGCCAGGCCAGCTCAACCAACCCGGGAAGACCGAGCGGGAGCGGCGAAACCCGCAGCTCAACCAACCTGGGTAGCCCAGGAAGGAGCTGCGGAGAGCAGCCCGGCCAGACAGACCAGGCAGTTCCCACGACGGAGTCCGGAGAAACAGAGACCCCGACCGAACCGGCCGGGATCCAACCTATGACTGACCTGCGCAGGTCCAGTAGGCAGAGACGGAGCCCCGCCCACCTACGGGACTACGCAACGTAAGGACTGAACCAAGAGGGTAGGGGTGTTCTGTCCCCTCATTTGAATTCTTGAGATCCCCACACTTTGATTGGCCAAAGCGCGGGGCGATTGGATTGGCTAGGCGAGCCGCGCCGATTGGCTCGCTGAGAATCTCCCACGATTGGTCAATTCGAATCACAGGAGATTCAAAGCGGTGCCATTGGCTGTGGCCACCGCGGCTTGGAAATAAAAAGCCGCGAAGTTTTCCTTTAGCCCCAGTTCGGTTCCTGACTGCAATAAAAGAGCTTGATACTTAGTCACCAACTCCTGGCTTCCTTCCACGCGGACTTAACAAGTAGCATTTAAAAAGCCTCCTAGATTCCCATTAGATGCAAATGGCTTCAGGAAGGTTGCTCTGTCCAAAATTCTTAGACCATGCTCAAGATCTAAATTATTTCAAAGGGATAATAACCTTAGCTGGCAAAGATATAGCAATTTTTTTTTAAATTGATGGGCACTTCCATTTTTATAGCAACACGAATCATCTCATATGCCTTAAAAACATTCACATATCTTATAATCCTCCCTCATGTTTTACCATAGATGATCAGACTTGGTTTGGATCCCGGTAGTCTTTCAACACTGAAGTTCTATCAGTTATTCTATGAAACAGGGATCTGTGGTGGCGCAGTGGTTAGAATGCAGTACTGCAGGCTACTTCTGCTGACTGCTGGCTGCCAGCAGTTTGGCAGTTCGAGTGTCACTGGCTAAGGGTTGACTCAGTCTTCCATCCTTCCGAGGAGGACTCAGATTATTAGGGGTAATATTCTGACTCTGTAAATTGCTTAGAGATGGCTGTAAAGCAGTATATAAGTTTAATGCTATTGCTACCCATAAATATATTGTAAAGAGAGAATGAAAATCCTCCAAACATTTAAAAAAACATTATTGGAATGGCATATACAAAGAAAATCAATCTTTGAAGTGTTTTGCCTTGACTTTCAATAAAGTCAAAATTATCTTTGTCATTGGCAGAAGCCCAATATGTCTGTAGGTTTTCATCTATGATGATATCTTAATGAAACTGCTGATTTATTTCAGGGTTCTTTTCTGTTTTTCCAAATTAGTTCATGTTGCTGCATTGATCAATTGTGCTGATTCTGTCAGGAAAGTATATGCAACAGAACCTTTCATTTTATATCTGCTGTATCAATTTGTTATTAACTTTCAATTGCAGTCTATGATCCATATATCCAGCTGTTTCTGTTGTATCTATTCCTGATAATAGAACTGGTTTGGTTAGGCAAGGAAGAATTTGGGTTTGAAATATTCCACATCTAAATTTTTGATCTCTTTGGGAAGAATTTTATTTCCCTAGAATTTCATGATCAGAATACGTTCCAGTGGTGTCAGCATCCTGCAAATTGTGCAATATTTCACACAAGCAACATATTCCAATTCTTTCCAGGGCCTCTTTTTGAAGACTTCATAAGTACATCATGTGAATTATTTTAAAGGGAAAGTTCTGCAACAAAAGCTTGTATGAACAAGGAAGTTTCCTTAATCTTCCAAGGAGGATGAAGATTCCTGGTTCTCAAAGGAACAATTCTTAATTATGTTTTACTTGGTCCCTCTGCCTTGAACTCAGTTTTTCCCCTTCTTATGGCTTCATAGGGGAATGAGTGATAACGATTTGAGATTTGGCTGAAATTACTGCCGGTTCTGATATGCCCAATTGGTAAAACAAATACAATAATAATATAAAAGATGAAATTGAAAATGAAATGAATGGACTTTCATTTGTTCAGAGAGATTTTATCATATTTTTTCTCCCTTACCAACAATACTATTTCTAACCCAGCTTCAAAAAGGCACAAGAAAGGCTATCATGTTTAAGAAGTCATTCCAACAAGGATGTTTTTGCTTCTGGTAGGTGAATATTGTTGGATTTTACCTGATTTATTATATCTCTGTAAATAAGTTTGTCCTTATTAAGCAATGCTTATTGTTGCTTTTAACATACACTGAAGAGCTTTTCCTAAGAAACTTTTTTTTATTAGAACCCAAACCGATGGAACTTTTTGCCCTGTCGATTTTTTTTCTTTGCATGTCCATGACAATCACCTGCTATAATAGGCTTTGCTTGCAATTGTTTATAGAATTTCTAAAAAATAAACACTCTTTTAAGCATTTTGGAAAAGAGATCTCCTGCATCTCTTTGCTAGTTAGGAAAATTACACCTAGAAATCTATAGTTATAAAACAGAGCTCTATATCTCTCCTAGATTTCAGAGGCCAGAGGGCCCCATCTCTCCAAACACAATTAGCTGTGTGGCCATTTAAAATCTGGGAACCCCTCCAATATTGCAACTGGTAATCCCAATGTAGAATAGCTGCAGAAAATAACTGTTCAGCACACATACTGCTGATTTATATGTATGTGTGTTCCATAATCTGATCTTGAGGCTGTGAATTTGCAGTGTGAATTTTAAAGATAAGGATTCCATACAGCAATAGTGAGGTATCTGTTCCATGGGGATGAGTTATGGTGTTCTGAATTTCAAGAGAGTGTTTAATATGCAGGATACCTGGCAATGCTACACAAAGCTATTCCAGAGAGGGTTTTTCTGAGTAGCTTTAGTTGGGGTTTAGATGGCTTTTGGTGTTGTTTAAGCTTGATGCTTGAAATACTAAATTAGAAAATGGCTTTGCATTTTGTGGAGAGCTGGCACATGTCAGAACTGTGAAGGCTGCATAATGAATGTTCAGCAACTTCTTATTCAGGGCCAAACTAATAGAGAACAGAGCACAAAGAGGGCAGCAACTAAGTAGCTTCATCTGTTAATCCAAACCTGTGCAATTTCTGACTCACTAAACTAAATACGGGCAAGTAGAGAAATACAGCTGTGCAATTTCTGACACATTCAGCCAACATCTGGGCTTTGTTGCATGCTTGGAATTTTAGCAGTGAAATAAACCACACAAAGGATTATGAAGCACTTGGTGGGCTACATAAGTGGTGAATAGAACAATCATATCTCAGATTTCTCTCCAGAGATTCAGGTTTTGAAGAAAGCTATCTTTTGCCTTCTCTTCAGTTCACCAGCTTCAGCTGTGCATCTTCCCCACCTTCTCCTTTTCCTTAAAATGAGAGTACTATAAGATGATAACAAAGAGTTTCTCTCTCCCCACCCCCTCTGTCTCTTTGCTGCAATTTATTGGTTACCCATATTTTTCAACCTAACTATGGTATACCTTTGTCTTTCAAAATAAACATGGACAACATCAGATCCCAGTCTACATTAGTACGCACAGATAGCTCATGAAGTTCTATAGGGCTAAAATAAATTGGGCTGCAAAAATTTGGGTAATCAGTAGATGGCTATAAAGAGATACAGGAAACTCAATTCTTTGCTGTTTCTACAGGTGAAACCCGAAAAATTAGAATATGGTGCAAAAGTTCATTTATTTCAGGAATGCAACTTAAAAGATGAAACTAATATATGAGACAGACTCATTACATGCAAAGCAAGATAGTTCAAGCTGTGATTTGTCATAATTGAGATGATTATGGCTTACAACTCATGAAAACCCCAAATCTACAATCTCAGAAAATTAGAATATTACATGCAATCAATAAAACAAGGATCGTACATAGAACAATATCGGACCTCTGAAAAGTGTAAGCATGCAAAAGTACTCGGTACTTGGTTTGGGCCCCTTTTGCAGCAATTACTGCCTCAATGCGGCATGGCATGGAAGCCTGTGACACTGCTGAGCTGTATGGAAGACCAGGATGCTTCAATAGCGGCCTTCAGCTCTTCTGCTTTGTTCGGTCTCATGTCTCTCATCTTTCTCTTGGCAATGCCCCATAGATTCTCTATGGGGTTCAGGTCAGGTGAGTTTGCTGGCCAATCAAGCACAGTAATCCCACGGTCATTGAACCAGGTTTTGGTGCTTTTGGCAGTATGGGCAGGTGCCAAGTCCTACTGAAAAATGAAGTCAACATCCCCATAAAGCTCGTCTGCAGAAGGAAGCATGAAGTACTCCAAAATCTCCTGGTAGATGGCTGCATTGACCCTGGACTTAATGAAGCACAGTGGACCACACCAGCAGATGACATGGCTCCCCAAATCAACACAGACTGTGGAAACTTCACACTGGACTTCAAGCCTCTTGCAGTGTGTGCCTCTCCATTCTTCCTCCAGACGCTGGATCCTTGGTTTCCAAATGAGATGCAAAAGTTGCTCCCATCAGAAAAGAGGACTTTGGACCACTGAGCAACAGACCAGTTCTGTTTTTCTTTAGCCCAGGTAAGACGCTCCTGATGTTGTTTGTTGTTCAGGAGTGGCTTGACAAGAGGAATACAATATTTGAAGCTCATGTCCAGGATCCGTTTGTGTGTGGTGGCTCTTGATGCACTGACTCCAGCCTCAGTCCACTCCTTGTGAAAGTCCCCAACACTTTTGAATGGCCTTTTCCTGACAATCCTCTCCAGGCTGCGGTCATCCCTGCTTGTGCACCTTTTTCTTCCACACTTTTCCCTTCCACATAACTTTCCATTAATGTGCTTTGATACAGCACTTTGGGAACATACAACTTCATTTGCAATTACCTTTTGAGGCTTTCCCTCCTTATGGAGGATTTCAATGATGGTTTTCTGCACAACCGTCTGGTCAGCAGTCTTTCCCATGATTGTGATTCCTACTGAACCAGACCGAGAGACCATTTAAAGGCTTAGGAACTCTTTGCAGGTGTTATGGCTTAATTAGCTGATTAGAGTAGGACACTTTGAGCCTAGAATATTGAACCTTTTCACAAGATTCTAATTTTCTGAGATTATGGATTTGGGGTTTTCATGAGCTGTAAGCATAATCATCTCAATTATGACACATCACGGCTTGAACTATCATGCTTTGCATGTAATGAGTCTATCTCATATATTAGTTTCAGCTTTTAAGTTGCATTCCTGAAATAAACGAACTTTTGCACGATATTCTAATTTTTCGAGTTTTACCTGTAATACAGTAACCTGCAAAAATGGAACAGGATCAGAAGACTTGAGTTTAAATTTCCCATTCAAGCATGAAACTCTAATAACTCAATATCTCTCAAATGTAATATCTGCATTGGGTTTTTTCCAGGTGAATGAGAGGATATCACAGGATGAGGTAGAGGATTCTGGTATAATGGTATGTGGGAATGACCTTGGAAGAGAGGAAGAAGAGCTGCATATTAGACAATCATTGTTCAAAAAGTATTTCAGTTCATAGAAGGGAGGAAGCTTGGAAAATGTTTTAGAAGGGACCCTCCCTAGTTTTCAGGGAATAAAAGAAAGGAGGAGAGGAACACTTTCACATTTACATGCTTTTCTTAATGTAACCCAGGGCTGTCAAACTCCATGGGCTGGAAGTGTCACACATTGGTCACGCCCATGCCCGGTTTAGTGAAGGGGGAAAAAGTCATGATACATCATGTGATACCGCCATGACGATGTGAGTTTGACAGCCCTGATGTAATTTTACCATAAAGATAAAACTAGTACTTTTGATTGTGCTTCTTATCTCGACTACCTTGAAGAGCTAGCAACAGTCTTCCAAGTCTGTTCCAAAATACTGAATATTTAAAGTACAGTGGTACCTTGGTTTTTGTTGTTAATTGGTTCTGGGAGGTATGATGAGTACCAAAAATGAGTGCCAAACAATTCTTCCCATAATGTATAATGTAAATATAATGTGTTCCGAAACCAAAGACAATGCATATAATGAGGCAAGATATGAAAAGATAGGGTTATATACCATTACTTTACATGAGAAATAAACCTAAAAATTAATAAATACCTAGATTAAATAAAATTGAAACTTCATTTTATCTACATGGATGAGAAAAAAAGCCCCAAACACACAAAATGACCACAGAAGTTAAGATAAGACTGCAAGGGGATGTGCCCAGGGCAAAAGCTTCTGGAAAGGGTAGCAAGTCATGAGCCAACTGACACTGACAAGTTCTAGCTTGCATGTTGAACATCAAACAAACAACAAGTATCAGGAAAAATGTTCTTGTCAAAATGTATTGATTATCAGATTTGATGAGCTTCAAAGCAGTTGAGTACCAAGGTACCACTGTATTAAGTATTCAGCCTCACCAGTTTATTGAAGATGGAAGGAAAGTAGGGATGGTAAGATTTGCTTTGTATGAAGCAGGCCTGCCTCCCCGGCCTTTGCTATTGTTATGCCACTGAGAACTCTATTAGATAGTATCAGGGGCTGAGACAGACACTAGAGGCAATGTTCATCTCAGCTGTCTTCCACCCCTATGTTTGAAAGTATTGATAGGAACTGCTGTCATGGATACACTGATATTCATTTAGTCCACAGCTCCTTTTCTAGCTTGACAACTCTTGAATCTGGTTGAATATTTCTTGACTATTTGATTGCCTTCTTCTTTCTCTCCTTGTGTTTCTATGGGACAGAATAAGAAATATGCACATTGCCTTAAGGAATAAACATACTATGTTAAGAATATGAGGGTGCAGAGTGAATAGGCAGAAATAAACATTGGTTGGTTGGTTATTTTAAACCCTGGGGCTAAGAAATTATGCAGAATTTCTTCAGTATACTTCATAATTTTAATTCAGCAATATTCATACTTTATAATTTTAATTCAGCAATATTCCCCTGGAAGAAAGATATGGTAAGTATAAATGAATCCTAACTTATTTGCATCTGAAGAAAACTACACATTCCACTACTATACTCTCTTTGGCAACAGTCAGAACAGTTAGTTGGAATAGAGAAGAAATTCATTACTTCCAAATGTTTACATGATAACATTCAGTTTATCCCTACTGAAATTATACATGGACTGGAACACACACATACATTAAACCTACAATTATTAGTGCTTTGTAATGTGCTTTACAATTCAAAAGATATGTATAAAAATGCAAATGGTAAGGAAAATCTGCACAGAATTGCATAATATTGGTGAGGCATCATTTGCAAATGTTCACAAAATAGAAAGAAAACATGATATACATATTCTCATGGAAACAGAGCCGGAGAAATGCACAAACATTTTATGTAGACTTTTTTGTGTGTGCAGAATCTGCAAACTGATGAAGCAGAAGGTGGAAATGAACTTCTATTTTGTTTTGTTCTTTCATAGTAGGGAAACGGAACAGGCAGATTATGATTGGAAGCAGTTTTACACAATTATGGCTACAGTGAAACAATGATGCTTTTGACAAGGGCAAATGATGCCTCTGGAGTCCATGCCTAGAAGCAAAATTCATCAAATATGTTGTTTGTGTAATGCTTTTGATAAGGCCTCACAATGACTGTCTCATCTAATGGGGATGTAAAAACATGTTGACAGGGCTCTTGTGAAGCTCTATGTAATGGTATTTGTGATATAAAGTCTTCTCATAATGGACTGTTGAACCAATAGACAAATGCGCCTGAGAATTGACAGTATTACAGCACTTGCATTATTCATGATTTGGGTTTTTATTTCAGGCTATGAATAGTTCAAAGCAGCTATAATCCAAACCTGCATATTAAAAAAAATGTTTTTTTTTTGTTTTAAACATTTCCTGTCAACTCTAGTGATTTGGAATAAGGCCTGGGTGGTACTTTCAAATAGCTGATTCATACTTCAGAAATGATACTTCTGAGGTGTATCAATAATATTATATTTTGTATTCCATCTAGGTAGTTTCAGTAGTGGTAGCATGTGCTTTCAGGTTCAAATCTCTCTCCCAATATTTTCTATGTGTTCTCCTAAGCATTTGAAAGTGCTGGGATATGATTATATACATAGGGAGGGCATGGATAGGAGGAGATCTCAGCAACCACACCATGTTCAGCTTCAGTCTGTCTTTTAGAAGTTGCTTTGTGAAACAGTCACATCAACACTGCAAAAGTCAACAGTGTTGACAATGAAATTCTACCATATTGTTGACATGTTTTTTTAAGGATCCCAATTAGCTGAGCTCCAAAAACCGAATGGGAGAAAAATAACTGAACTGAAGGAATGTTAATATATGATGTTGATTGCTAATATAATCTTAGTCATCAATGCTAATCTAGTTTCTATTATCGCACAAGAAAAGCAAGCACTCTGCAAAGCCAGAGCTGCAAATGCTGCAACAATGCGCCTACAAATGTCTGCCTGACATGTGGCAGAACATTTTGTGCCCGTATAGGCCTTACCAGTCACCTGTGGATACACCATGGACAACCCACAACCTGTTAGATGTCAAGGTCCTCTTCAAACATGATGGATGAACATCATCATCATCATCATCGCAATTTCAATGTCTCTGAAGTGGAATCCCAGTTATTGTAATTCACATCCCATCATTATAGTTTGCTAAATGAATTCATGTATCTTAGTGGGTCAACTAATATTGAAGTTTGTATGCAGCTTCTCAGATCAGGCTTACTCAATGGAGTATCTAATCAATCTTCTGAAAAAAATATAAACCAACACCAACATTTAAAAGTATTCATTAAGATAACATAAAACAATCAGCTCAAGCAAGCATCAACCAAAACTTCAGTAAGTAACCTTGTAATAAATAATTAAATAAAATGGAATTGAGTGGTGGTTTCTGAGATTTTTAAGAGATAAACCTGTAAATTCACCCTAGAACATTAGCAAATTATCCATGTACTGCAGCAGGGTCATATTTAAAGAGAAAGGAATAATAGCACTGGATTTGGATGAATTAAGATTTTGACCAGAGAATTTCTATATTGTTTGTCAGACTGTATCTTCTGAAAATATGAAGTTTACAATTTAAAAGTCAGTTGATTCTTGAAAAGGAAAACAAATCTTCTTTTTTTATATATACAGCCTGTACACCATAGCTGGATTCTGCTGGCTGAGCATGTAAAAAAACCCCAAAAACCCTAACATGAATTATCTCAATGTTTGAACCAGATGGATCTGACTGCAGCCAGGGATATAGCAATGAGGACAATCTTCTACCATCATTTCTTCAAGAGTCCAAAAGCATGTATTAGGAAAAGAGGTGTCCCACCTCTAAAGAATCTCTCTTTAGGAAAATGTCATGGGAAGCATTTCAGATAATGTTGGGTATTGTTAAGGAACAGTTTCTTAAGGAAAGTGGGAAATAATGTAATAATTATTAAACTTGTAGGTCACCTGACCCTTAACAATCGAAAACATATAATGAGAAACCTGGATTTTCCACAATTTATTTTACATTAACAATCCAAAATCTATTGTTGAGTGATGCTCAACATGCAGCAAACATTATGGAAGAGTGTCCTGAGAACTCAGGACTCAACATGTAGCAAAAACAGGAGAGAAGACACAAGTAAGACTCTTTAAAAACTAATATACATGGTACAGCTGTGAGACCTTCAATTCAACACAAATCACAAATCTCAAATCTAAAAACAGCTGTGAAGAATGCAGTTTTTCTTACAAGTTCTTGGTATAAGGTTACACATATCAGCCAGAGACAAAGAAGGTTATTTTGGAAAATCAAAGGGCATTAACCCCAATCTGTCTCTTGCCATGGACCCCTGGCCTGACAGGAAGAAGGCATAAAGGAAAGAAAATTCTACTGAGTTAAGTTAGCGATGCCTAACCAATTCTTGAAAAGCTAAGCAGGGTTGGACCTGATTACTACTGGAATGGGAGATGCCAACAAATATCAGGTCTGTAGCTTAGATTTTGAAGTTAGACATTTGTGTTTTTTTTTTCCTAGTGCATTAGTTTTTTTTGTTTGAATTTTTATGTTTTTATTGTTGAACATTCCCTTGAGTTCCATAACATTGTTGTAGACAATTACCAAGAGCTGAGAATGACTTGAAAGAAACTTTTCCGATTGTCTGATATTAATGATGCTGGAAAGTAGATTTAGCTGTATTATTATTTATCTATTTAATAATAAATGGCATATTATATATAGATTAGCAATATATATTAATATTTCAACCAGGTTAGATTAGATTTACTAGATTAATAACACACAATAAAATATACATGTTAAAAACATGTACGTTCAAGTACCAATGTCTAGGCCATTTAACCATAAAAGTGCAGCATCGTTTATATTAAAAAGAAATCAGATACTGGATTGGTATTTGCCCTCAGCTTGCAGCCAGTCACAATGTAACCTACCCCATTTGATGTGTGACTCTGCGATCACACTCAGGGGCGGAGTTCATGTCTCATTTATACAAAGAGTCCTGGCAAATGCTGTATAAGATGCAAAACCTATTCAAGATTGTCCATTGATGATATGGTAGTTCAAAGTTGGACACCTTTTTGTGGAATCATTTATATGTCTTCCTATGTCTGGAAGTTCAGCAACCCATTTGGCTGTCCATTGGAAATTGATGTTAAAATTGTTGGTGCAAATACCAGTGGGGGTTTCCTGGTTTTGAATCTTCTGACTGATAAATGAGGAAGGTTGGCATGCATTGGTATTTAGTTGGAATACTAGATACTAAATCAAATGAAGCCTAATATTATTGTGTACAGTGCTTTGAAGGAAGTAGGTCTCAAAATAGATTGATTTTCATTAGATTTTATAAAACCCATTTCCTCTAAAGTTAGTACCTACTTTAGTTAGCAATTTTCTAGGTATATAACCAGCTTTCTTGATTCATAGGAAAAAAGGATAAAAGAGTTTGAATTTTGAGTTTCGAGGAAATGGAAGTGAAATCGGTGGGGTCTTTCTGTCATTCAATGTAGGTATTTCTCTGGTTTTTATACCAGTTAAAAAGCATGCTGGTACAAATTGCAATGAGGTACAGCCATACCTTATTCTGCCTCTGGAATGCAGCAGAAGTGGGGCTCTTTTTATAGATTTAATGAGAGATAAGTTTATTCATGGATTTCTATGGCTTTGCCCACTCATTGAGCATCATTTGCTGGTGAGCAAAGCATCCAGTTGCTGCTCCCAATGCATTGTGAATCTGGGGCTTATCCAGATTTTGCATAGATATTTTGGACATGAATTTAATACTATTATGCAACAATGCTAACCTTGTGCTTAAAAGCAGCTGATGGAGAAATTGTAAGTGGAAGTAGAAAGTGAAGTCGAAAGATGTCTCTCTGACTTTGAAAGCAATTAAAGATTGGCATTCCCTTGCATCTTGCCTCATGAACTTGCAGACATACACACTATACTTTTAGATAGTAAAATAAAGTGAGAGAAGGAAGGATAACACATTTTTTCTCATAAGAAAAAGGTGAGAGGTTTGAAGGGAGAAGTTGCCAAACCCAAAATGGATTCCAGGCACTATTGACTGTTGAAGTCTTGTGGGTTCCATGAAGCAAAACGATAAGAGTGTTGAGGGACTTATCTTCTTGGAAGCACCTGAAATAATTTTTCATCCAGTTAACTAAGTACGGATGGTTTACCTAAAGTAGACAAAAGAAGGCAAGCAGATCTCAATTCTAGACCATAACTTCAGCTACATCTTCAATGAGACATCCTGGATCAGGAGGAGAGAGGAAAAACACTTTAAAACAGGGACAGGTTGAATTTAGACTGCCTTTGTTATGGCCTGGGATGATTGGGAAGATATATCCTTTTAAAATGGTCATTGAGGAATATTAACCCTGTGATTATTGGACCATGAAAATGAGCCTTGGGTCATTTGTATTTGAATATATATATATATATATTGTGTTCGTCTGTGAGTCAGACTTTCACAGCAGTTTCCATATGTGTGTGTGTGTGTGTGTGTGTGTATATACACATACATACATACATACATACATACATACATACATACATACATATATATATATATATATATATTGTTCGGGTATTTTCCCATGTCATTATAGTTGTGTTTTTATAGTTGTAGCAATGTTTCGGCAGATGTTTGCCATCATCAGGCTTCTGTATTGTGTACGTCTGGATGAACACAATACAGACAAACACAATACAGAAGCCTGATGATGGCAGATGAAATTCTGCCGAAACATTGCTACAACTTTAAAAGCACACACACATATATATATACATATATATATGTTTTCTTAAGTTTTCTCGGGTACTTACATGTATGGCATTCAGCTTTGTTCGGGTATTTTCCCACGTCGTAGACGAACACTATACAGAAGCCTGATGATGGCAGATGAGATTCTGCTTAAACGTTGCTACAACTTTAAAAGCACAACTACTATGACGTGGGAAAATACCCGAACAAAGCTGAATGCCAGACATGTAAGTACCCGTGAAAATTTAAGAATATATATATATATATATATATATATATATATATATATATATATATATATACGAACAACACCTAGAGATCGAACTACACACTCTCACCGGCGTGCTGACAGCCAATGGATTCCAAAGAAAGAAGATCACTCACCTAATTCAAAAAGAAACCCCAACCAAAATCCAAGACAGAGAACAAGAGAATGGCAAAGCCCTCCTCCCATATATAAAAGGCACTACAGACAAAATCAGCAAGATCCTCCAAAAATACAACATTAAGACAGCATTCTGCAAAAACAGAAAGATATCCAGCATCCTAAGAAACCTTAAGGACGAAATCGAGTTAGAAAATCAAGGCGTATACGAAATCCCTTGCACTGCCTGCCCCAACACATACATTGGACAAACTAACAGAAGAATAAGTGCACGCATTGAAGAACATAAGAACTCAATCACAAAGGAAGAACTGACCTCTTCCCTGGTCCAACACCTCAAAGCCACAGGACATGAGATTGACTTTAAAAATACCAGAACTATTGCCAAAACCGAACACTTCAGCAGCAGAATAATCAGAGAAGCCATAGAGATAGAAAAATGCCCACACAGCATAAATAAACGAGATGATACTTCCCGCCTACCAGCCATTTGGAAACCCGCCCTCATGAACAGACGAGTACCTAACATGAAGAATGACACCAGACCCACACCCCTGAGAGCCACACAAGATGCCACCATCACACTTCCACGTAGAAAGCAGACTCACACCCACACAGAAGATGAGACACGACCACGGACCAGAAGCCGCACTGCAGCTGCATCACTACCCGCTTCAAATCCCTCTGAGCCATACATGAAGCAAACTGACCCCCACCATGAAGATGCAGCACGACCACGAACTCAAAGCCAAACAGCAAGATCACAGCTCACCAGCTCAAATCCCCCAGAGACTAACCTGAGCACAACCAAGCCCCCACCTAAACAGAACATGCCTCCAGCCAATCAGAACATAGCCAACCCCCCAATCAATCAGAACACAGCCAAACCCCCAACCAATGAGAACACACCCCCACCCAATCAGAACACAGCCAAGCCTCCACCCAATCAAGTCACACCCCCACTAGCAGTTAAAAGGAAGAAGCAGCTGCAAGCTCACATCACTCTGAGAAGCAAAGAGCTGAAGACCAAGCCTGAAGATGATGAATGAGACTTCATCGAAATGTTGCCTAGATACTTACAATCTTACACAGGAGAAAACCCGAAAAACCAAAGATCCCTATCTATCTATCTATCTATCTATCTATCTATCTATCTATCTATCTATCTATCTATCTATCATGACATGGGAAAATACCCATGAAAACTTAAGAAAATAAATATATATGTTTTCTTAAGTTTTCACGGGTACTTACATGTTTGTAAGTATTACAGACGAATACTATAAAGCCTGATGATGGCAGATGAGATTCTGCTGAAACGTTGCTACAACTTTAAAAGCACCACTACTATGACGTGGGAAAATACCCGAACAAAGCTGAATGCCATATATGTGTGTGTGTGTGTGTGTGTGTGTGTGCGTGTAAAATAAATGTATCAAACATTAAAAATATAAAATGGTCATTGTTATAAATATATACAGTATCAAACACAGGAGAGAATTAATATTAACCACAATAATTGGAGTAACCTTAGAATGACAATATATTCATATTCTCTCTCTCTCTCTCTTTCTTTCTCTCTCTCTCTCTCTCTCTCTCACACACACACACATATACGCACACACTGCAGCCATTAATGTATTAATAATAGATTATTAATGTTGATTAATGGTGCAATATATCTGTGAGTTAGCCCCAATGGGATTTATTTCTGAATCAGTCTGCCAATAATTGTATATTTGCTTGAAATAATATAGTCTATGACAGAGACCACAATGAACAAACACTACATCCAGATAGCTGGGCATATAGAGCTACCCTAACTTTTCATTTTCATTTCAACCTGTTGTTGATTGTGAGAAATGATAAGAAAAATGTTGAGAGAGATTTGACTGTCTTGATAACAAGCAAAAAGCATGTCTGAAAACACAATGATTTATATCCTATGAATACACAATTCAGCTGTTAGGGCTTATAATTTTCCACTTTCCCAGTTGTCTAGAGCAAAAAGTAATTGTCCTAGGCAAACACATGAGTGGTTCTAACACTACACAACCCCATATCCACTAGTCTAAAAGGAATACAGCTGCTGTGCAATCTGTTTTGACAGAATGAAATATAGCTTTGAAGCCATACTGCTTATCTTCCCTTAACTGATTTCTCCTGGACCTTTGCTTATTGAGTGGGTGATCTATAAATATTAAGCAGGATCAGATCTGATTGGTGGCCAAATGGAAGATTATCAGTAAATAAGAAGATAAGATAAGAAGAACTTTATTGTCATTGCACAAGTACAATGAAACTGTGGATGCACCCCAACAATTGTTTGCAATACAATAAAACCAGAACACTTCTATGATAGCCTTGATTCTGCTTTGGCAACGGGACCTGGCTAAGTCTTCCAGGGAGGGCAAAGGGCAACCAATGATCTTTTGAGCTGTGTTTATCACCCTCTGTACAGTTTTCCTGTCCTCAGCTGAGGAGCCTGCATACCACACACCCAGACAGTATGCCAGAGTGCTCTTCACAGAGGCTTTATAGAAAGCCAGCAACAGCTTCTTATCCAGATTGTTTTTCCTGAGAACCCACAGAAAGTGGCTCCACTGCTGAATCTTCTTCACTATGGCCTTGGTGTTAGGGGACCAGGAGATATCAGCTGAAATATGGATGCCAAGGAATCTGATCGTAGGGACAGTTTCCACTCATTCTCCATTGACGATGAATGGGCATGAGCTTGTCCATGTTTCCTGAAGTCCATAATCAGTTCTTTGGTTTTATGGACATTCAGTGACAGATTGTTCTGTGAACACCATACAGACAGGTTCTCTACTTCTGCCCTATATGCCGTCTCATCCTCTCCAGAGATGAGACCAATCACGGTCATGTCGTCCGCAAACTTTATGATGGAGTTTGTTGTGTGGCTTGGTAAGCAGTCAAAGGTGTACAAAGCATATAGCAGGGGGCTCAAGACACAACCCTGGGGGGGATCCAGTACTGAGTTAATAGTGGCAGAAAAGTGGGGGCCAAGTCTAACAGACTGTGGTCTGTTTGTCAAAAAGTTCTTAATCCAGGAGCACATGGGGGTGGGGACCTGCAGATTATAGTGTGTCTGGGATGATAGTGTTAAATGGAGAGCTATAGTCCACAAAGAGCATCCTCACATAGCTCTGTTTGTTCTCCAGATGACTCAGTGCTCTATGAAGTGTGATGGCTGCAGCATCCTCTGTAGATCGGCTTGCTCTATAAGGAGGGCGGAAGGAAGTCTCTGATGTGCTGTGAAACTAGTCGCTCAAAAACCTTCATAATGGAGCTTGTTAACACTATGGGCCTATAGTCATTGAGAGTGTTTATATTTGTTTTTTTGGGAACGGGGATGATGGTTGCAGCCTTCAGGCATGTGTTAAAGATAGATTGAACAGCTCTGTAAATATTTCTGCCAACTGGTCAGCACACGCTTTAACTACTGCACCAGGAATGCCATCAGGCCCTGCAGCTTTTCTGGGATTTACTGCTCTCAGCGTTTTTCTCACCTCATGCACCTGAAGAGAGAGAGGTGCAGCATCGTGGTCCTCGTGAGGCAGTATGTCCAGGTTCTTGGTGGTCTCAAAGCATGCAAAAAAAAAGCTGTTTAGCTCCTCTGCCAGAGTGCTATTGCTCTCGCTGTTTGTTGGGCCCTGGCTCAGGGCCTGTGTTCCCCTCCACATCTGCCGAGGGTCACTGTCAGTAAAGTGGCCCTCGATCTTCCTCCTATACATCTCATTAGCATGTTTGATGCTCCTTCTCAGCTCAGCTCTGGCAGTGCTGTACTGTGAGGTGTCACCTGCTCTAAAACCAGGTCATGGGCCCTGATCAGAGTCTGGACTTCGCTAGTCATCCAGGTTTCCTGTTTGGGAAGGTCCATATGTGTTTGTCCACAGTGACATTTTCTACACAGGTCTTCATGTAGAAAAGCACAGTCTCTGTGCATAGCTCAAAGTCCTGTTGTTTGAAGATGCGCAGGCAAAACAATCCTGAAGCTGGGAAAGGGCATTTTCAGGCAAGCATCTAATAGTTTCACTGTTAGGTTTTGTTCTCTTCCTAAGGGGAATGTAGGCTGGTAGTAAAAGCAGGGAGAAATGGTCTGATTGTCCTAAGTGGGGAAGAGGTTTTGCTCTATAAGCATGCTTAATATTTAAGTACACATGATCAAGTGTGTTTTTACCCCTGGTTGGACACTTAACATGTTGGTAAAGTTTGGGGAGCACAGTTTTTAGGCATGCTCTGTTGAAATCCCCAGCAATGATGTGAATGCCCTAAGGATGAACTCTCTGTTGCATGGTAATTATGTCTTGAAGGTGACTGAGCACCATGCTAACATTAGCATCTGGAGGTAAATATACATCAGTGATGGTAACTACTGTGGCAGATAAAATGGTCTACACTGAACAGTCATGGCCTCTAAATTTGGTGAGTAATGGCTGTTTGTTATTTTGCCAGTTGTGCAGCAGTCTTTACATACATAAATAATTAGGCCCTCTCCCCTTCTCTTACCGGAGGCTATATTGCGATCTTGATGGTGCAAGGTCTGGTCTGCTAGCTCCATTGTAGCATCAGGGATTTGCAGGTGCAGCCAGGATTCTGTGACGATTAGTAGACAGTGCTCACAAATTGTGTGATTGTGGGAGATCTGCAGCTGTAGTTCATCCACTTTGTTTACGAGTGATTGGGCATTTATGAGGAACATAGATGGTAGTGCGGGTTTCTATGGTCTCTTCCTCAAATGAGTTAGCAGACCCGCTCTGCATCCCCGCTTCTGTTTTCTCTCCCTACACCCTCTTCTATATTTTCTGTTAAGTCTGGAGCATGGGTGCGAATAATGGAGACGAGCTGGTAGAAACAGTGAACTTCAAACTCTTTGTTTACATGGTGTGACAGCTCAAACTGGATGGCTGCTATAGCCTTCCTTATATAGGCAACTTATTAACTATTCAACCAATAGCAATCTGGGAGCGCTAGCTCCGTTAACCAATGAGAATGGCTTGTTAATGGCCAATCAGATTCTCCTGAAAGGACCAATCCGATCTTGCCATTAACAGCCAATCAAAAGTGCAGGGCCAGAACCCTGCACTTGACTTCAAGCTCAAGATAACTTTATTTAACATTTATTCATTCACAACACCCCTTCCCCCCGGCTTCTGCTTACGGGGCGCGGTCATGTAGTCCTTGAGGTAGGACGGTTGTTTTATTAGTCTTTTTGATTTTCGCTGTGTGCCTGGCATTTGGCTGCACTCTTTTTGATTTTTGCTGTGTGCCTGGCATTTGGCTGCACTCTTGAGGTAGAGCGTTGTTTGGCAAAAGGGGTGCCTCTGGTTCAGAGTTCGCGTTTCTGTTGTCACCAATATCTTCGGCAACTCCCTGAGGTGAACTCACTCCCATCTCTGGTTCCTGTTCCCGCGTTTCTGTTCCGCTATCATTCCCTTCAAAAAGATTTTCCTCTAGTTGAAATTTGTCTTCCTCTGTATCTCTCCCCCCTCAGTTTGGTTATAAGGGAGTTTGGAATTGCCTGACTGCAGCCTTGATCATAGTTGATCGATATGACGCTTCCAAAGTCTATCGTCAGGGCACTGTACAAGGTATGATCTTGGGCCGGTCACACGGATTACCGTCGCTTCTACCCACAGCGGATCGCCCAATAAGTTTTTAGCGAACACTAAATTGCCTACCTGGAAGGTACAGCATTGGCCGCTGGATCCGAGTGGTTTTTCCGGTTCGTAGGCTGGGTGTAACCGGTTGAGGTGGGAGTGGAGCTTCCGTCCCATTAGCAGCTCGGCGGGAGTTTTGGGTGACGCTGTGAGGTGTGATGTGCTGTAGAAAAAGGATTCGGTTGATTTTCTCATCAATGTTGTCGTAGTCTATTTTTTGTAGCGTTTTCTTGACGAATTGTACCATGCGCTCAGCCCTACCATTGGCCGCAGGGTGCGCAGGCGAAGTGAGTGCATGTCGGATACTGCGGTCAGCCAGGTACTGCTCAAAAGACAGCGCGGTAAATTGGGGCCCGTTGTTGGATACCAGAACGTCTGGTAATCCGTGGGTTGCAAACAGTCTTTCCAGTCTTTTGATGACCGCTTCGGTGGTTGTGTTCCTTATTCGGTGGATTTTGAGCCAATTCGAGTAGGCGTCGATGGTTAATAAGAAGGTGTGGCCTTTGGTCGGCCCAGCAATATCCAGATGTATACGGGACCAGGGTCCCCGCGGTGTCTCCCATTCGGTTGGGATTGCCTTTGGTGGAGCATTGCTTACTTCTTGGCATCTCTGGCAAGTTTTGACCCACGATTCGATTTGTCTGTCGATGCCTGGCCACCACGCGTAGCTTCATGTGAGTGCCTTCATGCGCACGATGCCAGGGTGGCCATCGTGCAAGATTCTTAGTAGTGCCTGTTGGAGTCGTTCTGGGATAACGACTCTGTCGCCCCAGATGATACAGCCCTTTTGCGAGAACAACTCTGTTTGACGACTTTTGAATGGTGCGAAGTTGTCTGGTACTTGGTCCAATGGCCATCCGCGTTCTACCCACGTGATGACTCGTACTAAGATGGGGTCGTGTTTTGTTTCTCTCGCGATATCACGGGTAGTTAATGGCGGTGTACAAAGTTGTCATCGTTGGTGCGGGATCGTTGATGGTCTCTGGAAGCGGTGCACAGCTCAACGTGTCAGCGTGGGGAATAGCTTTACCGGGGCGGCATTGTAGCTGATAATTATAGGCAGCCAAGAATTCTGACCAGCGGGTCATCCTGGGAGATAGTATATAGCGGGTTGGCTTATCCCCAGCGATTATCCCCAGGAAAGGTTTGTGGTCAGTCACTATAGTAAAAGCCCGGCTATACATGTACTCATGGAATCTTTTAACAGCTGATACAATTGCCAGGGCTTCTTTATCAATCTGGCTATAATTTCGCTCGGTTTTCGAGAGTGTTTTTGAAAGATAAGCAACAGGGGCTTCGCTACCGTGAGGTAATATATGGCTCAAAATGGCGCCCACTCCGAAAGGCGATGCATCACATGTGATATTTAACGGTAAGGTTTCATTGTACTACATTAGTACAGCGTCAGAAGTCAGAAGCTTTTTTACATTACGAACGCCTGCTCTTCTCTTTGACCCCATACGCAATTTGCTTTTTTGTCCAGTAGGCGATGTAAAGGTTCAGCAACAGTCGCCTTGTGCGGCAAGAACACATTATAGAAATTGATGAGGCCTAGAAACGCCTGGATGTCGGCCTTATTCCGGGGTCTGGGAGCATTTTTTATTGCTCTCAATTTGCTATCAGTAGGGTGAATCCCCTGACTATCAATTAAGTACCCTAAGAATTCAACACGATCTATACACAGCTTGCACTTATTTTTCTTCACCTTCAGGCCTGCTTCTTGGAATTTTTGGAGAACCAGTCTTAAATGATCCCGTAAAATTTTTGGAGTGGGGGCAGCAATTAGCATATCATCAAAGTAGGGGACAACGCCTTTGATCCCCTGCAAGAGTCTCTCCATTAGGCTCTGAAAGATCCCCGGGGCGACACTGACTCCGAATTGGAGCTGCATACACTTAAAGGCACCTCGGTGCGTTACAATTGTCTGTGCCTGTGCCATTTTTTCATCAACCGGCAGTTGCTGATAAGCCTGAGCTAAGTCTAGTTTAGCGAAGACTTTTCCGCCCCCAGGGAATGGAGGAGGTGTTGCACCACCGGCACCTGATATGGATTTTGTTGCAGGGCGTGGTTTAGGGTGGCTCGGTAGTCCCCACAAATTCTAATTGAGCCGTCCGGCTGAATTGGTGTCACGATTGGGGTTTCCCAGGGAGAGTGATCGGTTGGCTTTAACACTCCCTGGGCTATCAACTTATCAAGCTGTTTGTCGATTTTCAGCTTTAGTGTGAATGGAACTCGACGAGGCTTAAGGCGGATGGGAGCTATTTTTGGATTAAGTCTAAAGGATATCGGGGTCGCCTTGTACTCATCTAGCTTTTCTGCGAAGATGTCCTTGAATTTGTGGGCGAGGTCCTCCTCCCAGTCACTGCCGCTGATTCGGTTAATGCCTGCCACTTCAATGCCGAGTGGTGCGAACTATTGCAGGCCTAACAGGCTAGGCCGGTCCTTGTCGATCACTATCAGGGGTAAGTACACAGTGCGGTTCTTGAATGAAACCCGGACTCGACTGGATCCTATGACTGGAATCCGGTTCCCCTGGTAATCTTTTAGCACGAGCCTTTGGAATTGAAGGTCTTGGCGCCGGATAGTAGGGATGAGTTGCTTGAGGGTCTTCCAGGAGATCATTGAAAGAGACGATCCTGAGTCGACTTCCATTTGGCAAGGCTGATTTTCGATGTCCACTTTAACTTGAATTTTCTTGGCATCCAATGAAGAGGTGTGGCTGATAGTGATTGTTTGGTGAGCCTGTTTTCACCTCGTTAGGGGATTCATGGGTCGGTTTCTGTAGGAGTGGTTTGCTGGTTCTCGCCTTACAGGATGGTTTCCTGTCGATTGGCAAAAATTGGCCTCCTTCGAGGTCTGGCTGGGTCCTAGGAGACTTCTGCAGACCCGTCCGATATGGCCTCATTTCCCGCACTCGTGGCAGAGCGCATTGCGGAATTTGCAATCGGAGTGGTAATGGTTAGCCCCGCAGCCAGCGCACAGTTGCTGGGACTTCGGGTAATGGTCCCAATCGGACCGCAGTCGATGGACCTCTTCTTCGTCACTGTCTGACGATGAAGAGAGGTCCTCATGGTGGGCCATCGAAAGCTGTCCTTCAGACTTAGGTGAAAGTTCGCCAGCTGGTTGGTGTGTCAGAGCGCGATTTCGGTGTAGTTGGGTAGCCGACTTCTTGGTCGCTTCCGCTGCCGTAGCCTCAGCGATGGCATTGGCAAGGCTAATGTCACCCTTAGCCATTATTTTGCTCTGCACGTTTAGAGCATCTAATCCTAGAACTACTCGGTCTCTCAAAGCCTCTTCTAGGTCGGCGAAATCACAGAGGCCTGCCAAGTTTCAGAGGTCCGCAACGAAATCGGAAATGCTTTCTCCTCTCCGCTGGTTTCTTTGGTAGAACTTGTGCCATCTTACGAGCTGGAACGGTCGGTGCATAGTGGGCCCTTAGTAGTGGTTCGAGGACGTCCCAGTCCATGGCCTTCACTTCAGCCGGTTTTGCTAGTGCCTTGGCCATCTTGAATACGGTCGGCCCGCAATGTGTCAGGAATACCGCCCGTTTCTTCCCGGTTGTGGCATCCTTCAGATTATTCATTTTCAAGAACATTTGGAAACAGTCCATATAGGACTCCCAGTCTTCTTGCGCTGGGTCGAACGGAGCGGGTGGTAGTATGCCGCTGGACATGGTTCCACCGTTGTGCGTTTCAGCCACGTGCTCGGTTGTCTTCTTTGTTGTTTAGTCAGTTCTGACATCTCCACATCCCACCCTCGTCGCCAAAGTTAAGTCTGGAGCATGGGTGCGAATAATGGAGACGAGCTGGTAGAAACAGTGAACTTCAAACTCTTTATTTACATGGTGTGACAGCTCAAACTGGATGGCTGCTATAGCCTTCCTTATATAGGCAACTTATCAACTATTCAACCAATAACAATCCGGGAGCACTAGCTCCGTTAACCAATGAGAATGGCCTGTTAATGGCCAATCAGATTCTCCTGAACGGACCAATCCGATCTTGCCATTAACAGCCAATCAAAAGTGCAGGGCCAGAACCCTGCACTTGACTTCAAGCTCAAGATAACTTTATTTAACATTTATTCATTCACAACACTTTCTTAATCCGATAACAATCCACGGAGCTCCCAGAGATCTTGCTAGCTTCAATGGGATATTGTGGGATTCTGTATAAGCATAGGTGACTTCAGTATTGAGTTGCTGTCCTATACTTATCAGGTCTTCTTGAAGTAAATTAGTCCGTTGCAGGATGGAGTGAAATGCAGGAACAAAAATAAGTAAAAACACAAAAAGAAAAACAGTCATTGGGAGTATTGATCTGCTGCGACCATGTGCGCCATCATCAGAGATTTAGACTAGATTGGAAATTTGAAAATCACCAAAGAAGGCAATGAGCAAAAAACCCACTTTATTTCCAAGAAAACTATAAATAAAATAATAAAACTATTTCACAGATAAGTCATCAACACCATCTTAACTGCAGGATGAAGACATTCCAGATGCAAAAAAGAAAAAAGAAAGAAAGAAAGAAAGAAAAAAACCCACCCACACACAATTGAGATCTGTTGTCAAAGGGTGGTATCTGTGGAGTCCCATTTCTGCATTAGAATTTTGGCACCCTCAAAAAACCATTTAAACAAATTTAACAAATTAAAATTTGTTTTAAAAAAAAATTAAAAAAACTATTGGTTCTCTTCGAAAATGTATTAAAATATACTTTTTGGGTTAATTTTTTTTTTTACCAAGCTTACCTTAATCTTGCCTCTGAAGGAAAAGCAGCACTGTTAATATTAGTCTGCCTCTTCCATTTCCCTAAAAGATGAATGGAATTAGCTGAAAAACTGATGTGAGATAGAGATTGACCAGGTGAGTGAGTGAGGAGATAAAGTATGCTATTTCAAGCTTCAGATATACTGCTTGGAATATTTGATGATTTATGAGCTATCAACACTCCTCAACTCATATCTTATTGGACCCCAAATCATCATATCATCCCCCCCTTCCTCCTCCTCCTCCTCCTCCTCCTCCTCTTCCTCCTCCATTAGGAATGGTAACAATAGGAATGGATCCTACTTTGGTGCGGATTGCTTTGTAAAGAAAGCATCTTTAATGATGTTGGGGTCTTAAGCAGATTTTGTTTTATTTCAAAAAATAGCATCACAGACAGGTTATTGTTTGTTTATTTATTACCTTGCATGCCACCTTGCTTGTCTGGTCAGCTTACAAATATTAAATGCCAATATACATTAAAA
This sequence comes from Hydrophis major, assembly GCA_033807585.1. Lineage (NCBI taxonomy): Eukaryota > Metazoa > Chordata > Lepidosauria > Squamata > Elapidae > Hydrophis > Hydrophis major. Next base: position 352,323,742 of record CM066328.1, read on the forward strand.
CAATAATAACTTAACAATTAAAAGATGGGGAAGAAGGGAGCAAGATGCACATCTTCAGAGTGATGCATCCCATTAGGCCGCAGGACAAGTGGCAGAACCAGATCTTCAGGTGTTTAGGGAAGGTCAGAAGGGTGGATGCAATTTCCCTTTGGGGGGCACAGTGTTCCAAAGAGCAGGAGCCACAGCAGTCTTCTCCTTCCAGCTGAAATTCATTGACTGATGGGATCCACAGGATGGGTAGGACAGTTCCTCAAATTGTCACATCCAATTCATTTGGGATAAAGGATGTTAAAATCGAAGTATGGACATAGAGAAGGCCATTGTTAAGAGGTGGAATGAAACAAGGGAACCCCTTATCCAAGGTCCCAAAGTGCCAGGGAGCTTTTGGGGTGATTGAGGAACATTTATCTCAAAGCAAGCTTACTTAATAAGGTTGCTCCTGTGAAACAAAACAATCAGGATGATGCATGTTTTTGCTCCTAGAAAAAAAGATGGAATAGAATTACAGTGAGTAGGATTTGCAGGTCAATAGAACATAAAAGTTGAGGGCAGGACTGCAGAAAAGCTGGCCTTCAGAAGGTATGTGATTGGTGGCAAAATGGGGGCCATATTTCACAGAGGCTTAAGTTATTGCATACCTTAAAAATTCCCCCAACAACTCCTCAAAGGCACTAATTCTGCCTCTTGAAAGTCTTTTCATTCCCCCCCAATGAAAAAAAAAAAGGTTCCCAGATCTTTATTCATAATCATTGTTGTGATGTCCTTTTCCCACTTGTTTAAGAAAGAAAATGCTTTTGATATACAAATATATTGTAATGTTTCTTTTTTCATCAGGAGAGGGAGCTATAATAATGAGGAAACAAAAAAATCTCTTTACAGCTGCAGCTGTGGGGGAACTTTTGTGATTGCCCAAAATCCAACAAAATGTAGACATAAAGGAATAATAAAAGAAATGCTTAACAATAAAAAAAATGGTCTCGCCCACTTTTAGAGTGTGGTTCTCTGCATGCCTTGCCAAGCCCATAACTGCTCTTCAGATGACAGAACTTGTAAACTGTTGGGTTAGCGTTTAGATAAATATTGGATGGGTCATTGTGAGAGAGATAAATACACATGATTTAGGATAAAAGGAATAACAGGATTTATTTTAAAGTTCTCCTCTAATGCTTTTGGTCACAGGCTTGTCAAACTGTTGGCCTGCAGGTCGGATGTGTCACATGCAGGCCACGCCCACCCTGGCTCTGCAAAGGCAAAAAAACATCATGGTACGTCACAATATGTCACAATATGTCATGTGACGCGATCGGTTTTACACCCATGCTTTAGGATAAAGGAATATCAAGATTTATTTTAAAGTTCTCCTCTAATGCTTAGTCAGGACAAGTGGGTGAAGTTAAAATGATCATGATGATGGTTGTTTCCTTGTGATTGAACCCTGATCCTTCTTTAGATTTGTTGTACACACAACTGATTGAAGAGGAAGGGATATAGAGCACCAGGAATCTCCACATTTTTATCCACCTTTCATCAGGAAGGTGATAGGTTGTTTTTCTGGCAGTATGGTGGGAGGGTAAGAATCTTAAGGATTCTGCTAGTCACTATAGCTTGAAACTACTCTGAAATGTGTACGGGCAGAAATAGTAACCAGCCACACTACTGACATGCAGTAAATGAAATCACTGACTACAAGTCAGTTTCAAGCTAACTACACCCTGATCTGCTTGGGAATCATCCCAGTGATTGGTGTCAACCATACTGATCTATTTTTGCTGGGTCTTCCTTTCCTCCCTTTTAGAAGATATACTGCCCTTGTATGATATTTCATCAGTTTTCCTGGATTTCTCAAATATTAAAAAAAAAAAACCAGTCATGTGATCAGCCAATTCCTTTTCTTCCATACGAGGCAATTCATCTGGCTTGGGAAATAAAAACCCATTCAAAATAAATGAGTGTCGGGGTGGGGGTGGGGGTGCTCTTTGAGCTTTCTTGTTTTCTTGCAGACGTTTCATTATCCAGACTAGGTAACATCATCAGTGCTAGTAAGGAGTGAGGTTTGCTTTCAGTTTACATTTTAGTGGCTTGCCCTGTCAGTGTCAGTAGGGGTGGTCTTAGGTTGGGCTCTTTACTGTTGACTTCTTTGGCAGTTTCTTGATTGGGGCATTGTTTACTTGATTGTTGGTCTGATGTTAATCTCGGAGTTAATCTATGCCGATCTGAGTGCTGATTGCTGGTGGAGAGATGCTTGAGTCTTTTTGTTCCCTTTTGGCCTGGTTGATAGTCTCTTTGTGCATAGTTCTGAGATGTTATTAATATTGATATGTCTATTGATGGCTAATTTGTCAGAGTGCCAGGCTTTTAGAAATTCCCTGGCATTTTGGGACTTCGCTTGATCTAGTATGGTCATATTTCCCCAACTGAAACTATGGTTAAATCTGTCTACGTATGGTGAAATTAAAAAGTTTTCATCATGTCTTCTGATTGCTAGTGGTGTTCCTGGATCTGTTCTGCCAGTTTTCTGCCTGTTCATCCTACATAATGGTTGTTGCAGTTATTACATTATATGTTGTAGATGACTCCTGTTTTTCCTTTTGGGGTTGCTGTGTGCTTAGGATGTTTTCAATGGCTTTAGTTGGCTTGTGTGCTATGCTGATTCCATCTGGTTATAGTAGTCTGTTGGTGGTTTCTGAGAGATTTTTGATGTATGGCAATGTAACTCTTTTTAGGGTTTGTATTGGTTGTGCTGTATTGGGTTAAGTGGTTCGGGCTTTTTGATAAGGTTCTGTGGATGTCCATTTTGTTGGAATATGTTGTATAGATGCTCTATGAGCATTTTCTGACTATATTTCTATCAAATTCAAACTCCAATCCTCCCCTTAATTCACTCTTCATTAATTTCCAGGTTGAATGCATACTTATTGGAGAAGTAAGACCCAAGAAATTATTAGCCCTGTTTTTGTTTTTGTTTTGTCACCGCACAGTATTTTATACATTTAATATTCAGATTCTTTTATTTTATTTTTATTCTGATTTTGTTGATAATATCCTTCACCAATCATAGTTTATTCTGAGCTAGCTTTCTTAATGGGTCTAAGCTAGTAGATCTAAGCTAGTGTTTCTCAATCTTACAATTATAATCAACATTCTTAATAAAATTATGTATTAAAAAAAATGAAACAATATATATTACCTTTTCCCAGCATTGTCCAAATATAACAATTGGTTCTTTGTCCAGGCTAGAGAATAAACCTATTGTCAGTTCTTAAGCTGTCCTACTTCTTTTAATAAATGTATGAGTCACTAGAGCCTTCCAGATTTCATCAACTGTTATGTTAAATCCCTTGTCAAAAGAATTGCTGCTCTTCTAGACTTTGAAATCCTAAACTCTTGTCCAATAATCCCCAAACCTTGAATATCTTAATACAGTAGATTTTCTTTTCATTATAACACTCTTTATAAATGAATTATATTGGAGTTTTCATGTTTTGTAATACTTAACTTCTTTTCTTTCTTTGGCATTTCCATGACTATAATAGTAAAAGATGCATACTCAGAAATCCCTTCCAGTTAATAGAACTGCAAGACAACAGAAGTGCTCAATCAAGGAGAATTAAATGTTTTTTCTGAAGCAAAATTTCATGGTGATTCAAAGCAGAGGCATCTCACAGACTACTGTACTTAGAATTAAATGTTAAATCAGGAATGCAGAATAGTTAGACAAAGAAAATCAATTGGTTTTCAGATCCTTGACATCTTATTTAAGTTCACAACCATTTGTTAAAGTCAGTCTATTAGATCCATATATTATTTGAAAATCTAATATTAACAAGTGATTCAAAGTTACTTTTCATCTTTGGAATGTTGCTTTGATAGGGAGTTAAGCCAAAGGATGCACATATTGGTATATCACATGGACTCGGCAAAGCCAAAATACGTAACCTTTCTTAGCCCCATGTTTTATAATGATTTTTCAGAGTAGGAGATTGTTTCTAAGAAGACTGGAGTGTGTGTGTTATTTACTGCAGCAGGAATAGTGTTGAAAACAATGGCCTTAGTGTAATGAAGTTGGTAACAGAAAAAGCAACCAACATAACAGGGTGCTAAACCTTTGAAGGTTGAAACATTTTAACCTCAAAATGACCTCTACTGATTTTAAACAGGACCATTTGGATACTGGAAGTGATTTTTAAAAATATTTCTCATCAAAAAGCAAAGAGACTCCAATCCCAACTTTGGCACTTTTGGTTAAGATTAAAATTTGCAGAACAAGCATTGTTAAAAATGCACCATTAATGTTATTGTATAATATTTACTAAAAATAGGTAATCATTGAATTTTGACATTGTAGTAATAACTGAAAGTACTTGTTAGGTTTGAATTGCTTCTATTAAAGTATTGAGTGTTAAAGAATTACATTCAGTATTTAACTAGCTTCATAATGGAAAATTTTCAGACATTTATTGGGGAGGTAAAGCACAATTTCTGTCAGTGGAATGGGATTTATACACATGTAGTTGATGACATATCTAAAATGAAGCAGAGAATCAAAGAGAATGTTTAGTTATTAAAATCATCTAGGATTATCGCCCATGGATTCTGCATGCCCATCTATTCAGCACAGGGTTTCTTCACAAAGATTGTTCTTGGGAATTTATTGTCTGTCAAGAATAGTTTAGATATAAAACAAAGGACAGAGAGTGGTGAAGGAAATGGATATCATTTTGCAAAGCATCGGTAGATACAATTTCTAGAATAATACTTTCCATAAATGTTTTTTTTTTGTCTGTCTGTCTCTGTGTGTGTGTGTGTGTATGTATGTATGTATGTATGTATGTATGTATGTATGTATGTATATCAGGACTGTCTTAACACATGGGCCTGATGGGCACTTGCCTGTGAGCCCTCACGAACATAAGGATCCCATACTAATCTGTGTTTGTTAACCCTTCAATGCACCTTGTATCATATAAATATATTATACATATATTATGCAAATATATATTTAATTTTATCAACCATTTACATTTTTATTCCTGTGAGTAGTTGTCATAGAGGTTCCAGTACACTGCTCTGCCTGGGGCCCATAATGCTGTTAAGACGGTATGTATGTATATATGTATGTATGTATGTATGTATGTATGTATGTATGTATACCTTAAATTATAAATCAACTGAACTAAATTCTGAATTTAGGGTGCAAGTATATCCATTTTAAAATCTACTTTCTCCGAGGTAGGCTATGAGATTCTTCCATATCTCTCATTATTTCTTGGATTCTCTCTTTTCTCCCTGCTGTCTTAGCTTAAACATGCCTCCATTGTGTCAATGAATTCTGATAAAAATAAAACCATTAAGTGATTTAAAAACATGCTCTGCGTATAATTTAAACATGCCAACCATTCCTTTCCTAATGTTCCCTTTTATTCATATCAATTTCATGTATTCATAATCATGTTTATGCTTATATCTGTTATCTAATACATGCTTGATAAGGTCTGTAATATGTCCAAAAGACAGATAGTGAGTGTGGAAATGTTGCTTGTTTATATATACTGGCTTATTTTGCCAGTGTTGGTGGGGGTGTGGTTTTCTCCTTGGTACAGTAGTTCCTTGATTAGGGTATTGTTTTCTGCTTGTTTATTTGTCTGGTGTTAATCCTTGCTTGCCTAGTATTCTGATCTTTTTATTTGTTATGGAAGCTCCATATTTACTCTCATTGATGATGTTACCTAGTTGGGTAATGGAACATCTGTAAGCAAGCAAACACACTCAGAGAGAACCCAGGACATTTCAGCCCTGAACTACATATATTCTATTATAACAACAAATTGTTGATTGTCTCTTGAAAAGATGGATATCAGATTTATCAATTGGCATGCATGGATAGGAAATATATGTTCTTTTCTCCCTACTATATGCTATGCTTTTCTATGATTTTTGAAAGAAATGTGGAATTTAAATATAGTAAATATTAAACTTTCAGTTCCCATTCTTTTAAAGTTAGGGTTAAATCCTACGGATTCAATGGTACTAGGCCAGGATAGATGGACTCAATATATCTAGAATCAGGTTTTACTAGTATGTCAGTGGGAAAAATATTGATTCTAACAAAGATGATATACTGTAGTTGCTTCTCTGTGTCCAACATTTACTACTAGCACAGCAGGAAATTTACAGAAAAACAGCTGTCTGAAGCTGTACTCACCTCACTTTAACTTACTTGGTGTGATAGACAATTTTATCAGTTTAACACTTATTCCTTAGATCGGGAGAAGGAAAAACATTTGCCTCAGATTTTCAGTACTGTAGTTATGGTATCCCAATTGTGTAACAATTGAAGGATCCTAAACTAAATCTCTCATTCAAAAACCAGGCTAGGAGAGCTGGGTCTGCCTGCTTGAAATTTAGGGTGTGTTTTCAGGGAAATTGATCAAACAGAATATAAGTGTCTCTTTAGTAATACTGGGAATCAAATAAGTAACAAAGAAAGGTATTGGAACAGGAGAATCTTTATGTGCCTATTTTGTTTGCAACATGTGAAATAACCTAGAAATATCGGAAGTAGGATTGATGTTACTGATTAGACAGTTTTATTTTTAGAAATAGCTAGTTTATACTATTATGTAAAAGTAAAAAGTTGAGGTTTGATGTTATTGCTTTATTCTACTGCACCAAAGAGAGCCAGAAGTCAACTTCTTTTCTTTCTTTTTACTTTTTTCTACACTTCTCACTTTCCACTTTCCCTACCCTATTTTTCCTACTATTTCCTTTTATATTTTAAAATGGAAAGTGTCAATAAAAAAGATACAGTAAAAGGAAGATACAGTAAAAGGAAGGATTGAGCAAGTACTTAAAAAAAATAGAAGATTGTGATGTATATTTTTCAGAATACATACCTGGCAGTGAAAACAAAGAATCTTAAAGACTAATTAATGTACAATTGCATCAACTTTTATAGGTCATGGCTCATTTCATCTGATGGAGTGCTCCAATCATCTTTGGTACAGTTAACACTCGGGTTGGAATTAAAGGCATTTAAGACTTAAGTCAATCGGGACCCTATTACATCATCCATATGGGAGTTCCAATGCTGCAAGGACCAATTGTAAACAAAGTCAGAACATTGAGTGCATCTGTCATAGGACTATTTTCTGTGTTACACAGAATGTGCTTGTAACTGTGATGTTGTCCTGATGTATGCTTATAGAATAGATATTTTGGAAAGAAATTTCTATAGACTGGGCTCAATCCTAAACATGTGTCTTGTTGGAAATGAGGGGATTTATGTTGATGGCTATAATAAACTCACTTTCTGTCTTTCTCTTGCTCATCCAACATTTCAAAAATATGCCTACAAAGCATTTTGTTGTTGTTGATGATCTTGTAATGTTCATTGGTTTTACAATTTATAGACTTGGAATCAAAACAGCAATAGACCAAGCTTTCAGTTTTCTATAAATGTTCCATTGTAGAGCACTGTCATTAATTATCTAAGATTATCTGAGATTAAGCAGTTCATCAATTAAATCTGTAAGTAAATTTACCCAGACAGATATTCTGAACTGTTAAGTATGGAGCATGGGCGAGAAAGAATGGAGACGAGCCTCTGGAACGGTGAACTTCAACTCTTTATTTACATAGTGACTGCTCAAACTCCATGGCAGTTATAGCCCTCCTTATATAGGCAACCCAATAACTATTAACCAATAACAATCTAGGAGCGCTAGCTCCCTTAACCAATAAGAACGCTCCGTTAATGGCCAATCGGATTCCCCGGAACGGGCCAATCCGATCCTGCCATTAACAGCCAATCAGAAGTGCAGGGCCAGAACCCTGCACTTGACTCAAAGCTTAAGATATCTTTATTAAGGCCTATGCATTCACAACACCCCTTCCCCCTGGCTTCTGTTTACAGGGCGCAGTTACATAGTCCTTTAGGTAGGATGGTTGCTTTATTAGTCTTTTTGATTTTCGCTGTGTGTTTTGCATTTGGCTGCAATCTTGTTGAGGTAGATCGTTGTTTGTCGGGGTTGCCTCTGGTTCAGAGTTCACGTTTCCGTCGTCACCAATATCTTCGGCAACTCCCTGAGGTGAATCTATTCCCTTCTCCAGTTCCAATTCCTGTGTCTCTATTCTGCCATCATTCCCTTCGAACGGGTTTTCTTCTAATTGAAATCCGTCTTCTTCCGTATCTCCCCCCCCTCAGTTTGGTCATAAGGGAGTTCAGAATTGCCCGACCGGAGCCGTGATTGTAATTGATCGATATGGCGTTTCCATAGTCTACCGTCAAGGCATTGTACAAGGTAGGATCTCGGGCCGGTTACACGAACTACTGTCGCCTCTACCCACAGCGGATCGCCCGATAGGTTTTTTTGCGTATACCAAATTGCCTACCTGGAAAGCATGACATTGGCCGCTGGATCCTAGTGGTTTTTCCGGTTCATAAGCTGGGTGTAACCGGTCGAGGTGGGAGAGGAGTTTTCGTCCCATTAGCAGTTCGGTGGGAGTTTTGTTGGTGACGCTATGAGGTGTGATATGTTGTAGAAAAAGGATTCGGTTGATTTTGTCGTCAATGTTATCGTAGTCTAATTTCTGCAAGGTTTTCTTAACAAATTGGACCATGTGCTCAGCCCTGCCATTGGTCGCAGGGTGAGCAGGTGAGGTGAGTGCATGTCGGATGTCACGGTCAGCCAGGTACTGCTCGAAGGAAAGCGCAGTAAATTGGGGCCTGTTGTCGGATACCAGAACGTCTGGTAGTCCGTGGGTTGCAAACAGTCTTTCTAATTTTTTGATAACCGCTTCAGTGGTTGTGTTCATCATGCAGTGAATCTCGAGCCAATTCGAGTAGGCGTCGACAGTTAGAAGAAAGGTGTGGCCTTTGGTCGGCCCTGCAAAATCCAGGTGAATACGGGACCAGGGTCCTCGTGGTGTCTCCCATTTGGTAGGGATGGCTTTTGGTGGGGCGTTGCTCACTTCCTGGCATCTATGACAAGCTTTAACCCAATTTTCGATTTGCTTGTCGATGCCTGGCCACCATGCGTAGCTTTGTGCGAGGGCTTTCATCCGCACGATACCGGGGTGGCCATCGTGCAAGGTTCTCAGTACTGCTTTTTGGAGTTGTTCTGGGATAACGACTCTATTGCCCCAGATGACACAGCCTTTTTGAGAGAACAACTCCGCTTGTCGAGTCTTGAATGGAGTGAAGTCATCTGATAATTGGTCCAATGGCCATCCGCGTTCTACCCAGCCTAGGATTCGTGCCAAGGTGGGGTCACGTCTGGTTTCTCTCGTGATATCTTGAGTGGTTAGTGGTGGCGAGTGGAGTATTTCAATTTGTAACGTGGTTACCATTGGTGCGGGATCGTCGAGAGTCTCTGGAAGCGGTGCTTGGCTCAATGCGTCGACGTGGGGAATGGCTTTCCCCGGGCGGTATTGCAGCCGATAATTATAAGCAGCCAAGAATTCTGACCAGCGAGTCATCCTGGGGGATAATATGTAGGGAGTCGGCTTATCTCCAGCTATTATCCCCTATAACGGTTTATGGTCAGTCACGATAGTAAAAGCCCGGCCATACACATACTCGTGAAATCTTTTGATGGCCGATACAATTGCGAGGGCTTCTTTATCGATTTGGCCATAATTTCGCTCAGTTTTTGAAAGTGTCTTTGAAAAATATGCAACAGGGGCTTTGTTACCATTAGGCAGTACATGGCTCAGAATGGCGCCCACTCTGAAGGGCGAAGCATCACATGTGATATTTAACAGCAAAGTCTCATTGTACTGCATGAGTACAGAGTCAGAAGTCAGTAGATTTTTTACATTATGGAACGCCTGTTCTTCTTTATGACCCCATAACCAATTTGCTTTCTTGTCTAGCAAATGATGTAACGGCTCAGCGACAGTTGCTTTATGTGGTAGAAATACATTATAAAAGTTGATAAGGCCTAGGAACGCCTGGAGATCGGCCTTGTTCCGAGTCCTGGGAGCGTTTTTTATTGCTCTTAATTTACTGTTGGTAGGGTGAATACCCTGACTGTCAATTAGGTACCCTAAAAACTCAACACTATTTGTACACAATTTACACTTATTCTTTTTCACCTTAAGACCGGCATCTTGGAATTTTTGTAGGACCAACTTTAAACGATCCCGTAAGATTTTTTTTGTAGGTGCAGCAATTAAGACATTGTCAAAGTAGGGGACCATGCCTTTAATCACTTACAGTAACCTCTCCATAAGGCTCTGAAATATCCCCGGGCCTACACTGACTCCGAATTGGAGCCGGGTACATTTAAAGGCACCTCGGTGCGTCACAATCATTTGTGCCTGTGTCGTCTTTTCATCAACAGGTAATTGCTGATATGCCTGAGCTAAGTCTAATTTGGCGAAGACTTTTTCACCCCCCAGGGAATGGAGGAGATGCTGCACCACTGGCACCAGATATGCATTTTGCTGTAGGGCGTGGTTCAGGGTGGCCCAGTAGTCCCCACAAATTCGGATTGAACCATCCGGCTTGATGGGTGTTACAATTGGGGCTTCCCAGGGAGAGTGATCGGTAGGTTCTAGCACCCCCTGAGCTATTAGTTTATCAAGTTGTTCGTCGATTTTCGGCTTTAAGGCAAACGGAACTCGACAAGGCTTCAGGCGGATGGGAGCTATCTTTGGATTAAGGCTGAACAATATTGGGGTCCCCTTGTACTTGCCTAATTTTTCCGCGAATACGTCCTTGAATTCATGGATGAGGTCCTCCTCCCAGTCACTTCCGCTGACTCGGTTTATGCCTGCCACTTCAATGCCAAGTGGCGCGAACCATTGGAGACCTAGCAGACTAGGCCGATCTTTGTCGATCACAGTTAGCGGTAAGTACGCTGTGTGCTTCTTGAATGAGATCCGGACTCGGCAGGAACCAACAACAGGGATTTGATTCCCTTGATAGTCCTTAAGAATAAGTTTTTGGAAGCGGAGGTCTTGGCGCTGGATCATGGGGATGAGCTGCTTGAGGGTCTTCTAGGACACCATCGAGAGGGACGATCCTGAGTTGACTTTCATGTGGCAAGGCTGGTTCTCGATGGCCACTGTAATTTGGATTTTCTTGGCATCCAAGGCAGAGGCGTGACCGATAGTGATAGTATGGTGAGCCTCTTCTCGCTGCAAAACTCGGTTTCTGTAGGAGTGGTTTACTGGTTCTCGCCTTACAGGATGGTTTTCTGTCGATTGGCGATAGTTAGCCCCTTTTGAGGCCTGGCCGGGTCCTTGTAAACTTCAGCAAACCCGTCCGATGTGGCCTCTCTTCCCGCACTCATGGCAGAGCGCGTCGCGGAATTTGCATTCGGACCTGGCATGGTTGGCTCCACAGCCAGCGCAAGGGCGTAGGGACTTCGGGTGGTGGTCCTGGTCGGACCGCAGTCAATGGACCTCTTCTTCGTTGCTGTCTGATGACGAAGAGAGGTCCTTGTGGTGTGTCATTGAAAGCTGCCCTTCTGACTTGGATAAAATTTCGCTTGTCGGTTGGTGTTCCGGAGCGCGGTTGCAGCGTAATTGTGCAGCCGACTTCCTGGTTGCTTCTGCTGCAGTAGCATCGGTGATGGCATCGGCAAGGCTGATGTCGCCTTTCGCCATCAGCTTGCTCTGCACGCCTGGTGCATCTAATCCCAGAACTATTCGATCTCTCAGTGCCTCTTCCAAATCGGCGAATCCACAGAGGCCTCCCAGGTTTCAGAGGTCTGCTATGAAGTCGGCGACGGTTTCTCCTTTTCGCTGGTTTCTCTGATAGAACTCGTGCCGTCTCACGAGCGTGGGCATGGTTGGTGCGTAATGAGCTCTTAGTAGAGGTTTGAGGTCGTCCCAATCCATCGTCTTCACTTCGGTAGGTTTGGCTAGTAGGTTCGTCTTCACTTCGGTAGGTTTAGCTATCTTAAATACGGTTGGACCGCAATGCGTTAGGAGTACCGCTCATTTCTTCCTGGCTGTGGCATCCTTTAAATTGTTAGTTTCCAAAAACATTTGGAAACGATCCATGTTGGACTCCCAGTCCTCTTGCACTGGATCGAATGAAGCAGGTGGTACGACGCTGCCGGACATGGTTCCGTCATGTGGCGCTGTCAGCCACGTGCTCGGTGTTTCTTCTTAGTTCAGTCGGCTCAGACGTCTCCATATCCCATCCTCATCGCCAGTGTTAAGTATGGAGCATGGGCGAGAAAGAATGGAGACGAGCCTCTGGAACTGTGAACTTCAACTCTTTATTTACATAGTGACTGCTCAAACTCCATGGCAGTTATAGCCCTCCTTATATAGGCAACCCAATAACTATTAACCAATAACAATCTAGGAGCGCTAGCTCCCTTAACCAATAAGAACGCTCCATTAATGGTCAATCGGATTCCCCAGAACGGGTCAATCCGATCCTGCCGTTAATAGCCAATCAGAAGTGCAGGGCCAGAACCCTGCACTTGACTCCAAGCTTAAGATATCTTTATTAAGGCCTATGCATTCACAACATGAACAACAACAAGAAGGAAGCAAATATACAAGTTTTCCCAGGAAAATGGACATAAAATAATAAAATAAAAATTGATGTGCAAAACAGGAGCACTGCAGACTGAATTGGAAAATGCAATAATAAAGGAAGAGATGAAATGAAATATATTACTGTACTATACAAAGTTTAAGTGTAAAGCGGGGGCTGATTAATACAATACTAGTATAATGTAGTTGCTGCTATATAATTGTAGCAACTATATCAGGGGTCGCCAACCTTTTGGATCTCAGGGACCACCAAACTCATAATTTTAGATCCCAGGGACTGCTAACTGGTTCTGTGGGCATGGCCTAATTTGTGGGTGTGGCTTGGTGGTCATGTGACTGGCTGGGCATGGCTTGTATGTAAATATTATAAATATTTATATAAATATTGATTTTTTTTAATAAAAAAGAGCAAATTTTACCCAAAATCAGGCAAAGCAGGCAGATTGAGTTGCTCACAGAATCACACATTTATTCAGAGATCTATCTATCTGCCATTGGCTAGCTCAGTCTGTCACATAAAATTTGCTAGAAAGCAAACTCACAAAATTAACTCACAACATACTATACATGTAAATATTGATTTTTTTTTTTATTTAGAAAAGGAGCAACTTTTATCCAAATTCAGGCAAAGCAGACAGGCAGATTGAGTTGCTCATAGAATCATTCAGTGATCTATCTATCTGCCATCGGCTAGCTCAGTCTCTCAAATTTGCTTGCTGTGAGTCTGCACTGAATTTGCTTGCAAGCAAACCATCAGTCCTAAGGAAGGTTCGACTGTGCTGAGCCAAAGATCTAAAGACTAGCTAGAAAGCAAGAAATCCAACTATTTCCTGCTTCCTAGCTAATTTAAATCTCCTGGCACAGCAGAAAAGATGATGGTTGGAAAACAGAAAAACAAAAATTTAGCAGGCAAGTTTACCAGGTAAAGAGTGAGTGGGCGAGGAGGGTTCCCGCGGGCCATGTGGGTGGTGCAGCCTTGTCCTTCTGTGCACAAATTGTCATTAATAGAGAGAATTTCAACAATCAAGATGAATATTCTACCAAGAATTTTATTTTTGTTCCAAACAATACCAATTAGGCTTGGAAAAGACTATTTTGAAGATTTAAATAAAATCATGTTGAAGTTTATATGGCAAGGTAAAAAAGCGAGAATAAAGCTAAAGCTTTTGCAAGATGCTAGAATTAGAGGAGGTTTTGGCCTGCCTAATTGGGAATTGTATTATCAAGCTGCAAATTTGATGTGGGTTAAAGAATGGATAACATTAAGAAAGCATAGATTGTTGACATTAGAAGGGCATGATTTGCTGTTGGGCTGGCATGCTTTTTTATGGTATAAGGGAACTAAAACACAGGGTTATTTTAGAAGACATTATATGCGGGAGTCTTTGTGGTTAAACTGGGAAAAGATAAAAAGACAATGTTATTTGAAAATTCCAGTTTGGTTATCGACTATTGAAGCATTTTCCTATCCTATAATTTATAAGAAGGAACAAACAGTTAGATATGGGGAACTCTTGGATGAAAAGGGTGAACTTAAAATGATCCAAAACTTAGAGGAACAAGGTATAAGGATGAATTGGTTTTCATATGCGCAAATACATTCAAGGTATGATGAAGATTCTAAAACGGAGGGATTCTATGATAAGCAGACTGATTTAGATAAGATCTTGATGGGTACTGATGAGAAGGTGATTAAAAAATTATATGGTTATTTACTGGGAATGAAATTAGAGGAAGAACAAGTTAAAGAAACTATGATTGTTTTGGGGAAGAATTTTGGATATGGGATTGATCTAGAGAAATGGCAGAAATTGTGGTCACAAAATTATAAAATGACAATGTCAACAGCATATAAAGAAAACTTGTATAAGATGTTTTACAGGTGGCACTTTCCTCCGACAAGAACAGCAATAATGTTAAAGAACAAATCTGAAAAATGCTGGAAATGTCATCAGATTCCTGGCTTGTATTACCATATGTGGTGGACTTGTGAGGATGCTAGAAAATATTGGACTATAATTCGCATGTGGTTGGAAAAAATGACAAAGAAACACATAGACTTGAAACCAGAGATCTTCTTATTGGGAATTTTACTTGATATATATAGTAAAGATTTGAAGTACCTGATTGTAAATGTATTAACAGCAGCTAGGATTGTATTTGCTAAAAATTGGAAGAATGAGAAAATACCATTACAGGAAGAAATTATTAAGAAAATATTGGAATGTGCTGAGATGAGTAGATTGACATTTGAGATTAGAGAGCAAGAGGATAAACAATTTTATGAAATTTGGGATCTTTTTTATCAATGGCTAGATGATAAAATATGATAATAGAATATTTAGAATGCTAGACAGTAAGGAATATCTTTATTTTGCTATTATTTTGTTATTTGACATTATATTTATAAAGGGTTTTTTAGGATTGATTTGATATGATTATATGATTTGTTATAGAGTAAACTGGTTTAAAGTATTGTTAGCTCATAAAGCATGAATGATTAAAAATATAGTCAAAAACTTCTTTTTTTAGTGATATTAGGATATATAAGTTTGGATTGACAATATGAGTTGTTATGTGACATAATTGTAATTGAGACTCCAGAATGAATGCACAAAAATGATGAACCAACTGACACACTGGATGTACATATGAGAGTTGATGTTTTTATGTTTTGTTTGTCTTGTTTGTTTGTAGAAAATTAATAAAATCTTTTTCAAAAAAAAAAAAAGATAGACCGAGTTTTGGTGCATCCAGAAATTCGGTAAACTGATTTTTTTTTTGCAAACCTCTAACAAAAAACAAATAAAACCCAACTGTAAATTGTCATTGGTTCATGAGTTATTTACAAAAAGGCAGTATTTTCTACTATTGGGAACTTGCAGTAAAATACTCGAAAAGGCAAGTTGATGATATGTAAGTAGTTAACAAGATAGAGCTGAGAATCTCATATTGATATTACATCAGCTCGATGTCCAATTTGTTGTTGCAAAATTTTTCTCTTGAAATTACTGCTTGCTTAAAAATAGCCATGAAATTTCATCCCCTACCAATTAAAGATATGAGTATTTTACTGCAAGTTCCCAATAATAGAAAAGTACTGTAATGAGTGCTTTATGGGTTGTGTAATTTGAAATTATGTAAATTATATAGCTACTAAACCACTGTAAGTAGAACTTAAGAACCAATTTAAGTTTAATTAACACACAATAATGGGGTTATTAAATAGCTACATGCATAGCTGATGAACAGAGGAAACAAAACTCATTTTGTTTTCTAGAAGAAATATTTTCAATACTCTGAAGACAGCAGGTTGCTGGGTTATGCATTAATGTTAGCCTGAAAACTTACCTTAAACTCTTGCAAAGTGGAAATCATGGGAACCTGTTGATAAAGATCGATGTTCCAGCTTTAGACATAATCTAGTGGCCTCAGAAGTGTGTTCCTGCATTGATCTTTGCAATCTGAAGGGTGGTTATATGTGTGTTTCTTCTACTCCCAGTTATTTGAAAGCAAGAAGTGGGCTTTGAGAAATGTTCAGGCAGCCAGAGTAAGTTCATTTATGTCTGAAACATGCTAGCATCCCACTAACAGAGAAAAAGGCTATTTTATTTTTACGGACACCTTCCCACTTTATTACCATACTTTTAAGGTCATTTTTAATGAAACTGAGGAAGAAATAAAGGCCATTTTCTAGTACTGTCTCTATTTATAACAGGGGTGGGAACTATTGACCTTTTATGACCTGGGGAGTTCAGCTCCCAGGATTCCTGAGCCAGCAATGTTGGCTCAGGAATTCTGGGAGTTTAAGTCCATTAGTCATAAAGGAGCCTTATGTCCCCACAAGGAAGCCTCAAAGGTGCGCTGACAATTTTAATAAATGAAAATGAAGGGCACTTGCAATCTAGTTCTTCACTGGAAATATTCTTTCCTGTTGAGAAAGGTGCCATAAGTCCCTTGATCTCCAAAAGGGAAAGAAAAGCAGGGAATCACCTTCATGAATCCTAAAACCATGAATAAACTGAGAAACTTGATGGAATTATTTTTTCTAATACGTAAAAATTGGGCATCTACCTGACTGGTTTGTGATTCATTGCTATCTTGGATTAGGGATGGCTTTACAATAGTTGTTTGGCTAGTTTTTGTTATTTTCCTCTTTTGTGGTGCCTTACTAAATATAGAGGTCCAGTTTGCTATATGCATCTTGTTTTGTTTAGTTTTTAGTTTGTCACTGATGGGAAACTATAAGGACTAGAGCATACTAGAGCATAAAGGACTTTTTTTACATTATTTATGGTAGTATACTGGCAATCAAACATTCATAGCATTCAAACCAGACCTGTCCTTATCAAAACTCCAATGGAATCCTTCCACTGTAGCTGTCTTCCATTGTCTCCAAGCAAAACTCCAGGAATGTAATTCAAGACTGACTTCCTCATTCCAATTTCTTTGATTTTGAGCTTCAGCTCCTCTGATGTACAGTTTGTTTATGCAGCTTACAGGTCTGCCTGTGAATCTGCAAACATACAAACAAGAAAACAAGCATTTAAATTCTGCCATTTGTCAGAAAATGATAGGTGCCTAAACTGAACAATATATCTATATTATATATATTACTACCATCGTGTCTAATTTTGCATAAATGTTTGAAGAATCATCATTGTGTTTTTCTCTAAAGAAACTGACATTCATTTGCGAGTTCAGAAATAAAAATATATCTATGTGTATATAAATATACACACAAAGGAAACATCTAATCTGTGAAATAAGCAAATATGGAAGATCAACTAGTTGTCAATGATGCAGACGTATATGTATCTTTAAATATAATCTGTTTGTCTTTGTTGAAATTTTATGCCTATAGCTCTAGACAGGTTTTAAAAAACAATTTTCTATTATTACTACCTAACTACCTACCCATTTCCTGGCTGTATTCACTATCTGTGAAATCAGGGTTTTTTAAAAATACTAATTTATGTTGAATTTCCTTTGCTATTTTGTTATTCTTTTGCCAATGTAATAAAAATCCAAATATCTCCGTTGCCTATATAGATTTCAGTGGGTAGGACTGATCCCCTCCATTTCAAACAGAAATAATGCAAGATCCACTTAAAGAACTTAGGATCTACTCCTTCTCAACAGAGATTCATGTTAAACTAATATTACTTAATATTTAAAACTGTTACTTGTTCAGTTTTACAGAGCACTTTCTCCAAAAGTACATGAAAGCTATTTAATTCCCATTGTCAGTTGTTGCCCATAGATTTGTTTTCAAGAACCAGTAAGACATTTGTTTGGAATGCCATCTAGTTCAACCCTTGGTTTCATGCCGGAAATGCAAAGCTAAAGCATCTGAAACAGATGGCTGTCTAGACTCTTCTTGAAGGCTTCTAATGATAATGCTGTTGTTATGCTCTGCGCATGGGCGCAAGAAGTGGAGATGACGATGAACAGTGAACTTCAACTCTTTATTTAACATTGTGGAACAGAGCAAAAACTACGGCAGCAATAGCCCTTTTTATAGGCAAACTGCCGATCAAACAACCAATAAGAAACGGGAAGCGTTAGCTCCTTTAACCAATGAAAGAGGCCCACTAATAGCCAATCAGATTATCCTGAATGGACCAATCAGATGTCGCTATTATTGGCCAATCAGAAGTGCAGGGCCAGAACCCTGCACTTTTCTAAAGGTTTTAATAATCTTTATTTAAGCACTTTTATTAATTCACAACACCCCTTCCCCCCGGGTTCCGTTTAAGGGGTGCGGTGACGTAATCTTTGAGGTAGGCAGGTTGTTTAGATTGTCTGTTAGATTTTCACTGTCCCCCTGGTACTTGTTTATAATTTTGTTTGGGCGGGACGTTTTCTGGCGAGTAGGGTGCCTCCGGTCCTTCATTTAAAAACTCGGTGCCGCTAATGTCCTCGTTGTCCTCTAGCAGCCTTTGCGGGCTTGCCTCTGATGAGGTGTCTCTTTGAGGCAAGTCCACCACCCTCTCTGATCCTTCTTTATGCGTTAAGTCCAAATGCTCACTTCTTCCACTTGTGCTTTCTGCCATTTCAAACTCTGTCTCCTCATCATCTCCTCCCCCCTCAGCTTGGAAGTTACCGGAGTCGCAGAAACGAGGTTGCAGCTTTGAACGCAGCTGATCAATATGGCGCTTCCATATTCTTCCGTTGTGACTTTTTACTCGGTATGACCTGGGTCCTGTGACTTGGATAACAGTTGCATCGACCCACAAAGGATCGCCAGAAAAGTTTCTAGCGAAGACTAAGTCGCCGATCTGGAATTCGCGGCATTCTACTGGATCCGTGTAGTTTTTCTGGTTCGTACGATGGGTGTAGTCGGTCAAGGTGGGAGTGGAGTTTTCGTCCCATTAACAATTCAGCTGGAGTCTTGTTGGTGACGTTGTGTGGAGTGATGTGTTGAAGAAAGAGTATCCAGTTAATCTTATCCTCGATATCGCCATAGTCCATTTTATGTAGGGTCTTTTTGACAAATTGTACCATGCGCTCAGCTCTTCCATTGGCTGCAGGATGCGCCGGCGAAGTTAACGCATGGCGAATACCACAGTCCGCCAAATACTGTTCAAAAGAAAGTGCGGTAAGCTGGGGGCCGTTGTTGGACACCAGAACGTCTGGCAGTCCAAGGGTTGCAAATAATCTGTCCAATTTTCTGATGATGGATTCGGTTGTGGTACTTTTCATTTCATGGATTTCAAGCAAGTTTGAGTAAGCATCCACCGTTACTAGGAATGTGTGTCCTTTAGTAGGTCCCGCAAAGTCAATATGAATATGGGACCATGGTCCCCTGGGTGTTTCCCACTCTGTTGGGGTTGCTTTTGGTGAGGCATTGCTAACTTCCTGGCATTTGCAACAAGTCTTTACCCAGGCCTCGATTTGCTTGTTGATACCCGGCCACGATGTGTAGCTTCGTGCGAGTGCCTTCATGCGCACGATGCCGGGGTGGCCTTCATGCAAGGTTTTCAATACTGCTTGTTGCAGCTGCTCTGGGACGATGACTCTATCCCCCCAAATTATGCAGCCTTTCTGGGAAAACAGTTCCATCTGTCGATTCTTGAAAGGACTGAAGTTGTCAGGGATTTGATCCAATGGCCATCCTTGCTCGACCCAGCTAAGAACTCGTGCCAAAACGGGATCGCGTTTGGTTTCGATCACGATATCTCAAGTTGTCAGTGGTGGTGATTGAAGTGTCTCAATCTGGAGCATTGTGACGGTTGGAGCTGGGTCGTCAATGGTTTCCGGAAGTGGTGCACAGCTTAGTGCGTCAGCGTGGGGGATGGCTTTCCCCGGGCGGTGTTGCAGCTTATAATTATATGCAGCCAAGAATTCCGACCAGCGAGTCATTCTGGGAGATAATATATAAGGGGTTGGCTTGTCCCCCGCTATAATCTCCAGCAAAGGTTTGTGGTCGGTAACTACAGTAAAAACTCACCCATAAATATATTCATGAAATCGTTTAACAGCAGAAATGACAGCAAGAGCCTCTTTATCGATTTGACTATAGTAACGTTCAGCTTTTGATAGCGTTTTTGAAAAGTAGGCAATAGGGGCTTCACTACTGTTTGGTAACACATGGCTCAAAATGGCACCCACTCTGAATGGTGATGCATCACATGCAATCGTAAAAGGCAAAGTCTCATTATACTGCATCAAAACAGCGTCTGAAGTCAATAAGTTTTTTACTTGTTGGAACGCGTGTTCCTCTCGGTGTCCCCAGACCCAGGTTGCCTTTTTGTCCAACAGACAATGTAGGAGCTCGGCTACGGTTGCTTTGTGGGGCAGGAACACGTTGTAAAAATTGATAAGGCCCAGGAAAGCTTGGAGATCAGTCTTATTTCTCGGTTTTGGGGCGTTTTTGATTGCCCTTAGCTTGCTATCAGTGGGGTGAATGCCTTGTTTATCAATTAAGTACCCGAAAAATTCTACTTTATCCGGACACAGTTGACACTTAATTTTTTTTACTTTAAGGCCAGAGTCTTGAAATTTCTGGAGAACTAACCTCAGGCACTCCCTTAGTATTTCTCTAGTCGGAGCAGCAATTAAAACATCATCAAAATAAGGTACAACCCCTTTTATACCCTGTAGTAGTCTCTCCATCAAGCTCTGAAAAATTCCTGGTGCCACGCTAACTCCGAATTGGAGTCGGTTGCACTTAAATGCACCTCGGTGTGTAACGATCGTTTGTGCCTCTGCCGTTTTTTTTATCTACAGGCAGTTGTTGGTATGCCTGTGCTAAATCCAATTTAGCAAAGACTTTTCCGCCCCCCCCCAGGGAATGGAGAAGGTGTTGTAACACCAGTACCGGGTAAGCATTCTGCTGAAGGGCATGATTCAGGGTGGCTCGGTAGTCCCCACAAATTCTTAATGATCCATCTGGCTTGATGGGTGTTACAATTGGGGTTTCCCAGGGAGTGTGGTCGGTTGGTTCTAACACACCCTGGGCCATTAATTTATCAAGCTGCTCATCAATCTTTGGTTTAAGGGCAAATGGAACTCGACGAGGCTTAAGGCAGATGGGAGCTACTTCGGGGTTAAAGTTAAATGATATCGGGGTCCCCTTGTACTCGCCTAATTTATCTGTAAAGACGTCCTGGAACTCCCGTACGATGGCCTCTTCCCAGTCATTGCTGTTGGTTCAGTGAATGCCGGCTACTTCAATTTCAAGTGGGGCGAACCATTGGAGGCCTAACAAACTAGGCCGATCCCTGTCGATTACAGTTAGCGGTAGGGATGCAGTATGATTTTTAAATGAAACACGGACTTTGCTGGATCCAACGACTGGAATTTGATTTCCCTGATAGTCCTTAAGTATGATTCTTTGGAATCTGAGGTCTTGCCGCCGGATGGTGGGAATTAATTGTTTAAGGGTCTTCCAGGAAACCATCGAGAGGGACGATCCTGAATTGACTTCCATCATGCAGGGTTGGTTTTCGATGGCGACCTTCACCCGGATTTTCTTGCCATCTAATGATGAGGCGTGACCAATCGTAATGGTTTGGTGTGCCTCTTCTCGTTTCGTTGACTGGGCTGGTGGTTTGTTTCTGTAGGAGTGGTTGTTCCATTGATGGGTTAAGTATTCCCAATTCACAGGATGACTTCCTGTGGGCTGGCGGTAGTTGGTCTCCCTCTGAGGTGGGTCGGATCCTTCTTGCTTCTACAGACTCTTATGTGACCTCTTTTCCCGCACACATGGCAGAGTGTGTTGAGGAATTTGCAGTCTGATCGTGGGTGGTTTGCCCCACAACCAGCGCATTGGTACTGCACTCTCTGGTTACATTGATGGCGTTGGTCTCGTTCAGACTGGAGCCGGA
This sequence comes from Hydrophis major, assembly GCA_033807585.1. NCBI lineage: Eukaryota > Metazoa > Chordata > Lepidosauria > Squamata > Elapidae > Hydrophis > Hydrophis major. Next base: position 352,345,593 of record CM066328.1, read on the forward strand.
TGACCTCTTCTTCATCACTTTCTGATGATGATTTGAGGTCCTCGTGGTGGGCTGTCATTGCCTGTCCTTCCAGGTGAGGTGAGATTTCGCCGGCAAGTTGGTGGAGCGGGGCGTGGGTGCGGCGCATTCAGGCAGCCAACTTCCTGGTTGCTTCTGCTGCAGTAGCATCAGCAATGGCATCTGTAAGGCTAATGTCGCCTTTTGCCATCAGCTTACTTTGTGTGCCTAGCGCATCTAATCCCAGAACTATTCGGTCTCTCAGGGCCTCTTCAAGGTCAGCGAACCCGCAGAGGCCTCCCAAATTCCAGAGATCAGCAATGAAATCTGCAACACTTTCTCCCTTCCGCTGGTCTCTCTGATAAAATTCATGCCTTCGAACAAGCGTTGGTACGGTTGGTGCGTAGTGGGCCGTAGAAGGGGCTCAAGGACATCCCAGTCCATGGACTTCACCTCAGCCGGTTTGGCTAGTTCCTTGGCCATCTTAAACACGGTCGGCCCGCAGTGAGTTAGGAATACTGCTCGCTACTTTCCGGTGGTGGCATCCTTCAAGTTGTTGGTCTCCAGAAACATCTGGAATCGGTCCATATATGAGTCCCAGTCTTCTTGTGCCGGGTCGAATGCAGCGGGTGGTATGACGCTGCTAGACATGGTTCAGCCTTTGGTGTGACTTCAGCCACATGCTCTGTTTAGCGCTCTGTAGTGTTCAGTCAGCTCTGATGTCTCCAAATCCCATCCTCGTTGCCAGTGTTATGTTCTGCACATGGGCGCAAGAAGTGGAGACGAGACAATGAACAGTGAACTTCAACTCTTTAACATTGTGGAACAGAGCAAAAACTATGGCAGCAATAGCCCTTTTTATAGGCAAGCTGCCGATCAAACAACCAATAAGAAACGGGAAGCGTTAGCTCCCTTAACCAATGAAAGAGGCCCGCTAATAGCCAATCAGATTATCCTGAATGGACCAATCAGATGTCGCTATTATCGGCCAATCAGAAGTGCAGGGCCAGAACCCTGCACTTTTCTAAATGTTTTAATAATCTTTATTTAAGTACTTTTATTAATTCACAACAGCTGTCATGTAAGTAATTATTAGCATTGCTCTGGGGCAACAGCAGAATGAAAGAATTTACTTCTCTTTTGGAGCTGTGAGATCATCTGCCCTTGATTTTTTTTATAAGGCTTCTTTAAAATAAGAGCCAAGGAAGGCACAGTTTTCGACACCAGGTCAACTCACTATGGTATAATTATTTTATTTATTTATAGGATTTATAGGATTGCCTGTTTCATATGATGACTCTCCATGCAATCCATAAAAATATAGTTTCAAAATAAAATTACTCTTCCCCTCCAATGCTAGACCAATCATTCTAGCACCTCAAACCTTCATGCTAATCCATTGCTTGGGGGAAAAGACAAGTCTTTATAACCCACAGAAAGATAAAAGGATGGGAATCACTAAGATCTCAGATGGAAAGCTGTTACAAAGGGCTGGGTGGTCACCAAAAATCCATGTCTCTGAGGTCCCAACAAATGCAAACATTTAAGGGAGCACACCTATCCTTTAACCTGGTAGGAGAGGCAGATAGCCTCTGGGAGAGGCAGTCCTGCAAGCAACCTGGTTCTGTGCCATGTTAAACCTGATAACAGGCACCTTGAATTGCATCCAGAAGCAATGGAAGCCAGTGCAGCTCACACAGCACTCTTGTTATTCAGGGGAACCATTATTCTGTCCCATTCCACCACCATCCCAGACTTGGGGCTTTGTCAACTCCAAATATATACCCCAGGATTCCCCAGGATTCACTCCCGAACAGGAATTCTCCCATCTGGAAATCCAAAGCAAGTTCCTAAAGTTCCCTCACCAGGTTCAGAGTCCAAAAGACAAGTCCAAACAAAAATCCAAGTTCAAGATTCAAGAAGCAAGGCCTAAGTCTGAAAAGCAACATCCAAGTCCTTTAGCAGCTTCAAGGTTTTAGTCCATGGCAAGAATCATGATGGCTGAAGGAAAGCAGGCAAGAAACTGATAAATTGTTTCAATGATCCATGTGCTGTGCTAAATATCAGGAGAGGTGAGGCATCATGAGTAGCTTCATTGACCTGCTTTTGCCCACCTCCTCTCAGTCCTGGGTGTTAGGAATAACAAGGTTACCTAACGTAGTTTGGGTAAAATAAACTATGATTGTAAGTTAAAGTGTGTGTCACTTTAAACAGCAAAGCATGTAATTTTGGGTGCGGCTGTAAAACCGCCATAAGAGGGAGCAAGAGAACTTGATTGATTGCCTGGCTTACTGAATTGCTTGCTGACAATGATGGCTCCTCCTGCTGCTGTTTTTGTTGAAGAGAGAAAGGAGGTTTGAACTTCTTCATATCTCTACTGTGAGAAGATTTATTACTGAACTGATATTTGTAAGTTTACTGACCTCTTTTTCGACACTGGACTTTGCAACTGAATAATCCCCGGACAGACTGAACTAGTGTATGATATATGGACTGTTTTGACTATGCTAAAACTCTTACTGGAATAAACTATTTAACTAACACAGTGTATCTGTTTTACTGAGTGTAAGCTACAAAAACGTTTATCTCACATATTTTGCCTGCTTGCCTGACTGCCGTGCAGATTCTGCTTGGGTGTATCCCTAACACTGGGCATTCATGAATCAGATGGAAGAGGCAATTCCTCCTCATCCTTGCTGACCAGTTGCAGCTGTGCACCTTCTCCCCACTGCTTTTCCAATGGGGCCTCTGTTCTCTTGAGCTATAGCTGCATCTCTCCTTTTGTTCTGTTATCCAGTCTTTTATCCAGTCACCCCTCCAGTGACCTCTCCATTGAACCTGGCCTCTCCAGTCCTGGCTCAGAGCCTTCAGCAACTTTTTGATGCTCCTTCACATCCTTCTCTAAAGTCCCCAGAGCAAGTTCTTCCTCCCTGGCCTAGCTGGCATCTGAAGCACGTCTGAAGTACGTGCCCACTGAACTGGTTGTTACACCAGTTGAATTGCACCATTGGTAAGTGGTGTATAATTGGTATCATGATTATATTGATATAGTGCCTCTTGCTGGCTGATTACCTTTCCCAACAGCTTCATACACAAGTTAAATAGGAATGGAGAAAGACTTGAACCCTGAGGCAACTAACATAGTGGGAGCCTAGGGCTTGTCAATCATGACTAGAAGGAAGAAAGGAAGTAAAATGTGCATATATTTTGTGGAATATTCTGTGGGAGGAAAGCAGGTTCATCCTTCTCTTTTTGTCCTTCCATGTCCTTCCCATTCTTTAAAGTATGCAGGGAGATGCCAACAAGTTAAGATGGCTGCCTTGACCATGCAATCTACCCTATAATTGAAAAAGAAATGGAAAGTGTTGTGTCCATCGCGGCAAGGAGATCCGGAGTCAGTGACTTAGTTCAGCTCTTTTATTGGTCCCCGGAACCGGTCTGGCTCCGAGGGAAAAACAGCGGCTTTTTATTCTCAAGCCATGGCAGCCGCGGCCAATGACACCGCTTTGAATCTCCCGCGATTCGTTTCCACCAATCGTGGGAGATTCTCAGCGGGCCAATCAGCGCGGCTCGCTACACCAATCGGATTACCCCGCGCTTTGGCCAATCAAACGTGGGGTTTCAAGAATGTAAATGACCGTACAAAACACCCCTCCCCTCTTGGTTTGGTCCTACCTGACGTAGTCCCATAAGTAGGCGGGGCTCCGTACTTGCCTACTGGACCTGCGCAGGTCAGTTGTTGGTTGGCTCCCGGCCGGTTCGGTCGGGTTCTCTGTTTCTCTTGGTCTCGTTGTTGGAACCGTCTGGAAGGCCCTGCCGGGCCGCTTGTCACAACTCCCTCCCGATCTACCCGGGCTGGTTGAGCTGCGGTTTTCACCGCTCCCGCCTGGTCTTTCTGGGCTGGTTGAGCTGGCCTGGCTGCTTCTCCCTGGTGAAGTTTCGGGCTGGCTGCTTTCCGGTGAGTAAAGCTGGTTTCTTTCTCTTGGGTTTTGGTTCTCGGGGTATTCCCTCCCCTCTTGGCTTGTGTTAAGGGGTTCGACTGTGTCTGGTTGCATGTTGGTTGTGTTTCTTTTTTTTAAAACAAATTTTATTGATTTTAAAGACAAACAAACCATCATTAACCATTAAATATATAAAACCTCTTTCCATTATTAATTTTACAAATCAAGTAAAATATTAATTTTACAAATCAAGTAAAATATTATTTTATGCAACATAATTCTGTTTTACAACATTTCAATATAAACATATAGATATCTCTTAACAAATTTCTCATTATTTCTCTTTTCGTATTCAATTTCATTGTTATTATTATTATTTTCTATATTTATCCAATTTATAATCATCATCTTCATTCCTCTCTGACTTGATTACCATTATTCTCATCCAACATTCCTCCAAGGTTTTATTAATTCTCAAACAAAACATAGACACACAAAACACAAAAATATAAAACTTCTTTTAAGAAAGTAGTTTGGCCCCAGATTACCTCTCTTTGTATGGATTTCAATTAAATTCGTGCTCATCTTGTATACCATTACCTATCTTATTTACCATTCTATATCTTCTATATAACTTCTCCCCACTTTTCATTCTTCTTATTTCTATTTTATTTAATTCATTTTAATTTAAATCATTATATTTGTATTTTTTGTCCATTCTTTCCAGATTATCCATTTATCTCATTCCCTATAGTAAAAAAAAAAAAAAAAAAATTTCTCCTGAAATCACTGATCAGAGTATGATGCCTTTCTATCCTCCCCCTAAATTAATATTTAAAATAACACCTGATACCCAATCTGATTCTGCTTAGTACATTCTACCTAATAACCTTTAAAGAGAAAAAATAATAAATTCATAATAATTAATATAATTAGATAATAAATCTAAATATTAAATCTTATAACATTCCGATTGTCTATTTCAAAAAACAAGTGCTAAAATTTTATTAAATTTTAAAATCTATCATTACTAAACATTTCAATATTTTAATCTTTCATTAATTCTTATAACATTATAGTTTTCTATTTCTAATACATAATACCATCTTATGTACCTTGCAGAATCTTCTTTTTTAAAGAAATTATACCTTACCCTTTATCCCTAAAAAAAAATCCTTTTTTCCCATCTTGTTCCATACCTTTGTGGCTTTTCCCTTCCTTTCTTATCCCCCCTGGCCTTTTTACCTCCCCCTCTACTAACCTCCGCCTTTTTAGCTTTCCTTCTCTGTTGTAATCCTTTCTCCTTTTGCTCAGTAACATTGAGTTGGTTTTGCATCTTATTTTTTCCTTTCTTAAATGTTTTTTTAAGTCTTAAGTCCTTCATTTTCCTTCCTTTCTTTCTCCTTTCTCTCTTAGTTAATTTTTTAGATTCACTGAAGATGGTGTCTTCTTCTTCTTCTTCTTCTTCTTCTTCTTCTTCTTCTTCTTCTTCTTCTTCTTCTTCTTCTTCTTCTTCTTCTTCTTCTTCTTCTTCTTCTTCTTCTTCTTCTTCTCCTTCTATTTCCTCCATCTGTTGTTGTGTTTGCTGATAAATAGCAAGCGCCATTTCTAAAGAAAGGAAAGCTTCTTTCACAGCATCCTTACTTTCTTGATATTCCTTTCTAAGTTCATCATCAGATAAAGTCATTCTTTGTTCTTCTTAGAGCAACCAAAATATTTCAAAAGTTAAAACAATTCCTCAAAATCCCAGAGACATCAATCAGTCCAAACAACGCATAAAGTTCTCACTTTCTCTTCCTGGGGTGATATCAGTAAAAGGGAAAAGAAAAAAAGCCCAATCTGTATTTTACAGTCTTGTTGCAATCAATTTCTAGTCTCTCCTCCAGCAAAATCTTAATATGTATATTTTTTTGTCCTCTCCCTTCCCACTCAGAACAAGAAGCCAAGTTTTTACCTTTTATAAAAAACAACAGGTTTCTCAATGGCCATTTGTTGATTCCATAGGGAAGGAGGGTGAACTTTCCTTTCAGCACCTCAATTTTGCTGTTTGAAATCCTCCTCTGGAAACCAAGTATTTTTCAAAAAGTCATAGTTCTCAGGATTAAACGCCTCTTAAAGTCCTGGATCAGCCAAAAAACTTTCTCTTCAAAACTTTCTCCCCTCTTCCTCCTGCTCAGTCTTACCCAGCTGCCGGCTTCTTTTTTTTTTTTTTTTTGAACAAATTTTATTAATTTTACAAAAAAAAACAATACACAATCCAGGCATAACAACTTGAAGAATTTTTTCTAAAAATAATAATAATAATAATTAAAGAAGAAAGCCAATAGAACATAACTCCAAATTGTAATATCAATATTTACATTATCTATTTAACTTCATATCTTATCCAAACTTCTCCTTTTATCCAAATTATATTTCTTGCTTATTAAAATTTTATTGCCTTTCATAAACATACAAAACACAAAACATAAACAAAACTAAAACATCTTTTCTGAAGGCTGCCTGATCCCGGGCTTGAAACTCTTCACACAGACACAAATTCAAACATCATATTCACTTTATATATCCTTCCATATCTTATTATCATTTTCTTTTTTATATATATAAACCAATTTTATCAGTTTTACAAAAACAGTGCATAAACAATCAAGGCATAACAGCTTATAAATTCTTTCCTAAAAAAATAATAATAATTAAAGAACAAACCAATACTTTATCTATTTAACTTCATATCTTATTCCAGCTTCTCCTTTTCATCCAAATTATTTTTTATTGATTAAAATGTTATTGCCTTTTATCAATATACAAAAAAAAAAAAAATAACAAAACCTTTATATATCCTTCCAAATCTTATTTCCATTTTCAATAACATTCTTTGTCTGTTCTATTTCCAACTATCCATTCATCTTTTTTCTTTTACTATACTTCTCCTATACACTAACTGGAGTGACACCTTTAACTCATTTCCCTAACTTAAAAGTACTTCATATAACAATTTTTCTTGGGGTTCTGTTTAAAAGATTCTAAAATTACACAATAAATTTTATACTCTAAATAAAAAACACAATCTTATGTACCCTCCAGAATCCCTCTTTTATCCTAAATTAAATTCACCCATTGTCTCTGAATAAACTTTTTTTCTTTAGATCTTGCTTCCCCTCATTGAGGCTTCTCCTCCCCCCCTTTCTCTCTTGCTTATTCTTCTCCTTGCCCTTTTTACCCCTTTGTCTTTCCTCCTCCCTTTTCTTACTCCCTTTCCTTTGCTTTCTAACCTTGCCTCCACCTTTCCGCTCATTTTTCTCTTCTTTGGTTGTTTTTATAATTCTTAAAATCCCCTTTTTCTTATCCTTTTTCTCCTCCTCCCCGGAAAGAACCCATTGTTCATTAAAGATGGCTTCTTCTTCTTCTTTGTCCCAGTCCTTCTGCTGTGTAGTCAACTTTTCATAAGTACATAATGCCATTTCTAAGAATTGAAACAAACTGCCCAAAGTATCTTCTTTTTTATATTTTTGATATTCAGTCTTTAGTTCATCCACAAGCGATGCCATCATGAAAAGAGAAACTTTTCCCAAAACAACCACAAATATTTTTAATCAAGAATAATTCAAAAAAAAAAAATTCCAAAAATTAATACTTTTCTTCCTTCTTCTCTTTCTCTTTCTGGGGTTAATGTTTAATCAAAGAGGTCCAATTACCATATGTCTTTATTCTAGCCAATCTCCTCCTTTTTCAGCTTCTGCTCCAATTTTTTTTCCTCTCCCTTCCCACTTGCAATATCAATTTTAAATAATCAGAAATCCATACCTCCAACAAGGGTTTTCCAATTTCTTAAGTTTTTCAATGTCCAAAAACCCTTTTGTCCCTTAGCTTCAACTCTCAAAACAATTCACTTTCAATGTCCAGTATATCCAAACATATCTGCTGTTTCCATGGGGTGGGAGAGTGAAGAAAAAAAAAAAAGTTCCCTTTAACAGCTTCTCCGCCGCTTTCGATCTTCTTAGGGATACAGTGTATCCTCCAGCAATTCAGACAGCTCAGTTCCAGCCAATTTGCAAGATGTTACTTGACCCGGCTCAGACAGCACTTTCACTCCTTACTTCCTCCAGCACAATCTTACCCGGTTGCTGGCTTCTTCGTGGCGGCCATTGCTGACCGCCGCTCCACCGCCTTGGGAAAAAGGGGTTTTTCCGGAGGGGGAGGGGGTCTGCGACACCCCCAACCCCCTGTCCGACTCCCCTCTCTCTTCAGCTGTCCCTACAGGGCAGCCATATCCCCCTGACCCATCTGGATCGGGGGTACCTCGGCGGCTAGCACAGCAGGAATCGCAAGCTGTTGCGAATTCCTGCTGCCCCGAAGCCATGCGAAACCGGAAACCCCCCAGCTGCCGGCTTCTTTGTGGCGGCCATTACAGACCGCTGCTTGACCGCCTTGAGAAAAGGGGGTTTTGCCGGCTGGGGAGGGGGTCTGCAACACCCCCAAACCCCTCACCAGCTCCCCCTATCTTCGGCTGCCTCTGCGGGGCAGCCTTAGCCTCCAAACCTCTCCAGATCGGAGGCACCAAAACGGCTAGTACGGCAGGGATCGCGCAGGATTGCGGAACCCTGCCGCTGGCGAAGCCGACAAACCAGAATTTTCCCGTGTCGGTTTTGTTTCTTATGGCCGTTCTTGATCTTCTTTGGTCGATGTGGCATTTCCATGCTTGTCCGTCGGTTGTTTGCAGCCGGTACGAGCGGGGACCTGTCAGTTGGGTTATGGTTGCTGGTACTCACAGTGGGTCTCCGGTTAGGTTCTTTGCGTAGATGGCGTCGCCTGGCGCAAAGGACTGGTGCTTACTGGAGGAGTTTGGGGGGTTTTCTGGGTTGTATGTGGGGTGCAGTCTGTCAAGTGGGGACCTTAATTTTCTCCTCATTAGCAGCTCTGCCGGGCTTTTGTTTGTTGTTGTGTTTGGGGTTATATGTTGTATAAAAAGCATTTTATTTATTTTTTCTTGGATTTCCCCGTGTTCGATTTTTTGGATGGTTTTTTTTGTGAATTGAACCATCAATTCTGCCCTTCCATTTGCCGCGGGATGTGCCGGAGCTGTCAATGCGTGTCGTATGCCCCGTTCCGCTAGGAATTTTTCAAATTCTAGTGAGGTGAATTGGGGCCCGTTGTCCGACATGATGACGTCTGGGAAGCTGTGGGTTGTGAATAGCTTGCTAAGTTCCTTGGTCACGGCCTCCATGGTGGTGGTTTTCATGTTGCTTACCTCCAACCAGTTGGAGTAAGCATCTACCGTTACAAGGAATGTATGTCCCTTAGTGGGCCCTGCAAAATATATGTGGATCCTGGACCATGGTCCCCTGGGGGTTTCCCATTCCAGGATCGGTGCTGCAGGAGGGCTTGGTCTGGTTTCTTGGCAGTGTTGACACCTTGCCACCCAGGCCTCAATTTGCTTGTCCATCCCTGGCCACCAAGCGTAACTTCTGGCCAGGGCTTTCGTTCTAACTATGCCCAGGTGCCCCTCATGTAACAAACGCAATACCTTCCCTTGTAGTTTTTCTGGAATAACAACCCTATCCCCCCACAGTACACACCCTTTTTGTAGTGAGAGTTCTGTTTGCCGGTTCTGGAATGTTTTGAATGCTTCATTGTTGTCCTTTTCCGGCCACCCTTTTTCTACCCAATGTAACACCCGTGCCAGATGTTTGTCTTTATTAGTTTCTCGGACAATGTCTGACGCAGTTATGGGTAGATTGGGCAGAGTCTCTATGCTGAGGGTGCTCGTCGTGGGTGCTGGGTCGATGTCTAGGTCGGGTAATGGCGAGCGGCTCAAAGCGTCTGTGTGGGTGATAGTCTTACCGGGTCGGTGTGTGAGCTGGTAGCTGTAGGCGGCAAGGAATTCTGGGAGATAAGATGTTATTGTCATTCTGGGAGATAAGATGTTTGGGGTGGCCCGGTTCCCTTCCAGGATGCCCAGCAACGGTTTGTGGTCTGTGATGATGGTGAACGTGCGGCCGTAGAGGTACTCGTGGAACCTCTTCACTGCTGTGACGATGGCTAGGGCCTCCTTGTCCAGCTGGCTATAGTTCCTCTCTGGTTTGGTGAGTGTCCTCAAGAAGAAAGCGATAGATGCTTCTCTTCCATCCGGGAGTGTATGGCTGAGAACGGCGCCGACGCCGAAGGGTGAGGTGTCGCATGTGATGGCGAGTGGTAGGGTCTCATTGTATTGGATGAGGACGGCATCTGAGGTGAGCAGGTCATTGGTTTTCCTGAAGGTGGCTTCCTCATGTTTCCCCCAAGTCCAGGTGGCCGCCTTGTCCAGGAGCCTATGCAAAGGTTCCGCCGTGGTCGCCTTTTGGGGCAGGAAAACATTGTAAAAATTAAGCAGTCCCAGAAATGCCTGCAGTTCCATTTTATTCCTGGGTGTGGGGGCCTCCTTAATGGCTCTGATTTGTTTGCAGTTGGGTGGATGCCGTGCCAGTCTTGGAGGTACCCCAGGAATTCGACCTGCTCTGTGTAAAGCTGGCATTTTTCTCTCTTCACTTTTAGCCCGGTTTCCTTGAATTTCGTCAGCACCTCCCTTAGCTGACCCTCTAGTTCTAGCTGGTTGGTTGCCGACACCAGCATGTCGTCGAAGTAGTGCACCACCCCCTTAATTCCTTGCAAAAGCCTCTCCATGAGGCTCTGGAAAATTCCAGGTGCCACGCTGACTCCAAACTGGAGTCGGTTACATCGGAACGCTCCCCGGTGGGTGACTATGGTTTGCGCCTCCGTGGTTTCTGCGTCGACCGGCAGCTGTTGGTATGCTTGGGCCAGGTCGAGTTTCGCAAAAACATTGCCTCTCCCCAGTGAGTGTAGAAGGTGCTTCACTACTGGGACGGGGTAGGCGCTTTGTTGTAAGGTGCAATTTAGGGTGGCCTTATAATCCCCGCAGATTCTTACTGACCCATTGGGCTTGACTGGGGTGACTATTGGGGTCTCCCACTGGGCGTGGTCAATTGGTTGTAGGACCCCTTGCTTGACAAGCTTTTCAATTTGCTCGTCTATTTTTGGCCTGAGTGCAAAAGGTACCCACCTTGGTTTTAGGCATCTCGGGGGAATGTTGGGGTCTAGGCTGAAGGAGATGGGGGGCCCTCGGTACTTGCCTAGGGTGCCGTCGAACACTTCCTGGAAGTCCCGTGCCAGTTGCTGTTCCCAATCTGTCTCGTCAATTTGGTTGATGTCCGTGACTTCAATGCCGAGTGGTGCGAACCATTGCAGCCCCAAGAGGCTGGGTCGGTCTCGGTCTACGATCGTCAGGGGAAGTTTTGCTGTGCGGCCCTTGAATGTCACTGTGTGGTTTCCCTGGTAGTCTTTGATGATTAGTCTCTGGTTCTTCAGTCCGTTTTTGTGGATGGTAGGCACCAAGCCTTTGATCTCTTGCCAGGCGACCATGGAGAAATAGGACCTGGAGTCCACCTCCATTTTGCATGGCTCACCTTCGATGCCTACCTCCACGTACACTTTTTGGGCATCAGTGGTTGATGCATGGCTGATGATGACTGTCTGGTGGGTTTCCTCCTTCCGCCAGTTTTTGCCACCTCGTTGGTTCCGCCCGCTCCAGTCCCATCGTCTGTCGGTTTGGCGATCTCTGGCTCTGGGGTGTGTGCTGTCCCATCTCCACTCGCTGTGGTCCCGCCGTCTGGGGCTGTAGGCCTTCCTCAGTCGGCAGACTCGGGTGATGTGACCCTTTTTGTCGCAGTGCCAGCAGACCGCATCGAAGAAACGGCACTTGGCTTGAGGGTGGTCATCTCCGCACCCGGCACATGCGGTCCCCGACTTACGACCCCACTGATTTCGCTGGTCACATCCTGTCTGGAGCTGGTGGATCTCCTCCTCCTCGTCCGTGGTGTCGGAGGTGGAGTGGAATTTGCCATGGTGGGTGGTGGTCTCGTGGTGACCCGTCCTGGGTCAGCGGTCATGGTGCGGTCTCCGGCGTCCAGTCTCCACATGTGGTTTGCCGATTTCTGGGTTGCCTCGGCGGCGGTGGCTTCAGCGATGGCGTTGGTGAGGGCGAGATCACCTTTGACCATCAGTCGACTCTGTAGGACTGGGTCCCGAAGCCTGAGCTCAACACGGTCCCATAGGACCTCGTCCATGTCGGAGAACCCGCACATGCCCCCTAGGTTCCGCAGCTCCGCCACAAAATCGCTGATGCTTTTGCCAGGTCTCTGGTCCCTCCGGTAGAAATTGTGCCTCCTGATGAGGGTGGGCACAGTGGGGGTGTAGTGGTTGCGGAGCAATGGTTCGAGGTCGGCCCAGTCCATCTCCTTGACGTCAGCGGGTTTCGCTAGGGTCTTTGCCATCTTGAACACTACGGGCCCGCAGTTAGTCAGGAAGATGGCTCGTTTCTTCGGCCTGGTGGCGTCCTTCATGTTGCTGCATTTGAGGAACATGAGGAATCTGTCCGTGTATGATTCCCAGTCCTCGCTAGCGGGATTGAAGGGTGTGGGCGGCACGATGCCGGCCATCTCGTCGGTCTTGCTTCCTTCGGACATGTGTTCAATGGGGTTAGCCTCGGGATCCCACCTTCGTCGCCAGTGTCGTGTCCATCACGGCAAGGAGACCCGGAGTCAGTGACTTAGTTTAGCTCTTTTATTGGTCCCCGGAACCGGTCTGGCTCCAAGGGAAAAACAGTGGCTTTTTATTCACAAGACACGGCAGCCGCAGCCAATGGCACCACTTTGAATCTCCCGCGATTCGTTTTTACCAATCGTGGGAGATTCTCAGCGGGCCAATCAGCGCGACTCGCTAGACCAATCGGATTACCCCGCGCTTTGGCCAATCAAACGTGGGGTTTCAAGAATGTAAATGACCGTACAGAACAGAAAGAGTGATCTAAGGATGATTCTATTTCAAATATAACACATTTTCTTTTAAAGACATGAGACCAGGTATCAGTAAAATATTCTACTATTATGATAAACCATTTTTTTCATTGGTGTTCAGCAAAAGGAGCACAACTCATCCGGCTGTCTGCTGGGCTGGTTTTGGAAGGCGCTAGTCTTCAAATAGATACATTGATGTCACACATATCACTTGCATGTCTTACAGTACAAGCTAGCTATGATCCCAAGTGAGGTTACAGCTGCAGTATTGTAGACCTATGTGTTATGAAATTTAATGGTGACCTAATCCATACTTGCAAAGGCCAGAATATTATTAACTGAAACCCGTACACTTTGATGTCAATTTTAATGTTTTTTTAAAATTTTTTATTTTAGTATTGCATTAAGCAATAGAGGGCGCTCACTTTCTTAAATATCTTGTTCCACTGAAGTTTTCTTTAAGAATATTATTAACTTTCAAACAGTCCATTTTTTGAGGTAATCCTGAGTGAAAAGCTTTATTTTAAACAAAGTTTTCTTTGGCTCTATAAAAGTTTTTCTTTAACAAATTAAAACATATTTGTGTTCCTGTTCCTGCACCCAGAAGTATTTTTGTAGAAAGAATCAATCTTGTCTTTCTGATACCTCCTCTTTTTAAATATTCTCTTTTCCCACTTCATAAAGCAGCCCATTAACTCTGTAACTCATGAACATTGACTTTATTACATGGCAAAATAAAATTTTAGATTGAATTCCAATCTGTATTCTATTTTTTTTCCCATTGCTTGCTAATATAGCACTATATTTTGATTCCATTGGTGCAGTAAGTCAGGGAACAGATCATTTTAATTAAAGAAGCTTTTTTTCTGAGTTACTCACAAATCATTTTCAACCTGTTGATGTGAAATCCATGAATCACTGGAACTGTGATGTTTCATTTAGAAAACAGATTTGGAAGGTATTTATTTTACTCATAAAAATAACAAATGCCATTATCTGCCCACATTTGGTTGCTTTGCTAAGTTATTGGTTCAGTTCAAATGTCAGATTTATCTCTGTGTGGTAGGAGGTCACAAAGAATTTAAGCACCAAGTATTTATGTGATAAGTTTGTTAAACATTGTTGCTTGCCATGGTAGGAAGCAAGGTCTGGTGATGTGTTAAGTATGGAGCATGGGCGAGAAAGAATGGAGATGAGCCTCTGGAACGGTGAACTTCAACTCTTTATTTACATAGTAACTGCTCAAACTCAATGGCAGTTATAGCCCTCCTTATATAGGCAACCCAATAACTATTAACCAATAACAATCTAGGAGCGCTAGCTCCCTTAACCAATAAGAACGCTCTGTTAATGGCCAATCAGATTCCCCAGAATGGGCCAATCCAATCCTGCCGTTAACAGCCAATCAGAAGTGCAGGGCCAGAACCCTGCACTTGACTCCAAGCTTAAGATATCTTTATTAAGGCCTATGCATTCACAACACCCCTTCCCCCTGGCTTCTGTTTACAGGGCACAATTAAATAGTCCTTTAGGTAGGACGGTTGCTTTACTAGTCTTTTTGATTTTCGCTGTGTGTTTTGCATTTGGCTGCAATCTTGCTGAGGTAGATCGTTGTTTGTCGACGGGTTTGCCTCTGGTTCAGAGTTCACATTTCCATCGTCACCAATATCTTCGGCAACTCCCTGAGGTGAATCTATTCCCTTCTCTAGTTCCAATTCCTGTGTCTCTATTCTGCCATCGTTCCCTTCGAATGGGTTTTCTTCTAATTGAAATTCGTCTTCTTCCGTATCTCCCCCCCCTCAGTTTGGTCATAAGGGAGTTCAGAATTGCCCGACTGGAGCCGTGATCGTAATTGATCGATATGGTGTTTCCATAGTCTGTCGTCAAGGCATTGTACAAGGTAGGATCTCGGGCCGGTTACATGAACTACTGTCACCTCTACACACAGCGGATCACCCGATAGGTTTTTTGCATATACCAAATCTCCAGCTATTATCCCCAATAACGGTTTATGGTCAGTCACGATAGTAAAAGCCCGGCCATACATGTACTCGTGAAATCTTTTAATGGCCGATACAATTGCAAGGACTTCTTTATCGATTTGGCCATAATTTCGCTCAGTTTTTGAAAGTGTCTTTGAAAAATATGCAACAGGAGCTTTGTTACCATTAGGCAGTACATGGCTCAGAATGGCGCCCACTCCGAAGGGCGAAGCATCACATGTGATATTTAACGGCAAAGTCTCATTGTACTGCATGAGTACAGAGTCAGAAGTCAGTAGTTTTTTTACATTATGGAACGCCTGTTCTTCTTTATGACCCCATAACCAATTTGCTTTCTTGTCTAGCAAACGATGTAACGGCTCAGCGACTGTTGCTTTATGTGGTAGAAATACATTATAAAAGTTGATGAGGCCGAGGAACGCCTGGAGATCGGCCTTGTTCCGAGGCCTGGGAGCGTTTTTTATTGCTCTTAATTTACTGTTGGTAGGATGAATACCCTGACTGTCAATTAGGTACCCTAAAAACTCAACACTATCTGTACACAATTTACACTTATTCTTTTTCACCTTAAGACCGGCGTCTTGGAATTTTTCTTCTCGCTGCAAAACTTGGTTTCTGTAGGAGTAGTTTACTGGTTCTCGCCTTACAGGATGGTTTCCTGTTGATTGGCGATAGTTAGCCTCTTTTGAGGCCTGGCCAGGTCCTTGTAAACTTCGGCAAACCCATCCGATGTGGCTTCTCTTCCCGCACTCATGGCAGAGCGCGTCGCGGAATTTGCATTTGGACCTGGCATGGTTGGCTCCACAGCCAGTGCAAGGGCGTAGGGACTTCGGGTGGTGGTCCTGGTCGGACCGCAGTCGATGGACCTCTTCTTCGTTGCTATCTGATGATGAAGAGAGGTCCTCGTGGTGTGTCGTTGAAAGCTGCCCTTCTGACTTGGGTAAAATTTCGCTTGTCGGTTGGTGTACCGGAGCGCGGTTGCGGCGTAATTGTACAGCCGACTTCCTGGTTGCTTTGGCGATGGCATCGGCAAAGCTAATGTCGCCTTTTGCCATCAGCTTGCTTTGCACGCCTGGTGCATCTAATCCCAGAACTATTCGATCTCTCAGTGCCTCTTCCAAATTGGCGAATCCGCAGAGGCCTCCCAGGTTTCGGAGGTCTGCTATGAAGTCGGCAACGCTTTCTCCTTTTCACTGGTTTCTCTGATAGAACTCGTGCCGTCTCACGAGCGTGGGCACGGTCGGTGCGTAATGAGCTCTTAGTAGGGGTTTGAGGTCGTCCCAGTCCATCGTCTTCACTTCGGTAGGTTTGGCTAGTGCTTTAGCCATCTTAAATACGGTTGGACCGCAATGCGTTAGAAATACCGCCCGTTTCTTCCCGGCTGTGGCCTCCTTTAAATTGTTAGTTTCCAAAAACATTTGAAAAGATCCATGTAGGACTCCCAGTCCTCTTGCACTGGATCGAACGGAGCAGGTGGAATGACGCCGCCGGACATGCTTCCGTCGTGTAGCGCTGTCAGCCACGTGCTCGGTGTTTCTTCTTAGTTCAGTCGGCTCAGACATCTCCGCATCCCACCTTCATCGCCAGTGTTAAGTATGGAGCATGGGCGAGAAAGAATGGAGACGAGCCTCTGGAACGGTGAACTTCAACTCTTTATTTACATTGTGACTGCTCAAACTCAATGGCAGTTATAGCCCTCCTTACATAGGCAACCCAATAACTATTAACCAATAACAATCTAGGAGCGCTAGCTCCCTTAACCAATAAGAACGCTCCGTTAATGGCCAATCGGATTCCCCAGAACGGGCCAATCCGATCCTGCCATTAACAGCCAATCAGAAGTGCAGGGCCAGAACCCTGCACTTGACTGCAAGCTTAAGATATCTTTATTAAGGCCTATGCATTCACAACATGATGAGTGATCATACAATAAATGTTAATGTATTATCATTGCTAAAATGTTGGAGAATTAATTAAGGCTAAGGCTATGATTGGTATTGCTTTTCATTAGTCCCTGCAAACTTATCAGGTGGCAAACTGTAAAGGAGGTAAATTATTAATTGAATTATCTTATAAAAAATAAAATAAACAGGACAGGATCTGGGACAATGAGATGGGATTCCTTTCAAGCTGTAGTACCTTCCTGCTTTTCTTTTTCTCAATATGCTTCTATGTTCAGGTTGCTTTTGAAGATGAAAGAATCTTCCGGAATAATATATCAACAGGACAATTGGTTCTAGTTTTCTTTTTTTTACTCTAGGATTATGTTGTTGATAGATTTATTCTATCCAATAATATATTTCTATCTCATTGTATTTTATGACTAGGCTTTTTATATAGGATGTAGAATTTATAAGCAAATAAAGAAGGATCCAAGAGATTTAGAAAAAAGAGCAGTATGAATAATGCAAAAGCTAGCATTTCTACATTAATAACTGTTCATCAACATTAATGATTTTTCTGCAAATATTAATAAATGAAATGACATATTCTAGAAGAGAATAACATGGTCTTTGATTACTGAGATCCTTAAGAAGTCCCAGGATAAGATCAACCAAAACAGCTTGGAAATGGCATAGTTATTTGCTTCTATTATTTTGAAACTATTTTTCAACAACTATCAAAAAACCTCACCTTCATTGAATGAAGTTATAATTGACTTGCTTGTTCTTGGAATATATTTGGAAGTTGAAACAAGATAAAAGATTATATCTGTATCACCTTATTTCTTGAGAAGTTACATAAATTTGTGAGAAATCTGAAGGTGTTCTAAGTTATTTGTGATATGTTCTAACTTCTATGAGATAGCAAATATTGTCCAGGAAATGGTGCCAGAACTGAAAGGCCTCCTTGTTGGCTAAAAATATGATAAAAATTATAATTTCATGCAGTGATAATAACCCACTTTGCTTCTGCTCATCATTAATGAGAGCAAACCCCATTCCCTGCTTGCAATGATGAAGTTACCCAATTTGGTAGTGAAACTTCTGTGAGAAAACAATGAAGCTCAGAGAGTATCAAGGACCTCACAAACTGAACTAAGTCTAAGGCAACTTTTATGCAATGCTTACCACGAACTCCTGGGATCCCTAACCCTTACTAAGTTCAGCAACTGTAGTTCCCTCTGTGAGCAATGGAGACACATCTGAGGGATATTAAATATCTAACAATCAAACTTTTTACATATCACTTTAAAAAAAAACATGGACATGCATAAGGGTCCACAAGTGCCTTGTGTATAAGCACGAGAAAAAAAATTGACAGGGAAGGAGATTGTCTGGACTGTGAAAGCTGCTTCTAAGGTAAAATCAAGGCCTTGGCTTCTACAGAAAAGTGGCATGAAGAAGAATGGGCCAAGAAGTGAAGATATGTTGATCTTTGGAATACTACCTTTTTGATAACTGCAGTAAGTTGTTTGGTCAGATTGATACAATAAGAAATTGGCAAAGCCCTAGAAGTGTAGATTTTTGAAAATGTGAGAAGTGAAGGGATTCCTGAGAAAAAATAAGTTGTACCTTATTATTTCTTTATTAAACAAATTTATATGGCCACCCAACTCACACACATAGATGATTCCAAATGGCTTACAACATTTAAAAATCGACTATGTAAAAACCCTTTAAACTCCTCATCCATTCCCATGGCAGCAGATTTAATTGGTTACATCAAACGTAGGGAACAAATGGTGTACTTTACACACCTTATACAAAGACTGTGTTTTAATTACAGTAAAAGATAGTGCCTTGAAATTCTTATCAAAGACAATGCAAACCATGAGCTCTTTATCAAGGGAAATAAACACAAAATGTATAATAAAGAGAGAGAAAACATCCAGAACTTTTATGTAGCAAACGTGTCCACCATCTTCTTCCCAATTCACAAGGCCACAGTAACCATACGTTCCTTTCTAAGCAACTGCTTCATTGAATGGGACTCCATCAGAGACTTGCCTGGGAAAGTTTCCAGCTGCATGTCCCCTGGTTTTGATCTGAAGGTTGTACTAAGACTTATGCACTGTTACAAAATAGGAGACACAAGGCACATTGCTTGGCTCAGTCCTGATATGGAATAGCTGCCGAGAGAACACAAATTTTTCTGCAGGGGTTTCCTGATGCTGGCTGGTAACTCGGCATCTCAGAGAGTTCATTAGGTGTTAATGTGCCCCCTTTGCCGGGAAGATACATTAGTTATGGCTAAATAGCACTGGAGTCATGTTGGAGGGCTTGTATATACTTTCCTCCCTCCCTTTTTGCATGTTAATGTTGCTCCCAGTTTGATTAGGCTACTGAATTAGATCAGTCCTGGTCTCAAGCTAGGCTGATAGCATGAAGCATGATAGCATGATAGCATGAAGAGCAAGAACAGATGGAGCAACAAGGAAGGCACTTGTTATTGTCTGAGATTCAAGGGAGGTTTCCTTCCCTCCCTCTAAACAACTTTGACACCCTTATATGCTTGTATCAAAGAACTCTTTTAATATGTGAAATAAAAACAAAACATCTCTTTACACGCACACAGGGGGTGGGGAGGAGAGGGAGAGGGAGGGTGGGGGGAGAGAGTTAATGTTATATGTATTTCTGGCCTGGGGATTGGAGATCTGCTCCTGGGAACCATAGCTCCCAAGCTTTGGTTACTTTAGGACTGCAACTCCCAGAGCTGCTTTAAATAAATCAAGAAAAAAAAATCAGGGAAAGAGAATTGAGAGGGGTGCTGGTATATCTTTGATTTGTATCTGATACATATTTTAATTATTACTCATTTTTACTTTGGGAGAATATCCAGCTTTCTGCGCATTTAGGAAAGACCCCAACCAAGCTCACAGATGTGTGTGAGGATATGAGTACATGTTAGTGGGTAGTGGGTAGTGGGCAGGGTAGTGGTGGGGACAGAGCTTATAGATATTGTAGTGATGAAATTGACTCCTTTCATATAAGTGGAATTCTTTTCAAAATTTGTTGTGTAATTTAGATCAGTAAAAAATTGTTCGACTTAATTTTGGTTAATTACACAGTTATTTAGATTGTAAGAAAGCATTTTAATGTTTAGATGATTTGGGGCTTTTGAGATGGATCTGGTCTATATTGCTCTGGGTTCCAACCCATTGGGCTTTGGTACTGTCTCTTGCCCTTACCACTTACTAATAACTGTGATGCAACAGCACAGGAACAACAGTAGAATCTTCAAAATTTCTGGGTTCTAGCAAACCCCAAGATTTGAAATGAACACCTAATGTTAGAACCACCATTAGAAAGGCACAACAAAGCATGTCCTTCCTATATCGGCTCAAAAACTTCAGATTGCCCCAGGAGCTGTTGATACAGTTTTACAGAAGAATTATTGAGTGTCACTTGTACTTCTATAACTGTCTGGTTTGGTGCAAAACCAAGCAGGACAGCTATAGATTTTAATGAATAGTTAGGACTGCGGGAAAAATAATTGCAACCATCCTGTCTTCCATAGAGGACCTATATATTGCACAGAGCAGAAGAAGGGCTGAGAAAATATCTACAGTCCACTCACATCTTGGACATAAATTGTTTCAACTCCTCCCTCAGGATGCCACTAAGGGACATTGTATGCCAAAACAACTGGACACAGAGACAGTTTTTCCCCTCATGTCATCACTCTGCTGAACATTTAATTCCCACAGTACTGTCTTATGTCCAGGCATACGACTCGTGTAGTATGAGTGTACTATTATTATTATTATTATTATTATTATTATTATTATTATTATTATTATTATTATTATTATTATTATTATTATCTTCTCTAAAACCTCCTCTTTTTGGTATCATTATCATTATCATCATCATCATCATCATCATCATCATCATCATCATCATTGTTATTATTATTTTGTTGTTCTTTTGTGTGTATACTAAGAACTTCTGCACTGGAGACAAATTCTTTGTGTGTCTAAACACACTTGCCCAAATAAAGTATTGTATTCTAGTTGATTTCCTCTAAAAGCTTGGAAGGTAGAGATAAAAGCACTACATTGAAAAAAGGCTGCCCAATTTAATCACCAGCTAGAAGACCAGTATTAACAGCATGTGAATTTTTTTAAAAACAGAGATAATTTTACTCACATCTCATTCTTGCTGTTTAGAAAGTCTAGCTTAAGTTGATTCTGAACTTGAAGTTGATATTCCAATGTGGGTTAAGATTGTAAAAAAGACATCTTTTTTATAAACAAACACAAATCTTTTCTTGTTCCTGTTTACAAAATGACTACCTGAGAAAATAACATGTAATTTTCTGAGATGACAGAATGGCCCAATTGTTCCAGAATGAGTTGGAATTAACATAATTTTGCTTTATGTTTTTTAGGATGCTTGGATATTGCAGCTGCTCTTATTAGCTAGAGAGAAAAAAAGAACAGTCTACATTAAAATCAAGCTTTGAAGTGATGCTCTATGACTTCTTTTCAAGTGAATTTTATTCTGCAGCTGTTATTTGTAGTTATGTGGGTTGATAAAGATTTTGACAGTTTGTTCTGTAAGATTTTTATTAATATAATTTCTATTACATTTATTCTAAAGAGGAAGTTTGAGTGTATCAGAGTATTCTTTCTTAAGAAAAAAGTCAAGATAATTCAAGGTGAGACAAAAGTATATGACTTTTGTCTAAAGGAAGTTACCAGGAATTGTTAGACTATCTTAACACTATATTCATATGAACAAAAGAACACTGCTGTTAACCCTAATCAAAGTCCTTCTTTATGGTGACTGCACCCTCAAGAGTGAGAGGAGCTCTGGGGGTCCTGTAGTTTGATGTTGGGGATGATGTGTACAGTTGGTTGTGAAGTGGAGTGTAAGGTAGAAGAGGTCCTATGGCCAGGGAGGGCAAAGGCAGGTTACAGATTATGTTCACTTGACTTTGGAGTTTGGAGTTCATGGACACCATGGCATTCATGGGCTTGCCCTAGATCACATAGAGTCCAAATACAGTTGATCATATGCTTTTATCTTGGAGCAGTTGCACTATGAACTGAAGGCTGGGGATGTTAGTTAGTCCTTTGTCCTGTTTGATGATGTTCTATTAGGTTTGAGGCTAGCTAAGCCTTCCCCATTCATAGGGAGATTGGATTTATTAGATGGGTCTGCTCCCTGTGACTAAAAGGCCTAGGTTGATTTATATATTTTTTACTAAAGATATGTTGCCAATTTGACAGTGTCTTGGTTTCCACCTGGAATGACTATCTACGTAGATTGTTTCTATGCAGTCTCTCCTTGCTTGTCACTCTTTGGATGCTCACTGGTTTTCTGAAAAACTCTGGGAGATGAAATGTCACAAGTGACATCTAAAGCATGATTGGAGAAAGATGAAAAGGTGAATGGACATAAGTAAGTGTTCATATTATATAGGGCTAATAAAAAAAGTATGATTTTAAACTATTTTTCTGAAGATCATCAATCCACAGCTCTTTCTCCCTTCTGGCTGGTAAGTGTTGTTGGTTTTTATTAAATGTTTGTGGGGGTTGTTCTGCTTGTACAGGTGTTTGTTCATTTTCCGAACTTGAGGTCCCCCCCCTCTGATTTCTTGGTTAGAGTCCGTGAGGGGGGAAGTGGCCAGCCTGGATCTTAGCTGGTCAATATGACGTTTCCACGACCTCCCATCGGTGGTCTCGAGCCGGTAGGAGCGGGGGCCTGTGACTTGGGTGATTTTTGCAGGGATCCAAAGCAGGTCCCCTGTAAAGTTTTTGGCAAAAACAGTATCTCCTACCTTGAAGGCCCAGTGCTTGCTGCTGGAACCAAGGGGTTTTTCTGGAGTATAATCAGGGTGCAGGCGGTCTAGAGGTGACCTGAGTCTTCTGCCCATTAGTAGCTCTGCTGGGCTCTTGTTGGTGGTGGTATTCGATATGATATGTTGTAGGAGAAGCATCCTGGTGATCTTCTCGTGGATGTTGCCGTGTTCCATTTTGTGCAGAGTTTTTTGGGTAAATTGAACCATGCGTTCAGCTCTACCATTCGCCGCCGGGTGAGCTGGTGATGTCAATGCGTGTCGGATGCCGTGGTCTGCCAAGTATTGTTCAAAAGCCAAGGCGGTAAATTGTGGCCCATTGTCAGAAACGATAACATCTGGCAGACCATGTGTGGCGAAAAGTCTATTTAATTTCTTGATGACAGCTTCTGTGGTGGTTGTCTTCATTGTGCTCATCTCGAGCCAATTCGAATAAGTGTCAACAGCAATTAAGAAGGTGTGCCCCTTGGTCGGCCCTGCGAAGTCAATATGGATGCGCGACCAAGGGCCTCTGGTTGTTTCCCATTCTAATGGTGGGGCTTTAGGGGCAGCCGAGCGAGTCTCTTGGCATCTGTTACAAGTGGCAACCCAGGTTTCAATTTGCTTGTCCATGCCTGGCCACCAAGCATAGCTCCTGGCCAGGGCTTTCATGCGCACAATACCAGGGTGCCCGTCATGCAGCAAGTTTAAAACTTTTTTCTGTAGTGTTTCTGGTATTACTACCCGGTCTACCCACTACACACCTCTTCGCCAAAAGAGATCAGTTTGCTGGTTTTTAAACAGTTTAAAAAGTTCGTTTGACTCAGTTTCTGGCCATCCCCTCTCCACCCAGCTGAGAACTCGTGCCAAGCATTTGTCCTTTCTGGTTTCGTGGATGATGTCTTGCGCGGTTACTGGTGGCATGGGTATCGTTTCAATTTGCAAAACTGATAATGTGGGAGCTGGGTCTTCTTGCAAATCTGGCAAGGGGGAGTGGCTTAAGGCATCAGCGTGAGAGATAGTCTTGCCAGGGTGATGTATCAATTTGTAATTATAAGCGGCTAGAAATTCAGACCATTTTGTCATTCTAGGTAACCAGATGTGTGGAGTGGGCTTGTCACCCGCCAATATGCCAAGTAGGGGCTTATGGTCTGTAATAATGGAAAATGTCCTGCCATAAATGTATTCGTGGAATCTCTTTACGGCAGAAATGATGGCGAGGGCTTCTTTGTACAGCTGGCTATAATTCCTCTCTGGCTTGGACAAGGTCCTGGAAAAGAATGCAATGGGGGCTTCCGTTCCATTTGGTAAAACGTGGCTCAGGATGGCGCCAACCCCCAAAGGCAATGCGTCGCAAGTGACAGTCAGTGGTAGTGTTTCATTATATTGCATGAGGTCTGAAGTCAAAAGGTTTTTTATTTGGTGAAAAGCGTGCTCTTCTCGCCGTCCCCATATCCAGGAAGCCTTTTTATCAAGGAGTCTATGCAGAGGTTCTGCAACAGTTGCTTTCTGGGGTAGAAAAATGTTATAGAAATTAATGAGTCCGAGGAAGGCTTGGAGGTCTGTTTTGTTCTTTGGTCTGGGGGCGTTTTTGATGGCTTTCAATTTTTTATCTGTGGGGTGAATTCCTTGTTTGTCAAGGAGGTAGCCAAGAAATTAAACCCTTTCAGTGCATAATTGGCACATTTCCTTTTTCACCTTGAGGCCAGCGTCTTTGAATTTCTGTAGGACCATCCTCAGTCATTTTTCCAATTGTTTTTTGGTAGGGGCTGCTACCAAAACGTCATCAAAATAGGGCACGACTCCTTTAATTCCCTGCAGCAATCTCTCCATTAGACTTTGAAAAATGCCCGGTGCGACGCTGACCCCAAACTGGAGCCAGTTACATTTGAATGCCCCTCTATGTGTTATTATGGTTTGGGCTTTGACGGTTTCAGCATCGACTGGCAGTTGTTGATAAGCTTGAGCCAGGTCGAGCTTTGCAAAGATTTTGCCACCCCCTAGTGAGTGCAGGAGATGTTGGACTACGGGCACTGGGTAGGTGCTCTGCTGCAATACGTGGTTGAGGGTGGCCTTGTAGTCACCACAAATTCTCAGGGAGCCATCAGGTTTGATGGGGTGACAATTGGGGTCTCCCAACGGGCATGATCGATGGGTTCTAACATGCCTTGCGCTATTAGTTTGTCTAATTGTTCAACTATTTTAAGCTTGAGTGCAAAAGGCACTTGGCGTGGTTTGAGATGGATGGGAGCGATGTCAGGGCTGAGATTAAAGGAAATAGGGGACCCCTTATACTTGCCTAGATGTTCACTGAAGACTTCTTGGAAGTCCTGGATGAGCGTAGCTTCCCAATCTTCATCTTCTATGTGGTTGATGCCTGCCATCTCGATCCCCAACCGTGTGAACCACTGCAACCCGAGTAGGCTGGGTCGGTCTTTATCAACGATTGTGAGTGGTAGGATTGTGGTATGGTTTTTGAACAAAACTTTAAAATGTCCAGCGACCAGAATGCGATTACCTTGATAGTCTCTCAATATTAGCTTCTGGTCGCTTAGCTCTTGGCGGCGGATGCTGGGAATTAGTCATTTTATGGTCCTCCAGGAAACCATAGAGAGGGAGGAACCGGAGTCTACCTCCATGGTGCAAGGTTGGTTCTCAATGGTGACCTCTACACATATCTTTCATGCGTCTATTGATGAAGTGTGGCCGATGGTGACTGTTTGGTGCGTTTCTTCTTTTCTGGGTACCTTGATGAACTTCCTGGGTCAGCTGTCCTGGTTCTAACAGCTGTCATTTTGGTGGTCCCAGTTCATGGTGGGGGTGCCATCACTTCTTCTTGGGCTGTTTCCTTGTCGTCGGGGGCTGGAATTTCGTTTGTTGTGGCATACTTTGGCAATATGCCCTCGTTTTTTGCAAAAATGGCAAACAGCGTCCAGGAACTTACATTTGGAATGCGGGTGATTTCCTCTGCAGCTGGCACATTGGTAACTCGACTTACGACCACGCCGGTCTCATCACTCGCGTTCTGACTGAAGTCTGTGTATTTCTTCCTCTTCACTGTCAGAAGGGGATCCGATGTCACTGTGGTGGGTGGATGCTGCGTGTTTTTCTGCTGCAGTTGTCATCTCACTGGTGGGTTGGCAGCTGGTTCCGTTTGAATGCTGCATTCGTGCTGCTGACTTACGTGTGGCCTCAGCTGTGGTGATTTTAGCTATGGCGTCGGCGAGGGAGATGTCCCCTTTAGCCTTCAGCCTGCTTTGGAGAGTTGGTCTTTCAGGCCGAGGATGACTTGGTCACACATGGCCTCGTCTAGATTGGCGAATCCGCACAAGCCTCCGAGTTTCCTCAGGTCAGCTACAAATTCTCTGATGCTCTCGCCCTCTCGCTGATCCCTCTGGTAAAAGTCAGGCTGACGGATGAGGATCGGCACTGCCGGGGCATAATGGTTCCGGAGGATGGGAGCTAGGGTATTCCATTCCATTGTCTTGACATCTGCGGGTTTTGCGAGTGCCTTGGCCATTTTAAAAATGGCGGTTCCACAGTGTGTTAGAAAGACCTCTCGCTTCTTGCTGCCGGTGGTGTCCTTCAGGTTGTTTGATTCCAAGAACATTTGGAAACGATTGATGTAGGACTCCCAGTCCTCGCTGGCCAGATCGAATGGTGCGGGTGGCACGGCGCTGCTGGCCATCCTGCTGGTCATCTATGTGCTTTCTGCCACGTGCTAGTCAGCTCTGTTGTCTCAGTATCCCATCCTCGTCGCCAGTGTTAAGTCGGGCGGTGGGTCCCAAGGAGAGACGAGACTCGAAGTAGGGAAAACAGCTCTTTATTAGGAAATCAGATACTGAGACAAGACTCCCAGTCACGGCAGCTCTTTTTATAGAGCTGGCTGTGGCTAGGTAGCCTATGACAAGCTTTTGAGCTTGCCGTGCTTGGTTTTACCCAATCGCGGCAGCCCGAATATGAACCAATCAGAATGCTTAGTCTTGTCCAATCACGGCCCGGCTTTTCCGGACCAATAGGAATGCAGGCATACAAGCCTACTAGTATGGAACAATAACGTCTTGTAGTAATACAATTCCAGGTCTGAGTTTTATGCTATAGGTAAGGAACTGCTTTCTCTATTCTAAATTTCCTTCAAGGCAGCTGGATAGATCCTAGTCTTTGGAGAGATGAAGTAAAACATTTTTCATGTTCATTTTCTCTGTGCCATGCATAATTTTATTCCTTGGTATGGATTCTTCTGCAAAACTTCTTTTCATTGCAATTGGACATGAGACATACCAATAGATGGCAGACACGTGGCAAATTGTAATCCTGCATTTTCAATTTTCTGCTATATTTTTATGTTTGATGCTTAAATTGTTGATCTTTACAGGCTCAACAGCAGGGATTCACTGAAAGGGAGTCTATTTGAAAGAGAAGTATAATTTCTTCTCTTATGGAAATTGTTAAGCCTGAGTTCCCCAACCAGGGTTAGGGAGACAAGCTAAACAGAATGTGCAGCGTTAGTCAGATAGGCATACAGATAAATGAGTGAGCTAAGCTTGTATGTTTATTAACATACAGTAAAAATAACAGATACGCTTGTGCTATCAAAAATATAGTTTATTCCATTATGAGTTCATAGCATAGTCAAAATAACAGTCCAATAGTCATGTATCATTTAGTCAGTCCATTCAAGGATATTCAGTTAGCAAAGTCCGTGTAGAATATCCTATGTCAGTTCACTTACAAATCAGTCCTTTGTTTCTCTCCCGTTCGAGTAACGCAGTGTTGAGTCCATGCAGTAATTAGGGATCATCAAAGCCAGAGAGAGCAATCTGTCGTCTTGCTTCTTTTAAAGTGCTTTCACAACCACTCCCCTAATTACATTCCCATATTTAAAGTTGCAGACACTTTAACTTATAAACTATGATTACATATTTATTATTTTACCTAAACCAGTTAGGGTAAACAATGTTATCTCTAACAGAAATAATTATTTTCCCTATGTTGCTGAGGATGACCCTTAAGCAAATACTTCTCTTTAAATTTATTTTGATTGAAGTGATTGAAGCTCTCTGTCCATAATAAAATTGTTAGAAAAATGTCTTTTTAATATATTTGATTTATATATATTTGATGCCCTTCTTCAAAAGAGTCCATGCTGATGAGTGTGAATGAAACAATTTGCAAAACAACAGGGTAATGAAGCAGCAAAATGTCCTAACAGAACTGGGAAACCAGTTCTGAAAACTGAATAAAACATAACAATCTTGAAATGCATTCCTATTAGAGATTAGAATGAATGAATTTGCAGTCTGATAGATGATAGATTAAAAAATGCATCGGCAGATTTCAGAAAAGGCTGAAGGACAAAAGATCAGGTAAGCACCCAAAGATGGACAATGGAAAGTATAAGAACTTACCTTTGTATCAATTACATTAAGTTGCTTGATTCTGTAGATCATGCCAGAATGTGAAAAACATATTATAATATATTCAAAGAACCTAATGTTTTTTTTTTCCTGAGAAAGCTAAACAGAAAGCTATAGGCAGAACTGAATTCAGAAAAACAGAGAATGGGGAAGTGAATGAGACAAGCATGTGTATTGTCCCTATCCCTGGTTAATTTATACAACAAATAAAATTTTAAAATGGCAGGATTGGAAGGCATGACAACAGGTACCAAATCACAGAAACAGATGGACCAGTTAATTAAAAAAAAAGAATTAACAGCCCATTATACAAGTAAAATAAAAAATGTAGATAATCTTAAGCATTGAGAAGATGAGTAATGTCAAATAGCATATTTTGTAAATCCTTGAAGGTGATACAGTGTTAATAAACAGTATTATTTTCTTGTGTTGAAGAGTAGAAGAGGACGAAAGCTTAAAGCAAGGGCTCTTTCAACAATCATGTTCAGCTCTGAATGTGGAAGAGAAAAAAGAACAAAACAAGATAGATGCTTTTAAACGGTGGTTCTGGAAATGGTTAGTAAGAGTAAGAGGAATCACAAGAAGAACCAATCAGTCAATTATAGATCAAATAAGGTCTGAATGCTTCTTTGAGCAGAGGATCAGCAAATGGAAAACACTGTACTTATGAATATATGATGGAACAGGCTGTTCTACTGGAAAAATGGCCATGGTTAGTAAGGAGGTTGGACAAAACCAAGAAAGCAAGATTTATTTCCTAAATATTTAATTTGGCCCTACCCTGCCAGGTTTTTGGGTAATCCTTAAATACATGGTTGTCTTCCTTGGTACTGGGTGTCAAGAAATTAGTTTAAGCCCATGAGTTTTTATTGTTATTCTGGGTATTATTTGTGATTTAAATATATTTATTATGGATTTCAGACCAGATGTATTTTGTTGATCGTTGCAATTTTTTTAAAAAATATTTTTTTTACATGCTGTTAAATACTCAGAGACATATAGTGAGGTGGAAGGCCATTCAAATCAAGTCAAGTCAAGTCATATCAAACAAAAAAAAAATATTTCAGATATGGTATTTTTAATGCTCATCTGGGGGAAATATACAATCTGGCAAACTAATCAAAATTGTGTAGCCTCATCTATAGTGTTAATTAAGGTTGAATTACATTGGATGCTTTGAGATGCTTGTTCTCAGATCTCTTCCATCTGAACTGACTTTTTATTAATAAGTTAACCTGAGAAATGTCTTGCATATTTCTATCTTTTCCATTCCTCCCCAGACTCCCCACAGTCTCTTACATTGAGGGAAATAGATAAAATTGATAGGATCAAAAAGATTAAAAGATTACATTTAGACTATCTATACATTACTGCTAGGAATAAGTTGATATGTGAATATTTGTCCAAGCAATTATAGAAGTCAAGCTTGACTCTGGGGTACGTAATTAATATGCTGCAGAAGAATTCATATAATAGGATTTCTCAGCATTCTGGAAAGAAACAGTCCTTTACCTTAACAAATGGATGGATTAGAGATATTTGGGAAGTAAGAAATAATCTATAAAGCTCTAAACCATGCCAGCAAATCTGGAGAATGACACATTGAATGAAATATAGGAAGAAACCACTCTATATTTTAAGGATACTTGCTTTTTTCAAATTATAGTATAATATCCTTAAGTTTCAAAATAAGGTATTAAGATTCTGTGATGTGCCTATATCTAGACTTACAGTACAAAGGCCAGAGTCATGCAGACCATGGTTTCTTTGTGATATTCTGTGGAAGTGAAAGACTTTCAAGAAACAGAATAGAAAAATATTGAAATTCTGGAAACAGTTTCTGAGAATACTGTGGATATCCAAGGAAATAAACAAATGATCAATGAATCATTCCCATTTGAAACTATGATGAAGTCTGTACATATGTTTTTAAGAGATTTAAGGAGTTTCCACATTGTCCTCTGACTGCTCGTTGATGCTCATTAGATGGGCTCTTCTAATCTTGTCTGTCAGTCTTAACAAAGTATGATGCAGATATCTCTTGTTTTTCCTTTTTGGCTAATTGGTCTTTTGGTTTACTTAAGATGTTTTGGATGGTGTCTTATTGTGATGCTGTTGGTTGTTTCTGATATGTTTTTGATGTACAGCAGTATTATCCTGTTCATAGCTGGTGTTGTTTGTGCTGTAGTGGGTTCAGCGGTCAGGCTTTTTTTGATAAAGTTGCATGGGTATCCATTTTGTTGGAAGATGCTGTCTTAATTGTCTATTTCTTTTTCTGGGTTCTGGCAATGTGTTTGCACTCATCTAGATGGTATTTTTACACAGGTCATTTTGTGGAAGGTTAGGTTGTTACTTTGATACGGAGCACTTAGTATGGGTGGGTTATTATTATTATTTTTTAGTAGATTTGTGTTTCCAATTTGTAGCCATTTCCTCTGCTGATAAGGATGTCCAGGAAGGATAAAGTTTTGCAGTTTTCTTCCTTTGTGAATTTTCTCCTTTTGAGATCTTAGTTGATGGTTTTATGTGCTTTTTCTAGTTGTTCCTTTTCTGATTATAATAAAGGTGGAGCTATACATGTGAGTGCATGCACCCACTTCTCATGCAAGCATAATTGTGCATGCAAGCACACTCACCTGCAGCTTGTGCAGTCCAGTTCCGAATGGAACACAGTCCATTATCAGGCCATGGCCCAGTGGTTGGGGACACCTGGTATAGAAATTAGGCTCATGAATTCCTGCTCTATAACTTGCCTATTGATAAAGTTCAGGGAAAGAAATAACCAAGTTATTAAATAACCAAATAACCAATTTTCACTGTTTCTATATTTTGGGATAAAGAAGAATATGAAGAATATGTTATGGACAATAATATAAGTGTATAATCATGGCAGTGGTGATTGTCTGTGAGAGAGTGCAAACATATGGTTGAGCAGCCCTTGGAGGGACAGGTAATTATTCTTGACTGCCAAGCTCTCTGAGAAATGAGATAGGAGGACATTTGATTTTACAACTGTATGATTGCTTGCATGAAATATTTAATGGCCATATTGGATAAATTAGATCTCTCTCTGCATAATGCAATCAAAGAATAGTATCTTTAATTATTTACATGGTACAGCTGGTCAGTTTTTCTCTATCAGATTCTCTCAATGGTATTGGGCTCACGTTGTTAAAAGTTTAGAGGTCTGAAGCCAGAAAATGCGAAAGTGTCTTGCAATCAAATGTGAATCTGACACTCAGGAATTCGCTCAGTGCAGAGTAAATGATATACAAGACTAAGCACAATATGAGCCAAAAGGAGAGGGGACATCATTAAGGAAATTATCCCCATAAATGAATAAAAGCTTTAGATTTAGAAACAACTGGTTATGGCCAACTCTTGGCAGCATTTTCTGAGATACTTCATAGAAGCTATTAAGTTCCATCAGGATTTCCATGGAGACACCCAATTAAGTCAATAAGTGAACAGACATAGTGGGAGGCTTAATTATAGCTTTGATTTATGTATTAATAGCTAATTTGACTTAAATAATCATTTATAATGGAAGACTGTTTTTTTTAAAATTTTAACTACCTAAAGATTTAAAACTCGGATCACAGCTGGAATTCTGAGATTGTTTTCAATTACACTCAATTTTGTTTAGATATACTAAGGTTTCTATTTATGCCCACGCACACACACACACACACACACACACACTCACACACACACACACACACGCACGCATGCACACACACCACATACCACCTGTTAAAAAACAAAACAATTCACATTTCATTTTGTTTTATTTCTAAAGATCTTTCTCAAAAAAGAGTTTGAAAAGATTTTCCAGTATCAAATACATCCTGTTTTCACACTAAAATGAGGAGCATGAATAAGAGAGAAGGCATTTAATACACATGCACCTATTTTACTTCTAACGTTGATAACAAACTTTTTATTGCGAAAGTCATTCCAGTTTTATCAAATTAAAATGCCTTACAGTGAAATGGTTATTTAAAACACTCTAAATATCTCTGTATCCTAAGAAAGATATCGGACAAAATAGGCATTTCAAAACCATTTTACCCCTCCATATTAAATATCCTGAGGAGAGCAAAGGACTTCTGATGCTGGGGGTAGTGCCTTGTGGGCTCAACACTAGTGGAAAAATGTGACAATGCAGAGCATCTCTTTTTTCTTTTTATGGATTGTTTATAATTTCTTTCAAAAACAATTTTAGGCCAAATCAAAAGCTAGGCTAATCCCCCTCTGACTCTGATAGAGGCATGGTGGATGCCATTTTGACTCTCCCACCCCACTCCAGATAGGTTCATTTATATATTTGTTTGTCAAACATGTACAAGATAACAAGTATAAGTATGAACATAAATAAACATGAACAAAGAGAGTAAATACAGATAAATGGGGATAATAAGACAGGGATGGCAGGCACGCTGGTGCGCTTATGCACGTCCCCTTTAAGGACCTCTTAGGAATGGCTGAGGTCCACGGTAGACAGTTTGAAATTGAAGCTGTGAGGAGTTGAGGCTGCAACAACGGAGTTGGGTAGAGCATTCCAGGCATTGACGCTGTTGCTGAAGTCGTTTTTTCTGCAGTCGAGTTTGGAGTGGTTTACCTTGAGTTTGTATTGATTGTTTGCCCATGTATTGTTGTGATTGAGGCTGAAAAAGTCATTGACAGTTAAGATGTTGTAACAGACAATTTTGTGCTTAGATCAGACCACAGGCAGCACAATTCTAGATTGTCCAGGTCCAAAATTTCAAGCCTGGAGCCATAGTGAATTCTATTGTGAGTGGAGGAGTGGAGTACTTTTCTTGAGAAATACCTCTGAACCTACTCAATTGTGTTAATGTCCAATATACAGTGTGGGTTCCACTGGACAAGCTGCATTTGAGAATTGGTCTGGCAAAGGTTTTGTATGCCCTAGTTAATAATTCAATGTTTCTGGAGAAGAAGCTTCACAAAATAATATTAACAACTTTTAAAGCCTTTTTGGCAATTCTGTTACTGTGGAAGAAGTTTTTCTTCCAAATATTGCTTTAGTTATTTATTTATACCCCACCTTTATTATTTTTACAAATAACTCAAGACAGCAAACATAAACAATACTCCTTCCTCTTTCCCCCCAAAAAACTGCCTGGGCTCATGGGTTGAGTGAAAGTGACTGTCCAAAGTCATTCAATTGGCTTTCATCTCTAAGGCAGGACTAGAACTCACAGTCTCCTGGTTTTTAGCCTGGTACCTCAACCACTTAATCACTGTTAATATTTTGGGAACTAGAATTATTTTCCAGGAAATGGATGTAGAATAATAAAAAGAATAACTGGAGGATTACCGTGAGAACCTATCTTTCCATCTCCATACAGTCATAAATGATGAAGCTTCTTGGATGAGAAATGAAGCATTTTCTTCCTTCTCAAGTAAAAAACAAAACAAAAACAGTCCAGCTGTCTTTTGAAAAAAATCAACTTTGAAACAACTATGACCTGGAAGACTGAGAATCTCCATAGATGTTTAAGTCCATAGACATTTAACTGGAACATCCAATTTTACTTAGCATCAATTAATTGAATGTTGGGGAGAAAAGGAAATCATGGGAAGAAATCATGGGAAGAAACAGCATTATTCATACTTCTAATACATGAAGTATAAATCCCATGATTAACATCTGAAGAGGACTAACCGAATGATCATTTGGAAAGGAAAGAACATGACAAATGTTCCCAAGTAAGCAGTACAGAAGTCTCGCTGTTTCATTTCTTTTTTTAGAAGCATCATATTGCTGGGCTACCCCAGTTAAATTATGAGTTAAATGAATACTGAACCTCATGTGTGCGGTTCTAGCAGTCTCCACTCCACAAAATTCAATTCGCAAAGCACATTGTCCCAACTGTAATAAGTCAAAGTGAAGCTGTCAATGTTCCCATTTGATTTAAGATGTCTGTGGAATGTTATATACAAATCCTACTATCAATGAAATGATCTATCATGTGCAAGCCTGACACAGACAAAACTCTGGAGATCAGGGGAACCAATGGATACATAATTCACCCAGTGCATGTGGGATATCAAAATTAAGGAGAAAGTGCACATTGGAACGACTTCTTAATTAGCATGCTTCCATTCCACTAAATTATGAATGCCTGCTACATCAAAGATTTCAAAAATGCTTAATGGAAGGAGAGAAATGACAGCTTGAGCAATGCTTAAAAATACTGTATGCATCTATGAAGAACATGGCAGAACTTCAGGGATGTTTAAAGCATATTCTTTTTTTTTTTGACAAGAGATTCTTCTTCTTTACTATTGCGATTTACATTGTAAACAATGAAAAAGATTCCAATGAAAATGTGTTACTTTTTTTTTAAATTGCAATATTTGTGTATCAACCCAGTGTGATGTTTCCTTTGGATGCCTCTTCTGACTCTTCCTCACAGGCCAGCTCGAGGGAGAATGAGGTCATTTCTGGCATGTCAGGAATTACTGACCCTGAACTTCTGGCAGAACAGGCTTTGGCTGGAGACAGCTTGCAGTCTAGTGAAGAAGAGGGGGACAAACTCCTGGCTGCGGTAGATCTCAGAGCATACAGGGCAGAGAAACAGAGGTCTTCCAGATTGCTCAGGAAAAGGCCACGCCCTTCTTGATGCACTGGGCTGCACTGGGAGCTATTTAGCATTGCAGGCAGAGGGAGGCATTGCTGGAAGCAATGTGTGTGAGTTGTGGTTGTGTGTACATTCATGTTTCCTGAGACTCTGAGTTTGTATAATCTATGAGCTAATGTGGATGTACTTTAAGTTTTGCCTGGGGGCTTTATGTTCATTTATTGGACTCACTGTTTGAGCAGCTTGCTATCTGTTGTAAACTTTTATTTTATTTTATTTTATTTATTTTTATTTTATTTATTTTTTATTTTATTTGTTGTAAACAGGTCCATTGCCTGGGAAATTACCGTATATACTCGAGTATAAGTCGACCCGAATGTAAGCCGAGGCACCTAATTTAACCACAAAAACCTGGGAAAACTTATTGACTCGAGTGTAAGCCGAGGGTGGGAAATGCAGCAGCTACTGGTAAATTTCAAAAATAAAAATAGATACCAATAAAAACTTTCATTAGGACAGTTGAGAATAAGTTTGATGTTCACAATTTCCTCTTTGAAAGAGACCAGTAAATAGGGAACAAGAAGATGAAGAAAAAGAAGTGTGTTTTTTCACACTTTTCATACTGCAGTGAACAAAAATGGCATCATAGAAACAGGCTTATTCTCAGTCCAAAGATTTGTTTCTGATTTCTTCCCTGATTTAAGGGAAATTTGGGAAACGATCTCACTATCATGAAAGGTTTAATTGATTCACTAACCCAAAAGATGATGATGATGACAGTGGGAGGCAGGAGTCACTCTCTCCCTTGCAAGAAAAAAGCATGTGTATGTGCTGCATGTACATCCTGTTTTGGAGAGCCACCATCTCTTTCACAGCTCTCCCTCATGCCTCCATTGCATGTGCACACATGCCATGGCTCAGTAGTAGGTCAACATACAGATGTCACACTAGGTTCCCTCCTCAAAAGGAACATCCAACCTTTCTTAAGAAGTACAAACATAATCTGTTCAGGATTGTGGTGACAAAGGTGAAGGAGGATGGGGCTGAGAGAAGGGAAGGGAAGAAAAGATCATTGACAGGGAGAAAGACAGGGAGAAACACCTGGAAGTGTGAGCCCTCGAGTTTCCTTAGGGAAGACCAGACAACAAGGGGAGAGGAGAGGAGGAGGAGGAGGAGGAGAGTTAAAAAAGAGTGGGAAGCCAACTCATGCGTGCCATCAAAGCGGGTTGCTATGGTATCCAGGAAGGTGTTTTGGGGAGCCAGGAGGCCCCTCATCACCGGCATTTTAAGACTTGCTCAAGGACATCGCCATCGTCCAGTTGGAAGGGGGAAAAAAACCCAGAGGTATCTGAGAAGGACGGGAGCCAAGACGGGGCCCTTCACTTCCTCTCCCTGAGACAGGCCAGGGGGAAGCGGGGCTTTCTCTGCCTGCTGCTGCCAGAGGGGCGCGGGGGGGGGAGTGCGGGGAAAGGGGGTTCGTGCCGAGGCTCCACAAGCCACCACCGCCTCCTCCAGACAAGCGCCCTGACAGGAGGCGATCGCAGCCGCGACGACAGAGACCGCGAGGTCAGACAGAGATGAGGGGCGCCCCCGAAGAGCTCCGACTGCAGCGAAGGTGAGCGGCCACCACTTCCCCGGTGCGCGGCGGCGGGGCAACTCCTGGCGCAGACTGGCCCGAAGTCCGACGTGACACGCTGAGCCCTGCAAACGGCCGGCCGAAAGCCGAGAAGAGGACACCCAGGCGGCTGCCACCCCTGGATCCTAACTGGAAAGACCCCACCGCCGCTGCCGCCTCCCGCTCAGGCAGGGTCCCCATTCCCCTGGCCGGCCAGGGGCACAGCTGCTTCCCACTCCAGAGTGGCGTCCCATCTGTGGAAGCCCGAAGTCCTTGCGGCAGTGCCGGCTGATGCCTCAATCTGCTCTGGCTGCCTTCGCATGTTCTGACGGCGAGTCCCGAACAGCCCGGGCGCCACTAGTCAGCCTCGCTCAGCGCCCGGGGCGGCATTGCAGGTGGGGAAGGGGGTGTTGTTGCTCCAAGACCCTCGTTAGGAAAGCGAGCAACTCACTCCTCGCTTCCAGCCAATAAATCTTGCCTGGAGGAGCGGCAAGAAACGCTCGAGGAAGCTACTTTGCCTCCTCGCTCTTCCAGCCCTTTAGGACACCTCCTAAAGGAAAGGAGAAAATAAAAGACGGCGGGGAGGGAGGGGGGCACAAAGCAGCCCAAACGCGTAGCAGTGGAAGGAAGGCACGCTGGTGCGAGGAAGGGAGAGAGAGAGAGAGAGAGAGAGAGAGAGAGAGAGAGAGAGAGAGAGAGAGACAGAGACAGACAGACAGACACACACACACACTCACTTCGCCACTTTGCACCTTGCAAATGCAAAATCCTGGGGTTTTTGCATTTGCAAGGTGCAAAGCGGCGGGGGCGGATCCTGCGTGCTGGAAAGGGCTTGACTGTATTACGGGGAGAGAGAGAGAGAGGAAGAGATCATAAGAATGACTCTTGCTTTTTTCTTGCAAGGGAGAGAGCCGCCATCACCACCACCTCCTCCTCCCCCTCCTCCCAAGTGGACTGAAAACAGCTGGAGCTGAGGAAACGAAGCTGAGTGGAGCCGAAGCAACCTCGGCTCGCGTTGTTTTCTCAGCCTAGAGAAAGGGGAAGGGGGCTCATCTGGACCAAGGGTGAGTCTCCCCCTCAGTTTCCCCTGAAGGATCTTCCGTCGCTTTTGCCTTCTCCCTACATCTTCCCTCTGTTAAAATGCCCCCCCCCACACACTTATTTTCGGTCGGATAGATTTCGTGTCTGAGCATTCTCACATGGCGGTGGGTCATTTTTTTTCAGAGGGGAATCTGACTCGAGTATAAGCCGAGGGCGGTTTTTTCAGCACAAAAAATGGGCTGAAAAACTCGGCTTATACTCGAGTATATATGGTAATCTGCGCTTGCTTGTGGCTGGCTTCAGTTGGGACAGCTCTAAAGCCCGGTGAAGAGAACTGGGGGAATAAAAATAAATCCCTCCACAAACCACACTGATATATGAGTGTGAATGAGTGGGGCAGCACACCCAGTCACAAGTTTGGGTACTGCACAACACACAAAAGATGAAATCAATTTCCTAACTTCTTAGAATGTAAAACAGTGTTAATCATCATAATAAAACTGATGGTCATCCAGAATCAAACTTTGAACCATAAAGCCATTGAAATAAAATGGTCTTCATAGATTTTTGAGCATGAGACAGCATCGGGGCTAACATACTTATGGTAGCAATGAGTTCCAGAGCATGGGGATTCTTAGAGAGATGGTCTGCTGCCTAACTCATATCCCTTATATCCCTTGCACCTCACATGGGTGAGACACTCAGTAGCCCTTTGGGTGGGCAAAATATACTTGCCAAGGAGGTTCTTAATGTGTTCTGGTGTGCCCATTTTATGGATGATAACTAGCACTTTGAATTGAGCCTAGAACTGAGACAAGGAGTTAGGGAAATATCCTAATGATTGGCCCATGATGCACAACAGGCTTTCCTAGCTAGCAATACTGTATTACAGCGGTGGGATTCAATTTTTTTTTTTACTACTGGTTCTATGAGCGTGGCTTGGTGGGTGTGGCAGGGGAAGGATACTGTATAACCTCCATTCATAGGTAGTATTTGCCAGTTTTCCAAACTACTCAAAATTTCCGCTATGGGTTCTCCAGAACTGGTCAGAACCTGCTGAATACCATCTCCGTTGTATTAACTGAGGCTTCCAAGTCATTTTCAAAGGCAATTTTATATAGAATGCATTGCAGAAGTCCAGTTGAATGATGATCAGCTTTGCCAGGATATCCATTTATGGTAGAGCTGCAAAAATTAGACAAAAATCTCTTTCTATCTGTTGCTGGGTCAGAACCACTAGATGGAGGATGACAATGTCAAGAATAACCCCCAAGCTCAAATATTTATAGATTAAACCACAACTCCATTGCTTCCTATCCTGTCTTTGACAGTTTCCAGTTATTGGATCAAGAACTATATTTTGTCTGAAGTTAGTACTTCATGGAACAGAAGTTTGATTCTCCTTAAATGCTAAACTTAAATATTGGTTGAAAACCTGAAACTTTAGTCTTCTACTAAGTGGCATGAGAAAGCCACAAATTTCTATATAATTTGATTTTTTTAAACAGTTTTAAAAATTTGCAGGTACTAGAGCAGGGGTCTTCAACCTTGGCAACTTTAAGCCTGGAGGACTTCAACTCCCAGAATTCCTCAGCTGGCAAAGCCAGCTTTGCTGGCTGGGGAATTCTGGGAGTTGAAGTCCCCCAGGCTTAAAGTCGCCAAGGTTGAAGACCCCTGTCTAGAGCATAACTTAAAACAGTTAAGTTTTAGTTAAGTTAAAATAGTTAAAAAGTTACAGTTTTGGTCTAGGTTTCTTTCCATTTTTTCTTTCTTTAACAAGAAAAAGAAGTGCTTAGAAAACTTTTGCTTAGTTAAACATGTTTTTAATTATAGTGACTCTTTAGGTTTGTCCAATTGCAGATAGCTGCACTCTGATTTGTTTTGTGCAATGATTTTTGTTGTTTTTGTAATGGTAAAAGAAATGTCCTTTTTCCTCCCATGCCCTTCCTATTTTGAAAACAATTTTTATAAAATCCAAAGACATTTAAGAACATTTAAGAAGAAACTTCATCTTGGTAAGAAATCTGGCAAATGGATGGAGTTTTTGTGCCAGGCATCATCAGCCTGATTTTGAAAAGAAAAGAAACAGGAAAAAAAGGAAACAAGCAGGAAAAGAATTCTTTCTACTTCCACTCTGTGATTTCATAGGCAATGGATTAAATGGCATTATTGAGGAAATGTGAGTACATATAGTGGGAAATAATAGCAGAAAATTCCTTTCTATGTGATGCTGAAGCTGTTTTTGCTTGACATGCTTATCTGATCTGACATGCTTATTTTCAATCTGTTCAGTTTTCTGCATACAGACAATATATTAGAAAACTGTGATTAGTTAGCTAGTGATTATCAACATGCCATGCCAACACAGCCACAAAATGAAAATAAAATAAAGGTTGGGTTATGAAGATGGTGGTCCTTATTTTAGGTCCAGAACCAGTTCACTTATCCTACCTAGAAGAAGACTAAATATCACCCTCTTTTAATGACCCCATAATCCCTTGCGGGATGGAGTCTGGGTAACTGAATGGAGCTGAGTGTTTACTGGTTAGATGCCCTTCCTGTTACCATAGAAGAAGACTAAATACACTTCTCCTATAATCCCAAACTCAGCATAATCCCAAGCACAATTAACACTTCGATTCAGTCTTAAGTGAAGCTGCAAAGAAATTAAAATGGAGTTTGGCTATTGTTGAACAATCTTCAATGCCTGGGGATTTAAATTATGTAAGAGTTTCACTGCCTACTTGGCATTATTAGGAAGACAAACCTCCCATTAAGATTAATGATTCAGTTAATATGGCTGCTTTTAATTAGAGACTCTGGAAACACTATCTTGTTTCATATTTGAAATAAATTAAGAAATACATTTTTAGAACTACTGATTTTTTAGCTTTGTATTTTCCTTCAATTTTGTTTGAGTGATGGGCAAATGTGCCCTGTATCCTGTTTATGAGAACCAAATCAAGTTACACGAATATCCCACAGATGCAGGTATCTGTCTTCATTTTTATTAATTAATACTTCTGTCAGGAAGCAACAGAAATTTGAAAAAAACAACAACAAACAAACAAACAAAACAAACCATACCCAACAGAAAAGTTTGGAAATTGGAATAGTTCCTAAAGTCAAATTCTTACTCCCCCTTTCTCCTCACAGCATTGAAACAATATTTAAAGCTGCAAGCTGAGCTGACAGGAATAATGGTTACTCTAAATTAGTATCTTCACAAAGAAAAATGTTGTTCTGACACCACCACATTGACAATACATAATCAGAGCTGACATCCAGCTACTTATTCTATTACTATCCTAAACGAAAAGCTTCACAACATAAATATATAGTTTCATTTTCTATTTAAAACCTACTCTTCCTGATGCTTCTCTTTAATAATCAAAATCTAATCTCAATTAACACTTAAACATTACAAAAATTTAAAAATATTAAACAGTATCAGAAACAACTTTACACACACACACACACACACACACACACAAATACTAGATGTGGTAAACCAACCCCTTTATACCCAATTAAACATTGGCAAAATGAGATCTATCCAGTCAAAGTAACCATTAAAACCCGTTAAAATAGCCTTTGCTCTGCTACAGTATGCATTGTCAGCTGTGAGGCCTTCTATAGAAAGGTATAGAAGGCTTCACAGCTGACAGGTACAGAAGGTATAGAGGTACAGAAGGTCTCACAGTATTCCAGCACTCATTTGCCTGCCCTACTGGAAGTATTTGAATGTTAAATATTACATTCTATTGCAAATTTTAGTGGGGTTTCTGGGACCATTCTAAGATTTCCACAGGGCCTCACCTAGCACTGGGTACCTTCTGAGTGTGTAAAATAAGCAAATATTTGTGTCAATACATGTGATTGAAGTGATTAGTGGTTGGATAAGCTAGAGGAAAAAAACCATCTTTGCACAATGCATAATTATTTCATGGAATGTGGTAAAGGCTATGTCTTTAAAAGACTTGATAGATTCATGGACCATTGATTTGTATTGACCATTGTATTTGTATTGACCACCAGAAAGTTGACAACTATGACCACTGTGCCAACTATTCGTGGAAATCTTTTCCTCTGTGGTTTCTAGATATTTGGCTAGATTGGTAGCAATCTTGATCAGCATCTTATGGTCCTCATTTATCTTCAAAATTGCCACATCAGCTCTCTAGAAATGACAATTTAAGTCACTCTACACCCGCTTAAGAGTTATGGACCCAAATGGCTTGAACTCCTTAATCATAACCTGATCTAAGCAAGAACCAGACAATCTCATTAGCTGCACTAGCAAACAAAAGACAAACATTAGCAGTTTGGACCAATTTCTGTTTGCAGTGTCACAAAATGTATTTGTGCAAACATTCTTCTGCAAGTGCCTACAATTTCTGACTTTGAAAACATATAAAAATAAACAGATGATTCCATATCTTGCAATCTGAGTAATGCAAAAAGGTCAGTTAATTGATGTGCCATTTATATTAATTATAGTTTACAATCCTAATTAAGTCACTGTTAAAATTCAGACCTGCTA
The DNA here is from genome assembly GCA_033807585.1 of Hydrophis major. NCBI lineage: Eukaryota > Metazoa > Chordata > Lepidosauria > Squamata > Elapidae > Hydrophis > Hydrophis major. Next base: position 352,387,332 of record CM066328.1, read on the forward strand.
TAAAAAAACTTGAGAGAAGACAGTTGGCAGCTTGTGTCAGAGAAAGAAGGCAGGATAATTCCTCCCCTGCAGTATTTCTGGAAGTAGAATGTTGTGATGACGAGGCAGTCGAGTTGTTTGATCATGAACAACTGAATCATGATGATCTTTATTGGAGTATAGTCTTGCATTCATATACATTTTTAGTTATCCTCCACCTTTGGTTAACTTTGGTTACTGATTAACTTTTGCTACTGTTTAGCACAGTAATCCATACATTTAATTATCTCTAGTTAAAGTCTAACATAGGTTTACTTTCCCTCTCTAATCCTCCTTTATCCATAGATTAGTGACTTTGTTTGCCTGAGTTGTATTTGCTTGGAAACATTTTTATCTGAGGTTTGCCATCCGAGATTGGAACATTCCTGCTATTACAACTCTACAGTAGAAAGCCATTTTTACACCTAGAAAATGTTATTTAACAGCTGAATGATAGCCCAGATTAGGGATTGAACATAGAGGATGAACAAAGTCCAGATGGTAAGCTATGGTCCAGAAGTTCAGCACATAAGTCTGCATTACAAGTTGGTTGCAAGTCAAGTAAATATTTACAAAATAACAGAACCAACTGGGATATCAGATTGGTTATAGGGCTGAACCATCTAAACTGGGGTACAAAATCATTCTGGCTGGGGAATTCTGGGAGTTAAAGTCCAAACAGATAATCCTTGATTTATGACCAAAATTGAGTGAGTTTTGCACGGTTAAGTGAACTGCTACATTTGCCAAATGAGTCATGTGACAGTTGTGTGAATCCAGCTTCCTCCATTGATTTTGTTTGTTGGAAGGCAGCAGGGAAGGTCACAAATAGTGATCACATGACCCCAGGATGCTGCAACTGTGGTAGATATATGCTGTTGGTCAAGTGCCCGAATTGGGGATGCTGTGATGGTCTTAAAGGCGAGGAATGGTCATAAGTCACTTTTCAGTGTTGTAAGTTTGAATGGCTTCTAAATGAATGGCTGTAAATCAAGAACTACCTATATCTTTTAAAGTTGAGAAACACTGATCTATGTAAGAAGCCTACCAGACAGAAATGCCTCTGTGCATCACTTCTTTTATCATGGTGACATACTTTTTAATGTCCAGCATCTTTGCTTGAAGATAAGCCAGATTTTGAGACACTAGAGTGGTAACAAATAGCTCATGTTTGCAAATGAGGCAACCATTGGATCTGGTTGGTGTAGATAATGTAGGGTTGGAAAAGAAAACTATCACAGATTTCTATGGAATAGATTTACAAAATCTATGAAAAAAGAATTTGCTGAGCAGGATATACCACAGGTTAATGCATTAATCCTCCATATTGACTTTAAACTACAAATATCATTGATAAAACACCCAATTTTGCCTCTGACGAGGTGTCTCTTTAAGGTGAGCTTACCCCCATCTCTGATCCTTCTTCATGTGTTATGCCCGAAGGCTGACTTCTTCCGTTTGTGTTTTCTGCCATTTCGAATTCGGTTTCTTCGGCATCCCCTCCCCTCTCAGTTTGGGAGTCACCGGAGTCGCAGAAACTAGGTTGTAGCCTTGAAGGCAGCTGATCAATGTGGCGCTTCCATATTCTTCCGTTGCGGCTTTTTACTTGGTACGACCTGGGTTCCGTGACTTGGATTACAGTTGCCTCAACCCACAAAGGATCACCAGAAAAGTTCCTAATGAAAACTAGGTCGCCTATCTTGAATTCACGGCATTTCCCGCTAGATCCGTGGGGTTTTTCTGGTTCGTACAACGGGTGTATTCGGTCGGGGTGGGAGTGGAGTTTGCATCCCATTAACAATTCAGCTGGAGTCTTATTGGTAGCGCTGTGTGGAGTGATGTGTTGAAGAAGGAGTATCCTGTTTATCTTATCTTCGATATCCCCATAATCCATTTTATGTAGGGTCTTTTTGATGAACTGTACCATGTGCTCGGCTGTTCCATTGGCCGCAGGATGCGCCAGCGAAGTTAGCGCATGGCGAATACCGTGGTCCGCCAAAAACTGTTCAAAAGGAAGCGCGGTAAACTGGGGGCCGTTGTCGGATACCAGAACGTCTGGCAGTCCATGTGTCACGAATAATCTGTTTTTTACTTGTCGGAATGCGTGTTCCTCTCAGTGTCCCCAGACCCAGGTTGCCTTTTTGTCCAACAGACGATGTAGGGGCTCGGCTACGGTCGCTTTGTGGGGCAGGAAAACATTGTAAAAATTGATAAGGCCCAGGAAAGCTTGGAGATCAGTCTTATATCTGGGCCTTGGGGCATTTTTGATTGCCCTCAGCTTGCTATCGGTGGGGTGAATGCCCTGTTTATCGATTAAGTACCCCAAAAATTCTACTTTATCCGTACACAGTTGACACTTATTTTTTTTTTGACTTTAAGGCCAGAGTCTTTAAATTTCTGGAGAACCAACCTCAGGCGCTCCTTTAGTATTTCTCTAGTCGGAGCAGCAATTAAAACGTCATCAAAATATGGTACAACCCCTTTTATACCCTGTAATAGTCTTTCCATCAAGCTCTGAAAAATTCCCGGGGCCACGCTAACTCCAAATTGGAGTCGGTTGCACTTAAATGCACCTCGGTGCGTAACGATCGTTTGTGCCTCTGCTGTTTTTTTTTATCGACAGACAGTTGTTGGTATGCCTGTGCTAAATCCAGTTTAGCAAAGATTTTTCTGCCCCCCAGGGAATGGAGAAGGTGTTGTACCACCAGTACCGGGTAAGCGTTCTGCTGAAGGGCGTGATTCAGGGTGGCTCAGTAGCCCCCACAAATTCTCAATGATCCATCCGGCTTGATGGGTGTTATGATTGGGGTTTCCCAGGGAGCGTGGTCGGTTGGTTCTAACACATCCTGGGCTATTAATTTATCAAGCTGCTCGTCAATCTTTGGTTTAAGGGCAAATGGAACTCAACGAGGCTTAAGGCGGATGGGAGCTACTTCAGGGTTAAGGTTAAATGATATCGGGGTCCCCTTGTACTTGCCTAGTTTGTCTGCAAAGACATCCTGGAATTCCTGGAAGAGGGCCTCTTCCCAGTTGTCGCTGTTGGTTCGGTGAATGCCGGCTACTTCAATCCCAAGTGGAGCGAACCATTGGAGGCCTAACAAGCTAGGCCGATCCCTATCAACTACGGTCAATGGTAAGGATCCAGTATGATTTTTGAATGAGACACGGACTTGGCTGGATCCAACGACTGGAATTCGATTTCCCTGATAGTCCTTGAGTATAATTCTTTGGAATTTGAGGTCTTGCCGCCATATGGTAGGAATTAATTGTTTAAGGGTCTTCCAGGAAACCATCGAGAGGGATGATCCTGAATCGACTTCCATCACGCAGGGCTGGTTTTCGATGGCGACCTTCACCCGAATCTTCTTGGCGTCTAATGATGAGGCATGACCAATTGTGATGGTTTGATGTGGCTCTTCTCATTTAGTTGAATAGGCTAGTGATTTGTTTCTGTAGGAGTGGTTGTTCCATTGGTGGTTCAAAGGTTCCTGATTCACAGGTCAGCTTCCTGTGGGTTTGCGGTAGTTATTCCCCCTCTGAGGTGGGCTGGATCCTTGCTTGCTTCTACAGACTCTTCCGATGTGGCCTCTCTTTCTGCATACATGGCAGAGCGCGTCGAGGAATTTGCAGTCTGATCATGGATGGTTTGCCCCGCAACCAGCACATTGGTACTGCAATCTCTGGTTACGTTGATGGCGTTGGTCTCGTTCAGACCGGAGCCAGTTGATCTATTCCTCATCACTTTCTGATGACGATTCGAGGTCCTCGTGGTGGGCTGTCATTGCCTGTCCCTCCAGGCAAGGTGAGGCTTCGCCGGCGAGTTGGCGGAGCGGGGCGTTGTTGCAGCGCATTCGTGCAGCCGACTTCCTGGTTGCTTCTGCTGCAGTAGCATCAGCGATGGCATCTGTAAGGCTAATGTTGCCTTTTGCCATCAGCTTACTCTGCAGCATTGGTGCATCTAGTCCCAGAACTATTCAGCCTCTCAGGGCCTCTTCGAGGTCGGCGAACCCACAGAGGCCTCCCAGATTCTGGAGATCCGCAATGAAATCTGCAATGCTTTCTCCCTTCCCCTGGTCTCTTTGGTAAAATTCATGTCTTCGGACAAGCGTTGGTACGGTAGGTGCATAGTGGGCCAGTAGAAGGGGCTCAAGGACGTCCCAGTCCATGGACTTCACCTCAGCTGGTTTCGTTAGTGCCTTGGCCATCTTAAACACGGTCGGCCCACAGTGAGTCAGGAATACCTTTCGCTTTTTTCCAGTAGTGGCATCCTTCAAGTTGTTGGTCTCCAGAAACATCTGGAATCGGTCCATATATGAGTCCCAGTCTTTTTGTGCTGGGTCGAATGGAGCGGGTGGTATGACGCTGCTGGACATGGTTTCTGCCGTTGGTGCGTCTTCAGCAACGTGCTCTGTTTAGCGCTCTGTAGTGCTCAGTCAGCTCTGATGTCTCCGAATCCCACCCTCATCGCCAGTGTTAAGTTCTGCGCATGGGCGCAAGGAGCGGAGACAAGACGATAAACAGTGAACTTCAACTCTTTATTTAACATTGTGGAACAGAGCAAAAACCATGGCAGCAACAGCCCTTTATATAGGCAAGTTGTTGATCAAGTAACCAATAAGAAATGTGAAGCGCTAGCTTCCTTAACCAATGAAAGAGGCCCGTTAATAGCCAATCAGATTCTCCTGAACAGACCAATCTGATGTCGCTATTATCGGCCAATCAAAAGTGCAGGGCTAGAACCCTGCACTTTTCTAAAGGTTTTAATAATCTTTATTTAAGCACTTTTATTAATTCATAACACTATCTATATGCACTGATGAGATCTGAGCTAGTAATACTGAGCAGAAAAGGAGGTTGGAATGATGGATTCAGTTTGTGACTAATGAGAAAAAGCCAAATTTGTAAGGGGAAATTATTAAGGTTAAAAAAAATTAATACTGCCAGCATTGGGCAAATCTAAAGTGCAATCAAAGAGTGTTTAGCAAAGAGTATACATTTCTGCTTATTGCATTTCTGGAAGGATATAGTAAAGCTGCAGAAAAAGGCAGCCAAAGAAACAACTGATTGGAGCAATTCCTCTTTGAAAAAGATGATAAAATCTGGCTTCTATTAGATTAAGCAAAATGGGGAATTGTGGGAGGAAATGATACAGGCACACAAAATTATGAATGTTATGAAAAAAAATAGATTGGAAGAAGCTGTTTTCTGTCTTGCAAAATGCAAGAATCTTTGATTGCCCAATTAAGCTGAGCAATTGCATAGTTGGAATAAAGAAAAGGAAGAACTTTGGGTAGAATGAAAAGTGACCTGTGGAATTCATTACCACAAGATGTAATGATAACTATCAATTTAAATGGATTAAAGGAAAATTAGACTATTTCACAAAGCATAAGAGTCATGTTTTTTTTTTACTTAAATAAGATCATTTAATGGGAATAAATTAATCAAAACTAACTTTTGGCTCTTTGTGTTTTTATAAAAGCATGAAAAATGTAACTGATACAGTAAATATTTGTCAGATCTGTAGTTGAGGTTTATTATTAACAGAGTTTCATCTTGTCTTCCTGAATCAATGGTTGCTTTTGTTGACATTCGATTTTTATTGTATTTTCCTGCTTGCAGTAAATAGACTTTTGATTTAGCCATGGCATTTGCTTGAAAAGCTCAACTCCAGGTGATTCAAGGCTTCCATTAATGGTCTTTACAATTATTCCCTGGGTGATCTAAATTCTGCTTCTCTCATACTGTGTTTGGCTTGATTTCCTATTGAAGAATGAAAAGTTTGCCCCTCTAGATACGTCAGGAGCTTCTAAAAGCTGAATGGAGGGATAAAGGAGGGGAAAAAAAACCCCAATTAAGGTCAAAAGCAAGAACAATGAGTTTGGAAAAAAAAAAGAACTTTGGATTTTTTGCCCTTGAATGTGTGCCAAAAGTTTTTTTTTTTAAATGCTGAATGGTGTGATTTTGCCATATAATTTCTTGAAAGCTCACCCATGCCATTTATCCTTCTTGAATGCAACAACAGAAACATTATTTTGGTCATTGCAGATATGTGGATATACAATATTCAGTATAAATTACACAAAATAAGGAACATGGTAATCATTTTGTATCTTATCTGTTGTTTCACAAAACAGAAAGAAGTGCTTCCCCTCCCTATCACGGTAAATTCTCCTCATTCTTTCCAATATATCACCAGTTAAATCAGGATAGCTTTGCACTGCTATGACATTTGGCAGATATTGCTATAGACTAGAATGGGTGCCACAGAGAGCCCAATGGAGATGAGAAGGGCTCCAGGATCTATTTCAGTGCACCAGAGGTGGTATTCAGCAGGTTCTGACCAGTTCTGGAGAACCTGTAGCAGAAATTTTGAGTAGTTCAGAGAACCGGCAAATACCACCTCTGATTGGAGTTTTTAGAGTATCCTTCCTCTCCCATGCCCACCAAGCCACACCCACAGAATGGGTAGTAAAAAAAAATTGAATCCCACCACTGAAGTGCACTTCCCTGTATTTGGGGTGTGTGTGTGCTAATGCCTTGCATAGTTTGCCAGAGATGATTTTAAAGGCCCGAGGAAAAGACTAGGGAGTTTGCTTTTCTCCAGATCTGACCAATAGCATGGAATGGGAAACTTTCAATCTTTGATTGTTTTGATGGCTTAGGACATTGTGCAACCCCAGTTTGATTGACTAGCTTGTGATTCATTTGCATTATTTACCCAGAAAATTGATTTCTTAAATTGATTAATTCAGTAACCAAGTTAAGTAGTTATTGCATGACTGCAAACCAGAAAGCAACAGCAATATTTTCATATTTCTTTGAGAAATTCCTGGCATGGCAGTTGCTTTACTTGGAGTGCTCCCAATGCTGGGTACTCTTGATGGATTCATATTGGCTGAACAGAGGGGACAAATTTGCTCATTCAGTTCTCTTCCTCTTTTTCTGAGGCTGAATTGCATATTATGCATAATTTTGGTTTCATGAATTAAAATATGGTTTGTTTAACTTTCCAATAAAATGGCACCATCAAATAATGAACTAATTTATTTATTTATTTATTTTTGTCAACTGCTTACAAGGTAATAAGTATAAGTAAAAACATAGTTATGAATACATGGATACATATGAAAAAAAAAATAAAAGAAACAATAGGACAGGGATGGTAGGCACATTGGTGCACTTATGCATCCCCCTACAGACCTCTTAAAAAAGTGGTGAGGTCAATAGTAGATGGTCTAAGGTTAAAGTTTTTGGGGTTTGGGGAAGAAACCACAGAGTCAGGTGGAGTATTTCAGACATTGACCACTCTGTTGCTGAAGTCGTATTTCCTGCAATCAAGTTTGGTGCAATTAACCTTGAGCTTGTATCTATTGTTTGCTCTTATGTTGTTATGGATGAAGCTGAAGTATTCATTGACAGGTAGGACATTGCAATGTATGATTTTATATACTATACTTAGATAGGATAGAAGGCGGCGTAGTTCTAGGTTTTCTAGGTCTAGAATTTCAAGTCTGGTGGCATAAGGTATTCTGCAATGAGTAGAGGAGTGGAGAATCTTTTTGTGAAATATTTCTGGGCTTTCCCAACTGTGTTAATATCAGATATGTAATGTGGGTTTCAGACTGATGAGCTGTATTCAAGTATTGGTCTAGCAAATGTTTTGTATGCTCTAGTTAGTAGTGTGATATTACCAGAGAAAAAGCTACGTAAGATTAGGTTAACAACTCTTAATGCCTTTTTGGCTATGTAGTTACAGTGGGCTCTAGCACTTAGATCATAGAGATGAGTACTCCAAGGTCCTTGACAGAGTTTGGATCATCAACAAAGTCTTGACTATTCAGCCTGTATTTTATTTTCTGATTTTTTTTTTGCCAATATGTAGGACAGAGCATTTATTTGTTGAGATTTGAAGTTGCCATTTGTTTGATCATTCTGATACATAGTCAAGATCTTTCTGAAGGGTAGCAGTATTGTCTGTTGAATATCTTTACATCATCAGCGAAGAGAACACAGTTGCTCTTAATATGATCACAGAGGTCATTTATGTAGAGTATGAAGAGAGTTGGTTCTAGAACGCTGCCTTGGGAGACACCATTGTTGACAGGTACAGAACTCGATAGGACGCTCCCAATTTTGACCATTTGTTGTCATAATGGAACTAGTTTAGCCAGCTTTAGTTTGTGGTAAATGTTACATGTAAATTCATATGAACGAAAACAAACATATGCATCCCAGGACAATGTTGCAAGATCAAATCTGGGTCAGTCACTGGGATCAGACATTTATATCTCTGGTTGCAGTGACTGACCCAGATTCAATCTTGTAAATTCATACTTCACTGAGTAGGCTTGGTCCTGTTGCTCTTCCTTGATAAACCATGGAAAAAAGAGGTAACTTAAAGTGAAGCTGGATTGAAAGCAAAGTGGCAGCTGAAAACCATGGTTTGTCATTAGTACACCTGGAAAATCAAACAGTAGTTCTTACCTACAATAAACATGAACTGAGAGCTACTGAGGTATAAACATCCAATTCCTTCCTTCCTTCCTTCCTTCCTTTCTTCCTTCCTTCCTTCCTTCCTTCCTTCCTGTTGGGACACTTGGCCTATTACTTGTTAAGGATGTGGACTCAACTTGTTTCCAATGCTCTCTTGTAATTGTGTAGCAAAGAGGTCTGTAGCTGAATTGTTGTGGTTAGTTAGGAAATCCAAAGGATTTATGCAAGGTAGGGCAGTTGAAAAATACACATCTAAAGAAGGCAATGTCAAATCACCTTTTTCTATGAAGTCACCGAGGTTAATTAGCAGGCAAATTTACCTTTATTTAATCTGCTACCTATTTTATGCACTCTTCCTCTATAGTTCCTTCTTAGTCAAATGTTAAGATTGTATTTTCTGGAGATCACAGTCTGTTGTCATCTTGTATTTTGTAAAGTGTCATATGCATTGCTGACACTAAATCATGAAATAAAAAGCCTGCCAGAAAACAAGGTCTTGTAGTAATATTCCATCAATATTTCCTATTTCTTGAGGCTTCTGAACAGATGAAAAGAAGTTTGAGTAAGATTTGTTTTTCTAGTCTCTCAAGCCTGGGGCTCTTGAACCAGAACATTTCTTCTGGTTCCAAATATTTTATTCCCTCTTACTTTTTGGAACAGCTCTCAAGGAGAGAAACAGTAGATGTTGTATCTTTGTGGCTCTAAGCTAACTGATTGCCAGCAGCTACAAGATTTAGAACAATTGCAATGTTAAGATCACTGATCTGTTAGGAACACTATACATACAGCAGAGGGGGTGTCAAATTCATGGCCCACAGGCCGGATGCACCACATCCACCCCTGGTTTAGTAAAAGGGAAAAAGTTGCAATACATCACATGACAATGTGTCATCATGAGTTTGATACCCCTGCTCTATTCAGAGTATTGCAGTGTAAATTCAGCACCAGAAAACTAAACACAGATGGCTGAAGCTTCATTTAATTTAAGCTTCATTTAATTAAAACACAAGTAAATTTTACAATACCAGTTGTAGATTTCTCCAACATGTAGCAAACTCAAACAGAATCAGACATGTTACAGGTTCAGTTCAGAGCAGAGCTCAACTCATAAACAGACATCAGTTTCACTTTTGTTCAGCAGACAAAAAAGCGTTAGTTTCTCTTTCACTTTAGAGCTGAGCACAGAACAGAGATAAACCACGCCCAGATTATCTCTTTAAGTTTTAGCCCCCAACTCAGCTCTCATTGGCTCACCTTGTTACTAAGCTCCATTCCAGTTCATGAATATGATATGCTCTACAGCAGTGGTTCCCAAACTTTTTCAGTCCACCACCCCCTTGGTACTACAAACTTATCCTCGCTGCCCTCCACCCAGGGGTGGGATTCAAATTTTTGTGGGTGTGATCTAATTTGAGGGCATGGCTTGCTGGGCGTGGCTTGCTGGTCACGTAACTGGGTAGGTGTGGTTTGGTGGTCATGTGACTGGGTGGACATGGCCAGGTAACTGCAAACCAAATACAAGTGATCCTCACTTAATGGACGGTTGTTCAGCAAGTGTTCTAATTTATGACTGGCCTCCCCAGAGCTACTTAACTTGTTTTGGGAGTTTTAACAGCCATGCACACACACACACACACACACACCCTTCTAACCCTGCTGGAGCAGGTCATTGTACTAGGCTTGGCAGGTGGGTAGGTAGATAGATAGGTAGGTAGGTAGGTAGATAGGTAGGCAGGCAGGCAGACCTTTTGGATGAATGTATGGATAGGTAGGTAGGTAGGTAGATAGATCTATATTGGTAGGTAGGTAGACAGAAAGGCAGGCAGATAGGCAGGTAGGTAGGCAGGAAGGCAGGCAGGCAGACAGATCTTTTGGATGGATGGATAGGTAGGTAGGTAGATTGATTGATCAATCTATATTGATAATTAGATAGGTAGGTAGGTAAACAGAAAAACAGACAGTCAGGCAGGCAGGCAGACAGACAGATCTTTTGGATGAATGGACAGACAGACAGACAGAATATGACAGTGGTGGTACTTCAGGAAAGTAGAGCAAAGCCAGAGTGACTTTCCCAATGTGCTGCTGCTGCTGCGTTCAATGCCATTGAGCCCCTTGCACCACTCAAGTGCAACAGTCAATGGGATGAGCCTGAGGTGCCTCCACCTCGAATGCTCCCCTGCTGCCTCTTAGCGCTCCCCCTTCAGCAGCCACTTCTGAGCAGAGCCCGTCCCACCTCCTGTAATCCCCGACATCGCTTCGGACCGACTTCTAGGCCTTGGCCCACCAAGCAAAACCTCCTGACACTCGACTCCACCAAGAATGCTCAACATGCCGAAAGGCCCGCCCTACATAATTCCTGCGACACAACTATGAGGAGGCACATGTGCTTTTACCTCGCTTCCTTGGGAAGACCTTCCTTGCAGCCGGCTTGACCCAGCCCATGTGGGGACCTGTCGTGGTTCAGTGCAGTCAGAACTTCTAGGATGGGAAGGGTGAATTCCACCTGCAGCTCTGCGCTGATCCCGTGCCTGCAAAATCCTCTAGCCGCCGCATGTTTTTTTCTGTGCAGCTGGACTTCTCTAGTGACCCCCTGCTGCCTCTTAGCGCCCCCTGCCAGCCCCCTTGCCTCTTAGAGCCCCCCATATCGCATCCCACTGCCCCCAGAGGGCAGTACCACCCACTTTGGGATCCACTGCTCTACAGTATGAGACAGCATTAGCTCTTTTGGAATTGCAGTTTTATACATTTATTGTTGTCCTTTAGATGTTGCTGAGTTGGATGGATGGTGAGAAGTCTATGTCATCAATCTCTGGAGGACCACAGCTTCTGCATCTTACAGAATGAGTGATGGTGTTATCCATCCAGTCATGACCAACTCTTATGATTCTATGGGTCAGTTTGCTCCATATCTTCCAACCTTGCACTAATTCTTTGAGTTGTTCTATGCTCTGGCTGGTGTTAGCTTTGATGATGTCCAGACACCATGTTGTTTGGCAACATGGTTTCTCTTTACTGCTAACTCTTCCAAGTTTAATTGTTTCCTCCACTGAATTCCCTCATATGACATGGCCAAAATAAGTGAGGTATGCTTTTGTGATTTTGCTTTCCAGTGACATGTCTGGTGTTACATGCTCCAGACAGAATAAATAGTGGTCCTCAAGGATCTTTTTTTTTTCTACCTCCCTCATGCAAAACCCCAACAGGTTTGTTATCTCATAGCTTTTTCCATGTTTTGAAATGTTGCTCTGTTATTGCTGTTATGATTTTGATCCCTTTCGGCTGTGACAGAATAATATTGAAATTATCCCAGAAAGAGGGACTTAAATTATCATTTTTGAAGAAATGGTCACTTAGCATATTTGGTAGCATAGGACAATATCCCAGCAGCCCTCCCCACTCCATTATTGTTAGCTGATGAATCTTACCCAAATTGTGTAGAGAGACAAGAGAAGAGGGAGCAGAAACGTAAGAGAAGCCTGGGATTTTGTGGGACTGCACTTTTGCAAGCTATAATTTTCCTCTGGTGACATGAAATACCACTTTTATTATTTTTTAAAAAAGAAAACTGTAGTTCTGCAAAATTAGCCATTGATCTTCTCTCTTTGGGAAGACTGGTTGAGCCTGCACAGCAATTTCCAAAAGAAGAAGCTGCATTAAAATGTGTTTTCAAAATTTGTACCTATAAATCAGTACTTTGTACCTATAAATTTGTACCTATAAATCAGTACTTTTCAGTTGTACTGAAAACTGGAAATACTGGTGTTTTTAGAGATACTGTGTATTTTCTTTTTTAAAAAATATTATTTTTATTCATTTATCATGTTTGTATAGCTTCCCATTTTGTATAAAAGGGACTTTGAGCAGTGTATAACTTATAATTAAAAATAAATACAAAAGGTGCACAAAATAAAGGATGATATTAACTATTATAAGGGAGCCAGTAGCAAGTATAAGAGTAAGGATAAAAATTATACTATATTTTAAAACATGGAACCCACTTTATGTGGGTTATAAATTGGTAAGTAATAACTCATTCCAATTATAATTCATTCCAAATTTTATTTCAAATTTATCTGGACCTTTAGTTCATTTTTTTCTTTCTAAAATCAAATGATTGAAAGAAACTGAAGGGGAACATCTTGAAGAATGGCATTACATCAGAATGAATTTGATTTTGTTTTAATTTGAACATTTAATTTTTCTACTAATTATTTCACTCCTCTGCCAGGCATTCAAGGCCAATTTAATTTTTTTATATATCTGAGGAAAAATGACTTGTTGAAGGGGCAACAAATGCACTTTTAAGGAGGAAAAGTAATGAAAGATATGTTGTGATATAATGATTTTAGTTTTATTTATTTATTCAATTTCTATGGTATTTCATCTCAACCAAGTGATTCTAGGCAGTTTACAGATCTAACCGTGAATCAATTAAAAAAATAGAAAACATTTTGAATGCAAACATGCACACAAAAATATATTTTTTTAAAAATTGAAATAGTTAACCCATTAACAGGAAAGACAAGAAACAGACCCTGGTACAGAGCCATGTTTTTAAAGCGTCACAAAAAGTCAGCAGGGTAGGGCCATTTTAATCTCTGAAAGGAGAATATTATATAGAGCAGGGACTATGGTTGAGAAGGCCAGCTGACATTCTTTGGCTGACTAGATGTGTAGCTCACACAATCTGCTTGTTTGAATTGGATGGTTAGAAACTCTTGGAAAAAGATGGTCCCTCAAGTAACCTAGTCCTAAGTCATGTAGGACTTTAAAGGTAACAACCAGTACCTTGAATTTCACCCAGAAACACACTGGTAGCCAATGTAGCTCATGTAATACTGGTGGTACATGTGCTGTGTATTCAGCCCCATTTATTACCTGCTCAGCCACATTCTGTTCTATACCAGCTGAAGTTTTTAAATGCTTTTCAAAGGCAGTATTTGTGTTTGTACATGGCACTGCAATGCAAGTAGAAAAAGTAGCTATCGTTGCATTGTGCCATAATGATGCATATTTCACAATTTTGGCCCTGTTATGGTCAGGAATAGTCAGAGATATGGTCAGAGATATAATAATATCTCTCTCCCCATGTTATCAATTGACTCTTACTTTGACATTGGTGACTCACATTTCTATCACATTTCAGGCAGCAAAATCAAGTAGTAGGCCTAGAACATCCTCCAAGAAAGAGACTATTAGATATTCAATGGGGAAAAGTCAGTGATGTCAGACTTCTCCCATTGGTTCATTTTCCAGGTGGGAAAATGAACAGCCATCAGTGGCTGAAATTGTGGACAGCAGCCTGTAAAAAGAACAGCAGGCACACCGGGGGGCAGTCTTTTGTTCAGAGCTAAATAAAGAAATCCTTTCCTTCTACCGTGCCGTGCCTCTTCAATCTAGCCCATATCTAACATTGGCGGCAGAAGGTGTGATATGTTGTATTATTAAGAATTTGTCTATTTTCATTTGCCAATCCCCGGTCCCATTTTTGCTAAGGTTTCCTTCGTGGACCTTATGGCTCTCCTTGCCTGCCAGTTATTCTGGGTGTGTCCAGGTGCTGACAATGCGTGGTGGATTCCCTGTTCAGCTAGGAAACATTCAAAATTGTTTGCTGTGAATTGGGGCCCATTATCCGATACCACAACATCTGGTAACCCATGTGTGGCAAACATTTCTAATAACTGTTGATGCATATTCATAGTGGGTGGAAGTAATGATCATGAAAACCACCACAGCAGACGCTGTGATTAAGGTATTGAGGAAATTGAGTAAATGCAGATATTTGAACATAGGTCACTAGGTCTATGCTCACAACTATGCAGGGGGGCCCCCATGGGTCCCTGCATGAGTAGGGTAAGTCACAGGCCCCCGATCTTATATAGTAGAACTAGAAGATGGGAAAATATGGAGCAGACACATAGACCAACTCCGGGGATGATTGTAACAAAATCTGAATGACCAGAAAACCTCAGAAACAGAAACACAACATAGAGAGGTAAGACCAACCTAACAACTACAAATACTGAAAACACAAGCCTCCCCACTCTAGGGTGGGACTGGAACTCAAGTACACCACAGGATAATTTAGCTGAAATAGGGGAATCCAGCAAAGAAACTCAGAGCCCTCTGTTCCGTTGGAGCTATCTCTGCCCCTGAAAAACCTTGAGGCTGGCTCTGGAATGACAACAGACCCAACTAGTCAGTTTGCCACAGCTGGGGGGGGTGTGTGAACTGTGAATGTCCAGTCGCACTCACAGGAGTCCCTCCTACTTATGTGATTATGTCTGTGAGTGAGAACTGATTGGATGAATGCTTCTTCCAGGAAGGGAGGCGTGTTAGATATTCAATGGGGAAAAGTCAGTGATGTCAGACTTCCCCGATTGGTTCATTTTCCAGGCAGGAAAATGAACAGCCATCAGTGGCTGAAATTGTGGACAGCAGTCTGTAAAAAGAACAGCAGGCACACCGGAGGGCAGTTTTTTGTTCAGAGCTAAATAAAGAAATCCTTTCCTTCTACCGTTGTCCTACCTCTTCAATCTAGCCCATATATAACATTGGCAACCTGAGAAATTCAGGTGTATTCAGTCTTCCTGCAGCTGCTGTTCTGTATTGTTCATTAGCATTCTTTTCTTGTAGAAAACCGTTCTGATTGGCTAAGACACATGGTTACCCGATTGGCCGAGCAAGCGGCACGGATTGGCCCGTTGCGAATCCCCCGCAATTGGAGGAAACTGATCGCGGGAGATTCAAAGTGGTCTCATTGGCCGTGGCTTGGCCAGGAAGTTCTATATAAGCTGCCGCATACCCTAGCCGAACTGAGTCGATCTCGGGACCAATAAAGAACTGAAAACTAGTCACTGACTCCCGAGCCTTCTTCCAGCTACACAACACTGGCGACGAAGGTAGGGTCGCGGAACTGATACCCACTGAACACGTGGCACCAAGACGAGCGAACGAACGAGATGGCCAGCATCACGCCACCCGCACCCTTTAACCAGGCTACTGAAGATTGGGAATCGTACATTGATTGGTTCCTGATGTTCTTGGAGAGTAACAACCTCAAGGACACAAATGGGCAGAAAAAAAAGGCCATCTTCCTGACACACTGCAGGCCCGCAGTGTTTAAGATGGTGAAAGCCCTCGCGAAACCAGAAGATATAAAGGCAATGGACTGGGCCGACCTCGAGCCTCTGTTGCGAAGCCATATGCTCCTGCTGTGCCCATCCTCATTAGACAGCACGATTTTTACTGGCGCGACCAGCGAGAGGGTGAGAGCATCAGCGATTTTGTCACTGACTTGCGGAATCTAGGGGGCATGTGCGGCTTCACAGATATGGATGAGGCATTATGAGATCGCGTTGTCCTCAGCCTCAGGGACCCTGTCCTACAAAGTCAACTGATGGCAAAAGCGACATCTCCCTCACTGATGCCCTCACGGAAGCGACCGCAGCCGAGGCAACCCAGAAATAAGCGGCCCGAATGCAGAGGCCAGATGCGGGGGACCGAGCCACAACCGCCGAGATGACCACAGCAGCCGAGACACAACCAGAAGCAAGCCGGTGAGCAACCACCACCACCCACCATGGTGACCCCGACTCCCCCTCCAACACCACGGATGAGGAGGAAGACATCCATCAGCTCCAAATAGAATGAGACCGGCGCGAACAGCGGAGTCGTAAGTTGGGGCTGCAATGCGCCGGGTGCGGGGGTGACCATACTCGATCGGAATGCCAATTTTTCGACGCGATCTGCCGCCAATGCGACAAGAGAGGACACATCACCCGAGTCTGCCAATTCAAAAGAACCTACAGCCCCCGACAATGAGACAGCAGCGGCTGACGACAAAATGGCACCCCCCCCGAACGAGGGATCGCCAAGCCGAGGGCCATTGGAACCGGGATGGACGAGGCTGATGGAACGGCAAGAGCCAACAGAGAGAGGAGACCCACCAGACGGTCATCATCGGCCATTCATCTAGCTGGGACACCCGCAAGATACACATGGAAGTGGGAATCGAGGGAAAGCCATGCAAGATGGAGGTGGACTCCGGGTCCTACCTCTCCATGGTTGCGTGGCAGGAAATCAAGCACCTGGTACCCACCATCCACAAAAGGGGCCTGGAAATCCAGAAGCTAATTCTAAAGGACTACCAAGGGAACCGCATCCCCATAGTCGGAACCGGTCATTTCGAAATCACATTCAAGGGGCACGTAGCAAGGCTTCCCCTGACTATTGTGGACAGAGACCAACCCAGCCTTTTGGGACTACAGTGGTTCGTGCCACTTGGGATCAAGGTAACCGGCATCGACCACATTGTAGAGGTAGACTGGGAGGAACAACTCGCGAGGGACTTCCAGGAAGTGTTTGACAGCACCCTAGGCAAGTACCGAGGGCCCCCTATTTCCTTCAGTCTAGACCCCAGCGTTTCCCCGATTCGCCTCAAACCGCGATGAGTATCTTTCGCACTCAGACCCAAGATCGACAAGCAAATAGACAAGCTCATCAAGCAGGGAGTCCTAGAGCCAACTGATCACGCTTGGTGGGAGACCCCCATAGTTACCCCAGTCAAGCCCGATGGGTCGGTGAGAATCTGTGGGGACTATAAGGCCACCCTAAACTACGCTTTACAACAAAGCGCGTACCTTGTCCCAGTAGTGCAGCACCTTCTGCACTCACTGGGGGGAGGCAAGGTTTTCGCTAAGCTCGACCTGGCACAAGCCTACCAACAGTTGCCGGTCGATGCAGAAACTGCCGAGGCGCAGACCATAGTAACCCACTGGGGGGCTTTTCGCTGTAAGAGACTCCAGTTCGGAGTCAGCGTGGCACCTGGAATTTTCCAGAGCCTCATGGAGAGGCTCCTCCAAGGGATCAAGGGGTGGTGCCCTATTTTGATGATGTGCTGGTGTCTGCGGCCAACCAAAAACAACTGGAAGGTCACCTGAGGGAGGTGCTACAAAAATTCAGGGACACGGGGCTAAAAGTCAAAAAAGAAAAATGCCAATTGCACACCGAGAGGGTCGAATTCCTAGGGTACCTCCTAGACCAGCACGGAATTCACCTAACAGAAAAAAAAAATCAGAGCCATCAAGGAAGCCCCCAGGCTGAGAAATAAAACAGAGCTGCAGGCATTTCTAGGATTGCTTAACTTCTATAATGTCTTCCTGCCCCAGAAAATGACCGCAGCAGAGCCATTGCATAGACTCCTGAACCAGGCAGCCACCTGGAATTGGGGGAAACGTGAGGAAGCCGCATTCAACAGAACCAAGGACCTACTCACTTTGGATGCCGTCCTCATCCAGTACAACGAGACACTACCATTAGCGGTCACATGCGACGCATCACCCTTTGGCATTGGAGCCGTCCTCAGCCACACCCTCCCTGACAGAAAAGAAGCACCCATCACCTTCTTTTCAAGAACCCACTCGAAAACGGAAAGAAATTACAGTCAGCTGGACAAAGAGGCTCTGGCAATTGTTGCCGCAGTAAAGAGGTTCCATGAGTACCTCTATGGAAGGACATTTTCCATCATCACCGACCACAAGCCATTGCTGGGAATCCTGGTGGGAAACAGGGCCACCCCGAACATTCTATCCCCAAGAATGACAAGGTTGTCTGAATTCCTCGCTGCCTACAGCTACCGGCTAACCCACCGACCCGGAAAAACAATTACCCACGCAGATGCCCTGAGCCGCAGGCCGCTGCCTGACCTGGACACTGACCCAGCACTGACAATGTCCACCCTTAGCATAGAGACCCTACCCAATCTACTCATAACTGCGTCAGACATTGCCTGCAAAACCAATAAAAACAAACATCTGGCACGGGTTTTACATTGGGTAGAGAAAGGGTGGCCGGAAAAAGATGACGATGAGAAATTTAGGACATTTCAGAACTGGCAAACAGAACTGTCTTTACAAAAGGGTTGTTTATTATGGGGGGATAGGGTTGTCATCCCAGAAAAATTACAAAAATTAGTACTGGAATTATTACATGAGGGGCACCTGGGCATCGTCAGGACAAAAGCCTTAGCCAGGAGTTACGCCTGGTGGCCAGGGATGGACAGACAAATCGAGGCTCAGGTGGCAGCATGCAGGCCATGCCAAGCATCCAGACCAAGCCCCCCCCTCCACCCCAATCCAAGAATGGGAAACCTCCAGGGGACCATGGTCCAAGATTCATATAGATTTCGCCAGACCTACGAAGGGGCACACCTTCCTCATTACGGTAGATGCTTACTCCAACTGGCTGGAGGTAAGCAACATGAGAACTACCACCACGGAGGCCATTACCAAAGAACTTAACAGACTATTCACAACCCACGGCCTCCCAGACATCATTGTATCAGATAATGGGCCCCAATTTACCTAGCTGGAATTCGAAAAATTCCTAGCAGAAAGGGGAATATGACATGCACTGACAGCGCCAGCACATCCAGCGGCGAATGGGAGGGTGGAACAAATGGTCCAATTTACGAAAAAAACAATCCAAAAAATAGAAACCGGGGAAATACAAGAGAAAATAAATAAAATGCTATTCATACAGCACATAACTCCAAACACGACAACCAACAAAAGCCCGACAGAACTATTAATGGGAAGAAAATTAAGGTCCCCACTCGACAGACTGCACCCCACATACAACCCAGAAAAACCTCCCGACTCATCAAGTAAACACCGAACATTCATACCGGGCGACACAGTATACGCCAAAAACCTCACACTCTGGGTACCAGCAACCATGACCCAGGTGACAGGTCCCCACTTATACAGGCTACAGACAACTGACGGACAAGCATGGAAAAGACACATCAATCAATTAAAATTGAGAATCAACACGGGAAATACAACCGACACGCAAGCACACATGGAAAAAGAAACCACAGAAGGGAGGGGAAGCCCCAATACCAGCCAAGAGGGGAGGGAAAACCCCGGAAACCAAAATAACCAAACCCCACAAAAAAGAAACCAAGAATACTTACCAACCGAAGCAGAAACAGACAAACAACTCGAAGCCTCGCCTGGAAGAAACAGCCAAGCCAGTTCAACCAGCCCAGAGCGGCTGGGCAGGAGCAACAAAACCAGCAGTTCAACCAACCCGGGTAGACCGGGAGGGAACTACAGCAAAAGGCCCAGCTCACCCTTCCAGGTGGTTTCACCGATGAGGCAAGGAGAGAAACAGAACCCGACCGAACTGCTCGAAGACCAGACACCAATTAACCTGCGCAGGTCCAGTTGACAAGTGCGGAGCCTCGCCTACTTACAGGATTACATCATGTAGGACCATACCAAGAGGGGAGGGGTGTTCTGTATTGTTCATTAGCATTCTTGTAGAAAACTGTTCTGATTGGCTAAGATGCACGGCTACCCGATTGGCCGAGCAAGCGGCACGGATTGGCCTGTTGCGAATCCCCTGCGATTGGAGGAAACCGATCGCTGGAGATTCAAAGCAGTCTCATTGGCCATGGCTTGGCCGGGAAGTTCTATATAAGCCGCCGCATACCCAAGCCGAACTGAATCGATCTCAGGACCAATAAAGAGCTGAAAACTAGTCACTGACTCCTGAGCCTTCTTCCGGCGCCTACACAATAGCTGCCACTTGAAGGAATTGCCTTACTGAATTGAATGTTAAGGTTCTCCACAGTGGCTTATTCAGCCATAATGTCAGTCTTTTGAGATAGGCCAGTTTAGGTCAGATTCTACAGAAACTACTGGAAGTCAAAAGCCTGACAAAGTTTTACCTTCCCTCTGTCTTGTATCAAAGTGAATCAAAGCAGACTGATTTTTCCCCTCTAATGCCTTTCCACCCTGTTTTACTAATAGTCTCTGCATGCCTTTTACAAAGTCATCACTGTAGTTCTCTGCACGTGGATTTATAAGCATGTTTGTAAGGTGAACGTGGTTTCAAAACTCCCGCAAGAATAAAAGTGCCTGAGGGTAGATTTCTCAGTTCCATTCTTCAATAATACCCTCATTCACTTCATGTTTCCTCATGTGCTCTTTTGATTTATTAAAAGCAGCCTGTTTTTATTTTATTTATTTATTTTGATTTGTCAATTGCTTACAAGATAATAGGTATAAGTATATACATAATTATGAATACATCAAATGGGTACATATAAGAAAAATAAAATTAACAATAGGACAGGGACGGTATGTTGGTGTGTTAATGCATACCCCCTACAGACCTCTTAGGAAAGGGGTGAGGTCAATAGTAGACAGTCAAAGGTTAAAGTTTTTGGGGTTTGGGGAAGAAACCACAGAGTCAGGTAGAGTATTCCAGACATTGACCACACTGTTGCTGAAGTCATATTTCCTGCAATCAAGTTTGATACAGTTAACCTTGAGTTTGTATCTATTGTGTGCTCTTGTGTTGTTATGGTTGAAGCTGAAGTATTCATTGACAGGTAAGTCATTGCAATGTATGATTTTATATATCATACGTAGATCAGACCGAAGATGATGTAATTCAAGGTTTTCTAGGTTTAGAATTTCAAGTCTGGTGGCATAAGGTATTCTACAATGAGTAGAGGAGTGGTGAACTCTTTTTGTGACATATTTCTGGACTTTCTCAACTGTGCTAATATCAGATACGTAATGTTGGTTCCAGACTGATGAGCTGTATTTGAGTATTGGTCTAGCAAATGTTTTGTATGCTCTAGTTAGTTGTGTTATATTATCTGAGAAAAAGCTACGCAGAATTAAGTTAACAACTCTCAATGCCTTTTTGGCTATGTAGTTACAGTGAGCTCTAGCACTTAGATCATTAGAGATGAGTACTCCAAGGTCCTTGACAGAGTTTGAATCCTCAACAAGGTCTTGACTATTTAGCTTGTATTTTATTTTCTAATATTTTTTTTGCCAATGTGTAAGACAAAGCATTTATTTGTTGAGATGTGAAGTTGCCATTTGTTTGACCATTCTGATACATAGTCGAGGTCTTTTTGAAGGGTAGCAGTATTGTTGGTGGTTTTGAATAGCTTTACAACATCAGCAAAAAGAACACAGTTGCTTTTAATATGATCACAGAGGTCATTTATGTAGAGTATGAAGAGAGTTGGTCCTAGAACACTGCCTTGGGGGACACCACTATTGATAGGTACAGAATTTGATAGGATGCTCCCAATTTTGACCATTTGTCATAATGGAACTAGTTTAGCCAGCTTTAGTTTGTGGTAAGTGTCACATATAAATGATAGGATACTCCCAGTTTTGACCATTTGTTGTCTGCTTGATAGGAATGCTTCTATCCAGTTATGCAGGTGTCCAGAGATACCATAAGATTTTAATTTTAGGAGTAGGTTGTCCTGTACCACTGAATCCTTTACAGAAGCCTTTAATTGAGTCTATTGCTTTGTCCTGATTGAATTGTGTAGTCCATATGTTTTTACAGTGTAACAGTTGCAGATTACAGGATAATTTTTCCTGAAGTCAAATTGTTTATTAGAGAGTAGGTTGTTTGTCTCTAAGTGGAGGATAATGGATTGGTTAATAATTGATTCCATGACTTTACAGGTGATGCAACATAAAGAGATTGGTCTATAATTTTCAACTAGGCTGGGGTCTCCCTTTTTGAAAATGGGGATGACCATGGCTAATGACCATAGGTTTGGCAAGGAAAGATTTTTCAAAGATTATGCTTAGAGATTCGGCTATGGCAGTGGATAGCTTTTTCAAGAAGTAGGCACATATTCGGTCTGGTCCAATAGATAGAGATGGTTTTAGATTGTGTAGTGCTTTTTCAACATTGTCTTCTGTAAAATCAATATGTATTAGATCATTGTACTTTTCTGTGGTTCGGCTAGGCAAAACTGGGCATGATCCATTGCTGTTTACAAATACTGAGCCAAAGAATGTGTTAAAGAGGTTGGCTTTAATGGTGTCATCATTGCAGTCTTTACTATTAGGTCCTTTCAGGGGTGGGATGGACCTTGAGTCTTTTAGTTTGTTGTTCACAAAATTGTAAAAAGCACATGTGGAATTGGTGCATAGAGAGCTTTCCTCTTGTTTAATGTGATAATTGGTGCATCCAGTCTTTATCTGGTGGCATAAATTTTTGTATCGGTTTTTGAAGTTGGCAACATGACCAGATTTGTTTTTCCACCAGAGTGATCTCTTTTTGGATTGAAGTTTCCTTATTGTTATAGGTAATCTGTTTTTTTTGTTTTTGTTTTGGGAGTTGTTATTGGTACAAAGAGTTTGATGACTCTTTTGACTTAAAGTAAAAATATGTTGTAATGGTCTTCAACAGTATTGCATCCAGTGAATAGAGATTGCCAATCAAGGGATGAAAGATCATTGTCTATAAGATCATAGTTGCCTTTTTTGAAGTTATAATTGGGGATTATGTCATTGTGATGATTTTTGTGTGGGCATATGTTGAGACAAATGTCAATCATATTGTGGTCACTGTTGGAAAAGGGTTCTTTAGTTTGTATTCCATAAATTAAATTCAAACTATTGCAGAAGATGAGATCGAGGCAGTTCTTAAGTCTAGTATTGTTGGTTACTAGTTGTTCCAGTCCAAGACTGGTAACAGCATTGTAGAAGGTTTGCATGTATGGGTTCAGTTGTACATTCATTTAGATTCCAATTAATATGAGGTAGATTGAAGTCACCAAGAAAGATAAAAGCGTGTGGGCAGGATGTTGCCCATATTAGTAGTGAATTTAGCTTGTTTACATGTTCGATGTCATAATCAGGTACTCTGTAACATAGTAATAATTGAAATGTGATATTTAAGGATAGTTCACAGATGATGGTCTCAGGAAGAGCAAGCTCCTGTGTAACTTGGATGTTTTTTTTAGATGTAAGGACTTTTTATAGAAGATAGCAATACCACCTCCTCTACGAATTTCATGATCTGATTGGTAAACATGATAGTCTTTTACTGTGTTTTTGGAGTCAGGGAGAGATGCATTGAGCCATGTTTCACAGACAAATATGATGTCGAATTTAGTCATATTTAGTAAGAGGAGAAATTCAAGTATTTTATTCACAAGGTTTCTTGCATTGAGTAGCTTGCATTTAAGACCAGCTGTAGTTGGAATTGAGGTAGTTAAGGGTGTTAAGCCTGTGTTCCCCAACCAGGGTTAAGGAGACAAGCTAAACAGAATGTGCAGTGTTAGTCAGATAGGCACACAGATAAATGTGCGAGATAAGTTTGTATGTTTGTTAACATACAGTAAAAATAACAGATATGCTTGTGCTATCAAAAATATAGTTTATTCCTTTTTGAGTTCATAGCATAGTCAAAATAACAGTCCAATAGTCATGTATCATTTAGTCAGTCCATTCAAGGATATTCAGTTAGCAAAGTCCGTGTAGAATATCCAATGTCAGTTCACTTACAAATAAATCAGTCCTTTCTCTCTCCTTTTCCAGTAGGAGAAAAACGAAGTCTTGAATCCATCCAGTAATTAGGGATCATAAAGCCAGAGAGAGCAAGCTGCCGTTGTCTTGCTTCTTTTATGGTGCTATTACAACCACTCCCTTAATTACATTCCTACAGTTAAAGTTGCAGACACTTTAACTAACAAACCATGATAACATATTTATTATTTTACCTAAATCAGTTAGGGTAAACAATGTTATCCCTAACAAAGGGCACGTGTGCCTAGTCTTGGGTGATGGTGGATAGGTTGAAGTATTGTGGTTGAAGGTTAAAGCTGAGTTGCGGGTTGTGTGACTTACTTTTGATACAGTCAGCACGGTAGTCAATGTACAGGTCCTTCTCTCCATTGTCTGGACGTTTTTTGAGTTCAGTGAGGGCACGTTGCTGTATGGTTAGGTCAGGGTGAGAATGGAGGTTCTTATGGTTGGTGTTGCTTTTGGCAAGTGAATTTATAGTACATATGAATTGACGTTTGCTTGATTCATTTTTGCAAATGACTTTGCAGAAGCGTGGGGCCACAGAGCCATCTCTGTTTCTGAGCTCTCGGCCAATGCGGGAAATGTCAAGTATTTCATCAGGGGAGATGGTTGATGCTTGATAATCATTGAAGATGTTTCGGACAGTTGTGATGTCATCATTGTCATTGGTGTCCACTAGACCAAATAAGATGGCGTTTGGACATTTCCGTTTGTGCTCAACAGTTTCTCTGATGAGGATTGGGATGTCATTATTTGTTTGATTTATGTTTTTTGTGGATTGGGTTGTGGTTGTTGGGTAGAAATGTGGTTTGTAGTTATTGGATGTTCAGGTTTTTGCATTGTGTCTTTTTTTTCAAGGTTGGATAATCTTTCTTTTAGGGATGCTACTATGGTGTCAAGGGATGTTATTCATGTTTCTATAGTATCAACTCTTTCAAACAGATCCAGTTTGGGTCTGCATGATTTGCAGAGATATGGAAACTCATTGGATGATTCCAGGTATTGAATCATTTGCTTGGGTAATCCCAAGCAATCATGATGAGCGTATTTGTTAAATAGAGAACATTTGATGGAATTTTCATTATCCTTTAGAGTTTTGTAACATTTAAGGCATGTGCAGGAGTCTTGTGGTTCATTGGTGGGGATTACTTTCTCTTTAGGTTGTGTTTTGGCATTGGATCTTTTTCTTGGCATGGTAAGTTTGTTAAGATGGTATGTTGATTAAATTACTTAATGAAACAATTTTGGGTAATCAATATAGACAATATCACAACAATCAATCAATTGCAATAATCTCTCTTGTCAAATAATTTTGCTAAGCAACAATCAGTCTAACTAATTAATTACACTAAACACTAATCAATTAATTACACTAATCATTAATCACACTGTTCAATTAAATTCACTAAATCACTAATTTTACTAATTAATTAAATTACATGAATCTTTATCTTTTAAACTAATCAGTAATTACACCATTTGCACTAAACACTCTAATCACACTAATCAATTAAAACAATAAATCAACTAAACCATTAATAAATTATTTTACAGAAATTGATTATCTAATCATTGATATAGGTAATGAGGTAGAAAAGTTGTAAGTTTTGAGGTAATGAATTAATCAGTGTTTGATTAAAGTAATGAGGTAGTATTGAGAGACTTCAAGGAAAGGGTTAAATCATTTTACTAGCAGCTGTTATTTACTGGGTGGGAGGAATTTATTGCTCCAATGGCTACTGCTATTACGCTGTAAACAATAGGCTGTAACAGGATGTTCAAAAGCACGCTGGATTATTGAAAGAGAGCAAAACTCACTGAATTAAAACACTTTAACTACAATCAATATGTCTCTGAATAAGATTGTTTTCCAATAGTTTCCCAAAGTTCTTCAAGTTGAGTAGCAGTAAAAATACAGTCCAGAAATTTGGGTTAACCAATCCAATCTGTCCTTTACTTTTAAAGTTACTTCTAGCTGCAATATCTTTTTTTTCTTTACTAAATCTGACAGTCATTCCCGATCGTTAATCACAGCTAAATTCCTCCTTTGAGTCCCACTTTCCAAGGAAAATTCCACTGCAGAAATTGGAGTGATTCTTACCAAGACTAAGCACGCTGTTATAAGATCTTTCCTTTCTTTTTCACTTCTGTCTCAGCTTCCCGGCTTTGATTCAGCCATGCTGGTGGTTCTCTCTTTAGTTTGGATGGAGGGGTTTTCTTTAGGTCAGTTGAGGAGACTCTCCTCTCCTCGTGACTACCGAAGCATCCCTCTGCCTTTACCGTCCAGGGTGACTTTCGGCTCATAAGTACCTCAGGGCCTGAAGAAATTGGTAGGACTTCATGGAGCTGCTGCTCGTGCACCCCGCTAAAGTTAAATAATCTTCATGAGTTGTTAGCAACTCTTAGAAAATCCATCTATGCAGGAAAACCATTAGTCTTCATTGGTAAGCACCTATCTTTTTTCTTTGTCTTTCTTTTAATAGCTGTCTCAAGTCTAAAAATATGGCTTTGGAATGCTAATAAATAAGATGTCAATATTGCTCTGTATTTTCTTCCACAGATGCAACAAGATTATGTATTGTATGACAATTTGTGTGGGCTCTTGCAATGCAAATTACTGTTGTATAACTTGCTTTATTACAATTACAATATGCAACTTGCTTTATTTGCAGCCCAGTTTAATCTGGTTTAATTGCTAACTGGAGCACTGACTGCAATGAAGGTATCCTCAGTGCCATGGCAAGATGAAGGAACTTTCATTTTAATCATCAATTACTTGTCCAAATGAGAAGGAACAATGCTGAAAGATGCTCTTCCATATATTCTGAAAATCCCACATTAATAAAATGACAGACAGTACAGTATTCATTCCAATTGGAAAGCAGCAATGGCACATTTTAAAATGCAAGCCTTAATTTTCTGGCTGTCAGTAACATAGAATTATGTAAAATAGGTTGTGAACAGATTGTGCTATATAATACCATGCTTTTATTTTCTGAAGTTTAAGTTGTCTTTAACAAAAGTTCTCCCAATTTTTTTTGTTCTCATAGTGAATAATGGTATGATTTGCAATAGATTAGGAATGAATCCTGTGATTTTTCAGATATATACATGACTGCTTCCAAATAGCTGAAAGAACATTTTTGACATATCATCAAACCATACAACTGTAAGAAAATTATTTGGGATAATTCAAATAAGTCTGCAGTGAATGAAACTTGAATTGAAAATATATATTTCATTAAGCAATGTCATGTTTCATGATTAATGCTGAATCTCTCGATGCCCCTTTCTCCTGACTGAAACCTCTTTTAAGATAAAAAAGATAGCATGTTTTGAATTATTTCCTGACTGATTTAACTCCAAGGTTCTTACACAATACAATGAGCTTCTTTTGTGTGTTAGAGTGCAGGGAAAATCAAATGATGGAATGAAAAGAAAACATCAGGCTGAAATGTATTTCTTGGTCTACTGCAATGAATATAAGCCCTGAGCTTCATGTACATTACAAGGCCCTCCCCCACTTCATGCCCTAGATGTCAGTATAAATATTTGTTTCAGTTACATTCTTATTCTACTCTATTGGAAAGCAGTAAGCAACAGTCAGGGGAATTTTCAGTACCTATCACTGAAGGGCTCTATCTGATGATGTTGGAGAAGCCCAACTACATCTTTGTCATCTATTTGTCATCTTCCCAGCTTATCATCATCTCCTTGGATAGGAAGGTTAATTCACAGTTCTATCATTCAAAATGAATAATGCATTGCTTCTACTTAATTATGCCCTTTAATGCTTCCTGCTATCCTTCTGAGCTAGGCATGGCAAATTATGAAAAATATGAATGAATAGGTCCAATAAGGATGGGAAGTGAAAAGAGTGCCTACTAAATAATTTCTTCATTGGTTTCTTTTAAAAAGGATTTTGGTTTTTACTTAACTTTTTTGGAGTTAAAGTTCCTTTTTTGAATTATCTTCTGCCTTTAATTTATTTTGCTTGTTGTACATAATGGTTTCTCTTGGGCAGTCTCTTTGTGTTAAGAACTATTCAAGAATATAATTAATTGGAATGGATGCAATATGCAGGACTTGCTCAGTGAAAGCATACAGATATGATACTTCTCATCAAATGCCAACTTGATGTAGTAAGTTGAGTTAAGACATGGAGGCAGCCATGTGGCAGCCTTAAATTGCTTGTTTCCTGTGCAAAAACTGGAAATTAAATTGGTTTAAGATTTTAATGTCTGGATTTCAATCCTTTTTTCAATTTTTACAATGATTTGTGTCATGTTCTTTTTGGAGAGTAGTTATCATGGCCATCCATTGATGGATTCCCTGTTCTTTACTCCGTATCTTGGGAGATTAAAATTCCAACTGCTTTCTCTATGTAGGTGAGTCTCTGAGGAGACTTGACTTCCACTGACAGACCTTTGTAGGACCTTTTCCATTGACATATTCTTCTAGCAGACACTTCCCCATGTATACCATGTCTGCTAATGGATTTAGGGGACAAAAAGAAAAGAAAGTAACCAGCATAGTAACCTTTCTTTTTTCTCAGTTGGGCTAGAAAGAAAACTGTCATAATTCTCTAAATTTTATCTGGTTTAAACAATAAAAAACAAGTCCTTCTATGGTGAACTTGTTAAAAATTCATTGCCATAGAGCAGAGGTGTCAAACTTGTGTCGTCATGGTGGCTAGTCATGAGACAAATCAGGACTTTTCCCCTCTTTGTTAAACTGGGCAGAGGCAGGGCCAGCATGGGACACATCTGGCCCACAGGCCACAAGTTGACACAACTGCCATAGAGGGTAGTGGCAAGTGACCAGAGAGTTAAGAGGCATTCTTGATACTTCATGTGGTAGTCATCTGGTATGGAGGCATATGTTTACAATGCAAAATCCCCATCAAACGGGTAGACTGCTTCTGCCAGCAGAAGCTTGGACATTTTCCTTTTGATGTATAGAAAACAAACATGTGAAAGTTGCCTGTTAGTCAAATTGGGAACAGGATTTCCTTCTCAAGATATAGCTATTGGGTTGTCCCCAGATAAAGGTAACTGGACATGCAGATCAGTCCATAATGAAATATTATATAGCTCAATGTCACCCAATGATCCTATGACTGAGTGGGATTTGAACTTAATCTCCACAGTTTTAGTCTAGCAATTGGCATGACTGCTTGTTATCTTTGTGGAGAGTCTGGTTGTGTCTAAAATAATAAAAAAATAACCAACACTATAATGGTAATATACTTTTAAATGCTAGTAAGCCAATGAAATCCTTGCTTCCTACTTTTATGTAATCATACTTCGATAATGATTCTGCAACATGATTTCATTTTCATTTTGGGCACAGTTCCCACACAGCATGTACAGGAAATTGAGGCATAAAGCAGGTGCCAAAGATAGAATACTTAGTTCTGAATTGTTAGAGCTGGGGCTGACAATGACAACCAGCAAGAAGAGTTAAATGTTGACAAAACTGTACACATCTAAACATTCAGAAGTTTGAAACAAATGGACAAAGTGAATAGTCTTAGGAACAAATTAATGAGAGAAATCTGCTGATGAAACATCAAAACAATTACACAATGGTTTTTAATGTTCCCATATTTGTTCTGTGAGCAGTTCAAAATTAGAATATTTAAAAAAAGAAAGAAAAGGAAAGATTGAAATGTTGTGTAAATGTAATGTTGTGTTTTGTGAATTTTTTAAAAAGCTGACATAAAATAATGATAGATTTGTGAATTTAAATTGCTGATATAATTAGCAGCAAGGCTGGAAAATATTTGTAGTTACTTACTCTGTGTGAACTGAATAGGATCCTCATTCTAAGCACATTCAGGCAAGCAGTCATATCATTATTTGTACTTGTTACTCTGCCATTGAATTCTGCAATCATATCAATTATAGTTAGAGTGTTTGGAGAAAGCAAAGTAATTGGAAACTATCTGAGATAAATTGCTTAATATTGGTCAAAGGTAAATTGTGATAACATTAATTTAATTCCTGAATTGTCAATGATATAATTAGTATCTCTATCAAAGAACTGCATTAGTTTACTGAGAAAATGCAGAACAGACAAGAAATTATTGCAAGATTAAGTTTTGCAAATTAAATATGATGGCTTAGCCCATGATGAAAGGGGATCTTTGCTTTGATAGGAAGAAAGGGTAGCAAGAATGATAGAATCAGATCTTCTTATATTCTTAAGAAAATTAAAGCAAAAACTGCTACTTAAGTCACATAAGAATTGAATAAACTAAATAATCATACAAATATTAAGAAATGACTACTTGCCACAGACAGCTTACTTAATTAGCTCTGGTTTTGGCATGTGCGTGTGTATGTATGATTGATTCCAGATATCCAGTGTTTATTTTTCTACAGGCTGTTCTGTCCATCCCTCCATGTTTTACTATGATATCCTAGAATTACATATCTATGAACCTGCCATTCCTCTATGTCAGTGAGTTTAACCATTTTTGGATTAAGAGTCATGAGTGGGTTTTGATATGAATGTTGCGAACAAAGCATGTAGACCATGAACCACAAGCAAAATGTTATTAAATATAGCTTAAATGTTCTTAGAATAAATTAAATAGAATGTTTATGATATGCTATGTCTGTCTTTCTGTATGTTCAAAAATAAATACTGAGTCAGTAACCCCTGCATCCATTGTATGATCTACTGCATCTGGCATTCATAACTAATTGTCGAAAACTTTAGATTTCTTTCTGACTCAGAAGTTAGAATCATTAACTAAGTCTCTTTTGGGTCAAGTTCAACTGCTGGTGATTTCATGCTCTAATATTTTATATGAGATAGTATAACTGGTTGACTAGTATAACCAGTTCTCATATTTTTTTAGTTCCTGGATATACTTCTGGAAACTTAAAAGAACATTTGAAAAAGTATGAAAAATTGCTGACATGATTGAGTAGTTTAGATTGAGTAGAAGACTTTTAAGTGCAAAACTTTTGGGTTCAACAGTTCCATTATATCCTGATCCACTGAAATACTTCAATACAATCAGTGATTCAAACTCCAAAAGGTACTTTCTTTTGTAAAATAATATATATTTTTAGACTGCAAATCCAAACAACTGACAGCTCAGTCGAGAACATATTATTTCATATGTGAATTCCATTGCTTTAATTAGAAATTACTTACAAGTCTGCATCCTTACAATTGTACTTAGAGATGGATTGAAGAAAAGCCAGAACTGACAGTCTAAAGGAATTAATACCTGGATGCAAAAGAAAATGTAAGAATTTTTGGATGCCAATGGAAAAATTGATATTTTTGTCAGAACATGGGAAACAGAAATATAACTGAAAATATAAACTTCAACATGCTATGATTGAGGAAGGGAAATAAATTTAGTTCTCATCTTTTATCTTTCTGTTGCTCCATCCTAATTTACTGTCTTTTGCTTTCCCCTATGTTACATTGGATCCAGATATAGCTATGATTAGAATTAACCCATATATGTCAACAAAATTTCAAGACTTCAGTTCTAAGCATGGTAAGACTAGGTGTAGGTGGATATATTTTGATAGATAGAATACAATGTAAAACAAGTCAGGGGTGAGAGATAATATCAATAATCTTGAAAGTTGAATAGCACTATTCTTTATTGTATTATCTGTATTTTATGAAGTCTAAAATCCGAATGCAGTGTATAAACATATTATGTCTCACCTATATTCTCAAGTGAGCATACAGAGTTCCAGAGTTCAAAATATTCAAACAAGAACAAAACCAGACTAAAAAGGGTTAAAAGAACTATTTTTCTAGTCCTTGGCAGACTTCCCGGAATCTGTCTGGTAATTCAGAATTGTTCATCAATCACAGAGGCCGCTCCATACGTATCCTTTCGACACATCTAACACTTTGCTTCCAAGCAAAGTTTGAGAATCATCACACCTTCTTAAATCACCTGGATGGGCGTGTCAGTCTCTCTAATCAATGTCTGGCTTGACGCCTCCCCTCAGCTTGACGTTTCAGTCTCCTCCTAGTTCTAGCATCAAGCCACGATCTGTCAGTTTCCCCACTCGAAGCCTCTAACTCATTTTGTGGATCAGTTGCTGGCATGAATGACGTCGAAGGCTCTGAGGGGAGTTGTCTCTGTGATAAACTCTCATCCTCCTGGCTCACATCTGTGTCCTCTAATAATTCAGACTCCACATTCACAGCAGGCTCCAACCTTCCATCTTCAGAGTCATCAGAGTCAAAACTCACAGCAGGATCGATCCTTTCAGTCACAGCATAAACATATGATTGATATTACAACTGTGCACACCTTGATCTCTGGAAGATAACCAGGTTTTGTTGAACTGTAAGATGAATAATTTTCTGACATATTCGATCAGGATTTCCAGTGAAGATCTTATTAGAATAACTTTGCTTGATTTTGCCTAATCTCACAAATCTTTTTTTGGGAAATGAGCAGTGAAAAACAATCATTTTACAAGGTTAATTTTCAAATTATGGATTAAAGTCTTAGGACAGATATATTTTCTCTAGTTATTATTAGTTTGAACACAATATATACAATCACCTGAAATCATTCACTCTTATGCTGAATGAGACTGGTTATCACATCATTAAGCACAACAGGAATATGAAAAGATCTGCAGTGGATGCACACTGTCATTTTTCTTTCTCCAAAATATGAAAATGAAACCTAATTTTTCCTTCCAATCAAAGGAATCAACATGAAGTCACAAAATATAACCGCAAAATACTCCAATTTATAGACCTCCAAAAGGCATCCAATATCTCATTTTGAATATATACTACCAAGTGAATTAAGTTGTAAGGGTGAAAATGGTACAGAGTTGGTATTTATCTTAACATAGCCTCAACTTTGCAACTGAAATAAATAAATCAGGGAAAGGGAGATAGCAAACAACCAAGCAAAGCAAATGGTACCATACCATATGGGAATGTTGTCACTTGACAGACGGAAATCAGCTTTCACAAAGAAGAAAGTTTCAGTGAAATTTTCAGTGAAGCTGTGTGAGCTATTGAGAATCAGTGAGATGTCCAGAGAATCTTGTGTCATTAAATGCAAGCCTGAAATTATAACTGTTCAGTCAGGTTTTTATTTGTCTGAGGAATAACACAAAGATTTGATGCTTTCTAAAGGTAACAAATAACTCTTATCTCAATAAATGCAGTTTATTCTATTGAGTAAATTGCTTTTTTCTTTTTTGGGTGAAAAGACTAAAAACTGCTTTTGTTTAGACTTTAGTAGAGATGACAACTGTTGCTGATATTAACAACAAATGGAAAAATCAATAAATTGACACAGGTGGTTTTGTAAGAATACCCAACAACAGAGAAGGCGGAGCTTCGTTTCGGCAATACAGCTGCGATCTCGGGGCTCTGAGATCGCAGCCGATATTTTCGCCCCTGGTCGGTCCTAACGGACCTAAACCGTCCCGTAGAGACGGTGATTGTGAAGGGCACTGTTCCAGGATCCCAGAGATATCGCAAAATCTCTGGTTTGATCCGGAAGAAGCCCTTTCGCTGGCGGCGGAGAGGCAGCCTCCATAGCTGCTGAAGTCGGGACAGCTCCGGAAAGAAAGTGATTGGAGTGAAAGTGTGTCGGCTGGGTGAGAAAAACTCTTTTGTGTTGTAAATTCGCTGAGGTTGGAAAGTTCATCCGGGATAAAGAAGAAAGCTGTGAGATTTTTTTTTTTGACTGAAATTGTTTTGAGCGGTGTTTTTTAAAGTGATGTCAAATTGAGGCTTGGGGTTTTTTTTTCTTTTCTTTATACTTTTTGGGAAAGATTTTACTGTGACTTTGTAGGTAACCGGATTGAATTTTCTCTTATATATATTTTTATGCTCCCTTTGATTTTTTAACTTTTTTTAGGATAGAGGCTCCCTTTGGCTATTTTTTCTTTTTTTTTTTGTATATATTATTCCTTTTTTCCGGCTGGGGGGGAGGAAGAGCATTAAGAAACTTTGTAACACTGCCAACTAGAGGCTTGAAAGTATTTTATTTGAATGGGAGAGAATTGTAAAAAGACCTCTTCTCAAGGACATTTTAACGTGATAAGATAGAGGGAGAGCACAGCAAAATATTATTGCAGGTGCTTTCCTGGACTGTTATCAAGAACACTTGAGGTTTGGCTTTGAAGCTGCTGGAGAAGAGAGTCATAACAAGAGCCTTGGATAAATAAATAAAGTGCAGTGTGCTTTCTTATACCCCACACACTAGCCTTTTTTTTAAAAAAAAAAATTTCAATTCTAGTAATATTTTTATTTTTGTTTGTTATTTTTTTTAAAGGGAAAGCCTCAGGGTTTTTTTTTTTCTTTATTTTTCTTTTCTTTTTTATTGGGACTTTTTTGCTTTTCCTATCTATGTTCTTGGACCACTTTGTTGTTGTTTCTTTTTTTATTATTATTAATATTGAGACTTTTCAACTGGATTAAGGTGTGAAGAATCTGGGAACTTTTTGTTTTTCTTTTTCTTTTGCTCTTAATCAATATTACTATTTTTGGATTTGTTTTTCTTCTTTCTACTTTTTTTTCTTTTTTTATGGTGGACTATTTCGTAATTGGATTAGGGTCTAGAAGAACCTGAAGATCTTTCTTCTTCCTTTTTTGCTGTTTCTTCCTTGGTTTCGTGTTTTTGACTATCGGAGTTTTCCATTTTGGATTATAATTGGCTGCTTTACTAGTTGGATTAAAAGTTAAGAAGAATTTGAAGCCTTGGAAGCATTGAAATGAGCAGGAAACCAATATCAACTGGCATTTCTGCTTCTACCTCTGCTTCCCCACCAGCTGGAGGACAATGTTTAATCCAGACAATGTTGAAGCAAGATAAGGAAAAAGAAAGAGTAACTTTAAAGACGATTATGCAAGGAATCCAAGATCTCAAGATAAAATCAGACATCATTGAACAAAGAACAGAAAATATTGAACAAAGAATAGAGAAGACTGATGAAAAAGTGGAAGACATCAAACAAATGATGGTTAAGTATGAGGAGAGATTTCAAAAAATTGAGGAAGAAGGAAAACAAAGAGAGAAGAAGATTGGAAATATTGATAGTAGATTAACAGCGGTTGAACAAGAAAAAGGTGGGATGCTGAGGTGGGAGATGGAAAGGTCAGAATTTTACCTTAGATTTCAAAATATAGAAGAGGAAAAAGGAGAAAACTTGGTAGCGCTAATGATAGAAATTTTGGCAGATGCATTGGAAATTACAGAGGAAAAGATGATGGATGGAATAGATGAGGTATATCGAGTTTATACAAGATATGCGATGAGGAATAAATTACCCAAGGAAGTCCATATTAGATTTACCAAAAAATCCATTAAAACACAAATATTACAAGTGGTAAGAGAGAAAACATTGAAATACAAAGGTAAAGAGATTGTGGTTTTAAAACAAATACCCAGAAGAGAGAGATGAGAAGAGAATATCGATTTCTGACCAAAATGCTACTGGAAAACGAAGTGAATTATAGATGGCTGATTCCAGAAGGATTAATGTTTACGTGGCAAGAACAGAGACATAGAATTGATTCAATTGAAAAAGCAGAACTTTTCCATGCAGAATTTTTTGGAAGAAGAAGAGAGGAGGCAGAGAAAGAGGTCTCATTAAATGAGTTTCAAGAGGAACAACTGGAGACTGAAAAAGAGAAAGGAGCTGTAAGTGGACAGGTGGACAATAAAGAACAGCATGAAGTGAGATCCACGAGAGCTGTTAGACCTAAATATAAAGCATAATCATGGAAGAAAGAAAACTGATTACAATGAATATAAATGGACTTAATTCAGCTGTTAAAAGAAGGAAAACTTTTCATAAATTAATGAAATTAAAATTTGATATAATTTGTCTACAAGAAGTTCATATTAAAAAACAACATGAACAATTGTTAGTACAGCCAAAATTGGGGAAAATATTTACTTCTTTGACTCAATGTAAGAAAAGAGGAGTGGTTCTATACATTAAAGAGGCTATCCCAGCAAAATTGATTTACACAGATGAAGATGGAAGAATATTAATGGTAGAAATAATGGACAATAATATAAAAATACTCTTGATTGCAATTTATGCTCCGAATGATAAACAAGAAGAGTTTTATAAAAAGCTACATATGAAAATAATTGGACTGGACTATGTTAATATAATTATGATGGGAGATTTTAATGGAATTGTGGACAATAAATTGGACTATATAGCAACAACAACAAAGCAAAATAGAAAGACTCTCCCAAGGTCTTTTTTTAAAATGACAGATGAATTAACTTTAAAAGATATTTGGAGAGAAAGAAATGTTAAAGCTAAACAATATACTTTTTACTCAAATAGACATTTATCATGGTCCAGATTAGATATGATTTGGATCTCAACAGAATTAATATCCAATATTAAAGAAACAAATATTGAAACAAGTACTTGGGCAGATCATAGCCCAATGACAATTAAATGGAAGGGACAAAAAAAAAGATCGAGATGGACATTAAACAATACTATTTTAAAGGAGAAAGATTTTATACAATGGATAGAGAAGGAATTGGCTTTTTTCTTCAGAGAAAATAAAAAAGAAGATACTTCAACGCAAAATGTGTGGGATACAATGAAGGCATATGCCAGAGGTTTGATAATAGATTATATAAGAAAAAAGAATATTAGGAAAAGGCAAGCTTTTAAGGCCTTGGAAGATGAGTACAAAGTTCTTGAAAAAGAATTACAGAAAATGCCACAGAAAAAGGATATTAAATTGAAGCTGGATGTAATTAAACATAAAATGGAATTAATAGAGAAAGAAGAACTGGCACAGAAAATCAGAAACTCTAAACAGAATTATTTTGAAGATGCAAATAAACCAGGTAGATGGCTAGCATATAAATTGAGAAAAGAGAAGGAATCAAGAAAAATATTGAAGTTAATAGATGAACAAGGCCAAGTTTGTTATGGGAATAAGGAGAAAAAAGAAATTATTCGAGATTTTTATGGGCAATTATATAAACAAGAGAATATCGATGAAGAAAAAGTCAAACAGTATTTACAGGAAGCTAATTTACCAAAGATACCTAAAGAGACTGAAGAAATGCTAGAAAGCAATATAACAATGATGGAATTAAATGAAGCATTTAAGAGACAAAATAATGGGAAAGCACCGGGTCCAGATGGGCTTCCAGCAGAATTCTATAAAACATTTCAAGAATCATTGAGCATCCAATTGTTAGAAGTTATGTTAAAAAAGATGATACCTAAAACATGGTCAGAGGCTTACATTACACTTATACCGAAGGAAGAGACTGACCCACTGCAAATTAAGAATTATAGACCTATTTCTTTATTGAACGCAGACTATAAAATCTTTGCTTCAATTTTAGCAGAAAGACTTAAAAAATATCTAAATAATTTTATTCACCCAGATCAAAATGGATTTCTGCCAAAGAGACAAATTAGAGACAATATGAGAGTAATCTTGGACACTTTGGAATACTATGAGGCTCATCCTGAAAAGCAAATGGCTTTGATATTCCTAGATGCTCAAAAAGCATTTGACAACGTGAACTGGAGATTTATGTTATTATTATTGGAGCAGATGGGTTTTGCTAAAAAATTTATTCAAGCAATAGAAACCATATATAATAAACAGACAGCAAGGGTAATGATGGAGGGGGAATTTACAGATTTTATTAATATAAGGAAAGGTACAAGACAAGGATGCCCCCTATCTCCTTTGCTATTTGTGTTGACCTTGGAAGTGTTGAATAGAAATATTATGGATGATAAAAGCATAAAAGGAATGAAAATTAAGAAGGAAGAATTTAAGCTACAAGCTTTTGCTGATGACTTAGCTTTTATTTTGGAAGACCCGCTAGAAACAGCTCCAAAGTTATTGGAAAAGATAGAGACTTATGGAGAGGTGGCTGGTTTGAAAATAAATAAAGATAAAACAAAGATTTTGACAAAGAATATGCTATTGAGACAGAGAGAAGAACTGGCAGATCTTTTGAAAATTCAAGTTACAAATAAGGTTAAGTATCTGGGGATATATTTGACAACAAGATGTAGCACATTAAAGGAGAATAATTATATTAAACTTAAACAACAGATAACTACAGATTTGAAGAAGTGGGAAAACTTGCAATTGTCATTAATAGGGAGAATTTCAACAATTAAGATGAATATTTTACCTAGAATTTTATTTTTGTTTCAAACAATACCAATTAGGCTTGGAAAAGACTATTTTGAAGATTTAAATAAAATCATGTTGAAGTTTATATGGCAAGGTAAAAAAGCAAGAATAAAGCTAAAGCTTTTGCAAGATGCTAGAATTAGAGGAGGTTTTGGCTTGCCTAATTGGGAATTGTATTATCAAGCTGCAAGTTTGATGTGGGTCAAAGAATGGATAACATTAAGGAAACATAGGTTGTTGACATTAGAAGGGCATGATTTGCTGTTGGGTTGGCATGCTTTTTTATGGTATAAGGGAACTAAAACACAGGGTTATTTTAGAAGACATTATGTACGGGAGTCTTTGTGGTTAAATTGGGAGAAGATAAAAAGACAATGTTATTTGAAAATTCCAGTTTGGTTATCGACCATTGAAGCATTTTCCTATCCTATAATTTACAAGAAGGAACAAACAGTTAGATATGGGGAACTTTTGGATGAAAAGGGTGAACTTAAATCGATCCAAAACTTAGAGGAACAAAGTATAAGGATGAATTGGTTTTCATATGCACAAATACATTCAAGGTATGATGAAGATTCTAAAACGGAGGGATTTTATGATAAGCAGACTGATTTAGATAAGATCTTGATGGGTACTGATGAGAAAGTGATTAAAAAATTATATGGTTATTTACTGGGAATTAAATTAGAGGAAGAACAAGTCAAAGAAACTATGATTGTTTGGGGGAAGAATTTTGGATATGGGATTGATTTAGAGAAATGGCAAAAATTGTGGTCTCAAAATTATAAAATGACAATGTCAACAGCATATAAAGAAAAATTGTATAAGATGTTTTACAGGTGGCACTTTCCTCCGACAAGAATAGCAAGAATGTTCAAGAATAAATCTGAAAAATGCTGGAAATGTCATCAGATACCCGGCTCGTATTACCATATGTGGTGGACTTGTGAGGATGCTAGAAAATATTGGACTATAATTCGCATGTGGTTGGAAAAAATGACAAAGAAACATATAGACTTGAAACCAGAGATCTTTTTATTGGGAATTTTACCTGATATATATAGTAAAGATTTGAAATATCTGATTGTAAATGTATTAACAGCGGCTAGGATTGTATTTGCTAAAAACTGGAAGAATGAGAAAATACCATTACAGGAAGAAATTATTAAGAAAATATTGGAATGTGCTGAAATGAGTAGATTGACATTTGAAATCAGAGAGCAAGAGGATAAACAATTCTATGAAATTTGGGATCTTTTTTATAAATGGCTAGATGATAAAATACGATAATAGAATATTTTAGATAGTAAGAAATATCTTTATCTTGTTATTTTGCTATTACTTTGTTAATCGATATTATATTTATAAAGGGTTTTTTTTTTCTAGGATTGATTTGGTATGATTATATGATTAGTTGAATAATTTGGTTAAAGTATTGTTAGCTCATAAAGCATGAATGATTAAAAGTATTGTCAAAAAAAAATTTTTTTTTTTGTTTAGTGATTATAGGATATATAAGTTTGGATTGATAATATGAGTTGTTATGTAACATAATTGTAACTGGGACTACAAAATGAATGCACAAAAATGATGAACCAACTGACACACTGTATGTAAATATGAGAGGTGTATGTTTTAATGTTTTGTTTGTCTTGTCTGTTTGTAGAAAATTAATAAAAAAAAATTTTTCAAAAAAAAAAGAATACCCAACAACAGAGATTTCTTTCGATGTTAAAAGTACATGTACTTTCTCTGAGTTTTCTCTCAAAAAATTGCTTTTCAACTCAGCATCCTCTCAAATAGTCTTTTAAATTAAATGTTGTCCAGCTACATGTACTCTAGACAAATTTCCTTCCATTCACCTTCTATTCTTACTGACAGGTAATTATCATTTGCAATTGCTGTCACATATATTTTTTCAAAATGATTTCCTGTTCAGCAATGGCTAGCAACAAAATGTGGTGGTATATTCATGATATCCACAGAGAATGTTATCTGCAAACAAATAACAAATTAATGGAAAATTAGCAGTGAAGAAAGGAGACACTCCCCATCTTACCTTTGGTATTAAATCACATGTATTTTAATTGTTTGGATTTTTTTATGTACTAGTAGTTGCCACACAAATTTATTTATGCATTTAAAACATTTATAAGTCCATCCCTCTCATAATACAATGAGTGTTGACAGTAAATAAGGATTCAAGCTGAAACAAAATAGCAACCAAAACCAACAGGATAAGTATATAAAAATGTGTGAGGTCTCAGGGCGTTCCAATTCTAGTCCAAGAACTAGAATCAAATTGATCAACCACAATGCTCATTTAATCTCCTGGTCCAAAATGTGGGGTGGCATACATTGTAGACCAATCCTGTGATGTTAAAATATTTGATTTTTACATTTATGTGGATAATTCTTACTGGCATCTTTGGAGTTAAAAAACCCCACTTAGAATATTTCCAACAGGCATCTCTACTTCTTCATCAATTTGGAACCAGCTCTTTGATACAAGGCATCAGATAGTTTTGAGAAAAATGTTTATTTATTTGTTTCTGAGAATTTGGTTTTTTTGTTCTGGATCTGCTGAGGTTTATTTGAAGCTCCTTATTTCTTTGCCTTTTTGGCTTTGCAGAGTTTGTACTCAATATTTTCTTATTGGTAGGAACTCTTGATTCAGACTACATCCCATTTGCAAACTTTCTTTCCCATGCTATAAAGAAAAAGGATCCATTCCTTTAACTGTCTATGTTGAAGATTTATCTCCCCCAGCCACTAAACTGCTGAGATGCTGTACTATGGGAAACTTAAAAATGTACCATAGGGTTGGTATCA
The DNA here is from genome assembly GCA_033807585.1 of Hydrophis major. NCBI lineage: Eukaryota > Metazoa > Chordata > Lepidosauria > Squamata > Elapidae > Hydrophis > Hydrophis major. The sequence goes on from CM066328.1 coordinate 352,428,221, forward strand.
GAATGGAATGGAAATGGGCAGTGGCTATCCATTTATTTTACTTCATTGTTTTGTGGAGTGGAGATTGGGGAATTTTTGTAAATCCGGGACCTGAGGTGACTTGAGAGAAGAAAATGGAAGAACTAGCAGTTTTCTATTGAGGAAGTAGTGATTGGCTCATGGTGATATTTGCTTATTCTCTATGACATCTGCTTTATTGTCTATTCTCTCAGACTACTACACTACAAAAATCAACTCATGATGCTATAGTAAGGTAACCTGGTCTCAGTCATAAGGTTTCAAAAAGTAGGGCCTCTCTTTCTTCCTCTTTTTTTATCCTGCTGTTGACTTCACTTAGGCATTTCTGGAATAGATTGTCTGTGTAGTTCTCTCTCTCTCATTGCATTTTTCCATCCAACTATTTGTCAGCAGTGAAAGTACAGTTGTCATCAAACTAATTTAACATTATTAGATGATACTTACATTTTAAATACTCTTTTCTTGAGTATTCTTCCTATTTTCTGCAGCAACCTATATTGTTAACACCCCCCTGGGGGGGGGTGAGGAATAGTGGTAAAATAAAGTCACCAGTTGTCATAGTAATCAAAATGCTGGTAAAAGGCCCAGCAATTAAACAAGGTGAGGTGTAAAGTTGTTAGGGCAACTATAAATTTTAATCAAATCAGCTAGGAAAAATCAAATTAAAAAATCAAGAAATCAAGGAATAGTACCTCAAGTTTGAGTCTGCAATGTCTTTAGCAAATTGATTTAGGAAATATCAGCTTGTAAAAAAAAAACAAAGCTAAATTTCTTCTGGTAACCTCATAGAAACTGTTAGGAATAACAAGGTTACCTAACATAGTTTGGGTAAAATAATATATATAAACTATGATAGTAGGTTTAAGTGTGTGTCACTTTAAACAGCAAAGCATGTAATTTTGGGTGCGGCTGTAAAATTACCATAAGAGGGAGCAAGAGAATTTGATTGATTGCTGGCTTACTGGATTGCTTGCTGACGATGATGGATTGATGGTTTGATAACTGCGTGTTCCCTGCTGCTGCTGCTGAAGGAAGAAAGGAGGTCTGACTTCTTCATATCTCTACTGTGAGAAGATGTATTACTGGACTGAGATTTGTAAGTTTACTGACCTCTTTTTCGACACTGGAATTTGCAACTGAATAATCCCCAGACGGACTGAACTATTGAATGATATATGGACTGTTTTGACTATGCTAAAACTCTTACTGGAATAAACTATTTAATTAGCACAGTGTATCTGTTTTACTGAGTGTAAACTACAAAAACTTTTATCTCACATATTTGCCTGCCTGCCTGACTGCCGTGCAGATTCTGCTAGGGTGTATCCCTAACACTGGTTATGGGCCCAGCTGCACAGTCAGACTAACCAGGATATAACAGGCTTATATAAAGTGAGAGTTAGTGTAGTTACACAATACTGTAAACAGACAGCTGTGTTTTATTAATTATAGTTTAATATCCAGAAAAAGATGGCACAAATCAATTTACCAAGTTTGTCTCTAATATCCAAACTGGATGGAACAAACTATGTTTCATGGTCTATGAAATGCAGCCTACTTCTACGCAGAGAAGGTTTGTGGAGTATAATTCAAAACCCACCAGAGGTAGATGCTTGGGATCCGGAGGATGAGGATGATGCCCAGAAAATACAAGAATATAAACTGAAGAATGAGCAAGCTCTCTGTATAATAGGACTGACACTCTGTGACCAGCAGCTTGTCCATATTCATGGAGAAGAAACAGTTGCTAAGTGTTGGGAGAATTTAAGGAAGATTTATGTTCGAGACAATGTAGGAGCACATATAAATCTTACACGGAAACTGTTCAGAACACATCTTCAAAAGAATGGGGACTTGCTGACTCATATAAACACTATGAAGAGAATTTTTCAGGAAATGCATGAAAAAGAACTTATCTTCACAGAACTGCATCAGGTTTATATAATTTTGTCTTCATTAGATGAGAGCTATGACGACTATGTAACTTCACTGGAAGTACTGCCAAAAGATAACCTCACATTAACTGACATTACTGGCAGTGAATTGAAGAAGCCAGGAGAAGACTTGAAAGGGATCAACTGAGAAGGGAACCACAAGAAGAGGAAGAATCTTCAACAGCCTATACAATTAGAAAATGTTTTAATTATGGAGGAAAAGGACATTTGGCTAGATTCTGCAAGAAAGAAAAATGCCACAATGCCAGCCAGAATGCTAAAAGGCATCAAAAGGATGAAAAATGCTTAGAGTTAGCCATGTATAGCAACAAAACTGTGAATAATAATTTATGGGTTGTAGATAGTAGAGCATCGCACTGCATAACGAAAGATAAGAAAAGATTTGTTAAGGTGTCCACAAGTTCACGACAGATATTGTTAGCTAATGGCTGAAAAATGAAAGCAAAAGGTGAAGGTGAAGGTATTGCACATTGTTCTTGCATAAAAGAAAATGTAAAAATGTTATATGTACCACAACTTAAGTTTAATTTGCTTTTGGTTAGAGTTTTGATTAAACTAGGTTATGTAATTACCTTTAGGGGAGAAAACTGCATAATAGAAAAGGAAGGTAAAAAAGTGACTGCAACTTTAAAAGGTGAATTGTATGTGTTAAATGATAATCAATCAGAGGTGGCTAACACAGTGTATAATAACGTTAAACCTCATGATGAATGCATACATTTGTTACACAGACGTTTAGGACATATAAATTTTAAAATGCTCAAACAAACGGTTGAACTATCTGAAGGTATAAAACTGAAGCCTTGCAGTAAGTATTTGCACTGCAATGCTTGCAGTCAAGAAAAAAGCAAGGTAAAACCAGCAAATAGAATTAATGGATTTAAAACTAAGGAACCTCTAGAGGTCGTATTTGCTGATATTATAGGTCCTAAAAAAATCAAGTATGGGAGGTGCTCGTTATATATTAAGTATAATGGATCATTATTCTAGATATGGTTTCTGTTATTTAATGAAGAGTAAAATGGAAACATATCAGAATTTCTTTAATTGGTTGAAGTTTGCAGAAAGAAAAACTAAAAGGAAACTAGTAACTCTTGTAACTGATAATGGTACGGAATTTATAAATAATAAATTCCAAAATAAACTGAAGATGGCAGGTGTTGAACATAAAAAGTCTGCACCGTATAGGCCACAACATAATTCCTTTATAGAAAGACGAGGCCAAACAATACAGGCAATGGCTCATACTATGTTGTCGGATTCAGGATTACCTGAAATTTTGTGGGGAGAAAAAATAATGTGTGGAAATCATATATTGAATAATGTTGTTAACTCAACAACAGGTGAATTATCATTCACATGGTGGCATGGTAGAAAACCTGACCTAAGCTACATGCACACATTTGGAGCACCAGCATGGGTGCATATTCCTACACAACTGAGACATAAGGGGCAGCATAAGGCTAAAAAGTTATTCTTTGTAGGTTATGAATCTAATCACAAATCATATAGATTCTAGGAACCAGGTACATCTAGAGTTTACTGTAGTGCTAGTGCACAATTCCTTGAACATGTAGGATGGGAAAAACTGGAGCAAGATTCAAGTAGGGATGTAATCATAGAAATCTACAAAAGACCAAAACAACATCTCAGAAGAGTACAATTAAAGAGGAAATACAGGAAGAGCACATAGGACCAGAACAGGAAGAAATACCAGAACAGGAAGAAATAGATAACCAGGAACAGGTAGTATATGAAAGTCCACCTGTACGCCCTGTAATACCTAGATGTTCAACACATGAAATCAGACCACCTGACAGGTACCAAGCAAGTGTAGTTTGCCAAGTTAGTAAAGTTCCAACTACTGTTGAAGAACTTAGAATGTATCCTGCAAAGGATCAAGAAAATTGGCATAGAGCGATGGAGAAGGAACTAAATTCATTGAAACAAATGGAAGTTTATGAAAATGTTAAATTACCTCCAGGTGAAAAGTCCATTGGCTTCAAATGGATATTTAAATTAAAAACAGGTAAAAATGGGACTGTTACCCATAAGGCTAGGTTGGTAGCTCAAGGATTTAATCAAACTGCAAGTGATTATGACGAAGTATTTGCACCGAGTCTAAAAGCAACAACCTTGGGAGCAGCTTTAGTTTGGGCAGCGAAGAACTATATCATAAATCACTTCGATGTAGAAACTTCCTATCTGCATGCACCATTGCAACACACTATATACTAAAGAAACCTGTAGGAATCAAGGATGATGAAACGAATAATGACTGTTGAAAGCTTAAAAAGAGTCTCTATGGATTAAAACAATCTGGTTATGAATGAACCAATATATTGTTAAAGAGTTAAACAATATAGGGTTTAAAGCAGGTTTAGCTGATCCATGTGTATTTAAGAAAGAGACAAATGGAATAGTGTCATTATTATTGTTGTTTACTGATGATATTGCCTTAATTACAAAAACTAATAATGAAGCTACTGAAATAATATCATTATTAGGTAAGAGGATAAAAGCAATTAGGAGAGATAAAACAGTATCTAGGATTAACAATAAATAAAACCAAAGGTGGCTATAAGATATCTCAAGAGGATAAGATTTATCAATTACTAAAAAAATACAAGATGGAACTTTGTAAACTGGCAAAAACTCCAATGAGTCAGGAATTTGGCCACACTGATGCTCAAAGTCCAAAATTCGATAAGACTATCTATCAATCGTTGATTGGTAGTTTATCGTATATTAGTAATTGGTCAAGGCCAGACATTGCCTATAGCGTTAATCAATTGGCAAGATTTAATGCTGAACCCACTGAACGACACTGGCAAGCGACAAAACGTATCTTAAGATATCTTAAAAGGACAATGCACTATGCATTGTATTTGGAGCCAAAAGATGATCTGATTTTAAGTGCATATGCTGATGCAAGTTTTGCAACAGACATAAACACTAGGAAATCAACTTCAGGTACGGCTATACTGTTAAGAAAAGCACTGATTGGTTGGAGGTCAATTAGACAGCAACACATAAGTATGTCCACAATGGAAGCAGAATTTTCATGTCTATCTTTATTATGTACTGATTTAATTCTGTATGAACAGTTATTATTGGACATGAGAATAACTGTTAATAATTCCATTGTAGTATATGAGGACAATCAAGCAGCCATACGGTTGGCTACAAATATTGCTGTGAAAACGAGATCTAAGTATACAGATCTTAGATATCTGAATGTAAGGCAATCTGTAAAAAATTGTTTGATAAGACTGGAATCTTGTATGACTGAAGAAAATATTGCTGATCAGTTTACAAAAGCCCAAGGTTCAGTCAAACACAAAGAAAGTTGTGATGACAATTCGTTAAGGTTGTAAATAATATATATATTATTATAATACCCAAAAGGGGAGTATGTTAGGAATAACAAGGTTACCTAACGTAGTTTGGGTAAAATAATACATATAAACTATGATAGTAGGTTTCAGTGTGTGTCACTTTAAACAGCAAAGCATGTAATTTTGGGTGCGGCTGTAAAACCGCCATAAGAGGGAGCAAGAGAATTTGATTGATTGCTGGCTTACTGGATTGCTTGCTGACGATGATGGATTGATGGTTTGATAACTGCGTGTTCCCTGCTGCTGCTGCTGAAGGAAGAAAGGAGGTCTGATTTCTTCATATCTCTACTGCGAGAAGATATATTACTGGACTGATATTTGTAAGTTTACTGATCTCTTTTTCGACACTGGATTTTGCAACTGAATAATCCCCAGACGGACTGAACTATTGAATGATATATGGACTGTTTTGACTATGTTAAAACTCTTACTGGAAAAAACAATTTAACTAGCACAGTGTATCTGTTTTACTGAGTGTAAACTACAAAAACTTTTATCTCACATATTTGCCTGACTGCCATGCAGATTCTGCTAGGGTGTATCCCTAACAGAAACATCCATGTAATTTTATTGGCAATTATATGGAAATAAATCTTCTTATAATATGTTTCTTTACTTTCTCATGCTTGTAGAAGAAGATATGAAAACACTACAAGCTATCAAAGCTTACCTACCTAAAACTGGAATATTTGAAGGGCTACACAAAGCTTAAGCCTCATTTTATGTAATTTTGGGAGAAGATATGACTCTTTTTAAAAATTGCAAACAGGTGCTGCATTTATACCCTCTGTGCTGTAAAACATCTATGTTGCTATATGTACTGTCTCACTAGAATCATAATTATTCTCTTTGTATAAGCAATGTCATGAGATAGCTTTCTCATTTTTTTTCTTCACATACTGTGCCTGGTTTATGTTCACAAATGCTTTCATGTGGAAAAAAATAAAGAACTCAGTAAATCAGTGAATCAATGAGAATTATTTTTTATTGCTTGCTGTGTTTGTAAGAAAAAGAATACCACATGGGCTCTTTGTACCACTCCAGAATTAACTCTGGATTTCTGTGTTCTTAGGAATAAGCACGTGCACATATTTAGCAATTGAGGTAATTAATTTCTGGTTTAGTTTAGTTTAGTTTATTGTCAGTGCACCTCGTACAACGAAATCAGGCACCATCTTCAGTGCACATCATGACCATGACCATGAAAATAAACACAATCACACATCCTTCACCCTTCACACGGAAGCCCCCCCCCCAACACCACACCAACACTGCACTATACAGCATAATTCAAAAGAGCTACTGCCCTGGATGGAAGCTGTCTTCAGCCTATTTGTCCTTGTTTTTATTATTCTGTACCATCTGCCAGATGGTAATAGTTCAAAAAAAGGGCGCCCAGGATGAGATCTATCTTTGAGAATGTTTTGAATGTTCTTAAGGCAGCGGGAGCTATAAAGTTCTTCCAAAGAGGGGAGAGGGCAACCAATGATCTTCAGTGCAATGACATTAACCCTCTGGAGTGCTTTCCTATCTGCCACTGAGCAATTGGCAAACCATACAGAGGTGCAGTGTGTTAAAATGCTCTCTATGGTGCAGCGGTAGAAAGTCACCAGCAGTTTCTCATTCAGTTGTTGTTTTCTGAGAAGCCTCAGGTAGTATAATCTCAGCTGGGCCCTTTTGACCAGGGCTGCAATGTGAGCACCCCGGGTCAGGTCCTCTTTTAGAGTTTAAGTGCTGTATATCTGAAATTACAAAAAAAAAGGAGCTAGATTTGTTTGAGAATAATAAAATCTGTAGAGTTTCTGGGAGATTTGATTTATCATTTGTAGGAATTCTTTCCTCCAATGGAAGAGATGTAGCTTAGGGTTGAACTATGGTGTCCTTAGTGATCTTTGTACTTGGTTGTTTGCTTATGGACATTCCATTACCCAACTAGGAAACTTCATCAGTGTGCATGAATCTGGGGCATGCTATTTATTTGTAGCATGCTCTGCCAGTTTTGATGGGACTGTGGTTTTCCCCTTGGTGGTTTTTTTTGATTATTATTATTTGTCTGATTCAAAAAAGACAATAACTGTTGTGTCCGTGAAATGATGCCAGGAGTCGGTGACTTAGTGCAAAGCTCTTTATTGGCAAGTAGGAACCGAACTGGCGAAAGGAAAAAAGCCCGCGGCTTTTATTCCTTTCGCCGCCGCGGCCGCGGCCAATGCAACCGCTTTGAATCTCCTGCGGTCCGAATGGACCAAACGCGGGAGATCCTTAGCGAGCCAATCGGCGTGGCTCGCCTGACCAATCGGAGAGCCCCGCGCTTTGGCCAATCAAAGCACGGGGATCTCGAGTATGTTAATGAAGGACAGAACACCCCTTCCCTCTTGGTTCAGTCCTTACGTTGCGTAGTCACGTAGGTAAGCGGGGCTCCGTCTGGTCGTACTTGACCTGTGCAACTCAGTTGTAGGCTGGATCCTGGCCGGTTCGGTCGGGATCTCCGCTGCTCCTGCTGCCGTCGTGGGAACCGGCTGGTCGATCGGGCCGGTGCTTTCTCCGTAGCTCCCTCCTGGGCCTTCCGGGTTGGTTGAGCTACGGGTTTCGCCACTCCCGCTCGGTCTTTCCGGGTCGGTCGAGCTGGCTTGGCTGTTCCTTCCTGGCGAGGGGTCGTGATGGCTCCTTTCTGGTGAGTACTGCTGGTTTATTTTTCTTTGGATTCGGTCCCCTGGGTATTCCCTCCCCCCTTGGCTTGTGTTGTGGGGGTTTGTTTCACTTGTTTGTGCGTCGGCGGTTTGTTGGTCTGTAGTTCTCGACCTAAGTTGGTCGATGTGGCGTTTCCACGCTCGTCCGTCTGCTGTTTGTAGCCGGTACGAGTGTGGGCCTGTTGCTTGTGTGATGACGGCTGGGATCCATAGCGGGTCTCCTGTCAGGTTCTTTGCGTATACGGGGTCCCCGGGTGCGAAGGTTCGGTGTTTGGTGCTTGAGTCTGGGGGCCTCTCTGGGTTATACGTGGGGTGTAACCTGTTGAGTGGGGACCTTAGTTTTCTGCCCATTAGTAGTTCGGCTGGGCTTTTATTGGTGGTGGTATTTGGGGTTATGTGTTGGGTGAAGAGTAGTTTGTTGATTTTCTCTTGGATCTCCCCGTGGTCTATTTTCCGGATGGTCTTTTTAGTGAATTGGACCATCCGTTCCGCCCTACCGTTCGCCGCCGGGTGCGCCGGTGCTGTCAGCGCGTGGCGGATGCCCCTTTCCGCAAGGAATTTTTCGAATTCCAGCGAGGTGAACTGGGGCCCGTTGTCGGAGACGACGAAGTCTTGGAGGCCGTGTGTTGCAAAGAGTTTACAGAGTTCCTTGATCACGGCCTCTGTGGTTGTCGTCTTCATGTTGCTTACCTCCAGCCAGTTGGAATAAGCGTCAACTGTTATGAGGAAGGTGTGTCCTTTTGTGGGCCCGGCAAAGTCTATATGGATTCTAGACCAAGGTCCCCTTGGGGTTTCCCACTCTAGGACGGGTGCTGTGGGTGGGCTTGGCCTAGTTTCCTGGCATCGTTGGCACCTTGCTACCCAGGTCTCAATTTGTTTGTCCATCCCTGGCCACCAAGCGTAACTTCTGGCCAGGGCTTTAGTCCTCACGATGCCAGGGTGCCCCTCGTGTAGCAGTTCCAACACCTTCCCCTGTAGCCTTTCCAGAATGAGCACCCTGTCCCCCCATAGTATGCACCCTTTTAACAAAGAGAGTTCCGTTTGGCGGTTTCAGAACGTTTTGACGGACTTGTCGTTGTCCCTTTCCGGCCACCCTTTCTCTACCCAATGCAACACCCGCACCAGACGTTTGTCTTTATTAGTCTCTCGGGCAATGTCTGACGCGGTTATGGGCAGGTTGGGTAGAGTCTCTATGCTGAGGGTGGTCGTCGTGGGTGCTGGGTCGGTGTCGGGTTCCGGTAGTGGCGAGCGGCTTAAGGCGTCTGCATGGGAGATCGTCTTACCCGGTCTGTGTATGAGTTCGTAGTTGTAGGCTGCCAGGAACTCGGACCACCTTGTCATTCGGGGAGACAGAATGTTCGGGGTGGCCCGGTTTCCTGCAAGGATTCCCAGCAGTGGCTTGTGGTCCTTTATTATGGTGAAAGTCCGGCCGTAGAGGTATTCGTGGAATCGTTTTACGGTGGCAACTATAGCCAGAGCCTCTTTGTCCAGTTGGCTATAGTTCCGCTCCGGTTTGGTGAGGGTCCTTGAAAAGAACGTGATGGGCGCTTCTTTTCTGTCGGGAAGGGTATGGCTGAGGACAGCGCCGATGCCGAAGGGTGATGCGTCGCATGTGACGGCCAGAGGTAGGGTCTCGTTGAATTGTATGAGGACGGCGTCGGAGGTGAGGAGGTCCTTTGTTCTTTGGAAGGCGGCTTGCTCCCGTTTCCCCCAAGTCCAGGTCGCCGCCTTGTCCAGGAGCCTATGCAAGGGCTCCACCGCCATCGCCTTTTGGGGTAGGAAAACATTATAAAAGTTCAGTAATCCCAAGAATGCCTGTCGCTCAGTATTTGACTTGGGGGTGGGGGCTTCTTTGATGGCCTTGATTTTTTTGCTTGTGGGGTGAATGCCGTGCCGGTCTAGGAGGTAGCCCAGGAATTCTACTCGTTCCGTGCATAGCTGGCATTTCTCCCTCTTGACTTTTAGTCCGGTCTCTTTAAATTTAGTTAGGACCTCCCTTAGTCGACCCTCTAGTTCGGCTTGGTTGGCTGCCGACACTAGGACGTCGTCGAAGTAAGGTACCACCCCCTTGATACCTTGCAATAGTCTCTCCATTAGGCTTTGGAATATGCCCGGTGCCACGCTGACTCCGAATTGGAGTCGGTTGCATTTAAATGCTCCCCGGTGGGTGACAATGGTCTGCACTTCTGCCGTTTGCTTGTCGACCGGCAACTGTTGGTATGCCTGGGCGAGGTCGAGCTTGGTGAAAACCTTGCCCCCTCCCAGTGAGTGCAGTAGGTGTTGCACTACTGGGACGGGGTAGGCGCTTTGTTGCAGCGCGCCATTTAGGGTGGCCTTATAGTCCCCACAGATCCTCACCGACCCATCGGGCTTGATCGGGGTGACTATGGGGGTCTCCCACCGGGCGTGGTCTATGGGCTGTCGGACCCCTTGTTTGACGAGCTTGTCAATTTGCTTGTCTATCTTGGGTTTCAGTGCAAATGGCACCCGCCTTGGTTTCAGGCCTTTTGGGGGGACGTTAGGGTCTAGGTCAAAAGATATAAGGGGCCCTCGGTACTTGCCTAGGTTTCCGTCGAAGACCTCTTGGAACTCCCGGGCCAGTTGCTGCTCCCAGCTATCGTCGGTGACGTGGTCGACTCCCATGAGGGCGATGTCGAGCGGGGCGAACCATTGCAGTCCCAGTAGGCTTGGGCGGTCGTGGTCGACGATCGTTAGGGGGAGTCATTCGGTGCGCCCCTTATAAGTGATGTTGAAGTGTTTGGTTCCGACTACCGGGATGCGGTTTCCCTGGTAGTCTTTTACAATGAGTCTCTGGCTGTCTACGTTCCTCCTTTGGAGGGTAGGCACCAAGTGCTTTATTTCCTGCCATGCAATCATGGAGAGGTAGGACCCGGAGTCCACCTCCATTTTGCATGGCTGGCCCTCGATGCATACCTCGACGTGGACCTTCCGGGCGTCGTTGGTGATGGCGTGGCGGATGGTGACCGTCTGGTGGGTCTCCTCTCTCCGCCGGTTGTCGCCGCCTCGCGAGGATCGCCCGTTCCGGTCCCATCGGCTGTCCGAGGGGCGATCTCTGGTCCGGGGTGCCGTGCTTTCTCTCCTCCGGTCGCTCTGGTCCCATCGTGGCGGGCTGCGATTTTTCTTCAGGCGGCAGACACGGGCGATGTGCCCCTTCTTGTTGCAATGCCGGCAGATAGCTTCGAAGAACTGGCATTCTGACCTGGGGTGGTCGCCGCCGCAGCCGGCACAGTTGGTCCTCGACTTACGACCTCGCCGGTTCCGTGGGTCGCGCCCTGTCTGTAGTCAATGGATATCCTCCTCGTCATCGGAAGTGTCCGATGCCGAGTGGAAATCGCCCTGGTGGGTGGTCATCTCGGGTTTGGGCTCGGTCGACCTCGCCGGGTTGTTGTTTCCGCTGCGGTCCCCCGCGTTCGGTCTGCGCATGCGGTCGGCGGAAGTTCGGGTTGCTTCAGCGGCTGCGGCTGTGGTGAGGGTGTCTGCTAGACTGATGTTGCCCTTGGCCATCAGCCGGCTCTGGAGGACAGGGTCCCACAAACCGAGCACGATTCGGTCTCGCAGGGCGTTGTTTATGTTATCGAATTTGCAGAGCCCCCCTAAACGCCGCAGCTCGGCGACGAAGTCGCTGAAGCTCTCACCCGACCTCTGGTCCCGCCGGTAGAATTCGTTGCGCCGGATCAGGATGGGTACCTCTGGAGCGTAGTGCCGCTGAAGTATGGGTTCGAGGACGTCCCAGTCCATCGCGGTGGCATCGGTGGGTTTGGCCAACGCTTTGGCCATCTGGAAGACCTCGGTCTCGCAGTGGGTCAAGAAGACGGCGCGTTTCATTGGGCTGGAGGCGTCCTTCAGGCCGGTGCACTCGAGGTACATGCAGAATCGGTCGGCGAACGATTCCCAGTCCTCGGTGGCGGGGTTGAAGGGTGCGGGTGGTGCGATCTTCGCCATCTCGGTGGTTCGTCTGGCTTCCGTCGGATACGTGGTTCGGTTCAGGGTCTGGATCCCATCCTCGTCGCCAGTGTTGTGTCCGCGAAATGATGCCAGGAGTTGGTGACTTAGTGCAAAGCTCTTTATGGCAAGTAGGAACCGAACTGGCGAAAGGAAAAAAGCCAGCGGCTTTTATTTCTTTCGCCGCGGCGGCCGCGGCCAATGGCACCGCTTTGAATCTCCCGCGGTCCAAATGGACCAATCGCGGGAGATCCTTAGCGAGCCGATCGGCGCGGCTCACCTGACCAATCGGAGAGCCCCGCGCTTTGGCCAATCAAAGCGCGGGGATCTCGAGTATGTTAATGAAGGACAGAACAATAACAAAACCTAGGAATGAAACCGAAAGACTAGAACACATTTCCTTAGACAGATAAGCAAGGATCAACACCAGGCAGTTCATTTATTCATTTTAGAGCCAGTGCAGCTGGCAAAGTAATAATATTATATAGACCTGCTTGTTCTATATTAACATACTCCAAATACTAATTTCTGATTGGTCCGCACATACTGCAATATGATTAGTTAACTAAACTGCTGGGATTGGTTTGCTATGAATCAACCGCGATTGGCCGGACCGATCACAGGAGATTCAAAAAACTGTCATTGGCTATTAAGCCGCGAGCAATCCCTATGTGAAGGGCTGCCGCGGCTCCGAGATCTTGTACAGATCTATACATGAAATAAAGAGCTGAATAAGTCACAGTGGTGTCGAATCTCTCTTTCCCGATCTAACACTGCTGATCTATGCTCACAAATACTTCTCTTGGTTTTTTCTCAATCAATGATAATTTCCAGATAGTCTTCAAGGGCAACCCCAGGTGAAGTGCAATGAGGCATGAATGACGGTAGGCAGAACCTCTTGATCTAGAAAAAGGTGCAATTGGTATAATAGAGTTGTGCAAAGACCTCCCCCTTCCCCATCTACAGCTGCTACCTGCTCTTCAGATAGGAACTGTGAGTTCAGAAGGATTCCTGAGTTGTACATTGGGCCTGCATGGGGCATTGCAGCCTCAACCATTAACCAAACATGGAAAACATCCTTTCCTAAATTTTAAGGATGGGTGGGGGGAAATCACAATCAAATTCAGTCTTGCTAGGGTTGAATTAAAACCATTTCCCCCATTCAGACCTCCACAGACTCACATAGTGGGGCAGAAACTTCATATTATCATTTGCTTGGTCAGGGACATCATTTTCCTAGGATATTTTATTTAAGTTAGCACAGTAATTCCTGACCTCAAATTAAAACAAAACAAAACAAAAGTAGGGGAAACTGTGCCAACTTTTCAAGATAAAATTTTCTTGATAATTTTTCAGAACTTTATCATAGAGTAGGAATTACTGTTGTTATTTTTATATAATTACACAATGTACATAATATAAAACAAGGTAGATGGGATATGCAGTTATACATACATGTTTATTTTCCTTTTGCAAGAGTGGGGATGAGGGAATTTTTGCTATGCAGGCTTTGGAGGGCCATAATATTTTGCTCTTTATTTTCAGCATTTTGACTCAACAAATGTTGTTTGCATGGACTGTTTTTTTAACTCTTAAAAAGAAATGACACTTTATTGTAAGAGGAAAATAACCTTTCCCCCCCCTTAACGACAACAAAGATTGGGTGCTCAAATAATATTTTGCTGCTCTGCTTCCTTATTTGTTTTCACTTATATTTTTTAAATGAGATGTTTGGGCCCATAAGTAACTACCAAGGAATTTAGCTGATTATATATATGATCAAAATTATAAGAATGGAACTGTTCACACATGATACCTTACCTCAGCTAAGTAGACCAGAAGGTTTTCAAAACAAAGATTATAACTTAATAACTCCCCGTAGTCTCATGAAAATTTCAGATCTTCCAAGATTTAGGTGACTTTCTGAGAAAATACTGAAATCTTGCTATTGAGGAACAATATCGAGGAACAATATTATGAGGGAGAAAGGCAGACAATAGTTTGAAATTGCATCATAGGGAAATCTAAATATTAATGTATGTCTAAAAATATGTTAGATATAGATATTGGTTGTATTAATCTATTTTTGGTAATATTTTTGAAGAGTTAGTGTTAAAATATACAGTGTTAAAATATACAGTGCATTCAGAAAGTATTCAGACTCCCTTTGTTTTTATTAGTTTTGTTCTGCTGCAGCCTGGTTATCCAGTTATTGAAATTCATTTTTTTCTTCATTAATTTAAACTCAGTATCTAAAATTTACAGGCATTTCTAAAATTCTGTTTTCACTTTGTCATGAATTTCAACAACTGTGGAATCAGGCTGCAGCATAACAAAATTGGCAAAAGTGAAGAGGTCTGAATACTTTCTGAATGCATTGTATATTTTGGTAAAAAATGCTTAAGAGCTTTTCTCTTTGATGAGAGGAATCCAGCAGCCATTTTCCCGGGAGATGGTGCTGAGAAGTCCAATAGTAGGACAGAAGTGCAATCATGGTCTCTTACTCATAATTTTAAGCAGATGAGATTCAGAGGAATGCTTATTTTGATTCTATAAGCATCATACAAAGGCCATAAGTGGAAGTCATTCATAGCTTTATTCTCCATGATTTTGACTAGTTTACCTCCTTTCAAAGTCATTTAAATGTTGCACCTTGTGAAAAAGTATGTAAATATCTCAAATTAATCAAATATTGAAAAAATAAAAAAGACTTCATACAGATATAAACAGAAAGAAGATAGCAATGTTACAGCTCAACCATGTACTGATTTTCCACAATTCTTTTTTTTAATCAAGTTTTTTATTTCAATCTACACAAACAATACATTAACAGTGTGGCATCAATGTATCATTTTAGTATAAGCAGTTATAAGCAGTTAATAATATCTCTTAATACACATATTCACATTAAGTCACAACTTCATTGCTTATTTTCAACATTTCAATATTCTCTCCTAATATCAACCATGATATCAGTTAAACATACAATACCTTATAATTTCATTATTTAATTTCCTCTCCAATTTTATTTTTTAAATAAAAAATTCTCATTTGTCAAGCAGTGTGGTTCCAAGTTTCACATCTCAATACAAACATGACCATAGTTACCTATTCATTTTATTTATTCAGTTTCATATCACATTATCCTTATTAATATTAAATGTTAAACTTATTTTATCCAATTCCAATTCATATTATAACTTAATTCATTTTTCTTAGGGTATTCTCATATCTTATTTTACAATGTTATTTAAAATTTTTATCTCATTTCTATGTTAATTTCCCATATTACCTTTTTCTGTCACATTTGCAATTGCTCTTTGTCTTCGTGGTGGCCATTTTAAACTGCTGCTGCAGCTTGCCTTTGAAAGAGGTTTTTTCCTGTCAGGGAGGGGAGTTGCAGCTCCCCTCAACCCTCCAGGTGATTCCCCCTTTCTTCACCACACCTCGAGGGTGGTTCTGGTCTCAATTGGGACCCTCCAGCAAGTGAGCTTGGGGCAAACCCACGCACGATCGCAGATTCCGCTATGACTCTGACAATGAACAAACTGGAAGTCAGATTTTCCACAATTCAATTTCACTGGATAACCCAGATTTCTAACTTGTTCACAAGAATAACAAAATCTCCTTATTCATTTTTCCATCTCATCCAACAACACCTGAGACACATTGATTGTGTCCTTCCTGATTAATCTTTTGTTGTACCTAAAACCATTAGAGTTTGCCACATATGGGTTGCTCCAATTCATCACTTGGGGTACTCTTTTCTGTATGTCTCTGGATCCATACTATAGCTCTCAGGGATTTTGTTCTAATCTATACAAGATGTTCTGTATCTAGACCAATTTTGGTTGAACCGGTGTGAAGCACAGTTATTTATGAACAACTATATTTGGAATCTCCATAATTTCTGTTCACGAAAGTAGACAATCATTTAATAAACTGCATCTCTTTACAGAACATTGAATTGAATCAAAGTGAAAGTTTTCAAAAAGATACCTTATTGTACAATTTTAAGAAGTTCACTGGAAAACAATGAGGTTCCTTAGAAAAGCACAGCTGTCCCCCAGGGCAAAGAAGGGAGACATGGCAATATAGCCTGCCTAAGAGAGGTCAGAGCAAAAGAAGCTACTCTGAAAAGTTAAGGAATCAGTTCTCAACAAATGAACCAGAAAACATGTGGAAAACTCTTAAAAACATCACTGGCTTCAGCAAACCTCCTTCCCAGGCAGAAGGAAATCAACAACTAGCAGATGACTTGAATGTGTTTTACTTCAGGTTTGAAAAGAAACTACAGTCACCTATCTCTACAACCCACATCTCAAACATACCAACAACAGCCAAGCCTGCTACAACTGGCCTCAATCCATTGGGCTCACAACCTCTGGTGATCACAGAAAAAGAAGTTGCAAGATTTATTACACAGACAAAAGCCATGAAAAGCACCAGGGCCAGAAAAAGAAAACTCCTTCTTGCTTAAAAGTCTGTGCTGACCAATTGGCCCCCATCTTCACCAGAATCTTCACTAGATCACTAGAGATGTGCTATGTTCCTTCCTGCTTCAAACATTCCATCATCATTCCAGTGCCAAAGAAGCCCTCCATCAAGGAACTGAATGACTACAGACCAGTTGCTCTAACATCTATTGTTCTGAATGTCTTTGAAAGGCTTGTGCTGTCCCACCTGAAAACCATCACGGATCCGCTGTTAGATCCCATGCAGTTTGCATACCGAACAAATAGATCGACAGATGATGTTGTTAACATGGCTCTGCATTATAACCTATAACACCTTTAATCTCCCAATACCTATGCAAGGGTTCTCTTTGTAGACTTCAGTTCAGCATTCAATGCCATCATTCCAGACACTCTTCTAAGTAAATTAAACCAACTAGCAGTACCTGAACACACTTGTAAGTGGATCATAAGCTTCCTAACAGACAGGAAGCAGCAGGTGAAGCTAGGCAGAAATATATCCGATACCTGTACAATCAGCACAGGCCCCCTCCCCAAGGCTGTGTGCTTTCTCCACTTCTCTTCTCCCTATATACCAATGACTGCATCTCAAATGATCCATCTGTTAAAATACCAAAGTTTGCTGATGACACAACAGTGATTGGTCTCATTCGAGACAACGATGGATCTGCATACAGACAGGAGGTTATACAACTTGCCTCGTGGTATAACCGGAACAATCTGGAACTGAACACACTCAAAATGGTAGATTTTAGAGGAAACCCTCCCATTCTACCACCTCTTACAATACTAGACAACACAGTATCATCAGTAGAGATCTTCAAATTTCTAGGTTCTACTATATCACATGACCTAAAATGGACACCTAACATCAAAAACATCATCAAAAAAGCACAACAAAGAATGTTCTTTCTGCGCCAAAAGAAAGAAAGCTCAATCTGCCCAAGGAGCTGCTGATACAGTTCTATAGAGGAATTATTGAGTCGGTCATCTGCATCTCTGTAAGTATCTGGTTTGGTTCTGCAACCCAACAGGACAGACATAGACTTCAGAGGATAATTAGGACTGCAGAAAAAACAATTACTACCCACCTGCCTTCAATCGAGGACTTGTATACTGCACAAGTCAAAAAGAGGGCTGTAAAAATATTTACAGACCCTTCACATCCCGGACATAAATTGTTTCAACTCCTTCCCTCAAAATGATACTATAGAGCACTGCACATCAGAATAACAAGACACAAGAACAGTTTTTTCCCAAAATCCATCACTCTGCTAAATAAATAATTCCCTCAACACTGTTCGACTATTGCAAAGTCTACACTACTATTACTGTTAATCTTCTCATTACTCCTAATCACCCATCCCCTCCCACTTGTGATTGTAGAACTGTAACTTTGCTGCTTGTATCCTTACGATTTATATTGACTGTTTCCTAGTATGATTTGATTGCTGATTGTACCCTATGACTATCATTAAGTGTTGTACATTATGATTCTTGACTCTAAATGAATGTATCTTTTTTTTTATGGACACTGAGAGCATTTAGACCAAGACAAATTCCTTGTGTGTCCAATCACACTTGGCCAATAAAGTATTCTATTCTATTCTATTCTATTCTATTCTATTCTATTCTATTCTATTCTATTCTATACTGTTCTGTTCTGTTCTGTTCTAATTATTTAAAACTTGGGTTTTCTGAATTTAAGTGAATCCAAATGCCATTTCCTTGATTCTAAATGTCAAGACTTGTGTATGTCTCTAGGGTTACTGCTTCTTAAAATGCTATTAAATATTCTGGGACAAAGGCATTTCTAGGACTTTTACTTCAGAAGACAAATGTCAGTATCCAGCTGTTGCTTAGATGGGACACAAAAGAAAAGAGATCAGTGGTATCAAAATGCTGAAAGGAGGGGCTTTTTACCACCTGTCACATCTCATTTCAAGGTCATGGCTGAGATCCAGAATGGGTATCTGTGGGCCTGCATTTTCTCATTTTTGCTTTCCAGTAGTAATTTGGGCCTGGACATAATTTGATGAAATGAAAAGCTAATGAAGGACAAACAAGTCAAGGACTCCACGTTGTGCATGTTAACTAAAGGGAAGGATTGGTGCTATTGGATAAAGATGGCTCCCTTTCAAGATACGTAGCATCATGCATGTCTTCAGGGAGGATCGTTGTGGCATAGCAACCTGACTAGTGTTTGAGTACTGAGTGATGGAGCATTTCTGTGCATTCAAATCAATTTAGAATGAGTGACATCTGCTATTACTGCTTTGCTACAAAATGAATTCAGATTAGTCTCTCCCATGACCCTGTGTTATTAATTAATTAATTTTCTTTTGATTAAAGACATTGTGTAATAATTTTAAAGGCAACAATACAGCAAACTGAGGAATCAAAACATGTTATTATAGGGCCCTTGGTGGTCTCTGAGCTTGGCTGTTTTCTTGCAGATGTTTCATTTACCCAATTAGGTCATATCATCAGTGCTAAGTCTAGTGATGTTACTTAGTTGAGTAATGAGACATCTGCAAGAAAACAACCAAGCTCAGAGATCACGAAGCACCCCCCAATTCATCTTTGAGCTATAAATATTCTCTTCTATGGGTACATGTAACTATTAATATCAGCTAACTGGAAGATGTTGAAGTAAAAAGTGACTGCCTTGATTAGTGATTGCTCATAATACAGCAGTGATGAACTTTGCAATAAATCCTTGCATTGTAATGATGAGAAAGACCTTGATAATATATTGCCTAGGGCGTTTCCCAGCCTTTCCAGCTTTGCGGACCAGATGGGGGCGGGGCAGAAGAGAGGGGATGGTTCCATGCAAGTGGTGGGAAAGTGTGATGGGCACATGTGTTTGCTGCGCACACAAATGAAGCATGTGTGACTGCATTTGCCAGCTGCTCACACAAGTGGGGATGTGCACTTGCGCTCACCCGCCACTTCCACAACCCAGTTCTGAAGGGCTCAAGGATTGGGGAATGGTCATAAGTGAAGGCATGGTCCATAACTGAGTGGAGTGGAGAAAAGACTCAGAAGGAGACAGTGGGAGATTTGTACTTTCAGACTTGTAGGATTCTGTTTATGTAACCTCACAATAAATTAGCTCATCTGGTTGCATTTCCTGTCTGGTCTCTAACTGGGAAGGCTGACATCAGTCTTGCAAGACTGAAAGTACAAATCTTCCACCATTTTCTTTACAGGCTGAGAAGCCAAGTAGGGTCCTTTCTGAGCCTCTTTCTCCACCCATGGTGCAGCAGTGAGCTATGCCATCTCTTATCCAACTATTCTATAGGAAGCAGTTCTTTGCTCCATGTCTCAATATCGTTCTCACATACTGCAATATGCATTAATGACCTCTGCAGCTCTGAAAGCAAATTAAAATGGAATTAAGATCATAAACTTCGTTGTGTTTTCACTTAGCAACTGTTTTGCTTAATGACCAAGTTGCAGGTTTCTATTGTGATTTCTAAACAAGGACTACTTGTTATAATCTTTACCTCAATGTAGGAGACAGATAGTAGATCTTCTTGTCAACCTTGTTCTCCTCTACTCATCTTATGTCAACTTGTCGGTAAAAGAGAATGGGTCAGATTGATTTCAGTCCAATTTTCCTTAAGTATCCTGGTTCAGAGCTGTGAAAGGTTTCAAATGTTGGTACTATAACTTTGATTTGAACTTAGAAGTGAACTAGAAATAGACAAGAAGTTGCTGAATTGTTTCAGAGCACTGATTAAAGGTAAAACACCGACTTAGTGTCCAACTATAATTAATAGTCTAAAGGCATTGTTTTGAATTTAAGGAAATTACACCCAAGGATGTTGTAGATTATAGCAATAGCACTTAGACTTATATACTGCTTTATAGTGCTTTACAGCTCTCTCTAAGTGGTTTAAACAGTCAGCATATTGCCCCCAACAATCTAGGTCCTCAGATTGTTTATCAGAGGTGGCAACTTATATCAGACCTATTCATAGCAAGATATTCACATCAGCCTTTGCAATTATTATATTAGGCAGGGCACTAGCAATGTTTTTCTGTGTGAAAGTTGGGGTTTTGAATTGGGTTTCAAGATAGAAGTACTATCAGTGTACCTCCCAAAGACCTTGTGTATACATTTCAATCCTTATTTTGCCATTTAGCACTCAAAATTGCATCATAACGAATCAGCCATTATGTTGGCCAGTCTGGAAAACATGATTTCTGTCTGCTTTGCAAACCACAAATGGGACATAAGCAACCCCATGCAGCATAAAATCCACAATTTGCCCATCTTAGCTGTATTAGAAAATAATATTATTCTCGTGGGCTCAGGCTATCAATAAACTGTGAGAGAAAAGACAAATTTAGTGGATGGAATTGTAGTAAAATAGAAAGGATCTTTATTTTCTCATTCGCAAATTCAGGGAGTGTGGCTGACAGCATTTTAATGGGAAATTTAATTAATGTGAGATTACAGTAGAAGTAACATAAAAATACCAGGCACATATGACACCAGCACATACATCACATAAATTCTGAGTTTAGTTTGGCAATTAGAATAGAAGCCAAATGGATTTACAATGAAGGGGGACTTGAAATACATTCATACTCATTATATCACTACAGCAGTTGCTTAGAATTGTATTTGCTTTAATGATGATGCTTTGATGAAAATGCTAACACCTTGTACTGAATTCCTGGCAAAAGACATATCTCAGTAATTTATGTATTTATCATTTTCCCACCCTAAGTTAATTGTGATGCAGGTTTGAAGTGCTTAAACATCCGAGTACTCTTAATCATTATGAATTCTCATATCCTAGCCCCTGAAGCAATTGAAGCTTGTAATGTCAGAATATGTTTAAATATATTGGATATTATCCAAATAATTGATTTATGGTACTGTATTAGGAAGCAATATTCCACCATGAAGGGTAATGGGGGTAACTTTTATTACTTCAAGCCATGCTTGTGTGATATTCATGCATTAGGCAGATTAGCTTTCTCCAATATATCACTTTAAGTATTAGTACCACTTTATAAAACCTTAGTAAGACCACACTTGGAATACTGCATTTTGGTCAAAAAAGATGTTGAAACTTTGAAAAAAATTCAGACTAAGGTAAGTTAAAGGCCTGGAGATTAAAAGATATGAAGAATGGGTGCAGGAACTGGGTATGGCTATTCTAGAGAAAAGAAAGACTAAGGGTGATATGATAGCAGTATTACTGCAGTATCACAAAGAAGAGGGGGTCAAATTATTTTCCAAAGCACCAGAAGGCAAGACAAGAGCAAGAAACAATGAATGGACACTAAGGAGAAAAGCAACCTGGAATTAAGAAGAAACTTCCTAACAATGAGAATACTGGTAATTAATCAGTGGAAAAGCTTGCCTTCAACAGTTGTAGATGCTTCATCACTGGAGGTTTTTAAGAAGAGACTGGACAGCCGCTTGTGTGAAATGATATAGGGTCTTCTGCTTGAGCAGGGGGTTGGACTAGAAGACCTCCAAAATGTCTTCCAGATGGTTTTGGGGTGCAATTGTCAGTGAAAGCACAAGCATTTTATATGTGCATTAATAGAAGCTGGTGATTGTTCGGGATATTAAATAGGGAATTTAAAACAAATATTTACCTTCATACAAGAGGTTACTCTTTACATGATTCATTCAGCAGCCTTCCTCAAGCCAAAGCCTCACCCAGTATTGTGCTGGATTATAGTTTCCATCATTTCACCATTATACTACACTGAAATTTGTTATACTTCATTGAAGTTCCCTACACTACAGTGTAATGATAAGGCAATTGATTCTTCAAGTCAAACCTGTCTTCTGATTATCAAGATACAAACATGCAGTGATGTCACATCACCTTCACTCAGAATACTTACTTCCCAGGCTAGCCTATAACCTTGCGGATGCTGGTGGTGTAGGAACTTGCAAAAAGCTTCAGTAGAATCTGTTTTTCTATTGGGAAGTGATGGAAAATCTATTGAAATGTTGAGTTAGCCTGATTTGAAACTCATATTAACAGAAAGGGCTTGGATTTTATACTAGAGTTGACATAAAACAATGGCTTTGATGCATTAATCAAGCCCTGGCTGTTGATCAGGACTGGCAGATATGTTGTAACTCCTGTCATCTCGTCAAGAAGAAATTTCCTTGGAAGCATGACTTGAACAGAAGGAACTTTTTTTTTTTCTCCATCAGTGATGATTTTGATTCAAAGTTGACTTTCTTAGAGCTGTTTTTACAGTAATGAAAAAAGTCAGAAGAGATAGCTGTGAATTTCCTGTCCTGGGCTTAGTTTGGACCTCCATTTAATGCAACTTTGGGAGAATTCACTTCACCTAACCCAAATTAGGTGTTCAATGCCATTCTTTTGAGTCTGTCTTTCCCAAGTCTCACTAACCACTTCAGTGTCACTGTTCCTTCCTTTCTTTTCTGACCAAAGTTTGAATATGAGCAGACTTACAAGGAAGGAGATATTGGTATCTGTGTTTAGCTTCCACAGAACAGTATAAGTTTTGTCACAAACTAAATAAATGATGGATTCACTAGAAGTTGATTAATCATCTATTATAAACATTTTGTACAATTAATATACCAAATCTTTTGATATTATCACCCTGTTGTATTTTAGTACTGTGCAATTTACGATTTAAAGATTAATATTTACATTATTGCTTAGACCATTCTTTTGTTCACATGCAACTCATAGATAGGCTGCCAGGTTATTATTTTCACATAGATTTTATTGGTTATTTGTCATTATTTTATTCTAGAACTTTTAACCAGGTTTTTTTTAACCATACTGATCTTTGACTTTAACAAATATTCTATATAAATACTCATTATTTAATAAATGGGGCTTTACACTTTAATTAATTGATTTGAAGACATATTGATTCACTTTATGAGATCAGTTGAACCACAACCTAGTTCAGAATATAAATGAAAATATAATTATATTGGAACCTTTTTTTTTTACAGTTGAAGCAAATAATTTCCCTGAAACAGAAAAATGGTAGAAAGAAAAATGATTTGGTGAGGGGATAGTAAAACAATAGAAAGAACAGTCCACTGAAAATAAGGCAAATAAACAATAGAGAGTGTTGGTTGTGTTCACTGTTTTGTCCGCGAAATGATGCGAGGAGTCGGTGACTTCAAATCATGCTCTTTATTTGAGGTTGGAACCGAACTGGGGTAAAGGGAAAAAGATTGCGGCTTTTATTCTTTTAGCCGCGGCGGCCGTGGCCAATGGCACCGCTTTGAATCTCCCGCGATCCGAATGGACCAATCGTGGGAGATTCTTAGTGAGCCAATTGGCGCGGCTCGCCTGACCAATCAGAGTGCCCCGCGCTTTGGCCAATCAAAGTGCGGGGATCTCAAGAATGCTAATTAAGGACAGAACACCCCTCCCCTCTTGGTTCAGTCCTTACGTCGCATAGTCACGTAGGTAGGCGGGGCTCCGTCTGAGCCTACTGGACCTGCGCAGCTCAGTCGTAGGTTGGATCCCGGCCGGTTCGGTCGGGATCTCTGCTACTCCTGCTGCTGTCGTGGGAACCGGCTGGTCGATCGGGCCGGGCTGCTCTCTGTAGCTCCCTCCTGGGCCTCCCGGGTTGGTTGAGCTGTGGGTTTCGCCGCTCCCGCTCGGTCTTTCTGGGTCGGTCGAGCTGGCCTGGCTGTCTCTTCCTGGCGAGGGGTCGTGATGGCTGCTTTCCGGTAAGTACGGCTGGTTTATTCTTCTTTGGTTTTGGTCCCCTGGGTATTCCCTCCCCCCTTGGTTTGTGTTGTGGGGGTTGGTTTCACCTGTTTGTGCGTCGGTGGTTTCTTGGTTGGTAGTCCTCAACCTTAGTTGGTCGATGTGGCGTTTCCACGCTCGTCCGTCTGCTGTTTGTAGCCGGTACGAGTGTGGGCCTGTTATTTGTGTGATGACGGCTGGTATCCATAGTGGGTCTCCCGTCAGGTTTCTCGTGTATACGGGGTCGCTGGGTGCGAAGGTTCGGTGTTTGCTGTTTGAGTCTGGGGGCTTCTCCGAGTTATACGTGGGGTGTAACCTGTCGAGTGGGGACCTTAGTTTCCTGCCCATTAATAGTTCGGCTGGGCTCTTATTGGTTGTGGTATTTGGGGTTATGTGTTGGGTGAAGAGTAGTTTGTTTATTTTCTCTTGGATCTCCCCGTGGTCTATTTTCCGGATGGTCTTCTTAGTGAATTGGACCATCCGTTCCGCCCTAACGTTTGCCGCCGGGTGCACCGGTGCTGTCAGCGCATGGCGGATGCCCCTTTCCGCAAGGAATTTTTCGAATTCCAGTGAGGTGAATTGGGGCCCGTTGTCGGAAACGACGACGTCTGGGAGGCCGTGTGTTGCAAAGAGTTTGCAGAGTTCCTTGATCACGGCCTCTGTGGTTGTCGTCTTCATGTTGCTTACCTCCAGCCAGTTGGAGTAAGTGTCAACTGTTATGAGGAAGGTGTGTCCTTTTGTGGGCCCGGCGAAGTCTATGTGAATCCTAGACCAAGGTCCCCTTGGGGTTTCCCACTCTAGGACGGGTGCTGTGGGTGGGCTTGGCCTAGTTTCCTGGCATCGTTGGCACCTTGCTACCCAGGCCTCAATTTGTTTGTCCATCCCTGGCCACCAAGCGTAACTTCTGGCCAGGGCTTTAGTCCTCACGATGCCAGGGTGCCCCTCGTGTAGCAGTTCCAGAACCTTCCCTTATAGCTTTTCTGGAATGACCACCCTATCCCCCCATAGTATGCACCCTTTAAATAAAGAGAGTTCCGTTTGGTGGTTTCAGAACGTTTTGACGGACTCGTCGTTGTCCCTTTCTGGCCACCCTTTCTCTACCCAATGCAACACCCGCGCCAGACGTTTGTCTTTATTAGTCTCTCGGGCAATGTCTGACGCGGTTATGGGCAGGTTGGGTAGAGTCTCTATGCTGAGGGTGGTCGTCGTGGGTGCTGGGTCGGTGTCTGGTTCCGGTAGCGGTGAGTGCCTTAAGGCATCTGCATGGGAGATCGTCTTACCCGGTCTGTGTATGAGTCCGTAGTTGTAGGCTGCCAGGAACTCGGACCACCTTGTCATTCGGGGAGACAGAATGTTCGGGGTGGCCCGGTTTCCTGCAAGGATTCCCAGCAGCGGCTTGTGGTCGGTTATGATGGTGAAAGTCCGGCCGTAGAGATACTCGTGGAATCGTTTTACGGCGGCAACGATAGCCAGAGCCTCTTTGTCCAGCTGGCTATATTTCCACTCTGGTTTGGTGAGGGTCCTTGAAAAGAACGCGATGGGCGCTTCTTTTCCATCGGGGAGGGTATGGCTGAGGACAGCGCCGACGACGAAGGGTGATGCGTCGCATGTGACGGCAAGAGGTAGGGTCTCGTTATATTGTATGAGGACGGCGTCCGAAGTGAGGAGGTTCTTTGTTCTTTGGAAGGCGGCTTGCTCGCGTTTCCCCCAAGTCCAGGTCACCGCCTTGTCCAGGAGCCTATGCAAGGGCTCCGCCGCCGTCACCTTTTGGGGCAGGAAAACATTGTAAAAGTTCAGTAGCCCCAGGAACAACTGTAGTTCCGTCTTTGACTTGGGTGTGGGGGCTTCTTTGATGGCCTTGATTTTTTGGTTTGTGGGGTGAATGCCGTGACGGTCTAGGAGGTATCCTAGGAATTCTACCCGTTCCGTGCATAGCTGGCATTTCTCCCTTTTGACTTTTAGTCCAGTTTCTTTAAATTTGGTTAGGACCTCCCTTAGGCGACCCTCTAGTTCGGCTTGGTTGGCTGCCGACATTAGGACGTCGTCAAAGTAAGGTACCACCCCCTTGATGCCTTGCAGTAATCTTTCCATTAGGCTTTGGAATATTCCCGGTGCCACGCTGACTCCGAATTGGAGTCGGTTGCATTTAAATGCCCCCGGTGGGTGACTATGGTTTGTGCTTCTGCCGTTTGCTCGTCGACTGGCAACTGTTGGTAAGCCTGGATGAGGTCGAGCTTGGCGAAAACCTTGCCCCCTCCCAGTGAGTGCAGTAGGTGTTGCACTACTGGGACGGGGTAGGCGCTTTGTTGTAGCGCGCCATTTAGGGTGGCCTTATGGTCCCCACAGATCCTCACCGACCCATCGGGCTTGATCGGGGTGACTATGGGGATCTCCCACTGGGCGTGGTCTATGGGCTGTAGGACCACTTGCTTGACGAGCTTGTCAATTTGCTCGTCTATCTTGGGTTTAAGTGCGAATGGCACCCGCCTTGGTTTCAGGCGTTTTGGGGGGACGTTTGGGTCTAGGTTGAAAGATATAAGGGGCCCTCGGTACTTGCCTAGGTTTCCGTCGAAGACTCTTGGAATTCCCGGGCCAGTTGCTGCTCCCAGCTGTCGTCGGTGACGTGGTCGACTCCTGTGAGTGCGATGTCGAGCGGGGCAAACCATTGCAGTCCCAGTAGGCTTGGGCAGTCGCGGTCGACAATTGTCAGGGGAAGTCTTTTGGTGTGCCCTTTATAGGTGATGTTGAAGTGTTTGGTTCTGACTACCGGGATGCGGTTTCCCTGGTAGTCCTTTACAATGAGTCTCTGGCTGTCTAGGTTCCTCCTTTGGAGGGTAGGCACCAAGCGCTTTATTTCATGCCATGCAATCATGGAGAGGTAGGACCCGGAGTCCACCTCCATTTTGCATAGCTGGCCCTCGATGCCTACCTCCACGTGGACATTCCGGGTGTCATTGGTGATGCCGTGGCCGATAGTGACCGTGTGATGGGTCTCCTCTCTTCGCCGGTTATCGCCGCCTCGCAGGGATCGTCTGTTCTGGTCCCATCGGTTGTCCGCGGGGCGATCTCTGGTCCGGGGTGGTGTGCTCTCTCTCCTCCGGTCGCTCTGGTCCCATCGTGCCGGGCTACGATTCTTCTTTAGGCGGCAGACACGGGCGATGTGTCCCTTCTTGTCGCAATGCCGGCAGATCGATTTGAAAAACTGGCATTCCGACCTGGGGTGGTCGCCGCCGCAACCGGCACAGTTGGTCCTCGACTTACGACCCCGCCGGTTCCGTGGGTCGCGGCCTTTCTGGAGGCAATGGACGTCCTCCTCGTCAGCTGAAGTGCCCGATGCCGAGTGGAAGTCGCCCTGGTGGGTGGTCGTCTCAGGTTGGGCCTCAGTCGACCTCGCCGGGTTGTTGTTTCCACTGCGGTCCCCAGTGTTTGGTCTGCGCATGCGGTTGGCAGAAGTTCGGGTTGCTTCGGCGGCTGCGGCTGCGGTAAGGGTGTCTGCTAGGCTGATGTTGCCCTTGGCCATCAGCCGGCTCTGGAGGACGGGGTCCCATAAACCAAGCACGATTCTGTCTCACAGGTTGTCGAATTCGCAGAGTCCCCCTAGGCGCCGCAGCTCGGCGACGAAGTCGTTGAAGCTCTCACCCGACCTCTGGTCCCGACGGTATAATTCGTTGCGTCGGATCAGGATGGGTACCTCTGGAGCGTAGTGCCGCCGAAGTATTGGCTCGAGGACGTCCCAGTCCATCGCGGTCGCATCGGCAGGTTTGGCAAGCGCCTTGGCCATCTTGAAGACCTCGGTCCTGCAGTGGGTCAGGAAGACGGCGCGCTTTATGGGGCCGGTGGCGTCCTTCAGGTCGCTGCACTCGAGGAACATGCGGAATCGGTCGGAGTACGATTCCCAGTCCTCGGTGGCGGGGTTGAAGGGTGCGGGGGGTGCGATTTTCGCCATCGCGGTGGTTCGTCTGGCTTCCGTCGAACACGTGGTTCGGTTCAGGGTCTGGATCCCACCTTCGTCACCAGTGTTGTGTCTGTGAAATGATGCCAGGAGTTGGTGACTTCAAATCATGCTCTTTATTTGAGGTTGGAACCGAACTGGGGTAAAGGGAAAAAGATCGCGGCTTTTATTCTTTTAGCCGCGGCGGCCGCGGCCAATGGCACCGCTTTGAATCTCCCGCGATCCGAATGGACCAATCACGGGAGATTCTTAGTGAGCCAATCGGCGCGGCTCGCCTGACCAATCAGAGTGCCCCGCGCTTTGGCCAATCAAAGCGCGGGGATCTCAAGAATGCTAATTAAGGACAGAACATTCACCTTTCTCTTTTACAAAATCACAGAGATTTATTAGTAATTTCTGTGAAGAATGAATGTTTTGTAGCTTTCTTTTTGTTCTAATTCTCCTTATTTTTGTCCTTTTCAGACCTGATAACATAACAGTTTTGATTTGATCACTGTTTATCTGGAAACATTATTTCTTTGTGGTGCTTTTCCTTAACAAATTATATTGATTCTCATTCTCATTCTTGCTCTTATCTTTTTTCCAACTCTTGATTGCTATGACAGCTAGAACTTTGATATATAAATGTTTAGTTTTTCTAAAAGATAAAATGAGTCACACAGACTAGAGAATTTGCAGAAATTATTTTGAAATATGCTGTAAGTTAAACATTCAAAGAAATTTACTTAGAAGATGCTCAATATATTCAAAATTACACATCTTTAATAGACTGAATCTTTCTTTCTATATTAGGAAAGATGCTTTCACTTGAAACTACAGAAGAATATAGAGCTGATGGATCATACAAGCTTTTCTGACCTGGACATCATTTAAATTCCCAGAATTCTCAACAATAGCCAAGTTAGCTGGGGAGTTTTTGTGAATGACAAAGTACATATTTGGAATAATATAGATTGGAAAGACAGGGAAACAATCCTTTTAAAAATTTGATGTTGAAATGTCATTTTTAATATGACAGAAAGAAGGCAACATTAATCTTAATTAAAGGTATCCTATTTATCTATGTGGTTGTTAAGAGTCAACAATGATTTGATGGCCCATGATCAAATCATCAATTAGTTTTGTGCAATTAGATTAAAGAGATGCCATTCCTATTAATTAGATTAGATGTTCTGATCCCACTTGCGTCTTTTTTTTTTTGCCTTTGGGAAATGGGACTGGAGTTAAGGTTTTAGGTAGCCCACAGAAATTTGGAAGTTGTGGTAGAAGAAGCAAACTAACTATCCTTTTGCATCATGGTGGCTCCTTTCTTCTGAATTTGGTGAGACTCTCCAGAATGCAATTTGGACAATTTGATTATTGTGAGCAGAAAAGGGCATGACAAATTTTCTTTTTCAGCTGAACATTTCTTAAATAAAATGGTTTTGGGTGTTCAGTGTGTTCCTGGATTTTTGGCTATTTTCTGTTACTGTTGTTAGGAATAACAAGGTTACCTAACGTAGTTTGGGTAAAATAATATATATAAACTATGATAGTGAGTTTAAGTGTGTGTCACTTTAAACTGCAAAGCATGTAATTTTGGGTGCGGTTGTGAAACCGCCATAAGAGGGAGCAAGAGAACTTGCTAGATTGCTGGATTGCTTGCTGGATTGCTGGATTGATGGTTTGCTAACTGTGTGTTCCCTGCTGCTGAGTTTTTGAACGTCGAAGAAAGGAGGTTTGACTTCTTCATATATCTACTTTGAGGAGATATATAAATGGACTGATATTTGTAAGTTTACTGACCTCTTTTTTGACACTGGACTTTGTAACTGAATAATCCCAGGACGGACTGAACTATTGAATGATATATGGACTGTTTTGACTATGCTAAAACTCTTACTGGAATAAACTATTTAACTAGCACAGTGTATCTGTTTTTACTGAGTGTAAATTACAAAAAATGTTTATCTCACATATTTGCCTGCCTGCCTGACTGCCGTGCACATTCTGCTAGGGTGTATCCCTAACAACTGTCTTACTCTTTAATCCTTCCTTCAGTTTGTCCTTTGATCCCACCTGGTTCTTCAGTCCTAACTTCTGGCTCATCTCCTGACTCCCTTCAGATTGCTGTCCATGAGCCTGTCCTTACACAATTCACTCAATAAATACTGACAGAAGAGAATTGCCTGCTGGTGTGGATTCTGTTCGGAAAGAGGAAAGGCTCCACAGTACATCAAACACAGGGAGACTCTTTGCTGCCTCTTCTGCACTGAAACTCAGGCATGTCTAGTTTCTTTTTGTATACCACCTGCACGAAGTTCTCTCGTGGCATGTTATAATACACTCAGTGCAGAGTCTGGGGAAGCAATTATTTGCCCCTTATTTTTTTTTGTTGCATTTGCCTCATGCCTTCTTAGCAGAGGTGGTATTCAGCAGATTCTGACCAGTTCTGGAGAACCGGTGGTGGAAATTTTGAGTAGTTTAGAGAACTGGCAAATACCACCTCTGACTGCCCCTGCCCCCATCTATTATTTGCCTCCCGTGTCCCAGCTGATTGGCTGGGTTTTCTTTTGTTGCCCTGCACAGGAGAACTGAGCTAGAAAGCAGATTAGTGGGGTGGGGAGGAAATGGGATTTTACAGTATCCTTCCCCTGCTATACCCACCAAGCCACACCCATAAGCCACACCCATAAGCTATACCACACCCACCAAGCCACACCCACAGAACCGGTAGCAAAAATGTTTGAATCCCACCACTGCTTCTTAGGCTATTACTATTATTGCCCTAAGGAAGCCATTTAGAAAAGAACAACAATGGGAGAAATATGGTGTTATTAACAACTAGTGCAGAATATATAAATGGGGGACTATTATAATAAGCAGGAACAGAAATTTAAGGGAGCTGCCTATGGCATACATTTGAATTGATTGTTTAATCACCAGACTGCAATACAAGGCAGGGCTTCTAGGGCTCCTTCTTGTTGCATTTTTCAGCAGGTTGATTTTGTTGCTTTGCCTGTCAAATAAAACTGGGACAAACAGGGTATGCTTTGTTCCATAAATGGACCACGCTTGAAGCCCAGGGGAACAGACAGATAGCAAGAAGTATTAATACAAAAAGGGCAATGATGCAATTCACTAGAAGAGGCATCAATGCTAACTGATGTATAAGCGAAACAGTTTGCTGCTTTGACAGATTCTGCAGAATTATCATTATAGAATTTGCCTCATAAAGGAGAAGTGTTCATAGTCCAGAATGAAGTACAGGAGGTGAAAGAAAAGAGGATGTTCTATGGGTGAGTAGTAGTCTTTTGATATACAAAGACAGAAGACAGATGGAGAAGCAGTGTGAGCTTGGTCAAAAGAACCAGAGTGGTAATTCACAAACGTGCTGTGATGCTATCAAGAAAGTCTAGAGGAAAGGGAAAAACAATCATCAGTTCTCTGACAAAAGCACTTGACCAATAACCAGTATAATAAAACAGAAGCAATCTCATGTCAGAACTTGGAGAAGGTATTAGAAAAACTATGAATGAGTGGCTCAGAAATTGAAAGCCAGCCCAAGTGAAAATTTGATCTGCTCCTTATGTTTCCCTTGAGAAGTGTTGTAGTGGAATGTCAAATAACTTTTGGATAGCAGGGTAGAGGTTTAGGCCACTTGGTAAGAACATTTTTACCAAAGAATCCCACAATGTAGCATCCAATTTCAGTGCCTGTTTCATCATAAACATTCATGAATGCCCTGGCCAAAAGCAATGAAAGATGAGCTTGTGTACCTTCTCATGATAATTCTTACAGCAGTTTAGAGAAGCATCTAAAACAGGGCTGTCAAACTCGATTGCATCAAGGTTTCATCTTGGGGGGGACAGGGTGGGTGTGGCCAGGATGGGCATGGCCAGCTCAACGTCACTCTTGTTGGGGGCACCTTTGGCCTGATTGCTCTGCCAGTGAAAATGAGTTCCTGAGCTCCATTTCTGGCTGCAATGGCCTCCTGCCATGCTCTGCCAGTGAAAAAGAGTTCCGTTTTCACCATCAGAGGCACCATGGGCCAGTCCTTCACTTTTTCCAGGGCAGCCCCAGGGACCAGATCTAAGCAGCCCATAGGCTATATCTGCCCCCCAGGCCTTGAATTTGATACCCCCGATCTAAAATATAGGAAGACACATTCAGAAATACAACAGCAACTTTTAGGATGGGGACAGAATCTCTCTTCATAGTTTCCGCAAAAGGTTACATTTTGGAAAACTGTTGGAAAAGTAGTATGGGTATTTCAGAAGGATTATTAGCTTTTGCTTTTATAGCAAAATTCATATAAATCCCTTCAGTTCTCCTTCACCCAATCTTTGCTCATGCATTTCTGTCCTTGCAAGAAAACCAATGAAGAAGCCATGCTTAAGCTGAAGACACTGCATCAATTAGATTACTTAAAAGGTATAGATTTCAACTTCCAGAATTCCCAAACCAGCAGACTGGTTGAAGAATTCTAGGAATTGAAGTCCACAGCATTTAATGTTGCCAAGGTTGAGGAACACTGACCTAGATAATTGAAAGAACTTTGTTGATTTAAATGAATATAAGATTTTCTGATTTTTACTATAGTTTGTCTTAGATTGGTATAGAAGGAGTAAGCCTATGTAGTGGGAAGGGGGGATATAAAGAGAAGCCAGATTTTTTTCCCTCATAAGACTTTCACAAGCCTTCTATTTTCCCTAGCATTTTAGATGCTATCCCACTTAAAAAAAAACAACAAATTGTTTTTCTGCTTAATAAGCAAGGTTGCATTTCTGCTGAGAATATCTTATTGATACCTGGTACGGTTCACAAGGTAGATCTGTGCACCCACAAGCAAACATCAATAATTTCGTTGACGGTTTCTCCCACATAACTATGCATTGAGTTTCATTCATACTAAACCTAATAAATTGGATATTATGAAATATTTATGAAGATGCTTGTGTGTTTGTATATATTGATATGTATCATTGGGGTGATACCCTGGCCTTTCAGTTGTTACACTGACTTTAACTGCTGTGCTATGAAGCTATATGAGATTTTGTGTAAAACTACTTTTAGCCTAATGAAATGAAACATTTAAGAGGTTCAAAAGGCTACGTGGGCAGCCATCCATGCTTTAAGATAACTTCATGTCTGGTTCCCTTTGGATTTGGGTGTTGGCATGCAACAGCACAAATATTTTAAAATATTTATAAAGCTGTCCATCTCATGAGATATAACCCCAGTTAGCAAAAAGCAAAGGTAAAAACTCAACAGTAAAAAAAAATCCAACACACCAGAAAAAAAACTGCCCCCAACTACATCATTCAATTATACAGTGCTGCAGACTCCAACTTTGCTTTTACAATACCTCATGGAAAAGCCAAGTCTTAATGGCTGTCTAGAAAGCTAAGAGGGTAGGATCCTGCTGGAGTTCCACACAGCAGGGGCTTCTATAAAAAGGGCACCTTTCTTGCCCCTATAAATGGCCACATTTAAAGGAAAGCACTTTCAGCATATCTACTCTATCCAAACTAGTGGATGGGCCAACAGGGAGAGGTGGTCCTGTGGATGACCTAGCAATGTTCCATGTGGAGCTTTAAAGGTAATAAGCAGCAACTTAAGTTGCATCCAAAAGGAAACTCAGTGCAGCTGATGTAGCAATGGTGCAACATGGGCAAACCAAGAAGTGCCCTATATTGTATAAAGTTCTGTGTTGATCTGAACTGTAATTTCTGGGTGGTCTCCAAGGGCAGTCCAATGTAGAGTGTATTAGACTATTAGTGTAACCAGGAAATGAACAAGTCATGAATGAGCAATAGCACTTAGACTTACATATTGCTTCAAAATGCTTTACAGAGCTTTCTGGGTGGTTTACAACGTCATTATATTGTCCCTAACAATCTAGCTCCACATTTTATCAACCTTGGAAGGATGGAAGACTGAGTTAACCTTGTGTCCCATCAGGATTGAACTCCAGGCTATGGGCAGAGTTTGCCTGCCATACTGTATTCTAACCAGTAAGTCACCAGGGTTCTTCCATTGACTTTAAAAGTTGCTAGGAAAAATGGAATTGGCCAACAAAGTCATCAACTCCCTTCCCCACTAATCAAGTAATTAACCCTGAACATGTCCATTTTGCATTACCAAGGTTGACAAGAGAAGCCAAAGTCATTTGGTGGTCTGATCAAGAAAGAAATTATCTCATTTTAGTAGAATAGATTTGCTCTTAGCTGCAAAGTTAGGTTAACTAGGCAGGACTTAGGTAATATGAATCAGCCAGATATAATGGCTGAGCAAAGGTAGATGTCTTGCATAAAAACCATGGGTAGCCTGAATGAGTTTTCCTAGATAAACCTTTGAAAAGTAAAGTTTCCTTTGAGTGAAGTAGATACAGACTGGATATAGCTATGCAGATTTTAAGATAATACTGCATGCATGCAGGGATGGGATTCAGTTTTTTTAACAATCGGTTCTGTAGGCTTAGTTGGTGGGTCTGGCTTGTTGGTCATGTGACTGGGTGGGCGTGGCCAACTCGACAGCACTCATGTCAAGGGGTGCTTCTCCTCACCTGGCCTCTCACGACAGTGGGGATGCTGCAATGGTCATAAGTGTGAAAAATGGTCATAAGTCACTTTTTTCAGTGCCATTGTAACTTTGAATAGTCACTAAATGAACTGTTGTAAGTCAAGGATTACCTGTACAAAAATACAAAAAGCTTTTTTGCTTGCAAAAAGCTGCCCTAAATACCAATCATTGGAGTAAAAATACCTGCAAGCCAGAGTTACAAATCAGGCAGGTGCCAGAGCACCTTGAGGAATGAAAATAGTTAAAATGCAGTGATAACTATCAGCAGCCAACTCTTGCTCATAAAGTGAAACTCTTTAGCAGAGAAGTCATTTAAGCTCTCCAGAAAAAGCACATCCAGGAAAAGCAATCCTTAGATCCATTTGCACCACTTAAAGATACTAGCTGGACTCACTCACCTCACAAGATATCCTAAGGAGATCATCCAGATTTAAGGAAAGGTCACATGCCCCCCAGAAAGGCAATAAAAAAAATCAGTGCCAAGCTTGCATCCTGCCTCTTGGAAGTATACCCCAAAAGGACAGTGCCAGATACCACTAAAGCAGTGAAGGAAGACCCCCTCCCCAGATAGAAAAAGAAACTATGATGCAGGAAAAAATTCAAACACAATACAAATAATTAAATCACAACAGTAGCTGTTGCTTGTTGAAGCTGAATAGGGAAAATTATCCCATCAATAAACACAGGATTAAATGTCACCAAGCACAGAATTAACCTTCACCAAAAACCAGTTTTAGATCAAAACTCAGAAAGGTTATGTAAACTCATGTTTGAATGTAAATCTTTCTAGCTAGCCAAGAAGCCTTGATGAATGTCACTCATCTCGTTTCCTTGTCATTAAAAGCTCCTTTCCGGTTATTCAATTATTTCTTCGAAGTGCTGATTGCCCAGGGAAGTATTTCCTCCCAACAGCAGGGTAAAACTCTTAAAAGAACACTTCCTCTTTAAGAAAGTCAAGCCCCAGAAGCTCCAGAGACAGGGAGTCTAGGCGTACTGGTATAAGGGTGGAAAAAAAAAACAAAGGAGATTACTTCTAACGACCAGTTCTCCCAACTGCTTGGAAAGTTAACAAGGGGTTCTCTAGAACTGGACAGAACTGGTAGAATCTCACCCCTGTGTGCATGGTTTGTCACTGTCTTTTCTGCATTTTTTAAAAAGGCCCCAGTCTAATTTACAGCCTTGGAATTACAATAGCTGGAGGTTTCTGTTCTCACCCTCTGAAAGCCAGACAAACCTGACCAAGTATTGCTACCTCCTCAATAAAC
Source organism: Hydrophis major (assembly GCA_033807585.1). Taxonomy (NCBI): domain Eukaryota; kingdom Metazoa; phylum Chordata; class Lepidosauria; order Squamata; family Elapidae; genus Hydrophis; species Hydrophis major. Next base: position 352,464,231 of record CM066328.1, read on the forward strand.
TTCTGACAACTAGAACTTGTACCTAATTGAAGCCATGATCTGTCATGTGAATTGTTTTCACTTAGAACTGCCTTTATGAGTTTCTTGATGTGAATTTTTTAAGGTTGGGTGAGATAAATAAGTCGGTTTATTGCCTGATTCAGCAAATGATGGAAAGGCAGCATGCCCTGGTTGGGAGATATCCGTGGATGGGATTGTTTGTCCTTCCTGAAAAAGTAGTGTAAAGATAACTAAAGTAGCTATCAGAATCTTCTGAAAAGTCCAATGGCTATAGGTGATTATCTATAACCATATGGTCATGTCAATTCTTCAAGTGCATCCTGTTATTTTCTAGGATGTTATGCCTGGCATCTAAAACTTACCTTGTTCATTCACAGCCACACTTTCATTAAAGTGTGATTATTATAGCTTCATGAATATTTTGGAGGGGGAAACATTAATTATGTGCCCATCAGAATAATGGAAAGGGTAATTATCCTTATTGTGCTTAGTGACATCAAAACCTCTATTATTCTGTGATAGGAGCTGTATAATTATAGATAATTGCTGCAACTGTATAGTCTGCTCAAATTCAGCCCTACAATAATTACTGTCTTTTAATGAAACATGTTTAGGATTGAAAAGAAATCTCCCCCCTCACTTCTTCATTACATTGAAAAATAAACTCTGTTTAAGTATAAAAACAATAGAAACTGCTAATTAGTGGATTTCATGCATTGGCTATTGTTTTTCTTCTTTTTCAAAGTTAAGAGGACAATCTTAACAGCTGTAGAGCGACACAGTCAATCAATGATACAAATGATGACAAAAAACATGTTGTGAGATCTCGGCTAATGGCTTACATGATTTGATTGTTTCTAGAGTACAATTTAATTTTCCCTCTTCTTCTTTTCTTCCTTCTTCTAGGTGAAGACATTCCCATCTGCAGTTGAAAGATATTGGAATTCAAAGAAAACAGCTAGGAATCTTGAAATATCTTATCCACATTTGATCAGTTCTTACTACTTCATAGGTGGAAAATTTTATCTCACACCAGACAAATACTGATCTCCTCAATTCAGTCAGTAACAGATATGTATTTTATGATTCACCATGAAGGCCAGAAACCTTCTATATTACAGTGATGAATCTGGAAGATAATTATGAATATTGTCAGGTTTAATATAGAGGTGAATTACAGGGGAATATAATATTGATAGCAATAGCACTTACTTATATACTACTTTATAGTGCTTTATAGCCATCTCTATGTGGTTATAAAGAGTCAGCATATTGCCCCCAACAATCTGGGTCCCCATTTTACCTACCTCGAAAAGATGGCTGAGTCAACCTTGAGCCTGATAGGAATTGAACTGCCAAATTGCAGGCAGCTGATAGTCAGCAGAACTGGCCTACAATACAGCACTCAAACCACTGCGCCACCAAGGATCCAACCAGTCCTCTAGTGATAAAATTAAAACAGAGATATTTCCTCGGAGATCTTGATGATCATCTACAGTATGAACAAATATCACATTAGAGATAGATGTCTAATTGGGAGGACATTAATTGAAGGGTTTATGTGAATGGGATTGCTGAGGTATCATATACTTTCTTTCTTGCCATATCCATGTTTGGTCAGATGCCCAGATTTATCATAACAGAAAGCAGTATACAAAGATATCAAACAAGCAAGTAAACAAACAAATGAACCGAAGTGTCTTTGAGATTTGACAATCTATCATGTCCCTTCATGTTGGTAAGGTTTAGTAGCGTGGTGGGTTTTAGTTGAGTGTTGTACTCCATACAGATATATGTTATGACAAGAATTGAGTTTTAATTTTTAACTTTTTTACATTGCAATTTTATGTATATTTTCTGTTAGTTTTACTGATTGCAATTATTGATAGAAAAACAGGATATACAGTATGTAACATAAATATATGGATGCAACTTTTGACATGAAGTAATGGTTGCTGTTTTTGTTTGTATTTTCATTATCATCTGTGATAACATAGATATCACCAGCTGCCACACCCACCGACCCCCAAACTAAGCATGCCATAAACACATAGCCAGACCTCAAACTCAGAGCCAAACCAAAACCTGGAACGCTACATCACAGCCATCTGCTCAGGATATCACATCATGGAACTCAGGAGATTACACCACAAAACCTCAGGATGTTGCAACACAGCCAACGACCCAGGAGATTAAAGCACAAGACCCCGGGATGTCACAACAATAGAACTCAGGAGGTCATCACACAGCCCATTACCCAGGTTGTTACAACACAGGAGGCTGATAGACACACAGCCAGTACCTCAGCCACACAGGTTCCTAGGAAAAAGTTAACCAATCTGCAAACATCAATTCCATCAACCAATCAAGAAATAACAACACAGCCAACCAGCCCACTTACAACAGAGGCCAGCACACCACACTTCCCCACCAGTATTTATAGAGAGACGGCAGTTACGATCACACTTTGCTTGCATAAGCACGAAGCCAAAAGCACCAGCCTGAAGATGGCAAGTGGGACCTCATCGAAACGTCACCAAGAAACTCTCAATCTTCCATGGGAGAAGAGCTGAACACACCAAAACCTGCATACCTGCACCTGTGAAAATCTACGAATATACATACATACCTACCTACATACATACATACATACGGATCTATGGTTATTCTTGGCAACGTTTCGATGAAATCTCATTCATCATCTTCAGGCTTGCATCTTCGGTTTTGTGCTTCTCGGAGTAATGTGAGCTTGCAGCTGCTTCTTCCTTTTAACTTCCTTTTGGCTAGTGAGGGTGTGACTTGATTGGGTGGGGGCTTGGCTGTGTTCTGATTGGTTGGGGGGGTTGGCTGTGTTCTGATTGGCTGGGGGTGTGTTCTGTTCAGGTGGGGGCTTGGTTGTGCTCAGGTTAGTCTTAGTTGTCAGGGGATTTGAGCTGGTGAGCTGTGATCTTGTTGTTTGGCTTCGCGTTCGTTGTCATGCCACATCTTCATGGTGGGCATCCGTTCGCTTTATGTATGGGTCGGAGGGGTTTGAAGCAGGTAATGATGCAGCTGCAGTACAGCTTCTGGTCTGTGGTTGTGTCTCATCATCTGTGTGGGATGAGAACACACTCCCACCCAATCAGAACACAGCCAAGCCATCACCCAATCAAGTTCCTCTTGAAAAATACCATACATGTAAGTACCCTTGAAAACTTAAGAAAACACACACACACACACACACACACACACACACATTTGTTTTCTTAAGTTTTCGCGGGTAGTTAAATGTATGGTATTCAGCTTTGTTCAGGTATTTTCCCACGTCATTATAGTTGTGCTTTTAAAGTTGTAACAACGTTTCTCATCTGCCATCATCAGGCTTCTGTATAGTGTTTGCCAGCCACATACATTGGACAAACCAACAGGAGAATAAATGCACGCATCGCAGAACACAAAAATGCAGTCAGAAGAGAAATACTTCCTCTCTTTTTCAGCACCTTAAACCCACAAGACATGAAATTAATTTTGAAGGAACCAAATTAATATCCGACACTGAACACTCCAGCAAGAGAATAATCAGGGAAGCCACTGAGATAGAGAAACACCCCCATAACATGAATAGACGGGACAATACCTCTTGCCTACCAGACATCTGGAAGCTAGCCCTCATTTGAGTCCCAGCCACAAAAACCAACACCAGACCCGAAACAATACGAGACACCCACCACCAATCCCCCTCATCAGACCCAGGCCCAAGCCCATCCTATAAACAAAGGACAACCACCATCCAGAAAACAGACCACAGCTGCCTCGCCAGCTGTTGCACTCCCCGACCCCAAAACCAAACAAGCTGACACACACCAAGAACACAGACCCAGACCCCAAACTCGAAGCCAGACTAAAACCCAGAATGCTACATCACAGCCACCCGCTCAGGATATCACATCCGAAAACTCAGGAAATTACACCATAAGAACTCAAGAAGTTGCAACACAGCAAATGACCCAGGATATCACAGCACAGGACCAAGGATACCACAGCAAAAAGTCTCACAAGGTCATCACACAACCCATTACCCAAGCCATTACTACACAGGAGGCTAATGGAAAAGAGATCAAAACACAAATGACCCAGGAGATTACAACCCAGGACCCAGGATACCACAACAAAAGAACTCACAAGCCCATCACACAACCCATTACCCAAGCCATTAAAACATGAGAGGCTAATGGAAAAAAGATCATACAAAACAAACAACCCAGGAGATTACAGCACAAGATCCAGGATATCTCCACAACAAAACTCACAAGGCCATCACATAGCCCATTATACCAACATCAACTCCATCAACCAATCAAGAGGCAGCAGCACAGCCAACCAGCCCAGCACACCAGCCCCCCCCCCAGTATTTATAGAGAGATGGCAGCTCCGATCACACACTGCTTGCACTGGCACGAAGCCGAAAGCACCAGCCTGAGGATGGCGAGTGGGACCTCACCAAAACATCATCAAGATACTCTTAATCTTGGAGAAGGCGGAGCTTCGTTTTGGCGATACAGCTGCGATCTCGGGGCTCTGAGATCGCAGCCGATATTTTCACCCCTGGTCGGTCCCAATGGACCTAAACCGTCCCGTAGAGATGGGGATTGAGAAGGGTACTGTTCCAGGATCCCAGAGATATCGCAAAATCTCTGGTTTGATCCGGAAGAAGCCCTTTTGCTGGCGGCGGAGAGGCAGCCCCCATAGCTGCTGAAGTCGGGACAGCTCCGGAAAGAAAGTGGCTGGAAAGAAAGTGTGTCAGCTGGGTGAGAAAATCTCTTTTGTATTGTAAATTCGCTGAGGTTGGAAAGTTCATCCTGAACAAAGAAGAAATCTGTGAGACTTTTTTTTTTTTTTTGACTGAAATTGTCTGAGCGGCATTTTTTAAAGTGATGTCAAATTGAGGCTTGGGGTTTTTTTTTTCTTTTATCTATAGTTTTTGGGGGGGATTTTAGTGTGACTTTGTAGGTAACCGGATTGAATTTTCTCTTATATATATTTTTATGCTCCCTTTGATTTTTTAACTTTCTTTAGGATAGAGGCTCCCTTTGGCTATTTTTTTTTTGTTTCTGTATATATTACTCCTTTTTTCTGGCTGGGGGGGAGGAAGAGCATTAAGAAACTTTGCAACACTGCCAACTAGAAGCTTGAAAGTATTTTATTTGAATTGGAGAGAATTGCAAAAAGACCTCTTCTCAAGGACATTTTAACGTGATAAGATAGAGGGAGAGCACAGCAAAATATTATTGCAGGTGCTTTCCTGGACTGTTATCAATAACACTTGAGGTTTGGCTTTGAAGCTGCTGGAGAAGAGAGTCATAACAAGAGCCTTGGATAAATAAATAAAGTGCAGTGTGCTTTCTTATATATACCCCATTCGCTAGCCTTTTTCTAAATTTCAATTCTAGTAATATTCTTATTTCTGCCTTTTATTTTAAAGAGAAAGCCTCAGAGTTTTTTCTTTATTTTTCTTTTCTTTTTTATTGGGACTTTTTTGCTTTTCCTATCTATGTTTTTGGACCACTTTGTTTTTTTGTTTTTTTTTTGATTATTGAGACTTTTCAACTGGATTAAGGTGTGAAGAATCTGAAGGAACTTTTTGTTTTTTCTCTTTTTGCTTTTTTTTTTTTTTTGCTCTTAACCAATATTATTATTTTTGGATTTGTTTGTTTTTCTCCTTTCTATTTTTTCCTTTTTTATGGTGGACTACTTCGTAATTGGATTAGGGTCTAGAAGAACCTGAAGATCTTTCTTCTTCCTTTTTTCCTATTTCTTCTTTGGTTTCGTGTCTTTTACTATTGGAGTTTTCCAGTTTGGATTATAATTGGCTGCTCTACCAGTTGGATTAAAAGTCAAGAAGAATTTGAAGCTTTGGAAGCATTTAAATGAGCAGGAAACCAATACCATCTGGCATTTCTGCTTCTACCTCTGCTTCCCCACCAGCTGGAGGACAACGTTTAATTCAGACAATGTTGAAGCAAGATAAGGAACAAGAAAGAGTAACTTTACAGATGATTATGCAAGGAATTCAAGATCTCAAGACAAAATCAGACATCATTGAACAAAGAACAGGAAATATTGAACAAAGAACAGAAAATATTGAACAAAGAACAGAAAATATTGAACAAAGAATAGAGAAGACTGATGAAAAAGTTAAACAAATGATGGTCAAGTATGAGGAGAGATTCCAAAAAATTGAGGAAGAAGGAAAACAAAGAGAGAAGAAGATTGGAAATATTGACAGTAGATTAACAGCGGTTGAACAAAAAAAAGGTGGGATGTTGAGGTGGGAGATGGAAAGGTCAGAATTTTACCTCAGATTTCAAAATATAGAAGAGGAAAAAGGAGAAAACTTGGCAGCGGTAATGATAGAAATTTTGGCAGATGCTTTGGAAATTACAGAGGAAAAGATGATGGATGGAATAGATGAGATATATCGAGTCTATACAAGGTATAGATTACCCAAGGAAGTCCATATTAGATTTACCAAAAAATCCATTAAAACGCAAATATTACAAGCAGTAAGAGAGAAAACATTGAAATACAAAGGTAAAGAGGTTGTGGTTTTAAAACAAATACCCAGAAGAGTGAGAGAGATGAGAAGAGAAGAGAATATCGATTTCTGACCAAAATGCTATTGGAAAACGAAGTGAATTATAGATGGCTGATTCCAGAAGGACTAATGTTTAGGTGGCAAGAGCAGAGATATAGAATTGATTCAATTGAGAAAGCAGAACTTTTCCATGCAGAATTTTTTGGACGAAGAAGAGAGGAAGCAGAGAAAGAGGTCTCATTAATTGAGTTTCAAGAGGAACAATTGGAGATTGAAAAAGAGAAAGGAGCAGTAGGGGGACAGATGGATAGCAAAGAACAGCGTGAAGTGAGATCCACGAGAGCGGTTAGACCTAAATATAAAGCATAATCACGGAAGAAAAAAAACTGATTACAATGAATATAAATGGGCTTAATTCAGCTGTTAAAAGAAGGAAAACTTTTCATAAATTAGAGAAATTAAAATTTGATATAATTTGTTTACAAGTAGTTCATATTAAAAAACAACATGAACAATTGTTATTGCAGCCAAAATTGGGGAAAATATTTACTTCTTTGACTCAATGTAAGAAAAGAGGAGTGGTTCTATACATTAAAGAGGCTATCCCAGCAAAATTGATTTACACGGATGAAGATGGAAGAGTATTAATGGTAGAAATAATGGACAATAATATAAAAATACTCTTGATTGCAATTTATGCTCCGAATGATAAACAAGAAGAGTTTTATAAAAAGCTACACATGAAAATAATTGGACTGGACTATGTTAATATAATTATGATGGGAGATTTTAATGGAATTGTGGACAATAAATTGGACTATATAGCAACAACAACAAAGCAAAATAGAAAGGCTCTCCCAAGGTCTTTTTTTAAAATGACAGATGAATTAACTTTAAAAGATATTTGGAGAGAAAGAAATGTTAAAGCTAAACAATATACTTTTTATTCAAATAGACATTTATCATGGTCCAGATTAGATATGATTTGGATCTCAACAGAATTAATATCCAATATTAAAGAAACAAATATTGAAACAAGTACTTGGGCAGATCAGAGCCCAATGACAATTAAATGGAAGGGACAAAAAAAAAGATTGAGATGGACATTAAATAATACTATTTTAAAGGAGAAAGATTTTATACAATGGATGGAGAAGGAATTGGCTTTTTTCTTCAGAGAAAATAAAAAAGAAGATACTTCAACGCAGAATGTGTGGGATACAATGAAGGCATATGCTAGAGGTTTGATAATAGATTATACAAGAAAAAAGAATATTAGGAAAAGGCAAGCTTCTAAGGCCTTGGAAGATGAGTATAAAATTCTTGAAAAAGAATTACAGAAAATGCCACAGAAAAAGGATATTAAATTGAAGCTGGATGTAATCAAACATAAAATGGAATTAATAGAGAAAGAAGAACTGGCACAGAAAATTAGAAACTCTAAACAGAATTATTTTGAAGATGCAAATAAACCAGGTAGATGGCTAGCATATAAATTGAGAAAAGAGAAGGAATCAAGAAAAATATTGAAGTTAATAGATGAACAAGGCCAAGTTTGTTATGGGAATAAGGAGAAAAAAGAAATTATTCGAGATTTTTATGGGCAACTATATAAACAAGAGAATATTGATGAGAAAAAAGTCAAACAGTATTTACAGGAAGCTAATTTACCAAAGATACCTAAAGAGACTGAAGAAATGCTAGAAAGCAATATAACAATGATGGAACTAAATGAAGCATTTAAGAGACAAAATAATGGGAAAGCACCGGGTCCAGATGGGCTTCCAGCAGAATTCTATAAAACATTTCAAGAATCATTGAGCATCCCATTGTTAGAAGTTATGAATGAAGTTATGTTAAAAAAGATGATACCTAAAACATGATCAGAGGCTTATATTACACTTACACCGAAGGAAGAGACTGACCCACTGCAAATTAAGAATTATAGAACTATTTCTTTATTGAATGCAGACTATAAAATCTTTGCTTCAATTTTAGCAGAAAGACTTAAAAAATATTTAAATAATTTTATTCACCCAGATCAAAATGGATTTCTGCCAAAGAGACAAATTAGAGACAATATGAGAGTAATCTTGGACACTTTGGAATACTATGAGGCTCATCCTGAAAAGCAAATGGCTTTGATATTCCTAGATGCTCAAAAAGCATTTGACAACGTGAACTGGAGATTTATGTTATTATTATTGGAGCAGATGGGTTTTGCTAAAAAATTTATTCAAGCAATAGAAGCCATATATAATAAACAGACAGCAAGGGTAATGATGGAGGGGGAACTTACAGATTTTATTAATATAAGGAAAGGCACAAGACAATGATGCCCCCTATCTCCTTTGCTATTTGTTTTGACCTTGGAAGTGTTGAATAGAAATATTAGGGATGATAAAAGCATAAAAGGAATGAAAATTAAGAAGGAAGAATTTAAGCTACAAGCTTTTGCTGATGATTTAGCTTTTATTTTGGAAGACCCGCTAGAAACAGCTCCAAAGTTATTGGAAAGGATAGAGACATATGGAGAGGTGGCTGGTTTGAAAATAAATAAAGATAAAACAAAGATTTTGACAAAGAATATGCTATTGAGACAGAGAGAAGAACTGGCAGATCTTTTGAAAATTCAAGTTACAAATAAGGTTAAGTATCTGGGGATATATTTGACAACAAGATGTAGCACATTAAAGGAGAATAATTATATTAAACTTAAACAACAGATAACTACAGATTTGAAGAAGTGGGAAAACTTGCAATTGTCATTAATAGGGAGAATTTCAACAATTAAGATGAATATTTTACCTAGAATTTTATTTTTGTTTCAAACAATACCAATTAGGCTTGGAAAAGACTATTTTGAAGATTTAAATAAAATTATGTTGAAGTTTATATGGCAAGGTAAAAAAGCGAGAATAAAGCTAAAGCTTTTGCAAGATGCTAGAATTAGAGGAGGTTTTGGCCTGCCTAATTGGGAATTGTATTATCAAGCTGCAAGTTTGATTTGGGTCAAAGAATGGATAACATTAAGGAAACATAGGTTGTTGACATTAGAAGGGCATGACTTGCTGTTGGGCTGGCATGCTTTTTTTTGATATAAGGGAACTAAAACACAGGGTTATTTTAGAAGACATTATGTACGGGAGTCTTTGTGGTTAAATTGGGAGAAGATAAAAAGACAATGTTATTTGAAAATTCCAGTTTGGTTATCGACCATTGAAGCATTTTCCTATCCTATAATTTATAAGAAGGAACAAACAGTTAGATATGGGGAACTTTTGGATGAAAAGGGTGAACTTAAATCGATCCAAAACTTAGAGGAACAAAGTATAAGGATGAATTGGTTTTCATATGCACAAATACATTCAAGGTATGATGAAGATTCCAAAACGGAGGGATTTTATGATAAGCAGACTGATTTAGATAAGATCTTGATGGGTACTGATGAGAAGGTGATTAAAAAATTATATGGTTATTTACTGGGAATGAAATTAGAGGAAGAACAAGTTAAAGAAACTATGATTGTTTGGGGGAAGAATTTTGGATATGGGATTGATTTAGAGAAATGGCAGAAATTGTGGTCTCAAAATTATAAAATGACAATGTCAACAGCATATAAAAAAACTTGTATAAGATGTTTTACAGGTGGCACTTTCCTCCGACAAGAATAGCAAGAATGTTTAAGAATAAATCTGAAAAATGTTGGAAATGTCATCAGATACCCGGCTCGTATTACCATATGTGGTGGACTTGTGAGGATGCTAGAAAATATTGGACTATAATTCGCATGTGGTTGGAAAAAATGACAAAGAAACATATAGACTTGAAACCAGAGATCTTCTTATTGGGAATTTTACCTGATATATATAGTAAAGATTTGAAATACTTTATTGTAAATGTATTAACAGCGGCCAGGATTGTATTTGCTAAAAATTGGAAGAATGAGAAAATACCATTACAGGAAGAAATTATTAAGAAAATATTGGAATGTGCTGAGATGAGCAGATTGACATTTGAAATTAGAGAGCAAGAGGATAAACAATTTTATGAAATTTGGGATCTTTTTTATAAATGGCTAGATGATAAAATACGATAATAGAATATTTTAGATAGTAAGAAATATCTTTATCTTGCTATTTTGCTATTATTTTGTTATTTGATATTATATTTTTAAAGGTTTTTTTTAGGATTGATTTGGTATGATTATATGATTTGTTGAATAATCTGGTTAAAGTATTGTTAGCTCATAAAGCATGAATGATTAAAAGTATAGTCAAATTTATTTATTTATTTTTTTAGTGATTATAGGATATATAAGTTTGGATTGATAATATGAGTTGTTATGTAACATAACTGTAACTGGGACTACAGAATGAATGCACAAAAATGATGAACCAACTGACACACTGGATGTACATACGAGAGTTGAATGTTTTAATGTTTTGTTTGTCTTGTTTGTTTGTCGAAAATTAATAAAAAAATTTTCAAAAAAAAAAAAGATACTCTTAATCTTACATGGGAAAAGACCCGTACACACCTAGACCTACATACCTGTACCCGTGAAAATCTGTATGTATATATATATATATATATATATATATATATATATATATATATATATATATATTTCTTAAGTTTTCGCGGGTACTTACATGTCTGGCATTCAGCTTTGTTCGGGTATTTTCCCACGTCATAATAGTGGTGCTTTTAAAGTTGTAGCAACGTTTCAGCAGAATCTCATCTGCCATCATCAGGCTTCTGTATGGTGTTTGTCTGTGAGTCAGACTTTTACAGTGGTTTCAGATTTAAATTTGGGGCAGCCTATTGCTGTGTCAGAATTGCTGTGTTAGAATGGTTTTTTTTTTTTCCTCCTGATTGGTTGAGAGTCTTGGTCTGTGTTTATTGGTCTTGGAGTTTGCTGTGTTCTGCTACTAATATCTTTTAAAGTTTAAAAGCTTTTAAAGTTGTAGCAACGTTTCAGCAGAATCTCATCTGCCATCATCAGGCTTCTGTATGGTGTTTGTCTGTGAGTCAGACTTTTACAGTGGTTTCAGATTTAAATTTGGGGCAGCCTATTGCTGTGTCAGTCTATTGCTGTGTCAGAATGGTTTTTTTCTTCCTCCTGATTAACCAATCAGAGTCTTGGTCTGTGTTTATTGGTCTTGGAGTTTGCTGTGTTCTGCTACTAATATCTTCTGTCTGTTTTTTTTTTGGGGGGGGGGCTCTTTTTGTATCTTGATTGGCTGGCAACATTGTGTTACTTTATTGGAGGCCTTTAATGCAGCTTGGCTTCGGGTAAATGGATGGCTCTCATTAGTTAGGAAGCTGGGTTTCATCTGGGTGCCTGGTTGGGGTGTGTTTGAGCTGGAGGTATCAGAGGGGATCTGTTTGTGCCCAGGTGTTTGCCTGGCTTTAGTAGCAGAACACAGCAAACTCCAAGACCAATAAACACAGACCAAGACTCTCAACCAATCAGGAGGAAGAAAAAAACCATTCTGACACAGCAATAGGCTGCCCCAAATTTAAATCTGAAACCACTGTAAAAGTCTGACTCACAGACAAACACCATACAGAAGCCTGATGATGGCAGATGAGATTCTGCTGAAACGTTGCTACAACTTTAAAAGCACCACTATTATGACGTGGGAAAATACCCGAACAAAGCTGAATGCCATATATATATATGGTATTCAGCTTTGCTCGGGTATTTTCCCACATCATTGTAGTTGTGCTTTTAAAGTTGTAACAACATTTCAGAAGAATCTCATCTGCCATCATCAGGCTTCTGTATTGTGTTCGTCTGTGTGAGACAAACACAATACAGAAGCCTGATGATGGCAGATGAGATTTTGCCGAAATGTTGCTACAACTTTAAAAGCACAACTACAATGATGTGGGAAAATACCCGAGCAAAGCTGAATACCATACATGTAAGTACCCGTGAAAAATTAAGAAATATGTTTTCTGAGGTTCTCGCGGGTATTTGTATGTGGATCTTTGGTTATTCGGGTTTTCTCCCGCGTAAGATTGGAAGTATCTAGGCAACATTTCAATGAAGTCTCATTCATCATCTTCAGGCTTGGTCTTCAGCTCTGTGCTTCTCAGAGCTGAACACATCCATGAAAGGCAGGAAGGAGACATTCTGGTGTGCCTGTGTGTGTTGTTTCTAGCCTCATCCTTTTCTTTATTGCCCTGCTTAAGTGTTTTCATAAACTGCACCTGAGGTTAAGGCTTTTTACATTGTAATGGTTCTTGGCTGTATGCCCAAAGAGACAATCAGCAAACCAAAAAGGAAACAAAAAGACTAAAACATCTCCCTACCAGGAATCAACACCCAGATGAGCACAGATTAACACCAAGTTTACCATCAACAATGAAGAAGTATACAATGCCCAATCAAGGAACTGCCAAGCAAGCTAACAGTAAGCCCCCTGAGACCATTACCCCCAACATGAGCATGACAAATTCTTAGAAAACAAAATTAACAATCAGTTAACCTTGACTAGACTAAACTATCTAGATAATAACCAAAATTTAAGCTAAGGTCAAGATTTGGTCTGAAAAACAGTAAGGAAGTATAGAAGGAAGTTAACTAAATATTTAACAGCCAGTATGCTCTGTGTGATTCTTATTATTCCTTTGCAGCTTTTATTTTTCCTCATCCCTGTCTGTTAGCAGTAAACATTTAAACTATGATGAAATCAGATCATTCCAGCTTCTGTTTTTCAAGGAACACAGGAGCTTATTATAGTCAACATATAAAACAGAGAAACACTTTGAAATGGAGACAGAATTTACTTTCTTGATAATATTGTACTTCTGTGTTGGTTGAAGGATTAACAGGGTTGGATGTTGAAAGCTAGGAGTAGGCCATCTGGAGTGTTCAAGAGCCAAATGCTTTCAAACTCAAAATAAATTTCTGGCACTTGGTGATCAGAACCATTGTGAAAAATCATAATGTAATCCTTAAAACAATAGGATTCGTTTTAAAAATACTCCCCAGCTTCTCACCATAGACCTATGGGGAAACACCCCCCCCCTGCTTTTCCATGTTACATCATCTCCTCTATCACTGCTCTTATCTCCCCAAATATGTTGCCCATCTTAATGAAAACTTGATCATTTCCTTGGCAAGCTAGTTCAGACATCTGATTCTTCCCTTGGATTTAAATCTTTGTATAGTTGTCTAAAATCAATCCACAATTGTGTGCATCACTGCAGAACATACACAGACATGGACTACAAAGATAAGACTATAGAAGAAAACATGTGGCCAATCATGAAAGGTAGAGTGTTAGTAAGCTACCATCAAAGAAATAAGTTGATCAATACCTGTAGCAGAGTAGTCACATAGAAAGGACAACAACCTAGCATGCGAATACTTCCATTCCATACCAAAACACAGTTAACAAGTCAGAGAAAGAGAACCTCTGATTTGCAGATTTTCATGAAGGATCTGTTATCTAAGGCACCAGTTTCCTATCTATCAGGGGTATTTCATTTTTCTTCCAGGAATGATTTAGTCTAATTCATTAATTGAGTATTTGATTTTCAGCTCAAATGGAGACTAATGCCCTGGTTTTAAAGTAGCGGTAACTAATGGTACATGAAAATACATTTACTCAAATCTAAGTGGTGAGTAATCATAATCACTTAAGGAGCTGTCAACACCTCAGCCCTCAGAGGAATTTCTGCTTGTTTCATTTGAGTAGGCAATAATTTCTTTATACTGTTAATAAAAGCTCAGAATGTCTGTGGGTGAAAACTTGCATTTCCCCCTGCAGTTTTTTCTTTTCTTTCCCTAGTTTCACAGGTAAATGGATCAAGGCCTTGGTTTTCTGTTTTGTTTTGTCACAGATATTCAACTTCAAACTTCTGACTTTAAGTCATTCACAGATTTATACTTGGAATTTCTTATATTCTCCTCTCCTGCCCTGCCTTGTCCAAATGGGTATTTTTCTTATTCCTGATTTGGGATTGTGGTGGCACAGACTGTGTGGCCTTCATTGCTGAGCCTTGATGCCAGGGAAGTGATGCCTAGAGTGCTGGCTTAAAAAAGAAGAAGTGAAGTATATCATAGCATCTCTGCATTGCAAAATAGTCCATTGAGACAAATCAAAGTTGCCCCACAGGCCTAGTCCTCACACTCCTCATTTTTTTCCCTGAGTCTGAAGGAATAGAAAATGGACAACCTAGTCCCATAGTGAATAGAACTACTATTTTTGAACTGCCAAAATTCAGACAGATGCTAGATGGCAGCAAGGAGTTGCTGTGTCTCATATCTCTTAATTATGTCCTAGTGGTTATGAATTTTGACAGCTCAGATATAGGAATCCTAATGGGAGAAATGTGGCAGATGTCTGAATCCCAATGTTATGAATTATATAAATCCCTACCAAACACATCCTTCCTTGGGCATCATTTCCAGGATTTTTTGAGAAAGCCTCTTTAAACAAATGCAAGCAAAGGACATGGTAACTTAGCAAGGATAAACTAGATTAAGTGAGAGAGTTTTAGTCCAGAAGGATCCAAGGAAATTCAGATAACTAAGGAGTAACATGAGCTAGGTATTTTAATTCTTATTTTGATCTTATGCACCACGGTTGGGGCAAATTTTTACCATAACCATGCTAATTTTACCATAACATGGTTGGGCCAAGTGTTCTTAAACATCTAAAAGAACATGTTCACAAATGTACAAACACACATGCACACACTCACACACCACATGTAGGATCACATAGACAATGCTCACCTTTCTCCCAGATGCATCATTTCTCTGATATCTCATTATTTTAACTATATCTGTGGTTTATTGTTATAATGGGTAAATGAAGTCAGTCACCTTGTTAATCTACATATCAATATTGTTTTATGTAGATTTTCCAGTGTTGTGTAATTATTATTTTGACTGCCAACATTAAATAGATAGCAAGTTCTTTATTGTTAAGCTTCAGGTTTGTTCCTGTAAACCAGTGGTTCCCAACCTTTTTTTCTCCCCGCACCCCTAAAGAAATTTCACTCGAACCTCTCACTCCCTGAAATTTAGACTTAAATATAAAAAAATAAAAATAAATAAAAATGCCAATATCCTATTATTTACTTGGACTTTTCTCACACCCCCTGGAATATCGTCTCGCACCCCCAGGGGGTGAGAGCATCCCAGGTTGGGAACCCCTGCTGTAAATGAATGTGCTAAGCCTAATTCTGGGAAAGATTCAAATTTTTGCTAAGTGATGATACTTATCTCTCCAAAAATTTATGCCAAAAGTTATAGCTTTATCACATGATCACCACAAAGACCCTTTTGACAACCTCTTCAACATTTGGAAGCATAATTATGATGAATATATGTGCCAGTTGAAAGGGAGTCACATGTCAGCAATGTATAATCTTCTGCTGCAGTTCCTGAAGCTGAGATGAATCCATCTGGTTTCCATAATTTCTGCCAATTTGTCTTCCATATGGGGTTACTGACATCGGTATCCCAAGTTTCCTTTAAGCCATATTTCTAATTGTGATAATATTCTATAAATTTTTGATATGGTTCCTTTGGGTTGTCCTAAATAGTAAATTATTAAATTCTTAAAATTGGTATAAGGCTGTGTTGCTGAAGATTTAATATTTCTATATGGTTGAAGCTATGGTAATTTAGCTTCTATTTGTTGCTCCATCTGATCTTTATTGAGAGGCTCCCTATTACTGTAAAAATCCTTTAATATATAAAGATTGTATTTGCTCAAAAATTCAATTTTAGTGAAACCTTAATGATTATCTTGACCTGTTATTAAAGAAATTAAAGGAGAAATTTTGTATCGATTTAAGTTCACCCTTTTCATCCAATAGTTCCCCATATCTAACTGTTTGTTCCTTCTTATAAATTATAAGATAGGAAAATGCTTCGATAGTCGATAACCAAACTGAAATTTTCAAATTTAGAGGAACAAGGTATAAAAATGAATTGGTTTTCATATGTGCAAATACACTCAAGGTATGATGAAGATTCTAAAACAGAGGGATTTTATGATAAACAGACTGATTTAGATAAGATCTTGACAGGTACCGATGAGAAGGTGATCAAAAAATTATATGGTTATTTATTGGGAATTAAGCTAGAGGAAGAAGAAGTTAAAGAAACTATGATTGTTTGGGGGAAGAATTTTGGATATGGGATTGATTTAGAGAAATAGCAAAAATTATGGTCGCAAAATTATAAAATGACAATGACAACAGCTTATAAAGAAAACTTGTATAAGATGTTTTACAGGTGGCACTTTCCCCCGACGAGGATAGCAAGAATGTTCAAGAATAAATCTGAAAAATGCTGGAAATGTCATCAGATACCTGGCTCATATTACCATATGTGGTGGACTTGTGAGGAAGCTAGAAAATATTGGACTAAAATCCGCATGTGGTTGGAAAAAATGACAAAGAAACGCATAGATTTGAAACCGGAGTTTTTTTTAATTGGGAATCTTACCAGATACATACAGTAAAGATTTGAAATATCTGATTGTAAATGTATTAACAGCGGCTAGGATTGTATTTGCTAAAAATTGGAAAAATGAGAAAATACCATCACAGGAAGAAATTATTAAGAAAATATTGGAATGTGCTGAGATGAGTAGATTGACATTTGAAATTAGAGAGCAAGAGGATAAACAATTTTATGAAATCTGGGACCTTTTCTATCAATGGTTGGATGATAAAATAAAATACTAGAATATTTAGAATGTTAGATAACAAGGAATATATTTGCTTGTTCTTTTTCTTTTGTTATTTGACATCATATCTATAAAGTGTTTTCAGGATAGATTTGGTATGATTATATGATTTATTATAGAATAAACTATTTAAATTATAGTTATCTCATAAAGTATGAATGAATAAAATTATAGTCAAATGATTTTCTAACAGCGATACTAGGATATATGTTTGGATTGACAATATGAGTTACTATGTAATGTAACTGTAATTGAGACTACGAAATGAATGCACAAAACTGATGAACCAACTGACACACCGTTTGTATATATACATGGAAGAGAGCTGATGTTTTTATGTTTTGTTTGTTTTGAAAAAATCAATAAAATTGTTTTTTGTTTTTTGTTTTAAAAATAAATTAAAGGAGAAATATCCCTTGTTTAGACAAGGTATGTACTCTTCCAAATTTGAAGCATCATTTTAGTAAAAAACATTTTCAATTTGTTTTAGTCTAGAAAAATACTTTGGGTGAAAAATACCCATTGATTAAAAACATTATTTGGGTCTTACTTAGTTTTAATTTGGATCCAGCCAAATTCACTCAGTTGGTATGCCATTTCCATAGTAGCCAGAGAGTTATACAGCAGAGACCCCTGTAAGCATTCCCAGTCACTAATGGTATCAAATAGGGTTGTGTGCTCACACCAGTCTTTCAGCATGAAAGACTGTTGAATGCTTTATTGAATGATGCCTTCCAGGATATTGATGCTGTAATCAGCTTCAGGTACAATTGGATGGGAAACTCTTCAACCTGAGGATATTTCAAGCTACCACCAAAGTGAAGGGAACTGTTTTGATAGGCTTCCTCTTTGCTGATGATTGGCCCTTGAATGTTGACTCAGAACCAGAAGTGCAAGTTAATGTGGATACATTTTTCACAGCTCATCTCAACATTGGACTTACCATCAATATCTAAAAAACTGTAGTCCTCCAATAGTCTGATCCTCACTTACTGTACACAGAACCCCAACTCATAATCAAAGGGCAGAAAATATAGGCGCCGAACCACTTTAATTACCTTGGTAGTACCTTTTCCCAAAAAGTGACTATTGATAAAGAAGCTAATTACAGAATAAGCTCTGCTTTCAGTTGACTGCACTCCACTGTATGGAGAACGTCAAGGAGTCATCTCAGTAACAAAATTGAAGGACTACAGAGCTCTGGTGCTCATTATTCTTCTGTAGACCTGTGAAATGTACACTATGTATTGAGGGCATGCAGACAACCTATATCATTTTCACGTGGCTTACCTTTGCAGGATATTAGGCATCAGATGGCAAAACAAAGTATCTGACACCAAAGTTTTATCTAGAGCACACCTAATATCAGTCCACACACTGGTGATGAGAGCACAGATCTGATAGGCAGGTCATGACACTCATATGCTAGATGAGTCCATATCTAAGTAGCTCCTTTCTGGGAAACTTTCTGCTGAATGAAGCATGGAGGGCAGAAGAAATGTTACAAAAACACAGTAAAGGCCTCCACGAAGTGATTTGATATAGATTCAGCCACCTGCAAAATGCAGGCACAAAACTGTCCTACCTGCCATAGCCTCATACACAAAGAGCTTATAAAGCAAGGCACACTGCTGAAGCACAATGTAAATAATTCATCATCATGGCTGCTGTTTGCATTTATTTATTTTGTGGATGTTTTTACTGTTTTTTAAAAATTGTTTTATAATTTTAGAATTGTAAGCCGTTCAGAGTGACTTGGTTGAATTGGGTCACTATAGAAACTGAAGAAATAAATAAGCATAAGTGTTTGCTGCATAAGTCCAGAACCACTTGTCCAACAACTGCAGGGCCTATGCATGTCTGTCCAAAATGTGCAATAACATTCTATGTCCAAATTGACCTGATCATCTTTGGACATGCCATATATAGTCTTAACATGATTTTACAAAATGGTGTTGACATCTTCATCAATGATGATGGTTGAACAAACCAGAAGTTTGTATTTTCTACATTTTTTCTTTGCGTGCATCTTGCATTTATGTTAATGTACTTATATTTGTTAATCATAGTTCAATAAAAACAATAAATAAATAAAAACTTCAAGGAGGACACAGTGAACCTTCCTTCTTCCTTCCATAGCCCATTGCACATTGCTGGCTTCTCTCGACTAATCATGGCCAGAAGCCAGCAATCTGGCAATGGTTACCTGACTCAACTGGTTGGGAAAAAATGCTGTAGGACACATTCCCCACTGGCTAACTGAGTTGGCTATGTGACCAATCAGCTAGTTTTTCTCTGGCAATCGTTTTCTTGACAATCCCTTTCCTGCAGTCATCTAGAGTAATATTGTTGAATTAAATATTAAGCTGGGGGGGGAGGGAAGGAGGACGGAAGGTTGCACATTCAAGACAAATCTCCATTTTCCCTTCCCTTTCAACAATAAGTAAAATTCTGATAGTGTTGCCCCTCAAATGTCTTATCAAATTGAGGAGTGTAAGCAAGACACTTAATCTCTTAGCATGCTTGCTTTGTACAAAGCTGTGAAGACAGGGAAGATAAATATAGACTCTGTTTACACCATTAGAAGCATTTGAAGACGTTTGGGCAGTTGCATTTGCCCTCTGTGCTTAGCATCCTTTACAATATTTATTTAGAAATGATGATTTCTCACTTCCCCCACCCAGGTTTCCTTCCCCACTCTTTTAATAAGCACAATTTGGCTGTGCAATTTTAGATCATCATTGCACATCATTGGCAGCTAGGTTACTGCCTTTAACTACCCTAAGGCTTTAACATATGGTTTGTTAGAAAACAAATCTGGCATTATTGACAGATTGCAAAAACACCCTGCAGAAGGTTGCAACAAGAGCATATCAGTGTGAGCAATGTTTAAAATAGTTGCTAATGATTGCAGTCTTGCTGCAAGACAGAGAGCCAAGGGTTTTGAAAATAACATGGTAACAATAAAGTTAGAAAACCATATCTATGCTCCTATTGGCAAAAGAACTTGTCCCATGTACACACCCCGAACAAGTATAAGGGATCTGTTAGTGCTTCCAATGTTATATTATGTCGGCCACTGGCATTGCCTGTACACAGTTTGTGGTAGCTAAGAAGTTTCAGGTACAAGTAATCTTCAATTTACAACAGTTCATTTAGTGACTGTTCAAAGTTACAACAGCACTGAAAAACATGAGCATTTTTCACACTTATGACCATTGCAGCATCCCCAAGGTCACATGGTATACATTTGGATGCTTGGCAATTGATTCATATTTATGACCATTGCAGAGTCCCGGGTTCATTTGATCCCCTTTTCTGACCTTCTGGTAAGCAAAGTCAATGGCGAAACCACATTTACTTAACAACGGGGTAACTAATTTAACAACTGCAAGGATTCACTTAAGAAAGGTGGCAAGAAAAGTTGCAAAATGGGGCAAGACTCACCTAGCAAAGAGAAAGTTGGACTTAATTGTGGTCAGAAATCAAGGATTTCAAATGAAATTTCTGTTTCTAAAATTCACATTTCTCCCTATCTTATGATCTGGTTTACCAATAAAAAGATGTTTGCACAAGTGTTTGAAGAAAACCTTATGCGAGAAATATATTTTGTGAAAACAAATATCTATGCAAAACTGTAATAGGAAAGCAGTTCATAATATGCAATCTTTTAATATAAACTTGTTTTTTCCTCATTTCTAATTGATACAGAAATAAATAAAATAAGATTTGGAAAAGAAATTGAAAGAAGACAGCTTTGACAGAAGCTCCTATTGATCTATCACCAACTCTTAATGTCACCATCAAAGTCAACTAAAAGCTATATAGCTTAGACTTGGCTGCCATGTATAGAGGTTTAACTGAAAGGGGAAAAATCATTTCATGCATGACATACTTCATAATGATTCCAGCATATATTTCTGTTCCTAAATCTTTCCATCTCATGAATGGAAAGTCAACAGCTGATATTATTCATTAACTTAATATTTTATTGTAGACATTATTAAATCACTTACCAATGTAACTGATAAAGTTTGAAATGCCACTCAGCAGGTTTTACTTAATATAGTTTTCAATGTTAAAGGAAACAACTTGCTCGGTAATTTGGATATGCTTCATTATAAGTTTAGCATTTTTTCTTGTGGCTAAGCACTACCTACCATTGCTTGAGTCAGCAGAAGCATACTCCAACATGAGGTTTACTGCCCACAATTGTGATACCTATTTCATGTTGTCTGTATTAATGGTGTCTGAAGCCATGTTAAGGATAGGAATTTTAGTGCCACTCTCTTTAATGTGATAAGAGTGCAGAAGGTGGCAAGTTATTACAGAAAGCTGTTCTGGCATGTTTGGCCATCTGTTCCAGTTTTGTGAAAGGATTATATTTGTATACGTATGTTCAAAAAGAATTTGACTAACACCTAATATTAGGTAATAATGTTGAAGAGAAAACTCACAAGTACCATACCTACCTCTCCCTTCTCAGCTGTTTTAATAGTGAGGGTGACTCCAGTCTATTCATTTACTCAATCAAGACCAGAAACCAAATAATCAGTCTCCAAATAGTTTATTTGTAAAAGTCTGCAAAACAAGCTGAGTTACCTAAAGGATACATTAGCCATGCTTCTGAGGTGAGCCATGTTTCTCACCTCCCAAATCAGGCTATGTTTTCAACCTAGACTATTGGTTACAAAATTGATATCAAGCAATCCATACTAGAAAAAGTCCTGGTAAAATAAGCAGGTATATAATATCTTAAAAATGTCTTATTTCTACTGAGCTTTGCTCCAAGCTGTATCAAGGGCACAAATTTCTTTTCTCACACTAATCCTTCTGGACATTGGTTTAGTACTGTTGCAGAATAGCTCCAAACAGCTGACAGACTTGATGGAGTTCTATCATGGTGAGATAGAAAAGAACTATGCATACTTCTTTCTTTCCTAACTCACAATGCATCTCTTGTTTCCACCACTGGTCAGCTGCTATTCAAAAAGGTGTTTGTTTGTTTTTAATTTGATTTGTCAATTGCTTACAAGATAATAGGTATAAGTAAAAACATAGTTATGAATACATGGATACATATAAGAAAAAATAAAAAATAAATAATAGGACAGGGATGGCAGGCACGTGGGTGCGCATACAGATCTCTTAGGAAAGGGGTGAGGTCAATAGTAGAAAGTCTAAGGTTAAAAAGGTGCAGGTAAGTTGGGCATGGCTGAGCAATGTAACAAGTTCAGAGGAAAAACCTGGTATGGATTCTTTTGTTGCCCAAAGCAGAATGGCCCTGAAGCAGAGTTCTGACAAATCGACCGGTGTTAGCTTAAAATGGCCAAGAAGTGTCAGAGCCCCAGGGAACACCTGACTCTACCATCAGTAGAATTTCCTATGAAAATGTGCAGTAAAGAACAACTTAAGACTGATTCAGGTAGGAGCTGAATATTAAATAAAGGCAACATCAGGAGAATGTGTCACAATAAAAAGGTTACTGATACATGTTTGTTTCACAGTTACATGCAAGTGAGAAAAGAATGCTTCAAAACTGAAGGTCATAGAAGCTGGCTTCAGATTTGCTTATTATTTGTTCATTTATTCCAATTTATATGGCTGTCCATCTCAGAATCATGACTCTTGACAGCTATTTGAGAGATGGATACTTACACTTAATCGAACAGATGCCACATAATTCATCAATTATTGTTGTTATTACTCACAAACTTCTGCTTATGACATCTCCTTCTCTGGAAATAGGAAATGGGTGAGAAGAATGGAAAAATCCATCAGACATAATAAATTAACATTCAGGGTATTTTACCTTAACTGAATCATGCACCTTTTGTTCTCCCCTTAAATTTGAAAGCAGAAAGGTATCCATAGTGGCATTAAGTTCTATTGCCTAATTTAAGAGAGATTTGTCAATCATACATTCATTTACAACAGGGGTGTCAAACTCATGGCATCACGCTGTCATCACATGATGTATCTTCTTTCCCCCTTCATTAAAATGGGGGTGGACATGGCCAGCATGTGACACATCCGGCTCAGGAGCCACGAGTTTGACCCCTCTGATTTATAAGTAGCTCTGACAGGAAACCTGCAGACCTCAATGTGTTGTGGACTACAACTACCAGAATCCCTTGCTACTGGCCATGTTGTTTAGAGCAGGTGAGAGTTTAAGTCCAAATAATTCAGAGAAAACCAGATTGACTGTCTGCAGCACTTCTAACTACTAGAAGGAAATTCCACTGAATTAAGTTAGTTATTTGCCAAGAAATCTATAGTACTGTGGTCCCACATTTCATGCATATGTTTTGGCTGTGTGTCAGGTTGATCCCTCTTTCCTTGCTAAAAGAAAAGCAAAAAACAATAAACTTCCCCAGACTCCTGTTTTATGTAGGTTGGGGCAAATAACAAAATATATATATATATAGCTCAGAAATGCCATTTTCATTCTGAAAGAAGAGAAGCTGTGCGGAACCTTAAGGGTAATCAGGCACCAATGATAATTTCACCACTACCATTCCAGTTGCACTTCATCTCTGCAAACATACTCTTTCCAACATAAAAAAGCCACCAGAAGCAAATTAAATCATGGTCCTTTTTGGACAGAAAACCAGTTTTCAGAGCTGGGCTGCCGCAGAGTGACTTTTCCTCCCCAATTAAAGTGAACATTTTCAGTACCCTTTTATAAACATAACATTATGGCTCTGAGCAATCTCTTCAGGGAAATAATGGCACTGCTGGAAAACAATGGCAAGAGATCACTGCAAAGGGTACAAGCTAATGGCTAATTTCTTTTACAACCTTAACAACATAAAAGCAAGGGTCATCCAAGGTGCAAATCTAATTAGAGTTATGTATAGGTGCTGCCTAATTATCGGTGGCTCATCTTATATGTCTGCGGATGTGAGCGGTGGTGTATGTATTTACTGCAAATGATTTGTTTATTTCACTTCAAAACTGAATTCTACTCTCAACAAAGTCTGATTCTTGTTGCTTCAATATCCAGATAACCAATGCAACTGATAAGTTGGAGAGTTTCTATCTATCATATATCCATCAAGTATTTTCCCATCCTGTTACTCAACCACCTGATTCCACCATCAACAGAATTGCCAAATGAGACAAGAAGTTCCATTGAAAAAGGGAGGAGGGGGGGGGGAATTGAAAAATAATAATAGGTGAGACAATTTTAACATAACAATAACATAATAACAGAGTTAAAAGGGACCTTGGAGGTCTTCTAGTCCAACTTTCTGCTCACACAGGAGACAGGAGACCCTATACCATTCCAGGGAAATAACAAGTCATTCCACTCATTAATTATTCTCATTGACAGGAAATTCATCTTCAGTTTTAGATTGGATCTTTCCTTGGTAAGTTTCCATCTGTTACTTCTTGTCTTGCTCTCAGGTATTCTGGAGAATAGGTTGACCCCCTCTTCTTTGTGACAGCCCCTCAAATATTAGTAGACTGCTATTATATCACCCTTAGTCCTTCTCTTTGTTAGACTACATACCCAGTTCCTACAATCATATCCACATGTTTTAGCCTCCAGTCCCCTAATTATCTTTGAAGTTGCTAGTGGTTAGAATGCAGTATTGTAGGCCAACTCTGCCCACAACCTGTAGTTTGATCCTGATGTGCTTGAAATTGACTTCTATCCTTCCATCCTTCCAAGGCCAATTAAATAAGGAACTGGATTGTTGGAGGCAGTATGCTGACATTGCCCAGAGAATGCTGTAAAGTACCATGGAGTGGTATATAAGTCTATATAAATTGATATTGCTCTTCTCTACACTCTTGCTAGAGTCTCAAAATCTTTTTTCTCATGTACTGACCAAAACTGGATGCGGTATTCTAAGTGTGGTTTTACCAAGACAGAATAAAGCAATACTAATACTTCACATGATCTTGATTCTACTCAATGCTATTAATGTCTGAGCAAAAACTATGGTCAAAAAAGGATTAAATGCCTCTTGTCTTTCGAATAGATCACAAACATCAGCCACCTATTCTCCAAATAGTCCTAAATTCCTATTTTGTTCATTTTAAAAAGCTGATTTTGTAAAGCTGATTAAGGACCATTTACAGCCATGTTCCCAACAATATGTAAAATCATAATCATAAGGGGAAGGGAGAAAAGTGTATAAAATATCATAAATATCTTTCGACTGCAATTTTTAGTTCTGCTATCAAATGAGAATTCTGTTGTTAATTATTACTGTTGCCCACAAATAATCTTCATGACATGTCACATGAACATTTAACTTTTTTCATTTCGTTGCTAAATGGTACTCAATACACACTTCAGTTGTTTCCTCTGTCTCAATTTCCTTTACTAGGAAAAGTGTTAATCTTATTCGGGGGCGATAATGAATATTGCTTTCCAGAATTTATCAATCTAAATTATCAATATTGTTCTCCTTAATAAATATAATGAAGAATTAGATACCAGTAATAAGGAATTAAGATACCACAGCAATATTTTAACAATGGGCCACTATTAAAATAATTTGACTTTACAGTGCAATGCTGTTGCCTTTGGTTACCCTGTGTTTCTCCTAGGATCATCATTAATATTGTTTCAAATGTTCAGGAGCAGAATGTTTTCCATTCTTGCAGCTGGTAATAAGCCCTCTATATGCACAGAAGGAATTTATTTGTTGAACAACAACTTACAGCGACATCTGTTTGTGTGTAAAAGCTTACTTGTCAAGAAGACTATGCATCCCTTGATTATATGCATGGGCATAAGTGTAGCGACATCAGGAAATGCTTTTTGATTCTTCCATGACATTGCATTTCTGTGCATATTCCAGTGTTTGCACTAGCACAAATAAGAAATTCATATGCAGCTGTTCCTACAGTGGGACACTATGAAATCTGATATAAACCAATATTTGCAGATATCCAAATTACATCAAATGGCATCTAATGAACTTATAGTATCTGGGGAATTTTCAAAGGCTGGCCAAGTACTGCAGATAGAAAAGTATTGCACAATATATAGCTATAATTTCTCCCTATTTTCTTTCTATAAGGTACTACAAATCATTAATTTCATCCTCTCTTTATCTCTCAAAGTTTGTTTCATTTGCTCATTTGATTGGCTCTTATTTTCTTCTTATCCCTATATTTCCTAGTATTTTGATTTCCATGCTCTAATTTTAAGATCATATTATAACACATTTTCCAAACACATTCCTATTTTGTTATAGTTTTACATTTATCCTCTAACTGTAACTGTAACTGTAACTGTATCACACAACAACCTTGAAGAATATACTAATGTGGTCATTAAAAGTCAACAGGGACTTGATGGCACATAATCATTATTGCACAAACTGAGATCAAGTTAGAGCTAAAATAACAGAAATAACAAAAATAACAGAATAATAGAGTTGGAAAGGAGCTTGGATGTCTTCTAGTCCAGCCCTTTGCTCAAACAAGAAATCCTATAACATTTTAGACAAAGGTTGTCCAAACTTTTTTTTAAAAAAACCTCCAGTGTTGCAGCACCAACAGCTTCTGGAGGCACATTGTTCCATTGATTAATTGTTCTAATTGTCAGGAAATTTCTCCTTAGTTCCAGGTTGCCTCTCTCCTTGTTTATTAAGTCCATCCATTACTTCTTATTCTGCCCTCAGGTGCTTTGGAGAATAGCTTGACTCCCTCTTCTTTGTGGTAGCCACTGTGATATTGGAATACTGCTATTATGTTACCCCTAGTCCTTCTTTTCATTAAACTAAACATACCCTGTTCTGTACTGTAATTAGCATTCTTGTAGATAACTGTTCTGATTGGCTAAGGCACGCGGCTATACGATTGGCTGAGCGAGCCACACTGATTGGCCCCTGATGAATCCCCCATGATTGGAGGAAGCCGATCACAGGAGATTCAAAGCGGTGTCATTGGCTGCGGCTTGGCCGGAGAATTCAATAGAAGCCGCCGCATTCCCTAGCCAAGCCAAGCCGATCTGGAAACTGAATAAAGAGCTGAAATGAGTCACTGTCTCCCGAGTTCCCTTCCAGCCGGTGACTTAACACTGGCGACGAGGATGGGATCGTGCAACTGATACCCACTGAGCACGTGGCGCCGAGAAAAGCGAGATCATCGAGATGGCCAGCGTTGCACCGCCTGCACCCTTTAGCCAAGCTACAGAGGACTGGGAATCGTACATTGATCAGTTCCTGATGTTCCTAGAAAATAGCAACCTCAAGGAGGCAAACGGGCAGAAAAAAAAGGCTGTTTTCCTGACACACTTTGGGCCCACAGTGTTTAAAATGGTGAAAGCCCTCGCAAAACCCGAGGACATGAAGGAGATGGACTGGACCAACCTCGAACCGCTGCTACGAAGCCACTTTGCCCCCGCCGTGCCCACCCTCATCAGGCGGCATGATTTCTACCGGCGGGACCAGAAACTGGGTGAGAGCATCAGCAATTTTGTAGCAGACCTGAGAAATCTGGGAGGCATGTGTGGTTTCACGGACATGGACGAGGCATTGCAAGATCGCGTCGTCCTCAGGCTCAGGGACCTGGTCCTACAAAGCTGACTGATGGCAAAGGGTGACATCTCCCTTGCTGATGCCCTTGCCGAGGCCACCGCAGCTGAGGCAACCCAAAAATCAGCGGCCCGAATGCGGAGACCGGATGCTGGAGACTGAGCCACAACCTCTGAAGCAACCCCGATGGCCGAAATGCACCCAGAAGCAAGCTGCCGAGCGACCACCACCACCCACCATGGTGACCTTGACTCCGCCTCCCACACCACAGACAAAGAGGAGGACATCCATCGACTCCAAACAGATCGAGACCGGTGTGAATGTTGGAGCCATAAGGCGAGACTCCAATGCCCTGGATGCGGAGGCGACCATCCCCGATCAGAGTGCCGGTTTTTCGATGCGATCTGCCGGCAATGTGACAAGAGAGGTCACATCACCCGAGTCTGCCACCTCAAGAAAGCTTACAGTCCCTGACGACGCAACAACAGCGGCCGGAGACAGGACGGCAACCCCCCCAGAACAAGGGATCGGCAACCCGAGAGGCGTTGGAACCAGGACGGACAAGGCCGATGAAACAGCGAGAACTGACTGAGAGAGGAGACCCACCAGATGGTCGTCATCGGCCATTCATCAAGCACGGACACCCAAAAGGTATACGTGGAAGTGGGCATCGAGGGCAGGCCGTGCAAGATGGAGGTGGACTCCGGGTCCTACCTCTCCAAGGTTGCATGGTGGGAAATCAAGGCCTGGTGCCTGCCATCAACAAGAGACATTTGGGAAGCCAGAAGTTAATCCTAAAAGACTACCAGGGGAACCACACCCCCGTAGTCGGAACAGGACACTTCGAGGTCACCTTCAAGGGGCGCACAGCAAAGCTTCCCCTGACCGTTGTGGACAGAGACCAACCCAGCCTTCTGAGACTGCAGTGGTTCGTGCCGCTCGGGATCGAAGTGATGGGCATTGACCACATTGCAGAGGCAGACTGGGAGGAGCAACTCGCAAAGGACTTCCAAGAAGTGTTCGACGGCACCCTAGGCAAGTATCGAGGGCCCCCTATTTCATTCAGCCTAGACCCCGGAATTCTGCCAATCCGTTTAAAACCGTGGCGAGTACCTTTCGCACTCAGACCCAAGATCAATGAGCAAATAGACAAGCTCATCAAACAGGGAGTCCTAGAGCCAACCGATCACGCCCGGTGGGAGACCCCCATAGTCACCCCCGTCAAGCCCGATGGGTCAGTGAGAATTTGCGGGGACTATAAGGCCACCCTAAATTGTGCCTTACAGCAAAGCGCTTACCCCATCCCAGTAGTACAGCATCTCCTGCACTCACTGGAGGGGAGGCAAGGTTTTCGTGAAGCTCGACCTGGTGCAAGTCTACCAACAGCTACCGGTCAACGCAGAAACTGCAGAAGCACAGACTATAGTAAACCTCCAGGGGGCTTTTCGCTGCAAGAGACTCCAGTCAGTGGGGCCCCAGGAATTTTCCAGAGTCTCATGGAGAGACTATTGCAAGGGATCAAGGGGGTGGTTCCGTATTTTAACGATGTACTGGTGTCAGCGGCCAATCAAAAACAACTGGAGGGTCATCTAAGAGAGGTACTACAAAAATTCAAAGATGCAGGGCTAAAAGTTAAAAAAGAAAAACGCCAATAGCACACCGAGAGGGTCAAATTCCTAGGGTACCTTTTAGACCGGCATGGAATTCACCCAAGTGAAAAAAAGATCAGAGCAATCAAGGAAGCGCCCAGGCCAAGAAATAAAACTGAGCTGCAGGCATTTCTAGGACTGCTTAATTTCTATAATGTTTTCCTGCCCCAGAAGGCGACTGCGGTGGAACCATTGCATAGACTCTTGGACAAAGTGGCTGCCTGGAACTGGGCAAAACGTGAGGAAGCTGCGTTCAACAAAACCAAGGACCTGCTTACTTCGGATGCCATCCTCATACAGTACAACGAAACCCTACCCCTAGCAGTCACATGCGATGCATCACCATTTGGCGTTGGAGCCGTCCTCAGCCACACTCTCACTGATGGAAAAGAAGCACCCATCGCCTTCTTCTCAAGGACCCTCTCCAAGCCAGAAAGAAACTGCAGTCAGCTGGACAAAGAGGCCCTGGCAATCGTCGCCGCAGTGAAGAGGTTCCACGAGTACCTCTACGGCAGGACTTTTACCATCATCACTGATCACAAGCCACTGTTGGGAATCCTGGCAGGGAATAGGGCCACCCCAAACATTCTATCTCCAAGAATGACAAGGTGGTCCGAATTCCTTGCCGCCTATAGCTACCGGCTATCACACTGACCCAGTAAGACAATCACCCACACAAATGCCCTGAGCCGCATGCCATTGCCTGACCTGGACACCTACCCAGCACCCATAACATCCACCCTCAACATAGAGACTCTCCCCGATCTACCCATAACCGCGTCAGACATTGCCCGCGAAACCAATAAAGACAAATGTCTGGCGCGGGTTTTACATTGGGTAGAGAAAGGGTGGCCAGAAAAGGAAGACGATGAGAAATTCATTTCGGAACCAGCAAACTGAACTATCATCACAAAAAGGTTGTTTGCTAGGGAGGGATAGGGTTGTCATCCCAGAAAAATTACAAGAAAAAGTTTTAAAATTATTACATGAGGGGCACCCAGGAATTGGCAGGACAAAAGCCTTGGCCAGGAATTATGCCTGGTGGCCAGGGATGGACAGACAAATTGAGGCTTGGGTGGCAGCATGCAAACCATGCCAAGAAACCAGACTGAGCCCTCCCTCTGCACCAACCCGGGAATGGACCATGGACCCCCAGGGGACCATGGTCCGGGTTGCACATAGATTTTGCCAGACCTACGAAGGGACACACCTTCCTTATCATGGTAGATGCTTACTCCAACTGGCTGGAGGTAAGCAACATTAGAACTACCACCACGGAGGCCATCACCAAAGAACTCAACAGACTATTCGCAACCCACGGCCTCCCAGATGTCATTGTATCAGACAAGGGGCCCCAATTTACCTTGCTGGAATTTGAAAAATTCCTAGTGGAACGGGGAATACGGCATGCGCTGACAGCTCCAGCACATCCGGCGGCAAATGGGAGCGTGGAACGAATGGTCCAATTTACAAAAAAAAAAAAAATCCAAAAAATTGAAACCGGGGAGAGCCAAGAGAAAATTAATAAAATGCTACTTATACAACACATAACCCCAAACACAACAACCAACAAAAGCCCGGCAGAACTATTGATGGGGAGGAAATTAAGGTCCCCACTCGACATTCCACACCCCACATACAACCCAGAAACCCCCCCCGACTCATCTAGCAAACACCGAACATTTACACCGTGAGACACAGTATACGCAAAAAACCTCACCGGGGACTCTGGGTACCAGCAACCATAACCCAAGGTCTCCGCTTGTACCGGCTACAGATGACCGACGGATGAGCATGGAAAAGACACATCGATCAATTAAGATCAAGAACCTACACGGGAAATACAACCAACACGCAAACACACATGGAGAAAGAAACCACAGGGGGAAGGGGAAACCCTAATACCAACCAAGAGGGGAGGGAAAATCCGGAAAATCAAAATTAACACCCCTCCACAAGAAAGAAACCAACAATACTCACCAGCAGAGCCACCGACGGACGTTTAGCCTCACCTGGAAGGAGCAGCCAAGCAAGTTCAACCAGCCCGGAAAGACCAGGTGGGAACAGCAGACCCAGCAGCTCAACCAACCCAAGTAGACTGGGAGGGAGTTGCGGTGAAAGGCCCGGCCTACCCTTCTAGGCGGTTCCATCGATGAGGCAAGGAGCGACACAGGAACCAACCGAACTGCTCGAAGACCAGGCACCAACTAACCTGCGCAGGTCCAGTAGACAAGTACAGAGCCCCGCCTACTTATGGGACTACGTCATGTAGGCCTATACCAAGAGGGAAGAGGTGTTCTGTACTGTAATTAGCATTCTTTTTTTAAAAACAAATTTTATTAATTTTTTTACAGAAAACACAATACACAAACATACAAAACACAAAACATAAACAAAACTAAAAGATCTTTTCTGAAGTTTGTCTGATCCCGGGTTAAAACTCTTCTCACAGACACAAATTCAAACATCATATTCACTTTGTATATCCTTCCATATCTTATTATCATTTTCATTTTTTTTATATATATATATAAACCATTTTTATCAATTTTATAAAAACAATGCACAAAAAATCAAGGCATAACAGCTTATAAATTCTTTTCTAGGAAAAAATAATAATAAAAAACCAATAGAGCATAACAATTCCAAATTATAGTATCAATACTTTATCTATTTAACTTCATATCTTATCCCTACTTCTCCTTTTCATCCAAATTATTTCTTGTTAATTAAAATTTTATTGCCTTTTATCAATATACAAAATCCAAAAAAAACCATAACAAAGCCTTTATATATCCTTCCATATCTTATTACCATTTTCAATAACATTCTTTGTCTGTTCTATTTCCAACTATCCATTCATCTTTTTTCTTTTACTGTACTTCTCCTATACACCAATTGGAGTAACGTCTATAACTCATTACCCTAACTTAAAAGTACTTCGTATAACAATTTTTCTTGGGATTCTGTTTAAAAGATTCTAAAATTACATAATAAGTTTTATACTCTAAACACACATATAAAGACACAATCTTATATACCCTCCAGAATCCCTCTTTTATCCTAAATTAAATTCACCCATTGTCTCTAAATAAACTTTTTTTCTTTAGATCTTGCTTCCCCCCATTGAGGCTTCTCCTCCCCCCCTTTCTCTCTTGCTTATTCTTCTCCTTGCCCTTTTTACCCCTTTGTTTTTCCTCCTCCCTTTTCTTACTCCTTTTCCTTTGCTTTCTAACCTTGCCTCCACCTTTTCGCTCATTTTTCTCTTCTTTGGTTGTTTTTATAATTCTTAAAATCCCCTTTTTCTTATCCTTTTTCTCCTCCTCTCCGGAAAGGACCCATTGTTCGTCAAAGATGGCTTCTTCTTCCTCTTCTTCCTTGTCCCAGTTCTTCTGCTGTGTAATCAACTTTTCATAAGTACATAACGCCATTTCTAAAAATTGAAACAAAGCGCCCAAAGTATCTTCCTTTTTATATTTTTGATATTCAGCCTTTACTTCATCCACAACGATGCAATAAGCGATGCCATTATGAAAAGAGAAACTTTTCCCAAAACAACCACAAGTATTTTTAATCAAAAACAATTCAGAAAAAAGTTCCAAAAGTTAATACTTTTCTTCCTTCTTCTCTTTCTCTTTCTGGGGCTAATGTTTAATCAAAGAGGTCCAATTACCATATGTCTTTATTCTAGGCAATCTCCTCCTTTTTCAGCTTCTGCTCCAATTTTTCCTCCTCTCCCTTCCCACTTGCGATATCGATTTTAAATAATCAAAAATCCATACCTCCAACAAGAGTTTTCCAACTTCTTAAATTTTTCAATGTCCATAAATCCTTTTATCCCTTAGCTTCAACTCTCAAAACAATTCACTTTCAATGTCCAATATATCCAAACATTTCTGCTGTTTCCATGGGGTGGGAGAGTGAAGAAAAAAAAAGTTCCCTTTAACAGCTTCTCCGCCGCTTTCGCTCTTCTTAGGGATACAATGTATCCTCCAGCAATTCAAACAGCTCAGTTCCGGGCAATTTAAAGGATGTTACTTGACCCGGCTCAGACATCACTTTTACTCTTCTCCTCCAGCGCAATCTTACCCGGTTGCTGGCTTCTTCGTGGCGGCCATTGCTGACCGCCGCTCCACCGCCTTGGGAAAAAGGGGTTTTTCCGGCAAAAGGGGGGGGTCTGCGACACCCCCACCCCCCTATCTGACTCCCCTCTCTCTTCAGCTGTCCCTACAGGGCAGCCATATCCCCCTGACCTATCTGGATCGGGGGTACATCGACGGCTAGCACAGCAGGAATCGCGAGCTGTCGCGAATTCCTGCTGCCCCGAAGCCACGCGAAACCGGAAGCCAGGTGTAATTAGCATTCTTATAGCTAACTGTTCTGATTGGCTAAGGCATGCGGCTATACGATTGGACGAGCGAGCCACACTGATTGGCCCGCGATGAATCCCCCGCGATTGGAGGAAACCAATCACGGGAGATTCAAAGCGGTGTCATTGGCCACGGCTCGGCCGGAGAATTCAATATAAGTTGCCGCATTCCCTAGCCAAGCCAAGCTGATCTGGAAACTGAATAAAGAGCTGAAATGAGTCACTGCCTCCCGAGTTCCCTTCCAGCCAGCAACTTAACATACCCAATTTCAGCAACCATTCTTTATATGTTTTAGCCTCCCGTCCCCTAATCATCTTTATTGCTCTTCTAAGAGAATCAAAGAGTTGGAAGGGACCATTTAGTTAATGCAGAAATATAAATTATAGGATCCCAGAACTATGGATCTTTAATCTCTGTTAAAACAGTCTATGTTTCTGTGGTCCTAGGAGTCAAAATATGACAGCACATAATCACATTTCTGTTTAAATACATGCAGTAAGGGATGTATTTGATTTATAATCAAATTGTACTTAGTATTAGGAAGCCCCCCTCCAACTTTAATTAGACTTAAATTAAATTATTTTGTGTCCTGTGCTTTAGAATGATAGAAAAACTTGTCCTTCTATGAAATATCTTTTCAGGTAGTTGAATAATGCCAACTTCACTCAGTCTTTATTTCTCAAGGCTAGAAATGTACAGTTGCTGCAATCTCTCTTTGCAGAACATTATTTCTGGTCCCTTGACCATACTTACTACCTCTCAGAATTCCAGGCCTGCTGTATCTGCCTTCAAATGTGGTGCCCCAAACTGGTCATAGCAGTTGAGGTACGTCAGAACAGAATAAGTTGGATTAATTAACTTCCAATGATTTGGAAATGATATTTCCATGAATGCCTCTTAAAATGGTGTTTGCCCTCTTTTAAAAGATACTTCATACTGCTGACTTGCATTCCATTTGAAATCAACTATTTCTGTTTCACAAGCATTATACTTAGTCACTATATCTCTTCCTATACTTGGTATTTGATTTTTATTTCACAAGCAAAGACATTTGCTTTTTCATTTTGTTACTTTCAATCCATTTCTCGAAGCATTTATTTCTATATTGTAGAATATTACTAATCTCACCTAGTTTTGTGTAATTTGAAAATCTTTCAAATAAAAAGTAGAAGACCCAGCCCCTACTTAAGGAACCCAGTTTAATGGCCTACTTCTTCCTAGGATGACTCTTTCATTATTGAATAGCTCTTATTATTAGCAAGCTTCTCTTTGTGAAGATTTAAAAGCCTTCTTTCTAAAATTGTTACTCATATGCCTCCATGCTGAACAAAACTAAATTTTGTATCTTCTACTTTATAAGTTTTTGGGAAATCACCTACATGCATTCTTTAATATTCTCTGCTACAGTCCAAACATGCCCAACTCTTGTTGAGTTGTTCCTCATTATTTTGGTCAATTGTTTTAGCTGTTGGCCTAAAAAGGTCCAAAGGAATGACAAAATCATTTAAAATATTTTCACACAGCAGAATTACAAACAGAATTGGTAACCTGTGATTCTCAAATAGAACAGTTTCTTTTCAGTCGGGCTTTTTTGAGCTTAGAGTCCACCAAAAAGAATGAGGGGACTGCAACTGAGAAGTTTTTATGTGACATGTTTGGAAAGATGACATTCCGGTGTGAAACAAGCTGGCACCAAATAAGGGGTGTTACTTGTTCAGATGAATAAGGATATAAAAGAGGGGATTTCAGCTTCATTAAATCCATAAGCATTTTGCTGATTTTTCTGACTTTGCCAAAGTTTCCTTCATTATTTCTTCTCTGCCTGAGAAACCACTGAGACAACTCTTCCTTGCCCCCACTCTATTGTGCTGTGAGCCAGTATACAAATGCCCTAGTATCAACATTTATCAAACAGAATAAAAATAAACTGTAATGGGATAAGCAATACATCAAAAAGCATATTTAATGGCCCATGAAGATAAAGGTAGAAGAAGATGATGTTTGAAAACTCGGATCATGGATAACATTTCAGCCACAGAACATTATTAAAGGGCTAGTACATTTGAGCTGGGAAAATCTTCATAGCTATAAAGAGTAGCAAAGAACATTTTCTAAATCTCTTTACTTCCATTCAGGGTTCATTCAGTTTTTTGCAATCCAGATAATGTAATCTTACTTGTTTGTAACCTTACTTGTTTGTGTGTGGGTACCTTCAAGATAGTCTGGACTCTTTTGGTACCTTCAAATCAGTCTGTGCATATATGCATAATTATGTATGTATGTATGTATGTATGTATGTATTCATGTTCATGTAGTATATATTGGAGTTGATGACCGTTTGAGAACTGTATGCAACAAAATTTCATTTTAACGTATGCTGATTAAGGTACATTCAAAGTGACAATATCATTATTCTAAGTTTCCTGGTAAATACATGGACAAAGCCAGGCAATTTTCTTGGCAACATTTTTCAGAAGTATTTTGCCATTGCATTCTTCCTAGGGTTAAGAGAGAGCAAGTGAATCAAAATTATTCATCTGGCTTCATGCCTAGGACTTGCATCTCCTGATTTCTAGCCTAGTGTCTTTAACCATTACAGCAAATTGGCTTTTAATCATTTATTATAGCTACTAAAAAGTGAATGAAATTTGACTGCAATGGATATGTGGATCCAAATGGATACTATATACAGTATGCATTACAGTAGTCATTGTAGAAGTCCATAGGGTAGTCATTTGGTCTACTGTAGATTAGACCACCAAATACTTGTTCAAGGTAAGACATATTACTAGGGCCACAAATGCTAAGTATTTAACTACTCATTTTGTTTTGGCCTGAGACTTTAGGAAATCTCTGTCCACTGAAGACATGTCGAAAGAGACTAAATAAATCAATCTGAGACTAATTTTTGCCTACTTTAGGTAAAAATTTGATGATTCACTACATTATATATATTTTGCTATAATAAAGAACATTGGGATTAGGGTAATATTGAATAGATGATTGTTGCTATATCAGATTCAGTTTATACTAGATGTTATTAAATGAGGTGCAAATAAGATTCCACTCTTAAATGTTAGAAGTTCATTTTCTATTCCCTCATATTTTTCTATTTATAATTCTTTGAACTCTGGCATCAAGGGACAGTATTTTATAACTTTTGATCAAAATTTCAATAAGATCCTTTGTAGTCTTTAATAGTCAAGTGCCAATGTTGGAACTAAGTAATATCAGATAGATAAGTATAATCTTTGTGAGTTTATGATTGTGATTGTGAATTTTATGGATTCCACTAAATTATTCACTCGAGAAGAATTCAAGAGTTTCCTTATTACATTACATGTATAATGAATAGCTGAAATGGAAAAGTTTGTAAGGAAATATTTTTCTATCCATAATTGAAGTGATACTGATCAGAAAATTGATAAGAGACCCATTTTGTATATTTCAGACCAGTTTATATTGTTCCTTTGTGGCTGTCAGATGGCAATTCAGTGTATAGAAAGATTTCCTGTAATGTCACAGTTAGATGTACAGATAGCATGTGCTAACACATGCAGTCATGTAATGGGATATTTTTTCTATGAACAAGTGTTCATAGATTCTTGTAGTTCATAGATCATAGATTCATAGATTCTTGTAGTTCATAGTTTGTAGATTCTTGTAGTGTTTTGTAAAATTCTGCTGGAAGTCCATCTGGGCCTGGTGCCTTTCCATTGTTTTGCTTCTTAAGTGCTTCAGTTAACTCCATCATCATTATATTGCTTTCTAACATTATTTCAATTTCTTTAGGTATCTGAGGTAGATTAGCATTCTGTAAGTACTGTTTAACTCTTTCATCATCAATATTCTCTTGTGTATAGTTTCCCCTAATAGTCTCGTATAATTTCCTTCTTCTCCTTACTTCCATAGCAAACTTGGCCTTGATCATCTATTAATTGCAATATTTTCCTTGATTCTTTCCCCTTTCTCAGTTTAAACGCTCAACATCGACCTGGTTTATTTGCATCTTCAAAATAGTTCTGTTTCGCACCTCTGATTTTCTGTGCTAATTCTTCTTTTTCCATTAATCCCATTTTATGTTTAATTATATCCATTTTTAACTTAATGTCCTTTTTCTGTGGCATTTTCTGTAACTCTTTTTCAAGTCCTTTATACTCATCTTCTAATATCTTAGAGGCTAGTCTTTTCATGGTACTTCTTTTCCTTGTATAGTCTATTATCAAGCCTCTGGCATATGCCTTCATTGTATTCCATACATTCTGCATTGATGTGTCTTCTTTTTTATTTTCTTCAAAGAAAAATAAATTTTCTTTATTTTCTTTCTCCATCCTCTGTATGAAGTCTTTTTCTTTTAGTATAGTATTATTTAACATCCATCTAGATCTTCTTCTTTGTCTTTTCCATTTAATTGTCATTGGATTATGATCTGCCCAAATACTTGTTTCAATATTTATTTCTTGAATATTGGCTAACAATTTTGTTGACATCCATATCATATCTATTCTGGACCATGATAAATGTCTGTTTGAATAGAAGATGTATTGTTTAGTCTTAGCATTTCTTTCTCTCCATGCATCTTTTAAATTTATTTCATCTGTCATTTTAAAAAAGGATTTAGGGAGGCTCTTTCTGTTTTCTTTGTTGTTTTCTGTGTTGTATAGTCCAATTTATTGTCTACAATTCCATTAAAGTTTCCCATCATAATGATATTAGCATAGTCCAGTTCAATTATTTTCATCTGTAATTTTCTATAAAATTCTTCTTGATTGTCATTCGGGGCATAGATTGCGATCAGGAGTGTTTTCATATTATTGTCCATTATTTCCACCATTAATAATCTTCCATCGTCATCCATATGGATCAATTTCATTGGGATAATATCTTTAATAGGATAAAACCACTCCTCTTTTCTTGCATTGTGTCAAAGAAGTAAATATTTTCCCTAACTTTGGCTGTATCAACAGTTGTTCATGTTGCTTTTTAATATGTACTTCTTGTAGGCAGATTATATCAACTTTTAATTTTTCTAATCTATGGAAAGTTTTCCTTCTTTTAACAGCTGAGTTAAGTCCGTTTATGTTAATTGTAATCAGTTTTTTTTCTCTTCCATGATTATACTTTATGGGTAGGTTTGGCAGCTCTTGTAGATCTTGGTTCACATTGTTCCTTAACTTCCACCTTTCTACCTACTGCACCTTCTTCTTTTTCAGTCACTATTTAGCAGTCCTCTTGGAATTCAATTAGTGACATTTCTTTTTCTGTCTCCTCCTCTTTCCCTCCAAAGTATTCAGTATAAAATAATTCAGCTTTCTCAATTGAGTCAATTCTGTGTCTCTGTTCTTGCCATGTGAACATTAAACCTTCTGGAATCAGCCATCTATAATTCACCTCTTTTTTAAGTAGAATTTTAGTCAGGAATTGGTATTCTCTTCTCATCTCTCTCACTCTTCTGGGTACTTATTTCAGGACCACAATCTCCTTATCTTTATATTTCAATGTTTTCTCTTTTATTTTATTTTATTTCTCCTGCAATATTTGCGTTTTAATGGCTTTCTTTGTAAATCTGAATTGAACTTCTCTTAGTAAGCTATTTCTCATTGCATATCTTGTGAAGTTTTTAAAAACCTTGTCTATTCCATCCATCATCTTCTCTTTGTTATTTCCAGAGCTTCAGCCAAGATTTCTATCATTATCTCAGCTAAGTTTTGTCCCTTTTCTTCCTCTATGTTTTGGAATCTGAGATAAAATTCTGATCTATCCATCTCCCATCTCAGCATCCCACTTTTATCTTGTTCAACCATTGTTAATCTGCCATCAATATCTCCAATTTTCTTATCTCTTTGTTTATCTTCTTCAATTTTTGGGAATCTCTCATCATACTTCATCATCATTTGTTGAATATTCTCCATCTTTTCATCAGTTTTTTTCTATTCTCTTTTCAATATTCTCTGTTCTTGCTTATATGCTTTGAATTTCTTGCATTATCATCTGCAGTATCACCTTTTCCTGTTCTTTTCTTGTTGTAACATCGTCTGTTTTGAGCATTGTCCTCCAGATGGTGAAGTGGAAGAAGTAGGAATTGAAGAACCAGCTGCTGTTAGTTTCCTGCTCATTTCAGACAATTCAAAATCTTCAGGTTCTTCTAGACCTTAATCCACTTGTGAAATAACCAATTGTAATTCCAAGTAAAAATAGTGGAAAAAAAGAAGCAAGATAAAAAAAAATTCTTCAGGTTCTTGTATACCTTAATCAAATTGATTAGTTAAATAACAGTAAAAACTCAAAGAAAGAAGAAAAAAACCATGAACAGAAAAAGGAAAAAATTGTTAAATCTTGTAGAAGGCAGAAAAATAAAAAGTACAAAACTAAAGAAGAAGAAAAAAGTTCTTCAGGTTCTTCAACACCTTAATCCAATTAAAAAGTCTCAAGTATAAAAAGATGTACAAAAAAAAGAGGAAGCCACCAAAAAGAAAAAAACCAATATGGAAAGTAAATAAAAAAAAATACAGGAGGAGTGAGAGAGAAAAAAGAAAAAAGACTACTCCCTTAAAAAAAGAAAGAAAAACATTAATACTAAGACTTTTCCTTTAAAATAAAACACAAAAGTAAAAATTAGGCTCCAAAAGCAAAAAGAAAGACAAAAGCAAGTTCCAAAAGGCCAAAGATCCAAATGACTATTTCAAATAATAAGCTGATAAGGAGGGGTGTGTGAGGAATAACTCAGCTTAAAAAAGAGAAAAAGAACACACTGCACCTATTTAGTTATCCAAGGCTTTTGTTAAGTTTTATAGCTTTCTTCTCTAGAGTCTTATTGTCTTTTTTCTGTATACTTCAACACCAGACTCCAATACTGATCGAAACCCAGAAGAGCACCTGCAATAATACTCTCCCATGCTCTTCCCTCTATCTTATCAGACAGGCTCAAAGTCCTTGAAAAGAAGTCTGAATTCTTTCTCAGCTTTGTCTGGTCGAGAGAGAAAAAAAGAGAAACAATATTTCTAAGCTTCCAGTTGGTAGTGTTACAAAGTTTCCTCTGTTTTCACTTTCCCCTTCCTTTTCCAAACAAATTATTATAAAAATTAATTAAAAAGGAAAAAGGGTTTAGAGGAAAAAAAAGCTAAAAGGGAATACCTAGCCTGAAATATTATAAAGACAAAAAGGAGAAGAGACAAAAGAGAAAAAATAAGGTAGAAAAAAAGGACCAGTCCAGTTCAGAGTAAAAAAATCATATATGAAGAGTCCAGCAAAAAAAGAAAAAATTAATTTGACTTCTCATTTAAAATCACTGCTTAATCATTTCTGTCTGAGATTTTACATATTCTTTCTTTTCCTTAGGGTGTCCTTTTAAATCTTAAAGTAAAGAAAAAATTCTCACCAAACCGGCACACTTTCTCTTTCCATTCTCTTTCGTTTTGGAGCTGTCCCAACTTCAGCAGCTTTAATGGTTGCCTCTTTGCCGCTGGCAAAAAGAGCTTCTCCTGGATCTATCAGGAACTTTGCAATATCCCTGGGATTGACAGGATGTGCTCTTTACATTCACCATCTCTTTGGGACAGTTTAGATCCATTTGGACAGTCCAGGAGCAAAGATATCGGCAGCGATCTCAGACTTCCAAGATTGCATGCCGTATCATCGTGATACCAGCTCCGCCCTCCCCACATTCAGCAAAATTGAGGAAAAAACACTGAAGGAGCTAGTTTATTCTGAATAAGTAATATCAGACCTGCATTAATTCTTCCTTCTTTCCTTTGTAGAATTACTTGTCTCAACAATCCTGGAACCTTAGGCATATACTATCTCTTAATTTTTCACCAATTCTTCTCACAATTTTCCCATGACTTCATTGTTAAAAAGCTGGGTGTCCATTTTAGATATATTAGAAACTGGTTCCTAATGTTACTTAATAGCTCCACAATAGTCTGGAAGAAATTTTCAGAAGAGGCTATAGGATATTATCTTTGCCCTTGAAACCATCAACATTTTTATAAAGGACCTGCAGGAGGGAATTGAAGGGTTTCTCATGAAATGTGTAGATGAGCTGAGAAGCCATCAATATAAAAAAAGCAAAAACTTGAAAGCAGAAGTACCCAACTTCTTCCATAATCTAGATTGGTCAGTCTGTATTTGCAGTCTTGTGTCTAATTCTAGATGATATATTTTAAATGGAGTGCTACCAAACTGAACTGCATCCAAAGAATAATTCTGAGAAATTCAAAATCAAATCCTTTGGCAGCATTGGGCAAAATTCAAAAAATCAGGGGATATGATTGTTTTTGAACCTTCTAGAAGGCTACAAGAAGTTGTGATGATATCATCAGCAGGGGCTCTTTATTCTCATCTTCTGGTTTGTAAAACACCTCCAAATTACAGCACTGATTTTCATCACAAAATGGTCAAATTTCAGTCCATGTCAGCCCATAAAAGAGGCCAGGTCCACACCATATTGCAGAATCTGTGGAACAAGCAAGCTTTAATTTTGAAAATGTTATCCAAATAATCACTGAATTCTGGCAGCACAGTCTTGGGATGCTGGTAAGCAAGTTTGAGTACCAGAGCATGCCATGAAGCATGTAAGCTTCAGGTTGTCTATCTCAGTCCCACAAGAAAAAGCTGAAAGACCTTGTTAGTCTGGAGAAGTGAAGATTAATAGCTATCTTAAGGTATTTAAAAAACTGTCATGAGGAAGATGAAGTAGAGCTCTTTTCTATTGCTTCAGGGAATGGAACTAGAATCAATAAACTGCAAGAAAACATTTTGGTTAAATATTAAGATAAACCATCTAAGTAAAGAAATAGCTGAGCATTAGAACAGAGTGCCTTATGGATTTTGATGGAAAAAGATTCTACTTCTCTTGGCATATTTAAACAATGACTGGAGACCCATATGCCATGGTCTGCAATGCAGATTTTGCAATAAAAGGTGGATTGGATCAGATCAATGTTTCTCAGCCTTGGCAACTTTATAGGATATGTGGACTCTCAGGATTCTCCAAATAGCATGCTGGCTGGGAAATTCTGGGTCTTGAAGCTGACAAGTCTTAAAGTTGTCAAGGTTGAGAAACATAGCACTAGATGTTATCAAGGATCCCTTCCAATTCAATGATTCAATATTTCCGTAGCTCTGAAGTGTTTTCAGGCTTTGAGCTGATTCTGCCCATGCAGATGGACCATTGGCTAACAAATCTAATAGGTATCCTATTTCTCCTGGGATTTCACTGAGCAACAATAGGTTTCTTATTGCATTGTAGTTTGTTCATTGTCTCCTCTGAAGTTGCCACTCACTCTGATAGTTTAGGTATGGATCCATTTGATTTTTTGGAGAGATGCCTAAGAGATTTTGTGGTATAGAACTGGAAGTTGTTTGGTAATTTATATTTCACTGAATACAAAGTCAGTGTAGTATGATTCACTGAGATATTTTAGCAAATTGCTTATGTCACCTGAAACTTTTCCCTCAGTGCTTTGAGATTCTATGGATTCAGGAATCAGTCCTCTAGGAACCTGCTTCCTCACAAACCTTTCACTGGCTGAAGAGGTGGTGGTTCAACCAGATTCCCATCAGTATAATTTTTGATATATAAAATGTGAGGAGCAACAATGGTATTGGAAATAGACCCTAAGTGTGCCCATGCAGGGATGTGAATGGGGAAATGTAGGACAGTGTGATTGGATAAAAGTATACAAAGCAAGTTTTCTCACCTAAT
Source organism: Hydrophis major (assembly GCA_033807585.1). Lineage (NCBI taxonomy): Eukaryota > Metazoa > Chordata > Lepidosauria > Squamata > Elapidae > Hydrophis > Hydrophis major. The sequence goes on from CM066328.1 coordinate 352,507,759, forward strand.
GGTTTCAATGGGCTTTTATCTTTTCACTGGAGTGGAATACACACATAGTTTAAAGTTCTAAAGTGCAGCAGAGTTAGTGAGAAATGTGTGGCCTTTCTTAAATGCAGGAATTTCTGTCTATATGCACAATAAAACATGATTGCCAAAAGGGGAATGTTCATTTTTTGCATGCAAAAGCAGTACACCTGAACAGAAATGATGAGAATTAACAACAGGAGATCCATCTCACTATCCCATTCTCCTTCTGAACTTGCCTGAAGCATCTGGCTGTCCAGCACCAGTAGAGAAAGTATTGAGAGAGATGGATCATTAATCTGACAGCAGGGCCATTATCTTGTTCTGTTTTTCATTTGCTACAAAACAAAATAGCAATGCAGGAACAAAATCATTTCCTAGAACTCTTCTTTTTTCTCTTCCACATAAACATATACTGTATGAACATATGTGCAGGCAAAGAGTACCCATAAGTAATTATAGGATTCACTTGTGTTTAGTACACCATTCAATATTATCTGCTTATAAGTAAGAAAATAAAGATCCTGATCTTAAAAAAAAAATCTTCAGTTTAGGATCAGTTTGGAAATTAGTTGTTTTTGCCTGGATATAGCTTTACTCTGATGATCAGAGTAAGAAGGTGCTGAAAATGTCATGCAGGATGAGCTTGATTGTTTTCAACCTCTGAGCAAAATTAAGAAGATATCGTGCCTTGTTCCACTTTCATCATTTGGAACCAGATGATCATTCTACAATAAGCAATGTCTCCAGATGTATCAGATTACAAATCTCATTACTAGCTAACAGGGTCAAGATCTAAATTGTTGGGTAGTCAAAGCAGTGTTGCTCAGCATCAGGGTACCTGGTTAAAGAATTTATCTAATAACAGAACATTTCAGGACACTCAACTCCTCCATTTATCAAATTGTTGGATCTTTTGATTTCCTGTTTCTGGTTCCAGTCAGATGCCCGGCAAACCTTCCATGATTTCCCCAAATGAAGTTTTTGGCATCCTAGATATCCAGTTTGCCATAGTTCCCCCCCATTTGTGTGTCTCTCCTCTCTTACTCACACACTCATTCTGATATTGCCAATGTGCATATGCCATGTATAAACACTACAGGAAAGCAAGCTTCAAATAATCATGTGCCTCACTGAATTAAGCCTCTTTTTCAGCTTTAAATAGCAATGGTATAGCAAAGAAATTTGCTTGTGATTTGTTGGATCTGGGGAACCACAGTGGAAATTAGTTTTTGAATGCTGGTTCTGACTAAGTTCTTCTGTTCAAATTATTCCCTCCCTTGACCTAATCTGTCTTGACTAATTATGAAGTTAAATGTTTATTCTGTGGGGGAAATATATAAAATGTATTCATTCATTTATGTATTAATTCAACATATGTAACTCAAACCAGTGACTCTGGGCAGCCAAATAGCAGTCAAGAGAAATTATCAAAAGTCATTGTCAGCATAACTAGATATGGGACCCTTCACACATGAAGGACTACAGGCTCAGGTACATAGCCAGGTTTTCAAAGTCTTCTGAAAGGCCAGCAGGGGCCATCCTAATTTCAGGATGGAGGGTGTTCCAGAGGGGCAGGGGCTATTGCAGAAAAGGCAAGCTTCCAGGTCCTTCCAGCCAACATTCTGACATTGTCTAGTTCAGGGCTGTCAAATTCCAGGCCTGTGAGTTGGATGCGTCACGTGCTGGCCATGCCCATGCCTCATTTAGCAAAGAGAAAATAGTCATTCTGGGAGATAGGATGTTCGGGCTGGCCCGGTTCCTGCCAGGATGCCCAGCAGTGGCTTGTGGTCTGTGATAATGGTGAACGTGCGGCCATAGAGGTACTCGTGGAAACTCTTCACTGCTGCGACGATGGCTAGGGCCTCCTTATCCAGCTGGCTATAGTTCCTCTCTGGTTTGGTGAGTGTCCTCGAGAAGAAAGCGATGGGTGCTTCTCTTCCATCCGGGAGTGTGTGGCTGAGGACGGTGCCGACGCCGAAGGGTGAGGTGTCGCATGTGACGGCAAGTGGTAGGGTCTCATTGTATTGGATGAGGACGGCATCCGAGGTGAGAAGGTCCTTGGTTTTCCAGAAGGCGGCTTCCTCATGTTTCCCCCAAGTCCAGGTGGCCGCCTTGTCCAAAAGCCTATGCAAAGGCTCTGCCGCGGTTGCCTTTTGGGGCAGGAAAACATTGTAAAAATTAAGCAGTCCCAGAAACGCCTGCAGTTCCGTTTTAGTCCTGGGTGTGGGGGCCTCCTTAATGGCTCTGATTTTGTTTGTGGTTGGGTGGATGCCGTGCTGGTCTAGGAGGTACCCCAGGAACTCGACCCGCTCTGTGTAAAGCTGGCATTTTTCTCTCTTTACTTTTAGCCCGGTTTCCTTGAATTTCGTTAGCACCTCCCTTAGCTGACCCTCTAGTTCTAGCTGGTTGGTTGCCGACACCAGCACGTCGTCGAAGTAGGGCACCACCCCCTTAATTCCTTGCAAAAGCCTCTCCATGAGGCTCTGGAAAATTCCAGGCACCACACTGACTCCAAACTGGAGTCAGTTACAGCGAAACACTCCCGGGTGGGTGACTATGGTTTGCGCCTCAGCAGTTTCTGCATTGACCGGCAGCTGTTGGTATGCTTGTGTCAAGTTGAGCTTCGCAAAAACCTTGCCTCCCCCCAATGAGTGTAGAAGGTGCTGCACTACTGGGACGGGGTAGGCGCTTTGTTGTAAGGCGCAATTTAGGGTGGCCTTATAGTCCCTGCAGATTCTTACCGACCCATCAGCCTTGACTGGGGTGACTATTGGAGTCTCCCACCGGGCGTGGTCAATTGGTTGTAGGACCCCTTGCTTGATGAGCTTGTCAATTTGCTCGTCTATTTTTGGCCTGAGTGCAAAAGGTACCCGCCTTGGTTTTAGGCATCTCGGGCGAATGTTGGGGTCTAGGCTGAAGGAGATGGGGGGCCCTCGGTACTTGCCTAGGGTGCTGTTGAACACTTCTTGGAAGTCCCGTGCCAGTTGCTGTTCCCAATCAGTCTCGGCGGTGCGGTTGATGCCCGTGACTTCGATGCCGAGCAGTGCGAACCATTGCAGTCCCAAAAGGCTGGGTCGGTCTCGGTCCACGATCGTCAGGGGAAGCTTTGCAGTGCGGCCCTTGAATGTTACCTTGAATTGTCTGGTTCCAACTACCGGGATTCCACTCTGCCTCCGACACCATGGACGAGGAGGAGGAGATCCACCAGCTCCAGACGGGACGTGACCAGCGAAATCGGAAGGGTCGTAAGTCAGGGACCGCATGTGCCAGGTGCGGAGGTGACCACCCTCGAGCAGAGTGCCATTTCTTCAATGCAGTCTGCCGACACTGTGACAAAAAGGGTCACATCGCCCGAGTCTGCCGATTGAGGAAGGCCTACAGCCCCAGATAGCGGGACCACAGCGAGCGGAGACAGGACAGCACACCCCCCAGAGCCAGAGATCGCCAAGCCGACAGCCAATGGGACTGGAGTGGACGGGACCGACGAGGTGGCAAAACCCGGCGGAAGGAGGAAACCCACCGGACGGTCATCATCGGCCACGCATCAACCACCGACGCCCGAAAAGTCTATGTGGAGGTGGGCATCGAAGGCGAGCCATGCAAAATGGAGGTGGACTCCAGGTCCTACCTTTGACCAATCACAGCACGGCGTCTACAAGAATGTAAATGACCATACAGAACAGAAAACTTACAAACAGAAAAACTGTTAAAGCCACATCATAATATAACCCCCACATCAGATATGAATAACAACAAAACAAAAACAGAAATAAAGGAATGCCTCTTAATATCACCGACTCTCCTCAATAGCCCATAACAGATATCACCACTTAAGAGATAAAGAGATGGCTAGGTCTATTCATAAGCAAATATCTCCAGATCCTTCAAGGCAAAGCCATTAAGCCATAATAGGAATTGCCCAAAGCCCTTTCATTACATCACTCAGCAAGATCCAACCAAGCTTGGGACTCAAAAGACAACCTACAAATTTACCCCTGCATGGCCCCATGGGAGTCTGACAACCAATCAGGATACATTTATTGCCACAGGAACAGGAAGCAAGTTCAAAACCCAACAGTGGTTATAAATCTCTCTCCCTCTCTCACCCGTGTGCTCTTTTTGCCCAAGACCTCAAATCTTGTGATCCTGTTGTCCATCATCTTTCCAAGGAATTTCTATGTTTCCAGTGTCTTTCTCCCTACTTGGAATTGAACCCAGATGGACATTTCTTCCAACAATTCATTGACTAAATAGAGTGAATTCTTTTCTTTTTCTTTTTAACATAATCTCAAGAAAGCCATCTTAATAGTTTTCAGTGACTCAGCACATCTTTTTCTTGATACCAGATTTACAATCTCAGGCTAATTTTCTTGGTGTTCAGCCTTGTTTTCCTGTTCCTATATATGTCCTTGTTTGTTTCCAGATGTTTCACTAATCTTTAAATACCATGATAGTAAAGGAGACCCAGGCAGATATGAATATGTTCTGTATCTGCTATAATGGCAGTTCTTAAAATAGTTGGTACAGATGTTGTTAGCTTTAGCTTTGTGCTAAATTTCAAAGGCATAATCATGCTGAAAACTTTTTGTTTTTTTCATTTAATAAGGAAAGCTCAGATTCATCTAACAATTCATATAATTTAATTGCAGTAACCTGCCTCCTCCAGAAAGCTGTCCTATGTATGAAATAATCAAAATTGCATGAAATAAAACATTTTTAGATGCAATTCCATATTACAGAACCTAAGTACTAAAATATGCAGCTTCTGTCTTTTTAGGCCAGAAGTAAATTTTTAGTCCATTGGCAAAGCAAAGAAAACTAATCTACAGTTATCAGAAGCATTCCACATAATTAAATTCTCAGCACATCTGCAAATAGCAGCTGCTATAGTACTTCAGCAACATGCTGTGCCAAGTTTGGGATTTGCTTTGTTTTTTCAAATAGGCCACCTATTGAAAAAAAATCTCACATAGAACAACATTCCCCAAGGAAAAAAATAGTTATTATATTTTTATATTGATATGCAAATCTTCATGGCTTTTAAAATCATATACAGCTCATAAACCAGAAATTCTTCCACTCATGAAAAATTCAGCAATGCTTTAAAAGGCAGTTTAATCTCAGGACAGGAATGAGAAGTGGAATATAAGGTTCAAGAGATGTATTTACATTAGCTGTCTCAATGCAAATAAAAAATGTTATTATACATTATCTATGCACAGCTTCTCTCTGTCTTAATTTAATATGAAACAGTAATATAGAGTTCTGGCTTATAAGATAAAATTATAAAAACAATTGCTTTAGGTCTATAATTCTCATCAGCTGCAGCCAATATTTCCAATGATCAGCAGGCATAAAATCTTGTGGTCTGTAATCTGTGGAGAGCTTCTGCATTCTACGATATATGCAAAAAAAAAAAAAAAGTATGTCCTTTTCAAGTAGAAAAGGGGAAGGGGTGAATTAAATGAGTTTTTTAAATATGATTCCACACTCATTTGAGGGAGAACCATCAGAATGAGCAAATTATTGGGGAAAGCATTCTCAAAATGCAAGATTAATGCTTAGGACCATGTCTTCCAATTAGAATACATTGTCCCAACTATTAATCTTTCATTTTGAGAATGCCTCCACCTGAAGTTCCCTGATCTCTCAGTTGTGTAGAGGAAATGACAAAAAGAGTGAGAGATCTGAAGAACAGTAGCTATCATCCAGTAGTAGTAAATTATATGGCTGTCTTTTTAATCCCCCTTGACTATTGTAGGTTATTGGATATAGTTGTTTGTCTTACAAGCTTGTAGCTTTCATATGCCCCATAAGTTCTTGAGGGTAACTTGACCATTTACGAACCAAGTATATGGTTCCTCTTTATCTGGTATGGCTTAACCATCAAGGAAATGACACAGAACCCCCAGCTGATGATTGGATTTTATAATATTTCATTTTTGGTTACAAGACAAAATGCATGTTTGAAAGGCCAAACTATTCCCCTTTCAATAAACTTAAGGTTCCTGTTATAGTTTACATCGTTTTTTAAATGATTAAACAAACAGCTCTTGTCACTTGAGGTAGGAGGAAGATCAACTGCCCCTTTTATTATTTGCACTTCTGTGGCAGCCCTTTTGTCATACACTGGCCTGATTCTGTTGTGAATGAATAATACCAATAAAGTTATTTTGAGCTTGAAGTCAAGTGCAGGGTTCTGCACTTCTGATTGGCTGTTAATGGCAGGATCGGATTGGTCCATTCAGGAGCATCTGATTGGCCATTAACAGGCCATTACCGTTGGTTAACGGAGCTAGCGCTCCAGGTTTGCTATTGGTTGAATAGTTAATAAGTTGCCTATATAAGGAAGGCTATAGCAGCCCTCCAGTTGAGCTGTCACAATATGTAAATAAAGAGTTTGAAGTTCACTGTTCTACCGGCTCGTCTCCATCATTTGCACCCATGCTCCAGACTTAACACTGGCGACGAGGATGGGATTGGATGACATTCGAGCCAACTAAGACAACTAAGCATGTGGCTGAAGCACACAACGGCGGAACCATGTCTGGCGGCGTAGGACCACCCGCTCCGTTCGATCCAGCTCAAGAGGACTGGGAGTCCTACATGGATCGTTTTCAAATGTTTTTGGAAACGAATAATCTGAAGGATGCCACAATCGGGAAGAAGCGGGCGGTATTCCTAATGTACTGCGGCTCGATGGTATTCAAAATGGCCAAGGCATTAGCGAAACTGGCTGAAGTGAAGGCTATGGACTGGGACGTCCTCGAACCATTGCTAAGGGCCCACTATGCACCAACCGTTCCAACGCTCATGAGACGACATGAGTTCTATCAAAGGAACCAGCAGAAAGGAGAAAGCATCGCCGATTTCGTTGCAGACCTCCGGAACTTGGGAGGCCTTTGCGATTTCACCGACCTAGAAGAGGCCTTGAGAGACCGAGTAGTCCTTGGGCTAGACGCTCTAAACGTACAGAGCAAAATAATGGCAAAGGGTGACATCACCCTTAAAGACGCCATAGCTGAAGCTACAGCAGCGGAGGCAACCAAGAAGTCGGCTGCCCAACTACGCCGAAATCACGCTCCAGCACATCCACTGGCCGGCGAAGTTTCACCTAACGCAGAAGGGCAGCTAAAGACGGCCCATCATGAGGACCTCTCTTCATCGTCAGACAGCGACGAAGAAGAGATCCATCACCTGCGGTCTGATCGGGACCGATACCCGAAGTCCCAGCAACAGTGCGCTGGCTGTGGGGCCAACCATTACCGCTCCAATTGAAAATTCCGCGACGCACTCTGCCACGAGTGCGGGAAACGAGGCCACATCGGACGGGTCTGCCGAAGCCTCCTCGGACCCAACCAGACCTCGAAAGGAACCAATCTCCGCCAATCAACAGGGAATCGCCCTGTAAGGCGAGAACCAGTAAACCACTCCTACAGAAACCGACCCGTGAGTCGTCTAGCGAGACGGGAAGAGGCCCACCAAACACTTACTATTGGCCATGCCTCTTCGCTAGACGCTAAGAAAATTTGAGTCAACGTGAACATTGAAAATCGGCCTTGCCAAATGGAAGTTGACTCGGGATCGTCTCTTTCAATGGTCTCATGGAAGACCCTCGATCAACTCATCCCCACTATCCGGCGCCAAGACCTTCAATTCCAACGGCTCGTGTTAAAGGACTACCAGGGGAACCGAATCCCAATTGCAGGATCCAGTCAAGTCCGGGTTGCATTCAAGAACCGCACGGCATATTTACCCCTGACGATAATCGATAAGGACCGGCCTAGTCTGTTAGGCCTACAATGGTTCGCACCACTCGGCATTGAAGTGGCAGGCATTAACCGAATCGGCGGCAGTGACTGGGAGGAAGACCTCGCCCACAAATTCAGGGACGTCTTCGAGGAAAAGTTAGGTGAGCACAAGGGGACCTCGATATCCTTTAGCCTTAATCCAAAGATAGCTCCCATCCGCCTTAAGCCTTGTCGAGTTCCGTTCGCTCTAAAACTGAAAATCAATGAGCAGCTTGATAAGTTGATTGCCCAGGGAGTCTTAAAGCCAACTGACCACTCCCCATGAGAAACGCCGATTGTGACACCAATTAAGCTGGATGGCTCAATTAGAAATTGTGGGGACTACCGAGCCATCCTAAACCACGCCCTGCAACAGAACCCATATCCGGTGCCAGTGGTACAACACCTCCTCCATTCCCTGGGGGGCAGAAAAGTCTTCGCTAAACTAGACTTAGCTCAGGCTTATCAGCAACTGCCGGTTGATGAAAAAACGGCATAGGCACAGACTATCGTAACACACCGAGGTGCCTTTAAGTGCACGCGGCTCCAATTTGGATTCAGTGTAGCCCCAGGGATCTTTCAGAGCCTAATGGAGAGACTATTGCAGGGGATCAAGGGCGTTGTCCCCTATTTTGATGATGTGCTCATTGCTGCCCCCACTCCAAAAATCTTATGGGAGCGTTTAAGACTGGTATTACGAAAATTCCAGGAAGCAGGCCTGAAAGTCAAAAAAAATAAGTGCAAACTGTGTACTGATCGTGTTGAATTCTTAGGGTACTTAATTGACAGTCAGGGTATTCACCCTACCGATAGCAAATTGAGAGCAATAAAAAATGCTCCCAGACCGCAGAACAAGACCGACCTCCAGGCATTCTTAGGCCTCATCAATTTCTATAATGTATTCTTGCTGCACAAGGTGACTGTTGCTGAACCTTTACATCGTCTATTAGATAAAAAATCGATTTGGGTATGGGGTCACAAAGAAGAGCAGGTGTTCCGTAATGTGAAAAAACTATTGACTTCGGACGCTGTACTAATGCAGTACAATGAGACTTTGCCAATAAACATTACATGTGATGCATCGCCCTTTGGAGTGGGCGCCATTTTGAGCCATGTGTTACCTAACGGTAACGAAGCCCCTGTTGCTTATTTCTCAAAGACGCTCTCAAAAACTGAGCGAAATTGCAGCCGGATTGATAAAGAAGCCCTGGCTATTGTATCAGCTGTTAAAAGATTTCATGAGTACTTGTATGGCCGGGTTTTTACCATTGTAACTGACCACAAACCATTGCTGGGGATCATCGCTGGGGACAAGCCAACTCCCTACATACTTTCTCCTAGATTGACCCGCCAGTCAGAATTCTTGGCTGCCTACAATTATCGGCTATAATATCGTCCTGGTAAAGTCATTCCCCATGCTGACGCGCTGAGCTGTACACCGCTCTCTGAAACTATCAATGATCCTGCACCAACGATGACAGTGTTGCAGATTGAGACACTCCACACGCCGCCATTCACTGCCCGTGACATCGCGAGAGAAACAAAACGCGACCCCATCTTGGCGCGAGTCCTCACGTGGGTGGAACGTGGATGGCCATTGGACCAAGTACCAGACGACTTTGCACCATTCAAAAGAACAGAGTTGTTCTCGCAGAAGGGCTGTGTCATCTGGGGCGATAGAGTCGTTATCCCAGAACAACTCCAACAGACACTGCTAAGGACTTTGCATGATGGCCACCCTGGCATTGTGTGCATGAAGGGCCTCGCACGAAGCTACGCATGGTGGCCAGGCATCGACAGACAAATTGAATCGTGGGCTAAAACTTGCAAGAGATGCCAAGAAGTAAGCAACGCTCCACCAAAAGCAATCCCAACCGAATGGGAGACGCCGGGGGGACCCTGGTCCCGCATCCATCTGGACTTTGCTGGGCTGACCAAAGGCCACACGTTTTTGCTAACCATCGACCCCTACTCGAATTGGCTCGAGATTCACCGAATGAGCAACACGACCACTGACGCGGTCATCAAAAGACTGGAAAGACTTTTTGCAACCCACGGATTACCAGACGTTCTGGTATCCGACAATGGGCCTCAATTTACCGCGCTGTCTTTTGAGCAGTACCTGGCTGACCAGGGTATTCGACATGCGCTCACTTTGCCTGCCCACCCTGCTCCCAACGGTAGGGCTGAGCGCATGGTACAATTCGTCAAAAAGACTCTCCAAAAGATAGACTACGACAACATTGACGAGAAAATCAACCGGATCCTTTTCCTGTAGCACATCACACCTCACAGCATCACCAACAAAACTCCCGCCGAGCTGCTAATGGGACGAAAGCTCCGTTCCCACCTCAATCGGTTACACCCAGTCTATGAACCGGAAAAGCCACTCGGATCCAGCGGCCGATGCCGTACCTTCCAGGTAGGCGATTTAGTATTCACTAAAAGCATATCGGGCGATCCGCTGTGGGTAGAGGCGACTGTAATCTGTGTAACCGGCCCAAGATCATACCTCGTTCAGTGCCCTGACGACAGACTTTGGAAGCGCCACATAGATCAACTATGATCGCGGCTACCATCTCGCATTTCCGAACTCCCTTATGACCAAACTGAGGGGGGGGATACAGAGGAAAGCGAATTACAATTAGAGGGAAACCTTTTCGAAGAGACTGATAATGGAACTGAAATGCAGGAACAGGAACCAGGGATTGGAGTGAGTTCACCTCAGGGAGTGGCCAGTGATATTGGTGATGACGGGAACGCGAACTCAGAACCAGAGGCACCCCTATCTCAGCAGAAGTGCAGCCAACCGCCAGGCACTTTGTGAAAATCGAAAAGACTAATAAAACAGCCGTCCTACCTGAAGGACTATGTAACCGTGCCCCGTGTGCAGAAGCTGGGGGAAAGGGGTGTTGTGAATGAATGATACCAATAAAGTTATTTTGAGCTTGAAGTCAAGTGCAGGGTTCTGGCCCTGCACTTCTGATTGGCTGTTAATGGCAGGATCGGATTGGTCCATTCAGGAGCATCTGATTGGCCATTAACAGGCCATTCCCATTGGTTAACGGAGCTAGCGCTCCAGGTTCGCTATTGGTTGAATAGTTAATAAGTTGCCTATATAAGGAAGGCTATAGCAGCCCTCCAGTTAAGCTGTCACAATATGTAAATAAAGAGTTTGAAGTTCACTGTTCTACCGGCTCGTCTCCATCATTCGCACCCATGCTCCAGACTTAACAGATTCCTTGTAGATGAAGTTTCAATTCCTTCAGAGCTATATGTATAAAAGATGGCTGGTAGGTTTGCTTCTCTGGATTGTAACTTAGGAAAGTAATGTGGAAGTTGGTATCAACTAGTCTAGTTGAACATTTTACCTAATAATAGGCCCAACCCTTAAGCATATTTTAAGGCAGGAGTCTCCAACCTTGGTCACTTTAAGACTTGTGGACTTTAACTCTCAGAATTCCTCAACCTTTGCCAGTGGCTTTAAAGAGCTTTTTATTCTTGAAGCAGTCCTAGCCAAACAGGAATTATAGGGGGTGAATTCGTAGAGCTAACACTTATAGTTAAAGGATTGAGTTGTAGTCTTATTCCTGAAGCTAACTGATCAGACACTTAGTCATTTTTACAAAGGGGAGAGTCTGGTTTATAAGGCAAATTTAAATCTGTTTTCTAAGATTGCAGTATAAATGCCCCCACATATTTTATCAATGTCTATGGTTAATGTATATTTCATGACATTAATATACTTAAGTCTTATCTGTAAAAATGTACTAAGAAGTGACACATTTTCAAGTTATTTGAGCCAGACAGATGGAAAGAACTAGCTATGCTTGGCTGATTTTGAAAAGTTAAGCAAAATCATATGCGGTTTGTACTTAAGATGAGAGAAGACCAGAAAATCTCAAAGTTGCAGGCAAAATAAAAAAGAATAGAATAGAATACTTTCTTGGCAAAGTGTGATTGGACACATAAGGAATTTGCCTTGGTATAAATACAGTAATATATAAAAGAAAACATTAATTCATCAAGAGTCGAGAATCATAAGGTATGACACTTAATGATAGTCATAGGTATAATAAACAATCAAATCATACTAGGAAACAGTCAGTATAAATCGTAAGTATACAAGTGACAAAATTACAGTCATACAGTCACAAGTGGGAGGGGATGGGTGATAAGGAGTGATGACAAGATTAACAGTAATAGTAGTGCAGACTTTGTAATAGTTGAAAAGTGTTGAGGGAATTATTTGTTTAGGAGAGTGATAGCTTTCAGGGAAAAATTGTTCTTGTGTCTAGTTGTTCTGGTGTGCAGTGCTCTATAGCGTCATTTTGAGGGAAGGAGTTGAAACAGTTTATGTCCAGGATGTGAGGGGTCTGTAAATATTTTCACAACCCTCTTTTGGACTTGTGCAGTATACAGGTCCTCGATTGAATGCAGGTTGGTAGTAACTGTTTTTTCTGAGTCCTAATTATTCTCTGAAGTCTGTGTCTGTCCTGTTGGGTTGCAGAACCAAACCAGACAGTTATAGAGGTGCAGATGATAGACTCAATGATTCCTCTATAGAACTGTATCAACAGCTCCTTGGGCAGTTTGAGCTTTCTGAATTGGCGCAGAAAGAACATTCTTTGTTGTTCTTTTTTGATGATGTTTTTGATGTTAGATGTACAAAACCATCTTGGAAGAAAGCAACGTGAGACTATTTAGTATTGCCAAGAAAAGTACATGACAAGTCTACAAAGTCAGTAGGAATCCAACTTGACTTGAATGGGACTTTACTTTTAAAGCCATTTACTTATCAATGTCCAAAGGTTTTATGTAGGCAAAGTTTCAGTCAGACCATGCTTTATCAAATCTCAGGACCAGAATGTTGCAGTATTTCTATTAAAACCCATAGAAATGATAGGTAAAGATAAACAGTCTTTGGAGAAATGAGATTATTAAAGTCAAACTAAAATTATGCAGAAAAAAGAAATTCTTAGCTTAGGCTTTAACTGGCAATATTATTCATTTCTGCTGTATTAAAACAGTCTGGTCGATAAAAAGTTGTACATGGATTTTTTTTAAAAAAATAGATGAGTTAAAATCTGCAGAATGAAATGTCAACTTTTGCAGTGATGGAGGCTTCCCATCTTCAGACTGTATTCTTTTCAAATAAAAAAAAAAATCAAAATGTTTCCTCATCCAGCTAAATACTGATTCCCAATTTCACCAAATATCATGTGCATGCTTCTATAGATGAATGTGAATAGTAACACAGCTTTCAGATGCTGATTGAAATGTTGGTTTTGATGACTCTCTCTCTCTCCCATCATGAGTATTCACAATTCCATCTTGCTTTGCTTTGATTGTCACTCAGTGTTTCAAATTGTCTTCCTCTGCTTCCTTGTTTGAATCCACAATTGAGTAGTGATTTCAAGCAAATTTCATTTTCCGCACTCCACAATCATGTGGAGTGTATGTGCATATGCTTGTGCCTTCCATGTGTATGTGTATATGCTGGTGGCTGCATTTCATCCATACACTTGCCTAAGAATAGCAATATACTGTAAAGCAGAGCAAATCAAAATGCCCGGAATCATAGGATAGCTAGCTAGTAGTTTGAATAGAATAGAATAGAATAGAATAGAATAGAATAGAATAGAATAGAATAGAATAGAATAGAATAACAGAGTTAGAAGGAACCTTGGAGGTCTTCTAATCCAACCCTCTGCCTAGGCAGGAAACCCTACACCACTTCAGACAAATGGTTATCCAACATCTTTTTAAAAACTTCCAGTGTTGGAGCATTCACAACTTCTGGAGGCAAGTTGTTCCACTGATTAATTGTTCTAACTATCAAGAAATTTCTCCTTAGTTCTAAGTTGCTTCTCTCCTTGATTAGTTTCCACCCATTGCTTCTTGTCCTGTCCTCAGGTGCTTTGGAGAAGAGCTTGACTCCCTTTTCTTTGTGGCAGTCCTTGAGATATTGGAACACTGCTATCATGTCTCCCCTAGTCCTTCTTTTCATTAGACTAGACATATCCATTTCCTCATATATCTTCATATATTTTAGCCTCCAGTCCACTAATCATCTATGTTACTCTAGAGTCTCAACATCTTTTTTACATCGTGGCAACCAAAACTGAATACAGTATTGCAAGTGTGGGCTTACCAAGGTATTATAAAGTGGTATTAACACATCACATGATCTTGATTATATCTCTCTGTTTATGCAGCCTAGAATCATGTTGGCTTTTTTGGCAGCTGCTGCACACACTGCTGGCTCATATTTAAATGGTTGTCCACTAGGACTCCAAGATCCCTCTCACAGTTACTACTATTGAGCAAGATACCACATGTACAGTACCTGTGCATTTGATTTTTCTTGCCTAAATGTAGAATCTTACTATTTTTCACCATTGAATTTCATTTTGTTAGATAGCACCCAATGTTTAAGTCTGTCAAGATCTTCCTGTATCTTAAGCTATCTTTTGGAGTGTTGGCTATTCCTGCCAGCTATGAATCCATCTGATGGTGATGCTGTCTAACCCACATTTTTCTACTTTATCTAGTAGTAGGTTATGGGCTACTTTATCAAATGTCTTATGAAGTCCAAGTCAATTTTATCAACAGCATTCCTCTGGTCAACTAATTTTGTCACTTTGTCAAAGAATGCAATAAGATTAGTCTGGCATGATCTGTTTTTAACAGACCCATGTTGGCTTTTGGTTATTACTTTGTTTGCTCCTAGGTGTTTTGCTGATTTGTTGCTTGATTATCTTTTCCAGAATCTTCCCTGATTCTGAGCTTTTTAAAAATTCTCTTTGATAATCTGCCACAAACTATATTACAATTTGGAATTCTTGCTACATTGGAAGATGGGAAAGAGATGGGAAAGTATATATTTTGGTTGTGATAGATATAGCAGTGCTAAATGACAGCAACATGAAGAAGAATGAATATGTGAAATTAGAAAAGTACCAGGGCTTGAAGGAGGAACTAGAGAAAATGTGGAAAGTAAAGATCAAAATGCTCACAGTAGTAGTAGGAACACTTGGGGCTGTGACTCTGAAACTTGGAGAATTGTTTCAACTGATCCCAGGAACAACATCAAAGTTCTCTATCAGAAAAGTGAAATGCTTGGAATAACTAAGATACTGCACAGAACCTCAAGAGTTCTTAAGGGTTCAACTCCAGACAGATGGATGTCAAAAGACAGATGGATGAAAACATTTACCATGAATCTCATGGAAGGTAATGATCATACAGTGTGATGGGCATCATATTTTAACTATCACATGAATATGTATACACATCAGTGATGTCAGTTAGGATTTTTATAAACTATGAATGAAAGGCTGGGTCAACAAACAAACAAACAAAAAAGATGAGACTGTAAAAATATGCAGTATTTTTATAGCAAGAACAATGGCTCAAACAGAATAAGATTTGCATTTAAAAGGAGGAAGGTGCAAAAAAAAAAAAAGAGAGGAGTGCTAAGCACACCATCTTCAGGTTTTGAATTAAAGACACAACACAAACCAAATAAATACATTACAAATGTGTTCTTTGCAGCTAGTGATGAAGTTAGAACTTAGGAAGTTGAATAAAAACTTTTAATAATAAACTTGAGAATTTAGAGGAAATAAACAGCAAGAAACTAACTAAGATTTTGATCTTAGAAAATTATAAGCAGATAAGGAGGTTGAAATAAAATTGGGATATTGAAACTTTTACAGTAAGACTTTGGAATTAATTATAAATTTATAGAAAAGGAGTTCTAATTTGGTTTTTACAAGATAAAACAAAGATAAGCAATTTCATGATTTCAAAAACTGGACACCAAAAAGATTTACAAGCCTGAAAAATATTGCAAAATGTTATAATGATGAAAATAGTAAAAAAGACTTTTGAAAAATGGAGTCAGAAATATGTAGCCACAATATCAACAATGTGTGATAGAATATAGTAGGGTGAATTTCCAGGAAGAAGAAATTCATTCCAGAGGAGTAAGAGGCAAGTAGGTTCAGTTATTTTGTGTGAGAGAAAGAGGGTGAAGCCAGCCCCTCCCCAATAGTTCCCAGAGTGTATGTTTGATTGGATAGCAATAGCACTTAGACCAGAGGTCTTCAAACTTGACAGCTTTAAGCAGTGGTGGGATTCAAAAAGTTTTGCTACTGGTTCTGTGGGCATGGCTTGATAGGTGTGGCGTGGCATGGCTTGGTGGGTGTGACAGGGGAAGGATACTGTAAAATCTCCATTCTCTTTCCACTCCTGGGGGAAGGTTACTGCAAAATCCCATTCCCTTTCCACCCCACTAACCTGCTTTCCAGCTTTGTTCTCCTATGCAGGGCAACAAAACAAGGCTCAACCGATCAGCTGGGACTTGGGAGGCAGAGAATAGATGGGAGTGGGGCCAGTTAGAGGTGGTATTTGCCGGTTCTCTGAACTACTCAAAATTTCTGCTACCGGTTCTCCAGAACTGGTTAGAACCTGCTGAATACCACTTCTAGCTTTAAGACTTTTGGACTTCAACTCCCAAAATTCCTCCTCCAATCATGTTAGCTCAGGAATTTTGGGAATTGAAGTCCACAAGTCTTAAAGATGTCGAGTTTGCAGACCCTTGACTTAGACTTATATATCACTTCATAATGCTTTACAGTCTTCTCTAAGCAGTTTACCGAGTCAGCATAATAGAAAGCTTCAGTTTGGCAGGAATCTATCTATAGCTGTGGAACAATAAAGAACTCCACTTGAAAGAATCACTACATGTCTTTCTTGGTTCTTGAGCCTAACCCAATGTCAGTAATGATGTCCTCTTCTATATCCAAAAGATGGTTTTGAAGAAATGAGTTGTAGAACAAATGTCATTTAACAAGACAGAGATTTATTACTAACAAGCTAAGAGAATGACTTATAAAAGAAAATGGCACTGGTTTTACAAAATAAATTGGCTAAGATGTAAAACTTTATGCAATGGAACAATAAAAAAGTGAGAAATAAATTCTGTGACATATATGAATGAATTAAAAATTAAGACTGTTAGAAGTGAAAAAGAAAGAATATAAAATTGGTTTATTTGATCAAGGTTGAGCAAATAAGATTTGTTGTTAGTTCTGGCAACCCTTAATGGAGCTTTTGCTGACAGTAGATTCAGCAGAAAAGATGACTGTTTTTTGGTTTTGTTTTTCATAGATAAGAGATGGAATATGGATGAAAAGATAAATGTTGGTAATCTTAGAGTGGATGAAAAGTCACTAACTTCAGGATGAAAGTTGGAAGTTACTTTATATATTTATTTTTCTTTCTTTATATTCTTATTTTTACTGTACTTTTTATTCCTTCTTTCTATTTTCTTTTTTTTAACTTTAGTTTGTATTAAATTTTTACTATCGTAAACAAAAATTGTTAATAAAATTTTGTGCCAAAAAAAAAACAAAACAAAAAGGTGAAGCTAGTAAAATCAACTGTAAAAAATGGCTCTATCATAGTTCCTCTACAGTTCCTTTTTCACAAAGAGAAGATGTGAACGCCTGGCCATATTTCTTCAGCAGAACAAAACAACACAGTTTTTGTATTTGGCAACCTAGAATTCAGCTGTATGACAAACTTATTAGTTATGCGTTTCCATAGAACATAGTTCTGCAATTGGATGTCTCCCTGAAAATAAAAGCCCCAAATTCATGCTGCACACAGGAGACACAATGTACCATTAAAATTCATGAACTTTAACTTCCACATAATAGTGAATTTAAATGCAGTGTCAAATTTTCTTTCAAAACTAGTATCAACCTTTTTGTTATTCTCAGATAGTTCTCAGTTTCTAAATATGCACTTAACTAACTCTTCCTCTCTTTCTCTCTCTCTGCTCCTCCTATCTTAATTAGCTTCACTTTAAAGGAGCGATTGTTTTATTTACTGAAGTATTGCCCATGTCTTTATGAATTGGAAGACTTATTAAAAAAACAAAAACAGTCACTGTACATTGGAGCACTTGAAACAAAATGGAATGGAATAATTGATTTCGTTTCAGGCTCGTGAAAAATACAGAGATATATATAAGCTTAGACAAAATACTGAGGTTGGAGTATTTTGTATTTGGAACATCTTGCATACTTCTAATAGATGCTCATTAAAAAGATACGCCTTATATCTTGGCAGTTGCTGCAAATAGCCTACAAACAAATGAGTCAAAAGTCTTCATAAAGAAATAATGAACTCAAGATAACCAACTGTATCTCCTGCAATTCGTTCCCTTCCGGGATGCATGTGATTGCTCAATTTAGGAATCTCACAATTCCCTCAAGCAATCTTTAGACAAAACAATTCAGGCAACTGATATGCTTCATTTATTTCCCCCCCTCCCATTTCTCAAAGATGGGAGAGGCCTAACCTGGATGAGGTAACCAAGGCTATTGAAAATAAAGATTTCTTTTCCCTATTTCTTCAAGGAATTAATTCTTTAGAAACAATACATGCCATTCAGCAAGTTCTAAGAAATCAACAAAACAGAGATGTTTTAGATATTAAACAGAGAAAAAATATACTACCACTGAAACAGAATTGAAGTAGCCACTTGGAAAACTTTGATAGGGATAGTATGAGGGAAATGATTAAGAACTTCGAAATATATGAATAAATAAATTTAAAAAAATAGTAGAGGCAACTTTAAAGTGTTACTTTCTCATAATTAATATGGAGGTCACCAACAATTGCCAGCTATTTTTTTATTTAAAATATGTATATATAATACTATTTAATCCTGGGTAGCTCATAAATATCAAGAAAACATAAAAAACAAACAAACTCTTGGTGCCCCCAAAATAATACTTCCCCAAATGTCAGATATGCTGGGCTTCAGTCAATGTGTGCAGGAAGAGCCAAGTATTGTCCAATAAATGTGTCAGAATGGCCAAAGATCAAGAATTAGTAATCCAAAAATTCTTGTGGGCTTCAAGGAATCTATATTTACTAAAGACATAACAATGCAGTTTTCTATTTGGAAGCATACTTTGTGATAGCCAAATCTCCCATTATGGTCAATTTTTGTTCCTTATCTTCATCCCACTTCCATTGGCAGGAAAGCTAAACAATTGTGAGCATAAGAAGAAATCCACACTGAATTCCTGTAATATTTGTGCCCCATATTTTTTTCCTACTCATATGTAGAACTGTACATTTTATTTTATTTCAGCTGACTATCCAAGCCTCTCTGGATCTTTTTGAATCTCCTCTCTTTCATCTAAAGTATGAGCCATTGTCATCTGCAATTTGTATAAATTTCAGTCATCAAGTCACTGATAATGTTAAACACCACAGACCCCAGGACAGCCCTGTGGATTTCTGCTTGAAAGTTCTCTCTAAGCTGTAGGGGAGTTGTTAATAAGTACTCTATGGGTACAGTCAAAGAAACCAAGGTGTTGAATTACATTATTTTTCAAACTAGGTTATAGGATTACCTACAATATCTATTGCTTTTCACCAGAACAGAATAAGATATATTAGAAAATGAGTACATCTTTTGGTACTCTGGATATTCTGAGGTCTATGTTGAAGATAAACAGGGTCTTAAGATAAGATTTATTTTGGACTAAAGAAGAGGGTTAATTAAAATTCATACAAAATGCTAATTAAATATTTTCAGATATATACCTGTATATTTCAAAAAATAATCTAATAGGATTGGAATTGCACCATATCTACAAACAAGATGCAAAGCACTTGACTTCAGATTAATGCAGGTCATATAACATTTATCACTATTTAATACCATAAGGAGAACCACAAAGCTTATTCCACAGACAATTTTCTTGCTGTCTAGAGAACACAACTCTAATATTAAGGGTAAAATTGTTAACTCCTATAATATTTCCAGAATAGATAGAACAGAATTTATATTGATTGCCTCAGAGTTTGATTCCACTTATTGATATCTCTACTCTGTTGATCTGTTGTTGCTACTTAGCAGCTGTTTATAGAATCCTTGAATTATACTGTTGATTCTTCTGTTCATGTTCTTCTGTTCAATGCAGAAGTCCAACTTAAAGCATCCCAGATGGGTGATTCAAACCTTTGCATGAATACATCCCATGAAAAGAAGACATCAGCTCTCTGAGTAATTTTAGAATGAGTGATTATAGTAAGCAAAAACAGATTCTAAACAAAAGATTCTGTTATCATCTACAATGATCTGGAGAACATAAAAGAAGTATGACAGTGATTTTCTATATGTTTATGAATAGCAGTTAAATCATACTTGAATGATTTTATCGCGGAGCTGTCTGTGATAACAAGTAGAATTCTATCTTGTTCTAAGTTTGTCTGGAAGTAAATTACTCTAGGAGATATCTTGTTCAACAAAGCACATGCCCATCATCTATCACCAATGTCTCCAACATTTTTCATTAGATGAACTGGCAACTCTCAACTAAAAAGAACAAATGGACATAAATCGTAAATGGCAATATAAAAAAACCACATGTAATTCTCCAAGACACTTGGCCATAAATACTTGACAACAAACCACTATGATGGCCAACCTTGGAATAGTTGAACTAGTGTATAATAATACAAGCATCTCCATCCAATGTATATACTGGACGGACAGAAAACTGAGGAGATGGGGATTTGAGAGATATGGGTGGGAAAATTTATCTCAGTTTGCCCTATCTGTGTAAATGTTGTTTTAGTGTGATAAACGGTTTTCAAGATGGCTGTGCCCATGGATGCTGCGGCTAACCACTCCTTCTTTCAGTGTATGGTGTGTATGATTCTGTGTGTGTTTTGAATCCTTTCCTTGATTGAATCCTGTGGGGCAAGGAGCATCTATCATCAGCAAGCCTTGTTACAAATTGGACTGAAATGTGAAAAGGCTATTACGGATGATTTTATACATTCTTATAACATACTGAAGGAGGCAGCTAGGCCCCTGGGGGAGCCACAGATCACTATCCCTGTAGGAAGGAGGAAGAGGTGGAGAAAGAAGAACAGGAAGAGGAAGAGAGGATGCCCTGCTGGGGTTTTCTTTAGGCTGAGTAAGTTTTCACACAAGCCTTCAATTCCAAGTATATTTCTTACCAGTGCAAGATCTCTGACTAACAAAATGGATGAACAAATTCATCAAGAACTGCTGTGTTTTGCTAATCACAGAAACTTGGCTTCATTCACTCATTCCAGATGCAGCTGTTGAGCTGGAAGGCTACATAGCTCACTGGCAGGATAGGAGTAGAGATTCTGGCAAGATCAAAGGGGGAGGTTTAAGCCTTTATGTGAACAAAAGCTGGTGTTTCAATACAAAGACTGTAGACAGCCATTGCTCCATGGATTTGGAGTATATGACACTTAAATGCAGAACCATATATCTTCCATGGGAATTCAGTGTGGTTTTGATTACTGCAGTCTATATCCCACCTGATGCCAACACTACCATAACTTTGAGATTCTTGTATAACATTGTTAGTAATCAGCAGAATAAGTATCCTGATGCTGTACATATCATAGTGGGGGACTTTAATCAAGCTGATTTAAAAGAAGTGATCCCTAAATTCTATCAGCATGTTAAGTGTGCTATTAGAGGAGCAAACATATTGGACAAAGTATATACCAACATCAAACATAGCTATAAGGTTATAAAATTTCCACATTTGGGACAATTAGACCATATGTCATTGCTTTTAGCACCAGCTTACATCCCTCTTAGGAGACGGGCTCTGCCTATAATAAAGACAATGAAATCTTGGCCAGAAGATGCTTCCCAACAACTTCAGGATTGTTTTGAGAACACAAATTGGGACATCTTTTACCACCCTGATTTAGAGGTGCATACTGCAACTGTTCTATGCTATATTAAACACTGCACAGATACTATAACTGTGGATAAATGTATTAGGATCTATCCCAGTCAGAGACCCTGGATGACCAAGGAAGTCCAGCACCTGTTGCATGACAGGACCAATGCCTTTAGGTCCGGTGATGGGGCAAAATACAGTGTTGCCAAAGCTAATCTGAAGAAAGGTATTCAGAAGGCCAAGACTGATTATAAGAGGCACAATGAGGATAATTTTTATAGCAATAACATGAGGCAGGTGTGGGGAGGGATTCAACAAATTACAAACCATCAACTGACCAATGTCATCCCTGCTGAGGGGGATGCTTCATTGGCAGAGGAACTGAGTCATTTCTTTGCTCGCTTTGAAGTGGAGACATCAGGGACAGATAAAACATAACAACCAGCCAATTGTAGCCCCCACCTCATTGTGGACGAAGAGGAGGTGAGGAGCATTCTGAGGGCTGTGGACCCTAGAAAGGCTGCCAGTCCTGATAGTATCTCTGGCTGAGTGCTTAAAGACTGTGCTGATCAGTTGGCTGGAGTCTTTACCAGGATCTTCAATTGGTCTTTATCCCAGTCCACTATTGCATCTTGTTTGAAGGCTTCCACCATTGTTCCGCTGCCAAAGAAGTTCCCTATCAATAACCTCAATGATTACAGACCAGTGGCACTCGCTCCTATCATCATGAAGTGCTTTGAGAAATTGGTCTGCCGACACATCATTTCTGGTCTTCTGCATACATTTGATAAACACCAGTTTGCATACACAAAAAATAGATCTACAGAGCATGCTATAGCCATCTACCTTCACACTGCTCTGACTCATCTAGAATAGTAGGAGGCTATGTGAAGATGCTTTTTGTGGATTTTAGTTCTGCGTTTGACACAATTCTTCCACATAAGACTAGTGTCTAAACTTCTGGACCTTGGGCTTTCTAATTCAATCTGCCTTTGGATAGTTAGCCCCCCTCGGGGGCTGGCTAGGTCCTTGTTTGCTTCTACAGACCCGCCTGATGTGGCCTCTTTTCCCACACACATGGCAGAGCGCGTTGAGGAATTTGCAGTCTGATCGGGGGTGGTTTGTCCCACACCCAGCGCATTGGTACTGTGATCTCTGGCGTTGGTCTCATTCAGACCGGAGCAAGTTGACCTCTTCTTCATCGCTTTCCGATGACGATTCGAGGTCCTCGTGGTGGGCTGTCGTTGCCTGTTCTTCTAAGTGAGGTGAAACTTCGCTGGCGAGTTGGCGAAGTGGGGCATGGGTGCGGTGCATTCAGGCAGCTGACTTCCTGGTTGCTTCTGCTGCAGTAGCGTCAGCGATGGCATCTGTAAGGCTAATGTCACCTTTCGCCATCAGCTTACTCTGCACGCCGGGTGCATCTAATCCCAGAACTATTCGGTCTCTCAGGGCTTCTTCGAGGTCGGCAAACCCGCATAGGCCTTCCAGATTCCGGAGATCAGCTATGAAATCTGTTGTGTATGCATAAAGATTAATAAAGTGTGAGCTTGGAGTAAGTGCAGGGTTCTGGCCCTGCACATCTGATTGGCTGTTAAACGGCCGGACCGGATTGGCCCGTTCCGGGGAATCCGATTGGCCCTTAACAGAGAGTTCCTTTTGGTTCTAAGAGCTAGCGTTCCTAGCTCATTATTGGTTAAAAGTTACAGGGTTTGCCTATATAAGACGTGTTCAACTGCTGTTAAGGTGAGAAGTCACGATGTAAATAAAGAGCTGAAATTCACCGTTCAGAGGCTTATCTCCATTCTTTCTCGCCCATGCTCAAAACTTAACACTGGCGACGAGGATGGGATTTGGAGAAATCTGAACCAACGAAACTTCGAAGAACACTGAGCACGTGACAGACGACGCCAACAACGGAACCATGTCCAGCGGCATCGTACCACCCGCTCCGTTCGATCCAGCACAGGAGGACTGGGAGTCCTACATGGATCGCTTCCAAATGTTCTTAGAAACCAGCAACTTAAAGGATGCCACACCAGAAAGGAAATGGGCGGTGTTCCTAACGCATTGCGGTCCAACCGTGTTTAAGATGGTTAAAGCACTAGCCAAACCTCAAGAAGTGAAAGACATGGATTGGGACGATCTCAAACCTCTCCTACGAGATCACTACGCACCGACCGTGCCTACACTCGTGAGACGCCACGAGTTTTACCAAAGGAGCCAGATGAAAGGAGAAAGCATGGCCGACTTCATAGCAGACCTCCAAAACCTGGGAGGCCTCTGCGGATTTGCCGATTTGGAAGAAGCACGAAGAGATCGCATAGTTCTGGGACTAGATGCACCAGGCGTCCAAAGCAAGCTGATGGCGAAAGGCGACATCAGTCTTGCTGACGCCATCACCAATGCTACTGTGGAGGAAGCAACCAGGAAGTCGGCTGCACAACTACGCCGAAACCGTGCTCCGGTACCTACACCGACGAGCGACATTTTATCCAAGTCGGAAGGACAGCTCATAACGACGCACCACAAGGACCTCTTTTCATTGTCAGACAGCGACAAAGAAGGGGTCCATCGATTGTGGTCCGACCGGGACCTTCACCCAAAGCCCTTACGCCCTTGTGCTGGCTGTGGAGTCAACCATGCCAGGTCCGAATGCAAATTCCGCGATGCACTCTGCCATGAGTGCGGGAAACGAGGCCACATCGGATGGGTCTGCGCAGTTTGCCAGGATCCAGCCAGGCCTCAAAAGGGGCTAACTATCGCCAATCGACAGGAAACCGTCCTGTATGGCGAGAGCCAGTAAACCACTCCTACAGAAATCGAGCTTTGCAGAGAGAAGAGGCTCACCATACTATCACTATCGGTCACGCCTCAGCCTTGGACACTAAGAAAATCCGAGTTACGGTAGCCATCGAGAACCAGCCTTGCCACATGGAGGTCAACTCGGGATCGTCCCTCTCGATGGTGTCCTGGAAAAGACTCAAGCAACTCATCCTCACAATTCAACGCCAAGATCTCCGCTTCCAACACCTCATCCTCAAGGACTACCAAGGGAATCGAATCCCCATCGTCGGGTCCTGCCGAGTCTGAGTCTCCTTCAAGAAGCACACAGCGTACTTACCTTTAACGGTCATCGATAGAGATAGGCCTAGCCTACAAGGCCTCCAATGGTTCGCGTCACTCGGCATTGAAGTGGCCGCGTAAACCAAGTCAGTGGCTGTGACTGGGAGGAAGACCTTGTCTATGAGTTCAGGGACATCTTTGCGGACAGCTTAGGCGAGTACAAGGGGACCCCGATTTCATTCAGCCTAGATTCAAAGGTAGTGCCCATTCGCCTAAAGCCCTGTCAAGTTCCGTTTGCCTTAAAATCGAAAATCGACGAACAACTCGACAAACTGATAGCTCAGGGGGTGTTAGAGCCCATCGATCACTCCCCTTGGGAAACCCCTATTGTAACACCCATTAAGCCTGATGGGTCAATCCGAATTTGTGGGGACTACCGGGCCACTTTGAACCACGCCCTGCAGCAGAATGCGTATCCAGTTCCGGTGGTGCAGCATCTCTTCCATTCCCTGGGGGGAGGAAAAGTTTTTGCTAAATTAAATTTAGCTCAGGCATATCAGCAATTACCAGTAGATGAAAAAACAGCACAGGCCCAAACTATTGTGATGCACCGAGGTGCCTTTAAATTTAGCCAGCTGCAATTTGGAGTTAGCGTAGCCCCGGGGATTTTTCAGAGCCTTATGGAAAGGTTATTGCAAGGAATTAAGGGCGTGGTCCCTTATTTTGATGATGTATTAATTGCAGCCCCTACAAAAAAAATCTTACAGGACCAGTTAAAATTAGTCCTAAAAAAATTCCAAGAGGCCGGTCTTAAGGTTAAAAAAAACAAATGTAAATTATGTACTGACAATGTTGAGTTTTTAGGGTACCTGATTGATAGCCAGGGCATTCACCCTAGCGAAAGTAAATTAAAAGCGATCAAAAATGCTCCTAGGCCATGAAACAAGGCCGATCTCCAGGCGTTCCTAGGCCTCATCAATTTTTATAATGTATTTTTGCCGCACAAAGCAACTGTCGCTGAACCGTTACATCGGTTGTTAGATAAAAAAGCAAATTGGCTATGGGGTTACCGTGAAGAACAGGCGTTCCGTAACATTAAAAAACTGCTCACTTCTGACTCTGTACTAATGCAGTATAATGAGACTTTGCCGTTAGTTGTAACCTGTGATGCATCGCCTTTCGGGGTGGGCACCATTTTGAGCCATGTACTGCCTAATGGGAACGAAGCCCCTGTTCCATATTTTTCAAAGACTCTTTCAAAAACTGAGCGGAACTATGGACAAATCGATAAAGAAGCCCTCACAATTGTCTCAGCTGTGAAAAGATTCCACGAATACGTGCATGGCCGGGTTTTTACTATTGTGACTGACCACAAAACTTTATTGGGGATAATAGCCGGAGATAAGCCGACTCCCTACATATTATCCCCTAGGATGACCCGATGGTCAGAATTCTTAGCTGCTTATAACTATCAGCTGCAATACTGCCCCGGGAAAGCCATTCCCCATGCCAACGCATTGAGCCGAGCACCGCTTCCAGAGACTCTCGACGATCCTGCACCAACGGTAACCATGTTACAAATCGAGGCACTCAACTCGCCGCCACTAACTGCCCGAGATATCGCAAGAGAAACCAAATGCGACCACACCCTAGCATGAGTCCTAGGCTGGGTAGAACGTGGATGGCCATTGGACCAGCTATCAGATGACTTCACACCATTCAAGACTCGACAAACCGAGCTGTTCTCCCAGAAGGGCTGTGTCATCTGGGGCGATAGAGTCGTTATCCCAGAACAACTCCAGAAAGCGCTGCTGAGAACCTTGCACGATGGCCACCCCAGCATCTTGCGAATGAAAGCCCTTGCGCGCAGCTACGCATGGTGGCCAGGCATTGACAAGCAAATTGAACAGTGGGTTAAAGCTTGTCCCAAATGCCAAGAAGTCAGCAACGCCCCATGCCATGCCTACGGAATGGGAGACACCACGTGGACCCTGGTCCCGAATTCACCTGGATTTCGCGGGGCCAACCAAAGGCCACACCTTCCTGCTTACCGTCGACGCCTACTCGAATTGGCTCGAAATCCATCGCATGACGACTACGACCTCCGAGGCGGTTATCAAAATCTTAAACAGACTCTTTGCAACCCATGGATTACCAGATGTCCTGATAACGGCCCTCAATTTACCGCACTAGCCTTCGAGCAGTACCTCGCTGACTGTGGCATCCGCCATGCGCTCACCTCGCCTGCACACCCTGCGACCAATGGCAAAGCAGAATGCATGGTCCAATTTGTGAAGAAAACCTTGCAAAAGGTAGACTATGACAACATTGACGACAAGGTCAATCAAATCCTCTTCTTGCAACATATCACCCCACATAACGTCACCAACAAAACTCCCGCCGAACTGCTAATGGGACGAAAGCTCCACTCCCACCTCGACCGGTTGCACCCAGCTTATGAACCGGAGAAACCATTAGGATCCAGCGGCCGCTGTCGTATCTTCCAGGTAGGAGATCTGGTTTATGCTAAAAACCTATCGGATGACCCGTTGTGGGTGAAAGCGACAGTAGTATGTGTAACCGGCCCCAGATCCTACCTTGTTCAATGCCTTGACGATAAACTTTGGAAATGGCATATTGATCAGTTATGATCGTGGCTTCCAGCAGCCAATCCGCAACTCATCTATGACCAAACTGAGGGGGGGGAGGTACGGAAGAAGATGAATTCCTAGGAAACCCGTTTGACAGTTTAATAGAAACTCAGGAAGTGGAGCTGGAGGGAGAAACGGTTGCACCTCAGGGAATTGCAGAGAATGTGGGCAACGACGTAGAAGTGAACTCTGAATCAGAAACGGCCCCACTGCCAAACAACGATTTACCTCAGCTTGATTGCAGCCAGCCGATACAATGGAAATCCAAGAGACTAATAAGACAACCATCCTACCTAAGGGACTATGTAACTGCACCTTGCAAATAATAAGCTAGGGGGAAGGGGTGTTGTGTATGCATAAAGATTAATAAAGTGTGAGCTTGGAGTAAGTGCAGGGTTCTGGCCCTGCACATCTGATTGGCTGTTAAGCAGCCGGACCGGATTGGTCCATTCCGGGGAATCCGATTGGCCCTTAACAGAGAGTTCCTATTGGTTCTAAGAGCTAGCGTTCCTAGCTCGTTATTGGTTAAAAGTTACAGGGTTTGCCTATATAAGGCGTGTTCAACTGCTGTTAAGGTGAGAAGTCACGATGTAAATAAAGAGCTGAAGTTCACCGTTCAGAGGCTTGTCTCCATTCTTTCTCGTCCATGCTCAAAACTTAACAAAATCAGCAATACTTTCGCCCTTCCGCTGATTTCTCTGGTAAAATTTATGCCTTCTAACGAGCGTTGGCACGGTCGGTGCATAGTGGGCTCTTAGCAGGGGTTCGAGGATGTCCCAGTCCATGGACTTCACTTCTGCCGGTTTCGCTAGTGCCTTGGCCATCTTGAATACGGTCGGTCCGCAATGACTTAGAAATACCGCCCGTTTCTTTCCGGTAGTGGCATCCTTCAAATTGTTGGTTTCCAGAAACATCTGGAAGCGATCCATATATGAGTCCCAGTCTTCCTGTGCCTGGTCGAATGGAGCGGGTGGAATGACGCTGCCGGACATGGTTCTGTCATTGGTGCGTTTCAGCCACGTGCTCAGTTATCACTCTGTAGTGTTCAGTCAGCTCTGACATCTCCACATCCCATCCTCATCGTCAGTGTTATGTTCTGTGCGTGGTGCAAGAAGTGGAGACGAGTCGATGAACAGTGAACTTCAACTCTTTATTTAACATGGTGCAACAGATCTAAAAATGGCCACAACAGCCCCCTTTATATAGGCAAGCTCTTGGGTATTTAGCCAATGAAAACACAGGAACGTTAGTTCTTTTAACCAATGAGAAAGGCTCGTTAATAGCCAATCAGATTCTCCTGAACGGACCAATCCGATATTGCTATTATCGGCCAATCAGAAGTGCAGGGCCAGAACCCTGCACTTTACTTTAAGGTTTCAACAATCTTTATTCAAGCACTTTTATTAATTCACAACAGTTTTCTGTACAACTATCAAGTCAGCAGTCTTTCCCATGATTGTGATTTCTACTGAACCAGACTGAGAGACCATTTAAAGGCTCAGGAACCCTTTGCAGGTGTTATGGCTTAATTAGCTGATTAGAGTGGGACACTCTTGAGCCTAGAGTAGTGAAACTTTTTACAATATTATAATTTTCTGAGATTGTGGATTTGGGGTTTTCATGAGCTGTAAACCATAATCATTTCAATAATCTATCTCATATATTAGGTTCACCTTTTAAGTTGCATTACTGAATAAATGATTTTTGCACAATATTCTATTTTTTTGAGTTTTACCTGGATACATGTTCTTATCATAAATATTTTAACACATTGTATTTATATTTATCTAATATTAATTAATAACTTTAACTATAATCATTATTCCTATATTCTTATATAGTTTACAAATTTACATTTCACATTCTTAAGATTTCTTACAGTTAAGTTTCTTGTCTTATTTTTTAGTTCTGTTTGCTAACCAATCATACCATTTATTCTAGATTAGGTAAAAATCAGAGTCATCTCTTTCTTTCAATTTCAATGTTACCATATTCATTTCGGCACTTTCGGTTACTTTTGTAATATCAGTTCTTCTTTAGGAATATTGGGAGTTTTCCATACCTGTCCAAAGGCTATTCTGGCAGCTGTTATGATACGTAGCAATAAATATTTTGTTTCTGTTGGTATTCTATCTTTAATAATTCCTAAAAGGAAGGTTTCTAGTCTGAGCTCAATCTGATAACTGGTAATCTCCTGAATCCAGTTTTTAATTTGAATCCAGAATGTCTTAGTCTTGGGGCATAGCCACCATGTATGATAAAATGTATCATCAACCTTCTTACATCTCCAGCATTTGGGGCTTTGTTGGGATAAATTCTTACCAATCTCGTTGGGGGAATAGAATAGAATTCTTTATTGACCAAGTGTGATTGGTCACAAGGAATTTGTCTTGGTGCAAATGCTCTCAGTGTACATAAAAGAAAAGATACATTCGTCAAGAGTCAAGAATCATAAGGTACAATACTTAACAGTCATAGGGTACAATAAGCAATCAAATCATACTAGGAAACAGTCAATATAGATTGTAAGGATACAAGCAACAAAGTTACAGTCATACAGTCACAAGTGGGAGGGGATGGGTGATAAAGAGTGATGAGAAGGTTAATGGTAATAGTAGTTCAGACTTTGTAAATAGTTGGACAGTGTTAAGGGAGAGTGTTTAGCAGAGTGATGGCATTCAAGAAAAAAACTCTCCTTGTGTCTAGTTGTTCTGGTGTGCAGTGCTTTATGGCGTCATTTTGAGGGAAGGAGTTGAAACAGTTTACGTCATTTCTAATGTTTTGGGTGTGTTCAGTTCCAGATTGCTGTGGTTACACCACAAGGCAAGTTGGACAACCTCCCATCTGTTTGCAAAATAATCTGCTTTTCATTTAGCTAATAATTTGTGAAAATGGCATACTGTAGAGGAGTTTTGAATCAGGTCTCAAAATCTGAATGTATATTTGGGAGGAAATTATTTTTCAACTGGAGAGATTGAAACAAACATGTTCAGCTGTTAAGATAGATAGGGAGAACAAGAAGCAACCTGCAGAATAATGTGACACACAATTAATAATATGATTACCCTTGATGGATGATGATTTGATGGGTATTATATCATTTCTGCTCTATCAATGTTTCAGGAAATATTTGAGATTTTAAAGAGCAAGAGCCACAATTGAAGTCTGCAAACAAATCATATTAATGTTTCTAGACATGTGGAGTGAGATAATATTTTTTGGACCCATCCACTGGTTTTTTTCTGTTAGTGGGTGGAGTTATTCTGTTTATTAAAAATTTTAGGAGTCCTTAGAAACTAACGCAGGAGCATTTCTACATTTCACAACTATTTCAGTAAGTAACTGAAGCTCTGAAAAGTTTATTTTTTCTATAATTTGACCTAGAATGATTTTATTACATTACCTAGAAGGGTTTCAATCTATTTTATTTTAAATCCCTGCTATTTAATTATTTCTCAATTCTAGGTGGTGAATTATTTTAAGTGGATTGTATATATGTATGCACAGCAGCATTTGCAGTAGATCTATAGAAGAAGCAAGGATCATCAATAACAATAGCACTTTGACTTATATACTGTTCCATAGTCCTTTACACCCCTCTCTAAGCAGTTCATAGAGTCAGCATATTGCCCCCAACAATCTGGGTCCTCATTTTACTGATTTTGGAAGGATAGAAGGCTGAATGAACCTTGAGCCAGTGAGAATTGAACTGCTGGCACTTGGCAGAATTAGTCTGCAATACTGCATTCTAACCACTGTGCCACCAATTGGGTTGTTTCTTGTTTTGTTCCTTTCACACTACAAAGAATCATTCATGGTAGTCTTACAATTAGAAAATATTCTTCCAGATTTTAACCCCAAAAGCAACAAACCTTAACAAGATGATGTGAAAAAAGAAAGGAATATGACTATAGGACAAATAAAATTGTTCTTCTTGGTGCATTTTAGAATGTATGTAGTATACAGTAATACTATTTTATGCATGGTTAAAGAAAAACAGAAGCCATTATATAGAAACATTGGAAATCATATTGTCATACTTGACTATGTTTTACTAGCATTAATACAGAAAGGTTCATGGTTTCTCTTATCCTTATACTCGAAGTACCTTAAAATAGGATTCATTATGAGTTTTTTTCAGCATGAGGAACATTTTCTGGTTTATAAATGAATCAGTAGCTTTTGCAGATTCCTGGAGAGTCTATTCTTCAAAGATTAATTACTGAAAAATTATGTTGCAGCGCTTTAAAAAATATTACTTAACTTTGTAATGTTGAAACCCCATTCTTTCCCTCACCTGACATTCTAAAGATGTGTTTTCCTATGCATTTGGGGGTTGGGGGGGGGACAGAAGCCATAGGCTTGTGTTGTTTGTAATACAAAGGCCCATTATGAGTGGCCACAGTTGCTACTAGGAATCTAACTTTCTATGATAAAAGTGCTAGTGCAAAATATAAGCTAGCACTAATCCTGTCTGTTGTTTAAAAAGGAAGGATAAGGAAAATATACAATTCCCAACTCTTCTCACACTCTTCATATGCATGATTTGGGTTGCTATGACTATGCTTAAAGAGTCTTGTATGCATAGTTCATAATGCTGGATTGAAATGAGAATCCTACACAGCATTCATTTGGGTGTTTATATGCAAATCTCCTTCCAGCTTTGGATAGACCCAGTCTGGTCATAGAAGTAATTTTTATTGCACAAAAGAAGGCAGGTTCAATTGCCCTCTGTTTTGAGGTTGGCCCATGGGGAAAAAATATGGTCTGAAAACTGGAATTGCTATTACCTGTCAGAATATTGACAAGTAACCATACTTATTGAGATAGATGGACCACATATTTGATGGGGTACAATGATTGTCATGGGCATACTCCTAGAACTGTGGAAGCCTGATTCTGCATTTATATGATCCTAGCTAAAAGTGAATAGAAAACAGCTGAGATTCCAAATTTATTATTTATAATGTTAATGTTCCAGCTGCTGCAGTTGTATATCATATACTGTAAACTATTGAGATTTTGGTTGATTACAGCAGGTATAGCTGTAGTAATAAATGATAAATGAATATATTAGTTGCATGTAATGTACTAATTTAGCTCTGACTTGAATTTGGTCTTGAGATACATAGTAAAGTCTTCCTTTGAAGCCTATGGGCTCAGTTCATGATTTATCTGCAAGCAATAATTCATGGTCCCTGATGAAGCATGTTTATGTAGAACATATATCTGATTCAATGAATGCATCAAAACAACCCTTTGCACATAAATCTGCTGTGTTTGATTGCTACAAAAGTCTTTTATTATATATTCAAAATTCATCCAAGCTTGAAATTCCCTCTCTGCATCTATGAAACCAGCATTTCATTTGGGGTCTTGCAAGGTTTTCCATGGAGTGAAACAAAGCAATGAAGTTAACCTTGGTCAACAACTTAACAAGGAAACCCAACACACAATACTAGTAAAAGTGTTGTGTGTTGAAGATATAATGTACTCAAAACAAAGGCAGAATTTTCTCACCCCGATGAATTTGTATGTTTGAATATGAATGAATAAGTTTTAAATTTGCAAGTTGCATTTCAGAAAGTCTCAAACTAAGGCAGGCACCAAGTATGTAGTATATATCAACACAACAGAAAGCTATCCAGGGAAACATCAATTTCTGCTTGTCGTTGTATCATGAGGCTTAAAAACAAGAGACAACAGGGAAAAAATAGAATGATCTGAATAGAATGTGGTATTTACAACTCTTGAATAAAAAGCTGCCTCAAACTGACAACTGCCTAGAACAGAAAGGCAAGCTTTATTCTCTAAAGACAAATAGACAGGAAGCATTTTAGACCACCCTGGGGGCTTCTTTAGTGACATTGTGCATAAAAGGAGAATAAAAATCAATATATATGTCTATTTTCTAGCCCTATAAAACTTTTTTCCAGGATTTTTGTTGCAGAATCTGCCATCCGCAGAAGATGTGCTAGCAGTAGCTCATGGCATAAAGTTTTTGCAACCCTGTCATAGAGGTTTAAATAAAATACATAAAGATAAATTTGATTGTGAATTCATTGAAGAGCAATTATTTTGTTTTCCTTTCCTTTCTTGCCTTAACAAAGTGAAAAATCACAGCAGGTTTTTGTAAAAATAGTTGACAAAAAGCATGGCAGTCAATAGTGGTCCTTCTATTTGATATCACATCACCACCATTTTCCCCTTCAACATGTCCCACGTTGGCATGGTATAGTACATCGGTATCAAACCAGGCTTAAGTTAAAGATTAAAGTTAAGGATTTAGGATAGAGAAGATAATAGAATTGCTAATTGTAGATACATAGTTCAAATTTAATTTTTTTTACACATCTCTGAATTTGAAAGCAAAAGGAAGAGAAAAATAACAATGATTCAATAAATGTGATATGGCATTTCCAAACCACACTGCTCCCTAATTTTAGTTTAGGAAACCAGAGGGGAAAAATATAGGCCTGTTAAGAGAGTGTTGTGAGTTTTAGGACCTTGGCTGAAGAGTAACAAACCATGCATCTTTGTTTATGGAGAAGCATCAATTCAGTGAAGAGAAAAACTTCACACTAAAATTGGAATCCATAAATCTGTACTATAAAGTTTCATGGTCAACAATGTCAAATTGTCTCTCTAACACAATAAAGGCCTGAGCCAACAGAAAACTTCAGTATTGGAAAATCTTTATCTGTTCAAATTCATGAACTTGACTAATATTAATACCATATATATGACCATATAGCCAGTTCTTTATTTCATTAAACACCCTCCTTTAAAAAAGAGAAAAAAATTCCAAGAAATAAAGTAATATTATGCTTTGCTCATTGTGAATCTTCTCTTACACTCAATATCTTTTCAGCACAGTTTGAAACTGGATTACAAATAAATACATGTAGTCATCTCTGTACATATAGATTGGCCCTACAGATTCCATATTTGCTTCAATGTACATTATTTTATCCATCTATAAGGGGTTTGTTTAGGTATGCTCTTTATTATTTATTTAATAATTCTATTATGAACATGAGTCCCAGTGACTCCAGGGAGTTTACATATTGTTTAAAACATCAAAAAGAAAAGCAACCTGTAGTCTAAAAGACGGTGTTATTTATCATCACCAAAAATCTAGATCAGACTTCATAGGGAATCTCATTCCAGAGAGCAGGTGTGCTTCCAAAATTCTTTCAGATGGCATTGTTTAATTGAAATAAAAGGTAAAGATGCAAGAATGACAAAACTGGATGGGAAGAAAGGAAAACAACATCAAGTGCAACTGGTCCCAGAAAAAGGAAGAGAACCAATATAAAATAATGCTTCCAGTCCCCAACTTATGGAGTCAACTCAGAACAACAGTGTGGTTGACAGCATCAAGAGCTGCTGAGAAATGAAGGAATACAAGGATGGATGCTGTTAAGTCCTGAGCATGGGCGCAAGGAACGGAGACGAGACATCGAATGGTGATTTCAACTCTTTATTGTAAAATAAGAACAGAGCAAATGCTTGGCAGCAGCAGCTCTTTTATAGAACTGGCTGCTGTCAAAACAACCAATGATTTGAGTTTACCGCTCTCACAAGCATCCAATCAGAGGGGCCCGTTAACAGCCAATCAGACTGGCCAGAAACGACCAATCATGACTCGCTATTCGCGTGCCAATGAGAAGTGCAGGATTACAAGCCTGCTGTAAAGTAAAGCTATTTAGAGTTGTACTGCTGCATTGGCTTAGTCCATAACAGATGCCATCACCATCCCAGCTCCACCACAAGCATTCAACAAGTATGATCAAAGCTGTCTCAGCTGGCTTGAAACCTGATTGAATTGGATCTTTATAGCATTTCCTCTGCAGACTATCTTCTCAACAATCTTCCCAAAAAGGAAAGATTGGAGCTTGGTTGATAGTTATTGAAAACTATTGGGTCGAGGATAAGTTATTGAGGTAAGGGTAAATTTTGATGTTTTGCTACCCTTATCACCACAAATAATCCCCAAAATGATCTCTTGCCTACTGTATGTTTGGTTAGACTGGTTTGACTCTTCTTCCAACAGCACTCCAGGTATCTCTTCTGATGAATCATGTGCCAGAGATCCTCAGTAAACTAAAGGGTAATCTGGGGTCAGCATGGGGGAAATGCTGCATAGGAACAATATGCTCTAACAAAGGCCCCAGCCAAGCTCCCATTGCAGACAGGCTAGTGTCTCAGCTGAATTACTCATTGGAAAAACAACAAGAGGTTTTCTGGAATCTCATAGGTTTAATCAATCTCTTGATATAGGGCAATCAAATGGATCCTGTCTGTCTACAGAGAGTGCTTCTAGGTTGAAAGGATTGGCTGGTGAGTTGAAAGACAATCAGATAGTGACCTGTCTGGCAATGGGCTGATATTAATATCTATGGAGATTCTCAATCGTCCAGGTCATTCCCAAAGGTGCTTTTCCAAAAGGAAACTGGACTTTCTTGATTTTTTTCTTGGAAAACATTTCACTTCTTATCCAAGAATCTGAAGTGTTAGACTTGAAGAAGCTTCTTAGGTGAGAAGCGAAATGTTTTCAAAAGAAAAAACCAATAAAGTTCAGTTTCATTTTGGAAAAGCACTTTTGGGATGACTGAAGTTAATATGATTCACTGAGAGATCAGATTTCAACCATCCCAATAAAAAAAAACCCAGATTCCAGCTGTAGTCACAGGTATTCATTGGGCCATCAAAAGCTTGGGTAGGTCCATGATTGCCATAGAACAGAATAGAATAGATTTATTGGCCAAGTGTGATTGGACACACAAGGAATTTGTCTTGGTACAAATGCTCTTAGTATACATAAAAGAAAAGATACATTTATCAAGAGTCAAGATTCATAAGGTACTTTGTAAACAGTTGGACCGTGTTGAGGGAATTATTTGTTTAGCAGAGTGATGGCATTTGGGAAAAAAACTGTACTTGTGTTTAGTTGTTCTGGTGTGCAATGTGTTGTGGTTCACCTGCAGCCTGTAGAGACAGCAGTGCAATTGGATAGTGAGGAAGAGTCAGAGAGTCTGGAGAGGACTCGGACGAGGGTCCTGTGTCTGATGCAAAGATGGGGCCAGGACCATCTGGAGTGGGGTGCTGCCTTTGGAGCCTTCAGAATCTAGCAGCAGCAAGGCAGAGGAACCAGGGGAGCCTGTGCGCAGAGCTGCTAGAAGGTGAGAACAGCTGAAACAAAAGGGACAACTCAGGGGTAAGGCTGGGAGGTGATTGCCTCTCCCATAAGTATAAAGGTCAGGCCAAGATGACGATACCTTTGCAGGAAGCAAAGTAGTTTGATAAGTTCAGAGTCATTCTTGAAGCTCTTTCTACTTTGATTTTTTTTTTTTGTACTTTGGTTGGTTTTTTTTCTACTTCAGTTTGTTTCTTTTCTGTTCATTTGATATTTCACAGAACTGAAAGATGTGTGCTTAACTCTGGGGACTGTTTGAGATTAAATCCAGCTGGGAATGAAAACAATTCCCAGCATTGCAATAAAATAAATCTTGTTTTTAAAAGATGTGTGTGTGTGTGTGTGTGTGTGTGTAATTACGGTTATACTGAGTCACTACACCCTGTCTCCTGGATGCTTGGCTGAAACCTGAAATCTGAGTGGTTACATTTCTACAAGGGAGACAAGATCATGGAAGAAGGCAGTTTTGTAACACACTGATCTGGCATTCAGAAGCAACGTCTCTATCCCAGGGCCACCAAAGATCACCCATCAGGTTCTGAAGGGAGAGACTGTGGGCTAAACAGCAGGCTGCTTTCAGGCAGAGCCATTATCCTTGAGAGTATCCCATGATACCTCCCTTTTGCCATAACTGTCAAGATGGTTCTTCCTTCCCCTTATCACATAAATGGAAATTCATATAGATGAATTAGTAATATCCACTGAAAACCAGATCTATCAAGTGGTTCTCATTTTGTTTTTTCACTACGTTGCAAGAAGCAAAATGGCACTGAATTTTTTTCTTCCTTTCCCAAGACATGAATAGAATCAGTCTGGAAGGAGGGAGAGAACATACGCTGCCTTTGTGAATTATGGAAATTTGATTTCTGATTCTTTTAAAATCTATTTAAATATTTCTCTGGGAAAGATAATTATCAACTTTAAAATACATTAACTGAAATTTAGGGATCTTTTTTCCCCAAACCATTTTAAAAATGTTTTGACTGAAATTAATATAATTCTTAATGACAGAAGTAAGAGATTCTTTTCACTGTCTGCAGAGACTATAAAAGGGAACTAAATGTAGTATAAAGGCTTTATAAATTAAAAATTAATAAAAAAATAATAACTTGAAAGTAACAACCTGCTTATTTCCCCATTACAGCTAACCATTGTGGTTATTTTCTAAGAATGATTGATGGATTCATCAGTTCAAAAAAGAAAATATGTAATAAGTCAAGAATATAATTGTAAAATTCTTTTTCCTCATCAGCAAGGACATTTTATCACTTGTTTATTAACAAAGACGTGTCTAAAATTATGAAAATCACTAGAACATACTTCTACCTTATACTTCTACCTGTTACTTACTTATACCTGTTATCTAATAATTGCTTGACAAAATAAATAAATAAATAAATAAAATAAAAACAAACCTCAGTTCTCTGATAGCAATTCGAACTCTGGTATGCACGAGCTTCAATAGGCAATGCTGATTTTAGACTTCTTATATTTTTTCCTGAGAATTTTTATTTATCCCTTAAAAATAAATCAAAATGAAATCATAAATAAAACCATCATTTACTCATCACGCATTCTATATACTGAAGCCCTGTATATATCATCTTGATTAAAGATATATCAACACGATGAACATTGATCCTCATTATCCCCAAGAGTCAAATCTGATGCAGTGCTGTTTAACAGACTGCCAGAGAAAAACTCTGTATGAGAACATGGACTATTGATATTAATAGGTCACAAGCATGCACATGGACAGATGGGTCTAAAGGCCAAGAATCTCCAGCTATTTTATCCTACATGTCCTTTTGGATTTTAGAGAATTAAGGACATTGTAACAGTTACAAAACAGCTATATAACAGCATAGCTAGTTATAACAGGCCAAGATATGCTAATCACCTTAAAGGGATGCTAATTAATTTACATGGTTTTACAAGCCATTTTCAAATTGACAGTTATATTTGTGGCTTCAGACTATGACATAAATTTAAGTCTGAAATATGCTAATGCCAACATGGATCCACATTTATTTTTAGCATCAGATTACATAATGATACAATGTATGGTTTTACTATAGGTATTTGAGAAGGAAAATCTTAAATTAAAAAAAAAAAAAACCATACATGTCAATAAGCACCTCTCCTTCTGATCCAAATTTATATTGTTAAATATAAATTTTGATTGCGTTTGTGTTTTAAATTGTTTGTTTAGTATTTTATTGGTAATATGTGTTTGAACCTTTACGATGATATGGCCTATAGGCATCTCTCCCTCCCTTCCTGCCCCCCTCTCTCTCCTACTTGATTATGTTTGTAGAAGAGAAAACACATTTAAAAGTTTTTTGTTTGTGACTATGCTAGCTGTTTCTTTAATGTTACATTAATGTATTGTTTGTTTTGTGAAAGAAAAAAAAATCAATTCTCATTCAACTAGGTATTAATATTGCTTACACAGACCTCCTGCCATGAAAATTCAAGTGGTATATTTTCTCTGTATGCTTACCCTTTGTGTGTATGTGTGAAAGGGTTATTATACTTTATGAAAGTACTCTGTTTTCCCAATAAGAGTGTGGCTTCCATTTAGTATGTTGAATATACTAATTCTTTCATTCAAAGAGGGTTTAATTGCAGAAGCCAAAGCACATTTTCCAAGACAGTTGATGTGCCAACTCAGGAGTAGAAGCAGGGGTCAACAAAAGTCAGACCAGACTTTTCATTTTCTTCATTTCATTAGAACTTTTCTCACAGGGGAGAAGTTGATGCAGCCAGGAGATCTGAAAGGACACTAATTTAATGTGTAACAAGCGCCAACCAGTTTCACTGAAACAGAAAGTGCAATCAATTACTGGTGAAATATGGGGTTTCAGAAGGGACTGTTCAAAGACCTAATGGAAATGGAGATGAGGGGAAGAAACCAAATAAAACTACCAAAAATGAGTTAAAGCTTGCAGGGAAAAGATAAGGGAAACAAATTACAGAATGAGAAACTGCTAAGTGCTAAAGAGGCAAGGAATAAAGACGCAGCTCATATGCAGGTGTACAATTTTCATTCAATAAAGCAAAAACCTTATCAGGAGGACTGCATTCAGAATTTGGTTCCCATCCTAAACATTTTTTTTTTTTGCAGCAGAAATTGACTCTTCCTCAGAATTTTTTCACCGGACAAATGTGTAGATTCTTGTGTCCATTTAAAAAATGAAAAGGAAAGGTCTTGAAAAAAAAAATGCATGAGAAAAAACATTTCCTGCAAATCTAGCTAGAAATGAAAGAGGACGAAGAAGAAAAAAAGAGAGTGAGTGACAGAAGGATAATTTAAATGAATAAAACGCAAAACAAGCAGAACATGAATTAATTAGGAAATCAAAGTTCTTTTTTTTCCTGTAGCCAAATCAGAAACTACTGGTAGTCCTTGACTTATGACCACAATTGAGCCCAAAATATTTGTTGCTAAGTGAAACATTTGTTAAGTGAATTTATAAATATGAATCAGTCGCCAAGCATCTGAATTTTGATCATGTGACTATGGGAATACTGCAATGGTTGTAAATGTGAACTGGTCATAAGTCACTTTTTAAAGTACTCTTGCAACTTTGAACAGTCACTAAATGAACTATTGTAAGCTGAGAACTACTTGTATATTTTTCTTTGCAACTCTTCACAGAAGTGGTTCCCAAACTTTTTCAGTCCACTTCCCCCTTGGTACTACAAACTCATCCTCAATGCCCCCCACCCAGGGGCAGGATTCAAATTTCTGTGGGTGTGGCCTAATTTGAGGGTGTGGTTTGCTGGTCACATGAGTGGGTGGTCATGGCTTTCTGGTCACGTGACTGGTGGTGTGGCTTGCTGGTCACGTGATTAGGTGAGTGTGGTTTGGTGATTGGCAAACCAAATACAAGTGGTCCTCACTTAATGGCCGATTGCTTAGCAAGTATTTTAATTTATGACTGGCCTCCCCAGAACTATTTGACCTGTTTTGGCAGTTTTGACAGCCACACACACAGTCCCTTCCAACCTGCTAGAGCAGGTAATTGGACTAGAATTGGCAAAGGGTTAGGGTTAGGGTGAATAGAATCTAATCAGAGATGATTCCCGTTCTTGTTGATTTGTTTTAGTTGTATTTCTTTATTTTATGTTGCTGAATTGCATTGATATGCGTGTCCCTTCTTGTGTGCAACCCAGAAGCTTTTGTGATTCTTTGCAGCAAAAATTACCGACCTCTGGCTTTGCTCTAATTTTCAAATGTGCCGGCACTGCCACATTCTAAGTGTTGGCCCCGCAGGTCTACCCCATTGAGCCCGCTGCACTGGAGGGAGTGCCCAAGCAAGTCTGAGCGGAGTAGTGCACCAAATCAATGGGGTGAGCCTGGGAGAGGGAAAGAGAGAGAGAGAAAAGAGAGAAGGAGGAAAAGAAAGAGAAAAGGGAAAGAAAGAAAAAGGGACAAAGAAAGGGGGGCATGGAGGGATGGAGGGGGGAGGGGGAGAGAGGGAGAGAGAGAGCTGATACATCAGATTGAAATGAGGCCTGGTTTAGGGGCCCTTTTCCACATTGAAACATCTTTGCCAGCACATTGAAACTTCTTTGGCTTCTATTAATTAAAGGTTTTGTGGATGAAACATGGCCAAGACTATCAGGAAGCTCTCACATTTTGTTGAGGCTTTAAACAGGATCCATTGGACCAGATCTCCACCCTAAAAAAATACTTTTCCCCAATGTTTTAAAGTGCCAATTCTGAATAAGGCAAACCAAAATGTGTTGGTAAATTACAAGAATGAACACACACACACACACACACACACACACACTCTCCCTTTTAACCCTGCTGGAGCAGGTGATTGGACTAGAATAGATATCTTATTATCTTTCTCCTCCCTCTCTCCCTCCTTTATTTCTTTTTCTTTTTGTCCCTTCCCCACTCTTTCTTTGTCCCTTTTTCTTTATTTCTTTTTCTTTCTGTCCTTTCCTTCCATCCCCCTTTTTTCTTTGTCCGTTTTTCATTCTTTCTCTTTTCTCTTTCTCTTCTTCCTTCTCTCTTTCTCTCTCTCTCTCTTTCCTCTCTCTTTCCCTCTCTCAGGCATACCCCATTGACTTTGTGCACTGCTCCATTCGGACTTGCTTGGGCAGGTGCCTCCAGTGCAAGGGGCTCAATGGGGTGGAACGTGGAGGAGGCAGGATGTTTGAAAAGGAGAGCAAAGCCACTCTGGCTTTGCTCTCCTTTCCCAAAGCTACATTTGGAGTGGAGCTTCTTGCACCAGAGTGTGCAAGTCAATGGGATGATCCTGCAGGGCCTTGCCTCAAATGCGGCGGCAGCGGGGTTTTTCTTACCCCTGAATTGTGCCCTGCCACTTTTGTCTGGTGCCCTCCTGTCACCTCTTAGCACCCCCTGTCAGTCCCCTTGCCTCTTAGCGCCCCCTAAGGCATCCCCCCGGGGGCGGTACTGCCCACTTTGGGAACCACTGCTTTACAGTATTAAAGAGCCCTTATGATATACTTCTTCTACTTGGACATATGAAATACCCATGTTACCTGAAACAGGAAATGAAAAATGAATGCATTTTCATTACCAAATAAGGAGAAAAATGTATTGGCAAAATATACTATCATGTATAGTTGAGTATCTTACATTGTACAGAGTTCATTCATTTTGCAAGTCCATTACATGGTTTGACTAGTTTTTTTTTAAAAAATAGATTTTATTAAATTTCTCATAAAATAAAACAAGGGGGAAAAAAAGAATGAAAAAGGAATCAGATAGGGGAGTTTATAAATGAATGAATGAATGAATGAAACAGTTATAAATATGAAATGCATTAATCTTTGATCTAAAATTCAGCATTATACAATATTCTTATAATCATAAACAATTTTAATTGTAAAATCACTAGATTAATATAGCATTTATTTTGGTTTCTAGCAAAAAGTCTGAAAGTGATTACCACATAGAGACAAAACTAGACAAAATATTTTCGTTAATCAAGGTAGTTGATTTCCTTGTCTACTTTCTTTTGTGGAAATTTCTATATCTTTTCATCACTAGGCATGCAAAAGCATTGCTGAAGTTCTCATATATGAAAACCAAGTCCCATGTTTTTTCTCCAACTGTTTATCCATGAAACATAAAGAAAAATATCATGCAACTGGTAACCACTGTTTCTTCTAAGACATGATTTATGACTTACGCATGTGAATCACACTGTGTGACCCAAACCATATTTAAAAAATAATATCTTATGTGTGAACATTGTCTATACACCTATTGTTATGGACTAAGCCAACACAGCGATACAACCCTCAACAGCTTCGTATTACAGCAGGCTTGTAATCCTGCACTTCTCATTGGCTGGTAGATAGCGAGTCGTGATTGGTCGTTTTTGGCCAGTCTGATTGGCTATTAAGGGGACCCCCTGATTGGACACTTGTGAAAGCGATAAACTCAGTTCATTGGTTGTTTTGACGGCAGCCAGCTCTATAAAAAAGCTGCTGCTGCCCAGGTATTTTGCTCTGTTCTTCCTAGTTAATAAAGAGTTGAAGTCACCGTTCGATGTCT
This sequence comes from Hydrophis major, assembly GCA_033807585.1. Taxonomy (NCBI): domain Eukaryota; kingdom Metazoa; phylum Chordata; class Lepidosauria; order Squamata; family Elapidae; genus Hydrophis; species Hydrophis major. The sequence continues at coordinate 352,550,793 of CM066328.1, forward strand.
CATCTCCGTTCCTTGCGCCCATGCCCGGGACTTAACACTGGCGACGAGGATGGGATGTGGAGACAATAGAGCTGACTAGAACACATCGAACAAGACAGAGCACGTGGCAAAAGAGCGCATGCAACAAACAGCAAGATGACCAGCGGCGCTGTACCACCCGCTCCATTCGACCCAGCAACCGAAGACTGGGACTTGTATATAGATCACTTCCAGATGTTCCTGGAGACCAACAATTTAAAAGATGCTGCACCTGGCAAGAAATGAGTGGTGTTCCTGACTCATTGCGGCCCAGCTGTTTTCAAAATGGCTAAAGCACTAGCAAAACTGGCGGAAGTGAAGACCATGGATTGGGATACCCTCGCCCCAATTCTCCGAGCCCATTATGCACCCGCAGTAACTACACTAATACGAAGACACGAATTTTACCAGAGGGACCAATGGAAGGATGAGAGCATTGGTCCTCAGCTGGGTAGAACGGGGTTGGCCGGTCAGTACAACCAATGACACGTTCAAGCCATTTAGGAATCGTCAAACAGTACTATTTTCCCAGAAAGGCTGCATAGTGTGTGGAAACAAAGTCATAGTCCTGGAGAAATTGCAATATAGGGTGTTGAAAATGCTGCACGATGGACATCCAGGCATCGTGCGCATGAAGGCACTAGCCAGGAGTTACGCATGGTGGCCTGGTTTAGATAATCAGATAGAGACTTGGGTAGCAAAATGCAGTAAATGCCAGGAGACTCGCTCCGCTCCTCCAAAAACTTCCCCAACTCAGTGGGAAATGCCTCAAGGTCCTTGGTCCCGTATCCACATCGATTTTGTGGGACCCACAAGAGGACACACTTTCCTCCTGACAGTGGATGCCTGTTCAAACTGGCTTGAAGTCCACAAGGTCAAAAGCACCACTACAGACGCAGTCACTAAAAAACTGAATAAACTATTTGCTACCCACGGACTTCCCGATGTCCTGGTCTCAGATAATGGCCCCCAATTCACTGCCCTGCCATTCGAACAATACCTGGCAGATCGGGGCACCCGCCATGCCTTAACATCGCCAGCTCACCCTGCGGCCAATGGTAGGGATGAGTGAATGGTTCAATATGTAAAACAGACCCTGCACAAAATGGACCACAGCAACATTGACGACAAAATAAACTGAATGCTTCTTCTCCAACACATAACCCCAAACAGCACCACGAACAAAACCCCAGCTGAACTCCTGATGGGCCGAAAACTTCGCTCGCATTTTGATCGCCTCCACCCAAACTACACGCCAGAACAACCCCTGGGATCCAGCAGCAAGTGCCGGGCATTCCAGGAAGGGGACCTTGTTTTTGCAAAAAACTTCTCGAGCGACCCATTGTGGGTCCCCGCGACAATAATGCAACTTACAGGACTCCGATCCTATCGCCTACAAACGGCAGACGGTAAGATGTGGAAACACCACATAGACCAACTCCATTCCAGACTAGCACCGGAACCTCTAGCTGGGGGGGGGGAAGGAACATTGAGGAGGACAAAGAAGAAATGATAATCGAAACCCAACAGCCCACACAATCAACCAGAGGATGCTCACCACCTGAAGGAGAACCGAGCCAGGGAGCGGCCTCGCCACGTGACAGCACCACGATGGAAGTGGATCCAGGAAACCCGGAAGGCAACGCTGACGTAAGCAGGGAAAGCACCCCAGGGCCACAATCTCTGCCATCCAACCCAGCTAGCAGCCCACCAGAACCAGAATCAGAACCAGAACCAGGACAGAACCCGGTGGGACAGCACAGGTCGAGCAGACAGGTGAAGCGACCTGCCTACTTTCGAGAATACATCACCCCACCCCTCAGACAGAACCAAGGGGGGAGGGGTGTTATGGACCAAGCCAACGCAGCGATACAACCCTCAACAGCTTCGTATTACAGCAGGCTTGTAATCCTGTACTTCTCATTGGCCCGTAGATAGCGAGTCGTGATTGATCCTTTTTTGCCAGTCTGATTGGCTATTAACGGGACCCCCTGATTGGATGCTTGTGAAAGCGATAAACTCAGTTCATTGGTTGTTTTGACGGCAGCCAGCTCTATAAAAGAGCTGCTGCTGCCCAGGTATTTTGCTCTGTTCTTCCTAGTTAATAAAGAGTTGAAGTCACCGTTCGATGTCTCGTCTCCGTTCCTTGTGCCTATGCCCGGGACTTCACACTTATGATACTCTCTTTTGATCTACATGCATAATATTTTTAGGGCAGCACTAAGAAAGTAAAATATTGTCCAGTTTGAATTATGAGTGATAAATGTCAGCCCGTGTTTTTCACTGAATTTTTGGCCTTCTACTTGCAGTAGGCAAATTTTACTGGCAGCACTTACACATCCTTGGCTAATCTCAAGAGGTTTAAAAAGTCAGATTTATTTGTATTTAGATTGTAGTATTAGGGCTATAGATAAGAACTCAAAGACTCTATTGATATTTTAAAAATCCTTCATTTGTGCATCCCTGGGAAACATGTTCTGCTCTCTTTATTCTTTTTATATTGAAGATAAAAGAGATATATCATTTAGGTATTGCAGTAAGACTTTAATATTGAAAATCAATGGTTTGCCATATAAATCAGATGGTCAGAAAAGTATTTAAACTTAATCAGAAGTTCTGGGGAAGGAAGAGATTAGGAAACCAAGTTCTACAAAATTAAATTAAATTAGTTAGAAGTGTTTAATTTGAACAGAAGATAATTAAAAAGTAGTAAGGTACCATCTTCAGATATTTAAAGGGTTGCTTCATAGATAATAGAGAACACTCTTTTTTACTTGTTTCATATGGTAGCAATTAAATTCTAAATTATAATATTGCAACTGACAAACAGGGATTTATTTGACTAAATATTTAGAAAAAAATATTTTGTAAAGCACTTGGAAAAGAAGCTCTTGCTTGTTTGAATCTAGTGTGAATCTGTTAAGAATAAACCATGCCAAAGCAATCTGATTTCCTTTTTGATAAATAATTAGTTTAGTGGACCATAAAATGCCATTTGAATTCAGCAAAGCATTTTACAAAGTCTCCCATAACATAGTCATAAACAAAATGAAAAACTAAGCCATTGTTATTTGAATCCAGAGCAGGTTGAACAATTATATCAAACCATTCTGTGTCAATTATTTTGCATCTAGCTATAGGAAAGTATTGAGTGGCTGTACCTATGACTCTGTTCAATGCCCTGGGCTATATTCAAAATATCCAGAAATAACTTGGATGAAGCATAGAAAAGTTTGCACATAGGGAATAGCAAACAATTTAAAGGAGAGTATTAAGATTCAACATATAATATATAATATATATAATATGATATATAAGATACATGCATTTGTTCATGTAAAATCATTGCTATGAATATAAATGTGATTTGTATTTTTGAAAATTAAAATAAAAACAATTTTTTAAAAAAAGATTTGCAAGATGGAACAATGGGCATAAGCCAGCAAGATAAATTTCATGCAGGAGAACTGAAAAGTCTCACATTGGTTTAAGAAAAAGGAAACATGAAATGAAAAATGAAACAAAATGAAATGAAATTGGGGGAGGGGAGTGAGTTGCAGTGGTAAGGATTTGCGTTTCTTGGTAGTTCAAAGTGGAATATGAGCTACTAGTATAAAACTACTATCAAATACTATCAAAGCAATCCTAGACAATAAAGATGATAAAGAGTTTGGATGGCAAAAATGGAAAGAAAAACAACAATAAAACACCTCCAACCATTTCTCATTTGTTTAACTTGGAAAAGAGAAAACCTGAGGGAAGGGAGTCTGGGGTGGTGATGGTAACATGATATAGTACTGCCTTCAAATATGAAGGGCTATCATGTAGAAAATGAAGTAGAATTATTCCAGAAAACAGGAGATAAACCTCTGCATTTAAAGGAAGTAGATTTGAGTTAATCCTTGGAGAAAAATTCTTAATGGTAAGAGCTATTCAGTGATGGAAGAAAAATTGGTGCTCTGGCTGAAATTAGTCTTTCCAGTCACAAAATGATCCTCATAAAATTACTCTCTAGAAATGTTTTTTTGGGACAGCCGTGGTGAACACTTTTCATTAGAACTGTAGCAGATGATGAAAGTTTAAATTACACATGTATCATTATTATTTTGAACAAGGATGTTCATAACTGCTATTTTAATTTTTTAAAGTGAAATATGATTACATGTTTCCACAAAATGTCTAGCATAGTCCCAATATTCTTTTTTTTCCAATCTCTTTGCTAGTTTACACAATGAGCTGCTTCTCTCATAGATAGCACCCGCCTTTATCAAGTATTAATAGTTGTTGATAGTTATAAGACACCACACTTCTTTACACTGTAAAAAAAGCATATAACCATTTCATTCTCTCTGCATCTGTTTTTCCCTTCAAACTATTACTGCTGTTTCTTCACAAGAAAGAGCAATTTTGACCTTTCCTCCTATTTCCCCATGACTCATTAGCTGTATTAATTTCCTTAGGCAACCCAGTGGTAGATTGGTTCACCTAAGAGAAGAAAAGAGAAGGAAAAATCAAGGAAGTTTGGGGAGAGTTATGTAAATATAACCTTGAGTAGTTTAATGAAGATCATCTAAGATAAACAAAAGATCCCAGAATATGGTTCATTGAAATGGAAATGTCATATGAAGCTTTGGGTAGTCAAGAAGCTATACTTGAAACCACCATTCTCAGTGTGACAAAAGTAATCTCAATCTAATTTATTCTTAAGTAAAGGGATGAACAATTTTTGCTTCTTCTTTGAACAAGATTAACCTTTCATCCAAAGCCTTTATGTGCCTTATATTTTGATAAGTCCCAGCTGGACTGCATCTGCTTTGTGTTTTGAACAGAACATTTGGTTCATTATTTCTTATTATCAGAACTGACTTATGTTCTCCTAATTGTAGTGAGAAGGTCATCCAATGGTGTTTTTCAATTACTCTGGAAAATTCAGAGTAATTTGAGAAGATTTTCCAAAGCAAGCATAACAGCCATGATAACTACTCTATCAAACATTAAATGTAGATTTAATATCCCACTTCATAAAAATTGTTTTGTATACAGCTCAGCTGAGGAAACTGAAGGACTGGTTCAGACACCTGTACAAGGATTTACACTGTAATAGTTCCATGAGGAGGAAGTGAGGTTTGACCCAATAAACTCTCTAGTACAAATGAAGCTTCTCAATGTCAAAGAGCATGAGCTCAGCAGCACTCTTACAAGATGCAATAGAAAAGCACCATCTACTGTATGCCCACAGAGAAACAGTCAGATGTAAAGATAGGTAATCTTCCCTCACTTAAGTAAAAATTGGCCTTGTTTTCATGAGTCTTTTAGTGAGTATTCAGTATAATAAAATAATATGCTTTCTAGGATTTGTGTCCTGATTTGTAATGTTTACATACATATAAAAATAGTATCCGACATCATTGTCCATGTCCCTTAACCTATTACCTTCTAGAACTGGAGATCTCAGAATTTAAGATCTATTATTATAACTTAATTTACTGTCCCCTACTATCAATCATACATACAACAAGGATTTTCAGCCTATTATAGCCACCAAATACCTATTGAAGGAATTTATTTCAAAGAAAATAATGCTAATCAAATAAAAGCAGAAGACAAGCCATATCATCAATTATCAAAGATAATTACAACATTGAGGAATTTAACATTTAAAAAATACAGTTCACACATCCGTAGTTTTCTATGCGATGTTCTATAGCTGAATCAACATGAATAGCGCCTCACTAGTTCTTCTCCAATATTTATATCAGAGGGAGACTTTAATGGGTGTGCAACATTAGGGGAAGTTTTCTTGAAGTCTTACTAATCAACTCCTGACATGTGTAAGGACATCTCCATTTAGTTTTCCTGGCAACAATTTAGAAAAGGTTTGTCTCCAGGATAATGATGATGATTTCCCAAGTGTAGACCACAGCTCTGAGGTTTTCTTTAATCCTCTTCTTCCATCCAAATCTAACCATGACCAATCCTGTTTAGTTTTGCAAGGTCAGATGGACTAAATAATCCCATCTTTTATATCACTTAATTCCAGTTTTGTTTCTTTTTTGTATCAAAGGCTGAAACAGAATCTGGGATTTTAAATGGACGGAAGCTTTTACATATGGAATCGTCAAATAATGCACCCACCATTCACAGTATCACAGTGTACTCTCAGTCTTCCCCTAATTATTGCTATATTTGGGAGTCTGTATATTCTTAATGCTCCATCAAAGTAGCATTAGATAAAATTCCAATTCACTTTTTAAATAAAGCAAAATATTAAGAGTTTGACAAAAATCCATCTTGAGCCAGATAATTGCAAACTGTAAGCCATGTGATATAGTGATTGAGGTGCTGGCAAAACTGATATCTGAGTGTGTCCACTGCTATTGAAGTTCATCAGACAATAGGGGAACCTAACAGAATAATTATTGTGGGGGAAATTGAAGGAGAGAAAAGGAAGAACACTTTGGATGTTGCTTCAAGCCCAAAGATAGGAAGTTTGAATTGTTGGATTAAGAGTGGAAAGACCTTTCACCACAGATGCTCATTGAGTCCTCTGAGCTCAATCTTCGTTACAGATTTCAAAAACTGCAGTGTTTTGTACATGATTCCTGAATGAAAGGTAAGATATAAATCTAATAAACAAATAAGGATGTGCATTTGACCCCTGCACAGTTCATATTTCTTTTCTACGAATATTAATGCAAAGTCTAATATATTGTAGCATTGGAAATTGTGGTTTGGCAGCCAATATAGTTGAAGCTGCAATATTCAGAGAGGAAGAAATAGATTCCAGTACTGTTAAATTTTCTAATAATGTTTTTTGTTCCCTACTGGAAAAATTGAGTGTCATAGTCCCTCCATATTTCTTTGCCTCCAAATTAAATTGGTTTTGAGGCCCAACTGCAATGCAGTTCCACCCTGAGTATATCCCATTAGCCATTTCTCTTTCTTCTTGAGAAATTGTGAGAAGTTCTAGAAATTCACAATAAGTATTTGGAAGTTCGTTATTTAAGGACTCGTGCATGCAACCATATAAATCACTGACACTGGATATTATTGATTAAAAAGTACAGATTAGTCTATGGCTATCCACTGATGAAATTAGTTTGACTTCATTCTTTAATTTCCCTTGCCAAATGCAACTCTCCAATCATGGGGATTGATTTAACTTCACCAAACTGGGAAAATAAAATATAGATATTACTTTGTACTCTATTCTTATTAAAATTCATTTTTATGAGTCATCTGGAATACTTGATATTATTACAAAGGCAGGACAAATTAACTACTTTAAAAAATTTTTAAAGACAAATATGTAAAAATATGGTAGCACCTGGTTCATCTTTTCTGAACTTGCAACTTAAGAAAGGTCACTCCAAGCTAGTGCTTGTATGGGAAACTCCCCAGAAATCTTAGAGTTGTAGGCTACATTGAGAACTGAAACATAACAGAAAACAGACACCATCCCTGAATCATTTTCATCACATAGCTAAGAAAATGGCATGGATGCAGTCAACAGGAGTAAAATTTAATTTTTGAATATCTTTACCTTTCCATTCTTTTCACTCTTGCAAGTAAAGTAAAAGACCTTAGACCCTCATCTACATACCTAGCAAGCAAGCTGCTAAGAGTCTTAGTAGCTAGAAATGAGCCAAACAAACAAACAAAATAAAAATGATCAGACCCATACGGAGTGCAGAAACAATACACACACACAATACATTACATAGAAAAAAGCACAGATGCCTCCTTTTGTTATTGGAAAAGATTCTAAAAATGGTGTTCCACAAGCTTTTCTGTAACTTTTTTTGTGGTGAGCAAATAAATAAATGTTGGGCTGAGAATCTTTTTGTTTTGCTGATTAATATTTGATTAATCTGTAAGATCAAAAGAAGCCAAGATTCACTGCCTTTTATGATTCCTTTTTATTGGGCTTTGCCTTATATTGCCTCCTCCCTCAACCTCATTCAGAAAAAGAGTCCAAACATCCCTCTTTTCCCCCTTTCACTGTAGATTTTAAGTTTCTTTTCCAAAAGCTAGTAAGTCTGAAGGGAGAAAAAGCATTAAAACAGATCACTCCATGAAATAAATTTATTTTATTTCTAGCTACATGAGATACTTTGAAGGTGATCCCTATTTCATTTTTTGAGAAAGGAAGGGGCGAGAAGCCTCAATGGTGGGGAGCTAGATGCAAAGAAACAAAAGTCTTTTAATGGGTAAACTTTATTGAAAAAGGGATTCTGGAAAGGTACATTAGATTGTATTTTTACATTTGTATTTAGAAATAAGCTTAGAAAATTGGAAACAATATGCAATTTAAAATGTGAAATATTTAGTATAATTTAGTGAAACTTTTGTCAAGAAAAGGAGAACATTTTAATGAAATAATGATTTAAGATAAGTGATGTGTGTGGGGGATAATTATGGAAAGCCTAAGTGTCCCCAAAAAGGTATGACATCTAATTGAAATGGGTAAAATGTTTAAGATAAATGAATATTAATATTAATGATTAGATTGTGTTATTCTAGTGAAATTTCTTGTGAAATGAGAGATTTGAAGTAGGAGAAGGGGGAACATTCTAGTGAAACAATGATTTAAAATATGTGATGTGGTGGGGGAAATAACTATGGAAAGTAGGTATTCCCATAAAAGTATGATATTTAGTTGAAAAGTAATGTGTTAAGTTTTTAAGATATAAATGAATATTAATATTAATGAATAGATTTGTATTGGCATTGATAATCTTGCATAATTTTAGAATGTACCAAACAGAATCCCAATGTATGTTATGTATTCTATATTAAGTATTATAAATGTAGGGGAAAGAGACAAAGGCATCATACTCCAATTAGTGTACAGGAGAAGTTTTCTTTAAAGAAGAAAGGTTAATGGATAGCTGGAAATAGAACAAAGAATAATAAATATTATGATTTGAATCGAGATGAGATAAATAAAATAAAACTAAGAAAATTTAAAAGAGAGGAGAAGCTATATAGAAAATTGAAAATGTTAATAAAATATGGAATGGTATACAAAATGAATATGAATTTGAATTTGTGTCTGTACGAAGAGTTGTAACCTGGGACTAAACAACTTTCAGAAAAGATGTTTTTTTTATGTTTCTATGTTCAGTTTTTTTGTATGTTTATGTTTGATTGAGCTAATAAAACCTTGGAGGAATATTAGAAGAGGACAATTGAGAATAAAAGATAGAAAAGAATAAAGCAAGTCAGAAAGGGAAAATAAGTACAGTGAATAAAAACATAAAATAGTTATAGAAAAGAAATATAATTGAATAAAAGTAAAGGGAGAAATAATGAGGAATTTGAAAGGATATGTATGTGGTTATAAGCAGATGTGTTAATGATGTATAAAATGCTTTATTTGTTTAAAATTTACAAATAACTTTCATAAGAGGTTTTGTGTTCTTATGTTTCATGTTTGTATGTCTTTAAAAATTAATAAAATTTGTTTTAAAAAAAAAAAAACTGACAACACAGCCAACCTCCCCACCAGTATATATAGGGATCACACTTTGCTCGCACAAGCACGAAGCCAAAAGCACCGCCTGAAGATGGTGAGTGGGACTTTGTCGAAATGTTGCCAAGATGCTCTCAATCTTACATGGGAAAAGACCCGAACACACCAAGACCTGCATATGTATGTATGTATGTATGTATGTATGTATGTATGTATGTATGTATGCATTATATTTATATTACACCCTTCAATTGACTCCAGGTAGCTTCAGTAAATCTTTATGATGCCAAATGGCAAAATGGGCATGGTGATGTCATCACATAAGGCCCATCATTACCCTCTTGAATATTGATATCTGACACAGATACACAGGTCATATCATTTGTGTGGTTATATAATTCATACTTACTGCATGCTCATGGGTATGCCATGTGAATTCAATAAATATATGTAAATATATCAACAATAAATAATATATATTTAATACTGTCAAAATTAAGTGCATTATTTTTTTTATTGAATTTGGTGCAAAATTGTGCATTAACATTAGACTTCAAAGACCATAGTCTTTGTCATCTTCCTTAAAACTAAAAGGGACGAGATCCAATTCCTACCTAATATCACAAAGAGGGATTGCACAAAATGAGAAATATTATTTTGAAAAGATGGTGTCAACCCTGAAGCTGATCCTGACAGATGGTATCAAAGATACCATGACACCATGGACTTTATAGTTTAAGCAAATTAATTGAATTAAACTTAGAAACATGGGCAGTCAATGCAGAATCTTAGTACAGAAATAGCCTTGCTGTATTGCTCTTATCCTTCAGCTAAATTCTACATCAAATGAAGTTTGTCCTCAAGGGCAGCCCCAAGTAGAACTCATTACAGTAATCTAGTCTTGAGTTGATGAAGCTTTGAATTACTCTTGTCCGTGGCAGGAAAGAAAGAATGCAACAGGTGCACCAGATTTTAAAATATATGCCACACACATATACATAGACAATTCCGATATTTCTTTCTTTCCTTTTTTTGTGTATAAGCCACTGAAAGCTACTTAACCTGAAAGGAGAGCATGCTGGTAATTTTTGCACTCAGGAATTATATGCAATTCCTTTAATGTTTCAGTGATTTTTTTTTCTTTTTGCAGCAACAGCAGCAAATTGCAGTAAGTGTAGGGAAATATATCCATTACTAATTCAAGCTAATCTGAATGTTTGCAGATCCTTGGAACTCTTCTCAGCATATTTAGAATAATCTAGTGAAGTAAGTGAAAGGTAAAATTGAGAAGTCAATAGAATGAGGCAGGAATTTTTACAAATGTGAAAATTGGCAGATTTGCCTCCAGGCTCAACATTTCAAAACCTCACACACACAAAAAAAATACAATGCTAGTTTTGCAGCAGTTTCAAATGGATGGAAACAGAAATAAATCAGTTCAACTCATGACCGCGGTGAGGTCATGGAATCCAGTAGGTGCATGATTCTTCTGTGGAAGTGTCCTGAATGATGAGTGAGGAGTGAGAAGACCAAGAAAAAATGACAAATAATCCACCCATTTCTATCTTTGATATGTAGTGCTAATTGAGAGCCAATAGTAAATGGGCCTTAGCCAAATCATTGAGGAGATTGAAGAATCTGGCCTTCTCAAATTTGAATCTGAGGTTGTCCAACATCTGGAAGCAGATTTTTCCTAAGCTTCATACTCTTCTTTCCAGTTCCTTTTTTTCTGACTGCAATGTCAGATGCTCAACTTGGCACAGGGTCAGGCAGTCTTTGTAAAGTTTTTAATCACATGTAGTGAAGTGCTGGTATTAAATCTTTGAGTCTTCAGTCAGTATTGTTATTAAATGGAGCAGAAAATGAGCAGTAGGGTAAAGAAATAAGTGGAAGCTAGATTGAGCCAGTTGATGGAACAGATCCAGCCTTTTGAAGCAGAAAAGATTGTCTTCAAAAAGCAAGAGTCTTTCATAGCTGCATAGTTTCACGGCACTCCTGCAAATATTTGCAAGATTCCTACATCTGAGGAATCTTAGTTGTGTTTTTTTTCCTGCCCTATTCTAATGCAAGCAGGCTTTCAGTAAAAACAGGTTAATGTCATATTTTCATGCCTTGCCCTTGCCCTCAAAAAGGTAATAATTTACCATTTCATTCTCTTCTGATGGCAAATAAGTAAAATGTCTGATACAATACGGTATATGAACAGTCACTCCACTTTAGTTGTGACATTTCATATCTATTATTCTTTATGGACCCTGAAAGCAAATCAATGGTCTGCTTATTCAGCATTGCAGAGTTTTGTGTAGCAAAATCTATGACAACGATTTAACCAATACCTGGGCATCCAGCTGGTAAGGGTGGCATTAATGATTTTGTAGGAAGTTAACTAAGTACATCTATCACTTTGTCATCTATGGTAAAAGAAAGTATCACTCAAAGAATAAAAAGGCAGCACATTTTGGCTTCTTTTTGCAGGTTGTTGTGAAATATGTTACAAAAATCAATAGACCTGGAGTAGTGTGGTGAGATGAATTTTTTTGATTAAATAGAACACATGGAGAAGATAAAAAAAGACAATAAGCCACATATGGATAAGGGTTGAAAGTTTGCTAAAAATAGGCAGAATATATGAAACTGACTAGCTATAATTCATGTACTTCCCAACTTTCAATGTGATCAGAAATAAAGTAAGGGACCATCCATTAGAACACAATTTTGCATTTATTAAATCTCTGTTCTTGATGTAATTTTTTCACTCTCTTGACAAATATACAGTAAATATTACTGAGATCTGATTTAAATTTTCATTGATGAATCTTTGCTCCCATTGAATAAATCATATTGCCTGAATTGGTGTTATATACTGTATTATTCAAATAGTCACTGAGGATCTAGAGGAGGAATAGACCATGAGTTACAGATGTTCTATATGGATGTTACTGAATATAAATACTATATTCTATATGAATCTTACTGAATATAGATGTTATCTTCTATATGATTGTTACCAAATATAGGTACTTTTTTCTATATGAATGTTACTAGATAGATACTATTCATTCCATATTCACTGTTTTAGTTAACAATGATCACTGCTGCAAATTGAAATATTATATGTAACTATGATATATTTAATAAGGAGTAACAACATAATTCAATAGGAACAATGGCATTTACAAGGCATTTATAAGATGAGACCATTTCTTGCTCATGATTTTATTGATGAGATGTCCCAAATGTTCTTGGCTGCTATGCAAATTTGTTATTATTTATGTTGTTTTAATTTGGGTTGTTTTTACTTTGTTTTTATTCTGTTTTAAGTGTCAGTTGTCCAGAACCATGTGCATGAGATGGGCAGCCATATCTATATATCTATAAAGTAAATACAAATTTAAAATGCATATACAGTATTTTGTAAGGCTACTAGAAATCATGCATTATGCCAGGCTAATGCACAGTCTTGGTGCAGGTTGCTTTGATTCTTTTTTTCATGGATTGATTGCATGGGCATTCTTCATGAAGCATGAATGAAGAATGGAGTTCTTAATTATACATGCTATTGAAATTACTTAATTCCTCTCACACACTTATACAAAATATCAACACATAAATAAAAGAAGTATTAAGATTAATGCTGAGTAAGTATGTACTTTTTCTCTTTCTCTCTTCAAGTTTTATTTTTTATTTGATTTGTCAATTGCTTATAAGTTAACAGGTATAAGTATAAACATGAGTAAAAATACAGGAAATAGGTACGAATCAATGGGGACAATAGGACAGGGATGGTAGGCACAATTGTGCACTTATGCACGGCCCTTACAGACTTCTTAGGAATGGGGTAAGGTCAATAGTGGATAGGTTGAAGTTAAGGGAATGGCGATTAAAGTTGCTTTATTTCTCTTCTTCAAAAAATGACGACACCTATCTAACAATGCATAGAAGATGTCTGTGAATCCAAGGTGTTGGATAGAGGGAAAAGGATTCGGATAAATCCCAGCAGGGAAAACGGATGCTTGTCCAGAAACTCTCCAGTTCCAGGGCTGCAAGGGTGATACCACTGGTTCAGCCTAGATTAGACTAGATTTCAATTTAGTCATCTTTCTGATTTCTGGCAATGAATTTTATCTCATACTTGACTGTTGCATATTTCTCTCCATGGCTCTTGAAGACAATTCTGCACAGCTGCCCACTTCTTAATGAGGAAGAAGCAATGCACGAGAAGAGCACCCACACTGTAAAAGCAGCATTGTGAATTGGCTTATAGGTGGTAATTATCTATTAAGGTTAGTATGCTTGTTATCTTCAGGACCGTCTGCTCCAAATAGAATCTACCTATGCAATAAGTATGCATTAGCATCCACAGATGGTATTCTGTGGCTTTGTTTGACTACAGAAGTTAAAAAAGCATGGACTTAAAGTCAGTTTTCTTGATAGTAACTCTTGAATAGGTTCACCCTGTCCCTACAATGCTCTGTTAACATTCTTAAAGCTCAGTAAGATGATGTGGTTCATTAAAGCCTTCAGAGCAAAGGGTAGAACATAATTCAAGAATACTTTTGACAATAATTCACTGTAATATAGTTGAAATGATGTTGCTCATAGTTGTCTTAATGTTTTTTTTTTCAGAAAAGTACAATAATTTTCCTGGAATCTTTAATGAGGCAACATTTAGAAGTTTGCAATAAATAACAAAATAAAAATAAATAGCTTATATAACTATTAATGTAAGCCATCACATTCTAGCAAAACAATGTTTAAGATCATCCAAAAATCTTAAGATCTCAGAGTACTATTTGAAAGTTGCTAGATTTTTGAGCTGGGTTTAGAAAAAGCTGAAGAACATGAGACATCATTATTGGTGCACGTTGAACAATTGAGAGAGCAAAAAACAAAACAAAACACTAAACAGGAGTCAGTAAGGGTTTCATGGATTATACAAAAATCTTTGATTGTGTCAGTCATGTCATCCTGTGGAATGTGCTTAGAAAAATGGGAATCTCGAGATTTCCGGTTTCACGTGGCTTCAGGGCAGTAGGAATTCGTGACCGCTCACGATTCCTGCTGTGCCAGCCGCCAAGGTACCCCCGATCCAGATGGGTCAGGGGGATATGGCTGCCCTGTAGGGACAGCCGAAGAGAGAGGGGAGCCGGACAGGAGGCTGGGGGTGTCGCAGACCCCCTCCTCGTCCTGGAAAACCCCTTTTTCCCAAGGCAGTGGAGCGCCGGTCAGCAATGGCCGCCACGAAGAAGCCAGCAACCGGGTAAGATTGTGCTGGAGGAAGCAAGAAAAGTGAAAGTGCTGTCTGAGCTGGGTCAATCAACATCTTTCAAATTTGTTGGAACTGAGCTGTTTGAATTGCTGGAGGATACATTGTATCCCTAAGAAGATTGAAAGCGGCAGAGAAACTGTTAAAGGGAATTTTTTTTTTTCTTTACTCTCCCACCCCATGGAAACAGCAGATATGAAATATGTTTGGACATTGAAGGGAATTATTCTGAAAGTTGAAGCTAAGGGACAAAAGGGTTCCTGGACATTGAAAAACTTAAGAAATTGGAAAACCCTTATTAGAGGTATGGATTTCTGATTACTTAAAATTGATGTTGCAAGTGGGAAGGGAGAGGAAAAAAAATTGGAGCAGAAGCTGAAAAAGGAGGAGATTGCCTAGAATCCCAAAGAAAGGTATATGGTAATTGGACCTCTTTGATTAAACATTAACCCCAGAAAGAGAAAGAGAAGAAGGAAGTATTAATTTTTGGAATTTTTTTTTTGAATTATTTTTGATTAAAAATATTTGTGGTTGTTTTGGGAAAAGTTTCTCTTTTCATGATGGCATCGCTTGTGGATGAACTAAAGACTGAATATCAAAAATATAAAAAGGAAGATACTTTGGGCACTTTGTTTCAATTTTTAGAAATGGCATTATGTACTTATGAAAAGTTGACTACGCAGCAGAAGGACTGGGACAAAGAAGAAGAGGAAGAAGAAGCCATCTTTGATGAACAATGGGTTCTTTCCGGGGAGGAGGAGAAAAAGGATAAGAAAAAGGGGATTTTAAGAATTATAAAAACAACCAAAAAAGAGAAAAATGAGCAGAAAGGTGGAGGCAAGGTTAGAAAGCAAAGGAAAGGGAGTAAGAAAAGGGAGGAGGAGAGACAAAGGGGTAAAAAGGGCAAGGAGAAGAATAAGCAAGAGAGAAAGGGGGGGGGGGAGAAGCCTCAATGGGGGGAAGCAAGATCTAAAGAAAAAAAGTTTATTCAGAGACAATGGGTGAATTTAATTTAGGATAAAAGAGGGATTCTGGAGGGTACATAAGATTGTGTTTTTATATGTGTATTTAGAGTATAAAATTCATTGTGTAATTTTAGAATCTATTAAACAGAATCCCAAGAAAAATTGTTATATGAAGTACTTTTAAGTTAGGGTAATGAGTTATAGACGTTACTCCAATTGGTGTATAGGAGAAGTATGGTAAAAGAAAAAAGATGAATGGATAGTTGGAAATAGAACAGACAAAGAATTTTATTAAAAATGATAATAAGATATGGAAGGATATATAAAGGTTTTGTTATGTTTTTTTGGATTTTGTATATTGATAAAAGGCAATAAAATTTTAATTAACAAGAAATAATTTGGATGAAAAGGAGAAGCTGGGATAAGATATGAAGTTAAATAAATAAAGTATTGATACTATAATTTGAAATTGTTATGTTCTATTGGTTTTCTTCTTTTATTATTTTTTCTTAGAAAAGAATTTATAAGCTGTTATGCCTTGATTCTTTGTGCATTGTTTTTATAAAATTGATAAAAATGATATATATATATATATATATAAAAAGAAAATGATAATAAGATATGGAAGGATATATAAAGTGAATATGATGTTTGAATTTGTGTCTGTGTGAAGAGTTTCAACCCGGGATCAGACAGCCTTCAGAAAAGATCTTTTAGTTTTGTTTATGTTTTGTGTTTTGTATGTTTGTGTATTGTGTTTTCTGTAAAATTAATAAAATTTGTTTAAAAAGAAAAAAGAAAAATGGGAATCTCAATGAATCTCATTGTGTCAATGAAAAAGGGAAGATAGACCCTTACAGACAGAACATGATAAAACAGACTGAGCTCCTAGTTGACAAAGGACTGAGACAAAACTCTCCCCTCATATATTAGAGGAAGGTGGGTTTCATAAAAATGAGCATGGTTTTAAACTTCAACATAATTTTATTAAAATCTTCAAAATAGTCTTTTCCAAGCCTAATTGGTATTGTTTGAAACAAAAATAAAATTCTAGGTAAAATATTCATCGTAATTGTTGAAATTCTCCCTATTAATGACAATTGTAAGTTTTCCCACTTCTTCAAATCTGTAGTTATCTGTTGTTTAATTTTAATATAATTATTCTCCTTTAATGTGCTACATCTTGTTGTCAAATATATCCCCAGATACTTAACCTTATTTGTAACTTGAATTTTCAAAAGATCTGCCAGTTCTTCTCTCTGTCTCAATAGCATGTTCTTTGTCAAAATCTTTGTTTTATCTTTATTTATTTTCAAACCAGCCACCTCTCCATATGTCTCTATCCTTTCCAATAACTTTGGAGCTGTTTCTAGCGGGTCTTCCAGAATAAAAGCTAAATCATCAGCAAAAGCTTGTAGCTTAAATTCTTCCTTCTTAATTTTCATTCCTTTTATGCTTTTATCATCCCTAATATTTCTATTCAACACTTCCAAAGTCAACACAAATAGCAAAGGAGATAGGGGACATCCTTGTCTTGTGCCTTTCCTTATATTAATAAAATCTGTAAGTTCCCCCTCCATCATTACCCTTGCTGTCTGTTTATTATATATGGCTTCTATTGCTTGAATAAATTTTTTAGCAAAACCCATCTGCTCCAATAGTAATAACATAAATCTCCAGTTCATGTTGTCAAATGCCTTTTGAGCATCTAGGAATATCAAAGCCATTTGCTTTTCAGGATGAGCCTCATAGTATTCCAAAGTGTCCAAGATTACTCTTATATTGTCTCTGATTTGTCTCTTTGGAAGAAATCCATTTTGATCTGGGTGAATAAAATTATTTAAATATTTTTTAAGTCTTTCTGCTAAAATTGAAGCAAAGATTTTATAGTCTGCATTCAATAAAGAAATAGGTCTATAATTCTTAATTTTCAGTGGGTCAGTCTCTTCCTTCGGTATAAGTGTAATATAAGCCTCTGACCATGTTTTGGGTATCATCTTTTTTAACATAACTTCATTCATAACTTCTAACAATGGGATGCTCAATGATTCTTGAAATGTTTTATAGAATTCTGCTGGAAGTCCATCTGGACCCAGTGCTTTCCCATTATTTTGTCTCTTAAATGCTTCATTTAGTTCCATCATTGTTATATTGCTTTCTAGCATTTCTTCAGTTTATATGGCAAGGTAAAAAAGCGAGAATAAAGCTAAAGCTTTTGCAAGACGCTAGAATTAGAGGAGGTTTTGGCCTGCCTAATTGGGAATTGTATTATCAAGCTGCAAGTTTGATGTGGGTCAAAGAATGGATAACATTAAGAAAACATAGGTTGTTGACATTAGAAGGGCATGATTTGCTGTTGGGCTGGCATGCTTTTTTATGGTATAAGGGAACTAAAACACAGGGTTATTTTAGAAGACATTATGTACGGGAGTCTTTGTGGTTAAACTGGGAGAAGATAAAAAGACAATGTTATTTGAAAATTCCAGTTTGGTTATCGACTATTGAAGCATTTTCCTATCCTATAATTTACAAGAAGGAACAAACAGTTAGATATGGGGAACTTTTGGATAAAAAGGGTGAATTTAAATCGATCCAAAACTTAGAGGAACAAGATATAAGGATGAATTGGTTTTCATATGCACAAATACATTCAAGGTATGATGAAGATTTTAAAACGGGGGGATTCTATGATAAGCAGACTGATTTAGATAAGATCTTGATGGGTACTGATGAGAAGGTGATTAAAAAATTATATGGTTATTTACTGGGAATGAAATTAGAGGAAGAACAAGTTAAAGAAACTATGATTGTTTGGGGGAAGAATTTTGGATATGGGATTGATTTAGAGAAATGGCAGAAATTGTGGTCTCAAAATTATAAAATGACAATGTCAACAGCATATAAAGAAAACTTGTATAAGATGTTTTACAGGTGGCACTTTCCTCCGACAAGAATAGCAAGAATGTTTAAGAACAAATCTGAAAAATGTTGGAAATGTCATCAGATACCTGGCTCATATTACCATATGTGGTGGACTTGTGAGGATGCTAGAAAATATTGGACTAAAATTCGCATGAGGTTGGAAAAAATGACAAAGAAACATATAGACTTGAAACCAGAGATCTTCTTATTGGGAATTTTACCTGATATATTTAGTAAAGATTTGAAATACTTGATTGTAAATGTATTAACAGCGGCCAGGATTGTATTTGCTAAAAATTGGAAGAATGAGAAAATACCATTAGAGGAAAAAATTATTAAGAAAATATTGGAATGTGCTGAGATGAGCAGATTAACATTTGAAATTAGAGAGCAAGAGGAGAAACAATTTTATGAAATTTGGGATCTTTTTTATAAATGGCTAGATGATAAAATACGATAATAGAATATTTGGAATGCTAGATAGTAAGAAATATCTTTATTTTGCTATTTTGCTATTATTTTGTTATTTGATATTATATTTATAAAGGGTTTTTTAGGATCGATTTGGTATGATTATATGATTTGTTGAATAACCTGGTTAAAGTATTGTTAGCTCATAAAGCATGAATGATTAAAAGTATAGTCAAAAATTTCTTTTTTTTTTTTTTTAGTGATATTAGGATATATAAGTTTGGATTGATAATATGATTTGTTATGTAACATAACTGTAACTGGGACTACAGAATGAATGCACAAAAATGATGAACCAGCTGACACACTGGATGTACATACGAGAGTCGAATGTTTTAATGTTTTGTTTGTCTTGTTTGTTTGTAGAAAACTAATAAAATCTTTTTTCAAACAAAAAAAAATGAGCATGGTTTTAAAATTGGTGGAAGAAACACCAATAACCTGCACTAAGCTGACATTATTCAGATGAATGCTGAAAATGCAAAATGTTATAGATTAAACCATCGCAGCGATACAACCGAAACAGCTTCATCTTACAACAGGCTTGTAATCCTGCAATTCTCATTGGCCTGAGAATAGCGAGTCGTGATTGATCAGGTTTGGCCAGTCTGATTGGCTGTTAACAGAAACCCCTGATTGGACGCTTGTGAAAGCGAATGACTCAGTTCATTGGTTGTTTGATGGCAGCAAGCTTTATAAAAGAGCTACTGCTGTCCAGGTTTTGAGCTCCATTCTTTCTTGTTAAATAAAGAGTTGAAGTCACAGACAGATGTCTCATCTCCCTTCTTATGCCCATGCCCAGGACTTAACACTGGCGATGAGGGTGGGATGCGGAGATGATAGAGCTGCCTAGAATATATCGGACAAAGACAGAGCACGTGGCAGAAGAGCACACGCAACAGACGGCAAGATGACTAGTGGCGCCATACTACCCACTCCATTCAACCCAGCAACCGAAGACTGGGACTCTTATATAGACTGCTTCCAGATGTTCCTGGAGACCAACAATTTAAAAGATGCAATGTCTGGCAAGAAACGAGCGGTGTTCCTGACTCATTGCAGCCCCGCCATTTTCAAAATGGCTAAAGCATTAGCCAAACTGGCGGAAGTGAAGACCATGGATTGGGACACCCTCGCTCCAATCCTCAGGGCCCATTACGCATCCGCAGTACCTACACTGAAACGAAGACACGAATTTTACCAGAGGGACCAACAGAAGGACGAGAGCATTGGTAATTTCGTAGTTGACCTCCGGAACTTAGGAGGCCTTTGTGGTTTTGCAAACTTAGAGGAAGCCCTAAGAGACTGAATAGTTCTGGGATTAAATGCACCAAACGTGCAGAGTAAGCTGATGGCAAAAGGTGACATCAGCCTCACAGATGTCATCGCTGATGCTACTGCAGCAGAAGCAACCAGGAAGTCAGCCGCTCAAATGCGCCGAGCAAACGCACCGCTTCGCCAACTTGCCGACGAAGTCCCACTTGCCACTGAGAAGCACGCTACCACTACCTACCATGAAGACCTCGAGTCATCCTCAGATAGTAATGAAGAGGAGGTCAACAGGCTCCGCTTGGAACGAGAGCAAAGGAGCCAGTGATGTCCGCGCCAATGTGCAGGTTGCGGGGCAAACCACCCGCGATCGGACTGCAAATTCCTAGACGCACTCTGCTGTAACTGCGGGAAAAAAGGCCATATTGCGAAGGTCTGCAGAAGCAGATGAGAGTCCAGACCCAGCCAAAAGGAGAACAACCTCCGTCGGGAGATAGGCAAACCTCCTGAGAACTGGGACCGTCTGAACCACCAATGGAACAACCACTGCAACTACAGAAACCAAGTACCGGCCTTTTCAACGAGACGAGAAGAGGCCCACCAAACCATTATCATCGGCCGCTCGATGCAAGGAAGATATGCATGAAGGTTATTATTGAGAATCGACCATGTGTGATGGAAGTCGATTCGGGATCGTCCCTGTTGATGGTATCCTGGAAAACCCTCAAACAACTGATCCCTGCCATCTCCCACCAGGACCTCAGCATGCAGCGAATCATCCTGAAAGACTATCAGGGAAACAGAATCCCAGTTGTTGGTTCCAGCAACGTCCAAGTATCATTCAAGGACCGCACAGCAACGCTTCCCTTAACTCTCGTCGATCATGACCGACCCAGCTTGTTAGGGCTACAGTGGTTCGCCCCACTCAGAATTGAACTAGCCGGCATACACCATACCAGAAATTATGACTGGGAAGAGACTCTCATCCAGGAATTCCAGGATGTGTTCACAGAAACATTAGGCAAGTACAAGGGGACCCCTATATCATTTAATCTCAGCCCTGATGTCGCTCCCATTCGACTTAAACCCCATCGAGTACCTTTTGCCTTAAAACCTAAAATCAATGAGCAGCTAGATAAACTGATAGCCCAGTGCATATTGGAACTGATTGACCACGCCCATTGGGAAACCCCGATAGTAACACCCATGAAGCCAGATGGTTCGTTAAGAATTTGCGGGGACTATCGGACCACCCTAAATCATGCTCTTCAACAGAGTGCTTATCCAGTACCGGTGGTTCAACACTTTCTTCATTCCCTGGGTGGTGGAAAAATATTTGCGAAATTGGACTTAGCTCAAGCGTACCAGCAACTCCCTGTGAATGCAGCAACTGCAGAAGCCCAGACAATAGTTACACATAGAGGTGCTTTTAAGTGCAATAGACTCCAATTTGTAGTAAGCGTGGCACCGGGCATTTTCCAAAGTTTAATGGAGAGACCATTACAAGGCATAAAAGGCGTCGTGCCTTATTTTGACAACATCCTAATAGCTGCCCCCACTTAAGAATTATTAGTACAACGGCTCAGAAAAGTTCTGCAGAAATTCAAAGACGCAGGTTTTAAGGTAAAACGAGACAAGTTTCAACTTTGTACGGAGAGAGTGGAGTTCCTGGGATACCTTCTTGACAGACAGGGAATCCACCCCACTGAAAAAAAACTAACCGCAATAAAAAAGCCCCGAGACCTAGGAATAAGCCTTCCTGGGACTCATTAACTTTTATAACATTTTCTTGCCCCAGAAGGCAACCGTAGCTGAACCCCTACATAGACTTCTTGATAAAAAGGCTCCTTGGGTTTGGGGACGGTGTGAAGAGATAGCGTTCAAAGGGATAAAAGACCTTTTAACCTCCGATGCCGTATTAATGCAGTAGAACGAGACTCTCCCTTTGACGGTTACCTGTGATGCCTCACCATTTGGAGTAGGAGCCATCCTAAGCCCTGTCCTCCCAAATGGAAATGAGGCACCCATTGCGTTCTTTTCGAGAACTTTGTCTAAAACCGAAAGGAACTATAGTCAACTTGATAAAGAGGCCCTCGCTATTGTATCCGCAATTAAACGCTTCCATGAATATGTATATGGGAGACCCTTTACCATAATTACAGACCACAAGCCGCTACTTGGGATTTTGGCGGGAAACAAAAAAACTCCCCATATATTATCACCAAGAATGACACGTTGGTCAGAATTTTTAGCCACCTACGATTACTGATTGCAACATCACCCGGGGAAAACCATTTCCCACGCTGACGCTTTGAGCCGCTCGCCAGTACCAGACATTATAGAGGACCCTGCTCCAACCGTAGCTGTATTGCAAATCGAAACCCTCAAATCGCCGCCATTAACCGCTTGAGACATTGCCTTAGAGACAAAAAAGGACCCTGTTTTGGCATGAGTCCTCAGCTGGGGAGAATGCGGTTGGCCGATCAGTGAAACTGATGACACGTTCAAGCCATTTAAAAATCGTCAAACGGAACTGTTCTCCCAGAAGGGTTGCATAGTATGGGGAGACAGAGTCATAGTCCCGGAGAAGTTACAATATAGAGTTTTAAAAATGCTGCACGAGGGACATCCAGGCATCGTGCGGATGAAGGCATTGGTCAGGAGTTACGCATGGTGGCCTGGTTTATATAGAAAAATAGAAACGTGGGTAACAAAATGCAGTAAATGCCAGGAGACTCACCCTACTCCTCCAAAGACTCCCCCAACTCAGTGGGAAACGCCTTGAGTTCCGTGGTCCCGTATCCACATTGATTTTGTGGGACCCACAAGAGGACACACTTTTCTCTTAACGGTGGATGCCTATTCAAACTGGCTTGAAGTCCAAAAAATGAAAAGCACCACCACAGATGCAGTCACTAAAAAACTGAATAAACTATTTGCTACCCATGGACTTCCTGATGTCCTCGTCTCAGATAATGGCCCCCAGTTCACTGCTCTGCCATTCGAACAATACCTGGCAGATCAGGGCATCCGCCATGCTTTAACATTGCCAGCTCATCCTGCAGCCAATGGTAGGGCTGAGCGAATGGTTCAATTTGTAAAATAGACCCTGCATAAAATGGACCACAGCGACATTGACAATAAAATAAACCGAATGCTTTTTATTCAACACATAACTCCAAACAGCACCACAAACAAAACCCCAGCAGAACTCCTGATGGGCTGGAAACTTCATTCGCACCTTGATCGCCTCCACCCAAACTGCACGCCAGAACAATCCCCGGGATCCAGCAGTAAGTGTTGGGCATTCCAGGAAGGTGACCTCGTGTTTGCGAAAAACTTCTTGGGTGACCCATTGTGGGTCCCCGCTACCATAACGCAACTTACAGGACCCCGATCCTATCGTCTATAAACGGTAGATGGTAAGATGTGGAAACGCCACATAGACCAACTCTGTTCCCAATTAGTGCCAGAACCTCCAGCTGTGGGGGGAAGGAACATGGAGGAGGATGAAGAAGAAATCGAAACCCAACAGCCCAGGGGATACTCACCATCTGAGGGAGAACCGAACCAGGGAGCGGCCTCGCCACGTGACAACACCGTGACGGAGGCGGATCCAGGGAACCCAGAGGACAGCGCCAACGAGGGCAACCCGGAACTACAGTCTTCACTTGCACCAGCAGACAGCCCACTGGAGCCAGAACCAGAACCAGAGCCAGAACGGAACCCAGTGGAACAGCACAGGTCGAGCAGACAGGTGAAGCAGCCTGCCTATCTGTGAGAATACATCACCCCACCCCTCAGACGGAACCAAGAGGGGAGGGTGTTATGGATTAAACCATCACAGCAATACAACCGAAACAGCTTCGTCTTACAACAGGCTTGTAGTCTTGCAATTCTCATTGGCCCATGAATAGCGAGTCGTGATTTGTCAGGTTTCGCCAGTCTGATTGGCTGTTAATGGAAACCCCTGATTGGACACTTGTGGAAGTGACAGACTCAGGTCATTGGTTGTTTGACGGCAGCAAGCTCTATAAAAGAGCTACTGCTGCCCAGGTTTTGAGCTCCGTTCTTTCTTGTTAAATAAAGAGTTGAAGTCACAGACCGATGTCTCGTCTCCGTTCTTATGCCCATGCCCAGGACTTAAACAAAGGATCTGCAGGCTCTAGTAATAACAATCAAGGAGCACAGTGCAAAAGTTGAACTAAATTAAATATAAAGAAGAACAAATAACAATAGGCACAGCAACTAGCCTTAGAAATTGACAATAAAGATACTGAAATTGTAAATAGCTTCTGCCTTTTAGGATCAACCATCAACAATAAAGGAACTAACTGTCAAGAGATAACCTGCAAATGAGAGCCCAGTAGGGCAGCCATGAAGGTCCTGAAAAAGATGCTTAGATGCTGTGATGCCTCTATCATTGTGGGAATAATCTTTGACTTCAGTATTGGGTAATGATTAGTCTAAGACCTTATACATACATGTCTGCCTAAGGGTCACTGAGATAAAGCAAGGAAATTAAAAGCAAACACCAGAAACATTTAAGCAGCTCAGACGACTGTAAACAATTTTGTGTAATTATTTTAATCCACAATGTGAATGCTTACTATGTACAAAATTCTCAATAAAAGGGAGCACTAGAATTTGCTCTGGACTCCCATCCCGAGTACACCAGCCTGTGTCTCATTCTTTCCATGGACTCCCATCCCGAGTACACCAGCCTGTGTCTCATTCTTTCCATGGGAGACCACCACAAGTGGTGACCGCGAAGTGATGCACTGCAGGTGATACATGTCCGGACCTCCGTGTTTCCTCACCTGGAATAGGTAAAGTACGTACTTAACTATTGCTGGACAATAGGATTTTTTCAGGGAACATGGGGGGAAAACTCTCTCAGCCACAGGAATGGCATGTTAGTGAGATGCTGAAGTTAGTCAGGACAAACTTCTTTATCTTTAAACCCTCTGGGGGGGAGCAAATAGTTATTTCAAAAGATAATGTGAGAGAGCTGCTGCAAGAGATCTGGTGGCAATGTCCCTGGTATCCAAAGAAAGGCTCTTTAAAGTTAGACACATGGAGGAGAATTGGAACTATCTTCATGAAGAGCCACGGGGAACAGCTGAAATTTTGATATATTGGAAGGTTGTTATGTCTGCTTTAGAGACCCAGCAACAACCTCTTTTAAAAACTTTAGTAGAACCTCCTCCTTATAAAGGAATTGTATTTTACCCTCCTACCCCAAAACTGGAGTGTGCTTTATCAATTCCAACAGCGCCTATGCCTGTGGATGATAAAATCCAACCAGAAAAGTTCAAGCAATGATGCATCAGGCTTTCAATGAGGGGAAATTAGAGCCTGATGAGATTCCCCAGATGAATTTGTTTTCAGTCAATAGGCAAGTGGATGCTCAAGGCAATCTGCAGACTGAATGGGTTCCGATTCCTTTAGCAGTTCTTAGGGAAATTAAAAAGCAGTTAAAATTATGGTATTCAAAGTCCTTTTACAAAGGGGCTCCTGACAAGTTTGGCTACCTCACGCATGATTCCTAGTGACTGGAAAGATTTAATGAGAATGATATTGAGCTCTACTTAGTATGTGGTTTTTGACTCAGAATACCAAAGGGAAGCTATCCCTAGGGGAAGGAATTTGGGGGGGGGGCTGTATACGCCAGACCAAATCTATGGGGCAGGCTTGTTTGAATCCACTGCTGATCAAACTGCTAATTTGCCTGATCACTTATTTCCAGTGGTTATGGCAGCTGTCCTTGGGGCATTGTCCCACATCCAGGATGTGGGAACCCCAGCACGGTCTTTTTCTCAAATTAAGCAAACAGCATCTGAGTCTTATAATGATTTTGTGGAAAGACTACAATTGGCTATTACCAGGCAAATCTCTAAGGAGGAAGCTGCAAAAGAACTTTTGCTGAAATTGGCAGTTGAAAATGCAAACGCTGACTGCAAGCGTATCTTACAGCCCTTGGTGGTTCGAGGTGAGGTTACTCTGGCTGATCTGTTAAAGGCATGTGCAGTGGTGGGTTCTCAGGCTTACAACATGGAGACTTTGGCTATGGCATTGCAAAAAGGGATGAAACCTACAGGGAATTGTTTTAATTGTGGAAAGCCTGGCCATTTTAAAGCCCAGTGCCGTGCCCCTGGGGGGGGGGGATGGCATTTAACAAAAACAAAATTAAGGACGTCAGTCCAAAATGCAAAAAAGGGTTTCATTGGGCAAATCAATGTCACTCTGATCAGAATCAAAATCCAGGAAACTAAATTTGGGGCGTGCAGCTAGCCCCGCTCCCAAGGCTGTTACAAAAGCATCGCCTGCAATTACTGGGAGTGCAAGTTTGGGTTTAAAAATGTTGAACTCAATTAATGTGACCTTTCCTAATCAAGTGTACATTGAGGACATTCATTTGCATGGGCCACTGCCAGAAAAAAATAGTGGGATTAGTACTTCCCATGTCTTCTGCATCAGAAAAAGGTTTTTTTGTTATTCCAGGAGTTATTGATCAAGATTATAAAGGGGTTATGAAGATACAATTGTACACTGATACTCCTGCATCATTAATGGCCGGTGACTCTATTGCCCAGTTATTATTGCTTCCATACATCCCTATAAATCCTTTAATTGGGATCTAGTTGTAGTAGATTGACGGGATTGCTTCTTTTCTATCCCTTTGCATGCAGATGACAAGAAATTATTTGCCTTTAACATACCTGAGTTGAATAACAATGCACCTACCTTTCGTTACCAATGGAAGGTTTTGCCACAGGGAATGCTAAACATGGCACATCGTTGGCACAGGGAATGCCAACGATGTGCCAGACATATGTTCAAATGGCTCTGGCTCCATTCAGAACCTCTCATCCTGGGTGGAAGGTTTACCACTACATGGATGATATTTTAATTGCAGCTCCCGGCCCACCTGGAACAGTTAAGGCAGCATTACCTTGCCTTAAAGAGGTATTATTACAATTTGGACTTCATATTGCCCCAGAAAAAATTCAAAGTCAAATGCCATATGCCTACTTAGGGCATAAGGTCCTTGCAATCTATGCTCATCCGGTCATTCCGGAAATCAAAATTGAGGAAAAAATTTCTCTAGTAAAATTACAACAAATACTAGGAACAATTAACTGAGTAAAACCCTACCTGGGGTTAACTACTCCAGCCCTTGTTCTTGGCCCTAAAGCAGTACTCCAGCCCTTGTTCTTGGCCCTAAAGGGCTCTCCGAGACCGGATTCTGCTATAAACTTATCAGCAGAACAAAGGAAGGTACTGACACATGTAAATGCGGCTTTAACGCAGCGTTGGATTGATCGATGCATTCCTGATACTCCGTTTGCTTTGGCAATTTTACAAACTCTAGCCTTGCCTACTGCAGCTTTATTTCAATTACATGAAGTACAGGTTTATATCATTGAATGGTAGCATTTGCAGAATACTCCCAGAAAAACAATTTCTACCATGGCTATGCTTTATAGTGAGTTAATCATCAAAGGCCGAAATCGCAGTATGCATTTATATGGCATAGATCTAGTTCAGTTATTTTTACCTATCTCCCTCACTCTGTGGGAAACTTGGTATAGTCAATCCATTGAATTGCAAATTGCTCTTGAAAATTGGCCAGGGAAGATTTCTTGCCACATCTCCAGTGACCCTTGTTTCCAGTTGCTTCGAAACGTATCTGTAAATTTTAATTCAGTTATTGCTAAGCAGCCAGTTGGGGGAGTGTCTGTTTATGCGGACAATAGTAAGACCTATGGCGCTTGTGCATGGAGACAGGAAGGGGTATGGAAAACAAAAATTACCCCTCCTCAGCAATCAGCACAAAGGGCTGAATTAGCTGCTGCTATTTTGGCCTTACAGGAATTTGCACAAGAACCGCTAAATCTTATTGTGGATTCTCTTTACGTTTATCAATTGATACTTAACATTGAACTTGCTTATCTTTTTCCATCTGTTGATGCTAATCTTATGAGTTTGTTTCTAGCTCTGCAAAGCTGTCTTCATTCTCGCACACATTCTCTACATATCGCTCACATTTGCAGCCACCAGCCACTTCCCAGGGAGCTGCAGGAAGGGAATGATGTGGCTGACGCAGCGGCCTTGGCCATGTCCTGTCTCTCGCTTTCTCCTGTTACTCCATGGGACTCACATAGCTATTTTCATCAAAATGCCAAAGCTCTTTGTAAACAATTTGGTCTCACTGCTGCAGAAGCTGCAGCTATTATTCAACAATGTCCTAGTTGCAGTGCTCAATCCACTGCTCTTCCTCAAGGAGTAAATCCTCGGGGGACATCTGCTTGTCAAATATGGCAAATGGATGTCACACAACACTCTCCCTTCAAACCATGGCACCATCTGTATGTCACCGTTGATACCTATTCAGGATTTATTATGGCAACACCTCAATGAGGAGAGGCTACAAAACATGTAGTCAACCATTGCCTCCGTACCTTCACACATGTGGGGCCACCAATGGAGATCAAAACCGATAATGGCCCTGCTTACATTAGCACCGCCTTTGCGGAATTTTGTCATCGATGGTCAATTATACATAAATTTGGCATTCCCTACAATTCCACTGGTCAGGCCATTGTGGAACGAGCTCATCAGATGCTAAAACAAGCACTCCTTCACACAAAAACAAAAACGGGGGAAGTGGATGGATATGGCTTGCCTTACATTCAAAACATTCTTAAAAGTACCTTATACACTTTAAAATTTTTAAACATGACAGGATCTCCCGCTGCTACGGCAGCCAGTAGGCATTTTGCTTCCTCCCCTTCTGCAGGTACGCCAAGACCGAAAGTTCGGTATAAGAGACTACCAGATCCAATGTGGAAAGGACCTGTCCCACTGATAACTTGGGGCCGAGGATACGCTGCTGTTGAAGATGAGGGGACAGTTGTTTGGGTTCCTGCTCACTGTGTGCGTCCTTATCATCAGCCAAAGGGGCAAGGGGATGGATTTGGGGGAATGGAAAAGAAACACGTTGGTCCAGGACATGGGGAAGCTAGCAAACCTTCATAATAAAACTGATTGTTGGATATGTATGCAAATATCAACTCACAAAACATCAGGGCTTCCAATGGTTGCAGTACCTCTGGCCAAAGGTGACTGGTATAAGGGACAATGCTATGGTTGTTCAGGGATGTGGTCTAACAGTTGGACTACAAGTAACATAAATACATTGCATCTTGGAAGCCGAATCCAAGAGGTGGCGGGTATCTGCTGGACCCACAATGAGACAGTAGAGAATATGACTTACTTGGGAACATATCCATTTTGTAACAAAACAATTATTATTGGCAATGGAAGTCGGGTTTATCCGGATGACATGAAAACTAAAAATCTCACTTACTTTGTACATAATATTTCTAAATTTGATATCATATCTTTGATCAATGAAAATGGGTGTCCATTTATCCCTGCCACATGTTGTCCCACCATGAGAGAAAACCAGCTGTCCAAATGTGCAAATGGGAAATACGCACCACTGCCCACTTATTTGGCTATGCTAATGGAATCCTTTGTACAATTAATCTATGCTGAACCAAATACGGTTGGTCATCTCCTGGGAGCAAATCTATGGTTGCTGTGTGGACGGATGGCCTATGATCGCATGCCAGCATGATGGAAAGGAGTCTGCACCTTTGGGAAAGTAATCCCATCTCATGTCATTTTAAAATCTTTGGGCACTGCTCATATCTGCAATGCGCGTTCCGCAACGGAATTAAACTCTGTTTTGAATCATCACTACTGGACACAGATATCAAGGGGAGTTATTCCTCCTTTAGGAGTCATGATGAACTATAGAGATTTGCATCATTTAAACAATTGGACAGTTTCTATGTTTAAAGACACCATTAAAACTCTAAAGCTGCTTGAAGAAGAGGAAGGAAAAACCAGATATGCGATGGACACTATTTTGGCTGCGCAAGGGGGAGTTTGCACTGTGATTCATACACATTGTTGCATGTATATCTCTGATTATTCTCCAAACATTACAGCTACTATACAGCATATGGAACAAACCCTGAATGAGAATCCATTACAATTGGAGGACGAGGGACTGGACGTGTGGTCTTCACTTTGGTCTTGGTTGCCAGATGGTTCATGGATTTGTCACCTAATTGTTGGAGTGATATTGCTTTATATACTTTCTCTTTGTGTATGCTGATGTATCCAATGTCTCCCTGGACTTTTAGGAATGTGTTGGGTGAAGCCTACAGAAGGAGAACTGATGTTGCAGATGGCGAAAAGCTACCGAGGCATCCACGATCACTGTTGGAAGAGCTGAAGAAACAAGTTAGGGATAGATAGATATAGATACAATCTACCTTCATAGTGGCAAAGAGTTGACACCAACCTGAGGGCACTTAATTGATCTTTTTTTAACATGAAAAACACAGTGGTTTTATTCTTTGGTGCATTCAGTTCCAGAACAGAGGTTTTCTAAAATTAAATTAATCCGATATAATTTCTCTGTTTTAATGTATTACTTCTATTTGTACACATCTTTAAAGAATGCCTTTTTTAAAGAAGAAAAGTAAGTGCCAACAGAGTGGGGAACATATTTGCCTAATAATGTGTCCAGAAGAATCATGGTTTTCTTCTTTTGTCCTGGGATGTGGGTGAAGAATAGAACAAGATTTTTGTTCATAAATAATTGATATTACGTTAATTTAATGCAAGTGCAAACTAACCTAAAATAATTTGCATTCATTACCACAGAGATAGATAACAAAAAAAATCAATTAATGTGGGGAGATACATTTTGCTTGCCAGCTATTCTGCGTACTGAAACTAAAAAACTCAAAGAGCAGGGAAAGCTGAAGGGCCACAAAAATACATTAACATTCTTGCTTGTTTGTCCTTCTTTCATTGTGTTGAAACATCACAGCACACAATAATTCTGAAATGCAACAAAAGTGGAGATCTCAGGTAAAACATTTGTTTCACTGATAAAAGCAGATTCTGGAGTTTGCTGGAGTGGTAATATTTTCTCTTTCACCCTCTTATTGGGAGGATCTACAAGGTCTCTTGATTGCTGGAGCATTAGTACCAAAACCAAGTGGAGAGAAGAAAATAGAAATAGAAATAATAGAATGGAATGGAATGGAATGGAATGGAATGGAATGGAATGGAATGGAATGGAATGGAATGGAATGGAATAGAATAGAATAGAATAGAATAGAATAGATGGTGGAGGAAGACATGGCTGAAGCAACAAATTGAAGTATTGCCCATTGCAACTGTCAGCTTTGGAAGCCATATTCCATGCTGCCTAAGAAAGTGGGAAGGGGTTGATTTTAATTGAGTAGTTCTAAGTAGACAAAATAAAATTATTTTCTTAGTTCAAGGTTATTAAGTATGGCACAGCAGACAAAAAGGATCTTACACTGGGACAGACCATGATTGATCCATCTGATTTGATGATGGGAGAAAAGGGGATGGATTGTAGTTTGGGACATTGTGAGAAGTTCTGGAAACTTTCATTTTTGAGATTCCACAGATATGCCAGCTGGTATTCTAATAAAGGTACTTTTGAGATTAGGCTTGTCTCAGAGTTACTGATTGGAAAGAAGTCTTGCTAGAATGCTGACAGCAGTGTTATGCTGTATTTCTTATGTGTTCTGTTCTCAACACCTTTCATTTGACTATTTCATGCTATCTCTGTCCACTTTTTCAATAAAAATCTCACTTACAGCAAAGTATATTTGATATAGCTAATTTATGTTTGGACTGTGCTGAGCTCCTCTTCAGCTCCACAGATACATACTTGAGTAAGTTTTCATCATTTACTGAAAGGAGCAATACAAAAGAAGGAATATAGACACCAAAACCTCAAGAAAGTCAGTCTGGTGTAGTCCTTAAAGATTTTAATGCCATCCAGAATATTCAAAAGATTTCCCATACAGGGGATATATAGACTTCTCTCAGTCTCAAGCAAGAGATCAAGTACTGAGCAACTACTGTATGCAACATACACCCCATTACAGCTTCAGAGCAAGCACAGTCTCAGCACCGAAGATGTATCTTGGGTGTGGACCCTAAGACATCAGCTGCAGCAGTCAGAGTAGAATTGGGAATCTACACAATTCATGCACTGCCTAAAACCACAGCTTATAACTACTGGCTCAAAATTAATGAAATGGAGGCGGATAGACTCCCTAAACTATGTCTGCTGGAGCAGATAAAACTGCAGCCACAAACCCTTTGGATTACTAAATTGACAAATTATGTAAAGAGCTGTGGTCTTCCTGCCCCCTGTGTAACAGGAGAACAACAACAAAAGAGTTGCCCAAAGAATCATGGATATAGAAGCTCAGAATGATATAGCCACGCTGAGTAAGGCTGGTAGCCTGAAATGGCTGAGCAAATATAAATGCACTTTCCAAATGGACAACTATTTAAAATCATAATTGTTAAGCCTGTGTTCCCCAACCAGGGTTAAGGAGACAAGCTAAACAGAATGTGCAGCGTTAGTCAGATAGGCACACAGATAAATGAGTGAGATAAGCTTGTATGTTTGTTAACATACAGTAAAAATAACAGATACGCTTGTGCTATCAAAATATAGTTTATTCCATTTAGAGTTTATAGCATAGTCAAAAAGAACAGTCCATTAGTCATGTATCATTTTAGTCAGTCCATTCAAGGATATTCAGTTAGCAAAGTCCGTGTAGAATATCCAATGTCAGTTCACTTACAATAAATCGGTCCTTTATCTCTCTCCCGTTCCAGTAGGGAAAAATGCAGTCTTCATCCAGTAATTAGGGATCATCAAGTCAGAGAGAGCAAGCTGACGTTTCTTGCTTCTTTTATGGTGCTTTCACAACAACCACTCCCTTAATTACATTCCTACAGTTAAAGTTGCAGACACTTTAACTAATAAACCATGATAACATATTTATTATTTTACCTAAACCAGTTAGGGTAAAGAATGTTATCCCTAACATTCTCCCCTTTTAGGTAATAATAATATAACTATTTACACCTTTAAATTATATTTGTAAAAACTCTCTTTAAACTTAATTACTCCTTGAGCTTTCGTAAACTGGTCTGCAATGTTTTCTTCCATCATGCAGTATTCCAATTTAATTAGCCCATTCTTTACAGATTCTCTAACATTTAAGTATCTTAAATCAGTATGCTTTGATCTAGTTTTTACAGCAATATTAGTAGCTAACTTTATGGCTGCTTGGTTGTCCTTGTACACAATAATGGAATCTTTAACAGTTACACCCATGTCTAATAATAACTGTTTATACAAAATTAAGTCAGTGCATAATGACAGACATGAAAATTTCGCTTCCATCGTGGACAAGCTAATATGCTGTTGTCTGATTGACCTCCACCCTATTAGTGTCTTACCAAATAATATAGCCATCCCAGATGTTGATTTTCTAGTGTTTATGTCAGTTGCAAAACTTGCATCTGCATAGGCACTAAGACTCAAATCACCCTTTGGTTCTATATACAATGCATGGTTCATTGTTCCTTTAAGATACCTTTTAATTTCACCTAAATGCTTTAATTTTATCTTTTTAGCTAATAATGATATAATCTCATTAGCTTCATTATTAGTCTTAATTATCAAAGCAATATCATCCGTAAATAATAACAATAATGACACCGTTCCATTATTTTCTCTATTAAACACACATGGATCTGCTAAACCAGATTTAAAACCTATATTATTTAATTCTTTCACAATATATTGATTCCACTCAAACCCAGATTGTTTCAACCCGTAAAGACTCTTTTTGAGTTTCCAACAATCATTACGATTCACTTTATTGTCTTTTATAATAATTGGCTTTTTCAAATATATAGTGTGCTGCAATGGTGCATGGAAATAAGCAGTTTCTACATCTAAATGGTTAATGACATAGTTTTTCTTCGCTGCCCACACTAATGCTGCTCTTAAAGATATTGCTTT
Organism: Hydrophis major; assembly: GCA_033807585.1. Taxonomy (NCBI): domain Eukaryota; kingdom Metazoa; phylum Chordata; class Lepidosauria; order Squamata; family Elapidae; genus Hydrophis; species Hydrophis major. The sequence continues at coordinate 352,585,136 of CM066328.1, forward strand.
AAGAGTTGGTGCAAAAACTTCATCGTAATCAGATGCAGTTTGATTAAATCCTTGAGCTACTAACCTAGCCTTATGGGTAACAGTCCCATCATTTCCAGTTTTTACTTTAAATATCCATTTGCACCCAATGGATTTTTCTCCTGGAGGTAATTTAGCATCTTCATATACTTTCATTACCTTTAATGAATTTAGTTCTTTTTCCATTGCCTTTTGCCAATTCTCCTGATCCTTAGCAGGATACATCCTAAGTTCATCTACACTAGTTGGAACTTTAGTTACTTGGCAAACTATACTTGCTTGATACCTATCAGGTGGTCTAGTTACACGTGTAGTACGTCTAGGTATTACAGGACTTACAGGTGGACTTTCATTTATTAACTCTTCTTGATTATCTAACTCTTCCTGATCAACTGTTTCTTCTTGTTCTGATCCTATTTGCTCTTCATGGACTTCTTCTTTAATTGTACTCTTCTTATAACTAGTCTGATCTTTTTGCCTTTTGTAGGGTTCAATAATTGCTTCGTTATTTAAATCTTGCTCTAATCTATTCCATCCTACATGTTCTAGGAATTTAGCACTAGCACTGGTATAAACTCTTGATGTACCTGGTTCCCAGAATCTATAAGATCTATGATTAGATTTATATCCTACAAAAAATAATCTTTTAGCTCTTTGCTGTCCTTTGTGTCTGAGTTGTGTAGGGATATGCACCCATGCTGGTGCACCAAATGTGTGCATGTAACTTAAATCAGGTTTTGTACCATGCCACAGTGTGAATGGTAATGTGTGAATAATGTTGAATTAACAACATTATTTAATATATGATTACCACACATTATTGCTTCTCCCCATAAATTGTCAGGTAATCCTGAATCAGACATCATAGTACGTGCCATTGATTGTAATGTTTGGCCTCATCTCTCTATAAAGGCATTATGTTGTGGCCTATATGGTGCAGACTTTTTATGTTGAATACCTAACATTCTAAGTCTATTCTGGAATTTATTATTTGTAAATTCCGTACCATTATCTGTAATAAGAGTTACTAATTTCTTTTTAGTTTTCCTTTCAGCAAATTTTATCCAATTAAAGAGATTTATATACATTTCAGTTTTGCTCTTCATTAAATAGCAAAACCCATATCTAGAATAGTGATCCATTATACTTAGTATGTATCGAGCTCCTCCTACACTTGGTTTTTTCGGACCTATTAAATCAGCAAATACTACTTCTAAAGGCTCTTTGGTAGTAAATCCATCAACTCTATTAACCGGTTTGACCTTGCTCTTGCTTTGATTGCAAGCATTACATTGCAAATACTTATTACAAGGTTTCAAACTTATTCCTTTAGATAATTCAACAGTTTTCTTAAGCATTTTAAAATTTAAATGCCCTAACCTTCGGTGTAACAAGTGAATACATTCATCATGAGGTTTCTTATTATCATAAACCGTGTTAGCTACCTTTAAACCATTATCATTTAAAACATATAATTCACCTCTTAAAGATGCAGTAATTCTCTTATCTTCTTTCTCAATTATGCAGTTATCTCCTTTAAAGGTAACTACATATCCTAGTTTAACCAAAATTCTAACTGAAATTAAATTAAACTTAAGTTGTGGTACATATAACATTTTTACATTCTTTGTATAAAAGAACAATATGCTCTACCTTGAACTTTAGCTTTCAGTTTCCAGCCATTGGCTAACGATATCTGCTGTGTACTCTGGGACATTTTTGTTATCATTTGTTATACAGTGGGATGCTCCACTGTCAACCACCCATAAATTATTTTTTACAGCTCTGTTAGTATAAATGGCTAGCTCTAAATTTTTATTTTTATTTTGGTTACTTTTAGTATTCTGGCCAGCATTCTGGCACTTTGCTTTTTTTTACAAAATCTTGCCAAATGTCTTCTTCCTCCACAATTAAAACACTTTTTAATTGCGTATGCAGTAGGAGATTCATTATCTTCTTTTTGAGGTTGTTCCCTCCTTAACTGGTGTCTTTGAAGTCTTCTTCTTGCCTCTTCAATCAATCTGCCAGTTATATCAGTTAAAGTTAGGCTTTCCTTTGGTAAAATTCAAGGGAAGTGACATAGTTGTCATAACTTTCATCTAGTGAAGATAGAATTATGTAGACTTGGTGTAGTTTAGAGAAAATAAGCTCTTTCTCGTGCAGTTCTTGAAAAATGCTTTGCATAGTTTTCAAATGATTAAGCATATCATCATTCGTCTGGAGATGCGTCTTGAAAAATTTCTGTGTTAGATTTATGTGAGCTCCAACGTTATCTCGGACATAAATCCTCTTCAGCTTCTGCCAATACCCAACAGCCGTTTGCTCTCTGTGGATATGAACAAGTTGCTGGTCAGTTAATGTTAATCCTATTATGCAAATAGCTTGTTCATTTTTTTGCATAAATTCTTCTATTTTTAGTCTATCTTCACCCTCCTCTGGATCCCATTCCTCTACATTTGGTGGATTTTCAATTATGTTCCACAGACCTTCTCTTCGTAGAAGTAGACTACGTTTCATAGACCATGATACATAGTTTGTTCCATCCAGCTTGGATATAAGGGACAAACTTTGTAGATTGACTTGTGCCATGTTTTCTTTATATGGATATAAAACTATAATTAATAAAACACAGCTGTCTGTTTACTGTAATGTATAACAACACAAACTCTCACTTTTTACATAAATCTGTTTTATCCTAGTTAAACTGACTTTGCAGCCTCTGGGCCCATAACCAGTGTTAAGCCTGGGTTCCCCAACCAGGGTTAAGGAGACAAGCTAAACAGAATGTGCAGCATTAGTCAGATAGGTACACAGATAAATGAGTGATATAAGTTTGTATGTTTATTAACATACAGTAAAAATAACAGATACGCTTGTGCTATCAAAAATATAGTTTATTCCATTTATAGCATAGTCAAAATAACAGTCCATTAGTCATGTATCATTTAGTCAGTCCATTCAAGGATATTCAGTTAACAAAGTCCGTGTAGAATATCCTATGTCAGTTCACTTACAAATCAGTCCTTTGTTTATCTCTCCCGTTCGAGTAACACAGTCTTGAGTCCATGCAGTAATTAGGGATCATCAAAGCCAGAGAGAGAGCAAGCTGTCGTCTTGCTTCTTTTAAAGTGCTTTCACAACCACTCCCTTAATGACATTCCTGTAATTAAAGTTGCAGACACCCCAACTAATAAACTATGATAACATATTTATTATTTTACCTAAACCAGTTAGGGTAAACAATGCTATCCCTAACAGATGCCACTACCGGAAAGAAGCGAGCGGTATTCCTAACTCACTGCGGGCCGACCGTGTTTAAGATTGCCAAAGCACTAGCCAAACCGGCTGAGGTGAAGTCCATGGACTTGGACATCCTTGAGCCCCTTCTACTACGCACCAACCTTCTACTACGCACCACCGTACCAACCCTTGTTCGAAGACATGAATTTTATCAGAGAGAACAGTGGAAGGGAGAAAGCGTTGCAGATTTCATTGTGGATCTCTGGAATTTGGGAGGCCTCTGCGGGTTCGCCGACCTTGAAGAGGCCCTGAGAGACCGAATAGTTCTGGGATTAGATGCGCCAGTGACACAAAGTAAGCTGATGGTGAAAGGCGACATTAGACTTGCAGATGCCATCGCTGACGCTACTGCAGCAGAAGCAACCAGGAAGTCGGCTGCCCGAATGCGCTGCACCCATGCCCCACTCCGCCAACTCGCCGGTGAAATCTCACCTCACCTGGAAGGACAGGCAACAACAGCCCACCACGAGGACCTCGAATCGTCATCAGAAAGTGATGAAGAAGAGGTCAACCGGCTCCGGTCTGAATGAGACCAACGCCATCAACGTAACCAGAGAATGCAGTACCAATGTGCTGGTTGTGGGGCAAACCACCCACGATCAGACTGCAAATTCCTCGACGCACTCTGCCATGTGTGCGGGAAAAGAGGTCACATTGGAAGAGTCTGTAGAAGCAAGCAAGGATCCAACCCACCTCAGAGGGGGACCAACTACCGTCAGCCCATAGGAAGTCATCCTGTGAATCGGGAATACTTAACCCACCAATGGAACAACCACTCCTACAGAAACAAACCACCAGCCCAGTCAACGAAATGAGAAGAGGCGCACCAAACCATTACGATCGGTCATGCCTCATTATTAGACGCCAAGAAGATCTGGGTGAAGATCGCCATCGAAAACCAGCCCTGCATGATGGAAGTTGATTCAGGATTGTCTCTCTCGATTGTTTCCTGGAAGACCCTTAAACAATTAATTCCCACCATATGGCGGCAAGACCTCAGATTCCAAAGAATCATACTTAAGGACTATCAGGGAAATCGAATTCCAGTCGTTGGATCCAGCAAAGTCCGTGTCTCATTTAAAAATCGTAATGCATCCCTACCACTCACCGTAGTCGACAGGGATCGGCCTAGTTTGTTAGACCTCCAATGGTTCGCCCCACTTGGAATTGAAGTAGTCGGCATTCACCGAACCAACAGCAACGACTGGGAAGAGGCCATCATTCGGGAGTTCCAGGACGTCTTTACAGAGAAATTTGGCGAGTACAAGGGGACACCGATATCATTTAACCTTAACCCTGAAGTAGCTTCCATCTGCCTTAAGCCTCGTCGAGTTCCATTTGCCCTTAAACCAAAGATTGACGAGCAGCTTGATAAATTAATGGCCCAGGGTGTGTTAGAACCAACCGACCATGCTCCCAGGGAAACCCCAATCATAACACTCATCAAGCCGGATGGATCGTTAAGAATTTGTGGGGACTACCGAGCCACCCTGAATCACACCCTTCAGCAGAACGCTTACCTGGTACCAGTGGTACAACACCTTCTCCATTCCCTGGGGAGTGGAAAAGTCTTCGCTAAATTGGATTTAACACAGGCATACAAACAACTGCCTGTAGATAAAAAAACGGCAGAGGCACAAATGATCGTTACGCACTGAGGTGCATTTAAGTGCAACCGACTCCAATTCGGAGTTAGTGTGGCCCCAGGAATTTTTCAGAGCTTGATGGAGAGACTACTACAGGGTATAAAAGCGGTTGTACCTTATTTTGATGATGTTTTAATTGCTGCTCCGACTAGAGAAATACTAAGGGAGCGCCTGAGGTTAGTTCTCCAGAAATTTAAAGACTCTGGTCTTAAAGTAAAAAGAGAATAAGTGTCAACTGTCTACGGATAAAGTATAATTTTTCGGGTACTTAATCGATAAACAAGGCATTCACCCCACCGATAGCAAGCTAAGGGCAATCAAAAATGCCCCAAGGCCCAGAAATAAGACTGATCTTCAAGCTTTCCTGGGCCTTATCAATTTTTACAATGTGTTCCTGCCCCACAAAGTGACCGTAGCCGAGCCCCTACATTGTCTGTTGGACAAAAAGGCAACCTGGGTCTGGGGACACCGAGAGGAACACGCGTTCCAACAAGTAAAAAACTTATTGATTTCAGACGCTGTTTTGATGCAGTATAATGAGACTTTGCCTTTAACGATTACATGTGATGCATCACCATTCGGAGTGGGTGCCATTTTGAACCATGTGTTACCAAACGGTAGTGAAGCCCCTTTTGCCTACTTTTTAAAAACGCTATCAAAAGCTGAACTTAACTATAGTCAAATCGATAAAGAGGCTCTTGCTGTCGTTTCTGCTGTTAAACGATTTCATGAATATATTTATGGGTGAGTTTTTACTATAGTTACCGACCACAAACCTTTGCTGGGGACAAGCCAACCCCTTATACATTATCTCCCAGAATGACTCGCTGGTCGGAATTCTTGGCTGCATATAATTATAAGCTGCAACACGGCCCGGGGAAAGCCATCCCCATGCTGATGCACTAAGCCGTGCACCACTTCCGGAAACCGTTGACGACCCAGCTCCAACCGTCACAATGCTCCAGATTGAGACATTTCAATCACCACCACTGACAGCTCGAGATATCGCGATCGAAACCAAACGCGATCCCATTTTGGCACGAGTTCTTAGCTGGGTCGAGCGAGGATGGCCATTGGATCAAATCCCTGACAACTTCAGTCCTTTCAAGAATCAACAGATGGAACTGTTTTCCCAGAAAGGCTGCATAATTTGGGGGGATAGAGTCGTCGTCCCAGAGCAGCTGCAACAAGCGGTATTGAAAACCTTGCATGAAGGCCACCCCGGCATCGTGTGCATGAAGGCGCTCACACGAAGCTACGCATGGTGGCCGGGTATCGAGAAGCAAATCGAGGTCTGGGTAAAGACTTGTTGCAAATGCCAGGAAGTTAGCAATGCCCCACCGAAAGCAACCCCAACAGAGTGGGAAACACCCAGGGGACCATGGTCCCATATTCATATTGACTTTGCGGGACCTACTAAAGGACACACATTCCTAGTAACGGTGGATGCCTATTCAAACTGGCTTGAAATCCATGAAATGAAAAGTACCACAACTGAATCCGTCATCAGGAAATTGGACAAATTATTTGCAACCCATGGACTGCCAGATGTTCTGGTATCTGACACCGGCCCCCAGCTTACCGCGCTTTCCTTTGAACAGTATTTGGCGGACTGTGGCATTCGCCATACGCTAACTTCACCGGTGCATCCTGTGGCCAATGGAAGAGCCGAGCGCATGGTACAATTTGTCAAAAAGACCCGACATAAAATGGACTATGGTGATATCGAAGATAAGATTAACCGGATACTCTTTCTTCAACACATCACTCCGCACAGTGTCACCAACAAGACCCCGGCCGAATTGTTAATGGGACGAAAACTCCGCTCCCACCTTGATCGACCACACCCATTGTACGAACCAGAAAAACCACACGGATCCAGTGGAAAATGCCATGAATTCCAGATAGGCGACTTAGTCTTCACTAGAAACTTTTCTGGCGAACCTTTGTGGGTCAAGGCAACTGTAATCCAAGTCACAGGACCCAGGTCGTACCGAGTAAAAAGTCGCGACGAAAGAATATGGAAGTGCCATATTGATCAGCTGCGTTCAAGGCTGCAACCTTGTTTCTGTGACTCCGGTAACTTCCAAACTGAGGGGGGAGGGAATGCTGAGGAGATCGAGTTCGAAACGGCAGAAAGCACAAGTGGAAGAAGTGAGCATTTGGACTTAACGCATAAAGAAGGATCAGAGAGGGTGGTGGGCTTGCCTCAAAGAGACACCTCATCAGAGGCAAGCCCACAAAGGCTAGAGGACAACGAGGACATTAGCGGCACCAAGTTTTTAAATGAAGGACCGGAGGCACCCTACTTGCCAGAAAACGTCCCGCCCAAACAAGATCATAAACAAGTACCAGGGGGACAGCGAAAATCTAACAGACAATCTAAACAACCTGTCTATCTCAAAGATTACATCACCGCACCCCTTAAACGGAACTCGGGGGGAAGGGGTGTTGTGAATTAATAAAAGTGTTTAAATAAAGATTATTAAAACCTTTAGAAAAGTGCAGGGTTCTGGCCCTGCACTTCTGATTGGCCGATAATAGCGACATCTGATTGGTCCGTTCAGGACAATCTGATTGGCTATTAGCGGGTCTCTTTCATTGGTTAAGGGAACTAACGCTTCCCGTTTCTTATTGGTTATTTGATCAGCAGCTTGCCTATAAAAAGGGCTATTGCTGCCGTAGTTTTTGCTCTGTTCCACAATGTTAAATAAAGAGGAAGTTCACTGTTCATCGTCTCGTCTCCATTTCTTGCGCCCATGTGCAGAACTTAACAAAATGTTTTATGGTTTATGATATTTATATTCTGTACACAAGCTGAGTGTATTTTCTGCAGACTGGATCTTCTTTGCATCAGAATTGCCTTTTGTGTTCCTAACTCCCTTTTTAATTGGGAGCTGTGCAGAGTTGGTTAGAAAATGGGCAGCTATATAAATTGTTTGAATGAATGAATGCATAATAGAATTATCATCTTTTGTCTTCTGGGAATCTTAGAATGTCCTTTATGCTTTCTCTATGGGAGATCCTTCCTGGATATTGCCTATGCTTTTATGTCTTACATATGATTATTTAAAATCATCAAAGGAATGTTTTCCACTTTCTTTTTTCCTTTTATTATTATTTAAATATTATTTAAATGCTATTTATTGCCTGGGAGATTGATTTAGCTCAAAGGGACAACGGCTGATTTTCCTAGTAAGACATTTCACACTGCAGATCTAGGAGGTGGCTATCTGACTTATTTTATCAGTATTTGTTTCCAGGCAGTGTGATTTCTATTTCAGATGCTGGATATGCAGGAAGGGGTCAGGCAAAGGTATTCCATAAGAAGACATGTAACAACAAGCAGCTACACTAAAATGCTACAGTAGGGCAAGGCCAGGGTGTGTAAAGCCCTCAAAGTTTGGGAGAGAGAAGGGACTCTGTAAGCTAAGCAAATGAAAACTTTCTTTTAATAATTTTTTAAATTTCAATCTACACATATACACCAATACATTAATTGTGTGGCATCAATATATCATACATTTTAATATAGGCAAGCTTAATAATACCAATTGTATCTCTTATTACCCATATTCACATTAAATCAAAATCCTTCTTTCCTTATTTTCAAGATTTCAATACTCTCTCCTAATGCCACCATATCAGTTAGACATACCTAGTAATTTCATTATTCAATTTCCTTTTCAATTTTTTTTTAAAATAAAATTCTCATTTGGCAAGCAGTATGGTTGCAGGTTTCACATCTCAATACAAACATGACCATATTTACCTATTCACTTTGTTTGTTCAATTTCATATCACATTTATCTTATTAGTATTAAATATTAAGCTTATCCAATTCCAATTCATATCATAACTTATTTCATTTTTCTTAGAATATTCTCATATCTTATTTTACAATGTTATTTAAAATTCTCATCTCATTTTTACGTTCATTTCCCATATTACCTTTTTCTGTCATATTTGTAATTTTATCAATCCTTAGTTTATTAATTCAAAATTGTCCCCTCTGATTATTGATTCAAGCCAGCCACCTTCAATCTACCTTAATACCATTTCCCTATTTACTATATAACACACACGTATATACACACACACACACGTATCAAGTTCTGCATTACATTTTCTCAATCACCTTATAAATCATCTATACATTACAAACATATTAGTCTAATCAATTAAGTATAGCAACTGGTATTAATCCTTTCATAATAGTTCTCATTTCATCATCTTCCCCCCTTTTCTTGTACATTGTGAGTCATCAATTACTATATGATATTTTTATTATAAATTCCCAATTCCATATTCATTCCATTGAATTCCATGTCTAGTAGAGCAATAATTCTTTAATAACAGGAAAGAGAGAAAAAGAAAGAAATTAAAAAGAAAAAAATCCCATCAATTACATATTTATCTATTTTCAGTACGAATTCATATATATCACAACTTATTACCTTGCAGGATCTCCTTCCTATCTTCTTTTTTTTTTCACCCATAGTCTCTCACTCTTTTAACAATATAGTTTCTTTTCATCCTCATTTGCTTCCTGTTTTTCTTTATTTTCTGGTCCTTTCTTTTAATTCCCTTTCCCCCCATTCTTATCCCTCTCCATTTCTCATTCCAATTATTAATTTTTTCTCCCTCCCTCTTTCGGTTTTTCTTTTGAACTTCCTTTTTCAGCTTTTTCCCTCTCCTTTTTTTCATTTTCCAAACCATTTTCCCTTTTATTATCACTTTAGACCCCACATTTTTAATTTTAATTCCTTTCCCCCCTGTTTAAATAATTGTTGATCCCTTTGTTCTTCAAATTGGCTTCTTCTTTGTTAATCTTCTCCCCCTCTGGTTTACTTTGTTCTTTTACAAGCTGGGTCACCATTTCTAATTTCTATAATACATAATTACACATTTCAAATCTAATTTCCATCTTGCAATTCCAATCTCATTTCAACAAATAATTCCTCCATTGTATCTTCTTCCTTTCCTTTTCTCTAATTGGTGTATTCAGTCCCAATGTCCAGCATATTATTTCAGCCAGTGTCTTTTAAGTTTATTTTCAGCAATCAATGTCTTTGAATCTTTGTTTCAAATCTTCAAGTGGGCCCTTTCCTGGCAGTTTCCCACAATCACTGGGTAGTTCTATGTCAATATTTTTAAGTATCTTCCCCTTTGTAGTATTCTAATGTCACTTTCCAGGGTTTTTATTTTTTATAATGGAGTTTCTTTTACTTTCTTTTAAGTTCCAAAGTCCAATTTCTTAGAAAGACCAAGCACCTTTTTAAAAAGGTGACTGAAGTTTTCCCTGTACCATCAGGTGGTGCTCATGAGCCTTTTCCACAGTCCATTCCTTCCTTAACTTTAACTTTCTTTATTAAATATAGTACTTTTATTAAATTCACTAATTTCAATCATTAGCTATTATTTCTTTTCATTTTAACACACTCAATTTCAGCATTTAGTTATGCCCTTTAAGTGCCCATAATCCGATAATCCGCCGCCGCCCGGGGAGCCCCAGCAATAGGTGTGGTTCCTGGAAGATGCCATCTGCCCCCCCTAGATGTGAAGTTTGGAGGAAATCCCAGAAATTTGGGGTTTTTCCTGGTACAAGTTGGGAGCTATATGGCAGAATTTGAACGGGAGTTCACCTTTGAAGCAGCCAAAGTGAGATGTGTTACCAGAACCCTGGAAGGCATGGCAGCAGACTGGGTGGTGACTTTGTATAATGATAACTCCTCCTAACTGCAAAACCTCAATGTTTTCATGACTGCACTGAGGAGAAGATTTGAGGACTCTCTGGCAGAGAGAAAGGCCAGGATCAGAATGAAGACCCTAGTCCAAGGGGGGAAATTGGTGGCAGACTACATCCAAGAATTCAGGCAGCTGGCATACCACATCCGAGGTTGGTCCCAGGGGGCCCTGGTAGAAGCCTACAAGGATGGCTTAAATGAAGATGTATACCACATGTGCATCTCCAGAAGGGACCCACGTGATTTACAGTCGTGGTACTTGCTGGCGGAATAGGTGGAAGCAGATGCAGAGGAGGACCCGCCTGGAGAAAACCACTTCCCCCACATCTCTGAGAGACTTCAACCCCCCAAACGGGAGGGATGGCAGCAAGAGCCAAGACCACAGCATGCTTCCATTGTGGGAAGGAGGGCCACCGGATGGCGGATTGCCAGGTCAAGACGAACCCACTGAAAGTGCGGGGCCCCGGGAGGAAGCCTGAAAACCCCTCAACCAAGCCTCGTGAGACCGGGCTGAAGACAAGAGAGGTTGTAGAGGTCGCTCTTTTGGCAGGAGAGGAGCTGGGACCTCCAACTCCACTCGACAAGAATGAGACCGACTCGGAAGATGACGTCCTGGTAAGTCTTAACCAAGGGCCCATGACCATCCCAATAAAGTTAAGGCAGCCCACCTCTGGGACTGAGGGAGAGATGTTGGCCTTATTGGACTCAGGGTGCATGAGGTGTGTAATTAACATGAAAGTAGTTAAGGGTATGGGCATTGGACTGAGAACTTTAAGAATGCCCATATCTTTTTGCCAACTGGATGGATCTGTGGCGGGAGGTTTCCCCACACGTTTTATAACAGAACCCCTAGAAATGACCATGGGAAACCAACATGAGACCCTGTGTTTTATTGTGGCCCCTGGGATGGAACAGCCTCTAATATTGGGATTACCCTGGCTTCGGAAGTGGAATCCCCATGTGAACTGGAGAGAGGGGTGGATACGCATCTGCACCGATCGGCCACCGGAAGGTGAGGAGCAACCCTATCCGGAAGGGGAGGAGAAATCCCATCCGAAGCCCCAGGTTCCCGCCGAGACAGCTTCTACAGGTGCCGAACATGTGGAAGGGGAGGAGAAAATCCCGAAGGAGTATTGGGACTTAAGAGAGGTGTTTAGTGAAGAGGCTTCCGACGAGCTCCCCCCTCATCGATCGACCGATTGTAGTATTGAATTCCTACCGGGGGTGACGCTCCTGAAGCTGAAGCTGTATTCGATGACACCAGGGGAGTTGGAGGAATTAAGGGCATTTATCGATAAGAACTTGCAACAGGGTTTCATCACACCTGCCAGACCTCGAGTGGCAGCCCCTGTGATGTTCCGCGAGAAGAAAGATGGCTCCAAATGTCTGGTAGTGGACTATAGAAACCTGAACGGAGTGTCCATAGAGAATGTGTACCCCCTCCCTCTGATGAAGGACATGTTAGCCCACCTGGCAAAGGGGAAGATTTTCACAAAGCTGGACTTGAGGGAGGCGTACTACCAAATCCGGATTAAGGAGGGAGACGAGTGGAAGACTGCGTTCAACTGCCCGATGGGTTGTTTCCAGTTCAATGTTCTCCCTTTCGGCCTACAGGGGGCGCCTGCTGTTTTCATGCAAATGATCAACCAAGTGCTTCACAAACATTTATACAAGGGGGTTCTGGTATACCTTGATGATATTCTTATCTACACGGAGACGAGAGACGAACATGTAAAACTGGTACGCTCTGTGCTGCACAAGCTGATGGCCACCAAATTGTATGCCAAACTATCCAAATGTGAGTTCCATCAAGAAAAAATTGACTAGGGATATTGTATCTCCCTCGAGGGCATTGAGGGCATTGAGATGGACCCAGAGAAAGTGCGAGCCGTTTTGGACTGGGCCCCACCAAGAACCCGTAAACAGCTTCAAAGTTTTCTGGGATTTGCCAACTTTTATCGGCAATTCATCCTGTCTTTTGCTAAAAAAGCCATGCCCATCACCAATCTCCTGAAAACAAAAGGGGGATTGAAACCAAAGCCCAGCCAACCATTGAATTGGACCATGGAGTGCCAAGCTGCATTTGAAAAACTTAAAAGACTTTTTGCTGCAGAACCAGTACTGAAACACCCAGACATGGACGCCCCTTTCGTGATCCAAGCGGATGCGAGCGATGTGGCAGTGGGGGCGGTCTCACTTCAATTAAATGAGAAGGGGACACTACAACCGTGTGCTTACACCTCTCATAAATTGACTGACACTGAAAGGAGATGGGCCGTTTGGGAGAAGAAAGCGTTTGCAGTCCGTTGGGCTTTACTAGCTTGGAGGCACTTTCTGGAAGGAGCGAAACACCCATTTGAAGTGTGGACTGACCATAAAAATCTAGAAGCTTTAAAAACTCCTCGGAAGCTATCCCCAAAGCAAGTTAGGTGGGCTCAGTTTTTCAAGCGATTCAATTTCTCCTTGAAATATATCCCGGGGGAAAAATTTTTATGGCAGATGCTTTGTCTAGAATGCCTCAATACAACAGTATCTGTAAAGAAGTGATAAGGCCAATTGTGTCCACTACACAGCTGGCGGCCCCTGTAGTTACCCGCGTGCAAAAGAGAAACCAGGAGAGGGATCTGTCCACTGACCTGATGGAACGGTTTAAGGAGGCTTTGAAGACGGATGAGTGGTTCCTGGCAAATGCGAATAACTGCACCGTTCAAGGTGGTCTAGCCTGGATAGGTGCGAAATTGTATGTACCTCAAAACCTGAGAAGCCAAATATTGCAACAAAGTCATGATTCCAAAGTGGCTGGTCATTTTGGTTTTGTGAAGACCCTATATTTGGTGAAACGGCAGTTTTGGTGGGCTTTGTTGAAAAAAGACATCGAGACTTATGTGGCGTGTTGTCCAATTTGCGCCTCAGCAAAAAGACCTCCTGGTAAGCCACCAGGGCTGCTGCAAAATGTGGCCAGGCCAACTGCTCCTTGGAAGGAAATTTCCATGGACTTTATAGTAGATCTACCTGAGAGCAGTGGACACACAGTCATTTGGGTGGTGACTGACTTGTTCTCCAAACAAGCCCACTTCATCCCTTGCTCAAAGATCCCTTCGGCGAAGTCATTGGCCAGGCTGTTCATTCTTCATGTCTACAGGTTGCATGGTGTATCTGAGCATGTAGTTTCTGATCGAGGAGTCCAATTTACCTCGAATTTCTGGAGGGAATTTTTGAAGTTAATAGGCTCCATCCAAAGCTTAAGCTCCGCCCACCATCCCCAAACTAATGGGGCTTGTGAGGGAACTAACAGGGTGCTAGAGCAATACCTCCGATGTTACATAAATTATCAGCAAGACAACTGGGTGGATCTACTGCCATTTGCGGAGGTAGCATATAATAACTCTGTTCACAGCAGTACAGGGTTTACTCCTTTCAAAATAGCAACAGGGCAAGATTTTGTGCCCATACCTGAACTGCCTGGTGAAAAACCAAGTGTCCAGTCGTTGAGTGACTGGATATCTCAACTTCAACTTAATTGGCCGATTGCCTGCAAAGTTTTGGATGAGGCGCACCAATCTCATAAGAAATTTGCTGACAGAAAGCGAGCCCCGCAGCTGTCGTATCAAATGGGCGATAAAGTATTCCTCTTGACCGAGTATTTGCAGACTACCCAAAAATCGAAGAAGTTGAGTCCTAAGTATGTGGGGCCTTTTCCCATTGAGAGGATTGTAAATCCTGTGACTGTTCAACTGACTTTACCAAAGACTCTTCGTCGTATTCATCCAGTTTTCCACGTCAGTTTGTTGAAACCCGAACGTACCTGTACCTTGAGACTGACCCAGTCTGATCCCCCCGTACCATTGTTGATTGAGGGTGAACAACATTTCGAGATTAAAGAAATTTTAGACTGTAGGAAATGGAGGGGTCATATCCAATATCTTGTAGCTTGGAAACATTTTCCTCTGTCCCATGCTGAATGGGTAAATGAGAAAGACCTTAGAGCTCCTGAACTGCTAAAGAAATTTTATGCCAAATACTCTGATAAACCATAGAAATGTATATCAATGTTAACATGTGATTATGTTATTTTTTCTTATAGGGACTAATGTCCTTTTTCTAGGGGGTCTGAATATCAGCCTCAAGATATCTTCCACTGTTGCTTCTCTGCTATTACGCAACTTTTACTTCTTTTGGCTGTCATGACAATGGTGGGAGGGGGGACCTTGGAGGGGAAGAAGGCTGGAGGTGTTTTGCATTCCTTTGCTGGGTTAGCAAGGGGAGGGGGGATTCTTTTCTTTAACTTTCCATTTCTTGGCTAGTTTCTGTCCTCTTTTGCGCAACTGCGAACTTTTATCAAAATATGTCAAGGCCAGTTGACAAGAAGCCTCATCACCACTTGGAGATGACCACATAATCATATTCAGAAGTTTTAATTGGAAGAATTATTTGAACTTTGGGAGGTGGGAGCAATTCTATTTCTTTGTATGTGTGTTCCACCCACCAATTTCTCAGTTTTGGAATTGGATTTGTAGCTTCCACTTTATTTTCCAGTAAAAGGATAACTTTGCTCTATACCATGGAGTCTGAGCATTTCTTTCTTGGGATCTAAAGGGAACACAGACTGACAGAAAGCATGTACAGATGTGAACAGAATCTAGGTGATTTCCAGGTCTTTATGAAAACTTAATTATACTGGAATACATTGAATTGGGGGGCACGATGAGGAAGCAGTGAAAGACACTGAACTTGTCATGTGGAAAGCTAACAGCCCAGCTTTAAGACCCAAACACTGCACAATAAGGTGAACTCCCATTCCTGCCCCACCGAAAATGTTTTTGGACAATGCTTGGCTCCCTTGGCCAAGAAATGGAGATGAACGTCGCACTTACTTCTTAATGGGGAAGAACAAGCTAGAAATTCTACAAAGATTTCAGTGAAAGCGGAGCATATTTTAAATCTTAATACCAACATTCTTGCATCATGTTCCTCAGAATTTAGCAGTTCATCAAAGCATTAAAAAAATCTTTAAAAGAAGCATTCTAGTTAGTAGAATGGAGCAAAAGCTTGAACATTCTGCTTCATCTCAAAAAACAAAACAAAACAAAACACACCTCATCAAAGAGCATCTATATGGCCCAAGTGTGAAAAAGATCAATATTACCCACAACCAAGGAATGGTTGATGAAGATAATGGGATTTTCATATAGGTCTAACCTGGCATCGTTGATTAAAGACAGCATCTACATTTATGCTTGTTGGGAAACCTGTTATACACTTTTTGCATGAAAGAGAAGGGAAAAAAAATCACTGATGGCTTTTGATTTTGATTATTAGAAAAAAGAAAAAAAATGTGAAGTGTTTTTGTAACCATAAAATAAGAATGTCTGTGGAGATTCTCAGTCATCCAGGTCATGGTTATCCCAAAGGTGCTCTTTTTTTCAAGAGGCAACTGGAATTTCTTGTTTTTCTTTGAAGATGTTTTTCTTTTCATCCAAGAAGCTTCTTCAGCTCCGGGTCTTTTCCCATGTAAGATTAAGAGTATCTTGGCAATGTTTCGGTGAGGTCCCACTCGCCATCCTCAGGCTGGTGCTTTCGGCTTCGTGCCAGTGCAAACTGCTTAAATATATACTGCTTATATATATGCTTTTATATATATATATATGGTATTCAGCTTTGTTCGGGTATTTTCCCACGTCATTTTAGTTGTGCTTTTAAATGACGTGGGAAAATACCCGAACAAAGCTGAATGCCAGACATGTAAGTACCCGCGAAAACTTAAGAAAACATATATATATATATATATATATATGTGTGTGTGTGTGTGTGTGTGTGTGTGTGTCTGGCATTCAGCTTTGTTCGGGTATTTTCCCACGTGGTGCTTTTAAAGTTGTAGCAACGTTTCAGCAGAATCTCATCTGCCATCATCAGGCTTCTGTATGGTGTTTCTCTGTGAGTCAGACTTTTACAGTGGTTTCAGATTTAAATTTGGGGCAGCCTATTGCTGTGTCAGAATGGTTTTTTCTTCCTCCTGATTGGTTGAGAGTCTTGGTCTGTGTTTATTGGTCTTGGAGTTTGCTGTGTTCTGCTACTAGTATCTTCTGTCTGTTTTTTTTTTTGGGGGGGGGCTCTTTTTGTATCTTGATTGGCTGGCAACATTGTGTTACTTTATTGGAGGCCTTTAGTGCAGCTTGGCTTCGGGTAAATGGACGGCTATCATTCGTTAGGAAGCTGGGTTTCATCTGGGTGCCTGGTTGGGGTGTGTTTGAGCTGGAGGTATCAGGGGGGATCTGTTTGTGCCCAGGTGTTTGCCTGGCTTGTGGTGTGGAGATTTTTTTGTTTGTGAGTGCAGGCTTCCAAATGATTGACAGTCTGGTGGAATCATCTCTTCTGTTCATGCTTTCTGGTCTTTTTTCAATCTCTATGGCTTCTCTGATGATTCTGTGGCTGGGATTTTCTATGGTGGCTAGGGTTTTGGTGCCATTGAAGTTGATGTTATGACCTGTGGCTTCCATGTGTTGGACGAGTGAGGAAGTGTGTTCCAGCTTTTTGACTGCATTTTTGTGTTCATCCAGGCGGGTGCTTATTCTTCTATTGGTCTGTCCAATGTATGTGGCCGGGCATGATGCACAGGGGACTTCGTATATGCCTTGGTTTTCCAGGTCAATTTTGTCTTTGGGGTTCCTGAGGATGGCTGCTATTTTTTTGTCTGTTTTGAAGGCAGTCTTGATGTGGTGTCTGTATAGAATCTTACTAATTTTGTCTGTAGTGCCTCTTATGTAGGGCAGGACAGCTGTTCCACGGGTCTGTTCATCTTCTGGGTCTCTATTATGTCTCAGTGTGTTTTTGTGGATCAAGTTGGTGATTTTGCTTTTGTGGAAGCCGTTGGCTGTCAATATTTTAGTCAGGGTGCATAGTTCAGTCTTAATGTGTGTCTTGTCTGCCAGGCATTTGGTTCTAGTAATTAGTGTTTTAGCCACGGAGTTTATCTGTGCTGGGTGGTGGTGGGATTGGGCGTTGTGGTAGCGGTTGGTGTGTGTTTTCTTCTGGTATATGGTGTGTCCTAGTGTGCCATCTGTTTTCTTGTAGATTAGTACATCTAGGAATGGTAGTTGTTTGTTTGTTTCTGTTTCCATGGTGAACTTGATTTTGGGGTGTGCGCTGTTTAGGTGTGTTAGGAAGTTGTTTAGGTTTTCTTGTCCATGGGACCAAATCACAAATATGTCATCGAAATACCTTAACCATAGTTTGGGTTTGAGTATGGCATTATCCAGGGTTCTGGATTCGAATTCTTCCATGAACAGGTTTGCAATGACAGGTGACAGTGGTGATCCCATGGGGGCTCCTTCAATTTGTTTCTATCTTTGTCCTTTGTATATGAAATATGTGTTGGTTAAGCAGTGTTCTGTTAGTTTTATGAGGTGTTTAGCTGGTTGGTATTTATTTTTGATGATTTCGAGGGTCTCTTTTATCGGGACTTGAGTGAATAGTGAAACCACGTCAAAACTTACAAGAAGATCTTCTTGCTCCACATGTAGATCTTTGATCATTTCCAAGAAGTGGTATGAGTTTTGCACATGAGAAGCTGCTGTTTCAGCATGGGGCTGTAGCTCTTTTGCTAGGTGTTTAGCCAGGTTTTGTAGTGGTGCTCCTCTGGAGCTGACTATGGGTCTGAGAGGTATGCCTTCTTTGTGTATTTTTGGGAGGCCGTATAGTTTGGGGCATCTGGAAGATTTCTCTCTGGGTATGATCGTGTGTTGGATCTCTTTGCTTTTGTGGCTGGTTATAATTTTCTTCTTGGTTAATTTTTCCAGATATGTGGTTGGGTCTGTGTTTATGGGTTTGTATGTGGAGTCTTGGAGTAGGTCTGTCAATTTAGTTTCATAGTCTTTTCTGTCCATTACCACAGTGGCATTCCCTTTGTTAAGCCTGGTTTCCCCAACTAGGGTTAGGGAGACAAGCTAAACAGAATGTGCAGCTTAGTCAGATAGGCACACAGATAAATGAGTGAGCTAAGCTTGTATGTTTATTAACATACAGTAAAAATAACAGATACGCTTGTGCTATCAAAAATATAGTTTATTCCATTATGAGTTCATAGCATAGTCAAAATAACAGTCCAATAGTCATGTATCATTTAGTCAGTCCATTCAGGGATATTCAGTTAGCAAAGTCCGTGTAGAAATATCCTATGTCAATTCACTTACAAGTCAGTCCTTTGTTTTCTCTCCCGTTCGAGCAATGCAGTCTTTAGTCCTTACAGTAATCAGGGATCATCAAAGCCAGAGAGTGAGCAAAAGCCAGAGAGTGAGCAAGCTGTCGTCTTGCTTCTTTTAAAGTGCTTTCACAACCACTCCCTTAATTACTATGCCACAGTTAAAGTTGCAGACACTTTAACATACAAACTATGATTACATATTATTATTTACCTAAACCAGTTAGGGTAAAACAATGTTATCCCTAACATTCTCCCCTTTTAGGAAATAATAATAATAATAATATAACTATTTACATCTTTAAATCATATTTGTTACAACTTTCTTTAAACTTAGTTACTCTTTGAGCTTTTGTAAATTGGTCTGCAATGTTTTCTTCTGTCATGCAGTATTCCAATTTAATTAGCCCATTCTTTACAAATTCTCTAACATTTAAGTATCTTAAATCAGTATGTTTTGATCTAGTTTTAACAGCAATACTAGTAGCTAACTTTATAGCTGCCTGATTGTCCTCGTACACAATAATGGAATCTTTTACAGTTATACCCATGTCTAATAATAACTGTTTGTACAAAATCAAGTCAGTGCATAATAATGACAGACATGAAAATTCCGCTTCCATCGTGGACAAGCTGATATGCTGTTGTCTGATTGACCTCCACCCTATTAGTGTCTTACCAAATAATATAGCCATCCCAGATGTTGATTTTCTTGTGTTTATATTAGTTGCAAAACTTGCATCTGCATCGGCACTAAGACTCAAATCACCCTTTGGTTCTATATACAATGCATGGTTCATTGTTCCTTTAAGATATCTTAAAATTCTCTTTAATGTTTGCCAATGACATTGTTGTGGATCTGAATTAAAACGTGCCAGCTGATTTACACTATAAGCTATATCTGGCCTAGACCAATTGCTTATATATGATAAGCTTCCAATCAAAGATTGATATATAGACTTATCAAATTTGGGACTTTGATCATCAGTTTGGCAAACTTCCTGACTCATTGGAGTCTTTGCCGGTTTACAAAGTTCCATTTTAAACGTTTTAATTAATTGGCAAATTTTATCTTCTTGAGATATCTTAAATCCATTTTTTGTTTTGTTAATTGTCAATCCTAGATACTTTTTAATTTCACCTAAATGCTTTAATTTTATCTTTTTGGCTAATAATGATATAATTTCATTAGCTTCATTATTAGTCTTAGTTATCAAAGCAATATCATCTGTAAATAATAACAATAATGACACCGTTCCATTATTTTCTCTTTTAAACATACATGGATCTGCTAAACCAGATTTAAAACCTATATTGTTTAACTCTTTCACAATATATTGGTTCCACTCAAACCCAGATTGTTTCAACCCCTAAAAACTCTTTTTGAGTTTCCAACAATCGTTACTATTTACTTTATTGTCTTTTATACCTACTGGTTTTCTTAAATATATAGTGTGCTGCAATGGTGCATGCAGGTAAGCAGTTTCTACATCTAAATGGTTAATGATATAGTTTTTCTTAGCTGCCCACACTAATGCTGCTCTTAAAGATGTTGCTTTAAGGCTTGGTGCAAAAACTTCATCGTAATCAGATGCAGTTTGATTAAATCCTTGAGCTACTAACCTAGCTTTATGGGTAACAGTCCCATCATTTCCAGTTTTTACTTTAAATATCCATTTGCACCCAATGGATTTTTCTCCTGGAGGTAATTTAGCATCTTCATAAACTTTCATTACCTTTAATGAATTTAGTTCCTTTTTCATTGCCTTTTGCCAATTCTCCTGATCCTTAGCAGGATACATCCTAAGTTCATCTACACTAGTTGGAACTTTAGTTACTTGGCAAACTATACTTGCTTGATACCTATCAGGTGGTCTAGTTACACGTGTAGTACGTCTAGGTATTACAGGACTTACAGGTGGACTTTCATTTATTAACTCTTCTTGATTATCTAACTCTTCCTGATCAACTGTTTCCTCTTGTTCTGGTCCTATTTGCTCTTCTTGGACTTCTTCTTTAATTGGACTCTTCTTATAACTAGTCTGATCTTTTTGCCTTTTGTAGGGTTCAATAATTACTTCATTATTTAAATCTTGCTCTAATCTATTCCATCCTATATGTTCTAGGAATTTTGCACTAGCACTGGTGTAAACTCTAGATGTACCTGGTTCCCAGAATCTATAAGATCTATGATTAGATGTATATCCTACAAAATATAATCTTTTAGCTCTATGTTGTCCTTTGTGTCTAAGTTGTGTAGGGATATGCACCCATGCTGGTGCACCAAATGTGTGCATGTAACTTAAATCAGGTTTTGTACCATGCCACAGTGTGAATGGTAATTCACCTGTTGTTGATTTAACAACATTATTTAATATATGATTACCACACATTATTGCTTCTCCCCACAAATTGTCAGGTAATCCTGAATCAGACATCATAGTTCGTGTCATTGATTGTAATGTTTGGCCTCTTCTCTCTATAAAGGCATTATGTTGTGACCTATATGGTGCAGACATTTTATGTTGAATACCTAACATTCTTAGTCTGTTCTGGAATTTATTATTTGTAAATTCCGTACCATTATCTGTTATAAGAGTTACTAATTTCTTTTTAGTTTTCCTTTCTGCAAATTTTATCCAATTAAAGAGATTTTGATAAGTTTCAGTTTTGCTCTTCATTAAATAGCAAAACCCATATCTAGAATAATGGTCCATTATACTTAATATGTAACGAGCTCCTCCTACACTTGGTTTTTTAGGACCTATTAAATCTGCAAATACTACCTCTAAAGGTTCTTTAGTAGTAAATCCATCAACTCTATTAGCCGGTGTGACCCTGGCTTTGCTTTGATTGCAAATATTACATTGCAAATACTTATTACAAGGTTTCAAACTTATTCCCTTTGATAATTCAACAGTTTTCTTAAGCATTTTAAAATTTAAATGCCCTAGCCTTCGATGTAACAAGTGAATACATTCATCATGAGGTTTCTTATTTTCATAAACTGTGTTAGCCACCTTTAAACCATCATCATTTAACACATATAATTCATCTCTTAAAGATGCAGTAATTTTCTTATCTTTTTTCTCAATTATGCAGTTATCTCCCCTAAAAGTAACTACATATCCTAGTTTAACCAAAATTCTAACTGAAATTAAATTAAATTTAAGTTGTGGTACATATAACATTTTTACATTCTCTTTTATAAAAGAACAATATGCTATACCTTGACCTTTAGCTTTCAGTTTCCAGCCATTGGCTAACGATATCTGCTGTGTACTCTTGGACATTTTAATAAAATGTTTGTTATCATTTGTTATGCAATGTGATGCTCCACTATCAACCACCCATAAATTATTTTTTACAGCTTCGTTAGTATACATGGCTAACTCTAAATTTTTATTTTTCTTTTGATGACTTTTAGTATTCTGGCCAGTGTTCTGGCGTTTTGCTTTTTTACAAAATCTTGCCAAATGTCCCCTTCCTCCACAATTAAAACACTTTTTAATTGTGTATGCAGTAGGAGTTTCATTATCTTCTTTTTGAGGTTGCTGCCTCCTTAATTCGTCTCTTTCAAGCCTTCTTCTGGCCTCTTCAATCAATCTGCCAGTTATATCAGTTAAAGTTAGGCTTTCCTTTGGCAATATTTCAAGGGAAGTTACGTAGTTATCATAGCTTTCATCAAGGGAAGATAGAATTATGTAGACTTGGTATAGTTCAGAGAAAATAAGCTCTTTCTTGTGCAGTTCTTGAAAAATGCTTTGCATAGTTTTCAAATGACTCAGCATATCACCATTCTTATGGAGATGTGTACTGAAAAGTTTCCGTGTTAGATTTATGTGAGCACCAACATTATCTCGAACATAAATCCTCTTCAGCTTCTGCCAACACCCAACAGCTGTATTCTCTCCGTGGATATAAACAAGTTGCTGATCAGTTAAGGTTAAAGCAATAATGCAAATAGCTTGCTGATTTTTATGCATAAATTCTTCTATCTTTAATCTGTCTTCATCATCCTCTGGATCCCATTCTTCTACGTTTGGTGGATTTTCAATTATGTTCCACAAACCTTCTCTTCGTAGAAGCAGACTACATTTCATAGACCATGATACATAGTTTGTTCCATCCAGCTTGGATATAAGGGACAAACTTTGTAGATTGACTTGTGCCATGTTTTCTTATATGGATATAAAACTATAATTAATAAAACACAGCTGTCTATTTACTGTAATGCATAACAACACAAACTCTCACTTTTACATAAATCTGTTTTATCCTAGTTAAACTGACTTTGCAGCCTCTGGGCCCATAACCAGTGTTAAGCCTGGTTTCCCCAACCAGGGTTAGGGAGACAAGCTAAACAGAATGTGCAGCGTTAGTCAGATAGGCACACAGATAAATGAGTGAGCTAAGCTTGTATGTTTATTAACATACAGTAAAAATAACAGATACGCTTGTGCTATCAAAAATATAGTTTATTCCATTATGAGTTCATAGCATAGTCAAAATAACAGTCCAATAGTCATGTATCATTTAGTCAGTCCATTCAGGGATATTCAGTTAGCAAAGTCCATGTAGAAATATCCTATGTCAATTCACTTACAAGTCAGTCCTTTGTTTTCTCTCCCGTTCGAGCAATGCAGTCTTTAGTCCTTACAGTAATCAGGGATCATCAAAGCCAGAGAGTGAGCAAGCTGTCGTCTTGCTTCTTTTAAAGTGCTTTCACAACCACTCCCTTAATTACTATCCCACAGTTAAAGTTGCAGACACTTTAACATACAAACTATGATTACATATTATTATTTACCTAAACCAGTTAGGGTAAAACAATGTTATCCCTAACACTCTTTATCTGCTGGGAGGATGATTATGCTGCTGTCTCTTTTCAGGGTTTGTAGCGCTTTAATTTCATTTTGCTGTAGGTTGCTTTTGGGTGGTTTGCTTGTGCATAGAATGTTGGTAACTTGGTGTCTTATTTTATCAGCTTCATATGTATTTAATTTAGTTAGGCTGGACTCTACTGCACATATGATGGATTCTGTGGGGATATTTTGGGGTGCTATAGCATAATTGAAGCCTTTGGTTAGGACTTCTGTTTCTGTTTTGGTGAGCTCTCTGTTGGAAACATTGTACACTAATTGTTTCAGGTGTTGTTGTGAGTTGTTGGGGGTTTTCTTGTCATGTTCTAATTTCTTTAATTTTTTCAAGAGCTTTTCCTGTTTGTAAATGTTTGCAGATTCAGCTCTCCAAGTTGTAAGTTGTTTTATCTTGTCCCAAAGTAGAGGGTGGATTTTGCTGCTCAATTCCAGGTGTAGTGCTAGCAAATCTTTGTTTAACTGATCTAATTGGAATCTCTTACTGTGGAGCTCGTTCCTTAGTAGAGCCATTTCAGTTCTTTTCAGGATACGTTTAGTGGCTGCTGTGCTTTGATGAAATGTTAATTTGAAGCAGGTTGGTGTAGTATTGTTGTCTCTGCAGCTGCGTAAGAATTGGAGGTCACATAGTATTACTGCTCTTTTAATTTCCAGTTTCTCATAGGTTTATGGTGAGTCCTAGTGTGCCATATACCAGAAGAAAACACACACCAACTGCTACCTCAACGCCCAATCCCACCACCACCCAGCACAGATAAACTCCGTGGCTAAAACACTAATTACTAGAACCAAACGCCTGGCAGACAAGACACACATTAAGACTGAACTATGCACCCTGACTAAAATATTGACAGCCAACGGCTTCCACAAAAGCAAAATCACCAACTTGATCCACAAAAACACACTGAGACATAATAGAGACCCAGAAGATGAACAGACCCGTGGAACAGCTGTCCTGCCCTACATAAGAGGCACTACAGACAAAATTAGTAAGATTCTATACAGACACCACATCAAGACTGCCTTCAAAACAGACAAAAAAATAGCAGCCATCCTCAGGAACCCCAAAGACAAAATTGACCTGGAAAACCAAGGCATATACGAAGTCCCCTGTGCATCATGCCCGGCCACATACATTGGACAGACCAATAGAAGAATAAGCACCCGCCTGGATGAACACAAAAATGCAGTCAAAAAGCTGGAACACACTTCCTCACTCGTCCAACACATGGAAGCCACAGGTCATAACATCAACTTCAATGGCACCAAAACCCTAGCCACCATAGAAAATCCCAGCCACAGAATCATCAGAGAAGCCATAGAGATTGAAAAAAGACCAGAAAGCATGAACAGAAGAGATGATTCCACCAGACTGTCAATCATTTGGAAGCCTGCACTCACAAACAAAAAAAAAAATCTCCACACCACAAGCCAGGCAAACACCTGGGCACAAACAGATCCCCCCTGATACCTCCAGCTCAAACACACCCCAACCAGGCACCCAGATGAAACCCAGCTTCCTAACGAATGATAGCCGTCCATTTACCCGAAGCCAAGCTGCACTAAAGGCCTCCAATAAAGTAACACAATGTTGCCAGCCAATCAAGATACAAAAAGAGCCCCCCCCAAAAAAACAGACAGAAGATACTAGTAGCAGAACACAGTAAACTCCAAGACCAATAAACACAGACCAAGACTCTCAACCAATCAGGAGGAAGAAAAAACCATTCTGACACAGCAATAGGCTGCCCCAAATTTAAATCTGAAACCACTGTAAAAGTCTGACTCACAGAGAAACACCATACAGAAGCCTGATGATGGCAGATGAGATTCTGCTGAAATGTTGCTACAACTTTAAAAGCACCACGTGGGAAAATACCCGAACAAAGCTGAATGCCAGACATGTAAGTACCCGCGAAAACTTAAGAAAACATATATATACACACACACACACACACACACACACACACACACACACTTTCTTGGATCAGGAGTACCTGTGTTCAAGTCATTCAAGGTTTGGTCAAAGCACATCTGGACTATTCCAGTGTGCTTTACATTGGGCTCCCCTTGAAGAGTATTCAGAAGCCACAACTAGTGCAGAATGCAGCAGCACCGACATTCCTATCCTGTAGCAAAATAACTGACATAAAAATAGATTCCTAAATAACTGGAGGCAACATGTACATCACAAATTGTTTTATATATTTATATATAGGGAGAGCCCAGGACCAGAAGTGGGTAGAGAGAGAATACCTCTTTGCAGAAAGAATTGTCTTTGCCCCCATCCATAATTTGCAATTGGAGATAGTATGGAACAGTTTGTTGCTAATTATGATATATCTACATTATCATAATGCAGCTTCACAATTATAATCCTAAGATATACTGTTACATTTTTCATATCAAGTTTTATTATTCCTGCCTGTTTACATATCCTGGGAATGTAAATGAGTCTTACTAGAAGAGAATCAATTTGGTATAGTGGTTAAGGCATCAGACGAGAAACTGGGAGACTGTATGTTCTGTCCTGTTTTAGGCACCAAACCGGCTGAGTGACCTGCCAATCATTTCCAGTCAGCTCAAGGAAGGAGGCAAAGGCAAACCACTTGTAAAAGACTTTACCAAGAAAACTGCAGTGGTTTGTCCAAGCAGTCTCCAGGAATCGGACATGATTGAATGAAAGGGGAAAAAAGTGTAAAAACCTTTGCTCTAAAAATTAGATAGTTATTGTTAGATCTGGGAGAATGGGTACAAGGAACGGAGACGAGGCATCAAATAGTGACTCCAACTCTTTATTAGTGACTTCAGAACAGAGCGAAAAGCTAGGGCAGCAGCAGCTCCTTTTATAGAGCTGACTGCTGTCACAACACCCAATGATTTGAGTTTGCCACGCTGAGAGCGTCCAATCAGCAGTGACCCCCTATCAGCCAATCCGATCAACCAAAACTGACCAATCACGATCCACTGTCAACGGGCCAATCAGAAGTGCAGGCTACGAACCTGTCGTGGAAAGAAAACTTCTAGAATCGCAAGCTAACAAGTTTGCTTAGTTTGTAACACCCCTCCCTCCTAGGTTCCATCTCAAGGGTGGGGTGATGTATTCCCGCAGGTAGGCAGGTCGTTTCACCTGCCCACCTGATCTACGTTGCTCCATCAGTCTTTGGCTGGACTCTGGTTCCGGTGGGTTGTTTGTTAGACTCAGCGGTAGCGGTGATCCGACTTCTCTGTTGGGTGACTTGGGGTTGTCATCTCTACTCCCGTCAAGACTGCCATCTGGATTCTCTGGGATTGCTGATGCCACTGTGCTGCTACGCATTGAGATGACCATCTGTCCCAGCTCCTAAACACTCCAGGCTTGGTTGCGCTGGCTGCTGAGTCTCACGTACTGGATCAGGTACTAGTTCATTTTCGGCCCCCTTGATTTCCCTTCCCCCCCTGGTTTGGAGTTCAGGGCTTGTGAAAGGGGTAGGTGCCAGCCTGGAAACGTAACTGGTCAATGTGGTGCTTCCACAGTCTCCCATCATCAGTTTGCAAGCGGTAGGAACGGGGACCCGTAAGTTGTGTTATGGTAGCAGGGACCCACAAAGGGTCACCAGTAAGGTTTTTTGCAAAGACCGGGTCACCTACCTTGAATGTGCGATACTTGCTACTGGAACCCAGAGGCTTTTCCTGCGTGTAGGTAGGGTGTGGACAGTCAAGATGTGAGCGAAGTTTCCGGCCTATCAGGAGTTCGGCTGGGGTTTTGTTTGTGGTGCTGTTTGGAGTGATATGTTGGAGGAGAAGCATCCTGGTTACCTTGTCGTGGATGTTCCCTTGTTCCATCTTGTGTTAGGTTTTCTTTATGAACTGGACCATTCGTTCAGCCCTACCATTGGCCGCAGGGTGAGTCGGCGATGTTAAGGCATGGCGTATCCCCCGGTCTGCTAGGTACTGTTCAAATGCCAAGGCGGTGAACTGTGGGTCATTGTCTGAAACCAAGACATCTGGCAAACCGTGTGTGGCAAATAGTCTGTTTAATTTTTTAACGACTGCCTCTGTGGTGGTGTTCTTCATTTTGTGGACCTCAAGCCAGTTGAAATATGCATCCACTGTTATGAGAAATGTATGCCCTTTGGTGGGTCCTGCAAAATCGATGTGGATACAGGACCAGGGACCTCAGGGTGCTTCCCATTCAGTTGGTGGGGCTTTCAGTGGAGCTGAGTGTGTTTCCTGACACTTGTTGCAGGTGGCCACCCAAGTCTCTATTTGCTTATCTATACCTGGCCACCAAGCGTAGCTCCTTGCTAGTACCTTCATCCGCACGATGCCCGGATGTCCATCGTGCAATAGTTTTAGGACTTTATGCCGTAGTCTTTCCGGGATGACGACTCTGTCTCCCCATAACACACATCCCTTTTGGGTGAAAAGTTCTGTCTGCCTGTGCTTGAAAGGCTTGAAGGTGTCGTTGAGTTCATTGTCAGGCCAACCTCTTTCTACCCAGCTGAGGACTCGTGCTAAACAAGGGTCTTTCCTTGTTTCGGATGCAATGTTTTGCACAGTCCGCAGTGGTGAAGGGAGTGTCTCGATCTGTAGTACAGCTAGGGTTGGAGCTGGGTTGTCTATGACTTCTGGTAGCGGTGAGTGGCTCAGGGCGTCAGCGTGGGGAATGGCTTTCCCCGGTCAGTGTTGCAGTTGATAGTCGTATGCGGCTAAAAACTCTGACCAGCGTGTCATTCTTGGCGATAAGATATGGGGAGTTGGTTTATCCCTCGCCAAGATGCCCAGTAATGGTTTGTGATCAGTGATTATAGAAAAGGACCTTCCATACACATACTCATGGAATTGTTTGATTGCAGCCACAATAGCGAGAGCCTCTTTATCTAGTTGGCTATAGTTTCTCTCAGTTTTAGACAAAGTTCTGGAAAAAAAATGCAATGGGTGCCTCAGTGCCGTTTGGCAGGACGTGGCTCAGGATGGCTCCTTCTCCAAACGGTGAGGCGTCACAGGTGACATTTTAGGGTAAAGTCTCGTTATATTGTATCAATATGGCATCAGATGTTAAAGGTCTTTAACTTGCTGAAAAGTTCGCTCTTCTCGATGTCCCCAAACCCAGGAAGCCTTCTTATCGAGGAGCCTATGCAGGGGTTCAGCAACAGTCGCCTTCTGGGGTAGGAAGATGTTATAAAAGTTAATGAGTCCCAGGAAGGTTTGAAGATCTGTTTTGTTCTTAGGTCTTGGGGTGTTTTTGATTGCAGCCAATTTTTTCTCAATAGGGTGAATTCCCTGTTTGTCAAGAAGGTAACTAAGGAATTCAAGCCTCTCTGTACATAGTTGGCACTTGTCCTTCTTGACCTTCAGGCCAGCGTCTTTAAATTTTTGGAGGACCATTCTTAGCTGCTTTTCTAGTATACTTCTAGTGGGGGCAGCTATCAAGACATCATCGAAATATGGCACGACCCCTTTTATGCCTTGAAGCAATCTCTCCATCAGACTCTGGAAGATGCCATGTGCCACGCTCACTCCAAACTGGAGTCTATTACACTTAAATGCCCCTCTGTGCGTGACTATAGTTTGGGCTTCTGTGGTCTCTGCATCTACAGACAGCTGCTGGTATGCCTGGGCTAGGTCCAATTTTGTGAATATTTTCCCACCCCAAGGGAGTGCAATAGGTGTTGGACCACAGGCACGGGGTAAGTGCTCTGCTGAAGTGCGTGGTTTAGGGTGGCCTTGTAATCCCCACAAATTCTCAGAGATCTGTCAGGCTTTATGGGGGTTACTATTGGGGTCTCCCATCGGGTATGGTCGATCAGTTCCAACACGCCTTGGGCTATCAATTTGTCCAATTGTTCATCAATCTTTGGTTTGAGAGCAAAAGGCACTCGACGGGGCTTAAGGCGAATGGGCACAATATCTGGGCAGAAGTTAAATGATATGGGGGATCCCTTGTACTTGCCTAGCTTCTCGGTGAACACTTCCTGGAATTCTTGGACGAGAGCCACTTCCCAGTCATCGCTTTCGGTTTGGTTGATGCCCACCAGTTTGATTCCAAGTGGCGTGAACCACTGTAAGCCTAATAAACTGGGTCAATCTTTTTTTCGATGATTGTAAGTGGTAGAGTTGCGGTGTGATCTTTGAAGGAGACTTGGACATGGCTGGAGCCAGTGACCTGGATTCTGTTTCCTTGATAGTCCAATATAATTTTCTGAGGGCTGAGATCCTGGCGACGGATGTCAGGGATCAGCTGTTTGAGGGTTTTCCAGGAGACCATTGA
This sequence comes from Hydrophis major, assembly GCA_033807585.1. Lineage (NCBI taxonomy): Eukaryota > Metazoa > Chordata > Lepidosauria > Squamata > Elapidae > Hydrophis > Hydrophis major. The sequence continues at coordinate 352,615,174 of CM066328.1, forward strand.
TAGGGAGGGCCTGGAGTCAACTTCCATAACACATGGACAGTTCTCAATGGCGACCTTTACTCGGATCTTCCTTGCATCAAGAGATGAAGCGTGGCTGATGGTGATGATTTGCTGTGCCTCTTCTCGTCTGGTGGAAGTGGCTGGCGCTCGATTTCTGTAGTAGTGGTTCCATTGGTTGCTTGGGCGTTCTCGATTTACTGGTGGGGTGCCTGTTGTCTGCCGGAAATTATTTTCTCTTCGGTTTGGGCTGGACCCTCGCTTGCCTCTACAGACTTTTTCAATGTGGCCCCTCTTTCTACAGGAGTGGCAGAGGGCATCTAGGAATTTGCAGTCTGATCTTGGGTGGTTTCCCCTGCATCCAGCACACTGATATGAGGGCTTACGAGTCTGTTGATCTCGCTGATCTCGGTCTGACCTAAGTCTGTTGACCTCCTCTTCTTCGCTTTCTGAGGAGGATTCGAGATCTTCATGGTGGGTAGCCCCTGTGTGCCTCTCAGAAAGGGCCGTAGGGTCACTGGCGAGTTGGCAGTGCGGTGCGGTGCGTTCACTCGGCGCATTCGAGCTGCCGACCTCCTGGTTACTTCTGCTGCAGTAGCATTGGCGATGACATTCGTGAGGGCGATGTCCCCCTTTGCCATAATCTTGCTCTGGGTTGTGGGGTCTTTTAGACCCAGAACGATTCGATCTGTCATGGCTTCTTCGAGGTTTGCGAAACCACAGAGTCCCCCCAGATTTCTGAGGTCCGCAATGAAGTCTCCAACACTTTCACTTTCTTGTTGGTTCTTCTGGTAAAACTTGTGTCTCCTGATGAGTGTTGGCACTGCTGGGGCATAATGGGCCCGGAGGATTGGGGCGAGATTGTCCCAGTCCATCGTCTTGACTTCAGCTGGTTTTGCAAATGCCTTTGCCATCTTAAAAATGGTGGGCCCGCAATGGGTCAGGAATACCGCTTGTTTCTTGCCAGGCGTAGCATCCTTCAGGTTGTTGGTTTCCAGGAACATCTGAAACCTGTCCATATACGAGTCCCAGTCTTCGTTAGCCGGGTCAAATGGAGCGGGTGGTATGGCAGCACTGGTCATTCTGCCATGATTGGTGCGCTCTCAGCCACGTGCTCTGTTTGCGTTCAATGAGTGTTCATTCAGCTCTCTCGTCTCCGCATCCCATCCTCATCGCCAGTGTTAGTTCTGGGAGAGTGGGCACAAGGAACAGAGACGAGGCATCGAATAGTGACTCCAACTCTTTATTAGTGACTTCAGAACAGAGCGAAAAGCTAGGGCAGCAGCAGCTCCTTTTATAGAGCTGACTGCTGTCACAACACCCAATGATTTGAGTTTGCTGCGCTGAGAGCGTCCAATCAGCAGCGACCCGCTATCAGCCAATGTGATCAGCCAAAACTGCCCAATCACGATCCGCTGTCAATGGGCCAATCAGAAGTGCAGGCTATGAGCCTGTCATGGAAAGAAAACTACTAGAATCGCAAGCTAACGAGTTTGCTTAGTTCGTAAGAGTTATATATTGGTATAATCAAATAATTTTCATTTAAGTTTTGATACAGAACAGAGATCTGTGCAACTTCAGGAATCCAGATGTTTATGTCTTACATAGGGGCTCATGGGAACATCACAAATTAATTAAATCTATCACCACTCCACAACATCTGTCATATTGCTGTAAGGTTTTTGATGCTAGGTACATTGATTTTGACTTTTTAAAGTTTGAATTTGAAAAAAAAGATTGATAAATATTTTCAAATTTCAGACAGTTGTTTTTGTATCAGGGAACACTGTTCAGGAGAAACATAAATCTTTGTCTTATTTAGTGGGATTTTTAAATAAAGCAAAACATTGTGTGATAAGAGAGAAGTCTATCAAATTATAGATAGATAATGGAATTTTGTAGTAATTGTCCTCAAAGTTGTGTTGTGTAATATAAACTACACCAAATAGCTGAAGCAATGACAGCTGTGTATGTAAATGTCTAGATAGCCTTTTAAAACACCATCCATATGCACCATGTAATCGTGGCTATAATATGAACTTTAAGAAGCAGTAATACAACAGTGGTGGCATTCAAATTTTTTTACTACTGGTTCTGTGGGCGTGGATTGGTGAGAATGGCATGGCTTGGTGGGCATGGCAGGGGAAGGATACTGTAAAATCTCCATTCCTACCCCAGTCTGGGGAAAGGATATTGCAAAATCCCATTCCCACCCCACTGACCTGCTTTCCAGCTCTGTTCTGTGCAGGGCAACAAAAGAAAACCCAGCCGATCAGCTGGGACTCAGGAGACAAAGGATAGATGGGGGCGGGGCCAGTTAGAGATGGTATTTGCCGGTTCTCTGAACTACTCAAAATTTCTGCTACTGGTTCTCCAGAACTGATCAGAACCTGCTGAATACCACCTCTGTAATACAAGCAAAATTAACTTTATATAATTGATGTTTCTTTGTTTTTTGTGCTTTCAGTGGGAGAACTTCTCCCTTTTAATTACAAACCTGTGAATCTGGGAGACTTACCAATGTAGATGAACAGAAAAAAAAAGGGAGTAAAAAGTTTGAGATTACTAGATCTTATATAAAATGTGAGTGAAGAATTGCTACATTAGAATTCTCCCACAAACATATGAACATATTTGAAGTTATATACTGTTAAGCTAAATGGAAAATAATATGATCAGCTAACTATTCGATAAAATACAACAGTGCAGAATGGGCACATGCCATTAATATTGTATTTTGAAATAAAGCTGATTTAAAAAATATTCTTTGGATTCATCTGCTTTGCTAAGAGTGTAAGACACACTGAGTGAAATACAAAGTGATTTCATTGTCCTGAACATTTCTAGTATACAAGATTATGACAATATATGTAGCCACTTGGAGTTGATTAAGCACCATTCTTTATAGTTAGCAAATTCCAGCATCATTCTCTTGTGCCCTCAACACAGTTGCACCCAAGACTTCAATTTGCCAGTTGTTCAAGGGGAATGAAGGAAAAAAATAATAAAAAGTGTTTTTCCTGATACTAACCCCCCAAAACCAAAAACAAACAAGCAAGCAAACAAACACAACAAAAACTGCAAACCCTGATCATAGGATGTTTAATGTTATTAAAATCAGCTATAGCAAACCTTTGGAGGAAAAGGTAGCTTTAGTATTTGAAACAGCTCTGCCAAGATTAGAGTTGGTGAAACAATCATAAAGGCTCTTTCATGCATATTGATCATTGAGGAAGTGGATAAAAGAGCCATGATTTCTTAGGCAATTAATTGTAGACTATTATGGGCTACAAGAGCTCTCAATAACCTGATTCTATCCAGAAGGACATCAACTGGTATGAGCCAGAGATTATGGAATTAAAACATAACAGACACAGACTATAATGCTTAATTGGGGAAAGTCATCTGGAGCTCTGGCTATATGGAAATAAAACTGATATGTTATTCATCCTGTTTGAATCAAACATTCTCTGGGCATCATAACTAATTTACATTCCTAGACCACTATAGTTAATTATAAGTGAGTACTGTATGTCTAAAATTAAGGGGCTTTTAATGAAACTCTTTGAGACATTATTTCTGGTGTTGGCAAAATGCACAGAATAGTGAGATTTCCCCTCTTGAATGTACCCAAATTGTTACAACATGTTATTTATTCATCAGTATTGGATTCATCTATGGCCATCTTTTCCTCTTTATTTCAAAATTGCATGCACAATGATGCAAACAAATGAATTTTATTAACTGATTTTTAAGCTTAATGCAACATTTTCTTTTCTACTGGAGCTGTATTATTTCAGTTGCATCTATACAAACTGGTTTGGAGAAGACCCTTGAGAGTCCCTTGGACTGTAAGGAGATGAAATCAGTCAATCCTAAATGAAATCAACCCTGACTGTTCTTTCGAAGGACAGATACTGAAGCTGAAGCTTAAACACTTTGGCCAGCAAAGGAAAAGAAAAGACTCATGAGAAAGGGTGGGAAAGACCCTATGACTATAATTGTCGTACCTTATGATTCTCGACTCCTGACAAATGTATCTTTTCTTTTATGTATACTGAGAGTATTTACACAAGACAAATTCCTTGTGTGTCCAATCACACTTGGCCAATAAAGTATTCTATTCTATTCTATTCTATTCTATTCTATTCTATTCTATTCTATTCTATTCTATTCTATTGAAGGCAAAAGAAGAAGGGGACAGCAAGGACAATATGGTTAGATAGGATCACAACATAATGAACATGAATCTGGGTAAACTCCAGGAGACAGTGGAAAACAATGAGGGATGTTTGTGCTATTGTTAGCAACTAAACAGCAACAATAACAAATCTGTACAAACTCTCGCTTAAAATAAGCATGGGTCTGAATAGTGGCAGGAAATGATGGATCTAATTGTAAACAATCTTGTGGGTTTTTAATTAATCTTTTATATTGGTGCAATCTTTTTATAGAACAAATTTCAGTTGCAAATTGTTCCTATGGAATCAATGGACATGAATCAAATGGAAAATTCACTGCTTGTATGCCTGAAGGGTAGACATGGCATTCATTTTCTGACACTGTCCTGGGCTTACTCAAGCTTTGCTTCACTGGTTCTTTGTTTCCTGACTCACCTCTAAGACCTATGAAATGCTGAACAGGCAGAAGTTTTATCAGAGATAACATTTCAACAACCTGGGAATGAGTCAGGCATCTGGAAATTGGAAATTCAAGATGGACAAGAGATGGGGGCTAGTTGTCTATTATCTACCAGACAATGCAAGATTGCTTTCCAAAATCCATTTATAACTTCAGAATCTTATCTATTTCTTTGCTAGTTTCTCAACAGGTAAGACCAAGCCAGTATTTAATTGCCAACTGAAAGATGCCAGGAGAAAATGGGGAGTTGCAAATCCTCATCAGGATACTTGTATCCCATATTTATACATGTAGAACAATGCAAGCGTTCTTTCTTTTTCTTTATTCTTTATTGGCCAAGTGTGGTTGGTCACACAAGGAATTTGTCTTGGTGCAAATACTCTCAGTATACATAAAAGAAAAGATACATTCATCAAGAGTCAAGAATCATAAGGTACAACACTTAATAATAATCATAGGGTACAATAAGCAATCAAAGCATACTAGGAAACAATCAATATAGATTGTAAAGATATAAGTGACAAAGTTACAGTCATATAGTCACAAGTGGGAAGGGATGGGTGATAAGGAGTGATGAGACAATTAATAGTAATAATAGTTCAGATTTGTAATAGTTGAACAGTGTTGAGGGAATTATTTGTTTAGCAGAGTTATGGTTTTTGGGGAAAAACTGTTCTTATGTCTAGTTGTTCTGGTGTGTAGTGCTCCATAGCATCAGTTTGAGGGAAGGAGTTGAAACTTTATGTCCAGGATGTGAAGGATCTGTGAATATTTTCACAATAACCCTCTTTTTGACTCATGCAGTGTACAGGTCCTCAATTGAAGGCAGGTTGATAATAATTGCTTTTTCTGCAGTCTTAATTATCCTCTGAAGTCTATGTCTGTCCTGTTGGGTTGCAGAATCAAACCAGACAGTTATAAAGATGCAGATGTTTGTCTTGATAATCAATGGAAATACACAAAATATTAAAATACAAATGAAGAAAATAAGAAAGAACTGCAGCACATCTCACTTTTCATTTTTGAGGTTTTTACTCTAAGATTAAGTTTTTTTTCTTGAGTGTCAGCCCCATTCTTTAATTTCTTTTGAAATTTAAAATGGGGTTCATGTTTGAATGAGCAATTTCTATACAATGACATATATTGTACTCACAATACCTAATCATCTTACTGTTAAGTACCATCTGCATGTTTACTTGTGAATGCACTAAATGTTTCAGAAGAACCATGAAGCTCAGTGGTACCTTTGTGTGTTTCAAAATCACATGTAAACTGATTAAATCTATTCAGCTTAAACATAAATGACTTGCTCTCAAATGTGAAAATGAACTCTTTTGGCACAGAAGAAGAAAATGACAGTAATAATGTATGGATGCTGTCAGTCAGCATGCAGCTTTTTCCAATTTCCCATCTCATTTGACAAGATAGAAGGCAGGCAGCATCTAAATAAAACAGATAGGTTAAAGTGATCTCAGTGAACTATTTGCCTACATACAGGCTTTTAAAAAGTACATTTTTCAAGTTCAGTTTTAATGTGACCTAGGACTGGAGAGCCATTTCAGGGAAAACATTCATTTTCTATAATTACTTCTGATACTGAGCTGATTTAAGGCTCTGAGAAGTGCTGTGGAAGCAGTTAAAGCTGAGGTAAAAGTATTGAGTGTCTATTGCCAGCATTGCTCTTTCTTAAGTTGAGTCAGTGCAACTGCTTTAATTACATAATTCTTTCATGGGTACTAGAAGATTATTTGCCACTATCTCTTACCTGTCTTTAAAGGTAAATCTTGGGCATCCACCCATGCATAGCAAAACTCCAAGATCAAATAAAATAATTTTAGAAGGGCAGAATTTCTTATCAAAGGCTGCCTTGGCAACAAAAAAAAAATCATCTTTATACTCTTGGGTTACTGTATTTTAACCCAAATGAAATTTGAAATGACATCAAGAAATTCCCTTTGGGCAAAATATCTGAAGAATGACATTTGAACTTAACTTGCTTTAGCAAAGTTGGTGACATTGTTCCCAACATTTGGATGGAATCACTACTTGACCTGTACATATCCAAATATAGATCATGGAGAAGAATTTGGGGGGAAGGGGAGGGACTTCTGCAAAACTAAATGCAAAACAATATGGACATTTGTTATAACAATATTTTTGCTATCTGCAAATCTTGCAAGTTGTAATTTATGTATGTGCAAATTTGGAACAATATATTATGGGTTAGAATTAAATTATAGATATAACATATCATTACATATAATATATAGCTATAATACATAATTATATTATATTTATAATTTAAATAGATATGTAATGCATTTTACCGTTTAATCTGTTAACTGGTATGTCTCTATCAATCTGTGATCAGAGACTTCTGTCTGCTTATCGGTCTTGTAAGCTGAGAGCAAATAGAGGATATTTTCACATACTTTCATTGACAGCTCTACAAAGATCAGCCCCCAATCTGAAAAGTAGAAAATACAGCTATTGTGAAAAACTCATGCAAGTTAGTCCACATCCATCAAATAAAGCTGAAATATGCCTACCAAAAGAACAATACCTGCAGAATTCTGATCCATTTAATAGGAAGAGTAGGTGTCTTATTTGGATTTTGGACCCATATCTATCCTACTTTGTATTATTAGGCTGCTTCATCAATAGCTATTTTTTAATTGCCAACAGCCAATTGGGATTTTTGAGATGGACTTGGGCATGTTGTAAGAAAAATAAGATGGGGGGAATTAATATTTCTTTGTCTTTCTTAGGGTCCATGAAACTCGCTTTAAATGCTGAATTCATTTCTTGCTAGAGACTGTGGCATGTATAGATTTATTTTATTTAATTTAAAGATACCACCTATCACCACATTCCATGTGGATTCAGGGCAGTATATAATAAATCACCAAAACAATCATGATGAAAAAAAAATACAACATGGATCTTTAAAATTGTCAAGATGCTTCATAAATGATTCCAACCAGAAAAAATAATAATGACAAGAATATAGATGATAAATCTCAGGTAAATGCTGTTCATTTTTACAATGATAGTGTTACCACTATCAATTTCAAATTTCAAATTTCCACCTTGCTGGTTAGCAGTGATAAGCAGAGTGTTTACATTGTTGTTTTAGTCAAAAAGTATGGGATATTGAGGGAAAACTTTATGCTCTACTTTTAAGTGATCTTCACATGACAATTTTCTTGTTATAGTTGTGTAAATTATTAATCCAAGCCAGGAAAACAAAGTCTCATTAAAACAAGTTAATCATGAAATTTTTACACAGAGAAAAAATGTGCAATTTCCACAAATGAATACAATAGTTTAAAAAAAAATACTTGAAGAGGATCTTGAAAAAACTCAGTCTTAAAATGGTGGACACCAGAGCTAGAGAATTTTTCCCCTCTGAAATACACTCAAACTCATTTCATTTTATTCAGAGAAGTCAATCAAAATGGTAGCTGAAGATTATTTCAACCATAATGAAAAGAGCTACTCGAGGATGGCCAGATACTGACTAGCATTACTGATTCAGTTTGCCTAATAGTGGGGCTAGCTCTAAAACACCCTGTTTCAGCAGATAATATAAACCTCAAATATGATAGACAATTATGATGGAATGCTATAAATTCATGACAAAACTTGATAATGTCTGAAGCTTTGGAATAATATCTCTTTTTTTGTTTAGCTCATTGCACATATGGTGATAGTGAAATGTGGCAATGGTTATTTAGATGATTAGCATAATTAGAAATGCAAGAGACAAATCCTCTGATAAATTAGACCATACGATCATATATTTGAAAGGCAATATCATGTCCAACCCAGTGCTCAGTGCAAGTATTCAAATTAAAGCATGCCGAACAGACGTTTGTCCAACATCTGCTTGAATGTCACTAGTAAAATAAGCACACCATATTTCTTGATAATTGATTCTATCCATCTTACTATTAGGAAAATGTTTTTCTAACACTTAGTCAGAAGCAAAACAAGAATTTCAGGTGCCAATCTGTGAGAAAGAGGAATTTAAACTATATGGATCATCTATTAGCAGTACTTCTTTTTGCCTGGGGCAATGGTAACATGATTTGGATTTAGGGCTAATGTGAATAATTTTTTAATGCTTTTGAGTTCTCTGTATTTGCTCCAAATGCAGGAAGATGGGACCCACTCATTCGGTCCACCCAAAGAAGTAGGTACACCACTCTTAGACTTTTAGTCTATGTAGAAGTTTGTTTCTTAGGGTTGAACTAGGTAATATAAATATTCTCCCTCACTCCTTCTCTTCCCGCCCCCGCTTCTGAATTAATTTCTGCTGTTTTGAAAAAGTATCTTGCCAGGCATGCCAGAGACAATCCATGTATACATAAGAAAACACAAAACACATCTGACTGTGCCAGTCTAACCTATCAGCCTGACTATGTCAATCTAATCCATCATCATTTGGCTCATCTTGTGATCAAGACTCTGAAATCATCACAATGCTAATATCATGTCCTCAAAATCAAAAACCTAAAGATCAGGTTGATATCGTGCTATCAGCTGCTGGTTTACAGCCTCTATGCACTTAAACACCAACCAACGAAACAACTATGTACATAGGAAAAGATCCTTGCTTTTCTTCCTTGATTCCACTGTATGCTCTCTATACCACTTGCATTCCTGACCTCATTGTTTATCACTCTCCAATATTGCCCCAGCCATGTATGTGAAAGGCCTTGTGTAATAATAATTGACTTGAATGTGAAAGGCCTTCTGTAACGATTATTGTCTTGAACATTCGGTAAGGCTCTTTGATGTAGCAACAACAGACAGGCAGAGTTATTCTTCCAGGAAAAAAAAAATTCTATGAGATTTCAGACACTAGGTTTACTCAGGATTTTCAAGAGCTTCCAGAATTTAAACAATTGAAAATACTTTATGTCTTTAGATGGATAGTAGATACTCATAGAATCCATTGGGCTGTGGGGACTTCTACCACAATCTATAATTTCATTTGCATAAAGTATTTTCCTTTTTCTGTTTTTTAAAATTAAACTACACAACTTGTTACTCATCAGACTATTGTCTCAGACATATTGCCATACATGAACCAGAGAAACAAAATGGCAAGGGTTGTATAAAAACAGTGGGAGCAGGAGTGACTTCTGACTTTCTGTCAGTTCCTCTATTGAATTTCTTTGTAGGAATCTGGTAAAGGGAATTGGAAATCTTCCCTTGCCTCCCTTAGATGAGGGTATGTTACTATTGCTGGGTTGAGGAGGGAGCAAAACTGACTGAGAAACTGTCATGGAGCATTGGAAAGGAAGATAACATGACCACAACAGTAGCCAACCAGTGCAGCAGCAGTCAATTTCACTCAACAACTACAACCTCCACAAATTGTATTCCCTTGGAAATCATGGGTCCTTAGAACATATTTTGTAAGTTAGCCCATTTGAAGTAACTTGGTTCAAAATCATTGCCCTGTGATGCACCCTTTTGTTAAATAAAAGGCCAGAAACAGTTTTAGTAGTATATAAATGTCCTGTAAAATAGATATAATTCACTCCTGGATATCTCAAGTGGCTTATTGGTACCAATCCGCAATGCTTAACCTGTTCCATTTCTTAATCTACACATTATATTCATACATTTGGATGAATATACATTTTACAGAGTATGAAAATAGCAGCTGTAATCTGCTCTGTGGATGAGTTATTTCCTTTACTCTTCATCTCCATTCAGTCTCAGAATGTTTATGGATTTGAAAAGCTGTGATAATGCAAGAATTTAACAACAGAAGGAACTACAATATTTCATTTCTGACTTTCAGTGGCAGTTACAAATATGTATTATGTTCCAGCAAAACACCTGAGGCATAGTTTCTCACATAGCCCAGATGGAACATGTGGAATATTTCTGAAATTATTCCAGAATGCTAGTGTAGAAACATTCTCCATGGAACCTAAATGTTTTTGTTTTTTTTAAAATGTATTTACTTTTCACATTTTTGAAGTATCCGCCTCCCTCAGATGATGTGTGTCACTAAATCTCTTTCTCAGTATTAGGACCCTAAACTCTGAATATGGAACATTCAAATTCATTTACAATGATTTTTTAAAACCATGTAGATAGATAAGAGATGAGGAAAAATTACTTCAACTTGCAGTAAATTAATCCAAGGAAAACTGTCATTATGCATTAGAAAAGTAAGAGCCCTACTGGATCACAATAAGAATTGTTCCACACATAGCATTTGCACTAATATGACAGCAAAGGGAATTGCTTATTTACACAATATTGTTCTCTTTGGATAGTCAAGTGCATTTTCTTCCAGCTATGGTGTTGACCAGTGGTGGGATTCATTTTTTTTACTACTGGTTCTGTGGGTGTGGCTTGGTGGGCATGGTATGGCTTGGTGGGCGTGACTTGGTGGGCGTGGTTTGGTGGGCATGGCAGGGGAAGGATACTGCAAAATCTCCATTCCCATCCCATGGGAAGGTTACTGATAAATCACATTCCCTTCCCACCCCACTAACCTGCTTTCCAGCTCCATTCTCCTGTGCAGGGCAACAAAGAAGACCCAGCTGATCAGCTGGAACTCAGGAGGCAGAGGATAGATGGAGGTGGGATCAGTCAGAGGTGGTATTTGCCGGTTCTTTGAACTACTCAAAATTTCCGCTACCAGTTCTCCAGAACTGGTCAGAACCTGCTGAATACCACCTCTGGCGTTGACTTATCATTACATATTCTAATGGGTATTTATAAGGAGAAACAATGTCTTGATGGCGAGTTAGCTTTCCTTTCAGACCAACAACCAGAATTGCTGCAAAACACTAAGATATATGCAGAAAGCATGTAGTGAAAACACAGCATTTTTATTGTGGTGAGTGGGGTGGGAATAAGTCAGAGGTGGTATTCAGCAGGTTCTGACCAGTTCTGGAGAACCGGTAGCGGAAATTTTGAGTAGTTCAAAAACCAGCAAATACCACCTCTGACTGGAGATTTTACAGCATCCTTCCCCTGCCATGCCCACAGAACCAGTAGTAAAAAAAAAAAAAATGAATCCCACCACTGGAATAAGCAGTTCAGAGGGAAAAGACACTAAAATGGCTATGTTTGTACTCTCTTGTTGGATGGTAAAACATAGCACTGAGTGGTGCATGTTGCTCCTTACTAGTCCCAATATTCCAACATCAGCAAGAATGATGATGGAAAGTTAATTTTAAATACTTTAAATGGATTAGGGTTAAAGAGATGCTGAAGAGGAAACAGTACAATGAAAAATGCCTTATTTTTCATTGATCCCAATATTCAGTAATATTAATCAACACAATAGTCTTGTTCCTAATTGAGACCTGCCTTAAAGTTATTTAGAAGGCAGGACAATAAAGCAATTGTTTGATTGAATATGTAACACCAAATCAATGTTGACTCTAAAGATCACATAGATAGATTTACTCACAGGTGATCTGTCTCAATTTGATCAGTGCACCATTGGAAGCAATTGATGTTTCTGAAATTAAATCCTTCCATGTTGCTGCTGGTCATCCTCTTTTTTTCTGCCTTTATATCTTTTGAGCATTATAGATTTCTCAAGAGAAATAGGTATTCACATATGTTCAAAATATGATAAACTGAGTCTTCAGTTGCCTTATGGTTGGATCCATTTATTCATTTTCTGGGTTATGTGTGGCATTCTCAGGATTTTTCTCAAATAAGTTCAAAATTGACAATACTAATTTCTCTTGTTTTCTCCAAGTATAATTTTCACTTCTGTACAGTTCCAAAGGGAAAAACATAATTCTGATTTTTGCAGATATAAATATATCATGGCATCTAAACATCTTTTCCTAGATTTTCACTGTTCCTCTATCAAGTGTGAGTCTGTGATATATTTCTTCACCGCTGATTCCTTTATTGTTGACAGTTGGTTTGAAAGACAGAAACTGTCCATCACACTCTGTTAAATCTCCTTTCTCTGACATTGGAAAATGGATCCCTTTCAATCTGTTGGCTCATGTGTTCAAATGGCATAGTTTGATTAAAAGCTTTATAGTTTCTTCTTCTATTCTTTACTATATTTCTGTGGATATGTCATCAATACCTGTAGCCTTCCAACTCGGCGAAGACTGAAGTTATCTTAGAGATTCTTGTAAATTGGAAATATCTTTTAAGGTATCTTGAACATTGTCACCCTACTAGACAGATTCTCAGTGAAATCCATCCACTTTTCTTTGACTTTAAGTTGGAATCAACTACTATTTGTCCATTGGCAACCTTTAGCATATCAATTTAAGGTTGCAGTTTTGAGATCTTTAGGAAATCTTTAGGAAATCTTTACTTGATTTTCTGTGTCTGCTTCCATTTTGGAACATGTTACATTTTGTTGTAACACCACTTCTCATCTCTTCTGACAACTTTCTTAATTCCCCAAACCTTTGCCTTTTCTGGTAGTGGCTTTTCTTATCTTCTTGGAAATTAACATTTGTTCTGTCATCCAGTTTTCTTTTTTCTGTTTTCTTAACTTTGGCATCCTTAACAGCTTCTTTAAGTTCATTCTGCAATTCCTCAGCAACAAAATACGTAATGCCATCAAAAGACTAAATAATTGAAATGGAAATGAGCTGGTGACATAGCAAGAAGAACTGATGGTGAGTGGACTAAGGCATCCATAAAATGGATTCTACTTGATAAAAAGCATCCACAAAAGAGATCTAAAAAAAAGATGTGGTGATGACCAACAAGTATTGCAGGCCCAACTGGCAAAGGAAAGCTCAAGACCTTATTGGTGGCAGAAGAGGTTTTCATCCTGCAGTGGCTAGAATGATGATTAGCAATGTAAAAATCATTGATTTGGCAGAAATGGACAAATCATTCTTCTTCATTTTGCTTTCTTGGGCCTTACAATTCAACTACAATTTTCTTTTTAATATATTTAACTTTATCATTCCTCCAATCACAAGCTGTTCATCTTACTTGCATGTTTGGTTGATTTCAATTTGACCACAAAACTCATCAACATCCCTTTCTTCCTCCTTGGAGCATATCTTGGATAATTGCTACATTAACAAATTGTCCATGAAATGTAATTGTTATTCAGTCATTGATTGCCTTGTACCTAAGTATAATCCTTGTTATATCCTTACTGACTATATAATTTCTTCTTTGGTTTTTGTAGTAAATAGAATGAACATCTAATTGACAGTATCCAAATCTAATCCATTACAATTAGCTGATGCATAAAATGTCAATGTATAGTTGATTCACTTAATTTTTCACCATGTTGAGTTATTACTAATTGCTACTAATTAGACATACTCTTTATCACTGATACTCATTTTTTCTGCCACATAAATTTAAAATAAAAATACATACATATATACATACAAACATACATACATTTATCCAACTGCATGAAATACTTTCCTCTGATATATGCTTCTCCAAATCTGCTGTCAGTTATTGGACTGGTAAATTTCAGGATTATTGATAAATTATTGTCTTCACTGAAGACAATAATTTTGTTTTACAATTTTTATTTTTTTCTAACATTTCTTTTCAGCATGTACATTTTATAATGACTGATTATAAACTCTACCAGTCATCATATCTGACAAACAAGACAGGACAAAGCTTGCTTCAGCATACACACTGGATAAATACCATTTCCCACTTAGAGATGTTGCTTTTAAAGCTGCTTTTAAACCCAGGGAGATTGTAAACATTATTGACCTAGACAGATAGTCACATAAGTCAAGAATAGCTTCTGAAATGTTTCTTCAGTGTGTAGTCGGAAAACACTAATGACATTTTCTTTTGATGGGACATAAAATTTGACAGTCACAGAATTGCAATCCCTTGTTTCCACTGTCTTTTGCTTTGAAATAAAGGTTTTTCAGAGATTATAGAACCTGTGTAAAATATGGAAAATCAGGCATCTAAAAATCAAAACATCAACCAAAGTTCCAAGGCAATCCCCAAATGTTAGAAGGTGCCCGTTTCAGGTTTCACGATTTGGGCAGAAGTTGTTCTGATCCTGAACTGTTCCAAATATTACATCATGGGCATATTTGTTTTGGAAATTGTGCTCTAGCTGAAGGCAATTCTTTGACTATCAAACAATACTATCCTTTTTTCCATGTGTGGTTTGAATCATGATGAAGTCATTTAGCTGGAAAAATAATATATTTCTGTAAGGCCAGAGAAGCAATATCCAATAGTTATTAAGTACCTTTGCATGGTCCTTTGTGGCCTGTGTTTTTCATCTTTCTATACTTCGTTTTCTTTATAGCTATCTATTTTTCAAACTGATGAATGCAAGACATTTGAAATTATTTGGGAACCGTTTAGCAACTTATCACTTAGCCACAATATTATTCCATGGTTAAGGTCTGATCAGTATCACTTTATTATTCCTGACTACTGTATGTCTGTGTATTGTTATACAGATAAGTACAGGTACATTATGATATAGATGTCAGCTACTAGCATAACCCCAAAAGCAGTTATTGTTTCTTCCAGATACAGATGGTATGCCCATCAAGATTAAGAAAAGCTATCTACTAGTTCCCTTGCAGAATTAATGTTATGTTACAAGAAGTGCCTCAAAGTGCTAACAAAAATTCCAACCAAGAAATTTCTGTATCAATTTATGGAAATATATTGCTGTCAAAGTACATTGTAAGAAAAATGTGCTCTGAATAATAAGCAGTATAAATGCACTATAGAACATATAATCTATTGTTTCAGATTTTTGCACTGATTTTTTCTTCTTCTGGGAACACCTTGTTAATAGTGTATGTCAGATATATGACTGGCAATTTCACAGGCTTTAATCTTCAGCTATATCTTCAGTGCTATCCTAAAGACATCACAAAAAAAGGAATGTGAAAGAACAATTATATGATAATTTTTATTTATTTCATTTGGTATGTCAATTGCTTACAAGGTATAAGTAAAAAAATAGTGATGAATGGATACATATAAGAAAAATAAAAATATATATAAAAGAAACAACAGGACAGGGACAGAAGGCATGTTGATGCGTTTATGCACGCCCCCTACAGACCTCTTAGGAAAGGGGTGAGGTCAATAGTAGACAGTCTAAGGTTAAAGTTTTGGGGGTTTGGGGAAAAAACTACAGAGTCAGGTAGAGTATTTCAGACTTTGACCACTCTGTTGCTGAAGTCGTATTTCCTGCAATCAAGTTTGGTGAGGTTAACCTTGAGTTTGTATCTATTGTTTTCTCTTGTGTTGTTATGGTTGAAGCATTGACAGGTAGGACATTGCAAGGTATGGTTTTATATACTATGCTTAGATCGGACCGAAGGTGGCGTAGTTCTAGGTTTTCTAGGTCTAGAATTTCAAGTCTGGTGGCATAAGGTATTCTACAATGAGTAGAGGAATGGAGCACTCTTCTTGTGAAATATTTCTGGACTTTCTCAACTGTGTTAATATCAGATACGTAATGTTGGTTCCAGACTGATGAGCTGTATTTGAGTATTGGTCTAGCAAATGTTTTGTACGCTCTAGTTAGTAGTGTGATATTACCAGAGAAAAAGCTTCCTCCCTTTTTTAGCACCTTAAAGCCACAGGACATGAAATTAATTTTGAGGGAACCAAATTAATCTCCAATACTGAACACTTCAAAAAGAGAATAATCAGGGAAGCCTTCGAAATAGAGAAACACCCCCATAACATGAATAAACAGATGCCTACCAGACATCTGGAAATAGCCCTTATCAACAAACGAGTCTCAGCCATGAAAACCAACACCAGATCCAAAACAACACACAATGCCATCACCAATCTCCCTTACCAGACTCACACCCAAACCCACCCCATAGACGAAAGGCAACCACCATCCAGAAACCAGACCTGGGCTGCATCACCAGCTGCCACACACCCTGACTCCCAAACCAAGCAAACTGAACACAGCATGAACACATAGCCAGGCCTCAAACTCGGAGCCAAACCAAAACCTGGAACGTCACATCACAACCATCTGCTCAGCCTATCATATCACAGAACTGAGGAGGTTACACCACAAAACCTCAGGCTGTCACAACACAGCCAACGACCCAGAAAATTAGAGCACAAGACCCAGGATGTCAAAACAATAGAACTCAGGAGATCATCACACAGCTCATTACCCAGGTCATTACCATACAGGAGGCTGACAGACACACAGCCAATAACTCAGACACACGATCTTACGAAAAAGCCAGCCAATCTGCAAACATCAACTCCATCAACCAATCAAGAAATGACAACACAGCCAACCTTCCCATCAGTATATATAGGGAGATGGCAGCTCAGATCACACTTTACTTGCACAAGCATGAAGCTGAAAGCTCCAGCCTGAAGACGGCGAGTGAGACTTCATCGAAATGTTGCCAAGACACTCTCAATCTTACATGGGAAAAGATCCGAACATGCCAAGACCTGCATACTTGTACCAGTGAAAATCTACTAATACACACACACACACATATAATAAAGTCACAAGGGTTTATGAATCATTCCCAATCTGATTAAAAATTCAGAGATAGCATGATTGATTTGATTATATGCTTCAGAATTTAGACAAGTGATCCCCTTAAAGTTTAGAAAACTAAAGTTTCAACCATGAGTTATTGTAAAGATACACCAAATGTCTAGAGCTGTGTTAGGAATGATAGTCACCTAATCATTGGATTGGCAATATATAAACCAGGATAGTTATTTAATACTGTTGTATCTTTAAGAGAGTGCTGTAAATTGTGATTGGCTGAGGTTCCTCTGACAGCCATAAGATGGAGCCAGAAACCTGATTTGTTCTCTTCTTGCATTTCCTGTTTTGCTATATTGCTTGATCGTAGTTCTACTTGGATTGCTACTGTGAGTCTTGCAACTGTTAGCAAACTCCGTTTACTGAACTTTGTTTATGATACTTGACTTCATTTTTGGATTATCCCTGGACTGATACTAACTGCTTTAACCATGTATGATTTGGACTGTTTGTTGGACTTTGTTTACCCATTTACTGGAAGTAAAACCTACATTTTACTATTCAGTATATTTGTATGCTGGTCGTGTGTTATTCAACATCACTCTCACTACGTTTCCCTGAGTGCAGTAATTCTCCTAATGGGGAATACCTTAACAAGGTGCATCATTATTAACTGAATGGAATGAAGTGATCAGGAATAGTAGATTATTTAAAGAACATATCGAATTTCCACTAGATAATCCCTCTAATTCTATGCTTTTGAAATATTATTCCTGATACTTTTCTTAAAGCAAAGGGAGCAGGGATGGGAAAAGCTTCCAAATAATCAAACAAAAAGAATTAATGCAAAAGGGGAAACTAAATTAATTAATACTACTTAAGTGCAACTTATAAAAAATCTAAAACTGTTTTTAAAAAACTATTCCCTGAATTAATTGACAGAGTTTGTCTCTTTTGGAAATAACATCAAAGATTGTCAATGGATAAACTCTTTTATGTTCTACCAACTTAATATGGTGCTTTATTAACATTTAGTTAATTTAGCTTAACATTTAGTTAAATCATAAATATTTCTTCTAGGAAATAAATAAATAACCAGCTTAAAAGGACAATTATTGAATTTCTTCACATTAACATTGGACTTCTCAATGGGTAGACAATTGTAAGTCAATTTCTAGCTTTCAGCGATTTGAGAAACTGAGTGAAAGAATAGTGGTTTTTCATTTTTAGGCACTCCTAAAAATCCATCTTGAAGCATTTCAAACTGGGCAATAGTGTCAGGATTCACAGAAGTTATTCGAATTAAATCATGAGCCTCGAGCCACACTCCCAACACTAAAAAATATTTATTTGAAATTAATATTCTACTTCTGGCATTTTACCTGGGTGTAGTCAACTCTGAGATACATAATTCACTGTCACCCTTTATCCTGCTTTCTCACCACCCCTACCCCTCTGGGTGTATCATCCAACAAAAAACGTCCAAAGCCAAGAGTCATCAATCATGCTCTCCAATTATATTTTTGTGCGGTAGAAGCTTCAGTCATCTAATCAGTCTTTGAAGAAAATATGAATGGAATGTACTTTTGATTCCAGACTGCTGCCTGCTCTTTGAAACTCCCCCCACTTTCTGTTGTCAACTATAAAACGTCTATACAAAATGTTTCATGAGTTGACAAATAGGATATGTCAAATCTTTGTAGTAGACTTGACCCCCAAAGTCATGAAGATCAAAAGTACTTTTATTATAGGATTACAAAATCTTGCAATTCTGAATCTGCTTCTCCTTTTCCTAGCTTTATCTTTAAAAAGTACAAGGGATGGTCGAGTGAGACATTTTCTCAAATTCCATTCTTGCTTTGGATTGAAATCTTTCTTATATGATCATTGTCTTGGCTATGGTTCTTCTTCTTTTTCCTCAGGATTGTTCTCACAGCCCTTTACATCTTGGGACTTCCATGATCTACAGGCAAAGCAAATTCAATTTGTTTCAAAGGAGAAATTTAATCCATAGAGATGAAGATGATTTTCTTCATTGGAAGTGAAGAAGAATTGTGATTTATTTCCATAAAACAATGTGTGTCAATGTGTGTTTCAGGTCAGTGTTGTCAGTGTTGAAGTGTTTCCAGGGGCCAAATTCTACACATTTGCTGAAGCTGTGGAACCTAGAAGACCTTTGGCTTGCAATGAGGGTATTCCTAGCAATGTAGATTTTATGTCTTTTGTAAGGGATTGCCTATGAAAAATGCCAAAAACAACCAATATCTTCAATGTACATGCTCCAACTCTTGGCATTTCTTGTGGGAATTCAACAGCATTTCCTAGACCGAACTTGGAAAAGCTTCACCTTTCTCTCACAGCACCCACTACAGGAAGATTCCTTGCAAGAGGCAGAGCAATATTAAGCCTCGTCATTGCTTACTTGCTTTAAGAAGCAAGAGTTTGTGTTAAAGTCATGAGGCAGCTTCAAGGGAGTATGTCCTCAAAGCTTCTTTGAAACTCCTTGAAGCTTTGTGCAATCCAATTTATTGGACTGCAATTCTGTTGGTTCTTGATGCTTCAGTGGCTTTTGATATTAATCATTATGGTATCTTTCTAAATAATCTGCAAGGTTTGGGAATAAAAGGTGCTATTTTTCAATGGATCTTTTCATTATCTGGATTTCAGATAATGTCACTTGGTGAAATTTAGCCTTAGAATGGGAGCTACAGTAGACTTGGTCTTCTCAGAGCTCTAATGTTTTTCAATATATGTGTGAAATTATTGGGATCAGGAAATGTTTGAGTAAGTGCTATTAATATATTGAACTCCTTACCATTGGGACATAGCAGAAACATAGTCTAAATGCCAAGGAAAATAATTCAAAGGACAGACCCTGTTTATTCGAAGGTGTTCATGGGGGATGTGGGGGTTGTCAAGAGGCACAAATAACAAAAGCAATTATTGCAATCCATTCCTTTTCTAGGTGCATTGTAACATTGCATGATGTACCTATGAAATGGTCAGAGCTTTCATTGGCATTGTGCAAATTTCTTTTATTGTTTTGACAAAAGCCTCCCATCAGTTCTATATATACTACTGAATCTATGAGACAGGGAAATAGTTGAATGCAAAGCTGACAGTTCTGGAAATGGAATGCTCTAAGCGTATCTTAATACTTTCATTCTGCTCTTCCAGATCATGATATTTCAGAACAGTCCAGAAATGTTTGTCATGTACTGTAAAGGTATTTGAGAATGACTTTTGGAAAGAGAAGGAAGTGCTCTAGCAATGATCTGATCAGTGAAATTTAAATCTGAAGGAGGAAGGTGATGAAAGTGTCTCCTAAAGGACTCTCCTTAGTTTTGGGGACAGGAAAAATGAGGGACGTTGGGGGGTACTTTTAGATATGCAAGATTCTGTTTATGTAAACTTACAATAAAAATGGAGCTAATATCCCTGTGGTACTTCTTTTCTGTAGTATCTTGCCAAACTAAATTCAATCTTGCAAATCTGAAAATATACCTTTGGCCAGAACTTTTTTCTTCAGTAACAATTTCTGATATCATATTTTCTTAGACAAATCCTTGCTCTCACGATGCTAGTCCAAATAAATATGAACATTTTTAAAACATTCACTCAGGAAAAAAAAAGGCAGAAATAGATTCCTTTAAACTCAGTGAGTTACTAAGAATATTATTGCCATTGAAGTTAATGAAAAAATATTAAGACCTTAGAGTTCATTTCTAATTCATTAACTAAAATGTTATGTTTCACAGAGCATTGTCATATATGTTATTTAAAAAGATGCCTCTTTGCAGGACTGTAAAATAAGATTTATTGTCAAAATATGAAGCTTGGAAAATGGTTACCCAGTAAACAATAACATTTAAAACGTAAATTTTAAAAAATTATTCTGTCACTTTTACAATTCAGAATCCATCCACTCACACTTAAGAAACTCATTCCAGTTCATTGAGATCATAAAGAAACAAAACTTACAACCCAGTGACCTACTAGTGAGCTTCAATGTCATATCCCTCTTCACCCAAGTGCCAATAAAAGAAGCCTTGACAGCCATCCAAAACAAATACAACCCCCCCTAGCACATCCTAGATCTGACCAACCACTGCCTATCCAATACATACTTCACCTACAATGGACAAAAATACAAACAAATAGAAGGAGCACCCATGGGATCACCCCTCTCACCTGTCATCGCTAACCTCTACATGGAACACTTTGAAACACAAGCTCTAGAAAAATATGATCACAAACCCAAACTCTGGCTCAGATACGTAGATGACACCTTCATAATCTGGCCACACGGGAAAGAAAAACTGAACAACTTCCTCACACAACTCAACAGCCTACACCCCAAAATACAATTCACCATGGAAACAAAAGCTAATAACCAACTTCCCTTCCAAGATGTCTTGGTATACAAAAAATCCAATGGCTCCCTAGGACACACCATCTACCAGAAGAAAACACATACAAACCGCTATCTACACGCACTCTCACACCACCACCCAGCACAGATCAATTCCGTAGCTGAGACACTCATCTCCAGAACAAAATGCTTAGCCGACGAACAACACCTAGAGACTGAACTACACACTCTCACCGGCGTGCTGACAGTCAATGGATTCCAAAGAAAGAAGATCACCCACCTAATCCAAAAAGAAACCCCAACCAAAATCCAAGACAGAGAACAAGAGAATGGCAAAGCCCTCCTCCCATATATATAAAAGGCACTACAGACAAAATCAGCAAAATCCTCCAAAAACACAACATTAAGACAGCATTCTGCACAAACAGAACGATATCCACCATCCTAAGAAACTCTAAGGACAAAATTGAGTTAGAAAATCAAGGAGTATACGAAATCCCTTGCACTGCCTGCCCCACCACATACATTGGACAAACTAACAGAAGAATAAGTGCACGCATTGAAGAACATAAGAACTCAATCAAAAAGGAAGAACCGACCTCTTCCCTGGTCCAACACCTCAAAGCCACAGGACATGAGATTGACTTTAAAAATACCAGAACTATCGCCAAAACCGAACACTTCAGCAGCAGAATAATCAGAGAAGCCATAGAGATAGAAAAATGCCCACACAGCATGAATAAACGAGATGATACCTCCCGCCTACCAGCCATTTGGAAACCCGCCCTCATGAACAGACGCGTACCTAACATGAAGAATGACACCAGACTCACACCCCTGAGAGCCACACAAGATGCCACCACCACACTTCCATGTAGAAAGCAGACTCACACCCACACAGAAGATGAGACACGACCACGGACCAGAAGCCGCACTGCAGTTGCCTCACTACTCACTTCAAACCGCTCTGAGCCATACATGAAGCGAACTGACCCCCACCATGAAGATGCAGCACGACCACGAACTCGAAGCCAAACAGCAAGATCACAGCTCACCAGCTCAAATCCCCCAGCAACTAAGACCAACCTGAGCACAATCAAGCCCCCACCTGAACAGAACACGCCTCCAGCCAATCAGAACACAGCCAACCCCCCAACCAATCAGAACACAGCCAAACCCCCAACCAATGAGAACACCCCCCCATCCAATCAGAACACAGCCAAGCCCCCAGCCAATCAAGTCACACCCCCAGGAGCAGTTAAAAGGAAGAAGCAGCTGCAAGCTCACATCACTCTGAGAAGCACAGAGCTGAAGACCAAGCCTGAAGATGATGAATGAGACTTCATCGAAACGTTGCCTAGATACTTCCAATCTTACGCGGGAGAAAATCCGAATAACCAAAGATCCACATACAAATACCTGCGAGAACCTCAGAAAACAAATATATATATATATATATATATATATATATATATATATATATATATATATATATATATATATATATGAAAAAGTGTTTTATATGTACTTAGTGCGCTTAATGCGCTTTTATATTTCATTATACATATAGACACCTATTCAGAAATTACTTTAATATCTTTAATATCTACACCAAATATAGCGAGGGACAAAAGGCTCATCTACAATCAACTCTATTTGCACAGAGATTTTCTGTTCCTAGAAAGGCATTAAAATGGTGGCTTATTGCCAAAGAACAGAGCACAGATTCTAGCAGTTCTATCCATTGTTCCCTGTTCCATTACTCAATAGGTGAGGTGATGGAAATTTCCCAGGCAAATTCAGGTTTTTACAGAGATATTGGTATACTGTTAATACAATGCAGTATTAACATACCAATGGACAATTATCAAAGTAATTGTCCATCAGTATGTTAATCAATCAATCAATCAATCAAAAAGTCAATCAATCAATATTGGCACATGGCCTCAATTAGTTGAGATTCTTGACTGTATGCCAGATGAAAGTAGAATCAATGAAATGGTGCCTTGTCTGAAGTATCAAGGATCACCCCATCATGTTCTTCCTACTTTTTGTTCGGTTTACTGAAGGGGGAAAAGGTTGCGATATGTCATGTGATGCTGCCTAGATGATGCAAGTTTGACACCTCAATCAAGATAAATAGATAGATGTTAGAAATATATAGATCAGTGCTTTTCAACTTAAGGTACATGTATCACTGGAGATACTTCAGGACCTGGCAGATGGTACCAGGGGTGGGATTCAAATTTTTAACAACTGGTTCTCTGGGTGTGGCTTGGTGGTCATGTGAATGGGTAGGTGTGGCTTGCTGACTGGGCATGGCTTGGTGGTCATGTAACTGGGTGGGTATGGCTTGTATGTAAATATTATAAATATTGATTTTTTTTTTTATAAAAAGAGCAATTTTTACCCAAAAGCAGGCAAAGCAGGCAGGCAGATTGAGTTGCTCACAGAATCACAGATTCACTTAGAGATCTATCTATCTGCAATCAGCTACCTGAGTCTGCACTGAAAAGCTTCAGTCCTAAAGAAGGTTCAGCTCTGCTTTTAGATAAGCTACAAAGCAGGAAATCCTAATCTAAATCTCCCGGCAGAGCAGAACAGCTGATGGTTGGGGGAAAAAAAAGGAAAAATAGCAAACCAGGCAAGTTGGATGCTCACATGCCAGGTAAGGAGTGAGTGGGCGGGGAAAGGTAGGGCCAGCCAGTGGAGCGATTTACCAGTTCTCTGAACTGCAAACAATCATAATAAGTGTGTGTGCAGTGTTTGCAAGAAATCATCAGCTGTGTGGTCTGGAGAGCTGACAAGCGCTGCGCGCGTGTGCGCAGGGTTTGAAAATCCTCTTGTTTCCTGCTTTTTCAACCTCAGCTGTGCTGTGTGAAGCAGCTGAGGAGGGAAAAGCAGGGAATAAAAGACAGCCTAGAGCCTGGGCAGGCAAGTAGGCCAAACACCAACCAGTTCAGTGTCAGCTGCTCTTTTTTAAAAAACAAACTTTATTGATTACAAAACCAAAACATTAAACAAACACAACACACAGAAGAAGAAAAAAAAGAAATAGAAAAAAGAAAATTATTAAAAAACTAACAATGATTTTTTTTACAGCAGCCACAGCTGCTAAGTCCTCCTTATCGATCTGACTATAGTTCCTCTCAGCAGCAGAGAATGTCCTTGAAAAATAGGCAATGGGTGCCTCTGATCCATTTGGGAGCCTATAGCTCAATCCTGCTCCTATGCCAAAGGGTGAGGCATCTGAGGCTAACACCAGGGGCAGGTTTGGGTTAAATTCGATTAACACAGCGTTTGAAGTTAACTGCTTGGAAAGCATTGGCTTCTCTCTGTCCCCAGTGCCAGGGGGCCTTTTTATCTAATAGCTTATGAAGGGGCTCAGCTACAGAGGCCTTGTGAGGCAGGAACGCTGCATAAAAATTCAGGAGTCCCAAAAAGGCCTGCAACTCAGTTTTGTTAGAGGGTGTGGGTGCCTCGTGAATAGCTCTAACTTTACTTTCTATGGGGTGAATTCCCGAGGCGTCAATTCAATAACCCAGGAAGTCAACTTGTTTGGTGGCAATGCTGCATTTGTCTTTTTTCAATTTAAGCCCGTTTTGCCTAAATCTGTCCAGGACAGATCTCACTCTGAGTAACAATTGCGTTTTGCTGGTGGCAGAGACCAAAATGTCATCGAAGTATGGAACCACCCCTGATATGCCCTGAAGGATTCTTTCCATGAGTGATTGAAAAATGCCTGGGCTACGCTAACTCCAAATTGTAAACGTTTACATCTAAAAGCACCCCTGTGAGTAACTATAGTTTGTAGGTCAGCAGTATGTTGGTCCACGGGAAATTGCTAGTATGCCTGGGACATGTCTAACTTTGCAAAAATTGTGCCTGGCTCAAAAGAGTGGAGCAGGTGTTGGATTACAGGTACTGGATATGCACTAATTTGGAGGAAACGGTTGAGGGACGTCTTATAGTCAGCGCAAATTCTCACGCTGCCATCTTTTTTTAAGGGGGTGACTATGGGCATTTCCCACTTGGCAAAATCTACCTGTTCCAGCACCCCCTGTTTAATAAGTTTGTCTAATTCTGCATCCAATTTAGGCCGAATGGCGAAAGGTACCCTCCGAGGTTTTAAACAAATTGGGGTGGCTTGTGGGCCCACATTGAAAGATATGGAGGTGCCTGAATAACAACCCAGGTCACTGCTGAAAACATCAGAGTAGTCCTTAAAAAGGGCATCTACTTCAGAATTTACCACAGAGTGAATCCCTGTAACGTTAAGGCCTAGGGCAGGGAACCAAACTAATCCTAGCAAGCTAGGAAGGGCACCATCTACAACCACCACTGGCAAGTGACCTCTAAAGTTTTAGAATTGAATGAGGAATTTTCCCTTATCCAGGACTGGAATGGTCTTCCCCTGGTAGTCCCGAAGAGTCAGGTGGCAGTTGATCAGCTTCTTTTTTGAGAGCGAAGGCAGCAGCTTCTTCAGGGTGGCCCACGAAATGATGGAGAGGGCTGACCCGGTGTCTACCTCCATTCAGCAGGGCTTAGCTTCTATAAAAAGAGAAATGCTTATTTTGTTTGACCCGTGGTTGGTATTGTTTGCGTGGTAACAAATGTAGCAATTTTTCACTTGCCTTTGGAAGGAGGCAGAAACTTGAGGTCTTTGTGTGGAGGCCTGCTCGGCTTGACAAACCCTGGCTATGTGCCCTCTCTTCTGGCAGTTCAGACAGATAACGTTTCTGAACCTGCAAGTTGATCTATGGTGGTTACCCCCGCAGCTTATGCAAGGGGGTTGCTGTTTGTCTTTCTTAGGTGGCCCTGGGGGGGGGTTCTTGGATGCGTGAGGCGGTTTACCTCAAGAGGTTCTTCTTCTTTTTCTTGGGAGACCTCATCATAGTGGATTGAAGCCTGCCCCTGCTTAGGGATGCTTCCCTGAATCTCAGCTGCTGATACTTCAGACAATTCAGCAGCCTGAGCTTCCTCAATAGCTAAGGCTAGGGTTAAATCTTTTTTAGCCAGTAACCGCCTCTGTAGCTTTAGGTCCCTAACTCCTCCCACAATTTGGTCCAGCAGCATGTCCTCAAGGTAATCCCTAAATCCACAGTGTATGGCAGCTGACCTTAAAGCTGCCATGTACTGACTCACAGTTTCCCCTTCAGCTTGAACTCTCCTCCTAAAAGCCAATCTCCTAGCTATCTGAGAGGGTCTGGGGGAGTAGTGGTTTGACAAGATTTCCCTCAACTCATCCCATGGAATAGCTTTTATGGAACGTGGGGACACTAGCACAGAGGCTGTTTCAAAGACTGTAGCCCCACAGAAGCTTAAAAAATAGGACCTTTTCCTTAGGTCCGTAGCTTCTCACAAATCAATGGTGTTCAAAAAACATTTGAATCTGTTCATGTATGATTCCCATGTCTCTGCCCCCGGCTGGAAGTGAGGGAATGTCAGATTTGAGGCCATTGGAGTGGCAGCGTTGGTTCCTTCAATTGAGGAAAAATTGAGTTTTCGCTTTTAGAAAAGCGTTTCTGGCTGAGCCTGTCAGCGGCGTTCAGCTCCTCAGCTGAGGGAGATTTAAAATTCGTGCTCTTTGGAGACCGTCAGCGGCAGTGACTTCAATCAGCTCGTAGCAGTTTCAGCTCTTTTTTATTGTGACTTCGGCTCAATTGTCTTGCCTGGTCATCTTTGCATCCCGCCCTCGTCGCCAGTGTTGTCGAGCGGTGGTTACAGAGAGAGACTGAGCCAGGCTGAGGCTAACAAGCTTTATTCTTAACGAATAAAGGGTCGCCGTGGCTGCCGAGGCTATCTGACAGCCAGCTGGTGGCAATAGCTGATGCCGTTTGACAGCTCCCTTTTATAGCCGGCTGTCAAACGGCATCAGCCAATGGGAGCGATCGGCGCTCCCACGTAGGTGGCAGACCGGAGGGAGAACTGCTGCTAGTCCTTGAACACAGCATCTACTATTGACAGTCTATGGTTCCTTGTTTTTTATCAATATTGGTGATACATTTACAAATACATCTTATTGCGAATATATAATTATGATTTACATTTGATGTCTTTTACTAATATATTTTCTATTTTTGTTCTATCCAATCATACCAGCATTCCCAGCTTCTATAATATTCTGATGTTTCTTTTTTCCTTAAGTGCTAAGGTTAACTTGTTCATCTCTGCACAGGCTGTTATCTCCTGTATAACCATCTCCTCTGTTGGAATATCTGCTTGTTTCCAACACTGTGCAAAGATTATTCTGGCTGCAATAAGAATATGCAGTATTATATATTTAATATTTTTAGGAATTTGTCTATTAAATATCCCCAATAGGAAGAATTCTGGTTTTAATTCAATTTGCTCTGCCGTTATTTCCTCTAACCATTTTTTTATTCTATGCTTGCATCTTTGGGCTTCAGTGCAGGACCACCACATATGAAAAAATGTTCTCTATTTCTTTTTACATTTCCAGCAATTTGGATTCATGTTAGGAGACATTTTTGCTATTCTCAAGGGTGAGGGATGCCATCTATAAAACATTTTATAGGCATTTTCTTTATATGCTGCTGATCTTGTAATTTTATTATTCCTTGTCCAAACCTTTTCCCATTCTAATAATGTAATGCTACATCCTATGTTTCAGCTCCAAGCTATCATGTTGCCTTTGACTACTTCCTCTTCTAATTCCGTCTCTAGTAAATAATTATAAAATTTAGTTATATTTTTTTTATCTGGACCTAATAAAATTTTATCTATTTGTTGTGCCTTAGTATAAATTCCAAATTTTTTCTTGTCCTGGCTATATCTATTTTGAATTTGCAAGTAAGCCCACCGGTCTACTTGTAGCCCCTGTTCTTGGAGATCTTGCCATGATTTTAAAGTTCCTTGCACATCAAGAAGGTCTTTGTATTTTATCATTTTATTAAGATCTAGATTGTTTGGACGTATCATTGCCTCCATCGCTGAGATCCAAATTGGGATTTTTAAATATATATTTTTATTTTGTTCCAATTAGCAAATAAGGAATCTCCAATTATATGTCTGTGGAAATACTTCTGCTTAATTTTCCCAATGTCCTATAAAAATGCATGCCATCCCCTCTGTATATCATGGCCTTCTAAAAATAAGATCCTTTTATTCGACAGATTTACCCACTCTTTCAACCAGAGTAAGGAGGCTGCACTATAATATAATTCCCAATTTGGAAGTGCCATACCTCCTCTGCTCTTCATATCTTGCATTGCCTTTAGGTTTATCCTCGGTTTTTTCCCTTGTCAGATAAATTTGGTGATTATCTTGTTAAGTTCCACGAAGTAATTTTTATGTATTGTTATTGTTTGGAATAAATAAATAAATTTGGGCAGATTATTCATTTTTATAGTGGCAATCCTCCCTAATAAGGAGAGGTGTCAGCTGCTCTTAGCAGCTACTGGTTCTATAGAACTGGGCCGAACTGGTAGCACCCCAACCCTGGGTGGTACATGTACGACAGGTTGAAAAGCACTGTAAAAAAAGTGTAAAAAAGTGTAATGGGTGGATGAGCTGAAGTAGCGGCAATGCTGCACAGGCTTGTGGGAGAGTCAGCTGAAGCTGCAGTGTTGTTGGGGCTTTGCTGAGTGCCCAGGATCAACACAGAGCTCTAGTTGATTGGCTCTTCTGGGAGTAGCAGGTAGTCTTTGGGAGAGGAGTCAACTGGAGCTGCACCAAAGAGAAAAGGAGGATGAGGAGGGAAAGAGTAGAGGATATAAAAGGAGGAAGTTTTGGGGGTAAAGGAAGAGAAAAAAAGACAATTGGGAAAGAGAGATGGAGAAGAGGAGAGGCTTCTTTGAGACAAGCAGAGAGTAAGAAAGGGATAGAACAGTGCAAAGATTAATGTCAGAGAAGCAGGCACAAGTTTCCAATTAAAAATATGGTAAGCGGGTGTACAGATAGTCCTCAACCTATGACCACAACTGAGCCCAAAATTTATGTTGTTAAGTGAGAAATCTGTTAAATGAGTTTTGTCCCATTTTACAACTTTTCTTGCCACATTTGTTAATCACTGCAGTTTTTAAATTAGTAACACAGTTGTTAAGTGAATCTGGTTTCCTCATTGATTTTGCTTGCCAGAAGTTTTCAAAAGGTGATCACCAGATCCTGGTACACAGCAACGGTCATGATTATGAATCAATTGCCAAGCATCCAAATGTAAATCATGTGACCCTGGGGATTCTGCAACAGTCATAAGTGTGAAAAATGCTCATGTCCATGTTTTTTTAGTGCCATTGTAACTTCAAACGGTTGCTAAGCAAACTGTTGTAAGTTGAGGACTACCTGCACCTTATCACTTTTTTCTTTTTGGGGGGTCATCAAGTTTTGACACCTTGCTAGGTGGTATTCAAATATTGCCATATCCTAAAAACCCTAAAAGTGGTACAATCTGTGAAAAAGTTGAAAAGCACTGATATAGATAGATTCATATATTTGTTCTGGAAATAATGATTAGCGATTGTGGGTGAATAGGGATGGTAATGAGATAAAGTACAGAATTTGTTAGACTGGTTGTTGGTGAGAGAGATGAATCAGTAATAAAGAGATTAGAAAATATGTGAGCATTGAATGTCAGCATTTCAGCTCTGTATTTTGTATTTGTCTTGTTTTCATAGTCATTGTTCATCCCAGTTACTCTGATTCTGAGGCACAAAAACTGAGCTGCTTCTTCTCTTCCTCCATCTCCATCTCCTCCTCCATCTCCTCCTCCTTCTCCCCCCGCTCCTCCTCCTTCTCCTCCTGCTCCTCCTCCTCCTTCTGAGAAAAGCCCAGGATCTACAGTGTTTTGTAAACCAAACCCACATGGACAAGGTTTAAATACTCACCTCAGGAAATGTTTTTGTTACACCATACTTAAAGCACAGCTGTTGGAAATCTCAAGAGGCAGGAGCTGATTCTTATGTTTGAAGAGTTGTTTAATGGACCTGTCATGATTCAATCTCACCAGACAAGTCCTGAAAACAGTAGCCTATCTGTCATCAGGTACTTCAGGCTAGTATTTTTTATTGCTTTTTATCTTGGCTAGCATACTGAAGAGATTCAAACTGATTTCCTAGCTGGTACTTCAAATAAAACACACTTCTTATTAACACTACTTCTCCAACAGGGTGATCTCCGGATCTCATTTTAGCAGTAAAAAAAAAAAAAAAAAACACCCACATTTTTGTTTGAATGGGAAGTCCATCTGTATTCTGGAACCATTCTCCAAAAGATTCTCTCAATAAATACAGTAGTCTTTTTTACATATATAGCTTATTTTCTTTATTAAATTTATACACTGTTCCAGCGATTCTTGAAATGACTAGTTTCATGTGTGGCTGTGGGAAAACTGCTGGGATGTCATTATCAAATTCCTTCATTACTTAGACTTTTTTTGCAACCACCAACCATCCAGGATTACAATGGTAATGAATGTTTGATCAACAATGCTCATCCATTACAACAACAAGACTGTACTGAAGCCTTGGTATCTGCCAAGACTTTGGTACAGGTTTCATTCCCAAGGCCTGCTTCTACAGCTTTAATGAGTGCCAGGCAGATAAAACCAATGTTTCATTTTTTCACAATAATAGAGAGTCGTGGGAAATTTATAAGCTAAGTCCTTCTTCTGCTAGCTGCCACTCTAATTTTCTATAGAGTCCTCTCTGTAGTCTGTATTCCTAAAACAATTTTCATGGGATTCTTTGTATTTCTTGTGTGCCACCCCTGCCAACTCTGCCACCATATTAATCTGCTGCAAAAAAGAAGGGCAGATAATTTATTACAAATTTCCTGAAAACAAGACACAGACCTCCTATTTTATTCACTCAGCTGATTTAAATATAGATTGCCAAGAAAAGGCTATTTGTTTTATGAATAAAAAAGGGAAACAGAACTGAATGTACTTAAGTTTAAATATGTATTTTGAATAGGAAACATAATTAAAACACATTCGGTCTGGAAAAGTATGAAAATAACACATTGTCTGTATTAGCACAACAGGTAAGTCCGGCAGGTCCAAAATGCTGCTTTGATGCAGAAGACTCTGGTTCATAAGGCTCCTTCTTCCATGTGTGGAATATTGACCAGATTAGTGGTTAGATCAGGCCTGATCCTGCTGGCTTTCTAGAAGGCTCTTAAGAGATGTTTTGTTGTCATGCCAGGGAGTCTAGTGGTGCTATCAAGCCTTCTGGTTAGTTGCATTGTTAGCAATGTACTCTTCTGCAAATGAAATGTATTGTTTTAATGGTGCTTCATTATATCTGTCCTTTCACTTATCTTACTATTGGTGGGGGAAAAAACAAAAACAAAAACAGAAAACCAATCTTTATAATCTATTGTTGTTTTTAAAAAAATTTCTAATTATGTAAATGGTTTAATTACAATCCTTGCATAAAGTGGGGAGAGGACCTGATTCTTTTCTTTGGCATGCAGATCTCAACTTCCTCCAACTTCTGCAATGGTTTGATTTTTTTAAAAAGTAAGAATTTATATGATGGTAAATTTGTCAGCAAGATCGAAGTATGGAAGTCGAGGTTTGATTTATGGCCACTCTTTCCTCCTATCTCTGTTGTCTGGAGAACTGTGAGAAAGCTTGCCATTAACAAATCAAGTTATTTGGTTTAAACATTAACCTACAACATCATGATCTGATTATAGATTCTGGTTAACCATCCATGAATTAACAAACTGAGAACCAGTCCATTAGGTTAAGCTATGAATAAATCAGTCATATTAAAGCATAGCATATAATGATAATGTACATTCTGTCATATTTGATATATAGAAGTTTAAATATGGAAAATAACAGACCACCTTTTTTCATGGTTATAATTTTGGAATTTTTCCAAGTTTGCTCCATAACTCAGAAATTTACACCTACATAGCTGCATTATTTCATATTTCTCACATTAATATACTAAAGAGATTGACATTGGCAAATATGATCAATCTGTTTCAAATTGTTTTTCTAAACAATCTTGAGTGGTGGGTTGGACTGAGCGTGTTTGACATAAGATCATTCAGTAACTTTACAACTAAGTGAAGATTTAAATATGGATCTTCCCAGCCTTATTCCTGCTTCCTAATATCTGTGCCACATGGATTCTAATGTTTCCTGTTTTAGCCCAACCTGGTGAATTGTCACATATTACCTTAGCTTTCAGCTTCATTGTCATTTAATAATACAATAAAAACAAATAAGTCTAAGCCAACATACATGTGAAATCAAGAGTGCTGATTGCATGCCAGCTTTTATTAAACTCCTCTTCTCCTTTATTTTGCCAATGTATCATAAATTAAGGGAAACATACAACTGTGGCTTTTCTCTGAGGTTTTTCAAATTTAATTCCAAAATCACATCTGCAAATATTAATCCATTGGTTGAACATATCTGCATGTTGCCACAATAAAAACAACTCTCATCAACTCACATAGGGGAACAATGTACTATAAAACAAGCTCCATACCAAAACAAAACAACAGCAACAACCAAGAAGAATGAAAAATGAAACTTGATGGTGACATCAAATCCAATCAAGAGAGGACTCTCAACAACAACTCAGTCTTTAGGAACCTTTGAAAAGCCAGAAAAGAGGGAGCTACCTTAATCTCCAGAGAGATGCTGTTCCACACTGCCTCTGCAATAAAAAAGAAGCACAATTTTGCTTCTGGGAAGGGTGGAATTGACAGGAATTTCTTTCTACTAGATTTCTTTGGTTAGATTGTAGGACATTCACGACTCTTGACTGTTTGTTACGTGGTTTAGGGTTAGGGTTAGGCTAAAGTTTGGTCAACTGTGGTTTAGATGGTGTAGGAGAAGAGCAGGATGAGCTGGAAGGTGACATTAAATGTATCATTAGTTTGGAATCATTGCATTACCATAAGAGACCTAAGACCAGCCCTCTTTGAATCCCGATGACTCTTATTTAGTGCCAATTTAGCTTTGATCATTAGTTGAGCAGATTCTTGTATAGAAATAGCAATAATAAACTCTTCTGTGCTTTGAACACAATGAATATTTCTGGTTATTTGTGCCTGACAGATGGTTTCATACAAATCAGCCAAAGTATATCTATCTTCTACAGCACTTTTCTCAATTAGCAACTTTATCGTATTAGGATTTCAATTCCCACAATTTCTCAGCATGCCATTTTAAATTCAGGGAGTCCATGCACCTAAAAAAATTGCTATGGTTGAGAAACACTGTTTGGATACCCTCTAGGCAGAGGGAGTAAACACATCCAAATTAAAGAAGCACCAATAAGTGCAACATGTGCATGCGCATGTACACACACACAGAGAGAGAGAGAGAGAGAGAGTCCCAAACACATTTTCCCTAATATGGCTACATAGATAAAGATGTATAGATTTTGGTATATCTTCTGAGTTAAAAGGTTGACAGTCATATATCCAATGTATGCCAGCTACCTCTGCAAAGTGATGCAGGGTTTTTCATCCCCACTCCCAATTCCACATTGATTTACTAATGTTGTATTTATTCTATTTATTTGACATTTTTAAAATCTTGTTTTTATTATTTTTTATAAACAACACACTTATACTCCTTCCTCTTCCTGTTTTCCCACAATAACAACTCTATGTGGTGGGTTGAGGTGTGTGAGAGAGTCACTGGTTCAAAGTCACCTAGCTGGCTTTTTCATACCTAAAATGGGATCACAGTCTCTGATTTCCAATGCCTGAACTAGACCAAACTGGTTGATTTCCCATGAAATGCCATAATTCCTCCAAGAGCTGAAGATGGCTTTGCATGGTTTCCACCAATGTTATTCTCACTACAAAGCTTCAAAAGTTTCAAAAGTAGGAAAAATAAAGACAAGCCAACAAAATTTATAAAATCTATTGGACTTTGCAATCTAATATTTTGGAGGGGAATTCAAGTGACCCATAGAGGTCACACATCAAAGCCCTCTTAATGGTCATTTTGTGTTGATAAAACATATCTTTTCTATGTTTTCTGGTCATCTGCTACCATTCTGCTGTTCTCCCCCAAAAGAACTGGGCACAGCAGTGGTCCACCAAAATTATACAAAAATGCTAAATTATTTGGCCAGCTGTGGTTTAACTTGCCAATTGAGGGCAAGATGGAAAAATAATGAAACTGGAAAGGTGCAATTGTCCAATGGTATAAAAATGAAACTGAAAGGGTGGAATCAACTCTTTCCTGTTGCCACTCAACAGAGCATAGAAAAATCTGGTATTTGGCATATTTTATCTAGATTAAGAAAAGAAAAATTCTAAATAAAAATGCAACTTCTCACTTAATTTTCTTTGTGACTGTGGTCTTTTGTATATTTGTTTTGTTTTACCTAATCATCATGGATTATGACAAAAATAAGACACAGGAGGGAAAAGCACAGGAAAGATCTAAAATAGAATTTTAATGTATAGGTTTCTTTGTTGCAATAATTATATGCCACCTACTTATCAGACCTCAAAAAGCTACAGTAATAATATTAAGACATTAAGGTACTATATAATTACATATGAAGCTAAAATAAATGTTAATCCCTCTCCCAATTAAAAAAATATTTTCCAAATTCTCTACAGAAGAGGACTGTTTTCACCAATTTCCTGAAAACTGAAAGTTAACCAAGTCTCAGGAAGGAAGTTGCTTCACTGTGAAAAGGTAATCCTCTAGTTCTGAGTGATATGATCTCTCAAAGACAGGTGCATCCTCTCCCAACAAGACCATGTAGGACAGGCAGATATTTTCAGGATATGTTCCTGATGGGGACAAGGGCCCAAGCCACAGAAGCAGAGGTGGTATCCACCAGGTTCTGACCAGTTCTGAAGAACCGATGGTGGAAATTTTGAGTAGTTCAGAGAACCAGCAAATACCACTTCTGACTAGAGATTTTATAGTATCCTTCCCCTGCCATGCCCACAGAACCGGTAGTTTAAAAAAATTGAATCCCACCACCGCACAGAAGGCTTTATAGATAACCATCAGCTTCTTGAACTGGGCATGGAAGCATACCAGAAACCATCAATTCTCACATATAAGGATTGCTGAACTAGCACCAACCAACAAGTGTGCAGCTGCACTTTCTTCCAGCTACAATTTCCAAGCCATTGTCAAGGGTGATTGTATTCTTAGAATTTTTCTGCCACTCCATTCATACTTCAATGCAATGCAATTTTCCTCTCTAGATGTCGATATGCAAAAATGGGAGAGTGGCAAAGGAAAAGGAAGCAATCAGTCACTTGGCTTACTGCACATTCATGGTGTCACCACTTGGGTCAAAAACAGCCTGATGAAGGCAAGATAAGGTTCTGCAATCTGGACAACAAACCTCATACTCCGATGTTCACTTAACCTGAAGATGGGGGATACTGGGAATTTTTTTAAAAAAAAATTTGAGCAGATTTCCACATATAGG
The DNA here is from genome assembly GCA_033807585.1 of Hydrophis major. Taxonomy (NCBI): domain Eukaryota; kingdom Metazoa; phylum Chordata; class Lepidosauria; order Squamata; family Elapidae; genus Hydrophis; species Hydrophis major. The sequence continues at coordinate 352,651,064 of CM066328.1, forward strand.
AGAAAAGAGGAACAAACACAACATGTTTAGCAGGCCATCAAGACTCCTTATGAGATTTGGAGCATTGGAAAATCAAACTCCAAATAATTGAACTGAAGGGATAAAAATTCACAGTAAGCAAGACAAAAGTTGCTTTCTTTTTAAAATGCCTGCAGAGTGTGCATAAGCATGTTGGAGAAAAAATAATTATCCAATTGTTCTCTTTTCGTTAATAATTGACTTTGCTTATGTTACAGCCCTGCAGGTTGAAGAGGTGGCTGCTTCTCCTTCTTTTACTATTTTTACACCTTTGTGCAAAAATCTCTTCCAGCCCAGTAAGCTGCTGTAAGTGCCAACTGCATCTTTATACCCTTTCCAACTACTGGAAGTGCCACACCATGCCTGAGAGAGACATGAAGTAGCTCAGGGAGACAAATCAAGTTGCTTCTATGCTTCAGCCAGGAAAAGTGTGTTTTCCCCATGGAGTAACAAATTTAGGCAAAATGCAGCTGCCTCACATAAGGCCCAATAAAAATTATTCAAGAGAGAAAACATCAAAATGGATTTGCTAGACTTGAGAACTAGGTTGTAAACCAAATGAAGTTTAATCATGGAAGAAAGACATAGAATTTCAGAGTAATTACCCACAAGCCAAGACTACAAAGACTTCAACATCCACAGCGGTCTTGTTGACCATTTCATTCTCCAGAAATTAAATAAGGGATAAAGGAAGCAATTCTCCTAGAATGAATACTAACCAATTTGAAAGTATTGAAAAAAATCAACTTTATCTTCCTTTCATTTGGTTTTAACAGTCTTTGATTCATTCAAATATTATTGAGGGATTACATTTCTCTTAGTTTCTTCTTCCCTTCCTCTTTCTTTCTTTCTTTCTTTCTTTCTTTCTTTCTTTCTTTCTTTCTTTCTTTCTTTCTTTCTTTCTTTCTTTCTTTCTTTCTTTCTTTCCACCCCCTGTGCCCCATTTTGGGCCTAGGAAGCCTCCCTGTAGCCTCCTGGAAGCAAAAATGGGGCATGGAGGGCCATGATGCTCCCCATGCCCTATTTTGGGCCTATCAACCCTCCCTGGAACCTCAGGAGAGCCCCAATGAGGCACAGGGGGTGTGGTGCCCTCTGGGAGGCCTATCACACCTCCCTTGAGCCTTAGAGAGCCAAAAGGGGGGGAGGGGATGCCCCATGCCCCATTTTGGGCCTAGGAAGCCTCCCTGCACTTACCTGGGAGCCAGAACCTGGCACATGTTGACTCCTGGGAGGGGTGGGGCAGGGCCAGCTGGTCTTCAGGCCTATCAGTTCACTGAATTGGATGTAAAATTAACATCTGGTTCATCTGAACCAGCCCAAACTGGCTGAATCCCATCCCTGGCAATATGCTGACATTGTAAACTGCTCAGAGAGTACTGTAAAATAGTGGTTACCAACCAGTGGGCCAGGGACCACTGGTGGTCCATGAGAAAATGTTGGTGGTCCACAGAGAAATGTCACCCCCTAAGCAATTAATCCAGGCTGTGTGGGAACACAAGGCTGCGCCGCCCAAATGGCCCACGGGAACACAACGCTTGAATCATTTGCATTGCAAACAACATGAGGTAGTGAGTGGAGGGGGAAAGGGTGGAGGGGGGAACTTGCCCCACTCGCCCCACATGCCTGGCCTGGACACCAGGCTGCTTCTTTCCACTTCTTTCTTCTTCTGCTTTTGGTTGCATGCAAGGAAAGCAGCAGAAGTCTTTCTTTCTCTCCCCCAAACTCCACCAGAAACGAGTCTTTGGAACCCAGCAAGGCCTCCTGCTCCAAGAGGCTGCACCAGTGTGACAAGTCTCACAAAGACTCATTTCTGGCAGAGTTTGGGGGAGAGAAAGAAAGACTTCTGCTGCTTTTGCTGCTTTCCTTGCATGAAGCCAAACGTTTCTCTCCCCAAGTACGGAGCTGGAGACGGTATCCTGTGATCCCAAATAAAGAATTATCGATTGGTAGGAAAATGGGAGGGGGGGATTTTCCTTTCTGGGATTTTCCCAGGGTCTCTGGTCTGAGGGATTTAAAATTATGAGTTTGGGAGAAGGCGGAGCTCCGTTCCGGCGATACAGCTGCGATCTCGGGGTTCTGAGATCGCAGCTGATATTTTCGCCCCTGGTCGGTCCTAACGGACCTAAATCGTCCCGGAGAGATGGTGATCGTGAAGGGCACTGTTCCAGGATCCCAGAGACATCGCAAAATCTCTGGTTAGATTCGGAAGAAGCCCTTTTGCTGGCGGCGGAGAGGCAGCCTCCATAGCTGCTGAAGTCGGGACAGCTCCGGAAAGAAAGTGATTGGATTGAAGTGTGTCGGCTGGGTGAGAAAAACTCTTTAGTGTTGAAAATTCGCTGAGGTTGGAAAGTTCATTCTGAAGAGAGGAGGAAGCTGTGAGATTTTTTTTTTGATTGAAATTGTTTGAGCGGCGTTTTTAAAGTGTTGTCAAATTGAGGCTTGGGGTGTTTTTTTTTTTTTCTCTTTTCTCTATATTCTTTGGGAAAGATTTTATTGTGACTTAGGTAACCGGATTGAATTTTCTTTTATATATACTTTTAGGCTCCCTTTGATTTTTTATTTTTTTTAGGATAGAGGCTTCCTTTGGCTATTTTTTCTTTTCTTTTTCTGTATATATTATTCCTCTTTTCCGGTTGGGGGGGAGAAAGAGCATTAAGAAACTTTGTAACACTGCCAACTAGAGGCTTGAAAGTATTCTATTTGAATTGGAGAGAATTGCAAAAAGACATCTTCTCAAGGACATTTTAACGTGATAAGATAGAGGGAAAGCACAGCAAAATATTATTGCAGGTGCTTTCCTGGACTGTTATCAACAACACTTGAGGTTTGGCTTTGAAGCTGCTGGAGAAGAGAGTCATAACAAGAGCCTTGGATAAATAACAAAGTGCAGTGTGCTCTCTTATATATACCCCACTCGCTAGTCCTTTTTTTTTTTTTTCTTTTTTAAATTTCAATTCTAGTAATATTCTTGTTTTTGCCTTTTGTTTTAAAGGGAAAAGCCTCAGAGTTTTTTCTTTTTCTTTTTCTTCTTTATATTTTCTTTTTCTTTTTTGTTGGGACTTTTTTGCTTTTCCTATTTACCACTTTGTTATTGTTTTTTTTTTTTTTTTTGGATTATTGAGATTTTTTAAGTGGATTAAGGTGTGAAGAATTTGAAGGAACTTTTTGTCTTTTCTCTTTTTGCTTTTTGCTTTTTCTTTTCTTTGCTTTCAATCAATATTATTATTTTTGGATTTGTTTGTTTTTGCCTTTTTATTTTTTCCTTTTTCATGGTGGACTATCTCGTAATTGGATTAGGGTTTAGAAGAACCTGAAGATATTTCTTCTTCCTTTTTTCCTGTTTTTTTTTTGGTTTTGTGTCTTTTACTGTTGGAGTTTTCCATTTTGGATTATAATTGGCTGCTCTAGCAGTTGGATTAAGAATTTGAAGCTTTGGAAGCATTGAAATGAGCAGGAAACCAATATCATCTGGCATTTCTGCTACTACCTCTGCTTCCCCACCAGCTGGAGGACAACGTTTAATTCAGACAATGTTAAAGCAAGATAAAGAACAAGAAAAAGTAACTTTACAGATGATTATGCAAGGAATACAAGATCTTAAGATAAAATCAGACACCATTGAACAAAGGATAGAGAACATTGAACAAAGAATTGAGAAGACGGATGAAAAAGTGGAAAATATTAAACAAATGATGGTCAAGTATGAGGAGAGATTCCAAAAAATCGAGGAAGAAGGAAAACAAAGAGAGAAGAAGATTGGAAATATTGACAGTAGACTAACAGCGGTTGAACAAGAAAAAGGTGGGATGTTGAGGTGGGAGATGGAAAGATCAGAATTTTACCTTAGATTTCAAAATATAGAAGAGGAAAAAGGAGAAAATTTGGCAGCGGTGATGATAGAAATTTTGGCAGATGCTTTGGAAATTACAGAGGAAAAGATGATGGATGGAATAGATGAGATATATCGAGTTTATACAAGATATGCGATGAGAAATAAATTACCCAAGGAAGTCCATATTAGATTTACCAAAAAATCTATTAAAACGCAAATATTACAAGTAGTAAGAGAGAAAATACTGAAATACAAAGGTAAAGAGGTTGTGGTTTTAAAACAAATACCCAGAAGAGTGAGAGAGATGAGAAGAGAATATCGATTCCTGACCAAAATACTACTGGAAAACGAAGTGAATTATAGATGACTGATTCCAGAAGGACTAATGTTTAGGTGGCAAGAGCAGAGATATAGAATTGATTCAATTGAGAAAGCAGAACTTTTTCATGCAGAATTTTTTGGAGGAAGAAGAGAGGAAGCAGAGAAAGAGGTTTCATTAATTGAGTTTCAAGATGAACAACTGGAGACTGAAAAAGAGAAAGGAGCAACAGGGGGACAGATTGATAGCAAAGAACAGCGTGAAGTGAGATCTACGAGAGCTGTTAGACCTAAATATAAAGCATAATCATGGAAGAAAAAAAACTGATTACAATGAATATAAATGGGCTTAATTCGGCTGTTAAAAGAAGGAAAACTTTTCATAAATTAGAGAAATTAAAATTTGATATAATTTGTTTACAAGAAGTTCACATTAAAAAACAACATGAACAATTGTTATTGCAGCCAAAATTGGGGAAAATATTTATTTCTTTGACTCAATGTAAGAAAAGAGGAGTGGTTTTATACATCAAAGAGGCTATCCCGGCAAAATTGATTTACACAGATGAAGATGGAAGAGTATTAATGGTAGAAATAATGGACAATAATATAAAAATACTCTTGATTGCAATTTATGCTCCGAACGATAAACAAGAAGAGTTTTATAAAAAGCTACACATGAAAATAATTGGACTGGACTATGTTAATATAATTATGATGGGAGATTTTAATGGAATTGTGGATAATAAGTTGGACTATATAGCAACAACAACAAAACAAAATAGAAAGGGTCTCCCAAGGTCTTTTTTTAAAATGACAGATGAATTAACTTTAAAAGATATTTGGAGAGAAAGAAATGTTAAAACTAAACAATATACTTTTTATTCAAATAGACATTTATCATGGTCCAGATTAGATATGGTCTGGATCTCAACAGAATTAATATCTAATATTCAAGAAACAAATATTGAAACAAGTACTTGGGCAGATCATAGCCCAATGACAATTAAATGGAAAGGACAAAAAAGAAGATCGAGATGGACATTAAATAATACTATTTTAAAGGAGAAAGATTTTGTACAATGGATGGAGAAGGAATTGGCTTTTTTTTTTAGAGAAAATAAAAAAGAAGATACTTCAACACAGAATGTGTGGGATACAATGAAGGCATACGCTAGAGGTTTGATAATAGATTATACAAGGAAAAGGAATATTAGGAAAAGACAAGCTTCCAAGGCCTTGGAAGATGAGTATAAAACTCTTGAAAAAGAATTACAGAAAATGCCACAGAAAAAGGATATTAAATTGAAGTTGGATGTAATTAAACATAAAATGGAATTAATAGAGAAAGAAGAACTGGCACAGAAAATTAGAAACTCTAAACAGAATTATTTTGAAGATGCAAATAAACCAGGTAGATGGCTAGCATATAAATTGAGAAAAGAGAAGGAATCAAGAAAAATATTGAAGTTAATAGACGAACAAGGCCAAGTTTGTTATGGGAATAAGGAGAAAAAAGAAATTATTCGAGATTTTTATGGACAACTATATAAACAAGAGAATATTGATGAAGAAAAAGTCAAACAGTATTTACAGGAAGCTAATTTACCAAAGGTACCTAAAGAGACTGAAGAAATGCTAGAAAGCAATATAACAATGATGGAACTAAATGAAGCATTTAAGAGACAAAATAATGGGAAAGCACCGGGTCCAGATGGGCTTCCAGCAGAATTCTATAAAACATTTCAAGAATCATTGAGCATTCCATTGTTAGAAGTTATGAATGAAGTTATGTTAAAAAAGACAATACCTAAAACATGGTCAGAAGCTTATATTACACTTATACCAAAGGAAGAGACTGACCCATTGCAAATTAAGAATTATAGACCTATTTCCTTATTGAATGCAGACTATAAAATTTTTGCTTCAATCTTAGCAGAAAGACTTAAAAAATATCTAAATAATTTTATTCACCCAGATCAAAATGGATTTCTGCCAAAGAGACAAATTAGAGACAATATGAGAGTAATCTTGGACACTTTGGAATACTATGAGGCTCATCCTGAAAAACAAATGGCTTTGATATTCCTAGATGCTCAAAAAGCATTTGACAACGTGAACTGGAGATTCATGTTATTATTATTGGAGCAGATGGGTTTTGCTAAAAAATTTATTCAAGCAATAGAAGCCATATATAATAAACAGACAGCAAGGGTAATGATGGAGGGGGAACTTACAGATTTTATTAATATAAGGAAAGGCACAAGACAAGGATGCCCCCTATCTCCTTTGTTATTTGTGTTGACCTTGGAAGTGTTGAATAGAAATATTAGGGATGATAAAAACATAAAAGGAATGAAAATTAAGAAGGAAGAATTTAAGCTACAAGCTTTTGCTGATGATTTAGCTTTTATTTTGGAAGATCCGCTAGAAACAGCTCCAAAGTTATTGGAAAGGATAGAGGCATATGGAGAGGTGGCTGGTTTGAAAATAAATAAAGACAAAACAAAGATCTTGACAAAGAATATGCTATCGAGACAGAGAGAAGAACTGGCAGACCTTTTGAAAATTCAAGTTACAAATAAGGTTAAGTATCTGGGGATATATTTGACAACAAGATGTAGCACATTAAAGGAGAATAATTATATTAAACTTAAACAACAGATAACTACAGATTTGAAGAAGTGGGAAAACTTGCAATTGTCATTAATAGGGAGAATTTCAACAATTAAGATGAATATCCTACCTAGAATTTTATTTTTGTTTCAAACAATACCAATTAGGCTTGGAAAAGACTATTTTGAAGATTTAAATAAAATTATGTTGAAGTTTATATGGCAAGGTAAAAAAGCGAGAATAAAGCTAAAGCTTCTGCAAGATGCTAGAATTAGAGGAGGTTTTAGCCTGCCTAATTGGGAATTGTATTATCAAGCTGCAAGTTTGATGTGGGTGAAAGAATGGATAACATTAAGGAAACATAGGTTGTTGACATTAGAAGGGCATGACTTGCTGCTGGGCTGGCATGCTTTTTTATGGTATAAGGGAACTAAAACACAGGGTTATTTTAGAAGACATTATGTACGGGAGTCTTTGTGGTTAAATTGGGAGAAGATAAAAAGACAATGTTATTTGAAAATTCCAGTTTGGTTATCGACCATTGAAGCATTTTCCTATCCTATAATTTATAAGAAGGAACAAACAGTTAGATATGGGGAACTTTTAGATGAAAAGGGTGAACTTAAATCGATCCAAAACTTAGAGGAACAAGGTATAAAGATGAATTGGTTTTCATATGCACAAATACATTCAAGGTATGATGAAGATTCCAAAAAGAAGGGATTTTATGATAAACAGACTGATTTAGATAAGATTTTGATGGGTACTGATGAGAAGGTGATTAAAAAACTATATGGTTATTTACTGGGAATTAAATTAGAGGAAGAACAAGTTAAAGAAACTATGATTGTTTGGGGGAAGAATTTTGGATATGGGATTGATTTAGAGAAATGGCAGAAATTGTGGTCTCAAAATTATAAAATGACAATGTCAACAGCATATAAAGAAAACTTGTATAAGATGTTTTACAGGTGGCACTTTCCCCCGACAAGAATAGCAAGAATGTTCAAGAACAAATCTGAAAAATGTTGGAAATGTCATCAGATACCGGGATCGTATTACCATATGTGGTGGACTTGTGAGGATGCTAGAAAATATTGGACTATAATTCACATGTGGTTGGAAAAAATGACAAAGAAACATATAGACTTGAAACCGGAGATCTTCTTATTGGGAATTTTACCTGATATATATAGTAAAGATTTGAAATACCTGATTGTAAATGTATTAACAGCGGCTAGGATTGTATTTGCTAAAAATTGGAAAAATGAGAAAATACCATTACAGGAAGAAATTATTAAGAAAATATTGGAATGTGCTGAGATGAGCAGATTGACATTCGAAATTAGAGAGCAAGAGGATAAACAATTTTATGAAATTTGGGATCTTTTTTATAAATGGCTAGATGATAAAATACGACAATAGAATATTTAGAATGTTAGAATGTTTTGCTATTATTTTGTTATTTGACATTATATTTATAAAAGGTTTTTTTAGGATTGATATGATATGATGATAGGATTTGTTATAGAGTAAATTGGTTTAAGGTATTGTTAGCTCATAAAGCATGAATGATTAAAAATATAGTCAAAAATTTCTTTTTTTAGTGATATTGGGATATATAAGTTTGGATTGACAATATGAGTTGTTATGTAACATAATTGTAATTGAGACTACAGAATGAATGCACAAAAATGATGAACCAACTGACACACTTGATGTACATATGAGAGTTGATGTTTTTATGTTTTGTTTGTTTTGTTTGTCTGTAGAAAAGTAATAAAATCTTTTTCAAAAAAAAAAAAAAAATATGAGTTTGGTAGTCCCTGAGATCCAGAAGGTTGGCAACCCCTGCTGTAAAGTACTATGAGGTGGCATATATGTGGTTTTAAATGAAGTGATTTATGTTACAGCACAATCATAAACTACAGAAATAAACTTTTTAAGTGTTTTGTAAAATCTTCACTCTGTGACTCAATATTAGACTGAAGTTTTTCTTACACATTATTCCCACAAATAAGATTCCATACGTGGAATTATGTTTTTAAAACTGGAAAGCCAAGTAGAGTGAGATATGTCTGTATTAATATTTAAGATCTTATGAGAAATAGTCCAAAATGGATTCCAGATTGCATTTCTGATGGTGATGAATATAATGATAGAATGGCCACTCTGTAGTTTAGTGACTGATAATTGCCATTGCTCAATTAATTGACATATGTGTCCCAGTTAGAAATGAAATGTCTTGACTTCGATAATATCCAGTGTTATAAAGAAGTAACATTGAAGCCTGGTGTCAGTAGAGTATAATGGTAAAAGTGCCAGACTAGGAAAGGAGAGACTCTAGTCCCCACTTAGCTAATAATTCACTTGCTAGGTTGTTCCCAGGGGTGGGATTCTACTGGTTCTCACCTTTCGCTAGAACCTGTTGTTAACTTTCTAAGCAGGTCAGAGAACCAGTTGTTGGAAGAAATCTCCTTTTGTTTTTTTCTACTTTACAGGGCTAATCCTGTAAGGAAGGCAAGAAGGAAATATTTAATGGGGCTAATCTTACAGAAACTGCCTCTCCATTAACCCTTATAACATTCTTGGCAATACATCTAGATTTCCTGTCTCCAGAGCTTCTCTGGAGTTTTTTTTTTTCCTCCTTTGCTGGTAGTTTGCTTGACTTTCTTAAAGGGGAAGGGTTGTTTTAAGCTTTTTAAACTGCTGTAGGGAGGAAATACTCCCCTGGAAATACTGCCAGCAGGAATGCAACAATCAGAATTTTGAAGAAATAATTGAATAACGAAGCAGAGCTGCCGGAAAGAAGCTTTTAATGACAAGGAACCAAGATGAATGACATTCAGCAAGTCTTCTTGGCTAGGTAGAAAGATAGACATTCAAATGTAAGTGTACATACCCTTTCTGAGTTTTGGTCTAAAACTGTTTTTTGGTGAAGCTTAATTCTGTTCTTGGTGATTTAATCCTGCATTTATTGATGGGATAATTTTCCCTGTTCAGCTTTGTTTGGAAGGAAAAAGGTTAATCTCTGTTCCTGAAAAGAAATTAGGTTGAGAAATCTGGCTAGTTGCTGTCAGAGGTGGTATTCAGCAGGTTCTGACCAGTTCTGGAGAACCAGTAGCGGGAGTTTTGAGTAGTTCGGAGAACCGGCAAATATCACCTCTGACTGGGGATTTTACAGTATCCTTCCCCTGCCATGCTCACCACAGAACTAGTAGTAAAAAAAAAAAAATGAATTCCACCACTGGTTCATGTATCTATTTGTTCTGGCAATTGGTTTAACAAGCAACAGCTACTGTTGTGGTTTAATTACTTGTATTGTGTTTGAATTTTTTCCTGCCGAATGGTTTCTTTTCCTATATGGGGAGGGCATCTTCTTTCACTGCATTAGTGATATCTGCCACTGTCCTTTTGGGATGTACTTCCAAGAGGCAAGATGCAAGCTTGGCACTGATTTTTTTACTGTGTTTCTGAGGTGGCATGTGATTTTTTTCCTTAAATCTGGATGATTTCCTTAGAATATCTTGTGAGGTGAGTGAGATCAGCGAGTGTCTTAAAGTGGCGCAAATGGATCTAAGGATTGCTTTTCCTGGGAGTGCTCTTTCTGGAGAACTTAAATGACCTCTCTGCTAAAGGGTTTCACTTTATGAGCAAGAGTTGACTGCTGATAGTTATCATTGCATTTTAACTATTTTAATTCCTCAAGGTGCTTTGGCACCCTACCTGATTTGTAATTCCGGCTTGCAAGTATTTTTGATCAAATGATTACCTGTTCAAAAGGTATTTAGGGCAGCTTTATGCAAGCAAAGAAGCTTTTTGTATTTTTGTACAGGTAATCCTTGACTTGCAACAATTGCTTTAGTGATTATTCAAAGTTACAATGGCATTGAAAAAAGTGACTTATGACCATTTGTCACACTTACGACAGTTGCAGCATCCCCACTGTATTGAGAGGCCAGGTGAGGAGAACTGCCTCTCGATGTGAGTGATGTCGGGTTGGCCATGCTGAGCCAGTCACATGACCACCAAGCCATGCCCACCAACTAAGCCACACACATAGAACCAGTTGTTAAAAAATTTGAATCCCATTGCTGGTTTTTCCCATTGTAAAAAGATATCTGAAAACAGTGACACTGAACACAAGGACATAATCCTTTCTGAGATCATTTGTTTATCATCCTATTTCATTCATGGATAGTTCCACCTGTTTGTGTATGTGGATTTTGAAAACAAATAACCAAGAAGGCAAAGAAGATTAACCTTGCCCTTTCCATATGAATGCCTAGACTGATAGCATCTCAATGTACATTTACTTTAATATAAAGAAAAATCACAAGACAATTACAGGCTACCTATATATAAATTAGGTATTAAAATCCCTGATATGCTGGTGCCATAAACTTGTTAGTTTGTTCTTGAAAATTGTATGCCATCTGTCCAAACAAAATTTTCCCAGTGTAATTAAATCACTCTAAAATAGCAATTTCATTTTTATTAGATAACATTGTGATTAAAATATACTACATATTTATGTGTGTTATATGTATGTTTCATGGCAAGGCAGTAGACTCCAATTCAATCCAGCTTCATAAATAGTTTTGTTGTTTTCTCTTTTTATTTGATCCTCTTCAGCCAAGCTTTTGGTCATTTAGAGGACAAATTTAGGAATGTTGGGCAATTTGTAAGATAACAGATAACAGATAATCAGAGTTGGAAGGGACCTTGTAGGTCATCTAGTCCAACCCTTCCGCCGCCCAAGCGGGAGACCCTACACCATTTCTGACAAATGGAGGTCCAATCTCTTCTTGAAAGTTTCAAATGATGGCGCTCCCACGACTTCCGAGGGCAAGTTGTTCCATTGGTTGATTGTTCTCTCTGGCAGAAAGTTTCTCCTTATTTCCAGGTTAAATCTCTCCATGTTCAGATAATGAGGAGATTTCTAATTATGTAATATGGTAGGAATATTGACATGATAAGAGATAGCTATATTAAAAAGACTACACATGGACTGATAGGGGGAAATTTTTCATAATTTGATGGGCTCCAACAATCATAAGGAAGGTAATGAAAGTAGGAATTCATTAATAAAAGCAAAGGGCATATGGTATTCTTTGCACTATTTCTAATAGTTGGTTACTGTTTGTCACATTTTTTTTTTTTTTGCTGATTTCCTGGCTGGGACAAATGAAACAAAAATTATATCTGTAATCTAGATATAGGTTTATAATATCTTAGATTTTATATTTTGTAATTTTATGTCTTGTGATTTTATCAAAATGTGATGTGAATGTGCCATACAATAAATCAATAAATAAAATGTATTTTTGCTGAAAATACAATGAAGTGCAATAAACCTAAAATACATTTTTTGTTGGATAAGCCATAGTTTATTGAAAATTTTGATACCAACATTAAGACAGAATCTATTGTTTAGACAAAACAGGAGCAAATTGATAAATCAATCTGAGTTGGAAAAATAACATTATGTGAATAATCCCCCTGAAATCTCTTTATACCCCAAATTATTTCCCCAATTCTAACTGCAATCTGGAATTAGGCAATATTAACGCCACCTAATCATATGTTGGTGGCAAAAAAATGATGACTCATATAACTAATCCCCATCAAATTTCATTATATCTTCAGTCATATTTGTAACTGGACAAAAAAATCAAGCCTTAGGAAACCCTCTGCAATATTGATCTTTCCACAGGACCTTATGTAACTGTACTTTCACTCCTTCATTTCTCTATTTTAAAAATGAGCAAAGCTGAATAATTGTACAACAATTGTGTGCTAATATATACTTTTTTGCCTGCTCAGAATTATCACATGAAGTGGTCATAACGTTGGCATTTACTTATTTTCCTCTTTTTTTCTGTGAATTTGCTGACTAGATTGTATCCTTTGGGTCATATCTATAAAAGGTAAAGTACTTTAAATCCCAATCAATATCTGATGATTTCATGGACTTTTCTATGTTAATTCTTGGCAGCAAGACCAGAACTGGCTCATATTGCTGTTTTCTGGAATTTATTTATTATATTATTTCCCAATATGGCCTTAAATATTGATATTTTCAGCTGCTCTTCCATTCAATTACTTACCAAACCCAATCATTTTTAGCTTTAAAAGCCAGGCAAAATCAACTAGCTGCTCATTTATTTTACTTTTTAAAAAACTTGCTGTTAGTTCCTTGGTAGAAAGTATACTGTGGTGCAGAATAATCCACTTTGACAGATCAAGTTCTTCCACATGCTTCCACATGCTGACATTATTGCAAATGTCCCCATGATTATGACAAAGGGATCTTAGAGTGACCACAAAATAAAGTGTTATTCATTTTAAACTGATATTCAGCTAGTGGTCAAATATCAATATTTAGAAAATCTGGTCAGAAGCCATAAAAGTCAATAGGCAACAACTGTACTAAGAACAACATTCAATAATCTCACTTTAATAATTAGAATAACAGAATCATAGAATAATAGAATAATAACAGAGTTGGAAGGGACCTTGGAGGTCATCTAGTTCAAGCCTCTGCTCGAGCAGGAGAGTCTATTCCAAAGATTAGCCTCTGCCTAGGATAGAACTCACAGCCTCTCGATTGTGAGGCCAGAGTCACCAGAATAGAATAGAGTTTGAAGGAACACTTTTGGTCACTGATTGCAAATTCCCTGCTCATTACACCATCTGAAGTGAAATATCTTTTAAATTCAGGGATGTTTGTCTATTCTCTCCTTTAATTCAGCCAGTGAAAGGGAGTTCACAATGTATCTAGATAATAAGTTTCATGTTAAGAAGTTTTTTTTATAACATTCAACTGGAACATATGGTCCTGAAATTTAAGACTGTTACTTTGAATAGTTCTCTCTGGAATGACAGAAAACAAACTTTTTTCTATGAGACCTGTCTAATCACATCACATTTCTCCTCAATGATCTTTCTTGGGTTCTCCTTATAACCAGTTTCCTCTATTTCTCATTTAAGAGTTAACTATGCTGTATTTATTTAATGTATTTGTAAGCCACCCAGAATCACCTATGTACAGTACGAGTTGTGTGGCTATATATACATTTGCTTAATCAATAAATTTATACTGATTCCATTGCAAGCTTATCATAAAGGTAGAGTTCCAACCAAGTTTTATGGGCATACAAGAGACAGTTGTAGCAAAAATTTAAAATAGTTGGATGGCTTCAATTGTGAAATGAAGTTCTAATCATTCTGAAACTATTTAAGCATCTTCACGAATTTCTTTTCCAAAGAGGTCTACATATTTAGTCCTAAGCATTATTGATTTTCTTACTGATGTACTCAAACCAGAGATTTTCCCAAGAGAGTAAAACCAGGGAAATGTTTTAGAGAGTTAAACCATTCTTGGCTTTGTAATAGCACTACATTTGAAATCTTTTTTGTCATAATCCCAATCTTCAATGACAGGAATGTCACTAATTCTTCATAATAGCAAAATAAGATATGAAATTACATTGATAATGTGATACCCTATTAGATACTATTAGGTAAATTCATTGACCATGGTTCTAACTTACCCTTCAGAGCCTCTGAAATTTGAAGATTCATAATTTAATGATTCTCATTCTTTCTTTTTATCTGTGACCAGGACAAAAGTTCAAGGATAAATTCTGTAGTTCTTTTTTGTGTCATCTTTTCTGAAGGAGCCATACCATAATTCAGTGATAATTTGTATACAGTTCCCTCATACTGCAAAGCTTTGTTTGTAGATCTTACTGTATGCATCACAATGGAGAAAAAAGATAACTTATCAAGAGCTGTATCCTTGAATCCCTGTCTGCGGACAGATCTGATTATTCCTCACAAAGTTTTTCTTGCTTTGGGAAAGTCCACATATTAAAAATGAAGTAGAAAAACGATAGGGAAAGACGTGGAAGAGGAACTAGAAATAGCTACATGAAGGTATTTTGCAATTAAGAGAATATGGGGAGTATGTATGCCATGACACTGAGACAATCAAGGCAATATCAAATATTCAAGAACACTTTTTCAATGTTTATGTTCATATGATTGAATAAAAATCATTCATATAAATGAAAATGGAACAAACAATAAACCATTTAAAAATATATTACTATCTTACTCCAAAATATTTTCATCAAGTTAAAATTTTGCTTAGATGAAAATGCAAGTGCTAGTTTCTCTCTCTTTCTGTCTTCACACATATGCCTTCATTTCAATGGGTTTAGTGTTAGATGCCTTAACATTAAAATTTGATCTTCTAATTCCACTGCTCTCCATAAAGGTCAATTCTATTTCTGCTTTTGGCAAGCTGTTCTCACTTTCTCACTTTTTCATTTCATGTTCATTTTACCAAGACTTTCCTTGGAAAAGAAAAATGTTTAATTTTCTTATTTTCATTTTCCCCTTTAGAAATGTTCCACAGTTATGACACCCAAGTCTACATTTGAGGAGTTAAAAAGAACACATTTATCTGGATGCATTTAATCACTGAGAATATTAGTGAGATGACAAGTCAAGTCATATTTTTTCTCAGGAAGAAACACCATACGAGAATCTCATAGTTGGATGCTGCAGAACTGATAAAAGGCTAACACAGAGATCAGGCATTGGTTTAGAATGAGGAAACTGAAAACTAGGAAACATATTTGTTAAAAAACAAACCAACCCTAAGAATAGACATGGAAATGGCTGAAACCAAAACAGGCAGTTGTGATATT
Organism: Hydrophis major; assembly: GCA_033807585.1. Classification (NCBI taxonomy): domain Eukaryota; kingdom Metazoa; phylum Chordata; class Lepidosauria; order Squamata; family Elapidae; genus Hydrophis; species Hydrophis major. Next base: position 352,666,568 of record CM066328.1, read on the forward strand.
GGAAAGGGATTCCATAAAATCCAACAGAATTTTAATTTTACTTAGCAACAAATATGATATTAATTCTCTTATACTGTATCTCCATTGAAGTTGATTTTACAGCCTTTGAGAATAACTGCTTTCACTAACATCTGCTGTAGCTGATTGATCATATTGTCATAGCATAAGTGTGTCAGAGAAATTGAAAAGCCCTCTCGGCAAATATTTATTAAAGTTTGTCTTTAAAGAGAAATACTGAAGTTCTCACTTCAATGGCTTGTTGGCACTAGTCCACATAATATCTCAACTACGCATACTTCACTTTTTTTCTAGCTATATTTCCAACTGGGCTGCAAAAAAAAGAAAAAGAAAAAGAAAAAGAAAGAAAAAGCTCTGGTGTTATTTATTAAATTTATGCATCACTCTGGGCAGTTTTCAATTGATCTTTTTCTGACAATCATGGCTGTGATTCTTTACACAGTCATCTATGCTACATGTATTGAATTATCAGTGTGATGGCTTTTGATCTAGTCAGGTGAAAAACAAGTGATGTGAAAAAGTATAGAAATGGTCTTGAAAAAGGAGAAAAAAAATGAATGACCTGTTAAGAAGGGGCCTTCAGAAAAGATTATTTAATCCTGAGAAAAAAGAATGTGTATAAAAGAAACTCAAAACAACAACATCCTGATAGTTTTTGATATAAGATTATCAGCCATTCCAGACAAAGAAGAGCAAGAAACAGACACAATAACAATTCCAGGAATGTTCTTTACTGTTGTAGGGTAAAATAACATAATCTTGAAAGTTTCTAAAGTTCTCTGTTTTGTATTATATCTGACAAAATTCATCCATCCATCCATCCATTCATTCATTCTCAAGACAAACCTACATTACTTCATTAGGGATGAATCTACTAAGGAATGATAGAAAATATGTAAGTGCCAAATTATGGGTGGGTTTTTTTTTAACCCGATGGAGAGTTTTTCATATATGATTGAGAGGAACGTGATTCCCTGTAACTTGTACAAATATTCTAGTATTGATTGTTATGAGAAAACACTGCCCCTGCTACATTTAGTTTTACTAAATCCACCCATTCCATGTTACCAAAAGATGTCTCTTCATGGTATAATTTTATTTCTCCAGAAATGGAAGATTCAAGGAACTAGTAGCAATAGCATTTAGACTTATATACCAATCCGTAGTGCTTTACATCACTCTCTAAGAGGATTACAGAATCAGGATATTGCCCCCAACAATCTGGGTCCTCATTTTATTGACCTCAGAGGAATAGAAGGCTAAGGCAATTTTGAGCTGATCAAGATCGAAGGAATCAAACTCCTGGCAGTCAGCAGAAGTAGCCTGAAACACTGCATTCTGACCATTGTACCACCACGGCTTAATAGTGCCCTAGAAGGATTAGTTTTAGTGCCTAACATTGGTAGCTTTAATCTCCAAAAACTCTTGGTCTTAAATGACATTACACATTAGAGAGAGAGAGGGAGAGAGAGAGGGAGGGTGGGTGGGTTTTGGCTATATCATAAACACTCTTCTTTCAAAACCCATTCATTATAGATCAACATTCAGAAAAAATAGTTAAAATTAAATCTTCGTTGTACAATGGAATAATATTTTGATAGTATGCTTTCATAAGACAAGTTCCCAACCTCATGTTAAATTGTAAACATACAACCTGAACATGTCAGGGAAGATACTGAGATTTTTAAATATGAACAAGCAAAGCTGAAAACAACAAAAAATCTTGATGCAGGTATAGTCTGTTCTGTGGAATCTCCTTCATTTTCTTCTCACAGTAAATGTTAGTGTTTTTACAATTCCAATCATCTATTTCCTGGGTGACAGAAATAATACCCACTTATTTTATTTTTGTCATCCTCCTCAATAGACATGAAAAAAATAGTTTATGAACTAGGGCATATACCGTGTTTCTCACAAAATAAGGCCGGGCCTTATTTTTTTTTGAGCCCCGAAAAAATGGCAGGGATGTCTTTCGGGGGTGAATTAATTTCTCCCCCCCGCGCACCAACGCCATCTCCAACAACAGCGTCTGAGTTGCTCCCGCTTTTCCCCCATCCCCATAACAATAGGAAAAAAAAGATTTTGAAGTACCTGGGAGCACCGCGTGCTGCGTTTTGTTTAATCCCGAGCAGCTGGGTGGGCATGAGAAGAGCCGAGCGAGTGTCTCTGCTGCTGCTACCCTTGGTGCTCCAGCCTTGGGCTCTGCAAGTTTGCAAAAGTCCCGGTGTGCAGCCCGTTCCTGCATTCCAAGCACCCAGGCCGAGCTGCAGCTGTCCCTCTCTCGCCAGCACCATCTCCAATAACAGCGGCAGCAATGGCGGGAACCATGGAAGATATGGAGGCGGCTCCCCCACCCAAGAAGCTTCCATGGTTCCCGCCACTGTTGCCGCTGTTATTGGAGACAGTGCTAATGAGAGAGGGACAGCTGCAGCTCGGCCTGGGCGCTTGGAATGCAGGAATGGGCTGCTGCACCAGGACTTTTGCAAACTTGCAGAGCCCGAGGCTGGAGCACCAAGGGTAGCAGCAGCAGAGACGCTCGCTCGGCTCTTCTCACGCCCACCCAGCTGCTCAGGATTAAACCAAAACACAGCATGCGGCGCTCCCAGGTACCTCAAAATGTTTTTTTTTCCTGTTGTTATGGGGATGGGGGAAAAGTGGGAATGACTCAGACACTGTTGATGGAGACAGCACTGGCGAGAGAGGCGCCAGCACTGGTGGGAACCGTGGAAGCTACGGAGGCCTGAAAAATGGCTGAAACACTGCCGGACATCCACGCCGATGCCGGCCACCTGCTGACCTGGGTAAGGGAGGGGTAAGGGAGTCCTCCGTGATCCACCATGGTATTAGGAGCGACTGATGGTGAGGTGTAGCTGCCCACGGGGCACTCCTAATGGCAAGTTCCCCCTCCTGCCTTCCCCCCCAATTTCGCATGTTTTAAACTAGGCCTAAATTTGGGGGGGAGGGGCTTAATTTCATTTTATGCTTAGAAAACATGCTGGGTCTTCCTATTGGGGGGTGTATTATTGGAGAAACATGGTAGTATATAGATATTTGATAATGATGTTCAAATGTCTCTCTTAAAAAATATTTGATCAAATCATCCTTTTGAATTGAATTGCCAGATAGAATTGGTGGACCAGTTTGATGTGCCAAATCAATAAAGTTCCTTCAGATCAGTTTGGTGATTTGACTTCAAAGCATACATACATATACTTTTTACCAAATCAGTGATCTAAATCAAATTGATACCACTTGTCAGACTGAATAAATTATATGAACCAGCTTGATAAATCAAGCTAGCACTATTACATTTGTAATACCTGAACAAAAGTTTGAAGAGAACATTTTCAAAGTGAGAACCATTCTTTAAAAAGAGAGAAAGATGAAAGGCTATTGTTCTCTTTCTATCAGTCTCAATCCTTGATAATATCTCTACATACATCCTATTGTATACCAAAGTTCCAATTATGTTGACAATTTTTAATGTTTAAAGGAAGCAGTTACTGGATTTCCAAAGGTAAGAACAATGCTTCAATCATTATGTTGTCCTAGTAATATTTTCTCAATTTTCTGAACAGTTCATTTAAATCCTGGAATTAATCCTGGAATTAAATTGTAAGGATATGTGAAATTTGTGGGAAATGAATCTTTTAAAAATCAAAGCACAGTGGATGATATTTTAACATAAAGTCTTTGGATTAGGAGAAATAATTATATATGCAGTAAGAAAGAAAAACTCATTAAAAGTCTTAAAAATATAAAAGCAGAGACTGGATTTGATATTAAGTACATTTTTTAACAACAAAAATACTAAAGCAGATGCTTTCTATCATAAACAAACATTTTTGTAGGGTGCTTTTTAGTCTTATCTTTTAATTAAATTTGAACTTTAAAATGGATGTGTCAGCTCTGAGTATTTATAAAGTAAAATAGTAGTGGAGGAAAGGTAGGCTCAGGCATTAACATCATATCTTATTATGTGTAAACTTATTCCACCATATTAAACAGTTTAATTCTTCAGGTAGTCTGACTTTAATATTGGTTATCATCAGACCAGAATATAAATTAGTGTTGTGTTGAAATCGTTGTTCTGTGTTGTCCCAATCTATTAAATTCAGAGCTTGAGTTTTAAACTCTTCTGATTTCATAACTTTCTCCCCAAACCTCATATTCATCTCAGTTGTTTAAGATAAAACCAGTGGTGGGATTCAAATAATTTAACAACCGGTTCTCTGTTCTAATTACCAGTTGGGTAGGTGTGGCTGGGTGGTCATGTGACTGGGTGAGTATGACCAACTCGACATCACTCATGTCAAGGGGAGCTTTTCCCCACCTGGTCTCTCATGACCATGGGGATGCTGCAATGGTTATAAGTGTGAAAAAAAGTCATGAGTCATTTTTTTCAGTGCCATTGCAACTTTGAATGATCACTAAATGGACTGTTGTGAGTCAAGGATTATCTGTACAAAAATACAAAAAGCTTCTTTTCTTGCAAAAAGCTGCCCTAAATGCCAATCATTAGATCAAAAATATCTGCAAGCCGGAATTACAAATCAGGTAGGGTGCCTGAGCACCTTGAGGAATTAAAATAGTTAAAATGCAATGATAACTATCAGCAGCCAACTCTTGCTCATAAAGTGAAACCCTTTAGCAGAAAGGTCATTTAAGTTTTCCCGAAAGAGCACTCCCAGGAGAAGCAATCCTTAGATCCATTTGCGCCACTTTAAGACACTAGCTGGTCTCACTCACCTCACAAGATAATCCAAGGAAACCATCCAGATTTAAGGAAAAAAAATCACATGCCACCTCAGAAACGCAGTAAAAAAATCAGTGCCAAGCTTGCATCTTGCCTCTTGGAAGTACATCCCAAAAGGACAGTGGCAGATATCACTAATGCAGTGAAAGAAGATGCCCTCCCCATATAGGAAAAGAAACCATTCGGCAGGAAAAAATTCAAACACAATACAAGTAATTAAACCACAACAGTAGCTGTTGCTTATTAAACCAATTGCCAGAACAAATAGACACATGAACCAGTGGTGGAATTCATTTTATTTTTTTTTACTACCAGTTCTGTGGTGGGCATGGCAGGGGAAGGATACTGTAAAATTCCCAGTCAGAGGTGGTATATGCCGGTTCTCCGAACTACTCAAAACTTCCGCTACTGGTTCTCCAGAACTGGTCAGAACCTGCTGAATACCACCTCTGACAGCAACTAGCCAGATTTCTCAACCTAATTTCTTTTCAGGAACAGAGATTAACCTTTTTCCTTCCAAACAAAGCTGAATAGGGAAAATTATCCCATCAATAAATGCAGGATTAAATCACCAAGAACAGAATTAAACTTCACCAAAAAACAGTTTTAGACCAAAACTCAGAAAGGGTATGTACACTTAAGTTTGAATGTCTATCTTTCTACCTAGCCAAGAAAACTTGCTGAATTGTTGCAATGACAAGGCAGTTGAGGTGTTTGATCATGATCAATTGAATCATGATGACTTTATTGGAGTCTAGTCTTGTATTTATACACATTTTTAGTAATCCTCTAACATTGGTTAACTTTGGTTGTTGATCAGCCTTTGTTACTGTCTAGCATAGTAATTAACACAATTAATTATCTCTAGTTAAAGTCTAACACATGTTTACTTCCTCTCTCTAATCCTTTCTTTGCATTAGTAATTTTGTTTGCCTGAGTTCTATTTGCTTTTGTCCTTATCTGAGGTTTGCCATCAAGATAATGACTTTCCTGCAATTACAACTCTACATATCCTCGTTTTTTTATTTTAAATGGAGGATTCAAAGATTTATGAATGTATCGCAACTGTAAAGGAGTTAAAGAACGAAACAATGCAAACAAATTTGGAATACATTGAATAAAACAATAGGTTACAATTAGTACAATAATAATAATTATAACATAAAAGAAAAACTGTCTAGCCAAGACCAATCAGGGAGCCAATTGGTTAGCCACTCAAAAGGTGAATACTGAGCATAGATATTATTTTGAATGTAGGATTGTAAATTGGCAAGCTCATCCTCAATAGTTTTATTCAAAGAATGAAAAATTCTGAGGATGAACATTAGTAGCATATTTATCAAAAAAGAACCACATATTAGGATCCAATCTGCCAACCAGTGCATATTGATCCTGTATTAGAGTGATCAGAGGCATTAAAAATAGGAAAATTGTCAGGATACATATCAGGAGCTATATTAAGTCCATACAAAGAAGAATTAAAGGTACCCGACAACCAATAATAATTAGAACAATAACTATAATTCCCTAGTTTTTTTTTTAATATGTGCTGGGCAGCATCATAATCAGACCAATTCTGAAGCCAAGTATGTTTAGCGTGACAACAGAAACACAGACCCCTTGTAAATTGACTAACTTTCAAGTAACGCCAATGGACAGAATTCAATTGCATCGGGGGTTTAGAAAATAGCCAGGAATGTGAAAAAGATTATAGTTGTGAGACAATAAATGTAGAAGACATGATCAAGTTAGGGTAAAAGAAATTTGACCAAATGCCATTGGGGGCTCATAAAGTAATATTTGTGCCATGGGTCATAAACATGTGTTGTGCATAGCAAACCCACAAATTAGGGTTAAGGCGAACCACAGAAGTGTCATTTTGAGCAGAAACACCATTAATCATAAACAAGAAAATAAAAAGTAAAATTGTAACAGGATTAGCAGTTATAATAGCAAAAACAGCAGCAACAAGATTTTCAGGAGTCTGAGGTAATGAGGCCTGTTGCAGTTGTTGTTGAGCTTGATATGTAGTAGATTTAACCTGTCCCCAAGTGATGGGTTGCGGGCGCTTGGACCTTGGAAGCCAAACTTCTGTGTTCAGATGAATATTGAAATCCAGAATTAGGTTGTGAAGGCCCTGATGCCATGCCGTGATATGGACGAACACAGTGTGCTGGAACCCACACTGCTTGTCTAGTAGAAGGATCTTCCATGGCAGTGTAACCACAACCCCAGGTGATCAGCAGTGTAGGGCCTTTCCAGGTTGGTTCTGGAACTTGGCGATACTTTACCAAAGGCCTTGCTAAAGATTCAGTAGTTCGAAAATGTAAATTAACAGGTGAGTCTGCAAGAGAATCTAAAAAGGTTAAATAATTCCAAGTATATAATGCTACAGCAATGAGATTTTGAATCTTTCACAGATGGTAAGGGCCAGACTCAGTTTGTAATTGTTTTTGAAGCAATGCCTTAAAAGTACGATGAGCTTGCTCAACTATAGCTTGACCCTGAGAGTTGTAAGGAATTCCGTGCACTAAAGTAATATTCCATTTCTGACAAAAGGTTTGAAATTCCTTACTAATATAAGCGAGGCCCTTGTCAGTTTTCAACTGAGAAGGCCAAACCATTACAGCAAAAGAGGATAGGCAATGAGAAATAACATCCTTTAAGGATTCATCTGCCTTCTGATTTCCTTCAGTCAAGGCATTAGTAAAGAGAGTATGACTTCGAATGTGTTCTACATACAAAGAATACAAGTGAGTTTCCAAACTATTCTTTAAAGATAAAAACAAGGATAACAAATTCTTATCCAAAGAGAGAGCACAATAAGAAAAAAGAAGATATTACATAGCTAAATACACATATTGAGTATCAACAATCAAGTTAATAGGTTGGTCATTGAACAATTGTAAAGCTAAAATCACAGCAGCCAGCTCAGCACTTTGAGCTGAAGTCTGCGTGGCAGTAAATTTTAAAATACCATTGTTGTTGAATCTGCCAGATGACCACACCCTTTGTAGGTGAGCCATCAGTAAAAACTGTAAGAGCTTTAGAAATAGGATTTTGCACAAAAATGAAAGAAAAAGCTGGATTTAAAGTAGTAGTAACCACTATTCTAGGATCCTTGGGTAAAGAATATAATAAGTTTCCCACATATTGAGAAAAGGCTATCTGATATGATTCTGAAATCATCATCAAATGCTCATGTTCAACTTTTGTACGAGTGAAAGCTATGCTAATGAGATCCTGTCCTGTAAGATGTAAGGCTCATTTACGACCTTTAATAATCAAATCTTCTAATGCTGATTTGATAAGGATAAATGTTTCTATGTGGAGTAGCTGACAAATTAATCCATTCATGAATGTTGATAGCTTGTGGAGAAGCATTAGAATAAAGACATCCTGTGGGTAAGGGTGCAGTCGGAAGAATAGCTAAATAAAGTCCTATTGTTAAGAATGTTATCCTATCCACATATCAATGCTTAAAGTTATTCAATATTTCTTGAAGGCATGTTCTTTGAAGATCAGTTAATACAACTAGATCTCCTGGTGATTGTGCTCCCTTCAAAGACTGAAATAAGGGCAACATGTCACCAGTTGTAATGTAGAAGAATCAGCATGCCCAATTAATAATGCCAAGTAATTTTTGCCATTGTACTAAGGTATATGATTTCTGTACTTGTAATTCAGGAAGAATTGGAATGGAGCAATTATGCAACATTCTATGTCCTAAGTAGGTATAAGGTTCTTCCTTTTGAATTTTGTCTGAGCCTATATACAATCCCTGTTCTGCCACAATATCCATTAACTCTTTTAACAATTTAGATTCATCAAAATCTGGGGCTGCTATCAATATATCATCCATATAATGATAGACTAAATAGGAAGGAAATTTATTCCTAAAGGGTTGAAGAGCATTATCCAAAAAATATTGACAAAGTGTAGGGGAATTAAACATTCCCTGAAGCAACGCTCACCAATGATATCATTTTGTAGGCATGCTATTATTAAAAACTTTTCTTAAATCATGAAGGAAATGCCATTTCCCATTTTCTTTTTTATAACAAAAACTGGAGTATTCCAAGGACTAGTAGAAAGTTCTATATGGCCAGCAGCCAATTGTTCTTGAACTAATTGATGTAAAACAGCAAGTTTTCCCCTTGATAATGGTCATTGTTCCACCCAAACCAGCATAGAACACATCCATTTAAAAAGAAGAGCCATCATCAAGAATCAAATGAACATTAAGAAGAGAAAGGATATCATGGCTCCAAATATTAGTATGAATATCTAGAATGTATGGTTGTAGGAAAAAAGACTTACCAGCAGATTTTGTAACATTCATTTCTTGAACACTCTGCCAAGCAGCTGTAGAACCTCCTATTTCCCACAATGAAGAAACTGTTGTTTTTTTGCCACTGTACTGGCCAATGTAAAGAGATGACAGTAACATCTGCTCCAGTATCAATTAACCCTTGAAATGGTTGTTTATTAAGTAAGAGAGAGGAGTTCAGCTGATGAAGTAAGCCTACAGATAAAAAAAATGATCCTAATCCTGCATCCACACGATTACCTATATCAGGGGATGGATTTTCATATAGAAGAGGCAAAAATTGAACAACAAAAGAATTACAAGGAAGAACTTGAGGAAGATTCACCCAAATCTGAATCATAATGATACCAGGGTAATTTGAATCTATTACACCAGGCACAACAAAACAGCCCTTTTAGTGTGCAGAAGAATGAGGCAAAATTAAGCCAACTAATCCTGAAGGAAGAAAACATTTAAATTGAGATGGAACTATTTTAACTTCCAAAGGAAATTTAAACTCAATTACCTCTTGAGTGATTAAATCAATCCCAGCACTACCAGCTGTGGCTGGAGGGGAGTGAGAGAGACTGCTGCAGGAATCAAGTAATATTTGCTTCCAATCTTCAGGAATCATTGTATAACCATTTTTTATTCCTTCTTCAAGTCCTCTTGTAAAATTATCACTAATCCCATAGTCTGTAACTGTCTTTTTTAACTCTCTTAAGATTTGATAAGGCAGACCCTCCCATTCTGCTACTTGCAGTCCAAGCTGTGGCTCCTGACCAGGATGATATTGTACTGGACAAACAGACGCTAATTCTGCAAGTTCTGTTCCTGAGACAGAGGCATCATTTTCACAGTTCTCAACCATTTTCTGAAAAGAGGACTGAACAATAGAGTCAGGAGGCTTTTGCCCTGTATCTGCAGAAGCTGAGGGAATGGAAGACATATATTCAGGTGAAGAAGGAGGATAAATGACAACATTAGTATAACATGAAGGTGGAGGTGTTAAAAAAGAAAGTTCATTGTGACCAAATTTTTCAATTGCATGTCTACATAAATGCCACACCTGCAAAACTTCTATTTCTGCTCTAGATTCAGTATGCAATGTATTTCCTATATGTTCCCAATCAGTTAATTTTAAAGACCCCTCTTTTGGATACCATAAGCACTGAGCTGCAATCTCCTGGACCAGCCTTAAGAGATTTTTCTCTGGTACCTGAGTATTATTTTTCTTCAACAAATAGCCTAATTCATCTACATGCTTCTTTTGTTCCTCAGAAAGCGAACACCCCATACTTACAGAAACCAATAATGGTTGAGAAACCCCAAAGGGTTGAAGGTGCACAAAATCCTTGCTGGATGAAGTTAGAGGGTCCCTGTTCGGGTGCCACTTGTTGCAATGACGAGGCAGTTGAGGTGTTTGATCATGATCAATTGAATCATGATGACTTTATTGGAGTCTAGTCTTGTATTTATACACATTTTTAGTAATCCTCTAACATTGGTTAACTTTGGTTGTTGATCAGCCTTTGTTACTGTCTAGCATAGTAATTAACACAATTAATTATTTCTAGTTAAAGTCTAATACATGTTTACTTCCTCTCTCTAATCCTTTCTTTGCATTAGTGATTTTGTTTGCCTGAGTTGTATTTGCTTTTGTCCTTATCTGAGGTTTGCCATCAAGATAATGACTTTCCTGCAATTACAACTCTACACTGAATGTCATTCATCTTGGTTCCTTGTCATTAAAAGCTTCTTTCCGGCAGCTCTGCTTTGTTATTCAATTATTTCTTCAAAATTCTGGTTGTTGCATTCCTGCTGGCAGTATTTCCAGGGGAGTATTTCCTTCCTACAGCAGTTTAAAAAGCTTAAAACAACCCTTCCCCTTTAAGAAAGTCAAGCAAACTATCAGCAAAGGAGAAAATAAAAAACTCCAGAGAAGCTCTGGAGACAGGAAATCTAGGTGTACTGCCAAGAGTGTTATAAGGGTTAATGGAGAGGCAGTATAAGTAGGACAATAAAGATTAGCCCCATTAAATGTTTCCTTCTTGCCTTCCTTTCAGGTTAGCCCTGTAAAGTAGAAAAAACAAAAGGAGATTTCTTCCAACAACCGGTTCTCTGACCTGCTTAGAAAGTTAACAACAGGTTCTAGCGAAAGGTGAGAACCAGTAGAATCCCACCCCTGGGAACAACCTAGCAAGTGAATTATTAGCTAAGTGGCGATTAGATTCTCTCCTTTCCTAGTCTGGCACTTTTACCATTATACTCTACTGACACCAGGCTTCAATGTTACTTCTTTATAACACTGGATATTATCAAAGTCCAGTCATTTCATTTCTGAAATGTATAACAAAGGAAAAGTACAATAAAAATATTTGGGGGAAAAAACAAAATGAGAAAGTCAAGCCCCAGAAGCCCCAGAGATAGGAAGTCTAGGCATACTGGCAATTAGTAATAAGGGTTAATGGAGAGGCAGTTTCTGTAAGCAGGGGAATAAAGATTAGGCTAGAAACTACACCAGAATGTTTCCTTCCTGCCCTGTAAAGTAGAAAAAACAAAAGGTGATTTATTACAACAACCAGTTCTCCAAAATACTTAGAAAGTTAACAACAGGCTCTAGCGAATAAGTGAGAACCGGTAGAATCCCACCCCTGGGTAGAACCTATGTACAATATACTTGTAAGACTCAACCCTAAGACCATAAGGACTGGATATAATTCCAGAAATGAAGCATAAGGCAAATCTAATTATTTTTCTAATTAAGTTCTGGGAATTCTCTACAAGAGTAGAAAATCTATAACAAAGGACTTCATAAATCTTATGAAGAAGATTTAAAAGAATTGAGTATGTTTAATGTGACAAAAAGAAAGCTAAGGCAAGACATGACAGCAGTCTTCAAATGCTTGAAGAGCTACCATAGGGAACAGAGTGTGGAGTTACACCTTTCAAGAGTAGGACAAGAAACAACTCTCCTCCTTGAAGAGCGATCCATTCTTCAATCTGGAAGAATGCCCTGATTGTGAAAGCTACGAAGCGATAGAACAAGCCTGCCTTCTGGAGTTGTTTTCAAGAAAAGTAGGAATTCTTAATTTAGGGTCTACAAACACTGTGGGTCCTTGGATAGATTTCAAGAGGTCTATGAACATGGATAGGAAAAACAGTCACACACAGATATTCTTATGAACCTGTAACTGAAATTTGGCTTTGTGTTCAATGTTGTATATTTAATAAAAATATTGTTTTGATTACAAACATATTTGTTAGATTCAATAAAACTTACAATCTAAAAATGTTATACCCTAAAAATGATATTGCTGTTGATTTAATGGATTAATGAAGAAGCTCCTATATTTCTATATTATTTATTTGTTACTTTAAAATATTTGGTAACTATTTTATATAATTGGTTTCCTTTTTTATACAATCTACATCTTTAGGGGTCCATGGCACAAAAACTTTAAGAACTGCTGAAGTAAACGTTGGACTGCAATTCAGAGGAATTATTAGGATTCCCCCACTAGGGAATTAGATTAGAAGACTTCCAAATGCTGGGATTGTGAAGTGAAAGAAACAAAAAACATGCATTGGTTGAAAGAGTTGAAAGCCAACTCTTTAGTCTAAGTTTGAGTGCCAATGTCCAAATGCCCAGAGTTTCAAATACATCCTCCTCATTCCTAGACTATTTATAAGAAAGCCTATTGACTATAGAATATCTTATTTTACCTAAATATATCCTCCTCATTCCTAGGCTATTTATAAGAAAGACTAGTGACTGTTATAGAATATAGAATGTCTTATTTCAACCATTTTATTTCATTTTTTCTAATTACAGTGATATTTTACTCATCTCAAAAGTGTATCAGATGCTTTCATCCATGTCAAGTTTCTGGAATATGATACAAAAACTAGCATTACATGCAAATTAAATTTGTAATTCAGGGGAAAGAGCTTATTTCTTTTCACCAGAAATAGATTACTTTTCTCTAGAAAAGGAACAAACTACTATAAATACAGCATCCATTAATAGAATAAGTAACCTGCACCATGCTATACATTTCAAACTAATTATGTTAGAGAATTATCAGCTTTCTTTCATCTTATATGTGGTGCAAATTCTATGTCACTTAACTATAGCCCTGTAAACTTGACTGATGGAGATTCTTTAGCTGTCCTTTACAAAACATTCCCATCGTGCCTTTCTTTCAGTGTTTTTTAAATCATTTTTATTGCAATCTTTTATTGTCACTGGCCTGACCATCATCAAATTGAGTGTCACTAGTAAATCTTGGGAATACTTGTCTAGAGTGTATAAAAGTAACTTTACACCCTGCCTTGTGGAGTTTTGCTCTTCTGAACAGATCTCTTGATACATGAAAGATAATGGACTTGGGGAGTGAAGAAACAGTCGTTTCTCAAAATTGTTCTTTCTTCTGCTTGCAGTTCTGTCAAAACTTTTGTAACATTGGAAAGTTTCTTTTTCTGAGAGAACACTGGTAAAAAATGTATTTAAATCTTGAAAATCAGACATCTAGTATCACCATTACTACAGATATTTAATTAAAAGTGTGCACATTAAAATGGTTTGGCCAGGACAGTTAGTCAAAAATTATTAACAATCAAATTTTAAATGCAGATAAAATAGCAAAATCACCAGAAATGCTATAGTTTCAGTCCATTAATAGTCTTGACCTCTGTCAAGTCAGTATTTTGAGATTTAAACACAGGAATGCCTTCTTCACGTAACTTCTACTCCAGATACAATGACAAGTGAACTCAATTTGGCTCCTAAAATGAGATATCTTCAATGGTTTTAAGGGAGATAGAATATTTTGCTTTTCTGAAATTCCATCTGCAGTTGAATTTATTTTATGTGAACATCTTGCTGTGTACAGAACAAAATTGCAGGGTTTCTACTGTAGCATCTAATTGTCTTTGCTTAACTTATAAACGCATCTCATGATATTTGTTATTATACTTATTGATTTTGTAGGCTTTCTACACCACAATCATAAAACTTTGAATGAGTTGGATATGTAAATCAACCATATATAAAAGTTGAAGAGGTCTGAAGACTGATAATTTTTCTCTAATTGCTGTTGTGCCAACCTCATATTGCCAAGCTGTGGTCTTTAAGCATTGTTTTTATTTTGTGTAACTAATCTTAGCTAACAAAAAATTGTGATTAATTCCCCCCCCCCCCCGTCTCACTTCAACATTGAGGATAGCAGAAATCATTTTTTGAGGGCTTTTTTGTTTTTCCCTTCATGAAATATTATTTTTACTGATAAATAATTTCGTATGTTAACTCTCATATTGAGTCTTGATCCATGCTATGCAAAAACCTTACACTGGAAGCTCAAATTTCATTTCCATTTTTATTATTTTACTTTTGAGTTTTTCATTGTTATTGTTTCCTGAAGAGCTGGGATATTGGTAATTTGGCATTTGTGTCGTCAAGATGGATGTAGTTATTGTTATTTTTCTCATTCTCTGTCTTTAATATTTATTCAGTTTAGTGGCAGCTTATCTGGAGCCTGCAACTTGAGATCATAAGCAATTTTTTACATTTTTTTAAAAGAAAAAAACTCCTATGATTGGTTTATTAGACTCATATTTCATATCTAATATGCTTGTCCAAGGATTATCGGCTTTTATGAAAGGCTTCAGGAAGGGAAGAATATATTGTATAAATACTTATTCTAAATATCCAAGGAATTTTATAGTTTTGGTTAATAGATTTACCAAGTTGATAGCTGAAGAAGAAATGTGAGATGAGAAGACATTTTTAAAATTTGGAGGGGGCAATATTTGCCATTGTTTACTTTATTTATTTATGTATTAGAATATTTATATATTGCCCTATTCCTAATGATTCCTATGATCCAACTAGAGATTTTTCAGAAATCATCATAATTTCACTCATTGTTCATAAATTACCTTCATATTGTGTGGCTAGCCACAGATGAGGATGGCATGCTGAGTTTTCTGCTCTTCTCCCAAGCTAGATATATTTTAATTGCTATAGCCAGTTTATCTTTCTAAGTATTTTATTAAATAGTAAGATGATTTAAGCAGAATGTTAAGGAAGAAGACTCTTCAAGGAGAAGGGATTCAGAACTTCCGGTTTGTGTGGCTTCGGGGCAGCAGGAATTCGCGACAGCTCACGATTCCTGCTGGCTAGCTGTCGAGGTACCCCCGATTCAGATGGGTCAGGGGGTTAAGGCTGCCCTGTAGGGACAGCTGAAGATAGAGGGGAGCCGGTTAGGGAGGTGGGGGCATCGCAGACCCCCCCCTTCTCCGGAAAAAACCCTTTTTCCCAAGGTGGTGGAGCGGCGGTCAGCAATGGCCGCCACGAAGATGCCAGCAACCGGGTAAGAACTGTGCTGGAGGAAGTGTGAAAAGTGAAAGTTCTGTCTGAGCCGGGTCAAGTAACAACTTTTAAATTGCCTGGAATTGAGCTGCTTGTTGCTGGAGGATACATTGTTTCCCTAAGAAGATCGAAAGCGGCGGAGAAGCTGTCAAAGGGAACTTTCTTTTTTTTATTTTTGTTTACTCTCCCATCCCACGGAAAAAGCAGAAATATTTGGATATATTAGACATTGAAAGTGGATTGCTTTGAAAGTTAAGCTAAGAGACAAAGGGATTTTTGGACATTGAAAAATTTAAGAAATTGGAAAATTTTTGCTGGAGGTATGGATTTTTGATTATTTAAAATTGTTATTGCAAGTGGGAAGGGAGAAAAAAAAAATTGGAGCAGAAACTGAAAAAGGAGGAGACTGTCTAGAATGTCTTGGTGGATCCCAAAAGAAGATATATGGTAATTGGACCTCTTTGATTAAAAATTAATTTAGAAAGAGAAAGAGAAGAAGGAAGAAAAGTATTAGCTTTTGGAACTTTTTTCTTTTTTTTAATTGCTTTTGATTGTCCTGGATTAAAAATACTTGTGGTTGTTTTGGAAAAAGTTTTCCCTTTTCATAATGGCATTGTCTGTGGATGAACTAGAGATTGACTATCAAAAATATAAAAAAGAAGATACTTTGGGCGCTTTGTTCCAATTCTTAGAAATGGCGTTATGTTCTGTTGAAAAGTTGATTATGCAGCAGAAGGACTGGGACAAGGAAGAAGAGGAAGAAGAAGCCATCTTTGATGAACAATGGGTTCCTTCCGGAGAGGAGGAGAAAAAGGATAAGAAAAAGGGGTTTTTAAGAATTATAAAAACAACCAAAAGAGAGAAAAATGAGCGAAAAGATGGAGGCAAGGTTAGAAAGCAAAGGAAAAGGAGCAAGAAAAGCGAAGAGAAAAAGCAAAGGGGTAGAAAGGGCAAGGAGAAGAATAAGCAAGAGAGAAAAGGGGGGAGGAGAAGCCTTAATGGGGGGAAGCAAGATTTAAAAAAAAAAAGTTTATTTAGAGACAATGGGTGAATTTAATTTAGATTAAAAGAGGGATTCTGGAGGGTATATAAGAGTGTGTTTTTATATGTATATTTAGAATAAAAAATTTATTATGTAATTTTAGAATCTTTTAAACAGAATCCCAAGAAAGATTTATATGTAGTATTTTTAAGTTAGGTAATGAGTTATAGATGTAACTCCAATTGTTGTACAGGAGAAGTATAGTAAAAGAAAAAAGATGAATGGATGTTTGGAAATAGAACAGACAAAGAATGTTGTTGAAAATGGTAATAATGGAAGGATATATATGCTTTTCTTTTGATTTTGTATATTGATAAAAGGCAATAAAATTTTAATTGATAAATAATTTGGATGGAAAAGAGAAGTAGGGACAAGATATGAAGTTAATATTATATGAAATATTAATATTATAATCTTGAAATGTTATGTTTTATTGGTCTATCATTATTATTTTTTTTTAGAAAAGAATTTATAAGCTGTTATGCCTTGATTTTGTGTGCATTGTTTTTAGAAAACTGATAAAAATGGTTTTTATATACATATATAAAAAAAAAATGATAATAAGATATGGAAGGAGATTTAGGTTGAATATGATGTTTGAATTTGTGTCTGTGTAAAGAGTTTTAACCCGGGAACAGACAACCTTCAGAAAAGATCTTTTAGTTTTGTCTATGTTTTATGTTTTGTGTTTGTATGTTTGTGTATTATGCTTATGATAAAACTAACAAAATTTGTTTTTTATTAAAAAAAAAAGGAAAAAAGAATCAATAAAACCTTGGAGGAATGTTAGATGAGAATAATTTAAACAAGCCAGAAAGAAAAGAATATGATGACTATAAAATGGATAAATATGGAAGAGAAATGAAATTGAATAGGAGTAAAGAGAAATAATGAGAAATTTGATGAAAGATATTTGTGTGTCCATATGGGGATGGGATAAATTGGAATTATGCTGTATAAAAATATTGTTTTGTTTGACTTGTAAGGACTTACAATATTAAGAGGTTTTATGTGTTTATGTATTTACTGGTTAATGATGTGTTGTTTTATCTTTAAAATTAATAAAAATTTGTTTCAAAAAAAAAAAGGAGAAGGGATTCAAAGCTTAATTGGGTAAAAGAAAATTGAAGAGGTACCTCTTCCCAGCAATGAAGAAGCAATGATGGAAGAAAGTACATGGACACACTTTTGATATGGAGATAAATAGACAATAAAAAATAAGAGAATTGAAGTTAGAATGAGATAAACATGCTGCAGGAGTAACTAAAGACTTGGCAGATATACCTGAACAAATGAGTAAACAATTTAAGCAATTGTCATGGCAAGTAGCAGATATTACTCAGATTGCCAGCAAAGCCAAAGATATGCTACAAACACTGTCTCATAGATAGGAAAGGCTCAGAAATACTTTCTGAATTAAAGATTGAATTGGAAGATTTGCAGGATTACAATAGGACAAATAATTTAATGATCAAAAGAGTTTCAGAGAAAAGTGGAACAACTAATCTGACTACATTTATCATCTCTAAAATTAATGTCCTGGGCATTGATTTAAACTTAAACAGAAACAGATATTGAATGTGCTCACTGGGTTTACTTTTTTAAAACATACATAAATCTAGAGAGGTTTTGGCTCGATTTGTGAACTCAAATATAAAGGATAAAATTATGAGAAAAATGATGTGAGCTGGAGTAGATTAAATGAGAGAGAGAGAATATTCTTCTCCCAAAATATCAGTGTAGCTATGATGCAGAGAAGAAAGGAATTTCAAACCACTGTCAGAAAAACTCCGTGCAGATTGAAATTCGATACAAGCAGGGATTCCCTTTTAAGTTAAATGTTTTAATGCCACAAGGACAAACAGTTATTTCTACTTTGACTTCAATGCATAACTTCTTGGCAGAGCTCTCTAATGAGGGATGAAGGAAGCAGTCTATGATTTGTCCTTGGAATAGTAGAAAGCTCAACCACAAATTGAAGATTAGATAAGCACACTGCACTGAACTATGGAATAAAAGAAATAATACTGCCTGTAATACTCTTTGAATTTTTAGATTTAAAGGAAGTGGGGTAAAAAGAAACTTAAATAAATAAGAGTAAAGAATTAAAATAAAAACAACAACAACAAAAACAATAACATAGATAAAAGTATGGCTAAAGAACTACAGTAATTAATTTTGGGAGTTTAATTAATCAGTGAGGTCAAGAAGGAATCTCAAAAGGTTACCATTCTCTTAGACCATGAAAAGGATTCTTTAAGGATGATCTGTGATTATTATTATTATTATTATTATTATTATTATTATTATTATTATTATTATTATTATTATTATTTGCTATAGGTCTAAGTGGGATTGGTGGGAAGAGAGATTGGATATGAAGATTGCAGGAACTGGGTAGTTTAATGAAAAGAAGGACTGGGGGAGATATGATAGCAGTGTTCCAATATCCCAGGGGCTGCCACAAAGAAGAGGGAGTCAAGCTATTCTCCAAAGTACCTGAGGGTAGGACAAGAAGCAATGGGTGAAACTAATCAAGGAGAGAAGTAACTTAGAACTAAGGAGAAATAGAATAGAATAGAATTCTTGATCGGCCAAGTGTGATTGGGCACACAAGGAATTTGTTTTGGTGCATGTGCTCTCAGTGTACATAAAAGAAAAGATACATTCATCAAGAGTCAAGAATCATAAGGTACAGCACTTAATGATAGTCATAGGGTACAATAAGCAATCAAATCACACTAGGAAACAGTCAATATAAATCATTAGGATACAAGCGACAAAGCTACAGTCATACAGTCACAAGTGGGAGGGGATGGGTGATAAGGAATGATGAGAAGATTACTAGTAATAGTAGTGTAGACTTTGTAAATAGTTGGACAGTGTTGAGGGAATTATTTGTTTAGTAGAGTGATGGCGTTCAGGAAAAAACTGTTTTTGTGTCTAGTTGTTCAGGTGTGCAATGTTCTATACCATCATTTTGAGGGAAGGAGTTGAAACAGTTTATGTCCGGGATGTGGGGTCTGTAAATATTAAGCCCTCTTTTTGACTCATGCAGTATACAGGTCCTCAATTGAAGGCAGGCTGGTAGTAATTGCAGTTCTAATTATCCTTTGAAGTTTGTATTTGTTTTGTTGGGTTGCAGAACCAAAACAGACAGTTATAGAGGTGCAGATGATAGACTCAATAATTCCTCTGTAGAGGAATTTTTCTGTAAATTTCCTGACAGTTGGAACAGTTAATCAGTGGAACAACTTGCCTCCAGAAGTTGTGAATCTTCCAATCCTGAAAGTTTTTAAAAGGATGTTGGATAACCATTTGTCCCTTCCACCTCTGTTATTCTATTCTATTCTTATATGTCACAGGGTAGGGGATGGGAGGGAGGGATCAGAGTGAAGGATAATTCTCCAAGAGGGGAAAGAGAAGGGGTAGAGGATATTAATGCAGGGGAAAGAGTAAGCTTTCAATAACTGCACACATCTGGGAACATCCTTCCTTCCTTCTAGTTTATTTCTGGGCAGAACCCAACCTATTGGCCATGACCTACAGAGTTGTGCAAGATTTGAAATCAAATGATAGAAAAGTTTGTTTCTTTCATATGAACTTGCTATATTTTGGAGGACTTGTTTATGTTCTACAGCATGGAGAACTTAGGTGGATGGACGGATAAGACAAAGCTTTTTTAAATACTAGCATCATTGAAAAAAGAAAAATTGATTCCTTTTCAAAGCTTTGCTTTCAATAGGCAATAAAATCTGTTCTGTACTATTGCTCTAAAGTGCATGCTGTTTTGTCAACCTACATATCATTTGGGCTTTACTGATTTGTTCTCAAAGTTTATTTAGTTTGTATAAATTTTAACTGGTTCTTTTAAAAACATGTCTTTGGGCATTTAGGTGAGGTTGATTAATAGACAGAAGTATCCATTTCTTATATACGAAATCTAGGGTTTCCATTAAGGTTTTAAACAGTTGCCTCCAAATAAATTTCCTTGACGATAATGAAGTAAAGAGTGAAAATGCTACTTTCCAGAGCAACAATAAATTTCCACACAAAACCAAAAGAAGAATGAAAAAATCAACTCCTGCATTTTTTTTTCTCTGCTGGATGCTATTATTTTTAGTTCTATCCTTCCAAGAACAGATTAATATAAACCTAATAATGGGTTGATTGTGACAATGCATCTGTCTTTGGTTCTTATATTTTTATCCAGTTTTTCTTTTCAACCTCATATCTCCATTTACACCTCATAATGACTTTGCAAGCACAATCTCAGCCTTTCAGCCAGATTCCAAATTGTATGAAAAGTCTAAATCTATTAAATGGAGGCCAAAGGGGTAGGCAATTTTGGTAAGAACTCCCAGTATACCTTAGCATCAGTTAGATCATGTGAATATGGCAGGTTTTCAAATGCCAGATTTTCCTTGAAATAAGATGGAGATGGGTAATGTTGGAAAAGACCTGGCAGCTTTCCATACAATTAGAACAATTAGAGCGACTTGCCTTCAGAAGTTGTGGGTGCTTGAGGTTTTTAAGAGGGGGCTGGATAACCATTTGTTTGAAATGTTTTAGGGTGCTCTGCTTGAATAGGAGATTGGACTAGAAGGCCTCTAACATCACTGATGACTTCTTCCATAATATGTGAGGATGGATAACAGAAACTATTTTCTTCCATGGAAATACTGTAATATATGCTGTAAACTACATATTCTATTTATCAATTTTTCACCTACTAATAACAGAATTCCCCAATAACTGTAGTATAATTTATAGTGGATTTATAATTTATACTTGCTATTTCACCAGGCAAAAGAAACAGTATTTTTAGGATAGTTTTAGCAATAAATTCACTGAATTTATTTTCTTTCAGAGATCAGGGTTAAAGGTCAATGAAGCATCATATATTTGTAATTTTAAAAATTATAAGTTTCCTGAAAAACTGCAGAAGGGATAACCTTTCTATGTTTGGCTTCATATTCTGGGAAGAGATCAAGGATTTTAAGATGGCCTTTTGGGAATATAAAGTGCTTATGTGAGATGGGGAGAAAAGAGAAAGAAAAAAAGTGAGAGAGAAAGAAAAACAACCTCTATATTTTAAAAACAGAGTATAAATCAAGGGCTAAGGTAAAATGACTTCTTAATTAACTCAGAACAAACATTTACCTACTGCTCACTAGGACAAAAGTGCACTCCAATTAAGAGCAGCCTTTAAGCAGATTGTGAAATGTTTTATTCAAAGAAATAGTGTGTGTTTTATCTTTTCAGAGCCTCATTTTTTTCCCCGAAAGGAAAGTGAATTGACAGAAATGGATACAAAACGTTTGTTTTCCTTTTTAGAGGGCATGCCATTCATGTTATTGGCTTAGAATAAACTAGCACATTTAAATGATAAGAAAGGGGATGATGCTTATGAAGATATTGCCCCTACTTATATGTGGTCTCATTTGAAACACACAATAAATTCTGGGCATCACAGTGCCAGGATGCTATCAACAATTTGGAAATGGTTCAGGAGAGTTTCAATGATTGACAAAATTATGTTTGCAATAATTGGATATATAGAGTCTTCAATGTGGTCCTTATAAGCGGCCCTAGAATGGTTTGGTTTTCCTTCTCCAGGACAGAGAAAGAAACATCTTATCTGTGAATGACATCTGACATCTTGTTCTAGCCACTGCATACATTTTCTTCAACACCACCAGTTGTCAGCCCCAGATCCATCTTGATTCAGATTCTGGGCTGCCACAATGGGGGATGGCATCAAAGTTGATGTTCCATGTCTGACAGGAAGAGAATCAGGAAGAAATTTGGATACAAAGCAAATGACCTAATCAGACAGAAGTTAATTGAAAGGTATCTGAGGTTAGAAAATGGCCCAGGAAAATTGTGTATTGACCCAGTTTCTGGAAATATGGTAGAGCTTTGTCTTCAGTTCAATCATTGATCACAACAAGGTGTTCTGCCATCTTTACATTTTGTGAAAAGAAAATTGGATAAAACATACTAACAGGATGTCTGAATGAAACAGCTATTGATAGAAGAAATAGATTGCTATATCTGCCAAAATAGGGAGATAAGAATGCGTCAGTTGGCCAACTATGTATGCAGTATTGCAGTGTGTAGGTGAATTTAATCCAATTTAATTTTCTGGCATTAATAGAATGATAGTGGCTTGCCAGAAATTGAGTCAAGTGCCAAATGAGAATCATAGTATTTAGCTCTTGTTTTTAAAATATTTTCTCTTCCTGCAAAAAGTACAGGAAACACACAACAATAGTAATGTGAGACTTCAATTATCCTGATATCAATTGGAAAACTAATTCTGCACCAAGTGAGAAATCAAATAAGTTTCTAACCACCCTAGCTGACAACTTTGTTGTCCAAAAGGTAGAGGATGAAACTAGAGGGACAGCCATACTGGACTTAATTCTTACAAACAGAAAAGAAGTGATAGAGGGAGTTGAAACTGCAGGAACCTTGGGTGAGAGTGACCATGTCATACAAGAATTCAACATAACACAAACACAAGCAACAGAACATAATGACACCAGAGTCTTGGATTTTAAAAGAGCTGATTTCAATAAACTCAGAGAGAACTTGGGAAAGATTCCATGGATCAAAATCCTAAAGGGAAAAACAACTCAAGAATCTTGGGAAACTCTAAAAAGTATGATCATAGAAGCCCAGACCAGCACAATATCACTGAGAAAGAAAAACAAGAAATCAAAGAAAAAACCAGCATGGCTGCACAAAGATCTCTCTGGCAAATTGAAAGAAAAAAAAGGACAAGTACAAAAAATGGAAAGAAGGACATACAACTAAGGCAGAATATCAGCAGATAGCCAGAATCTCCAAAGATGAAGTCAGGATAGCAAAGGCTCAGAACGAACAAAGACTTGCAACAAAAGTCAAAGATAATAAAAAAAGTTTCTTCCAACATATAAATAACAAGAAAATAAATCAAGGAAACAGTTGATCCACTAAAGAGAGAAGATGGCAAGGAAGTAACAGGCAACAGAGAGAAAGCTGAACTGCTTAACTCATTCTTTGCATCCGTCTTCATGCAAAAAGAAACTATAGCTTAACCCACCAAAAACATAACTGTAAAAGACAGACCAGAAATAAAAGTTAAAATAAGCAAAAAAATAGTAAGAGAACATCTGTCTGATCTTGATGAAAACAAATCACTGGGGCCTGATGGATTACATCCCAGAGTTTTAAAGGAGCTGGCAGAGGTACTCTCAGAACCACTTCACCATATCTTTCAAAAATCCTGGAGCACCGGGGAACTACCAGAGGACTGGAAAAGAGCTGATGTGGTTCCCATCTTCAAAAAAGGAAAATAAACAGACCCAGGAAACTATAAATCAGCCTAACATCAATAGCTGGGAAGATACTGGAAAAGATAATAATAATAAAAAAAGATCTGCCAACATCTAGAAACAAGTAAAGTAATAACTAGCAGTCAGCACAGGTTTGTTAAAAACAGATCATGCCAAACCAATCTTATTTCATTCTTGAACACAGTGACTAAATTAGTAGACCAGCAAAATACTGTGGACATATTTAGATTTCAGCAAGACATTCAACAAAGTAGACCACAACCCACTTCTTAGTAAGCTAGAAAAAAGTGGAATACATGGCACCATCACTAGATGGACTCGCAACTGGCTGGCAAACCGTACTCAACGAGTAGTCCTTAATGGGGCAAAGCCTACATGGAGGGAAGTAAGCCGTGGGGTGCCACAAGGTCCTGTCTTAGGCCCAGTACTCTTCAATATCTTCATTAACGATTTAGATGAGGGAATAGAAGGGGAACTTACCAAATTTGCAGATGATACTAAGCTTGCAGGAATAGCTAACACCCAAGAAGATAGGCTCAAGATCCAGGTGGAACACTGGGCCATATCTAACAAAATGAAATTCAATTTAGAGAAAAATAAAATCCTACACTTAGGCAAGAAAAACCAGAAGTTCACATATAAACTAGGTGAAACCAGGTTCAATAGCAATAACTGTGAGAGGGATCTTGGAGTCTTAGCGAACAACCAGCTAAATATGAGCCAGCAGTGTGCAGTCACCATCAAAAAAGCTAATACAATCCTAAATTGTATTAACAGAGGGATACAATCAAGATCAAGGGAAGTACTAATACCACTCTATAAAGCCTCAGTAAGACCACACCTAGAGTACTGCATCCAATTTTGGTCACCACATTATAAAAAAGATGTTGAGACTCTAGAAAAAGTACAGAGAAGAGCAACCAGGATGATTAGGGGACTGGAGGCTAAAACATACAATGAATGGTTGCAGGAACTGGGCTTGGCTAGTCTTGTAAAGAGAAAGACCAGGGGAGACATGATAGCAGTCTTCCAATATTTGAGGGGCTGCCACAGGCAGGAAGGGATCAAGCTATTTTCTAAAGCACCTGTAGGCCAGACAAGGAATAATGGAATGGAAACTGAACAAGGAGAGATTTAACTTGGAAATAAGGAGAAACTTTCTGACAGTGAGAACAATCAACCAATGGAATAGCTTGTCCTTGGAAGTTGTGGGAGTGCCATCACTTGAGGCTTTCAAGAAGAGATTGGATTGCCATTTTTCAGAAATGGTGTAGGGTCTTCCACTTGGGGATTGGACTAGATAACCTACAAGGTCCCTTCCAACTCTGATTATCTGTTATCTGTTAGGTTAGTGCAATAATTGGGTACCAGTTTTGCTTTGTCCTAATGACTATCTGGAAGAAACAATGGTAGAAACATGGGAGGAAAGCATGATGGGGATTGTCCAGACACCACCAGATTTGAGATTCTAGGCTTAGACAACCTTGAATTATGCTGGCTAAGATTGGACTTAAGCATAGTACATAAAATCATACATTACAACTTACTAGTTAATGAATATTTCAGCTTTAACCTTAACAACACAAGAGCACACAACAGATATAAACTAAATGTAAACCATTCCAAACTTGATTGCAGGAATTACGATTTCAGCAACAGAGTCTTCAATGTCTGGAACTCTCTACCTGACTCTGTTGTCACCTGCTCAAACCCCTACTCCTTTACCCTCAAACTAACCTCTATTGACCTTACCCCATTGCTAAGAGGTCTGTAAGGGGCGTGCATAAGCGCACAGTCAT
The DNA here is from genome assembly GCA_033807585.1 of Hydrophis major. Taxonomy (NCBI): domain Eukaryota; kingdom Metazoa; phylum Chordata; class Lepidosauria; order Squamata; family Elapidae; genus Hydrophis; species Hydrophis major. The sequence continues at coordinate 352,692,208 of CM066328.1, forward strand.
GCCTACCATCCCTGTCCTATTGTTCCCAATTATTAGTTCCTATTTCTTATATTTAAACTTATGTTTATTCTTATTTCTATTGTATTGTAAGCTTTTGACAAATAAACAAATAAATAAATAAAAATAAATAAAATAAAACATGCATAAACCTGGAGAATAAAGTTCTAGACTGGTAAATAAGTGGAAATGTTCCTAATTTCTGGAAAGAACCAGATAAATCATTCTTTCTGAAATCCCAGCATATCAAAGAGTGATACTTATTGCATTAGTTTATAATTCAGGAAAACCAAATTACCACCACTTTCTTTGGTATCTATTGAGCTCCTTGATTTGCTTGGCTGTAATGTTTTTAGTTTTTTATTTAAAAATGAGAAGAGCAAAAAATAACTGCTTATCTATTTTTCAAAAGAGCAAGCTCTTATGGATTATGAGTCATGAAAAGATGAATATATTTATATTTATTTTATTTTTATTTGTCAATTGCTTACAAGATAATAGGTATAAGTAAAAATATAGTTATGAATACATGGATACATATAAGAAAAATAAAAAAATATAAAAGAAACAATAGGACAGGGACAGTAGGCATGTTGGTGCACTCATGCACGCCCCCTACAGACCTCTTAGGAAAGGGGTGAGGTCAATAGTAGACAGTCTAAGGTTAAAGTTTTTGGGGTTTGGGGAAAAAAAAACCACAGTCAGGTAGAGTATTCCAAACATTGACCACTCTGTTGCTGAAGTCATATTTCCTGCAATCAAGTTTGGTGCGATTAACCTTGCCTTTGTATCTATTGTTTGCTCTTGTGTTGTTATGGTTGAAGCTGAAGTTTTCATTGACTGGTAGGACATTGCAATGTATGGTTTTATATACCACACTTAGATCAGACTGAAGGCTTATAAAAATTATAATTGTAATAATTATAATTATAATTGTATGCATATTGTTGTGTCTGTGCAGCAGCCGACACAGAATAGCCTGCTGTTAGTAGTGTGGGAAAATACAGTTATTTAATTGGCTAATGGCATGGCAGGCAAATGCTATGTAAGGGAGCCCGCCAGCCATTAGCCCTTACGGTGTTGCAGTTGGAATTGAGTACTTACAGAAAACATTGATTGCGAATCCATTGTCTCTGGCTTCTTCTTCCCCACGACATAACAACTGGCAACAAAGGTGGGATTGCCATAGAGCCAGCTGGATCACCGCAGGCTGCAGAACCTAACAGCCAGCTGATCAGCACTTTCCTCATGCAGCCAGAATCAACAAGGAGAGACTGCAAAGAGAGAGAAGCAGGAGCACCAATAATTGAAAAGCTGGGGAACTTCCAAAGCTACCGCACCACACGAGGGCTAGCTGAGGAAGCAATTACCACAGCTGATCAGAGAGCCGACAACATCAGGCAAAGCCATATGAGTTGGAGTATGCCCAGCCAGTTTCTCTATAAGTAGACCAGGCCCTTCAGATCATCTAAGTAGACCAGGCTGTCCAGATCATTCAAGTAGACCAGGCCGCCCAGGTCCTCCAAGTAGACCAGGCCACCCAAATCAACTCAAGTAGACCAAGCAGCACAAGACAGAAAAATATGGCGAATACCCAGAAGTTCACCCCTTTTGACCCGGAATTAGAATCTTGGGACTCTTATTTAGTACAATTTGACTGCAACTTAGAGGCAAATGAGCTTACCAACATTACAGACAACTGAAAGAGAGCAATCTTCCTTAGCAACTGTGGCAGGGAAGTCTTCGAGATCGCTCCAGATCCCCTGCAGACAGACCCGTGGGCCATGTTAATACAGAAACTGACACAGCATTATGTTCCCAAACCTTTCTGCATTGCAAGGCGGCACACATTTTACCAGAAAGACCAAATGGGGGGTGAGTCCATAAGTTGCTATATGTCTGCACTCTGAAACGCTGCCTTGTATTGTGAATTCCATGATCTGAATGTGATCCTTCGAGGCTGGTTAGTGAGTGGCATCTAAGTCATAAGGCTACAAAGATGCCTACTCGCCAGGGGCACCCTCATACTAAAGGAAGCTCTAGACAAGGCCTTCACCTCAGAATAGTTGCAAAGGTCCACGGAAGAAATCCAAACTCAAAGGTCAAACAGCCTGAAAACTTCAAGGTGGGCCACCATAGTCCACTGTGAAGAAACCGACGACACAGTGGGAGATGAAGATGTAGACGATATTGAGGAAGATTTGCACAAAATGAGAGTGGCACCCCCCCCAGGTGCAACAGAGATGGGGAGCATAAGACAGCGCAGTGCATGGATTGTGGGGGAAACCACCTGAGGGCAGCGTGCCAACATAAAAACACAATCTGCATGTTGGTGCAGAAAAAAAGGACATCTAGCACACGTCTGCCATGTAGCTTTCCCAGAAGCCACACCTCCAAACACAGAGGAAGGCATTTAGAACCATCCATACAGCGGGAAGTGGAGCCAAGTAAAAGGAAAGAACAGGGAAGAGGACTGTTTCACTGTCTGCACAAACCCATGACCCGTGGAAAGAATAAGCCACCAATCTGGAAGCATTCCAAGCAAGAACATACATGTGACTGTTGACATCAAGGGGGCACCATAGGATGGAGAGGATACAGGGTCGGCTACAACCTTCATATTACAAACCACACTATATGACATCATAGACAAGAAGAAAGAGCAGAAACTCAAGCCCAGCCACATGAGGCTCTGAGACTATCAGGGAAACAACATTGAGTATTTACCAGTAAACATTGATTGCGGATCCATTGTCTCTGGCTTCTTCTTCTCCACAACATAACATATATGTGCATATATAAATTTATTTTATCCAAAATGGACAATTGAAACATTGCATTACTTTATTTTAAAAATAGCAAATAGTTTGTATTAAGGTAAAATCTGAAAATTATATACATGCACACAAAGTGAAAAATTTTGAGTAGTTTGGAGAACTGCCAATTACCATCTCTGACTGGAGATTTTACAGCATCCTTCCCCTGCCATGCCCACCAAGCCATGCCCACAGAACCGGTAGTATAAAAATTGAATCCCACTACAGAGTTTGATTGGTTTTGGTGTGCCTCTTGTTGAAGTGATTGCCCTGAGTTTTTTTGTCTTCCTGCCTTAATAGGCTAATCCTGATCACAGGACCTTTGTCTTTCCCTGGGGGGTTAATTCTGTCAGGGAGGCAGGAAAAGGGAGTTCTGGTTTTGCCTTGGTGAGTTATTTTTAGCCTGGTCACCTGTGTCTTTATTTCTCTACTTAAGTGTTTCTGTGATCAGCTTTATTACTTTTGTAACTAATTTAATGGCTTTTGGCTGCTCTGAATTATCTTTTCAGCTGGTGCTTTTGCTTTGGGGTTTGAATTTCTTAAAGGGGAAAGGGCTGTTTTAAATCTTTTAGCACTGCTTTAGTTCCTCACACTGTCCTTTTAGGGTGTACTTCCTACAGTACTTTGCATATTACAAAATCACTACACAGTTGCTTGATAAGAAGATTCATGTCACCAGAATGAGTTCTGAAAAATAATGTAGTGTTCCTTTTCACAACTATATATTCCCACAAAGGGATTCTGTGAAGCAAATTCTCCACTTCCTTGGTCTCAATAAAAACGAAGAGCTCAAGAGTTTTATTTTTCCCTGAATGTCTTCAAACGGTGTATTGTTCTACCTACAGGGTTCCTGAAACACCATTTTTGGATAATATTGATGGAAATAGTGCTGAAATTACATCCAGCCCCAGTTCTAGTTAAGGCAGCCCTTCTTTTTTAATCTCTGCTGTGACCTCTTCCAGGGGTCTCCTTCATCCCCTTTCAATTTGCAAGAAAGACATTGAATCCTTTGTGATCCCTGAAATCCAGAATACCCTTATCTGGGAGAAGCTCCACTAGTGATGTTTTGAAGTAAGTGGGTGATGAATTGCAGCCAATATTTAAGTTAATTAGACACTTTCCTCATATCAAGGGTAAGACAGAATTGATTTAATTGCTCTTTAATTATGGTAAATACTCATAATTGCTTGTTTTACACAGTGGAAAAAACATGCTGAGAACAGCAATTAGACACGAAAGCCTAATGTGAACGTATGAGCTCCATAGAAGCTAATTTTCTTTCTCTTCTGTACTAGGCCTGTCAAACTGATGGCCCATGGGCTGGATGCATCATGTGCAGGCCACGCCCACCCTGGCTCCACAAAGACAAAGAATGTCAAAATACCTCATGATATGTCATGTGACATGTTTGAGTTCGACACCGGCGTTCTATACTATGAAAGAGATTCTACAAGAGGCGCTCTGACTCAGAGTAAAGAAGTACTACTACTATTGTATATAGGGAGTCCTCGAATTATGATCACAATTGAGCCCAAAATCTGTGTTGCTAAGTGAAACATTTATTAAGTGAATTTGCCCCATCTTGTGACTTTTTTTGCCATGGTTGTTAAGTGAATCATTGCATTTGTTAAGTTAGTAACATGGTTGTTAAGTGAATATGGCTTCCCCAGTGACTTTGCTTGTCAGAAGGTCACAAAGGAGGGTCACAAAGAAGGTCACAAAGAAGGTCACATGACTCTGGGACATTGCAACCATCATAAATATGAACCAGTTGCCAAGCATCTGAATTTTGATCAGGTGACCATGAGGATGCTGCAGTTGCTGTAAGGGTGAAAATGGTCATAAGTCACTTTTTTCAGTGCCATTGTAACTTTGAATGGTCTCTAAATGAACTGTTGTAAGTTGAGGGCTAGCTGTATGTGAGGTAGATGTATGTTTTTTCTACTTAAGAAAAGAATGAAAGTGTTCAGTTGAATATTATTTTTAATGGAAGAAATATAGTTGGAACAAGAAGAAAATCAGCAGATGAGTGAGACTTTGGGATGTTTTAAAGCCTAGTGAAATCAAAAACTAAAGAAGCTTAAAAGAAATATTTCAGGAAGGATATTTTCAAAATTTCAAAGGTGCTAGTACAAGGTTCTCTTCCTTGCAAGTACTACCTAAAATGGATCTGACAAGAAAAATCTCCTGCTTTAAACCTTAAAAAACTAAAATTACATATAATTCTCTAGTTAAATATCTTACTGAAACTGTTGTGTATGCATAAAGATTAATAAAGTGTGAGCTTGGAGTAAGTGCAGGGTTCTGGCCCTGCACTTCTGATTGGCTGTTAAGCGGCCGGACTGGATTGGCCCGTTCTGGGGAATCCAATTGGCCCTTAACAGAGAGTTCCTATTGGTTATAAGAGCTAGCACTCCAAGCTCATTATTGGTTAAAAGTTACAGGGTTTGCCTATATAAGGCGGGTTTAACTGCTATTGAAAAGAGGAAGTCACAATGTAAATAAAGAGCTGAAGTTCACCGTTCAGAGGCTTGTCTCCATTCTTTCTCGCCCATGCTCAAAACTTAACACTGGCGACGAGGATGGGATATGGAGAAATCTGAACCAACGAAACTTCGAAGAACACCGAGCGCGTGACAGACGACGCCAACAACGGAACCATGTCCGGCGGCATTGTACCACCCGCTCCATTCGATCCAATACAGGAAGACTGGGAGTCTTACATGGATCGGTTCCAAATGTTCCTAGAGACGAACAACTTAAAGGACGCCACAGCCGGGAAGAAACGGGCGGTCTTCCTAATGCATTGTGGTCCAACCGTATTTAAGATGGCTAAAGCACTAGCCAAACCCCGAGAAGTGAAGGCCATGGATTGGGATGACCTCGAACCTATCCTACGGGACCACTACGCCCCGACCGTGCCTACACTCGTGAGATGCCATGAGTTTTATCAGAGGAGCCAGCAAAAGGGAAAAAGCGTGGCCGACTTCATAGCAGACCTCCGAAATTTGGGAGGCCTCTGCGGATTCACCGATTTAGAAGAAGCACTAAGAGATCGCATAGTTCTGGGACTAGATGCACCAGGCATCCAAAGCAAGCTGATGGTGAAAGGCGACATCAGCCTTGCTGAAGCCATCGCCCATGCTACTGCAGTGGAAGCAACCAGGAAGTCAGCTGCACAACTATGCCGAAACCGCGCTCCAGTACCACCACCGGCCAGTGACATCTCACCTAGTTCAGAAGGGCAGCTTGCAACAACGCACCACGAGGACCTCTCTTCATCGTCAGACAGTGACGAAGAAGGGGTCCATTGACTGCGGTCCGACCGGGACCATCACCTGAAGCCCTTACGCCCTTGCACTGGCTGTGGAGCCAACCATGCCAGCTCCGAATGCAAATTCCATGACGCACTCTGCCATGAGTGCGGGAAACAAGGCCACATCGGACGGGTCTGCCGCAGCTTGCCAGGATCCAGCCAGGCCTCAAAAGGGGCTAACTATCGCCAATCGACAGGAAACCGTCCTGTATGGCGAGAGCCAGTAAACCACTCCTACAGAAATCGAGCTTTGCAGAGAGAAGAGGCTCACCATACTATCACTATCGATCAAGCCTCAGCCTTAGACACTAAGAAAATCCGAGTCACGGTAGCCATCGAGAACCAGCCTTGCCACATGGAGGTCAACTCGGGATCGTCCCTCTCGATGGTGTCCTCGAAGACACTCAAGCAACTCATCCCCACAATTCAATGCCAGGATCTCCGCTCCCAACGCCTCATCCTCAAGGACTACCAAGGGAATTGAATCCCCATCGTCGGTTCCTGCCGAGTCCGAGTCTCCTTTAAGAAGCACACAGCATACTTACCTTTAACGGTCATCGATAGAGATAGGCCTAGCCTACTAGGCCTCCAATGGTTCGCGCTACTCGGCATTGAAGTGGCCGGCATAAACCGAGTCAGCGGCGGTGACTGGGAGGAAGACCTTATCTATGAGTTCAGGGACCTCTTCGCGGACAGCTTAGGCGAGTACAAGGGGACCCCGATTTCATTCAGTCTAGATCCAAAAATAGCTCCCATTCACCTAAAGCCCCGTCGAGTTCCGTTTGCCTTAAAATCGAAAATTGACGAACAACTCGACAAACTGATAGCTCAGGGGGTGTTAGAGCCCATTGATCACTCCCCTTGGGAAACCCGTATTGCAACACCCATTAAGCCAGACGGGTCAATCTGAATTTGTGGGGACTACCGGGTCACTTTGAACCACACCCTGCAGCAGAACGCGTATCCAGTTCCAGTGGTGCAGCATCTCCTCCATTCCCTGGGGGGCGGGAAAGTTTTCGCTAAATTAGATTTAGCTCAGGCATATCAGCAATTACCAGTAGATGAAAAAATGGCACAGGCCCAAACTATCGTGACGCACCGAGGTGCCTTTAAATGCACCTGGCTGCAATTCGGAGTTAGTGTAACCCCGGGGATTTTTCAGAGCCTTATGGAAAGGTTATTGCAAGGAGTTAAGGGCGTGGTCCCCTATTTTGATGATGTATTAATTGCAGCCCCTACAAAAAAAATCTTACAGGACCGGTTAAAATTAGTCCTAAAAAAATTCCAAGAGGCCGGTCTTAAGGTTAAAAAAAAACAAATGTAAATTGTGTACTGACAGTGTTGAGTTTTTAGGGTACCTGATTGATAGCCAGGGCATTCACCCTACCAAAAGTAAACTAAAAGTGATCAAAAACGCTCCCAGGCCACAAAACAAGGCCGATCTCCAGGCGTTCCTAGGCCTCATCAATTTTTATAATGTATTTTTGCTGCACAAAGCAACGGTCACTGAACCGTTACACCGGTTGTTAGATAAAAAAGCAAATTGGCTATGGGGTTACCGTGAAGAACAGGCATTCCGAAATGTTAAGAAACTGCTCACTTCTGACTCTGTACTCATGCAGTATAACGAGACTTTGCCGTTAGTTATAACCTGTGATGCATCGCCTTCCGGGGTGGGCGCCATTTTGAGCCACATACTGCCTAATGGGAACGAAGCCCCTGTTGCATATTTTTCAAAGACACTTTCAAAAACTGAATGAAACTATGGACAAATCGATAAAGAAGCCCTCGCAATTGTCTCAGCTGTGAAAAGATTCCACGAATACGTGTATGGCTGGGCTTTTACTATTGTGACTGACCACAAACCATTATTGGGGATAATAGCCAGAGATAAGCCAACTCCCTACATATTATCCCCTAGGATGACCTGATGGTCAGAATTCTTAGCTGCTTATAACTATTGGCTGCAATACCACCTGGGGAAAGCCATTCCCCACGCCGATGCATTGAGCCAAGCACCGCTTCCAGAGACTCTCGACGATCCGGCACCAACGGTAACCACCAAATCGAAGCACTCAACTCGCTGCCACTAACCGCCCGAGATATCGTGAGAGAAACCAAATGCGACCATACCCTAGCACGAGTCCTAGGCTGGGTAGAACGCGGATGGCCATTAGACCAGTTATCAGATGAGTTCACACCATTCAAGACTCGACAAACTGAGCTCTTCTCCCAGAAAGGCTGTGTCATCTGGGGCAATAGAGTCGTTATCCCAGAACGACTCCAGAAAGCGCTGCTGAGAACCTTGCACGATGGCCACCCCGGCATCGTGCGAATGAAAGCCCTTGCGCGAAGCTACGCATGGTGGCCTGGCATTGACAAGCAAATCGAACAATGGGTTACAGCTTGTCCCAAATGCCAAGAAGTCAGCAACGCCCCACCAAAAGCCCTGCCTACTGAATGGGAGACACCACGTGGACCCTGGTCCCGAATTCACCTGGACTTCGCGGGGCCAACCAAAGGCCACACTTTTCTGCTTACCATCGACGCCTACTCAAATTGGCTTGAAATCCATTGTATGATGACTACGACCTCCGAGACGGTTATCAAAATCTTAAACAGATTCTTTGCAACCCACGGATTACCAGACGTCCTGGTATCTGATAACAGCCCTCAATTTACATTCGAGCAGTACCTCTCTGACCGCGGCATTCGCCGTGTGCTCACCTCGCCTGCGCACCCTGCGACCAATGGCAAAGCAGAATGCAGAAGGTAGACTACGACAACATTGACAACAAGGTCAATCAAATCCTCTTCTTGCAACACATCACACCACATAGCGTCACCAACAAAACTCCCGCTGAACTGCTAATGGGATGAAAGCTCCGCTCCCACCTCGACTGGTTGCACCCAGCTTACAAACCGGAGAAACCACTAGGATCCAGCGGCCGCTGTCGCACCTTCTAAGTAGGAGACTTGGTATATGCTAAAAACCTATCGGGCGACCCGTTGTGGGTGGAAGCGACAGTAGTACATGTAACCGGCCCCAGATCCTACCTTGTACAATGCCTTGACGATAAACTTTGGAAATGTCATATCGATCAATTACGATCGCAGCTTCCAGCGGCCAGTCTGAAAACCCCCTATGACCAAACTGAGGGGAGAGGAGGTACGGAAGAAGATGAATTCCTAGAAAACCCGTTCGAAGGAAATGACGGTTTGATAGAAACTCAGGAAGTGGAGCTGGAGGGAGAAACGGTTGCACCTCAGGGAATTGCAGAGAATGTGGGCAACGACGTAGAAGTGAACTCTGAACCAGAAACAGGCCCACTGCCAAACAACGATCTACCTCAGCGTGATTTCAGCCAGCTGATACAATGGAAATCAAAGAGACTAATAAAACAACCGTCCTACCTAAGGGATTATGTAACTGCGCCCTGCAAATAAGAAGCCAGGGGGAAGGGCTGTTGTGTATGCATAAAGATTAATAAAGTGTGAGCTTGGAGTAAGTGCAGGGTTCTGGCCCTGCACTTCCGATTGGCTGTTAAGCAGCCAGACCAGATTGGCCCGTTCCAGGGAATCCGATTGGCCCTTAACAGAGAGTTCCTTTTGGTTATAAGAGCTAGCGCTCCTAGCTCATTATTGGTTAAAAGTTACGGGTTTGCCTATATAAGGCGGGTTTAACTGCTATTGAAAAGAGGAAGTCACAATGTAAATAAAGAGCTGAAGTTCACCGTTCAGAGGCTTGTCTCCATTCTTTCTCGCCCATGCTCAAAACTTAACAGAAACAAAGGAGATTAATGTCAGCTCAGAGGACTTAAGCATTATCAAAATGGGAAAATCAGTGTTAATTTTCAAAAGCATAAAGGAGAAATTTAAAATCAAACAACTTGTTCTTTCCATTCTCCAGCCAGATTCTCAGGGTCAGTCTTTTAAATTTCAACATAGGTCTGTTCACAGAAGAAAAAAAGATGAAAAGTTGATTGTATTTGCATGTCAAAGTTTTAAATCTTTTTCCTTGGTGATGTTCTTTTTATCATTATAATTTTATTTAGCCATTCAGGGCTACATTCTCCTTTTAACAGTTTATTTTTTATCTTAGCAAGAATATCTTCTTGTAGTATTCTTTTGCGAGAGAGATAAGGAAGCCATCTGACCCTGATCAGCTTTTCCATCATTTTGTATTGGAGTGCAGGAGCCTCTCGGGAACTTTCTCCTTAGAAAACTTCTCAGATACTGTCTTTCAACTCTGTATGGGGTAGATAGAAATTTCTGTCACGAATGAAGGCAATATAAATAGAAAGACTTTGCTTCAAGAGCTGCTAGGTCTGGTTTCTTGGTTAATATTTCCCAAGCCTTAGAAAATTTTTCTAAAAGGTCTATAACCAATATAAACATTAAGCAGTAATTTTCTTCCCATTCTCCTTTCCCAGAGTACCGGTAATTTGTAGCCCCCAGGGCAGCAAAGCAATCTGGGGAGTAACTTTTAAGTAGAAAATGCAATGCATTTATAATTGAAAAGCCATAAGAAGAAAAGCACTCTTTCTTTACCTTCTCTGGCAAATTGGCCTCATGCAACAAAGCTCAGCCTCCAAAATAAGAAGGAACAATGAAGAACAAGGAGCTACTCACAGCATTGGAGTTCAGTTAATTTCTTCTCTATCCAGGGTCTATGGAGCTCAACTCAGTCTGGTTGCTCTTGCATAGTCAAGGGAAAATAGGTAAAGGTGAAGGTTCCCCTCGCACATATGTGCTAGTTATTTCCATTTCTGAGGGCGGTGTCCATCTCCATTATAAAGCCAAAGAGCCAACTATCCAAAGACATCTCTGTGGTCATATGGCTGGCATGACTAAATGCTGAAGGCGCATGGAACGCTGTTACTTTCCCACCAAAGTGGTGCCTATTTTTCTATTTGCATTTTTATATGCTTTTGAACTGCAAGGTTGGCAGAAGCTGGGACAAGTAACAGGAACTGTCTCCGTTACATTGTGCTGGGATTTGAACTGCTGAACTGCTGACTTTTCTGATCAACAAGCTCAGCATCTTAGACACTGAGCCACTGCATATCATCATCATCATCATCATCAACCTCATCATCATCATCATCATCATCATCATAATACATCGATAATAATCATTGCACCCAAACCCCAGATTTTCTAATTGAAACAACCTAGACGGGGATTATAGCTGGAAAAACAGAGCAAAATAAAATTCAAGCAATAAGGTTGCTTCCCTTTCCTCTCTGTAACTACATTAAACTTTTCTAGAGATAAGGCTTTTTTTTTTTAAAAAAAAAAATTCAGATGTATGACTTGTAGTCCTGGAAGCAGGAATGGGATGTGGGAAGAAACAGCCCACAGATGTACTGAAAATAATTTTTAGGATTCTTCCAAATGTGTCTGAGGAATGGCAATCATTTATCTGAAGAATAGAAATACAAATTAAATATGGCAGTGACTATATTATGTCTTTAATTTCATGTTAATCAATTTTAGTGACATTTAAGTTAAACAAAATCATATTTGTTTATTACTCCTGCAGACTTTTTTTTTTTTTTTTTTTGAAAAACAGCATTTCATACACCAACCAAGGTTAAATAAGACTCACGTTGCCATAAAAAAGATCTTGGGCTAGGTAGTGTAAGGTAGGTCTATGGAGGAAAGTGGTTTTGGCTAAGAATCAGATGGAGGTGTCTCCATCAGCTTCTTTCCATGTGTGGTTTTCAAAATGCAGACTTCTTTATTATAATTCACTAAATTCAATTCTTACCAAAATTATTCCATGAACTCTACTGCATTGATAGGTAGTGTAGTGTCATTTATACATTCAGCTGTTTGCTTGGAGTCTTTAACATAATTTTCAATTTTCACCTGCAATTTTTTCAGGTCCTCTCTCATTTTATTATAGACTTTTCTTTATTTATCCAGTTAGCATATTTAGGCAGGATCTACCTTTGTTTCACTACAGAACATTCTGTTCAAAGCAGTTTTATTTACTTTTAGAATAATTCTCCATTTAGTCCACAGAGTTTTCATCAACTACTTTTTGTTATTAAGTATTATGTGAATGCTTTATTGCTAGAAAGAATCTCTAAGGGTTTAGCCAGTCCTTTTGTTTAAAATTCTTTCCTGTTCCACCCACCCTTGGCTTTTTCTGGTGGGAATAAAGGACTTGTGAGATGGAACTAAAAGTCTCATATGCACTGTGACTATCCAAAGCACACATGACAGGAAATTATAAATAACTGGCAAGAACAAATATATTAGGATATTTTACATATGCATTTCTTTTAAAATGTGATGCAAATGTGATTTGAAGTCTCATTTCCTGGGATTTCAATCAATGATTCTAATAAAATATTCAGCAGTTAAAAGAGAAACATTTGAAGGCTAATTTTTCTTTGCTATTGGGAAGAAGAATCTTGAACAAATATTGTAAAATATAGTTTGAAGTAAAGGTTGAGATTATCTTTATAGATGTAAATGAAGAGAGCAATAACAAAATGCATTAATTTCATTTGTATTAAATTTTATAATAGTATGACTCATCCAACACCATTGTCATATGTAATATACAGGCTGCAAATTATAAGAACTTCAAAATGAAACTGGCATTAAATTTTTTTAACAAAGATTAGGACAAAATTGGAACCACGAAGTGAAGAAATAATGTACATTTTCTTCAGAGAGAGAACAGGAAGGCACATAATTAATATTATTCAAGATTTGTTTCTTTTTATAAAACTAGTGTGTTCAGAATAGATAATCAGAACTATAGTGAAATGTAATGTGATTTGGGTACAATTTTATTTAACATGGTACTGGAGTTAGATGTTTGTTTCTATGGTGGCTCTTTGGTGAGCATTTGAGAATGTCTTGGAGGCCAGGAAAGAATCAGCTAATTTTCAGACTTGTTCTGGGTCAGGGGTCAGTGGAGTCCAGGGTTTTTAGAGACTAGCATGGAGTGAAGCTTTGAAATAGCTGACTATATGGGTGGAGGACTATCCAGTGTCTTGCAACTCAGGACAGACAACAGACAGGGACATTAATTTTTAACACGATGTGGAAGCTGCCATCATGCTATGGTTATTTGGTGGCACATGGCCTGGGGAAATTAGTGGCAGAAGAGGTGGATGATTCACTTATGAAGCTGGACTCTCCATGTCTGTAAAGTGACAACAATGGCAATGTGGCCTCCAGCAAGTGTTTTGGCTTTTCCTTCAATTTGTTAGTGGAGGCCAACATATATGGGATTTTGACTGTGAGATTTGGGGTGAGGTAGGGCTTTCCTAAATTGTAATGTTGTTTTTAAGACATATTAAGTTTCTACATTTTTGGATTGTGATGTAGCACCCATCCCTCTCTTAGAAAAATGAAATATCTTAGGAAATATTAAAAAGGCAGAATATTTCCCCTAAAATGAGTAGAAACTCAGAAGGAGCAACTCACCCCCACCTTTGATAATGGGTGGGCCATTAAGGCCTGAATATTTTACATAAGATCTCCAGGTAAAGCTATAGCAATTGTCCAAAGCCCTTTCTATTACATCATCATCCAGCAAGGATCAACCAAGCCTGGAACTCAGGACAGCCTACAGAGTTGCCCCTGCATGGTCCCATGGGAGTCTGACAACCAATCAGAATACAAGCTCAAATTCAAATCTGAACAGAAGGTTATAAAACCAGGCACTCTCAGCATCTCAACCCTTCCTTCTCTTTTCCTTCTCCTTGAAGCATGTGATCATCCTTTTCACTTTGGAGCTCCAAGCCATGTGGTCTTGCCCATCATAAAGCCATCTTTTCAAACAGCCTCCATGTTTCCAGTGTCTTTTTCCCCACTTGGAACTGAAGCCAGAAGTATAATTCTTCCAACAGTGAGTTGACTGGAGTTACAAGATATACATAGATCATTATATACATTTTATAAGTAACTAGATGACCTGGGACTGATTGGTCATTGTTTTGGAGAGATTTCCTGCCTAAATAGACAAATAGAATAATCATGGATAGGGAAAAAAAAGTAGTGGGAGTTGAAGTGACCTCTAAATTCCTGTCAGCTTCCCAACTGAATTTTCTTGACTGGAAATCGCTCCCTCCCCTTTCTTTTGTATCAATTTTATAAATAATAAGAAACAAACTAGCAAGCAGCAAACAATCACATTCTCCATCCAGATAACGTCCCAAAATAATGAAATAATCTGTTGCACCTTAAGTAGAACAAAGAAGACAGCTAAAACAATGCTAAATTGACCTTATCTATGATGATTTGCATGCTATAATGAATGATGTAAATTGCTGTAATGATGTAATTTTGTATTCAAGGGACATTTGGGAAAGAGAGGCATTTCTCCTTCAGAGTGGTCTGTTGAGGGTTCAAGAAACTGTCACCTTGAGCCTACATGCCAGGGTCAAGGAAAACATTTGACATCAACATTTAATAAGGGAAACGGGGCAATAGCAGATTATTTACCAGGTTTCAAAAGCAGTTATAAAGTACTCATTACAGGAAGTTGGAAAAACTTTACTTATTATAAACTACCAAGAATTTAGGAATAACTACAACAAAAAGCAATATATGTCTTACACACACACACATCATAGGACAGCCAAGAGGATCAGGGGCTGTTTACTAATATCATCTATCATTTCCTGAAGAGATAAATGTGCAGCTGGATGAACATTGCTGGATTCTTTGGCACTTGCAACTACCATATTACCAACTCCCTTGAGCTAGAATTATAGAAAGCAATTTCAGGAAAGAAAAACATATTATCAGCCTTTTTTTTTTTTTTTTACTTTCACTAAGCTTTAGAATTTGGCACTGATGATCCTTAGAAAAATTTCTTTGGCTGATTTTATTGGTCTGAGCAACAAGAGGAATTGGACACACCATCTTCCTAACTGAACCATGGTCTTGGCTTTTGTTTCATTCATTTTGTTCTGAACAGTAATTCAGATTTCACAACCCTAAGACATTTCTTTCTTTATTATTATTATATATCTATACTGCCCATCTCACCAAAGTGTATCTCAGTGGTTCACAATATCATAATAAAATAATAGATAATAGATGAATAAAATCATAAATTAAAAACAGGTTAAAACTTCCAAGTAAAGAGAATGATGGCCTTTTGATATCATGTCAGATTTTCAAGCTTTAAGGTCCTGCAGTTTAGTTTGATTTGAGATAAAATAGTTTGGCATACAATTTTACACCTATTATCACATTACTTAGTCCAGTGGATAGTGCAAATTCCGAAGAGAAATTGTGATGGCTGAAGCAATGATAGTTCTAATGTTAATCTAACACGAGCAAACATGGATGTCATTAGCTATAAAAGTAAATGATATACATGCTTGTTTTTGCCTGTTTATAAAGTAAATATATTACTATTCTTACAAATGTATCCTTACGAAACACTTGAGAGCCCATGATGACTCTTCCCTAAGAACATTAGGTCCAAAGTCATGCAATGTTTTCCTCTATTTGATCAATCTCTACTCAGGAATCATATTGGAAGACTTCAGTAGACAGAAATTGAAGACCATGGAATTAAGGAAAAACTTCCTAAGAGTGAGGACAATTAACTAGTGGAACAGCTTGCCTTCAGAAGTTGTAGATGCTTCATCACTGGATGTTTTTTAAGAAAAGACTGGAAGCCACTTGTCTGAAATGGTATAGGACCTCATGCTTGAGCAGGGGATTGGATTAGAAGACGTCAAAAATCCCTCCCAGCTCAGTTCTAATTGATTGAATCTACTCCATTTCTACTTCTGTTCCTCAAATGAAACACCTGACATAGTGAATATGGAGAAGATAAAGGCTGCAATATAAACATTCTTATTAGAGAGAAAACCTTGCAGAATAAAGTGAGGCTCACTTGCAAATAGAAATATGCATATGGTTGCTCTGGAAATAAAATAAGCAAATATGCTGTCCTTTAGGCTTTGTCACCCACAAGCTGTTGCAAGAAACAAACAAAAATATCTCTTTTGCTTCTACACAGATGGCCAGAACATATGTCCAGCTCCTCTCAGGCAGAAAACATATACTTTCAGGAGTGAATGAAGTCTTCATGATAATGTAGCTTCTATCTTCCAAATAATATTAAACATACTGTCTGCCAGAAGGCAACTGAATTTACATGTTTTGTTCCAAAACTGTTGGTCTGTGAAATATTTAGATATGTCTGTGACATCAAGGGCACCCTATTCTTCTAGCATGCACAGCTCAGTTTGGGTTGCTAAAGGATTTTCAGCTTGGGTTGCTGAAGGATTCTCTCTATGTGAGATTCAGGAAGAGCTGGAACCAATTTCATATCTTAACAATCACACCCATGTCCTGGAAACAGCTTTTGACTAGAAAAAAGATGACAAAGTTGCTCCCTAGAATAGCTGGGCCCTGTGCCTGAATCCTGGTAGAAAAGGGATGCAACTGCATTAAAGATTAAAGATTAAAACATATGCAGCAGTAATAGTACCCAGCATGCCAAAATAGGGAATAATGTAAAAACAGTTTAAAACTGCAATGCGGCTTTATATTTTTGGAAGAAATATCCATCTGGTTCAGTTCCAAGCAGGAAGAAAGACACTGGAAACATGGAGGCTAGTTGGAAAGATGGTTTAATGGAACAGAATCATTAAGCACATGGTTCTGGTACAGCAGACCACATGGAATTGAGTGAGAGAGAGACATTTATATCCTCTCTTGGGCTTTGCACTTGAACTTCCTGTTCCTGTGCAAGAATATGTATTCTATTGGTTGCTGTAGGGGTCACAGCTAACTTTGAAGGTTGTCTGAGTCCCAAGCTTGGTTGAAGCTTGCTGGGTGATACAATGTAATGAAGAGACCCATTCTGAAAGGGTTTGGGGCAATTCCTATTGTATCTTTGTATTTTATTGTATTATATTGTAATGGCTTTGTTCTGGTTTGGATCTTGAATGAGGGCTAATCCCAACATCCTAAAGCCGAAGGTCTTTTGTCTTGTAGATAGGCTGGCCCAGTCCTGATGAGGCTATTAGGAAAGGTAGGGGCTGCTCTCCAAGAGCATATTTCTCCTTTAGGAAAATATAATATTCTGCCTTGTTAAATGTTTCCTAAAATATTTCACTCTTCTAGGAGATGGGTGGGTGCTAACTCTTCTGAGAAAAGTTCAGATAAATAAGGATAGGGAATGTCACTACAGGAAGAAGAACCAAAAAAATATTTTTATTGATGGTAAAGTAAAGGGTCCAAAAGACCAATTAAGTAAAAGGCTGAAACTCTGCAATTAAAACCACACTCCTTTTAAATGTGTGTAGTGTAGAAAGTTAGTACCCACCCCTCTCCTAGAAGAATTAAATATTCTAATAAATATTAAAAAGACAGAAGATTATATTTCCCTGGATGAAGAAAAGGAGAAATATGTTTTAAAGACAAAGAAGATTCCTACAGCTCCCTGGCCCCCCTTCAGCTCCAAGGTGATGGGATTAAGACATGGCCCTCAAGAAATGATAGGATTACCCATCTCATCACATGGCATCTGAGAAGATTGCATTAGCCAGCATTCAGGTGAAGCTATGTGGTCCAGACAAAGTCTACAAAGTTAGCTAAGACCCCCACCCCTGGGAGTCTGACAGCCAATGGGATACATTTCTTACACAGGAACAGGAAACACTAAGGTGGGGCCCAACAGAGAGTGTAAAACCAAGGGATTTTCAGCATCTCTCTCACTTTTTGTTCAGGAGCTCCAAGACATGTGGTCCTATCCACCATTAAACCTTCTTTCCAAGCAAATTCCATGAATCCAGTGTCTTTTTCCCCACTTGGAACTGAACCCAGAAGGATATTTCTTCCAACAGTAGCATGTATGATATAAAAGAAAGGACTGGGATTTCAATGGTGTAAACATAGCTCCCAGAGTGCCTTTTTTGACTTCCACTGACACCCTTGCTCTTATTAATTCATACAATGTGCTATACACCTACTTATATAGTAATGAATCTCCAGTGTAAAGCAAAGGAATAAACAAACACAAATACACATGACTATGTACTTGCATCTTAAAAAAATAGAACATATACATATATCTTTACAATCATGGATTTTTAAAATAAAAAAAGTAATTCTAAAATGCACACATGAGAATATGCTTTTTGAGCTGAAAACTAAAAACTGAAGGATGGTCTAAAACTAACTAAAATTAAACAAGGGTCTCCTTCATATGTTAACCTGGAAGTGATCATTTTCTATTTAAAAAAGAGCAAACTAAACAAATCCTTAAGCATCCTGATTTGATGCCAATAAGGGAATTCTTGAAAAGGGTGTTCAACGAGGGATTTCCTATTTTTAGTTCTTTGTTAAAGGGATCAGATGGTCCTGTAAACAGATGCCATAAAGCTTCCTTTGTTCATTTTCAAAAATGCAATTTGTTGCTCTGCCAGCTGAAGTAAATGGAAGCTTTAAGCCAACTAAAAGGTTACAATTTGTCTGGAAGAAGCATTTAACTTAGATTTAATGAGCTTGTTACTGTATATTAATTAAATTTAAATCCTTCCACAAAAGCCAGTTTTCAGAGGCTTTCTCACCATTTGGTTAACTTCCTTTAAATGATAAAAGCAATGAGAACTTAACTATCTTCCTATTAATACTGTATATTTTAATTTCTAAACCATCTGAGGTTTTTAATGGGCAATTCACAAAGAATGATGAAAGAAAGGAGATTTTATCATCTTGAAATAATTGTGGCATTAACTGCTCTTCTATGGTAAGGAGATAAAGCCTATCATTGATTTCCTCCCCTTTTTTGAACCATGGCGGAATAAAGTTTCGCTATCTTGTGTATATCATATTATCTTTGAATGTGGGAAAATATTTTCTTGCTTTTATATAGGAAATCAGAAGATTTTTTAAAAAATTCTGATTTTTCAAACATAAGAGCCTTCTTTACTTATTTCTTCTATGAATAAGAAAATACTGGGAAAGAACACAGAGAGACACATTTCTGCTGATAAAGTCAAGTGTACAAGACATTCAATAGCAGTCCCCCAATTTCAGATTAAATAATTATAAACAAAAAGGTAAAAAAAAAAAATCAGGGTGACAGGGACAATGAATGGTTGTGTTCAAAGCCCAGTATGTCAGGGCTCCAACAAATCCACCCTCATTCAGATCAAAAGTCTCTAGCCTCATCTCAGAGAAAAGTAAATTGGTTTATTAGAAGTTGCCATGTTGGCATGTGGCTGGGTGCAGCTGATATTAAATTACATCATACATTTTCCCCTTGACCCTGGTCTTTCCCCCATCCCCTGGATGTGACTTCTCCAATGGGACACATCCATCTCCAAGAGTCATCCATCATGCTCTCCAATAACCTTCTCATGCTCTGACAACTTTGAGCTGCTGAGGTGATTATCTAGGCATTTCAAGAATGCCTTGTGTTCTCCCACTCCCTCTTTCTGGCAGCTAAAAAGGCCAAAGGAGTATCTTTTCAGTTGACATTGTACAAGTAGTCCTTAACTTATAACCATAACTGAGCCCAAAATTTCTGTTGCCAAATGAAACATTTGTTAAGTGAGTTTTCCCCATTTTATGATTTTTCTTGCCATAGCTGTTAAGTGAATCACTGCAGTTGTTCAGTTAGTAACATGGTTGTTAAGCAAATTTCACTTCCCAATTGACTCTGCTACTCAGAAAGTTATGTAGGAATTTAGCACTCACCCGTGTCCTAGAAAATTGAAATATCCTGGGAAATATTAAAAAGGCAGAATATTTCCTTTAAAAAGAGTAGAAACTCAGAAGCAGAAACTCACCTCAGAAGCAGAAACTCACCCCCACCTTTGTTAATGGGTGGGCCATTAAGGCCTGGGCCAGAATACTTTACATCACAAAGAACTCCAGGTAGAACTAAAATAGGAATTGCCAAAAGCCCTTTTCAGTGCATCATCATCCAGCAAGGCTCAACCAAGTCTGGAACTCAGGACAGCCTATAGAGTTGCCCCTGTGTGACCCCACGGGAATCTGACAACCAATCAGAATACAAGCTCCAATTCAAATCCCAACAGAGGGTATAAATCCAAGGCACTCTCAGCACCTCAGCCTTTTTGTTGATCTCTTCCTTCACCTTGAAGCATGTGATCATCCTTCCTTTTCACTCCAGGCCATGTGGTCCTGATATAAAACCTTCCAAACAACCTCCATGTTTCCGGTGTCTTTTTCCCCACTTGGAACTGAACCCAGAAAGATTTTTCTTCCAACAGTGGCAAAAGGTGATCACATGACTCCAGGACACTGCAACTGTGATAAATATGAATCAGTTGCCAAGCAACTGATTAGCAAGTATTTTGATCACATGGCTGTGTGGATGCTGCAATGGTTGCAAATATGAAAAACAGTCATAAGTCATTTTTTTCAGCTCCACTGTAACTTCAAACACTTACTAAATGAACTGTTGTAAATCAAGAACTGTCTGAATTACCCTCAGGAAATTAACTCTGTCCGTATGTCTGCTTGGTTTGATTGGAGTAGCATTCATGTATTAATTCGACATTTTTGCTGTTTTTTCCTCTATTCTGAAGAATAGTGTCTTTTTCAGATTAATACTTTTTGTCTCTCTTTCATACAAATCTTACATGTGTATGATTCAGAAATGATTTATAAGCACATTGGTTCCTGTGTGAGCACGGACACAATATGTTCTGCTTCATTAAAGTAGCTCAATTCCTTTGAAACTTCCACAGTGAGAAAAAGATATGGTTGTTTTAAATAATTTAGTCCATGTGACTCTTTAAGTAACATGTTATGAACTAATAAAACGCTTAAATAAAGTTTTATCAAACCTTTAAAAAAAGCAGGGTTCTAATCCTGCACTTCTGATTGGCTGATAATAGCGATATCGGATTGGTCCATTCAGGAGAATCTGATTGGCTGTTAACAAGCCACTCTCATTGGTTCAAGGGGTTAACACTCCACGTTTCTCATTGGTTACTAGATCAGAAGCCTGCCCTATAAAAGGGCTGCTTCTGCCCTAGGTTTTTGCTCTGTTCAGAATGTTTAATAAAGAGTTGAAGTTCACTGTTCCCTGCCTCGTCTCCGTTCCTTGCACCCATGCGCAGAACTTAACACTGGCGACGAGGATGGGATGCGGAGACGTCAGAGCTGACTGAACACTACAGAGCACCAAACAGAGCACGTGGCTGAAGGCACATCGACAGCGGAAACCATGTCCGGTGGCGCCATAACACCCGCTCCATTTGACCCAGCACAAGAAGACTGGGACTCGTACGTGGACCAGTTCCAGATGTTTCTGGAGACCAACAACTTGAAGGATGCCACTATGGGGAAAAAGCAAGCGGTATTCCTGACCCGCTGTGGACCTGCCGTTTTTAAGATGGCCAAGGCACTGGCGAAACCGGCTGAGGTGAAATCAATGGACTGGGACGTCCTCGAGTCCCTCCTACGGGCCCACTATGCACTTACCGTACCAACGCTTGTCTGAAGACATGAATTTTACCAGAGAGACCAGTGGAAAGGAGAGAGCATTGCAGATTTCATTGCAGATCTCCGGAACCTGGGAGGCCTCTGTGGGTTCACCGACCTCAAAGAAGCTCTGAGAGTCTGAATAATTCTGGGATTAGATGCACCACATGTGCAAAGTAAGCTGATGGCAAAAGGTGACATCAGCCTTGCAGATGCCATCACTGACGCTACTGCAGCAGAAGCAACCAGGAAGTCGGCTGCCCGAATGTGCCACACCAACGCACCGCTCCACCAACTCGCCAGCGAAACCTCACCTCGCCTTGAGAGACACACAATGGCAACCCACCATGAGGAATTCGAATCATCATCAGAAAGTGATGAGGAGGAGGTCAACCGGCTCCGTCTGAATGTGACCAACACCATCAGCGGAATCAAAGACTACAGCACCAATGCGCAGGTTGTGGGGCAAACCACCCGCAATCAGACTGCAAATTCCTCGACGCGCTCTGCAACTTTTGTGGGAAAAGAGGCCACATCGGAAAGGTCTGTAGAAACAAGCAAGGATCCAGCCCACTTCAGAGGGAAACCAACTACCGCCAAACCACAGGGAATCATCCTGTGAGGCGGAAATAGCCCAGGGTGTTTTAGAACCAACAGACCACGCTCGTTGGGAAACCCCAAACATAACACCCATCAAACCGGATGGATCGTTAAGGATTTGTGGGGACTACTGAGCCACCCTGAATCACGCCCTTCAACAGAATGCTTTCCCGGTGCCAGTGGTACAACACCTTCTCCATTCCCTGGGGGGGGTGGTGGAAAAGTCTTCGCTAAATTGGATTTAGCACAGGCGTACCAACAACTGCCTGTAGATAAAAAAAACAGCAGAGGCACAAACGATCGCATCGAGGCACCTTTAAGTGCAACCGACTCCAATTCGGAGTTAGTGTAGCCCCAGGGATTTTTCAAAGTTTGATGGAGAGACTCTTGCAGGGGATCAAAGGGGTTGTACCATACTTTGATGACGTTTTAATTGCTGCCCTGAATAGAGAAATGCTAGAAGAGCGTCTTAAATTGGTTCTCCAGAAATTTAAAGACTCCGGCCTTAAGGTTAAAAAAATAAATGTCAACTGTGTACTGATAAAGTAGAGTTCCTGGAGTACCTCATCGATAAACAAGGAATTCACCCCACCAATAGCAAACTAAAAGCAATCAAGAATGCCCCAAGACCCAGAAATAAGACTGATCTCCAAGCTTTTCTGGGACTCATTAATTTTTACAACATCTTCCTGCACCACAAAGTGACCGTAGTTGAGCCCCTACATAGACTTCTCGACAAAAAAGCAACCTGGGTCTGGGGGCACCGAGAGGAGCACACGTTCCGACAAGTGAAAAACTTATTAACCTCAGATGCTGTTTTAATGCCGTATAACGAGACTTTGCCTTTAACAATTACATGTGACGCGTCACCATTTGGAGTAGGAGCCATTTTGAGCCATGTGTTACCAAACGGTAGTGAGGCCCCTATTGCCTATTTTTCAAGGACCCTATCAAAAGCTGAACGTAATTATAGTCAAATCGATAAAGAGGCTCTTGCTGTTGTATCTGCTGTGAAACGGTTTCATGAATATGTATATGGACGAGTTTTTACTATTGTTACCGACCACCAACCTTTGCTGGGGATTATAGCGGGAGACAAGCCAACCCCCTATATATTATCACCTAGAATGACTTGCTGGTCGGAGTTTTTGGCTGCGTACAACTATAGACTGCAACACCGCCCAGGGAAAGCCACTCCCCATGCTGACGCATTGAGCCATGCACCACTTCTGGAAACCGTCAACGACCCAGCTCCAACCCTTAAGACACTCCAGATTGAAACGCTACATTCACTGCCGCTAATAGCTAGAGACATTGCGATCGAAACAAAACGCGATCCTGTCTTAGTGCGAGTTCGTAGCTGGTCGAACGGGATGGCCAGTAGAACAAACCCCTGACGACTTCACCCCCTTCAAGAACCGGCAAACAGAACTTTTTTTGCAAAAAGGCTGCATCCTATGGGGGGATAGAGTCGTCGTCCCAGAGCGGTTACAACGAGCAGTATTAAAAACACTGCATGAGGGTCAACCGGGTATCGTGCGTATGAAAGTGCTCGCACGAAGCTACGCGTGGTGGCTGGGCATCGACAAACAGATCGAAGCCTGGGTAAAGACTTGTTTAAAATGCCAAGAAGTTAGCAGTGCTCCACCTAAAGCAACTCCAAGAGAATGGGAAACACCCCGGGGACCGTGGTCCCGCATACTCATTGACTTTGCGGGACCTACTAAGGGACATACGTTCCTACTAACAGTGGATGCCTATTCCACTGGCTCGAGATCCACGAAATGAAGAGTACTACAACCGAGTCCATCATCCGGAAATTGAACAGGCTATTCGCGATGCATGGACTGCCAGATGTTCTGGTCTCCGACAACGGACCCCAGTTTACCGCTCTACCCTTTGAACAATACTTAGCAGACCAGGGTATTCGCCATGCTCTAACTTCACCAGTGCACCCTGCGGCTAACGGAAGAGCTGAGCGCATGGTACAATTTGTTAAAAAAACTCTCTACAAAATGGACTATGGGGACATTGAAGATAAAATAAACAGAATACTCCTTCTCCAACACATCACTCTGCACAGCATCACCAACAAGATTCCAGCTGAACTATTGATGGGACGCAAACTCCATTCCCACCTCAACCGGCTTCACCCATCTTACGAGCCAGAGAAACCCTGTGGATCTAGCGGAAAATGCCGCGAGTTCAAGATAGATGACTTAGTTTTCACCAGTTTTCGTTGTGGGTCAAGGCAACCGTAATTCAAGCCACCGGACCCAGGTCGTACCGTGTGAAAACCTGTGACGGAAAAATATGGAAACACCATATAGATCAGCTTCGCTCTAGGCTACAACCCAGTTTCCGCGACTCCGGTAACTCCCAAACTGAGGGGGGAGGGGATGTCGAAGAAACCGAATTCGAGATGGTGGAAAGCAGGAGCGAAAGAAGTCAGCAATCGGGTGTGACAAATGAAGAAGAATCAGGGAGGGGAGTGTCCTCGCCACAGAGGAACACCTCAACAGAAGCAAGCCCACAAAGATCGGAGGACAACAACGAGAACATTAGTGGCACCAAGTCATCCAATGAGGATACGGAACCACCGGATTACAGACAGGAACCGGTGGGACAGCGTAAATCTAATAGACAGTCAAAACAACCTTCATACCTCAGGGATTACGTCACCACCCCCCTAAAATGGAACCCGGGGAAAAGGGGTGTTATGAACTAATTAAACGCTTAAATAAAGTTTTATCATACCTTTAGAAAAAGCAGGGTTCTAATCCTGCACTTTTGATTGGCTGATAACAGCAATACCAGAATGGTCCATTCAGGAGAATCTGATTGGCTGTTAACGAGCCACTCTCATTGGTTCAAGGGGTTAACACTCCACGTTTCTCATTGGTTACTAGATCAGCAGCTTGCCCTAAAAAGGGCTGCTTCTGCCCTAGGTTTTTGTTCTGTTCAGAATGTTTAATAAAGAGTTGAAGTTCACTGTTCACTGCCTGGTCTCTGTTCCTTGCGCAGAACTTAACATAACATCCCTTTTTTTACATCCTAACAGGAAAGCCTCAGATAAATTAAGCTACTTAGATGAATAGTATTGTGCTTATGTTCATACAAGGTCCAAACTTCTTACAAATCATTCCATCTCCATCTCCATCTCCATCCAAAATTATTCCTGAAACTGAACCTGGATTTTTTTTTTTTACTACCTCTTCCCTTTTTCTTCTCTTACTGATCATGTTCCATCCTCTTATCTGTATAATATCTGAATATCTTATTCAGATAATAAGATATTATTTCTTTTTATTTATTACTCCATATATACTCATCATTTTCCTAAAGAACAGTGTTTTTGTAACTAGCACTGTTGTGGCAAGGGATCCCAAAAATTATATTCCAAAACACCTGGAGGCCACTAAATGTAAAAATGGACAGATTTTATCATTGCATCTTTGTCAAAGATAAGAAATTAGACTAGAAATATATGTATATGTATATGTATGTACATATGTAGGTATGTAGGTATATATGTATTGTATGCATGTGTGTGTGTGTGTGTATATATATATATATATATATATATATATATATATATATATACACATATACATATACATATACATATACATATACATATACATATACATATACATATACATATACATATACATATACATATACATATACATATACATATACATATACATATACATATATATATATATATATATATATATATATATATATATATATATATATATATGTTTTCTGAGGTTCTCGCGGGTATTTGTATGTGGATCTTTGGTTATTTGGGTTTTCTCCCGTGTAAGATTGGAAATATCTAGGCAATGTTTCGATGAAGTCTCATTCATCATCTTCAGGCTTGGTCTTCAGCTCTGTGCTTCTCAGAGTGATGTGAGCTTGCAGCTGCTTCTTCCTTTTAACTGCTAGTGGGGGTGTGACTTGATTGGGTGGGAGCTTGGCTGTGTTCTGATTGGGTGGGGGTGTGTTCTCATTGGTTGGGGGTTTGGCTGTGTTCTGATTGGTTGGGGGGTTGGCTGTGTTCTGATTGGCTGGAGGTGTGTTCTGTTCAGGTGGGGGCTTGATTGTGCTCAGGTTAGTCTTAGTTGCTGGAGGGTTTGAGCTGGTGAGCTGTGATCTTGCTGTTTGGTTTCAAGTTCGTGGTTGTGCTGCATCTTCATGGTGGAGGTCAGTTCGCTTCATGTATGGCTCAGAGGGGTTTGAAGTGGGTAGTGATGCAGCTGCAGTGCGGCTTCTGGTCCGTGGTCGTGTTTCATCTTCTGTGTGGGTGTGAGTCCGGTAATTCCCACAAGCTTCCAATTGAAATTCCACACCAACACAGCAGCCACCAAACGCATCCTAAAAAGAACAGAATTGGCCCTAATTAGAAATGAACTTCACACAAAAAGATTTCTCCTAGACCAAATCAACAAAGATCTCCTCACACTTCACCTCAGACTCAGCAACAAGATTCACCCCTTACTTTGGGACAAATCCAAACAGCTCGCTGTCTGGAGAGCCGAAACACAGACCACCCTCAAGACAGACACACACACCAACAAACTCAGAAAACTACAACAACGCCAGAAACCAACTCCTCCCCCCTCACAGCCACACATGAAACAAACAGTGCACAACATCTCAGACAAGATCCTCACCGAAGACGAAACCAAGGTCCTTTCTAAAGGATTCAACTTTGCTGTCGCTCCCAAACACATCCCCACAGAAACCATCATATGCGGAGTTGAAACCACCCTGACCAAAATCAACCCTGATGATGCTAATAGAATCAGACTCAAAATCACCAATATCCTCTGCACTAGCAAACCACCCAAAAGCAACTTATCCAAAGAAGAACAAACTGCACTACTTAACCTGAAAGAAGACACCAGCATAATAATCCTACCAGCAGACAAGGGAAACGTGACAGTGGTTATGAACACATCTGACTACCAATCCAAGTTAACCAACCTACTCCAAGACCCCACATACAAACCCCTAAAGACAGACCCCACCACCTACCTAGAAAAAACCACCAGATCCAAAATAAAAGCCTCCCCCATCAGTGAAGAAATCCAGCAAAGAATCATACCCAGAGAGAAATCATCCAGATGCCCTAAACTTTATGGTCTCCCCAAGATACACAAAGAAGGAACCCCACTTAGACCAATAGTCAGCTCCATAGGCTCACCTCTACAAAACCTAGCCAAATTTCTCACCAAACAACTACAGCCCTATGCAGAATCCATCAACTCACACGTTCCAGTTCATCGAGATCATAAAGAAACAAAACTTACAACCCAGTGACCTACTAGTGAGCTTCAATGTCATATCCCTCTTCACCCAAGTGCCAATAAAAGAAGCCTTGACAGCCATCCAAAACAAATACAATCCCCCCAAGCACATCCTAGATCCGACCAACCACTGCCTATCCAATACATACTTCACCTACAACGGACAAAAATACAAACAAATAGAAGGAGCACCCATGGGATCACCCCTCTCACCTGTCATCGCTAACCTCTACATGGAACACTTTGAAACACAAGCTCTAGAAAAATATGATCACAAACCCAAACTCTGGCTCAGATACATAGACGACACCTTCATAATCTGGCCACACGGGAAAGAAAAACTGAACAACTTCCTCACACACCTCCACAGTCAACACCCCAAAATAGAATTCATCATGGAAACAGAAGCTAACAACCAACTTCCCTTCCTAGATGTCTTGGTATACAAAAAATCCAATGGCTCCCTAGGACACACCATCTACCAGAAGAAAACACATACAAACCACGATCTAAACGCACTCTCACACCACCACCCAGCACAGATCAATTCCGTAGCCGAGACACTCATCTCCAGAACAAAATGCTTAGCCGATGAACAACACCTAGAGACCGAACTACACACTCTCACTGGCGTGCTGACAGCCAATGGATTCCAAAGAAAGAAGATCACCCACCTAATCCAAAAAGAAACCCCAGCCAAAATCCAAGACAAAGAACAAGAGAATGGCAAAGCCCTCCTCCCATATATAAAAGGCACTACGGACAGAATCAGCAAGATCCTCCAAAAACACAACATTAAGACAGTATTCTGCACAAACAGAAAGATATCCATCATCCTAAGAAACCCTAAAGACAGAATCGAGTTAGAAAATCAAGGAGTATACGAAATCCCTTACACTGCCTGCCCCACCACATACATTGGACAGACTAACAGAAGAATAGGTGCACGCATTGAAGAACATAAGAACTCAATCAAAAAGGAAGAACCGACCTCTTCCCTGGTCCAACACCTCAAAGCCACAGGACATGAGATTGACTTTAAAAATACCAGAACTATCGCCAAAACCGAACACTTCAGCAGCAGAATCATCAGAGAAGCCATAAAGATAGAAAAACGCCCACACAGCATGAATAAACGAGATGATGCCTCCCGCCTACCAGCCATTTGGAAACCCGCCCTCATGAACAGACGCGTACCTAACATGAAGAATGACACCAGACCCACACCCCTGAGAGCCACATAAGATGCCACCACCACACTTCCACGTAGAAAGCAGACTCACACCTACACAGAAGATGAAACACGACCACGGACCAGAAGCTGCACTGCAGCTGCATCACTACCCACTTCAAACCCCTCTGAGCCATACATGAAGCGAACTGACCTCCACCATGAAGATGCAGCACGACCACGAACTCGAAGCCAAACAGCAAGATCACAGCTCACCAGCTCAAACCCTCCAGCAACTAAGACTAACCTGAGCACAATCAAGCCCCCACCTGAACAGAACACACCTCCAGCCAATTAGAACACAGCCAACCCCCCAACCAATCAGAACACAGCCAAACCCCCAACCAATGAGAACACACCCCCACCCAATCAGAACACAGCCAAGCTCCCACCCAATCAAGTCACACCCCCACTAGCAGTTAAAAGGAAGAAGCAGCTGCAAGCTCACATCACTCTGAGAAGCACAGAGCTGAAGACCAAGCCTGAAGATGATGAATGAGACTTCATTGAAACATTGCCTAATTATTTCCAATCTTACGCGGGAGAAAACCTGAATAACCAAAGATCCATATATATACAATCTTCTACATGTCTTTAATTCTGCTCACAAATATATTGTCAGTTCGAAGGGAGGATATACTTTTTAACATTTAGTTCATTTTGAAAAAAACATTAGCACCTCAGTTGAAGCAATCAATTTTTCACCCTGTGTTTGTGTATATCTCACTCCCACTCCAGTACATCAAGTCCCTTCAATGAACAACATCTAATTTAAAAACTAAAAGATATATCAACTTGATTTCCAATTATTTCAATTAATGCAGGATGCATTGTTTACATAATTGGGACTAGAAAGAGGATAAAGCAGGAACTACTCAGAGGATTTTTTTTTTTTAAAAAAAAAACATTTTAATCAGCTCTTGCAAGCTAAGAAAAATTAATTAGAAAAGTAGTACTACCACTTCATTGCTAAAATGAATACTATCACATATGGCTAAAGTCACCAACTAAACTAAAAAGAAAATGAGATGATTTTTTTTTTAAAAAAATCACAAAACATATGCTTCTAGATCCATCTTCATTCATGTATAGGAATGAAAATTACTTTTTTTACGCTAGTTTCTAGAATATTACTGTGAAAATTAGATTTGTTAAATCTCTTGGTAATAACTCCCCAAAACTCTTTTTAAACTGAACAGAAAGAACTGTGGGACAAACAAATAGACTAAAACTCAAAGTTCAAAGTTTTCCATGTTTTGCTACTAAAGTTTTGGTTTGAATCTCTACATATTCTGAAAAGCAGATATTGGAATCTCAGTTCTTTCTATTTCAATACACAGCAGACACTTGTAAATTGTATCATCGATATAATGTTCACTTTCAGGTGCAAAATTTCAGATGCATGAACAATTATACAAGGCAGGGAATACTGAAGATTGGGTAGTGTCACACAGAAAACTGTTGCCTGCCCAATACTAATATTTATAGGTATAGATACATCTCCAGATTTGCTGTTATTTTTTGGTCAGAGTTATGATTTAGTTAGAATTACTGACTCTTCTGTTGCTTGTCATATTTTTGTAGATACTCCATCAGTTCCTCTAGCCTTCCAAATTGCTAATCAATGTCTTGATCCCATTTTATCATCTAACATTAGAGGCCTTGTTAGTAAGAAATTGGATGTTGACATCTATACTGTATATATATTTCAATATATATCTTCTCTGATTATGGGTGCATTATTATGGGTTATTATGGGTCCATTAGTATATTTTAGGATACACATTTGAGACAGGAAACAACTTCTGCACTTGTAATTCTTCCCTTACTTTTCCATATCTGTTTCTGTCTTTAACATCTTTTCAGATGTTGTTTATAGTACTGCTTTTCTTCGAACAGCTCTCTGAAATTCTTCATTTAAATTCATACTTGGACTCTTCGAGTTTCTTGGATTTTTTGGAACTTTACAAACTACTGTTTTCTTCCACTAGTATATCAGTGGAACACTGGGGATAGCAACTATTGGAGAATTTTGAACTGGAACAATAGGAAATAGCAGAAGAAATAATAAAAGAAATTCATTTGGGCTTCTGAGGATTGAAGAATGATCATACTTCATATGAGTATGTGTGTGCAAGTCTCTTTGAATGTAAGAAGATGCATATGGCCTCTACAGTGGTACTTCTTCAGTTTCCCAAGGTTGTTGATCAGATGCTGAAATGTAACTTTGCACTATCATGAGTCATATTTAAGGGGACAAGCTCTCTGGATGCTGTCCTGGATGTCATTCCATATATGTTTGATGTACAGTAATAGCACTTAGACTTATATACAGCGTCACAGTACTTATTGCTCCCAACAATCTAGGTTCTTATTTTGCCAATCTCGGAAGGATGGAAGGCTGAGTCAACCTTGAGACAGTGAGACTTGAACAGCTGGCAGTCAGTAGAATTAGCCTGCAATACTGCATTCTAATCACTACACCACCACAGCTTTTTCTGTTTGCTGTATGTTGTATGTGTGCAGTTCTTGTGGAATCTTAAAGGTATTCCCCCATTTTTTATGTATAAGTGGTATATTTGCTCCATGTTCTCAAAATGGGATTGCTAATAAAGTGATTTCTAAAATCAACATTAACGTTAACTTTATTGTACCAATTTAAGTGTTCAAGAATGGTGAATGATTGGAGAAAAATTCATCTAAGGGATAGGATACACAGATATTTGCAGGATATACATGTAGCGGATCCTTCCTCATTATTTCAGGTGAAGATAATTCTTCACTCCCTAATAACATTGCTCCTTAATGAGAGGTAAGATATTCCTCATCAATTATTTGAACATGGATAAATAGGATGACCTGGTTATTAAAGTTGGACAGCTGAGGATGTGGATTAGATCTAGGTCTGTTAAGCTTTTTTTTCAAAGTGAAATCAACCCCTGTTGGCAGACTAGGATGGGAGAGTGGGAAAATTACTACAGTTCACTGAGATGCCGGGTATTGTATCAATTATACAAATTTGGACTACTCTGTATCCAGATATGACAAAATCAGCCACTATCACTCTGATCAATATTCTCCTGAAGATATGCTACTGTTGACCAGCTAATCCTCCAGGATTAATTTTAGGTATTGAAGGGGATGTAAAAGAGGGAATTTGATTCTGATGGTCCTACTTCATCCATGGTATCAACAGTTCTTGAGACATTAATCCAACTTTTATTAGAATTTTGCACTGCATATCCTAGGGATCATAATTTAGTTTCCATAAAAGCTTACTTTGTTCACTTGATAAATACTTCTTTATTTCCTAAATTTCTGTGTTATGGAATATTTTCAGAAGCACTATCAGAATGAAATGTATTTAGGCACTTTTAAATTATATTATTATTTCTACAATGAAGAATCTGGTTCCCTGCCAATAGAAAATCTTCAACTTGGACTCTGACACAGGTAGATTTTTTTTTTTTTTTGCTTTAGCACAACTAGCTTTGTAGATATTGCTTCTACATCCTCCACCCCAACCCCCTTAATCACAATGAACTGCAGACTGAAAGAAGAAATGCTGAATAGTTAGGTGTGATTAGGTTTTTCGTGACATGCAGCTTTTGCTTTATTTATTTACATGCAATATATTTGATTACAACTTTTATAGCTGATCAAAGAAAGAATCTCTAGGGTATTCAACTTATCCATAAAAATGTCTTATGCTGAGCATTTTTACACATTTCAATATACACACATACCAATAATGCAGTTGCCATAATTTTTTTGTCCAAAACAATGCTAGTTCATTGAGATGCATCAAAAGGGCATCATACTGAAAATAAAATTGAAACAAAGCTTTTTTTTCTTTTTTCTTTTGGAGTGAATGGAGAAAATAAGTAAGCTTTTTGGAGGTCTTGGGACAATGTGCCATGCTGCGTGAATGAAGAGCATGTTTTATTCTAAGAGATAAAATGTCTTGATGTCAGGCATGGTAAGATTCTGGTCATTTGACCTAGAAGATTGTGGCACAGAAATATAAAATAGTAGTAAAGAATCTGATTCTTTCAACATAACAAGGAAACAGAGGCTTTTGTGAATTTATCAAGGGCAATATTAGTGTTGTGAATCAATAAATACTTAATAAAGATTTTTAAGAGCTTGAAGCAAAGTGCAGGGTTCTGGCCCTGCACTTCTGATTGGCCGATAATAGCGACATCGGATTGGTCCATTCAGGAGAATCTGATTGGCTATTAACGAGCCTCTCCCATTGGTTAATGGAGCTAGCGCTCCCTGTGTTTTCATTGGTTAAATAAGTTAAGAGTTGCCTATATAAAGAGGTCCATTGTGGCCATTGAGCTGAGCTGTTTTCACATGTAAATAAAGAGTTTGAAGTTCACTGTTCACTGCCTCGTCTCCATCCTTGCACCCATGCACAGAACTTAACATTGGCGACGAGGATGGGATGTGGAGACGTCAGAGCTTACTGAACGACGAAGAACTATAACCGAGCACGTGGCTGAATGCACCAATGGCGGAACCATGTCTGGCAGCGTCATACCACCCGCTCCATTCGACCCAGTACAAGAAGACTGGGATTCCTATATGGATCGCTTCCAGATGTTTCTGGAAACCAACAATTTGAAGGATGCCACTACCGGAAAGAAACGAGCGGTATTCCTAACTCATTGCCGGCCAACCGTATTCAAGATGGCCAAGGCACTAGCAAAACCGGCAGAAGTAAAGTCTATGGACTGGGATGTCCTCGAACCCCTGCTGAGGGCTCACTACGCACCAATCGTGCCAATGCTCCTGAGAAGGCATGAATTTTATCAGAGAAGTCAGTGAAAGGGTGAAAGTGCTGCTGATTTCATAGCGGATCTCCGGAATCTGGGAGGCCTATGTGAGTTTGCCAACCTAGAAGAAGCCCTAAGAGACTGAATAAATCTGGGATTAGATGCACCAGGCACTCAGAGAAAACTAATGGCGAAGGGCGGCATTAGCCTTAAAGATTCCATAGCTGAAGCTACTGCAGCAGAAGCAACCAGGAAGTCAGCTGCCCAAATGCGCCACACCCACACACCATTTCGCCAATGAGCCTGCGAAATTTCACCTCAGTCAGAGGGACAGCTAGATACAGCCCACCACGAGGACCTCGAATCGTCATCAGAAAGTGATGAGGAAGAGGTCCATCGACTTCGGTCCGAACGAGACCAATGCCAGAAATCGCAGTACCAATGGGCCAGGTGTGGAGCAAGCCACCCCCGGTCAGAATGCAAATTCCTCGACGTGCTCTGCCATGTGTGCGGGAAAAGAGGCCATATCGGACAGGTCTGTAGAAGCAAGCCAGGACCCAACCATCCCTCAAGGGGGGCAAACTATTGCCAACCGACGGGAAGTCATCTCATGAAGCGAGAACCCGTGAACCACCAATGGAACAACCACTCCTACAGAAACAAAACCCTAAACCACCCAACGAAGCGAGAAGAGGCTCACCAAACAATCACGATCGGTCACGCATCATCTCTTGACGCCAAAAAGATCTGAGTGAAAGTGGCCATCGAAAACCAGCCCTGCCTGATGGAAGTCGATTCAGGATCGTCCCTCTCGATGGTTTCCTGGAAGACCCTCAAGCAGCTCATCCCCACTATCCAGAGGCAAGATCTCAGGTTCCAAAGACTCATACTCAAGGACTATCAAGGAAATCGAATCCCGGTCATAGGATCCAGCCAAGTCTGGGTATCGTTTAAGAACCATACAGCATTTCTACCCCTGACTGTAATCAACAAGGATCGGCCTAGTTTGTTAGGCCTCCAATGGTTCGCTCCACTTGGAATTGAAGTAGCCAGCATTTACCGAAGCTGCAGCAGCGATTGGGAAGAAGACCTCATCCACGAATTCCAGGACGTCTTTCCAGAAAAATTAGGCGAGTACAAGGGGACCCCGATATCATTTAACCTCAATCCCGAAATAGCTCCTATCCTCCTTAAGCCTTGTCGAGTTCCATTTGCCCTTAAACCAAAAATTGATGAGCAGCTTGACAAATTAATAGCTCAGGGTGTGTTAGAACCAACCGATCACTCTTCCTGGGAAACCCCAATCGTAACACCCATCAAGCCAGATGGATCGATAAGAATTTGTGGGGACTACCGAGCCACCCTGAACCATGCCCTTCAACAAAACGCTTACCCAGTAGCGGTGGTGCAACACCTCCTCCATTCCCTGGGGGGCGGAAAAGTCTTCGCTAAACTAGACTTAGCCCAGGCATACCAACAACTGCCTGTTGACAAAAAAATGGCAGAGGCCCAAACAATCGTTACGCACAGAGGTGCGTTTAAATGTAACCGACTCCAGTTCGGAGTGAGCGTAGCCCCGGGAATCTTTCAAAGCTTGATGGAAAGGTTATTACAAGGGATAAAAGGTGTTGTCCCATATTTTGATGATGTGTTAATCGCTGCCCCAACTCGGAAAATACTAAAGGAACGCCTGAGGTTGGTTCTCCAGAGATTTAAAGACTCAGGTCTCAAAGTTAAAAAAAACAAGTGTCATTTATGTACGGATCATGTAGAATTTTTGGGATATTTAATTGATAGTCAAGGCATTCACCCCACCGATAACAAACTCAGGGCAATCAAGAACGCCCCAAAACCCCGGAACAAGGCCGACCTCCAGGCTTTTCTGGGCCTTATCAATTTTTATAACGTTTTGCTGCCTCACAAAGCAACCGTAGCTGAACCCCTACATTGTTTATTGGACAAAAAAGCAACCTGGGTATGGGGACACAGAGAAGAACAGGCATTTCGACAAGTAAAAAATTTATTGACTTCTGATGCTGTTCTGATGCAGTATAATGAGACTTTGCCTTTAACGATCACATGTGATGCATCTCCATTCGGAGTGGGCACCATTTTAAGCCACATTTTGCCAAACAGTAGTGAAGCCCCTGTTGCCTATTTCTCAAAGACGTTATCAAAAGCAGAACGCAATTACAGTCAAATTGATAAGGAGGCCCTTGCTATAGTATCCGCGGTTAATGTGTATGGCCGAGCCTTTACCATAGTGACTGACCACAAACCTTTTCTGGGAATAATAGCAGGAGATAGGCCAACACCATATATATTATCTCCCAGAATGACCCGCTGGTCAGAATTCTTGGCGGCATATAATTACAAGTTGCAACATCGCCCGGGGAAGGCCATTCCCCACGCCGACACATTGAGCCATGCACCTCTTCCAGAGACCATTGATGACCCCACTCCGACGGTCACAACACTGCAGATCGAGACACTTCAAACGCCGCCATTAACAGCCCGAGATATCGCGATGGAAACGAAACGCGACCCCATTTTAGCACGAGTCCTCAGTTGGGTCGAGCGGGGATGGCCGTTGGACCAGATACCTGACGATTACGCCCCATTCAAAAATCGGCAAACGGAACTATTTTCCCAAAAGGGCTGCATTATCTGGGGTGATAGAGTTATCGTCCCAGAGCAGTTGTGACCAGCGATACTAAGGACCTTGCACAATGGCCACCCCGGCATCATGTGTATGAAAGCCCTCGCACAAAGCTACGTGTGGTGGCCGGGTATTGACAAGCAGATCAAGACATGGGTAAAAGCTTGTCACAAATGCCAGGAAGTAAGCAACGCCCCTCTGAAAGCAACCCCGACTGAATGGGAAACACCGAGGGGACCATGGTCCCGTAGTCATCTGGACTTTGCGGGAACTACCAAGGGACACACATTCTTATTAAAGGTGGATGCCTACTCGAACTGGCTTGAAATCCATGAAATGAGGAATACAACAATCGAATCAGTCATCAGGAAACTAGACAGACTCTTTGCGACACACGGATTACCAGACGTTCTAGTATCTGACAACGGGCTCCAATTTACCGCGCTGTCCTTCGAGCAGTACCTGGCGGACCGCGGTATTTGCCATGCGCTAACTTCGCTGGCACATCCTGCGGCCAATGGAAGGGCCGAGCGCATGGTACAATTCGTCAAGAAAACCTTGCATAAAAT
Organism: Hydrophis major; assembly: GCA_033807585.1. Taxonomy (NCBI): domain Eukaryota; kingdom Metazoa; phylum Chordata; class Lepidosauria; order Squamata; family Elapidae; genus Hydrophis; species Hydrophis major. Next base: position 352,728,954 of record CM066328.1, read on the forward strand.
GGACTATGGCAATATAGAAGACAAGATTAACCGGATACTCCTTTTGCAGCATATCACTCCGCACAGCGTCACCAATATAACTCCCGCCGAGTTGTTAATGGGACAGAAGCTCCGCTCCCACCTCGACCATCTGCACCCATGATATGAACCTTAAAAACCACACGGTTCCAGCAGGAAATGCCACAATTTCCAGGTAGGCGACTTGGTTTTCGCTAGGAACTTTTCGGGTGATCCGTTGTGGGTCGAGGCAACTGTAGTACAAGTAATCGGCCCTAGATCGTACCGCGTGAAATGTCACGATGATAGAATATGGAAGTGCCATATTGATCAGCTGCGTTCAAGGCGACAGTCGGGGATCCCCGAGCCCCCTGATTTCCAAACCGAGGGGGGAGGAGATACCGAGGAAGCTGAATTTGAAGCGGCAGAAAGTTTAAGCGGAAGTAATGACCGCTCAGAGGCAACACATGATGGATCTGGGTATAGGGGCTCTGGGGAGAGGTAGTACCTTTGATTGATTCTCGTCATGCTGCTCCCTACCTAGTAGGTTGGACGGTCATCACTGGTCCTCACCCATCCCTAAATCTCTCATGTGCTGGCTCCAAGTGCCATACCCCGGTAAACCGCTTCAGCTAGCGGGCTAAACCACATGAGGGGATGATGTTGACACTGCATCATTGGGTGGAAGAACCACTTCGGTGGTCAACGGCCAGGGCGGATGAGACTTGACACAAGTTCAACGGCCATGTGTCCGGGGCCAAGGCGATCCCTCAAGTTACGAGGACTTTCGGCTGTGGCTAACGGTCTGGAGAGGGTTGGGCACCGCCAGATCTTCTTTCCCAAGATACGCCATGTTGAAGACAACTACCATCAACCCCATACCGGCTCGGTCGTCGCCCGGGTTAACAAGGACTGCGCTAGCCGCTATTCACCAGGGCGGAGGTGATAGGTATGCTACTGGTGCCACAAGATCAAGGCTCTCTGCCAGAAGTAACATCGTGACTGGCACCTGGAACGTTAGAACACTACGTGAGGACGGGAAACTGGAAGAATTGATTTACGAGATGAAAAACTACCGCTGGAATTTATTGGGATTATGTGAGGTGCGGTGGAAGAACATAGGGGAGCTGACAACCTTTGAAGGACACAAATTGTATTACAGTGGGAAAGACGACCGACACGAACAAGGCGTAGGTTTCCTAGTCCACAAAGATACCGTGGGCACAGTCATGGAGTGTCGCCCTGTCTCTAGCCGACTGATCACCATCCGCCTGAAGGCATCACCGTTCAATATCACCGTCATCCAAGTCTATGCCCCAACAACAGAATACAGTGATGACGATGTGGAGGACTTCTACAACCTACTCCAAGCAACCATCGATGAAAAACCCAAAAAAGACATCTTAGTAGTGCAAGGTGACTGGAACGCAAAAATAGGAGAGAACACTCGAACAAATTGGCCGGGTACCTATGGAACATCCTGCAACTCTGTCACAAACGAACGCGGTCTCCGGCTACTAGAATTTACTGCTACCATCAACCTGGTCATTGCGAATACTTTTGGTAACCATAAACCTTCAAGAATATGGACTTGGAACCACCCAGATGGCCATACACGAAACCAGATCGACTACATTCTGATCCAAAAGCGATTTCGCTCAGGAGTAAAAACTGCACTTACACGCAGCTTCCCGCGGGCAGATATAGGAAGTGACCATGCTTTAATGCTGATGACTTTCAAACTGCGCCTGAAGAAGATCAACAAGCCCAAGTTCACACGACTACGTTTCAACCTCGAAAAACTGAAAGACCCGGCAGTAAGAGAAGAATTCCAAGCAATGATTGGAGGGAAGTTCGCTCCTCTGACAGTCCTAGATGATGATGTGGACCTCGAGACAACAGTCAGCTCTTTTAACATAGCAGTGATAGAGACCGCTAATGAGGTCCTGGGGAAACACCAACGTCCCAAAAAACCGTGGGTCACAAGTGAACTCCTAGGTCTATGTAACAAAAGACGGGAACTAAAGAAAAAGAAAAGCGATCCAGATGGAGCTCAGAAGTGCAGGGAAGCTAACAACAAAGTAAAAAAGGGGATGAAAAAGGCAAAGGAAAATTGGATAGAGGACCAGTGTAAAGACATCGAGGAAAACTTGAAGAGAAATAACACCAAGAAAGCATATCAAATGGTTAAAAGCCTCACCACACAGAAACAAGGGAGACCCTCGAGCATACAGAGCAAATCAGGCAAAACACTCACTGGGGAAAGAGAGGTGATGGACAGATGGACAGAATACTGCGCTGAATTGTACAACCATCAGCACAATGGAGACACTACAGTATTGCAGGGCCCACGGACAAGTCCAGATGATGCCTGCCATCCAATACTACGTGAGGAAGTCGAAGCAGCAATAAAGGCACTTAAACAAGGGAAGTCAGCGGGAATTGACAACATACCTGCAGAACTGATTCAGGAAGGAGGAGAGGCAGTGATCACCATCCTCACTGTCATCTGCAACAAGATCTGGACCACTGGAGTATGGCCAGTCCCCTGGACTCAATCATTAATCATAACCCTGCCCAAGAAGGGGAATCTTCAGATGTGCCAGAATTATCGTACCATCAGCTTAATCAGCCACCCAAGCAAAGTCATGCTAAAAATCATTCTTAACAGACTGAAACCACAAGCAGAGACTATCATTGCAGAAGAACAAGCGGGTTTCAGAGCAGGACGGAGCACTATTGAGCAAATATTCAACTTGAGAGTGATCTGTGAGAAATATCTCCAACACCAACAGGACTTATACTACGTTTTTGTTGATTTCAAAAAGGCTTTCGACAGGGTGTGGCATGCAGCCTTGTGGTCTACCATGAGGAAATATAACATCAACGATAACCTTGTCAGAGTGATAGAACAACTTTATGAGAAAGCCACAAGCGCCGTCCTCCTGAACGGCAGCAAAGGTAACTGGTTCCGGACGAGTGTAGGAGTGCGTCAAGGATGTTTGCTTTCCCCCACACTGTTTAATGTATTCCTCGAACGGATCATGGAAGATGCCTTGGAAGATCACGAAGGCACAGTTTCCATCGGTGGTAGAACCATCACCAACCTGCGATTCGCAGATGACATCGATGGCCTGGCAGGAAATGAGGATGAACTATTGAGCCTTGTCCAACACTTAGATAAAGCGGCTTCAGCGTACGGCATGGAGATCAATGCCGAGAAAACCAAGCTGATGACGAACAGTACCCAAGGTATCTCCTCAGACATCAGAGTCAGCGGAACACCCCTAGAAACAGTAAAAAATTTCAAATATCTTGGGTCCATCATTTCCGATGAAGACTCAAAACCAGAAGTAATGGCAAGGATAGCACAAACAACAGCTGCGCTTTCGAAGCTCCAAACTATTTGGAAAGATAAGAACATCAGTCTGCGCTCAAGGATCCACCTAATGCGCTCCCTCGCAATATCAATCTTTTTATATGCCTGCGAAACCTGGACACTCAATGCGGATTTACAAAGAAGAATCCTTGCAACAGAAATGAGATGCTACCGAAAGATCCTTGGCATCCACTACACAGACCATGTGACAAATGAAGAGGTCTTAAATAAAATACAACAGGCAATAGGACCACACGACAACCTTCTTACTGTCGTCAAGAAACGGAAATTGAGATGGTACGGACACGTGTCTCGCTCTACTGGCCTCGCAAAGACCATCATGCAAGGGACGGTAAGAGGAAGCCGCAAACGGGGAAGACAACGAAGGAGATGGGAGGATGATATCCATGATTGGACAGGCTTGAACCTGGCAGCATCCCAGAGAGCAGTGGAGGACAGAGACGGATGGAGAAGCGTGGTGGTTAAATCTTCGCAGGCGCCCCAACGACCTCAAAAGAGGTCACGGGATAGGTGAGGTGAGGTGAGGAATGACCGCTCAGAGGCAACACATGATGGATCTGGAATGGGGGTGGCCTCGCCTCAAAGAGATGCCGAGAGCAGTAGTGACAACGAAAATTCAAATACGGAACAGGAGGCACCCTCTTCACCAGATAACGTCCTATCCCAACAAGACTGTAGCCAAATGCCAGGAGAACAACAAAAATCAAATAGACAATCAAAACAACCTGCCTACCTCAAAGACTACGTGACCGCACCCCTTAAATGGAACCCGGGGGAAGGGGTGTTGTGAATCAATAAATACTTAATAAAGATTTTTAAGAGCTTGAAGCAAAGTGCAGGGTTCTGGCCCTGTACTTCTGATTGGCCGATAATAGCGACATCGGATTGGTCCGTTCAGGAGAATCTGATTGGCTATTAACGAGCCTCTCCCATTGGTTAATGGAGCTAGCGCTCCCTGTGTTTTCATTGGTTAAATAAGTTAAGAGTTGCCTATATAAAGAGGCCCATTGTGGCCATTGAGCTGAGCTGTTTTCACATGTAAATAAAGAGTTTGAAGTTCACTGTTCACTGGCTCATCTCCATCCTTGCACCCATGCACAGAACTTAACAATTAGGGACTCCTGATGCTACAGCTAACTGACACTGGACTTGCCCTGGTGTCACTTCCTTTCCAAGGGAGAAAGGGAAATAGAGAACAGAGTGCTACTAGTTCATCAGAAGGGATATGTATATTATTTCATAATAGGTTACACAACAAAGAACTTCCAGACATCTTTAAAAACCCCAATTTTATTGTTCCACTAATCAACCTGTGATCCATTGGGTAGTCATTTCAGAAATACTGTATTTACCTTACCATATTCCTCAGTGGCTTCCATATGAAAGAGCTTCTAAGCAAGGGTTACTGGCTTAATCCTGTAAGGAAGGCAGGAAGGAAACATTCTGGTGTTCCTTACAGAAACTGCCTCTCCGTTAACCCTTATTACATTCTTGGCAGGACTAGACTTCCTGTCTCAGGAACTTCTCAGGATTTATTTTTCCTGCCTTAGCTGGTACTTTGCTTGTGTGGAGTGACCATTTAGAGTTACAATGACACTGAAAAAAGTGACTCATGACTATTTTTCACATTTACGACTGTTGCAGCATGCCCACAGTCATGAGAGGCCAGGTGCGGAGATGTGTGCCTTGATGTGAGTGATGTTGAGTTGGCCACACCCAGCCAGTCACATGACCACCAAGCCATGCCCACCACCTAAGCCACGCCCACAGAACCGATTGTTAAATAATTTGAATCCCACCCCTGCTTCTAAGGTACTGCCTTTGCTGGAAAATTTCTTAAAAATTGAGGAAGATATTTAGTAATGTATCTGTCCTGAAAGTAGCCCATGTTGAAATTCACAGCACATTCAAATATCAGTTGACCAGAGGAAATATTTTATGACATTTAGCATTATGTATTAAAATGCCTTATGATAATTTTATGTCATAAAATGCTTTATAAAATTTGCAACATTTCAATTCTGTGGGAGTCATGGTTTCTGAATTTTGGACTCATTCTATAAGTTAGCCTATTTGAGGTACCTTAGTTGAAAATATTTTGCCCTATTATGAACCATTTTTTTCCAGTTAAAGACTATATACATGAGAGTTTTAGTAGTATATAGTTAGATAAATAAATTATTAAAAACCACAGTTCATTTCCACAGACACTTGGCATCTAGGCATCTAGTCTTGAGAAAGGAATTATATATGTGTATGTTTTGAAGTCTGACTCCTAGCAATTGTCTGGACAAATATCTGCATGGTACACTTACAAAATGGAGTTTTTTTGGGTAGGAAAACAGCTGTTTCATATTTCATGTTAGTGTTTTGCTAATTATTATTATTATGTATTGGCATTTCTATCTCTTGTTTCTGCTATCATTTTCTCCTTCCTTTTCTTTTTCTCCTTCCACAAAAATAAATGAATGGGTATTCAATACTCCTTTCTCAAATCTTTATGTATCTAATGAAATTAACTTCTGTTCACATAAACTTAATGATTATAAATTGACAATAATTGAAATTACCCCAGTAATTACCAGGGTTTTTTTGTTTTTGCTTTTGTTGTAATAGTTTAACAGAATTTCCTCTCTGGAAACTAGTTTTTATACAAAATTGTTGTATCCTGGCTCATGCTGTGCTGTACCACCTCTAGTAAAACCAGTACTTGTCTTTATATTGATAAGACGTTTGATCACATTTTTATTAAATATGCATTCTCTATTTTTGCTTGATTTTTCTTAATTTTTGTAAAAAGTATCTCACTGTTCCCAGAAGTATAAAGGTATTCTCTGATGGATTGAGTCAAAAATATTCCAGAAAGCATGATCAGCATGAAACTATGGAGAAAGCATCAAGCCATTCTTGTAGAAATTACAAGGAAGCAACACATAAAGTATAACTCTTGGTGGTGATACTATTCCCAAGTTTCAGGATTGTTCCAATAATTTGTTACAGAAATTAAATCAAAAAGAAAGGAGAGGGGAAAGGAAGGCAAGATTTTCTTAACAAACCTGGATTAAATAAACAAATTGGCAACCTGTCATCAACATTTCTGAAAATTTCTCAGTGTGGATGTGACGGTGTTAACATGCGGACATATTTCTCTCTCTTGTCAACTCAACAAATGATTATTTCAAACTATTCAGTCCAGTTTTAGAAAACATGCTTCATTTTTTCTTTTCTTTTTTTTAATACAGAAAGATGTTGAATTGGTGAATCTGATTGACAGCATGGTGCTTTTAAGAGTAATAATAAAGATGAGTTATATCCATTATATTCCTGAAAGATAGAAGCAAATGTGCTATATCCTTTTCTATAGACAAAAGCATAACCTATGTGGTGCCTAGGATAGTGCTTTGTCAGACTCATAATTTATTAGATACCTTTGTGCCATTCTCTCTTAATAAACAAGTAGGGAAAAGGATCACACCATTTGGCTTATTTTGTTTGTATACTTAGTGCTTTGAGACATGCTGTTTTAGGAAAAGACTGGAGGAAAAATGTACCACTTCTTCAATATAGAGCTTGGTATGTGGCCTTAAGAGCATCTGAATTGGATTAGACACAATCTACATAGACTTCTCTTAAGCCTTTGATTCAGTGGTACATGACAAACTACTCCTAAAACTAAAATCTTATGGTATCTTTGGACATGTACATAACTGGATAGAAGCATTCCTGTCAAACTGACAACAAATGGTCAAAATTGGGAGCATCCTATCAAATTCTGTACCTGTCAACAGTGGTGTCCCCCAAGGCAGTGTTTTAGGACCAATTCTCTTCATACTCTACATAAATGACCTCTGTGATCATATTAAGAGCAACTGCGTTCTCTTCGCTGATGATGGAAAGCTATTCAACACCACAGACAAGATGACTACCCCCCCAAAAGACCTTGACTATGTATCAGAATGGTCAATCAAATGGCAACTTCAAATCTCAACAAATAAATGTTCTGTCTTACATATTGGCAAAAAAAAAAATCAGAAAATAAAATACAAGCTAAGTCAAGACCTTGTTGAGGATCCAAACTGTCAAGGACCTTGGAGTACTCATCTCTAATGATCTAAGTGCTAGAGCCCACTGTAACTACATAGCCAAAAAGGCATTAAGAGTTGTTAATCTAATCCAGGCTTGTCCAACCCACGGCCCGCGGGCTGCATGCGGCCCAAGTCACCTCGTAATGCGGCCCAATGCCCACCCCAACCTTCGTGAAAGATCCAGCGAGGAGGAGGAGGAGAGGCAGGTGCGAGGCGGGGCAAGGTGAGCAATAGAAAAGGCAGGCTGCCGCAGCCCAAAAGTCCCGCCCCGCCACTTCCTGCTGTTGCCGCTGTCTCTGCCACCGCCGCTGCTTCTGCCACTGCCACCACCGCCACTGCTGCATTTGCAGGAGGAGAGGTAGGCGCAAGGCGGGGCGAGGCAAGCAACAGAAAAGTCAGGCAGCCGCAGCCCAAAAGTCCCGCCCTGCCACCTCCTGCTGTTGCCGCTGCCACCGCCACCGCTGCTGCGTCTGCCCCGCCGCTGCCGCTGCCGCTTCTACCCCTGCTGCCTCTGCCGCCGCCGCTGCATTTACAGGAGGAGAGGTAGGTGCAAGGCGGGCAAGCTTTCTTCTCCCCCTTCCCCCCCACCCCGCAAAATTTGGCCGGAAAATTATAAAATAAAAAATAAATAATTTTTAATAATAAATAATAAAAATATTTTATTTTATTTTATTTTATTTTATTTTATTTTATTTTATTTTATTTTATTTTATTTTATTTTATTTTATTTTATTTTATTTTATTTTATTTTATTTTATTTTATTTTATTTTATTTTATTTTTTATTTTACACCCCTGATTACACCCCTGTAATCCTACGTACCTTCTTCTCTGGTAATATCACACTACTAACTAGAGCATACAAAACATTTGCTATTCCTATACTTGAATACAGCTCATCAGTCTGGAACCCATCTTACGTATCTGATATTAACACAATTGAGAAAGTCCAGAAATATTTCACAAGAAGAGTTCTCTGCTCCTCTACTCATTGCAGAACACCTTATGCCACCAGACTTGAAACTCTAGACCTAGAAAACCTAGAACTATGCTGCCTTTGGTTTGATCTAAATATAGTATATAAAATCATACATTGCAATGTCCTTCCTGCAAATGAATACTTCAGCTTCATTCATAACAATACAAGAGCACACAATAGATACAAACTCAAGGTTAACTACACCAAACTTGATTGCAGGAAATATGACTTCAGTAACAGAGTGGTCAATGTTTGGAATACTCTACCTGACTCTGTGGTTTCTTCCCCAAACCCCCAAAACTTTAACCTTAGACTTTCTACTATTGACCTCACCCCCTTTCTAAGAGGCCTGTAGGGGGCGTGCATAAGTGTACCAATTGTGCCTACCATCCCTGTCCTATTGTTTATTTTTATTTTTCTTATAAGTATCCATCTCATGTATTCAAAACTATGTTTATTCTTATACCTGTATCTTGTAAGTGATTGACAAATCAAATAAATAAATTAATAAAAATAAAAATTTAGTCAAAGATATTCCCTAATTAGGTATTGTACTTTAGAACAGAAGGTCATTTTGTGTATGAAAGACTTGTTAGGGCTGAATAAAACTAACAATTAAAGGAGAGTGAATGTTTTTGCTAAATGTATAAACTTGTATTGACATTTGAAACAGAAGCAAAATAACTGAAAAAATGTGATAAAATGGATCAGAACTTTGGTTGTAACATACAAATGGAACAGTGGAAAAACCTGTGGTTCAAAAAATTGAAAGATTTAAATAATCTAATTAGAAACTGGGTGGAACTATTACCATTTGCAGAGGTTGCTTATAATAATGCAGTACATAGCAGTACAGGGTTGACTCTATTCCAAATCAACATAGGCATGGAACTTGTCCCTATGCCAGAATTACCTAGAGAACCCCCTGCATTCATGTCTGTAACAGAATTGATGAACTCATTAATGCTGGCAGATATATCAATGGTACGTATCACCAGGAAAACCCTCTAGAATGTATAAAGATACTTCACATTTATGCCTGAAATAAAATCAACAAGAAGTGACATTTTATCGTGCTTGATGGATGTGTAATAAAAGCTCAAAAATATTGGACACAATTTCATATAATAACACAGAATGTATTAAACATTAATATGCAATTGAAACCAGAGACTCTCCTTTTGGGATTGATGCAAAAACAGAAAAAAATGGCAGCTTTGTTTTTGTATATGAGAACTGCAGTGAGACTATTATATGCATAAAGTTGGAAAGTTGTAATCTAATCTACAATGGAAAAATGGATTGTGAAGATGATGGAACTTGCTGAGATGGTCAAATGACTTCCTTTTTATAACCCTGGCTATAATCCCTTAATTTGGTGTGGGAGATTCATCTAGTGGGACCAAGAAGAAGGGTCTTTTCTATGGTAGCTCCCTCCCCATGGAAGATCATTCCTGCAGAAATAAGATTGGTCCCCACTTTGATACCTTCTGCAAGGCCCTGAAGACATGCTTTTGCCAACAGGCCTGGGGAACCCAGAGTGGGATTGAGCCCATCAAGTGACTTATTTGACTGATTGTTGTCATCAGAGGATTGGGGTGGTGGTGGTGGTATCGCTTTTTTTGTTTTATATGAGTTTTTAATTTTTGTAAGCTGCCTGGAGTCACTCAGAGTGAGTTGGACAGCTGTGTAGTACAGTGCAGTGCAGTGCAGTGTAATGAAAGGGAAAGAGACAGAAAGGAAAGGAAAGCAGTGCAATGCAATGCAATACAATATAAATTTTCCCCTATGGAAAATCAATAGTCTTTGCAGGAAGCAGACTAAGAATATGCAACATCCAAAATCTCCCCCAAAGGCCAACAATGAGGAAAAATTAATGTGGGAATTTCTCTAGATAAATGTGGAAGCCATTGGGAAAAAGCTGGAGGTTTGAGAATAAAAATGTGATTTTGCAGTACATTGACTGCACCAGAGAGCTATTACATGCTTTTTTTTTTTAACTGCATCCTTGAAACTTTCACCAGCATCTAACAATGAATACATATTATTCAGCTTGCATGAATTTGAACTGTATCCTGCTTTTCAAATAAAATGAGAAATATCAATGGCTTTGATTTTGTTAAATTAAAAAGAAAGAATATTGCTCTTTGCATGATGCAATCTTAATTACTATACCATTTTGTTTTATTTATGAACATCTGTGGTATACTTTGAATAATGACATTATCACAAAAGCTAGGACAATTCTCAAAAGGACCAATGAATTGAAAGAAAGATAAGGAGAAAATAAGTAAAGGAAACTCTTTAAGAAAAAAAAATCACCCAGCAACATTAGTCCCAGCAGGAGCAAAGAAAAACTATGGAAAGTGTTATGTTCTGTGCATGGGCGAAAGAAGTGGAGACGAGACGATGAACAGTGAACTTCAACTCTTTATTTAACATTGTGGAACAGAGCAAAAACTATGGTAGCAATAGCCCTTTTTATAGGTAAGCTGCTGATCAAATAACCAATAAGAAACGGGAAGCGTTAGTTCCCTTAACCAATGAAAAAGGCCCGCTAATAGCCAATCAGATTCTCCTGAACGGACCAATCAGATGTCGCTATTATCGGCCAATCAGAAATGTAGGGCCAGAACCCTGCACTTTTCTAAAGGTTTTAATAATCTTTATTAAGCACTTTTATTAATTCACAACAGAAAGAATCCATGCTGCTTAACAAATCAGTATGGTTTATAATCTACATTGTGAAAAGTAGAACTATATTATGCATTGTGGTATACCTTGTCTGCAACCTGTTTATATTTGTGGTTTTTATTTGCAAGAAACCCTGGGAAACAATTCACTGAAGACCAAACCATCAGCGATACAAAAATATATCTCTTTAAATCACGTGACTCTCATTACAATTCTAAAAGCTAATATAAATTGATATGGTGAGAAGCATCCTGAGAATACTGCCTAAAATAGGAGAATTATTACCCCCTTTTCCCTTGATCTCAGTGAAAATCGCTTCACTGCAGCTGCTATTTCCGCTGAAAAGAAAGCTCTTGTTGGCTCTAAAGACTCCTGAGTCCTGATTCTTCTGAGACAAATTAGGGCTGATTCGGAAGACAAAAGGGGATTTCAGAATTCATAAGATCATTTTCAGCCCCTGAAAGCAGCTACATTGTTTTATGGGCTCATGTGACTACCACACAGACCAGCTGGGAATCCCCCCCCCCAATTTGCATAATGGCAACGCACACAGAAGCTTGGTTTATATCCTCACCTCCACCATGTGTTCACACAAGGAGTTTGCATTCAAATGAAAAAAGTGCTGCACTGATCTTATAGAAATGGTAGACTTAGAATAACTTTATTATCACTTTAAATGTACACTAATTGGCATACATTAAAATGAAATTTCATTGCCTACAGTTCTAAAAGGGTCACCACCTCCAATATACACCACATAAACATGACAAAATATAAAATAAATAAATACAAAATTATGCATATACCCACAAATATTATATGATAGAGAGAAACAACACAGTCTGGTTTGGATGTATGCATGTATATGGTGAGAAACATGAATCTTGTGAGTTTGCCAGATGGATGGCATAGGGAACAAAGGTGTTACAGAATTGGATAGTCCTGCTAGAAGTACTTCAAAACCTCCTCCCGGAGAGGAGCAACAGAAACAGACTATAAAGTAGGTGTGTGGGGTCTCTAACAATGCTTTGAGCTCTAACCATATAGTGCTTATAAGCAGTATCCTGAAAAATGGGAAGTGAGATTCCTATAATCTCTGCTATCCTTACCACTCTCTGTATGGACTTTCTATCTGAGCACTGCTACTATCAAACCAGTGATACAGTTTGTTAAAACGCTCTCAATCATGCCTCTGTAAAAAATGGTCAGGACAGAAGGAGAAAGATACAATCTTCTCACCAGACATAGGAAATACAGATTCTGGTTTTTTAATGCAGAGCATGGATTTTTATCCAGAATAAGGAAAGGAAAAAAAATGGGGTGGTAGGAACATCTACTACTTACAATTGCAAAAGAGGGGAAGATAGAGAAAACTGTTGAAACTTAAAATAAGATGTTACTAAAGTAAAAAGTCATGCCACATGCTGTCTGCGTCACAAAGGATGGGAGGCTAGCAGGGCCTCATTTCCACCAACATCAGAAAATAAAAACACCCATTTTGATTGTTAGTGCCTCTTGGATAATATATTATTGAAGCAAGTAAGCTCTATTAATAATTAGGATAAAGTCACTTCACTTACTTTTAGAGCTCACATATTTTAAAGAATTACATTTACAGAAATATTGAATGCAATGTCTGTATTCAACTGGACTATAAGGCCAATTTGGTGCAATGGTTAAAGGATCATGCTAGAAATGAGAAATGGTGAATTCTAGTCCTGCTTTAGGCACAAAACCACTTGGGTGACCTTGGTGCCAGTCAGTCTTTCTCAGCCTGATGAAGTAGGCAAAGGTAAATCACTTTTGAAAAAATTGCCAAGCAAATTAGTGACTAGTCCAGGCAGTCATCAGGAGTGAATAAAAACTTGAAGGCACTCACCCAAAAATCAGCTACATTCTACACACTCTTTTTGGATGGACCCATAGCATAGTTTGTGCCATATAACCAATTATGTCACTATGTCACTGCTACCATCTTTTCAAGGTAACAGTCAGGTCTCTGCTGCAATGGACCACTTACACCTATCTCCATCTTTTGCATAACAGGCATTTAGTATTAAGGCACAGCAAACAGGACTCACATTTTAAAAGTGCTCTTGGCATGTAATCAGAGTCTTTGTAACAGAGCAGGATGGTGTTGAAAAACCCTTTTGTCAGGAGTGATATGAGCAGATTGATGAATCAATTACATATCACCTGATAGTCTTCCGGTGAAGTTTCTTTATCACATTTCCCTTATCGAGGTTCTCCACAAAGCTCAAATATAGCCAGAAATTTCAACATTCACACCAGGAAAGAAATTGGTTGGATGATATATAGCAAGAGCTGTTGCTCCTGCCATCTGCTCTCCACAATTTCACTCATCTTGCTTTATTGTTGTTGTCTTTCTTTATGTTTTTAATGCTTCTTTATTGTTATGAAATTTTGGCTTGATGGGATGGATTTGAACCAAGATACTTAACTGATCCTGCCATTAACAGCCAATCAGAAGTGCAGGGCCAGAACCCTGCACTTGACTTCAAGCTCAAGATAACTTTATTTAACATTTATTCATTCACAACACCCCTTTCCCCCGGCTTCTGCCCACGGGGCGCGGTTACATAGTTCTTAAGGTAGGACGGTTGTTTTATCAGTCTTTTTGATTTTCGCAAAGTGTCTGGCAGTTGGCTGCACTTCTGTTGAGGTAGATCGTTGTTTAATGGTAGGGGTGCCTCTGGTTCCGAGTTCGCATTCCCATCGTCACCGATATCACTGGCCACTCCCTGAGGTGAACTCACTCCGGTCCCCGGTTCCTGTTCCTGCATTTCAGTTCCGTTTTCAGTCCCTTCAAAAAGGTTTTCCTCTAGTTGCAATTCGTTTTCCTCTGTATCTCCCCCCCCCTCAGTTTGGTCATAAGGGTGTTCGGAATTGCGTGACAGTAGCCATGATCGTAGTTGATCTATGTGGCGCTTCCAAAGTCTATCATCAGGGCACTGAACGAGTTATGATCTTGGGCCGGTTACGCGGATTACGGTCGCTTCTACCCACAGCGGATCACCCGATAGGTTTTTAGCGAATACTAAATCGCCTACCTGGAAGGTACGGGATCAGCCGCTGGATCCGAGTGGCTTTTCTGGTTCGTAGGCTGGGTGTAACTGATTGAGGTGGGAGCGGAGTTTCGTCCCATTAGCAGCTCGGCGGGAGTTTTGTTGGTGATGCTGTGAGGTGTGATGTGCTGTAGGAAAAGGATTCGGTTGTTTTTCTCATCGATGTTGTCGTAGTCTATCTTTTGTAGAGTCCTTTTGATGAATTGTACCATGCGCTCAGCCCTACCGTTGGCCGCAGGGTGCCCAGGCGAAGTAAGCGCATGTCGGATACCGCAGTCAGCCAGGTACTGTTCAAAAGACAGCACGGTAAATTGGGGCCTGTTGTCGGATACCAGAACGTCTGGTAATCCGTGGGTTGCAAACAGTCTTTCCAGTCTTTTGATGATGGCTTCGGTGGTCGTATTCCTCATTCGGTGAATCTCGAGCCAATTCAAGTAGGCATCAATGGTTAGCAAAAACGTGTGGCCTTTAGTCGGCCCAACAAAGTCCAGATGGATGCGGGACCAGGGTCCCCGCGGCGTCTCCCATTCGGTTGGGGTTGCCTTTGGTGGAGCGTTGCTTACTTCTTGGCATCTCTGGCAAGTTTTAACCCAAGATTCGATTTGTCTGTCTATGCCTGGCCACCATGCGTAGCTTCGTGCGAGGCCCTTCATGTGCATGATGCCAGGGTGGCCATCGTGCAAGGTTCTTAGCAGTGTCTGTTGGAGTCGTTCTGGGATAACGACTCTATCACCCCAGATGATACAGCCCTTCTGAGAGAACAACTCTGTTTGACGGCTTTTGAATGGTGCAAAGTCGTCTGGTACTTGGTCCAATGGCCATCCGTGTTCCACCCATGTGAGGACTCGTGCTAAGATGGGGTCGTGTTTTGTTTCTCTCGCGATGTCACGGGTAGTTAATGGCGGTGTATGGAGTGTCTCGATCTGCAACGTTGTCATCGTTGGTGCAGGATCGTTGATGGTTTCAGGGAGTGGTGCACGGCTCAACGCATCAGCGTGGGGAATGTCTTTACCGGGACGATATTGTAGCTGATAATTGTAGGCAGCCAAGAATTCTGACCAGTGGGTCATCCTGGGAGAAAATATGTAGGGAGTTGGCTTGTCCCCAGCGATGATCCCCAGCAATGGTTTGTGGTCAGTTACAATGGTAAAAGCCTGGCCGTACACATACTCATGGAATCTTTTAACAGCTGATACAATTGCCAGGGCCTCTTTATCGATCTGGCTGTAATTTCGCTCGGTTTTCGAGAGCGTTTTTGAAAAGTAAGCAACAAGGGCTTCGCTACCATTAGGTAATACATGGCTCAAAATGGCACCCACTCCAAAAGGCGATGCATCACATGTGATATTTAACGGCAAGGTCTCATTGTACTGCATTAGTACGGCATTTTACATTATGGAACTCCTGCTCTTCTCTGTGACCCCATACCCAAATTGCTTTTATCTAAGATTCAGTGACAGTCGCCTTGTGCAGCAAGAATACATTATAGAAATTGATGAGGCTTAAGAACGCCTGGAGGTCGGCTTTGTTCCGGGGTCTGGGAGCATTTTTATTACTCTCAATTTGCTATCGGTAGGGTGAATACCCTGACTATCAATTAAGTACCCTAAGAATTCAACACGATCTGTACACAGTTTGCACTTATTTTTTTTCACTTTCAGGCCTGCTTCTTGGAATTTTTGTAAAATCAGTCTTAAACGATCCCGTAAAATTTTTGGAGTGGGGGCAGCAATGAGCACATCATCAAAATAGGGGACAACGCCTTTGATCCCCTGCAATAGTCTCCCCATTAGGCTCTGAAAGATCCCTGGGGCTACGCTGACTCCGAATTGAAGTCGCGTACACTTAAAGGCACCTCAGTGTGTTACGATAGTCTGTGTCTGTGCCATTTTTTCGTCAACTGGCAGTTGCTGATAAGCCTGAGCAAAGTCTAGTTTAGTGAAGACTTTTCCTCCCCCCAGGGAATGGAGGAGGTGTTGCACAACTGGCACAGGATATGGATTTTGTTGCAGGGCATGGTTTAGGCTGGCTCGACAGTTCCCACAAATTCTAATGGAGCCGTCCGGCTTAATTGGGGTCACGATTGGTGTTTCCCATGGGGAGTGGTCGGTTGGCTTTAAAACTTCCTGGGCTATCAACTTATCAAGCTGTTCATCAATTTTTGGCTTTAGAGTGAACGGGACTCGACGAGGCTTAAGACGGATGGGAGCTATCTTTGGATTAAGGCTAAAGGATATCGGGGTCCCCTTGTACTCGCCTAGCTTTTCCGCAAAGATGTCCCTGAATTCGTGGGCGAGGTCTTCTTCCCAGTCACTGCCGCCGATTCGATTAATGCCTGCCACTTCAATGCTGAGTGGTGCAAACCATTGCAGGCCTAACAGGCTAGGCCGGTCCTTGTCGATCACTGTCAGGGGTCAGTACGCCATGCGGTTCTTGAATGCAACCCGGACTCTACTAGATCCTACTACTGGAATCCAGTTCCCCTGGAAGTCCTTTAACACGAGCCATTGGAATTGAAGGTCTTGGCGCTGGATAGTGGGGATGAGTTGCTTGAGGGTCTTCCAGGAGACCATTGACAGAGATGACCCCGAGTCAACTTCCATTTGGCAAGGTTGATTTTCTATGTCCACTTTGACCCGAATTTTCTTAGTGTCTAATGAAGAGGCGTGGCCGATAGTGAGTGTTTGGTGGGCCTCTTCCCGTCTCGTTAGGCGATTCACGGGTCGGTTTCTGTAGGAGTGGTTTGCTGGTTCTCGCCTTACAGGGCGATTCCCTGTTGATTGGCGGAGATTGGTACCCTTCATGGTCTGGCTGGGTCCGAGAAGACTTCTGCAGACCCATCCGACGTGGCCTTGTTTCCCGCACTCATGGCAGAGCGGAATTTGCAAATGGAGCGGTAATGGTTGGTGCCGCAGCCAGCGCACAGTTGCTGGGACTTCGGGTAATGGTCCCAATCGGACCACAGGTGATGGACCTCTTCTTCGTCGCTGTCTGACGACGAAGAGAGGTCTTCATGGTGGGTCGTCTTCAGCTGCCCTTCTGCCTTAGGTGAAACTTCGCTGGCCGGTTGGTGTGCTGGAGTGCGATTTCAGCATAGTTGGGCAGCCGACTTCTTGGTCGCCTCCGCTGCTGTAGCTTCAGCTATGGCGTCTTTAAGGGTGATGTCGCCCTTTGCCATTATTTTGCTTTGTACATTTAGAGCATCTAACCCGAGAACTACTCAGTCTCTCAAAGCCTCCTCTAGGTCGGTGAAATCGCAAAGGCCTCCCAAGTTTCGGAGGTCTGCAATGAAATCGGCAATGCTTTCTCCTTTCCTCTGGTTTCTTTGATAGAACTCGTGTCGTCTTACAAGCGTTGGAACAGTCGGTGCGTAGTGGGCCCTTAGTAGCGGTTCGAGGACGTCCCAGTCCATGGCCTTCACTTCAGCTGGTTTCGCTAATGCCTTAGCCATTTTGAATACCGTCGGGCCGCAGTGCGTTAGGAATACCGCCCATTTCTTCCCGGTTGTGGCATCCTTCAGATTATTTGTTTCCAAAAACATTTGGAAACGGTCCATGTAGGACTCCCAGTCCTCTTGAGCTGGATCGAACGGAGCGGGTGGTACTGCACCGCCGGACATGGTTCCGCCGTTGTGCGCTTCAGCCACATGCTTAGTTGTCTTCATCATTGGCTCTGATGTCATCCAATCCCATCCTTGTCGCCAGTGTTAAGTCTGGAGCATGGGTGCGAATAATGGAGACGAGCCGGTAGAAACAGTGAACTTCAAACTCTTTATTTACATGGTGTGACAGCTCAAAACTGGATGGCTGCTATAGCCTTCCTTATATAGGCAACCTATTAACTATTCAACCAATAGCAATCCTGGAGCGCTAGCTCCGTTAACCAATGAGAATGGCCTGTTAATGGCCAATCAGATATTCCTGAATGGACCAATCCGATCCTGCTATTAACAGCCAATCAGAAGTGCAGGGCCAGAACCCTGCACTTGACTTCAAGCTCAAGATAATTTTATTTGGCATTATTCATTCACAACAGTGGTGAGGTGAAAACATTGCTGTTTCTTGTTAGTCTTTGCTATATTACTTTGAAATGAGATGTTTGATCCTGGGATAATTCTTTCAGCAATACTGTCAATGTAGAATCATGTATAGGTCCAGTATTTGTTGGAGGACAAAAGATTGCTAACTGAGTGTGCCTCTCTAATTGTGTGCCTCTGTCTTTTATAGAAAGATGAGCAAATAATAAAAGCATAGCTTCAAGGTTGCAGAATATTTCAAGAGGCAAATTTAGAAGCAGTTACATTTCAATTTTGAGAAAATGATAAGCCAGTTTCACATATGAAAATGATTTAAAAAAATAATAACTTTTAAAGTGGCCTTATCTGTTGTGTCCGCGAAATGATGCCAGGAGTCGGTGACTTCAATTCAAGCTCTTTTATTGAAAGTTGGAACCGAACTGGCGTAAAGGAAAAAGCCCGCAGCTTTTATTCCTTTAGCCGCGGCGGCCGCGACCAATGGCACTGCTTTGAATCTCCCGCGATCCAAATGGACCAATCGTGGGAGATTCTCAGCGAGCCAATCGGCGCGGCTCACCTGACCAATCGGAGAGCCCCGCGCTTTGGCCAATCAAAGCGCGGGGATCTCAAGAATGCTAATTAAGGACAGAACACCCCTCCCCTCTTGGTTCAGTCCTTACGTCGTGTAGTCACGTAGGTAGGTGGGGCTCCGTCTGAACCTACTGGACCTGCGCAGCTCAGTCGTAGGTTGGATCCCGGCTGGTTCGGTCGGGATCTCTGCTGCTCCTGATGCCATCGTGGGAACCGGCTGGTCGGTCGGGCCGGTCCGCTCTCCGTAGCTCCCTCCTGGGCCTCCCGGGTTGGTTGAGCTGCGGGTTTCGCCGTTCCCGCTCGGTCTTTCCGGGTCAGTCGAGCTGGCCTGGCTGTCTCTTCCTGGCGAGGGGTCGTGATGGCTGCTTTCCGGTAAGTACGGCTGGTTTATTCTTCTTTGGTTTTGGTTCCCTGGGTATTCCCTCCCCCCTTGGTTTGTGTTGTGGGGGTTGGTTTCGCCTGTTTGTGCATCAGTGGTCTCTTGGTTGGTAGTCCTCGACCTTAGTTGGTCGATGTGGCATTTCCAGGCTCGTCCGTCTGCTGTTTGTAGCTGGTACGAGTGTGGGCCTGTTGTTTGTGTGATGACGGCTGGTATCCATAGTGGGTCTCCCGTCAGGTTTCTCGCGTATACGGGGTCGCCGGGTGCGAAGGTTTGGTGTTTGCTGTTTGAGTCTGGGGGCTTCTCTGGGTTATACGTGGGGTGTAACCTGTCGAGTGGGGACCTCAGTTTCCTGCCCATTAATAGTTCGGCTGGGCTCTTATTGGTTGTGGTATTTGGGGTTATGTGTTGGGTGAAGAGTAGTTTGTTTATTTTCTCCTGGATCTCCCCATGGTCTATTTTCCGGATGGTCTTCTTAGTGAATTGGACCATCCGTTCCGCCCTACCGTTTGCCACCGGGTGCGCCGGTGCTGTCAGCGCATGGCGGATGCCCCTTTCCGCTAGGAATTTTTCGAATTCCAGCGAGGTGAATTGGGGCCCGTTGTCGGAAACGACGACATCTGGGAGGCCGTGTGTTGCAAAGAGTTTGCAGAGTTCCTTGATCATGGCCTCCGTGGTTGTCGTCTTCATGTTGCTTACCTCCAGCCAGTTGGAGTAAGTGTCAACTGTTATGAGGAAGGTGTGTCCTTTTGTGGGCCCGGCGAAGTCTATGTGAATCCTAGACCAAGGTCCCCTTGGGGTTTCTCACTCTAGGACGGGTGCTGTGGGTGGGCTTGGCCTAGTTTCCTGGCATCGTTGGCACCTTGCTACCCAGGCCTCAATTTGTTTGTCCATCCCTGGCCACCAAGCGTAACTTCTGGCCAGGGCTTTAGTCCTAACGATGCCAGGGTGCCCCTCGTGTAGCAGTTCCAGAACCTTCCCTTGTAGCTTTTCTGGAATGTCCACCCTATCCCCCCATAGTATGCACCCTTTAAATAAAGAGAATTCCGTTTGGTGGTTCCTTCAGATCGCTGCACTCGAGGAAAATGCGGAATCAGTCGGAGTACGATTCCCAGTCCTCGGTGGCGGGGTTGAAGGGTGCGGGGGGTGCGATTTTCGCCATCGCGGTGGTTCATCTGGCTTCCGTCGGACACGTGGTTCGGTTCAGGGTCTGGATCCCACCTTCGTCGCCAGTGTTGTGTCCGCGAAATGATGCCAGGAGTCAGTGACTTCAATTCAAGCTCTTTTATTGAAAGTTGGAACCGAACTGGCGTAAAGGAAAAAGCCCGCGGCTTTTATTCCTTTAGCCGTGGCGGCCGCGGCCAATGGCACCGCTTTGAATCTCCCGCGATCTGAATGGACCAATCGGGGGAGATTCTCAGCGAGCCAATCGGCGCGGCTCGCCTGACCAATCGGAGAGCCCCGCGCTTTGGCCAATCAAAGCGCGGGGATCTCAAGAATGCTAATTAAGGACAGAACATTATCAAGGACTTAAAGAATAGATAAAACTAGTCAAGGGCAGGAAAACAAAGCAGTATTTAGATAACGGTAGTTGTTGACTATATTTAACAAAACAAAATAGACATTGTTATCTGCATTTAAGAAGATAAAATTGTCTGAACAATGATGGTAGAAAAGAATAGTTTACTCTTCCTCTCCAAAGCATCGAGTTGAGGAAAATCTTACTTTTGATGGGCTTCTACATCACAGATCACTGCTAAGAAGACTTTAAAGAGAAGGTGTAGAGGAGAAGTTTGCTGGGCAACATGGTAGCTGCAAAAAGCAAGCCAGTACAGATATTCTTCTCCTGCCATCTTTTTGAACCAAGGGGGAAAAAGCTTCACTGCTTTCCTTGCTCCTTCTGGCGCACCATGGTGATTTGAATTATCAGTATTCTGACAACACCTGAGCAATGAAAGATTTAGTAGAAAAGTCTTGGAACACTGAAAAACAGTAATAGACAATGAATCGCATATGTAACATTGCAAGCAACATTTTTTTTTTAAACTAAATATTCAGCCTCATGAAAGAGAACAATAGAAATGGGAGAGATAATCAATCTCTTTTGGAGTTAGAGCTCTGTTTTCCATTTATCTGATTTGATGTTCATTTGGGTCTATTCCTTTGTTTAAAAGGGAATTGTGTGACTCCATACATTGCTTAGGGTACTATTGTTGTAATACTTGAAGTACGTACCTTTCAGTTGTAGGGTCTGCCCTCAAGGAACACTCTCTGTCTCAAACTAGATTAGACCCAGTTTTGTTAGTATTTTTCAGATATGTCTTAAGACCTTTTTTTTTTTCCTTCCAGACATGGCTGGAATATGATTAATTGGTGACTCTATTTATTTTATTTTATGTTTTTTTATTGTATTGTTATTATATTGATGAACTGCTTATATGAGATTGACAGCCATATATATCTAGCAAAGAAATAAATACTAACAGTTTTTATAGTTTACATATTTCCTTATATATACACTAGGCAACTAATGCATACTAAAGCAAAGTATTTTTGTGCTCAATTATCTCTAGTATATATTTCTCTGCACATGAACTATACATTTTTGTACATCTTTTCCTGTATAATGAACTGCATGTAGAGACTTGCATGCTCTTTACACATACTTTATTATCATCCCCTAGTGAGATTAATCATATTTTGTTCTCCCTTATGTTCGGAATGAGTAAATATGGCTTGGTGCAGGTTTACAAATGGATAAATATGATATAATGTTGGATTACTAATGAGCACCCATTGTGAATTCAGATTCAACAAGCAAATATTCATTTTCTGTTTCAGGGAGAGCCAAAACTGATATATAAGGGAAGAGAAGGAGATTATGGCATTCAGGGGCTAGTGCTTGTATTAAATTATGGGTTATTAAGCAATAGATGCCACTTGTAAATAGGTTCAATTTGTCTTGCAGCTGGAAGCCTTCATATTCAGTTGGGAAACTTGGCTACTCCATTTTCTCTAATTGAAGTTAACAGGACTTTAAAGATATGTAACAAGCTGTGCTGTATAGTAAGTAAATAGCTGCTTCAATTAGCACACTGATGATGTGGCATAATCACTGAATTTCATTTTCCAAATGTGTATAAAAATATAGTTTTATTTCATAATAGGATTACAAGCTTAGAAAATAGCATTTTCTTAGAAAAGAGATTTCTATAACACTTTAAAGAATAGACATTTGTATGCAGGAAGGATTAAAATTGGAGACCTCATATATAACTAGGCAATCCACAGACATATGCAGTCCCAAACCAATTTTTTTTTAAAACAAATTTTATTGATTTTAAAGACAAACAAACCATCATTAACCATTAAATACATAAAACCTCTTTCCATTATTAATTTTACAAGTCAAGTAAAATATTATTTTATGCAACATAATTCTGTTTTACACCATTTCAATATAAACATATAAATATCTCTTAACAAATTTCTCATTATTTCTCTTTTTGTATTTAATTTCATTGTTATTATTGTTATTTTCTATATTTATCCAGTTTATAATCATCATTCCTCTCTGACTTGATTACCATTATTCTTATCCAACATTCCTCCAAAGTTTTATTAATTCCCAAACAAAACATAGACACACAAAACACAAAAATATAAAACTTCTTTTAAGAAAGTAGTTTGGCCCCAGATTACCTCTCTTTGTATGGACTTCAATTAAATTCGTGCTCATCTTGTATACCATTACCTATCTTATTTATCATTCTATATCTTCTATATAACTTCTCCCCGCTTTTCGTTCTTCTTATTTCTATTTTATTTAATTCATTTTAATTTAAATCATTATATTTGTATTTTTGTCCATTCTTTCCAGATTATCCATTTATCTCATTCCCTATAGTAAAAAAAAAAAAGAATTTCTCCTGAAATCACTAATCAGAGTATGATGCCTTTCTATCCTCCCCTTAAATTAATATTTAGAATAACACCTGATACCCAATCTGATTCTGCTTAGTACATTCTACCTACTAACCTTTAAAGAGAAAAAATAATAAATTCATAATAATTAATATAATTAGATAATAAATCTAAATATCAAATCTTATAACATTCCGATTGTCTATTTCAAAAAACAAGTGCTACAATTTTATTAAATTTTAAAATCTATCATTACTAAACATTTCAATATTTTAATCTTTTATCAATTCTTATAACATTCTAGTTTTCTATTTCTAATACATAATACCATCTTATGTACCTTGCAGAATCTTCTTTTTTTAAAGAAATTATACCTTATCCTTTGTCCCTAAAAAAAAAAAAAAATCCCTTTTTCCCATCTTGTTTCATACCTTTGTGGCTTTTCCCTCCCTTTTTCCTTCCTTTCTTATCTCCCCTGGCCTTTTTACCCCCTCCCCCTACTAACCTCCACCTTTTTAGCTTTCCCTCTCTGTTGTAATCCTTTCTCCTTTTGCTCAGTAACATTGAGTTGGTTTTGCATCTTATTTTTTCCTTTCTTAAGTATTTTTTTAAGTCTTGTCTTTCATTTTCCTTCCTTTCTTTCTCCTTTCTCTCTTCGTTAATTTTTTAGATTCACTGAAGATGGCGTCTTCTTCTTCTTTTTCTTCTTCTCCTTCTATTTCCTCCATCTGTTGTTGTGTTTGCTGATAAATAGCAAGTGCCATTTCTAAAGAAAGGAAAGCTTCTTTCACAGCATCCTTACTTTCTTGATATTCCTTTCTAAGTTCATCATCAGAAAAAGCCATTCTTTGTTCTTCTTAGAGCAACCAAAATATTTCAAAAGTTAAAACAATTCCTCAAAGTCCCAGAGACATCAATCAGTCCAAACAACGCACAAAGTTCTCACTTTCTCTTCCTGGAGTGGTATCAGTAAAAGGGAAAAGAAAAAAAGCCCAATCTGTATTTTACAGCCTTGTTCCAATCAATTTCTAGTCTCAAGATCTTCAAGGCATCTCCTCCAGCAAAATCTTAATATATATTTTTTTGTCCTCTCCCTTCCCACTTATAACAAGAAGCCAAGTTTTTACCTTTTATAAAAAACAACAGGTTTCTCAATGGCCATTTGTTAATTCCATAGGGAAGGAGGTTAAACTTTCCTTTCAGCACCTCAATTTTGCCGCTTGAAATCCTCCTCTGGAAACCAAGTATTTTTCAAAAAGTTGTAGTTCTCAGGATTAAACGCCTCTTAAAGTCCTGGACCAGCCAAAAAACTTTCTCTTGAAAACTTTCTCCCCTCTTCCTCCTGCTCAGTCTTACCCAGCTGCCGGCTTCTTTGTGGCGGCCATTACAGACCGCCGCTTGACCGCCTTGAGAAAAGGGAGTTTTGCCGGCTGGGGAGGGGGTGTGCAACACCCCCAAACCCCTCACCAGCTCCCCCTATCTTCGGCTGCCTCTGCGGGGCAGCCTTAGCCTCCAAACCCGTCCAGATCAGAGGCACCAAAACGGCTAGCGCGGCAGGGATCACGCAGGATCACGGAACCCTGCTGCTAGCGAAGCCAACAAACCGGAAGTCCCCAGTCCCAAACCAATTTTTGTAGCTACCGGAGTCATAGGTGTCCATTGAAAGCTCCAATGTGTGTCATGACATATAATATGTAAATTTCATGATATCATGATCACATAATTTTACTTGCCTTCCTTGGTCCTCTGCAAACACCCAGATCAGAGTCCCTTTTGACTACATCATCATTAAATTTCAAAATGGCAGTT
This sequence comes from Hydrophis major, assembly GCA_033807585.1. Taxonomy (NCBI): domain Eukaryota; kingdom Metazoa; phylum Chordata; class Lepidosauria; order Squamata; family Elapidae; genus Hydrophis; species Hydrophis major. Next base: position 352,753,912 of record CM066328.1, read on the forward strand.
TCCTGCCATTTTGAGGCAAAAACATATCTTACAGCAGGAGTACCAATCCCCTGAGCCACAGCCCACTACTGGACTATGGCTTGTTCTGAACTGGGCCTCATGGGTGACTGGTCAGTGCATGGGTGCACACACAGAGCTCCACTTGCATGAGCAGTGGGCTGGCACAAGGAACTTAACCTGAGTGAGCAGCAGGATGGTGTGCAAGTGTGTGAGGAGCTCAACTTGCATGGGTTGGTTCCCCTATTGCACACCCCCAAGGGCCCAAAATTTGGGGACTGCTGCCTTACAGTAAGTTTAAAATTTGGGTTACAAGAGTGGGAAGGGAATACTTTCCAATACCCCCCAAAATAAAATATATAGCAATTCCATGCCCATCTTAAATTTGATCCTATCCATATAGTTCCTAAAACTTTTAAAAATCCTTCACAAGGACAAAAAAGTTTGTTAATTGGAACATGTCATTCAATGTACTCCAACTGAGGGCTCAGATCCTCAAACCTCTGATTCTATCAATCTATTCTTTTTCAAAATATTTTAGATTCAGGTTTGTGATATAACAAATAAGTAAATCCAGAATCAATTCTCCACTACACAAAGTCCAGCCACAGTTCTTTATTACACCTTCTTCCATTCCAGTGGTAAATCACCTGTCATCTATTGGCCTCAGTTGCTGCCAAGATGCAACAGGCCATAATATTTTTTTACTTTTGTTTATCCCAATTGATTTTCAAATAATTGCTTTTCTCGTTCTTTGCATTCCTAGTAGCTGCCATAATCAAAAGCAGAGATGTTATCCTGCCTCATAAGCTGTTGCAAAACTGCTTGCAGCCGTGAAATAACTTCAGTACAGATGATATTTATCAAGAGTTTGGACACTAGCTTATGTATGAATCGGGAAGCTTCAGTAAAGATCTATTGAGCAAACAAGAATAAGAACAGCATTTAATAAAAGTTCAATCATAAAAAAATGCTGTGGTTCAAAGTAGGAGTAATATATCATTTCAACTTCTATTCGTGCTTCAAAATCCAGGAAATTGGAATCATGATTCTGCACAACACAAACTGCAAAGACTTTCTTCAGACTCCTCTGAACATCAGATCTGGTTTTGGAAGAGACATGCCCATTCAAGCGATGCAATGCTTGAGAGAGAACGTCCCTCAAGAAAGGACTCATAATGTCTCTGGATAAGGCATGATTTCATTATTAACCTATCTGGTGTCATGCGGTTTTATTTTGTTTGTTTTTTTATTTTGTGGAAATCTGAACCACATTTCATCATATTTTGTGTGCTCCTGGAGATAACCTAGCACACCACATGAAAATATTAAAAACTTTTATAATAGTATATCTAGAAAATGGATGCTAGAATTAACAATTTCATTGTAGTTTAATATATGGAGTTAACCCTAGCAGTTCTGTGAATCAAATTTATCTATTCGGGGGTGTGGGGGTATGTGTGGGGTGAAACCAAAAAAATCCTGAAAATTCTGAAGTACTCCCATATAGCAGAAAATATAAATCTTTCTGTGCTGAAAATGAATTTTGTTTATTTGCTAACCAACAGTAATTTTTAAATGTTGGAGTAATATAAAGGCATTTCTTGGCAACACAAAGTACAAGAAAAATTAATTTATAGCAATCAATACAAGTGGGTGGGGAGGAAACAATGAATAACAGACATTTTTTGCCATAACAGAGCTTTTTTGCCATCATGATTCTCAGAGCTAAATAGCTTAAAGAGAAATATGTTAAATGGATTTGCCTCTGATGACAGATTAAGGCTCAAAAGAGACAATTTTTCTGATTATTTGGATGGTTGCTGCTTAGAGTTGAGGCAGCAACTTGAATTCAGTAAAAACCAGAAAATTGCAAGAAACATGATCACAATTCAGTTACCTAAAGGTTGAGGCATGTCTCATTATAAAACCTGGAAAATACTGTCCTGGGTAAACTATGGATGCAAAAAGGGTGAAAAGGAAAGATATCATGTTTAGGGTTCCTATTTGATGGACTTATATTATTGGCAAACCTCACTAAGTTTGCATTACAGGTAGTCCTCAACTTATGACCACAATTGAGCCCAAAATTTCTGTTGTTAATCTAGACATTTGTTAAGTGAATTTTGCCCCATTTTATGACCCTTTTTGCCACAGTTTTTAAATGAATCTGGCTTTCCCTATTGACTTTGATGTTAGAAAGTCTTAAAAAGGTGATCAAATGACCCCCGGACATTGTAGCAGTCATAAATATGTGCCAAGCATCTGAATTTTGATCCTGTGACCATGTGGATGTTGCAACAGTTATAAGTGTCAAAAAAGGTCATAAGTCACTTTTTTCAGTGCCATTGTAACTTCAAACGGTCACTAAATTAACTGTTGTAAGTTGAGGACTACCTGTACTGATTATTGGCCACTTTCCATGATTGTTGAGTGGCAACAATTTAGGCTAGTTAAGAGCCAAATTGAGTATTATATTCTTTAGCTGACACATTATTGTAGAATCAGGTCTGTGAATCATAAAACCAAGGGTTGTATTTCACAGAGCATTTTAGCTGTTAATAATGACAGAATGGATATATTTGTTTTAATATGCATGTGTGTATGTATGTGTATATATATATATATATATATATTTTCTGAGGTTCTCGCGGGTATTTGTATGTGGGGATCGTCTTATATGCCGGGTCGTCTTATACGCCGGCAAATAGTAATTGGGAAGCACTGCGGCTGCCTGCGGCTGAGGCACTTTTGCACACCGTGGAAACGAATCCCGTGAAGCCGAAAGGAGCAGCCAGCATTCAGGCCGATGTAGGTGGGCCTCCTTCTCCCAGCTCCCAAAGAAATGAGGTGCTCAGTGGCCTCCGCTCACACTGCCCGGCCTCCGCTCACACCACCCGGCCTCTGCTCAGGTATCCGGCTGGGGCGGTCAGGAGTTGTTACTCCTGGTGCGGCTCTGCGTGGCTCCAGTCCCGCGTTGCCTCAGGAAGGGAAAGGCAAAAAGGAAGAGCCACGGTGGTGCTTTGCAATGGCAGCAGCAGCTCCTGGTTTTGCGGAGGCGGGGTGGTGCGAGCGGAGGCGGGGCGGTGCGAGCGGAGGCCGCTGAGTGCCTCATTTCTTTGGGAGCTGGGAGAAGGAGGCCCGCCTACATCGGTCTGAAGGCTGGCTGCTCCTTTCAGCTTCACGGGATTCGTTTCCACGGTGCGCAAAAGTGCCTCGGCCGCAGGCAGCCGCAGTGCTTCCCAATTACTATTTGCCAGCGTATAAGACGACCCGGCATATAAGACGATCCCCCCACTTGGAGGCATGTTTTTCAGGGCAAAAAAGTCATCTTGTACGCCGGCAAATACGGTATGTGTATATATATATATTGCGGTATCTGCCATCCCGCATCTGATGGGCGGCTCATGAAAGGGAGCGAAGGGAAGAGAAATGACAGGAAGCGAAGTTTCCTCTTGATGATGAGCGTGCCCCGAATGTCTTGGCACACGCTCTTTTATTGTGCTTTCTTACAAGAAAATGATTTAATTAAAAAGCTCAAGTCAAACATGTTAATCTCATCAGGATGTGCATGTTTACAAAGCTGCATACTGGACAGATTATTTACAAAGTGGATAAGCTTATTTAACAAACGTCTATCTCCTTGTCTCTTGTACGTGCCTTGCAAAGGTCACTGAAGAGACACAAGTTAATGATTACAAGTGAATGATACAATGTTGCAAATGCTTGAATGATACATAGTTGCAATGATACATAGTTGCAATCACATGAATGATACATAGTTACAACAATATATATACTTAAGTTTTCGTGGGTACTTACATGTATGGCATTCAGCTTTGTTCGGGTATTTTCCCATGTCATTGCAGTTGTGCTTTTAAAGTTGTAACAATATTTCGGCAGAATCTCATCTGCCATCATCAGGCTTCTGTATTGTGTTCGTCTGTGAGTCAGACTTTCACAGCCCTTTCAGTTTTAAATTTGGGACAGCCTACTGCTGTGCCAGAATAGTTTTTTCTTCATCCTGATTGGTTGGGAGTCTTGGTCTGTGTTTATTGGTCTTGGAGTTTACTGTGTTCTGCTTGATTGGTGTTTCTAATATCTTCTGTCTGTTTTGTGGCTCTTTTTGTTTCTTGATTGGCTGGCAACATTGTGTTCCTGCATTGGAGGCCTTTAGTGCAACTGGGCTCCAAGTAAATGGATGGCTTAGGAAGCTAGGTTTCATCTGGGTGCCTGGTTGGGGTGTGTTTGAGCTGGAGGTATTAGGGGGATCTGTTTGTGCCCAGGTGTTTGCCTGGCTTGTGGTGTGGAGATTTTTTTTGTTGGTGAGTGCAGGCTTCCAAATGATTGACAGTCTGGTGGAATCACCTCTTCTATTCATGCTTTCAGGTCTTTTTTCAATCTTTATGGCTTCTCTGATAATTCTGTGGCTGTGGTTTTCTCTAGTGGCTAGGGTTTTGGTGCCATTGAAGTTGATGCTATGACCTGTAGCTTTCATGTGTTGGACTAGTGAGGAAGTGTGTTCCAGCTTTTTTACTGCATTTTTGTGTTCATCCAAGTGGGTACTAATTCTTCTATTGGTCTGTCCAATGTATGTGGCTGGGCATGATGCACAGGGGACTTCGTATATGCCTTGGTTTTTCAGGTCAATTTTATCTTTAGGGTTTCTAAGGATGGCTGCTATTTTTCTGTCTGTTTTGTAGGCAGTCCTGATGTGATGCCTGTGTAGTATCTTACTGATTTTGTCTGTAGTACCTCTTATGTAGGGCAGGACAGCTGCTCCATAGGTCTGTTCATCTTCTAGGTCTCCATTATGTCTCAGTGTGTTTTTGTGGATCAAGCCAGTGATTTTGCTTTTGTGGAAGCCGTTGGCTGTCAGTACTTTAGTCAGGGTGCATAGTTCAGTCTTTATGTGTGTCTTGTCTACCAGGCATTTGGTTCTGGCGAACCAAACCATTCTGACAGAAGATATTAGAAACACCAATCAAGCAGAACACAGTAAACTCCAAGACCAATAAACACAGACCAAGACTCCCAACCAATCAGGATGAAGAAAAAACTATTCTGGCACAGCAGTAGGCTAGCCCCAAATTTAAAACTGAAACAACTGTAAAAGTCTGACTCACAGACAAACACAATACAGAAGCCTGATGATGGCAGATGAGATTCTGCTGTAACGTTGCTACAGCTTTAAAAGCACAACTATAATGACGTGGGAAAATACCCAAACAAAGCTGAATACCATACATACATACATACATACATACATACATACATACATACATACATACAAAAGCACTTTCCAAAGGATTCTCTTACATACCACATAAGATGTATGATACAATTGCATAAATCCTTGTAAGAAATATAGAGCTGTTATTCCCTTTACACACTGATTCAAATTAGTTAGTGCACATATAGAACTTCACTGGATTTGTGATATGGGTCCCAGTGGGATCTGCATTCTCTTTTGTCTAAACAACCTTGTGCTATTCCTTCCTTTTAAAAGGAAGGCAGCCAATATATCATGTCTGGGTTGATAACAGGGATCTCCTTTCTAAATCTCTCTGACCTTTTGGAAGTCTTCAGTTCAACAGCTTGATCCTACATTAATAGCTGAATTGCGGTCTGGTCTATGGCTTCCATCCTCAATAATATCCACAATTTTCTAATCTTTCCAAAGGTCAAAACCTCTCATTAACTGCATATCTAACACCAATGCCATATTTCTTTGGTTCCCAATAACCCATTATCTTTCTGTCCCTTTCCAGATCTCCCATTATTGTATTATATTGATTTATTAGAGATTTGGATGATGATCTCAAACAGAAGAAAGTACTTTGTGCCATTTTAAATGGAATTATTTGAAAACAAGCGATAACATGGACTAGAGGGGAAAAATGCACGTGTCTACTTTATTTAAAGGACTAATTCTGCTGACTCAATATTACTCACGAATCAATGAGAATATTATTTATTTCTTGCTGCGGTGAAGATTGCACTTTATATCCATAGTCAATCATAAAAAGATCAGTCAAGTGGACAGCAGTATTGAAAGAACAGAATGCCCTGAGACATTAACTGCAACAGAAGATAAAGCTGAGCCATACATTTATTAGTCCCTTGGCAAAACAATATGCAGGCTGGTAGCTGAGTTGAAATTGTGCTGATGCACACTCTGCTTCAAACATCCATAGGGAGATTGCCTTCTTCTCACGCACTCTGCACCTTCCTTAATTTTTCTTCCATACATTTGTATTTCTTGTACAGTCCAGATGTATATTCTACATACAATAATGCAGGTCTTTGTGTGTTCGGGTCTTTTCTTGTGTAAGATTGAGAGCATCTTGGCAACTTTTCGATGAGGTCCCACTTGCCATCTTCAGGCTGGTGCTTTTGGCTTTGTGCTTGTGTGAGCAAAGCATGATTGGAGCTGCCTTTGTCTTCCTGAAAATTGTTTATATTGGGCACAAATGAGCACAGATGATGAGCACAAATGGGATCTTGACAGTCTCAGCAACATTTGCAACAGGGAAAGCAGGTGGATGATTTCTTTACCCTTGTCTGAAGAAAAAGGAAAATGTTCAACAATTTATCAAGGACAGAAATTATCCACTGGAAAAGATGCCTAGTAACAACACTGCTTAAAAAGTTCAATAAGAGGAAGCATCTTCCAAAACTTCCCCCTGGATTTAGAAATATAAAAAGTCAGGGAAGTGTCAAAGCAGTGGACACATTTGCATAATAAAAGACAAATCACTCACACCCTTCCCTTATCCACACTAAGATCCCCTCTGTCTGAGAATGTTTATGAAATTACCTTTTTAAAAAATAGCTTATTATCTTTCATCTAATTGAAAGAGACTTGACAGGAAACAAAACAAAGAAAAAACAACAAAGAAGAATTTCTTTCCCTAGTACTCTGTAGGAGAACTGCTATTAATTGTAGCTTGGCTGAATTTTTCTCTTAAAGAAAATAATGTCCCATCAACATTATATGTTGCCTCCAGGGAAAATATTTCCTTTGAATGGGTGAATAGTGCACAGTGTCTACATTATTTACAGTATCAAGATGACAGATCCAGCACTGGTCCCCGAAGAGCAATGGCCTTCTGCCTATTTCAACTAATCGTCTTTTGTTGAAATAGAAATGTCTGGCTTTTATGCTCTGCTTTGGGATTATGCATCTAATGAGAAGCTGTTCACAGATCCATTAAATAATTAAACAATTCCTGCCTTTTCTGCCCAAAGAATGACCTAACACCTTCCCCTGTAGACAATTTCACATTCAGTAAACATGGTTACCTTTTTGCCTATCACTTCAGAAAAATAGTACAAGAAAAAGCCTATGCAATGGGTATCTTAATCTTATAATGCTAATAAAATTAGCATTAAAAAAATAATAGGATAATATACAGAACAGTAATATCTCATTATCATGAAATAATTCCATGATATTTAAGATGCTGAGCTTGTTATCTGGAAAGCTGACAGCCTGAGTTTGAGACCTGAGAGCTGAGCAATGGGGTGACCTCCCTTTCCTTGATCCAGTTCCTGCCCACCTAGCAGTTTGAAAGCATGAAAATGCGAGTAGATTAATAGGGACCACTTTGGTAGTAAGGTTATGCTGGCCACATGATCAAGAAATGTCTTTGGGTAATGCTGGCTTCCTCAGCCAAGAAATGAAGATAAGAACTGTGCCCTACAGTTGGACATGATTGGACAGGGATGCCTTTATCTTTTTATTTAACAAAGAAAATGATTTTTTATAACTCTTCAGCTATGTAATGCTATGGCTCTGAATAAGAAGAATATGACTCTGAATTAACTTTGAATGACCTAAAGACCTGCGTACTTTAACCTCTATGTCTATCAAAAGGTTGGTGATTCAGCTAGGTCATATATTTATATATTCTGATACAAGTTTGAAATAATTGCTTTGCTTAGCTTTCTAAACCTCCTTTAGAAATTTCTGGTAGGAGATAAAGTACCGGGCAACTGTTTTATCTATTACTTTTCTAGACTACTGAAGGCAAAACCCATTTCAGTGTAATTTGGAGATCAAATTAACAATGTACAATTATTTCTCTTCTAGGATGGTTTTAATATCCAGAAGAAGAGAAGCATCTTCGTATAATCATATATAAACATCAACTTTGTTGTGTTCAAGCAGATGAGGTCAGGAAACAACACATCTCCTCTGATCAATTCATCTCACAAAGCTGTGATTCTGGGATGAGACAATATACCAAATTTTACTTGGCACCATTGTGGAAACCTGTGAAGGACAGTGGAGAAAATATAGACTTCAAGTTTACAGATAATCCTTGACTTACAACCACAATTGAGCCCCAAATTTCCTTTGCTAAGCAAGACAGTTGTTAAATGAGTTTTCCTTATTTACAATCTTTCTTACCATTGTAGTTAAGTGAATCACTGCAGTTGTTAAGTTAGTAACATAATTCTTAGGTGAATCTGGCTTCCTCATTGACTTAGCTTGTCTGAAGTTTGCAAAAGGTTATCAAATGACCCTGGGACATAGCGACCATCATAAATATGAGCCAGTTGCCAAACTGCCAAATTTTGATCACATGACCATAAGGATCCTGCAACAGTTGTAAGTGTGAATATGGTCATAAATCATATACTTAGATTGTATTGTATTATGTTAGAATAGAATATAATTATTTATTGGCAAAGTGTGATTGGACACACACAAGGAATTTGTCTCTAGCGCATAAGCTCTCAGTACATACAAGCAACAATGATAATCATAATCATAAATTCCACTGTAACTTCAAACAATCACTAGAAAGGGTGCAGAGAAGAGCAACCAAGATGATCAGTGGACTGGAAGCTAAAACATACGATGAATGGTTACAGGATCTGGGCATGGCTAGTCTAGTGAAAAGAAGGACCATGATAGCAGTGTTCCAATATTTGAGGGGCTGCCACAGAAAGGAGTGGGTCAAGTTATTTTCCAAAGCACCTGATGGCCAGACAAGGAATAATGGATAGAAACCAGACAAGGAGAGATTCAACATGGAAATAAGGAGAAGCTTGCTAACAGTGAGAGCAATCAACCAAAGGAACAGCTTAACTTCAGAAGTTGTGGGAGCTTCATCAATGGAAGCTTTCAAGAAGAGACTGGACTGCCATCTGAAATGGTATAGGGTCTCCTGCTTGAGTGCGGGGGGAGGGTTTGGACTGGATGACCTGCCAGGTCTCTTCCAACTCTTTTAATCTATTAAGGTCTATATTTCATAAACAAATAGTTGTAAATTAAGGACAACCTGCATAGGTTATGTAATGGACAAAGAGTTTTTTTAAATATCAGCTGCTGGTAGATGTTTGAAAGCACTAGAAATAAAATTATAAGAAATCTTCTCCAAAGCTGTGACAATTTATAGTAGCTAATGGGGGTGAGTGAATGTGGATCATTCTGAACACTTCAAGTCAACGTTCTTCCAATATCCTAGTGAACTTTTTTAAAGGCCAGGCTAAAATCAGTCTAAAATGAGATTTAAATCAGTATGAATTGCTCAGTGCTATAGTGATTTATAGTAAATTTAACCCCAGACCCATCTTCTTTTTCAAGTTGCCACCCTTTCTTTTCCATCTACTTTATTTACAAGTTTTCTACTTTCTCTTTTTTCTCCAATTCAATCTTCCTCTGAAAATGAAGAGCCTGCTAACGACTGGAATAGTATCTGTAAGTCTGGATCTCCAGGGTATGAACAGGAAGCCAGGCACATCAGCATGTCAAAAAGCCACACATTTCTACATCAATGTCTGCTGCACAATTCCAAATATAAGTCAAATTCCTATTCCTACACTTGTTGTAGGAACCAAATCATTTAAAAGCAAACTTGACTTTTCTCTGTATTTCTCACTCCACCCCCATCCTTATAGAAAATAATCTATTTAAAATTGAACCTTTACTGTTGTGGAAAATGGCATTTTTCTGGGTATTATTTTGTGGTGGAGAACCTACTTTCATTTAAAGATGAGGTGAATCAATTTTTTTTCCTATTCTCTTTTTAAAAATAACCAACAATCAAACCTAAATCTTTTGCAGGTTGTAGGCAGAAGATAGGCATTTATTACTGTCAGAGAATAGCCATTAAAAAAAACACCTGCTTATAGTTCTGACAGTTGCATTAAGCATAAAGCAAAGTCTAAAATAACTTCAGTAAAAGTGGTTGATTGGTCAGCAGTTGATTTATTATACAACAACAATTGTGCAAAACTGGGTCACTTTTACAACTGCATCTCAATCAGAAAAAAACAAAATGTTTTCCTTTCCCTGACATTTTACTTAAAATAGGCTTAATATATATGAGGCAGGATCTCCATAAAGGGGAGAACATAAACTTACCATCGCTACTTCTTCTCTACCCATGGGGAAACATACTTAAGAAGGATGGTGCAATATTCTTTGTTTAAATTTAGAGAGAAGTTATTGTATTGTTATTATCTCCGGACTAAAAGAAAGCTGGAGGTCATCTTTGTTGCACATTTATTTGTGAAATGTTTTTGTTCCATTTTAATTTATATTGTTATCCCCCCTCCCTTTTTCCTTAGTTGGGATTAGGTGGCATTATAAAGTTTGGTTTTGAAATTTAACAAATATCTTTTTTTTTTTTCAAAAACAAAATGAAAAGATGATACAATATCTTCGCTCCAGAAAAAAAAAAATTGCATTTCTCAAGTCCTTGGGTACATTTTTTTTTTTTCGCAATCCATGGCCAAAGAAGTGTCTTTCAACAAAGAAATAAGAAATCTCTGCAACTAAAATAGTTCTTGACTTACAACTGTTCATTTAGTGACTGTTCAAAATTACAATGGCATTGAAAAAAGGGAGTTGTGGCCAGTTCTCACACTTAGGACCATTTCAGTATTCCTACAGTTACAGGATCAAAATTCAAATGCTTGGCAACCTGCATGTATTTCTAACTGTTTCAGTATTCCTGGGTCATGTGATCACTGTTAAGGTTTGAGCATGGGCGTGGAAGAATGGAGATAAGCCTCTAAATGGTGAACTTCAGCTCTTTATTTACATTGTGACTTCCTCATTTCAATAGCAGTTAAACCCGCCTTATATAGGCAAACCCTGTAACTTTTAACCAATAACGAGCTAGGAGCGCTAGCTCTTATAACCAAGAGGAACTCTCTGTTAAGGGCCAATCGGATTCCCCGGAATGGGCCAATCCAGTCCGGCCGCTTAACAGCCAATCAGAAGTGCAGGACCAGAACCCTGCACTTACTCCAAGCTCACACTTTATTAATCTTTATGCATACTCAACACCCCTTCCCCGTGGCTTCTTATTTGCAGGGCGCAGTTACATAGTCCCTTAGGTAGGACGGTTGTTCTATTAGTCTCTTTGATTTCCGTTGTATCAGCTGGCTGCAATCACACTGAGGTAGATCGTTGTTTGGCAGTGGGGCTGTTTCTGGTTCCGAGTTCACTTCTACGTCGTTGCCCACATTCTCTGCAATTTCCTGAAGTGCAACCGTTTCTCCCTCCAGCTCCGCTTCCTGAGTTTCTATCAAACCATCGTTTCCTTCGCACGGGTTTCCTAGGAATTCATCTTCTTCCGTACCTCCCCCCCCTCAGTTTGGTCATAGGAGGTTTTCGGACTGGCAACTGGAAGCCGCGATCGTAATTGATCGATATTACGTTTCCAAAGTTTATCGTCAAGGCATTGTACAAGGTAGGATCTGGGGCCAGTTACACATACTACTGTTGCTTCCACCCACAACGGGTCGCCCGATAGGTTTTTAGCATATACCAAGTCTCCTACCTGGAAGGTGTGACAGTGGCCACTGGATCCTAGTGGTTTCTCCGGTTCATAAGCTGGGTGCAACCGGTCGAGGTGGGAGCGAAGCTTTCATCCCATTAGCAGTTCAGCGGGAGTTTTGTTGGTGATGCTATGTGGGGTGATGTGTTGCAAGAAGAGGATTTGATTGACCATGTCATCAATGTTGTCATAGTCTACCTTTTGCAAGGTTTTCTTCACAAATTGGACCATGCGTTCTGCTTTGCCATTGGTCGCAGGGTGCGCAGGCGAGGTGAGCGCATGGCGAATGCCGCGGTCAGTGAGGTACTGCTTGAACGCTAGTGCGGTAAATTGAGGGCCATTATCGGATACCAGAATGCCTGGTAATCCGTGGGTTGCAAAAAGTCTGTTTAAGATTTTGATAACCGCCTCGGAGGTCGTAGTCATCATGTGATGGATTTTGAGCCAATTCGAGTAGGCGTCGACGGTAAGCAGGAAGGTGTGGCCTTTGGTTGGCCCCGTGAAGTACAGGTGAATTCGGGACCAGGGTCCACGTGGTGTCTCCCATTCAGTAGGCATGGCTTTTGGTGGGGTGTTGCTGACTTCTTGGCATTTGGGACAAGCTTTAACCCACTGTTCGATTTGCTTGTCAATGCCCGGCCACCATGCGTAGCTTCACGCAAGAGCTTTCATTCGCACGATGCCGGGGTGGCCATCGTGCAAGGTTCTCAGCAGCGCTTTCTGGAGTCATTCTGGGATAACGACTCTATCGCCCCAGATGACACAGCCTTTCTGGGAGAAGAACTCGGTTTGTCGAGTCTTGAATGGTGTGAAGTCATCTGATAACTGGTCCAATGGCCATCTGCATTCTACCCAGCTTAGGAATCATACTAGGGTGTGGTTGCATTTGGTTTCTCTCACGATATCTCAGGTGGTTAGTGGCGGCGAGTTGAGTGCCTCAATTTGCAACGTGGTTACTGTTGGTGCAGGATCGTCGAGAGTCTCTAGAAGCGGTGCTCGGCTCAATGCGTTGACGTAGGGAATGGCCTTCCCCGGGCGGTATTGCAGCTGATAGTTATAAGCAGCTAAGAATTCTGACCATCGGGTCATCCTAGGGGACAATATGTAGGGAGTCGGCTTATCTCCGGCTATTATCCCCAATAATGGTTTGTGGTCAGTCACAATAGTAAAAGCCCAGCCATACACGTATTCGTGGAATCTTTTCACAGCTGAGACAATTGCGAGGGCTTCTTTATCGATTTGTCCATAGTTTTGCTCAGTTTTTGAAAGTGTCTTTGAAAAATATGCAACAGGGGCTTCGTTCCCATTAGGCAGTGCATGGCTCAAAATGGAGCCAACCCCGAAAGGCGATGCATCACAGGTTATAACTAACGGCAAGGTCTCATTATATTGCATGAGTACAGAGTCAGAAGTGAGCAGTTTTTTAACATTTCGGAACGCCTGTTCTTCACGGTAACCCCATAGCCAATTTGCTTTTTTATCTAACAACCGGTGTAACGGTTCAGTGACCGTTGCTTTGTGTGGCAAAAATACATTATAAAAATTGATGAGGCCTAGGAACGCCTGGAGATCGGCCTTGTTTCGTGGCCTGGGAGTGTTTTTTATCGCTTTTAGTTTACTTTCGGTAGGGTGAATGCCCTGGCTATCAATCAGGTACCCTAAAAACTCAACACTGTCAGTACACAATTTACATTTGTTTTTTTTTAACTTTAAGACCGGCCTCTTGGAAGTTTTTTAGAACTAATTTTAACCGGTCCTGTAAGATTTTTTTGTAGGCGCTGCAATTAATACATCATCAAAATAGGGGACCCTGCCCTTAATTCCTTGTAATAACCTTTCCATAAGGCTCTGAAAAATCCCCGGGGCTACACTAACTCCGAATTGAAGCCGGGTACATTTAAAGGCACCTCAGTGCGTTACAATAGTTTGGGCCTGTGCCGTTTTTTCATCTACTGGTAATTGCTGATATGCCTGAACTAAATCTAATTTAGCAAAGACTTTCCCGGCCCCCAGGGAATGGAGGAGATGCTGCACCACCGGAACTGGATATGCGTTCTGCTGCAGGGCGTGGTTCAAAGTGGCCCGGTAGTCCCCACAAATTCAGATTGACCCGTCTGGCTTAATGGGTGTTACAATAGGGGTTTCCCAAGGGGAGTGATCGATGGACTCTAACACCCCCTGAGCTATCAGTTTGTCGAGTTATTCGTCGATTTTCGATTTTAAGGCAAATGGAACTCGACGGGGCTTTAGGTGAATGGGAGCTATTTTTGGATCTAGACTGAATGAAATCGGGGTGCCCTTGTACTCGCCTAAGCTGTCCGCGAAGACGTCCCTGAACTCAGAGATAAGCTCTTCCTCCCAGTCACCACCGCTGACTCGGTTTATGCTGGCCACTTCAATGCTGAGTGGCGCGAACCATTGGAGGCCTAGTGGGCTAGGCCTATCTCTATCGATGACCATTAAAGGTAAGTATGCTGTGTGCTTCTTGAAGGAGACTCGGACTCGGCAGGAACCGACAACGGGGATTCGATTCCCTTGGTAGTCCTTGAGGATGAGGCGTTGGGAGCGGAGATCTTGGCATTGAATTGTGGGGATGAGTTGCTTGAGTGTCTTCCAGGACACCATCGAGAGGGACGATCCTGAGTTGACCTCCATGTGGCAAGGCTGGTTCTCGATGGCTACCGTGACTCGGATTTTCTTAGTGTCTAAGGCTGAGGCTTGATCGATAGTGATAGTATGGTGAGCCTCTTCTCTCTGCAAAATTCGATTTCTGTAGGAGTGGTTTACTGGCTCTCGCCGTACAGGACGGTTTCCTGTCGATTTGCGATAGTTAGCCCCTTTTGAGGCCTGGCTGGGTCCTGGCAAGCTGCGGCAGACCTGCCCGATGTGGCCTCGTTTCCCACACTCATGGCAGAGTGCTTTGCGGAATTTGCATTCGGAGCTGGCATGGTTGGCTCCACAGCCAGCGCAAGGGCATAAGGGCTTCGGGTGATGGTCCCAGTCAGACCGCAGTCAATGGACCTCTTCTTTGTCGCTGTCTGACGACGAAGAGAGGTCCTCGTGGTGTGTTGTTGTAAGCTGTCCTTCTGACCTGGATAAAATGTCACTTGTCAGTGGTGGTACCGGAGCGCGGTTTCAGCGTTGTGCAGCCGACTTCCTGGTTGCTTCTGCTGCAGTAGCATTGGCGATGGCATCGGCAAGGCTGATGTCGCCTTTTGCCATCAGCTTGCTTTGGATGCCTGGTGCATCTAGTCCCAGAACTATGCGATCTCTTAGTGCTTCTTCTAAATCGGCAAATCCACAGAGGCCTCCCAGATTTCGGAGGTCTACTATGAAGTCGGCCATGCTTTCTCCCTTTCACTGGCTCCTCTGATAAAACTCGTGGCGTCTCAAGAGCGTAGGCACGGTCGGGGCGTAGTGATCTCGTAGGAGAGGTTCGAGGTCATCCCAATCCATGGCCTTCACTTCTCAGGTTTTGGCTAGTGCTTTAGCCATCTTAAATACGGTTGGACCACAATGTGTTAGGAACACTGCCTGTTTCTTTCCTGGTGTGGCGTCCTTTAAATTGTTGGTTTCTAAGAACATTTGGAAGCGATCCATGTAGAACTCCCAGTCCTCCTGTACTGGATCAAATGGAGCGGGTGGTACGATGCCACCAGACATGGTTCCATTGTTAGCATCGTCTGTCACATGCTTGGTGTTCTTCGAAGTTTCGTTGGTTCAGGTATCTCCAAATCCCATCCTCGTCGCCAGTGTTAAGTTTTGAGCATGGGCATGGAAGAATGGAGACAAGCCTCTGAACGGTGAACTTCAGCTCTTTATTTACATTGTGACTTCCTCATTTAAATAGCAGTTAAACCCGCCTTATATAGGCAAACCCTGTAACTTTTAACCAATAACGAGCTAGGAGCGCTAGATCTTATAACCAATAGGAACTCTCTTTTAAGGGCCAATCAGATTCCCCGGAACGGGCCAATCCGCTCCGGCCGCTTAACAGCCAATCAGAAGTGCAGGGCCAGAACCCTGCACTTACTTCAAGCTCACACTTTATTAATCTTTATGCATACACAACAATCACCATTTGTGACTTTCCTAGCTGGCTTCTGACAAGAAAAATCAATGGAGGAAGCCAAATTCACTTCACAATCATATGATTCACTTAAATCACTACAGTGATTTGCTTAACCAGTGTGGCAAAAAGGTGATAAAATGGGGCATCTTACTTAACAACCACCTTGCTTAGCTACAGAAATGCTGGGCTCAATGATGGTAATAAGTTGAGGACTACCTGTATACTACCCATATGTAAGCTCATGGACCTCAATAATTTCTTCTGAATGTAATCAGCCACTTTTCTAAAAGTAGTGAAAACCTCTGCCTGACATTTCTGGGTAGTAAATGGTTCCATAAAGATGATGTAGTGGTTGGATTTTGACATGCTGCAGTTCTGACAGAACACCGTTCCTGACTGAATCATTTCAGCCTGGAAATCAGAAATCACAGATATTAAAGATCAATGTTTATTTAAAGTTAACGAGCAGGATGTGAAGAAACTGATTTGGAGATTGATTTATCTTTTTTTCTACATTATTCTAAATGAATGCCTTAATTTAATATCGTTCCAATATCTCAGGGGTTGCCACAAAGAAGACTGGGGTCAAACTATTTTCCAAAGCATCTGAACGCAGGTAAAGAAGCCATGGATGGAAACTAATCAAAGAGAGAAGCAACCTAGAATTAAGGAAAAAATTCCTGATGGTTAGAACAACTAATCAGTAGAACAACTTGCCTCCTGAAACTGTTGATACTCCAACACTGGAAGTTTTTAAGAAGAGATTGGACAACCATTTGTCTGAAATGGTATAGGATTTCCAACCTGAGCATGGGGTTGGACTAAGGTTCCGTCCAACTCTATTATTCCATTCTGTTCTGTTCTTAATTGTCACACTGCTTTTAATATTATCAGTTGCAATTTCAAATAATTAAAGTATATCAGATAAAGCAAGATTTTTATTCTCGAGAGATTGAGACACTATGGTGCTATATCATGGCAATTTTATCATGGTTTTACCCTAATTTAATATTTTGTCACATATTGTATTCTCCACATACTTTATACACATGTATTTGTTGATGCTTTATTTAAACTTAGATTTGTGTTTGTTTATGTATTTTATCAGTGCAGTAAATCAGTGATTCCATGATCACTGTAGATGCCATGCACTAAATAAAAAAACAAACACAAATAAATAAGTAACCAAAATAATTTTGCCACAAATTTTAAGTGAATCACTGCAGTTGTTAAGTTAGTAACATGGTTGTTAAGTGAATCTGGTTTCCTCATTGACTTTGTGTCATGCTCCTGTCGGAATCTGATTCTGAGGGGGAGGTCGAGCAGCTGACAGGGAGTGGGAGTGTGGTTCCCGTGGAAAAAACTGGGGAAGGGCACAGTCCGGCTGGGCATTCAGAGGAAGACCCAGGGTCACCCCTCTTCATCCTAGAGCACGCAAGGAGAAACAGAGAAGGGAACAATGTGAGTTACATGGTTTATGGGAGAGGAAAGGGCCCTGATCCCCTTCATTAGCTGCAGCTGGGAAAACTGTTTAAAAAGGCAATCTATGCACAGCAAAGTTGCTGGAAGCAAAGCATGCATTATCTTTGTCGAGTCTTATCTGGGTTCTGGCAACCTCCCAGCTGTGTGTATTTCATTATCTTTTGGAAGTCTGCAATTCCTTATCCTGCCCTGTCTCGTTAATTGCTGCAGCATGGTTTGTGTTGGTTTTTATTTATAATCTATATTTACTTTGGGTTTGGACTGAATTTCTTCCCTTTAAAGATGGTGACTCTTGGGAGAGCTTTTTCTCCAGCCGATGATAACTGGACATTGGGGGCCAAGTTGGAGGTATTAAAGGGAACTTTATCTACTTTTGTGACTTTGTTGCTTTTGTGCCATGCCCCAGGTCATCACACTTTGCTTGTCAGGAGGTTGCAAAAGAGCCTAGGGCACTGCAACCGTCTTAAATACGAGTCAGTTGCCAAGCATCCAAATGTAAATCTCATGACCATAGGGATGCTGCAATAGTCATAAGTTTTAAAAATGGTCAATACTGTTGTAACTTTGAATGGTTACTAAGCAAACTGTTGTAAGTCAAGGACTACCTGTAATAGCTAAAGTATCATTTTTAGAATTTTTCATCACATTTCAGTGTATGTCTTCTTAGACGTAAGAACTACTGAGGTCATCGATGGCATAGCTACAAAGATACAACCTAAATCTTTTATATTTAAATTGTATTGGTTGCACTCAAGCATCGTCTTCTTCTTGTTGTTGTTGGTCAGTTGCTAAGTTGTGTCCAATTCATTGCAACTCCATGGACCATAGCATGCCAGGCAGTGGTGAGATTCAATTTTTTTGTGGGTATGGTTTGGTGGGCGTGGTGTGGCTTAGTGGGCGTGGCAGGGGAAGGATACTGCAAAATCCCCATTCCCTCCCCACTCCTGGGGGAAGATTATTGCAAAATCCCATTCCCTCCCCACCCTGCTTTCCAGCTCCATTCTCCTGTGCAGGGCAACAAAAGAAGATCCAGCCAATCAGCTGGGACTTGGGAGGCAGAGAATAGCTGGGGCCGGGCCAGTCAGAGGTGGTATTTGCCGGTTCTCTGAACTACTCAACATTTCCATACTGGTTCTCCAGAACTGGTCAGAACCTGCTAAATATTATCTCTGATGCCAGGCCCCCTGTCCTCCACTGTCTCCCACAGGCTTGGCCAAATTAATGTTCATTGTGTCAATAATACAGTCTAACAATTTTATCCTCTGTCATTTCCTTCTCCTTATGCCATCAATGCACTCAGGCATGTCTAATGCTAACCAAATATTGCCAATTGATATCACAATGTCTTCATTCATTTATAAATAATATTATATCTTTCCAATTTTAATGCACCACTTAATGTTTTGAAAGCAACAGAGTATCCTTACAAGTGGAAATCTGTTTTGTGGCTTATGTGGCTATAAGAGTTAACATATTTTATATTTTCGAACATCAGACTTTCCTTCCACTACAGAAAGACAATATTCTCCCCCCACCCCAGGTATTTCAGTTTTTTAAATGCTTTGTTTATGCTGCAGAATTATTTTGCATATCAATTCAGCATTTCCAGTGCAGCTATGAAATCTGTGCCACGCCTGGGTCTGCCCACACAGAGAATAAATCAAAGCATCTTTTCATTTCTAAGAGGGTGAGCTGATTCACAGTACCCTGAATGATGCATTTTACCAGTAACTGACAGAGATACTTGAAGAAGAAAAGAAAAGAAATCACGCTGCTCTTCTTGGATGATGTGGTTTCCTAATCAGCATTTTTGCTGCGTATGGATGGTTTTGTATGTATCCCTCTGCAGCTAGGAAGAATTTCACAGTTAATGAATAACAGAACAAGTCACTCTGCCAGCTAATTACCCAGATAATAATTACATTAATTTAAGGAAATCAGTAATAGCATAGTAGCCTTGTTTAATTTGTGGTTCAGTTGCACAAACCAGTCTCTACACTCATCCGAGAGCCAATATTTGCATTTTGAATTCACCAGGTAAAATGATGCTAGATAGTAGCATTGTTTAATGGATGCAAATTAGACAGAAACATATCTACATTGCAAACCAATGAGACGAAATGGGAATTCTGAGAGGCTGGATCCATCCCCTTGCCTTTCCTGGTACATTATGGATATATCTGTGCCTGGAAGCAGTCATGTCACAAAACATGTTTTAAATAATCTGAAAGTAAAAGACAAGTTAATAAACCATGCACCAAAAACATTTGTCTGCTTTGGAGCAAATTTTCCCGTTTAGCAGTATTCACCTTCAAAAAGTCACAGATTATCCCTTTATAATTATAACCTTTGAATTTCAATGCTTTTGAGAAAAGAGGTAGGCCAGATTTGAATTTAATCAATTTGTTCCTAAATTAGAAGATGAAAGCTGGAGATGATAATGATAGGGTTGAGAATTCATCATTTGGTGCCTTTTATTATTTACTTCTGAAGCATTATTCACACAAGAGTTACAACTGGGTCCTTCAAACTCTTTGGTTTACAACCCCTGCAATCATGGCTATTGGTTATGCTTGCCAGGGATTATGAAAATTGGGGAGCACTAGGTTATCTAACTCTGATATGTGGAAAGTGATGAAAGTGAGAAAGAGAAAGAGACAGAGGGATAGCTTTACACACAAAATGTCGCAGAACCATAATACATGATAAGTTCTGATGGAGGAAGAAGTGTGAAGTTTAATGAGGGAGAATTTGATATCAGGTTTTAATGACAATATGTTTAAAATCAGGTATTTTACTCATAAGACAAAGCAGCTGACTCAATCATATTGACTTCAAGGAAATATACTTAGAATTCCAGAATCTTCATGAGAGGGTTTTAAGGACAAGTTGAGAAAACTTTCTTTTCCCAATAGATGATTTAAACACAATTATTTTGGGAACTAGACCTGAGACAGATAATGTTTTGAGGTGCTTTTTTTAGCTCCTTGATCTGATGATTTACTATTGTACCCATGGTTCAGAGTCTGGGTCAAATAATGCAACATCTGGGTCAAATCAATGATATTCACTCTCCTTTGCAAAATTATTCAAACCATAACTGCTGAGCCAGCTGGCTGCCAACTGTTATGTCAATATCTCATTTCTGCGGGTAGCAGGCAGAGAGAGAAAATGAGAGACAGTGTAATTGGTTAGGTGGTGAATATTTTCTTTTAAAGACTCATCCTTTGGTTCCCACATGATCGAATAAATGTAATAATGCCTAACGCAAATGAGTTAATCAAAATAGAACAGCTGTAGATCTGCCTGGAAGCCAGATGGAACCAAACATCACTATATCTTGCATTACATAACAATACCAAGAAAATGATGGAAATTTATTTTTAAATGTTGTTTGTTCTATTAAACATCTCTGATACACAACATGCATCCTGCTGTGATGTATTAAATCTTTCATTCCTAGAATATGTTAATTTATTTGTGTTTTTAACTCAAATACCATTTGGGAATGGACGTTATAAGCACTTGTGAAACTTTGTATAAAACAAATTTTAGTCTTTTTATAGAAGATACGTTAATAAAACTGTTAACTACTTTAACAAAGTGTACTGTATAACCTTAACAGATTAACAGAATTGGAAGGGACCTTGTAGATCTTCTAGTCCAACCCTCCATCCAAGGAGGAGACTCTACACCATTTCTGACAAATAGTAGTCTAGTCTCTTGAAAGCTTCCAGTGATAAAGCTCTCACAACTTCTGAAGGCAAGCTGGTTGATGGATTTTACATAAGCTTCAGGTAATTACTTGAGTTTGTTATGTTAGGGTAAAATCTTTGGAACTGAAGGAATATGCATGTCGTCGGGCTGCAAAAGTTAAAATGGAATGTGCTTATATAAAATGAAGTAGTGATTAGTTTTCAGGCCAAATGATCCTGGACTAGTTTTATTTTTATTTTGTTATGATGTTTCATCAGCAGCTGTGGCTGGTATCTTCAGAGACAGAGCTGCTTTGCGGTGTACCTCTTGTTAATACACAAACTGTTAAAATTGGATGACTGGACTTTCCTACACTAATAATCCTCCCTTCCTCCTTATTATTCTGTAGGATAGTAAGTCCTATCTGAAGAATGAATAGCTTTCTGGAGATTTTGAAAACATTATTTCAGTGCCAATTTTAGCCCTGGCCTGACTTGCATCATTTAAACTTTGTTGAATGCTGTGGAGGGAGGAGTTCCCCTCTTGAAAATGTGCCCTTCAAATGTGCCTTTCATCTTTTTGTTTGTACTGTGATTCTGGGCAGAGATGTGGATGTGGCTATTGTTATTTGGATCTCTGGTAGCCTTATCGGTTGATATATCCTTTTTTTTTTTTTAAAGAATTTTATTGATTTTCTACAGACAAACAAGACAAACAAAACATTAAAACATCAACTCTCATATGTACATCCAGCGTGTCGGTTGGTTCATCAGTTTTGTGCATTCATTTTGTAGTCTCAATTACAATTATGTTACATAGCAACTCATATTGTCAATCCAAACTTATATATCCTTCTAATGAAACCACTCACGAAAATTTATAACATTTATATAAATATAATATAAGTGATTTTCTTCCTAAAGCCTGTCAGTTCTTGAATGTAATTGTGTTCAGGGCCAGTAGAAGCAATAAAGCATGTTGATTATACAAATGCATGCTATACCTATATCTGGTTGGATTTGGAGAGGTAGTTTAAGGCTGAGAGATCTGTGGTCAAGTAAATAATATCAGCTATAAAGCTAGCTTGTCCCATTTATTTTGGACTTTATGGGTGAAGAATCTCCATAGGTCTTTTTTCCTTCCATAAAAGACAAGGCTCAGAGAAGTTGTAAAGCATATCTATTCTTCAAATTCCCAGGCTAATCTATATATGTGGCAGTGACTTGCTAACATAAAAGTAGGAGTTGTTAATGATTAATTGTTTTTAATTGTTTTAATTTGTCTTAATGATTTTTCTTGTGGTGTAATTTTGGTTTATTTATTTATATCTGGACTGGAGGGGGGCATGATTATTTTAACTCTGTGAGTTGTGCACAGTCACAATGTGAGATAGGCACCCTTACAAATGGAATGAAAGAATGAATGAATAAACCCAGAGTGTCCCTGTTTATTTGATTTATTTATTTATTTTTGTCAATTGCTTACAAGATAATAGGTTCCCAACCTCTGGGTTGTGGCCCACTACCAAACCCTGGCCCATTCAAAAACATGCAGTTCCATTTGTTTGAATGGAGAGTACATGTGGAACCATCCCCTCCCCACCCAAGTCTGCAAAGCTGGAAAGATTGGAAAATGTTATTCTAGGCAGAACAGAGTAGGTTAAGAAGGTGGTGGTGAGTGGCATCAGGAAGTGTGGTTATGGTACCAGGTTTTTCTGTTTTGGTTTATTGCTCCTGGTGTTTTATTTATTGTTTTTTTTTTATTGTTACATATGTTGTTTTAGTTTTGGATTGTTTTTATTGTTGTTTTATAAAAACATTTCCAATTTATAGAGTATAAGATGTATGGTTAATTAAATATATACAGCTAGTCCATTACTTACAACCACAGTTGGGACTGGAATTTTGGTTGTAACTCTTTGCAGAGATATTTTGAGGCACCCTGTGACTGGACTCAATTTTATGACTGTTTTTAAATGGTTATTAAGCTAGTGAGCATTTCATTAAGCAAACCAAAAAGTCATGTGTGTCACAAAATGGAATTGCATGACTGTGAGATGCTGCAACCAGCTGTAAGTCCAAGCTGGCTGCCAAGGATCCAAAATGCAGTCACATGACCACTGGAGTAATAAAGCTGTCATAACTTTGAAGATGGATCATAAGTTATTTTCTTTAAGTTCATCATAACTTTGAATGTTGTTAAGCAGAGTTGTAAGTTGAGAACTAACTATAATTCTGGCACCTGAGCATAAAATATATTTTTCAGATGTCTAAGTAAGTTATCACATTCATTCTTTTGTTAGTCCATGTTGTAACTGGAACCATAGTATTATTAATCAAACAGCAACAGTGACCCTCAGTGTCCATTTCAGTGTCTGCCAAATATTTATTCTGGAAGGTACATATAACATTTTCTTTTTTTCCTGAAAAGTGGGGCTTTATTTTATCAAAATTTCAGCTGAAATTTCACAACATTATGAAAAATAAACAAAGCCTCATTTTTCTAGCTTTCTGATTCTGTATAACCTCTTAGCTAACGTGTGGCTTACATCCTATCATGGATTCTTTTAAGAACAAGAGCCTTGTTTGTTGCTATAGAAATGCATAGAATTTGTTCCTACAGAAATGCTTTACATTCCCTACTCTTTCTCTTTACCTGAGATGGTGTAAACTGTTTTTAAATGTAAGATGAATGGGAAATCATACAGAAGTGAAAAATTCTGAACTTTCTGGGATTTGATATAGGAAGTGCCAGCTTTAATATAGTATATAAATTTTTAGGTCAGAAAATTAAAAAAACTTGGGTGCATATTCCTATTCCATATTAACAATTATTAAACATTTTAACTATTAACAGTTGATAATGATTGCCTAATAAAATGACATATCAACTTATAAGTAAACAGGAACCTTACTCTCTACCTAGCTTCACCCTTTTTTATTTTGAAAGAAAATTTAAAAGCAAATTCTTATTCATCATATTGAATGAGAAGTAGTTTTCATTCATTACCTGGGCAATGGACAGCTGGCATAAGATAAATTACATCTTACAAAGACAGAAAAGGATATATTTGGCTAAAGCACAACAAATTTGTTTCAGAAAGCTTTAATCTGAGTTCTGAGAATAGGTAGAAGAAGTGCTGGAAATCCATGTTATAATTTCAGATAAGGATTTGCACATTTTAAGAAAAAAAGAAAGGATAATTAAACTAAAAAAAAGAAAGGGTAAGTAAAGGATAACTAAAGGATAACTAAAGAAAAAAAAGAAAGGATAACTAATGAAAAACCAGAACTTTGTCTCATAAAGGTCATAAGCATCTCAGAATATGGGAAATAAGCAAGATGAGTTTGAACTCCTAATGCTGGAAAGGAAATATGATTTAATAGAAAAATAGAGACTTGATGAGATGATTCTCATGACTGGAATATACAACAGGAAGGATACAAGTTGTGAAGAAGAAAAAGAAGAACAGGAGAATCAGAAAGAAGAAATATTCTGAAAATGTTGACATGTGCCAAAGGAATGAACTTGGTGACACTCTTGAGATTAAGCAGAAAGAAGGAAGGAAGGAGTATCTTTGTTCATATCACCTAGCTAAGGAGAATTTGTGCATGAAAGTTTCTAAAAAACAAACTAGAGTTTGCTAATAAAACTATCCAACTCTTTTGGATATTAGTGAATTGGTAATGATGGAAGAGATTAATGCAGCCAACCACTATACCCTCCCCCACCACCCCAGGAAATTACTCACCTGTGTTCCTGCCATTTTCTGTTTGGAGGGTGGAGGAAAACATAAGGGAATTGGCTTTCCTTTACTTGATTCTAACTAACAGGAAAGATTTTGAGGGCAAAGTAGAAGTAGTGGAAACTTTCTGGGGAATCACAAGTTTCCACAAAGTTTCCCAATTGGATTTTTTGATACTATGGGAACTAAAGCTAAGCATAATCAAACTTATACCTTGGACCTCAAAGAAATGAAACTTATAAATACACATAAGTGACACATGGGCATTAAAAAGGGCTTTAAAGTGTTGAGTTTGGCAAATCAAGCCTACATACTTGCAAGTTCTGAAACAGCAGGAAAGTGTTTTTAAAAAGACATGTCAATCTGTTCATGAACCACAAAGTCATTGCATGTAACAGATATATATCAGTTCTTATGAAATATTTCTTTCTTAGTTTAAAGTCAAAAGAATGTAATTGTTTTAAAAGTCAAAATTCTCTTACAATTCCAGGGCTCAGCAAATGTGTCCATTGGTAAGGGCATTCTATATGTGTTAATCTCAAGCAATCAGAGCCATTGACTATTGCTAAGAGATGGTGGGAACAGTGTTTCTATTAAAGGCCCATGGGGTTATACTGTGAACAGATGTAGTGAAGAATAATATATCCCTATAAATAGTAGTATCTATGGGATGGGTGAGATCAAATTCTGTAAAATGGAGTGAGGTGTGGTGATCTATGTTTCCCCCGCCCCACTATTTTATAGGTGCTTCAACTTCACCCATACATCACTATATATGTTGAATAGGACAGACCATCAACTACAGTGCTGTTTCTGCCATCTTTCAGATTTTGGGCCTTTCCTGTGGACACTCTGGCTATATAGATATCTATTGAGAATTAAAGCATACTCAGTGTGATTGTGCTTGTCCTAATTCACAATATATCTAACAGAGTTCGTTATTTTGGAAATGAACTTGAACCTTTGTTATCTGACATACCATATATTTCTGGTACCTGTGCTAAACATATAAAAATTTCACAAAACCCTTCTTAGAAGAATCTTATATGTTTTCTATCCAATTAATGCATATGATTAACCTGGTAGCCCAATCCAGCTGCCTTCTTTGTAGAAAATCAAAATTTCTGCAGCATCAGGGTTTCTGCCGTGTGTGTCTCTTCCTGCATGATTGCACATTAATCAGGTGTCACATTGCAGATGCTCACTACAGTCCATGGTGCAAAGAAATAGAAGCAAATGTGCCAGTGAATCCATTTTTACCCACTTTCCTCATGTGAAGGGGAAGACATGAGCAGAAACTCAAAGAGGACTTAAATCTGCTGATGGACCTTGGCAGCATTTTATATTGTGTGTGTGTGAGGAAGATTAACAGTAAGTTGTGATTAATTAGTATGCCTATCACAATGATCTTAGAACTCAAGGGATTGTGGCCAGTAATACTGCAGACCTCTTCTTACATTAGAAGTGACAGACCATCTGGTAAAATGGTATCAACAGTACTCTATTATTTATATCTATGTACATTTCTAGATGGAGTTACAGTACTTGTTTTTCACTATAAGCAGTTGTATTTCTGAGATGCAAATGGATTGTGATCTTTTTCTGCTACTGCTGACTATTGTAATATTTCACTTTCTCCTTTTTTCTTCTTTTCCCCTTTTCTGTCTGGGAGCTAAACAAGATGACACTCGCTTGCATTCAGAAGACATTATTCCAAAAAAGTTTTGTGTTGCAGGTTCCTGGGCAGTTGCCCATGAAATGATCACATCTTTGTAACTGTTTAATTTTAGTCCATAACAGAAAGCCATTAGAGAGTAGCCAATGGCTGAAACTGGCAAGTAGTGTTCTGTGTCTCTCATTTTATAGATTTCCTCTTGAATTAATAACTGAATATGTAAAAGAGAAGGGGAAAACTATCCCAAAGGTATATTTCCATTTGGTTTGAACATTATTTTTCTTGACTATACCTGCAGCCTTGTCTTGATCTTGCTGTCCCCATGTAACCTACAAATACTTCATTGCCTGACAGTCATAAGAGTTGATGAGTGTGCTGTGAATCACTGAATACTTTAACAAAATCTTCACTTCCCTCTATGGATTAAGGCCAAACAGTTTCTTCCTTGGTTGCAAGGAACAAAAGCTCCATGCTATAGAAGCCATAGCAACGATTTACTAGGAATTTGTGCAAGGTAAACAGAGGGGGGAAAGAGAGAAATTACTATGGTCCAAATAAGAGTTTTGTAAACTGTAATTATTTATTGCCAGAAAATAATTGTGGATTGTCTTTAAGAGTTTAAAACCTGTCAAGTGGCTTCCAACAATCAATATGCAATAAACAATAGTGACATGTTATGTCTCACCTATATTCACAAGTGAGAATTCAGAGTTCCACAGTTCAAAATATTCAAACAAAACAAAGCCAGACTAAAAAAGGGTTAACAGTAGTATATTCCAGTCCTTGGCAGACTTCCCGGAATCTGTCTGGTAATTCAGAATGTCCATAAATTACAAAGGCCACTCCACATGTATCCTTTCGACACATCAAACACTTTGCTTCCAAGCAAAGTTTGAGAATCAGCAATCCTCCTTAAATCACCTAGATGGGCGTGTCAGTCTCTCTAATCAATGTCTGGCTTGATGCCTCCCTTCAGCTTGACATTTCATTCTTCTCCTGGTTCTGGCGTCAAGCCACGATCTGTCAGTTTCCCCACTCGAAGCCTCTGACTCATTTTGCGGATCAGTTGCTGGCATGAGCGAAGTCGAAGGTTCTGGGGAGGATTGTCTCTCATCCTCCTGGCTCACATCTGTGTCCTCTAATAATTCAGACTCCACATTCACAGCAGGCTCCAGCCTTCCATCTTCAGAGTCATCAGAGTCAAAACTCCCAGCAGGATCGATCCTTCCAGTCACAACACTATCCCTCACTGCAGGGCCCTTTCCCTGAGTCTGATGATCAGGATGTGGTTTTGAAGGGAATTGTGCATGATATATGCGAATAAGGTCTGGGGCATGCACCTTGGACAAGGTCTGGGGCATGCACCTTGGTTTCACTTTCCAGTCTTCCCACAAAGTACTGGAATCATCCCTTCAGCCATCGTGAATCATAAATTCCGACCACTGTAGTATCCGTAGCAGGTTCAGTGCTGAGCCTAGATGGAGAACCTGTATCTTCTGGAGAACAGAGAGTACACTATGGAGTGTCAGGTACTAACAGGGAGCGATGAAAAACAGGGTGAATGCACATGGAGCGCGGTAAAGTGAATCGATAAGCCACAGGATTAATAACTGCCTCAATAGGGAAGGGACCAATAAAGCGATGATCCAACTTCCTAATCAGACGATCGACCCAAAGATGTTTCGTTGACAACCACACCTTGTCCCCCAGAGCCAACAGAGGCATTGCTCAATGCGAACAATCTGCAAAACGCTTATAATCTGCTTTTGCTCGTTCCAATTGTCTGGAAATTAATTGATGCACCGCATATAACTCTGACAAAAAATCTTGTGCCTCTGGAACTGGAGAATCTGTGATTGACAGGGGGAAAAACCTCGGATGGTAACCCACATTTGCATAAAAAGGTGTCATGTGGGTGGAAGTGTGCCGAGAAAGGCAAAGTCTGCCAATGGAAGATAGGTCACCCAGTCATTTTGTCATTGATTTACAAAACATCTGAGGTATTGGGCGAGGATGCCAATTATCTTCTCAGTCCTGCCATCGGTTTCCGGATGATGCACCGACGCTAAACATACTTGTACTCGTAGTGCGTTCATTAGACTTTTCCAGAATTGAGCGGTGAATTGAACACCGCAATCTGAAGCAACTCTGTCTAGTAAGCCATGTAAACGGAACACGTGTTGTATGAAAAGCTGGGCAGTAACACGAGCCGAGGGTAATCTCCTACACGGGATGAAATGGGCCATCTTAGTGAGCATGTCAACCACCACGAGCACCGTCGTATAACCCGATGAAAAGGGCAAGTGCGTTAGAAAGTCCATGGAGATCGCTCCACATGGTCTGCTCGGAGTTGGCAGTGGTTGAAAAAGTCCAGGAGGTGCCCCCGACGCCGCTTTTGCTTGTCGACATTGTACGCAAGAAGCGACATAGGAAAACACATCGTGTCGAACCTGGGCCACCAAAAAGTTCAGGTGACCAAGTGCAGAATTTTGTGAAAACCAAAATGACCAGCAGTGGGGTTGTCATGACATTGCATCATGTTGAGGGCTCTAAGTATCCTGGTGGGTACGTACAATAAATCCCAATGTCTTTGCAAGCCCTCTTCAAAGGACCATGGGGAATCAGGTCCAACTTACCCCCTTCTCTGCTGCGTCCACACGTCCAATCACTGCACCTCCCATATTTGATCCCGTAAATCTACCAGATCTTGACGTACGGCCAAGGATTCCGGTGGCAACACCGTTCATGGAAGAAGAGGATCCTCGGGACCGATATATTCGGGTTTCTGAGACAATGCGTCTGCCCTCCGATTCTGTCCACTTGGAACATAAGTGACAGAAAAATTGAACCTTGCGAAAAACAACGACCACCGGATCTGGCTTTGGTTCAACTTCTTAGCGGTAGACAAATGTTCCAAGTTTCGGTGATCCATCCGAACCTCCACCTTGTGCCGAGCCCCCTCTAGATAATCTCGCCAGGTCTCAAATGCAGCCTTAATAGTCAACAACTCCTTTTCCCAGATAATATAATTGCACTCAGAAGCTGTAAGCTTCCTAGAATAGTATGTGCAGGGGAAAAGAGGCACACCATCCTTCGGAGCTTGCAACAATACCGCCCTGATAGCTACATTAGAGGCATCTGTCTTGACCACAAATGGACGATTCAGATCAGGATGCCTCAATATCGGCTCAGCCACAAACGCTTTCTTTAAAGTTTCAAAAGCCTGTTGTTGCAGAGGCCCCCACTGGAACGGAACCTTCTTACGGAGGAGCTGAGTGATGGGATCCATTAACTTAGCAAAGTCCAGAATGAAGGTCCTATAGTAATTGGCGAACTCCAGAAGACGTTGCACGTCCTTGACTCGACGAGGGGCTTCCCAACTACACAAGGCCTTGACTTTTTTAGGGTCCATAGCAATGCCCTCGGGAGAGATGATATGCCCTAAAAACTCTATCGACGACTGAAAAAAGAAGCACTTCTCCAATTTCACGTAGAGTTTATTCTCCTGAAGACACTGAAGCACTTGACGAACCTGCTGAAGGTGGTGATCCCTGGACCGAGAGTAGATTAAAATATCATCCAGATACACCACGACAAATCTATCCAGCATGTCCCGGAAAATGTTGTTCATCAAATGATGGAATACCGTGGGAGCGTTGGTCAGACCAAATGGCATGACGGTGTACTCGAAATGACCATAACGAGTGCCAAACGCCGTCTTCCACTCGTCCCCCTTGTGCATCCGAACCAGGTTGTAGGCCCCATGCAGATCGAGTTTAGTGAAGATAGTAGCCTCCCGCAGCCGCTCCATCAATTCCAGAATGAGCGGCAAAGGATAGCCATTCCTCACTATGATGGCATTCAACCGTCGGTAGTCGCAGCATAAACAGAGCTCTCCCGACTTCTTTTTAACAAAAAGAATGGTAGCCAAAAGAGGGGACAACGAGGATCGCATAAATCCCCGAGCTAAGTTTTTATCTAAAAACTCTCGGAGCGCAACCAACTCGGGCTCCGACATGGAGTATAACTGACCCTTTGGCAATGGAGCATCCAGTATCAGGTCCACGGGACAATCATAAGCATGATGTGGTGGTAATTGATCTGCCTCCTGTTCACTGAAAACATCAGAGAAGTCCAATAACTCCAAAGGTATTGAGACAACAGGAGCGGTGATATCTTGGCCAGCGCAGATATGTCTCCAGGTGGTCCACACATTGGAGACTTGGAAAAGAAATGGCATTCTGCGCCCAAGCCACCAATGGATTGTGCAAACGCAGCCAGGACACACTGAGAATCAAAGGGAGATGAAGGTTTGAGGTGACATAAAAACTTATCGCCTCCTCATGATCCCCAATAAGCATACGCACTGGCTGGGTGGCGAAACGAATGGGAGCAGACTTGAGTACATGCCCATCTATGGTTTCCACCTTAATGGGTGGATCCACAGCAATCAAGGGAATTTCAAAATGTTTGACAAAGGCCCAGTCCATAAAGCTGCTTGTAGCCCCTGAATCCACCAGCACAATGGCAGGAATTCCCTCCTTCTGGGACTTCAAAAAGATATGAGTGTCCAAAAGTAAATGCCAAGGAGGGCCAGGATTTACTTCAGCCATTTGGGGTGGGGGTGTAGAACGTGCCTGACCTAGGGTTTCTCTGAGGTCGGGTGTACCTTGTTTCCCAATGGGCCAGGAGTGGTTTCAGGCACGGGTCTGTGAGTCCCTCTCCGAGTGCAGGAATTAGCAAAGTGTCCCGGACCCCCACAATAAAGGCACAAGCCTTTCTGGAACCTTCTTGAATGTTCTCGCGCTGTTAAGCGAGGGCGGAGTGCGTCTAACTCCATCGGCTCCTCAGTCTTAACCATGGTTCGAAAAACTTTCGGTGGCATGGTTTGTGCATGAGAAAAAGAAGGTGGTTCCACAAGGGGCTGTTTACTTCCGCGCTGTTGTAAATGGGCTTCAATACGTAAACACTGGATTACTAATGCATCCAAAGTTGAAGCCCGCTCTGCATGGTCTAACTTATCCTTGATGGTATCAGACAAGCCTTCCTGGAACACGATTCGTTCCAGTTAGAGTCCATACACAGCCGGTTCATTTAAGTTAGAGTCCATACACAGCAAATGAAATTCTGCAATGTATTCCTGCAGGGGACGTTTCCCCTAATAAATGTCCCATAACCGTCTAGCCACAGTTTGTATTTTAATTGGATTTTCAAACATAACTCTCATTTGTTGTAGAAAACCCTGAAAATTGTCCAACAATGGGCTATCTTGAATTAACAAGGGAGTAGCCCATTTGGCAGCCTGCCCAGATAATAGGCTAATCATAAATCCTACCTTAGCCCGGTCACTTGGGAAGTCTTCAGGACTCAAAGACATAAATAATTGGCACTGCCCCATGAATGCCGGGAACATGTCCGTTTGCCCTGAAAATTTCTCCGGCATGGATATCAGGCTTTTCCTCAAGGGAGGGGCTGAGGGAGCAGCAGCAGGGATTTGCAAGCTAGAAATATGATTCACCAATTGTGTCACCTGATTTTGAAGAGTCTGGTTGCTTTGAATCAGCTGATTTATCTGTTGCTGTTGCTGCCCCACCAAACTCTGCATTTGGGTTTGGTCCATCTTGGTTGAAATATGGTTTGTTAGGCTTGGAAGCAAAAATGTTATGTCTCACCTATATTCACAAGTGAGAACAAGGAGTTCCACAATTCAAAATATTCAAACAAAACAAGGCCGGACTAAAAAAGAGCTAATAGTACTATATTCCAGTCCATGGCAGACTTCCCAGAATCTGTCTGGTAATTCAGAATGTCCATAAATTACAAAGGCCGCTCCACACGTATCCTTTCGACACATCAAACACTTTGCTTCCAAGCAAAGTTTGAGAATCAGCAATCCTCCTTAAATCACCTAGATGGGTGTGTCAGTCTCTCTAATCAATGTCTGGCTTGACGCCTTCCTTCAGCTTGACATTTCATTCTTCTCCTGGTTCTAGCGTCTAGCCATGATATGTCAGTTTCCCCACTCGAAGCCTCTGATTCATTTTGTGGATCAATTGCTGGCATGAGCGAAGTCAAAGGTTCTGGGGAAGATTGTCTCTCATCCTCCTGGCTCACATCTGTGTCCTCTAATAATTCAGACTCCACATTCACAGCAGGCTCCAGCCTTCCATCTTCAGAGTCATCAGAGTCAAAACTCCCAGCAGGATCGATCCTTCCAGTCACAACATCATTAAAAAAGAACCAGTGATTTTACAAAACAAAGTTGAACCAGAAAAAGTTTTATATTGATTTGGAATGGATATAATTCCATCTCTGGGGGAAATGGGCAGTTTTAAAATATGAAATATAAATAAACAATTCCAACAATAGATAGACACCATTGCATTCGATCCATTTATCTCGATTACTAAATTAAAATTAACTTAAAATTCAGTTAATATTTTCAGCAAGAATTGCTCTGTTTAGCAACCCTGCAAAACATATATCTGCAAAAGGAAACACACACATCTTAGACTTTGGTTAATGCAATTATATGACCTGATGTACCCCAGTTGGCTATACATTCTGCCAAAATAGAATCAACTGGTCAATTAACTTAGCAAGCAGTTCTATCCCCTTCATCCAGGAATAAGTAAATCACTCTACAGATAACCCTTGTTGGAGCTTCCTGTAGGAAGGCATTTTTGATAGTTAATAAACATTAGGCATAGAAACAATTTGAATAGGTTTCAGCTTTCTATATTTTCCCATTTTCTGTTGACAGATACTGAAATTCTTCCATAATTACTGATCCCTGAACTAACACATGTATGATTAAATGAGCAAAATAAGTTAATGAATGAGTTTGCCTAATCCACTGAGCCTAAGTCAAGCTGAGATCAATTGGTTGAGCACTCTACTTATGTCCAGATGATCCAAGAATGTTCCATAGAAGAAAATGTTAAAATAGTGTAATAATAAAACAATTGGCAATTAAACAAAAGGATAAAACAATGAAAGTGCACTATTAAGCTGCACCATGATTAAAATTAGTTTATCAAAAATTAAAAATATTAATGAAAACTTCCGGTTTGCGTGGCTTCGGAGCAGCAGGAATTCGCGACAGCTCGCGATTCCTGCTGGCTAGCTGCCGAGGTACCCCCGATCCAGATGGGTCAGGGGGTTATGGCTGCCCTGTAGGGACAGCTGAAGATAGAGGGGAGCCGGTTAGGGAGGTGGGGGCATCGCAGACCCCCCCCTTCTCCGGGAAAACCCCTTTTTCCCAAGGCGGTGGAGCGGCAGTCAGCAATGGCCGCCACGAAGAAGCCAGCAACCGGGTAAGAACTGTGCTGGAGGAAGTGTGAAAAGTGAAAGTTCTGTCTGAGCCGGGTCAAGTAACAACTTTTAAATTGCCTGGAATTGAGCTGCTTGTTGCTGGAGGATACATTGTATCCCTAAGAAGATCGAAAGCGGCGGAGAAGCTGTTAAAGGGAACTTTTTTTTTATTTTTTTTTTTACTCTCTCATCCCACGGAAAAAGCAGAAATATTTGGATGTATTAGACACTGAAAGTGGATTGCTTTGAAAGCTAAGCTAAGAGACAAAGGGATTTTTGGACATTGAAAAATTTAAGAAATTGGAAAATCTCTGCTGGAGGTATGGATTTTTGATTATTTAAAATTGTTATTGCAAGTGGGAAGGGAGAAAGAAAAATTGGAGCAGAAACTGAAAAAGGAGGAGACTGTCTAGAACGTCTTGGTGGATCCCAAAAGAAGATATATGGTAATTGGACCTCTTTGATCAAAAATTAATTTGGAAAGAGAAAGAGAAGAAGGAAGAAAAGTATTAACTTTTGGAACTTTTTTCTTTTTTTCCTTTTTTTAATTGCTTTTGATTGTCTTGGATTAAAAATACTTGTGGTTGTTTTGGAAAAAGTTTCCCTTTTCATAATGGCATTCTCTGTGGATGAACTAGAGATTGAATATCAAAAATATAAAAAAGAAGATACTTTGGGCGCTTTGTTCCAATTCTTAGAAATGGCGTTATGTTCCTTAGAAAAGTTGACGCAGCAGAAGGACTGGGACAAGGAAGAAGAGGAAAAAGAAGCCATCTTTGATGAACAATGGGTTCCTTCCGGAGAGGAGGAGAAAAAGGATAAGAAAAAGGGGTTTTTAAGAATTATAAAAACAACCAAAAGAGAGAAAAATGAGCGAAGAGATGGAGGCAAGGTTAGAAAACAAAAGAAAAGGAGCAAGAAAAGCGAAGGGAAAAAGCAAAGGGGTAGAAAGGGCAAGGAGAAGAATAAGCAAGAGAGAAAAGGGGGGAGGAGAAGCCTTAATGGGGGGAAGCAAGATTTAAAGAAAAAAAGTTTATTTAGAGACAATGGGTGAATTTAATTTAGACTAAAAGAGGGATTCTGGAGGGTATTTAAGAGTGTGTTTTTATATGTATGTATATTTAGAATAAAAAATTTATTATGTAATTTTAAGAATTTTTTAAACAGAATCCCAAGAAAGATTTATATGTAGTATTTTTAAGTTAGGTAATGTGTTATAGATGCAACTCCAATTGGTTTACAGGAGAAGTATAGTAAAAGAAAAAAGATGAATGGATGTTTGGAAATAGAACAGACAAAGAATGTTGTTGAAAATGGTAATAATGGAAGGATATATATGCTTTTTATTTTTTTGATTTTGTATATTGATAAAAGGCAATAAAATTTTAATTGATAAATAATTTGGATGGAAAAGAGAAGTAGGGATAAGATATGAAGTTAATATTATATGAAATATTGATATTATAATCTGGAAATGTTATGTTTTATTGGTCTATCATTATTATTTTTTTTTAGAAAAGAATTTATAAGCTGTTATGCCTTGATTTTGTGTATTGATTTTAGAAAACTGATAAAAATGGTTTTTATATATATATATAAAAAAGAAAATGATAATAAGATATAGAAGGAGACTTAGGTTGAATATGATGTTTGAATTTGTGTCTGTGTAAAGAGTTTTTAACCCGGGAACAGACAACCTTCAGAAAAGATTTTGTAGTTTTGTCTATGTTTTGTGTTTGTATGTTTGTGTATTATGCTTATGATAAAACTAACAAAATTTGTTTTTTATTAAAAAAAAAGGAAAAAAGAATCAATAAAACCTTGGAGGAATGTTAGATGAGAATAATTTAAACAAGTCAGAAAGAAAAGAATATGATGATTATAAAATGGATAAATATGGAAGAGAAATGAAATTGAATTGGAGTAAAGAGAAATAATGAGAAACTTGATGAAAGATATTTGCGTGTCCATATGGGGATGGGATAAATTGGAATTATGTTGTATAAAAATATTGTTTTGTTTGACTTGTAAGGATTTACAATATTAAGAGGTTTTATGTGTTTATGTATTTAATGGTTAATGATGTGTTGTTTTATCTTTAAAATTAATAAAAATTTGTTTCAAAAAAAAAAAAAATTAAAAATATTAACATGAAGAAGTTTGCTTGTTCTGAAGGCAGCCATTGCTGCCTAGCACAATATATGAATCTATCCTCTATGTCATAACTCATTGAGTAGGAGTCTCAAATGCAACAAAACTTTGCATAGTTGTATGTCACTGGGGGGGGGGATTAATTTAAGAAAAGAGGAAAGCAGTGGTTTCCTCCCTATATACACCCTATAAATGTTCCTTAACATTTGACTGAGCAAAAACCTCCAGTTTTCTTGGAAAGATTTTCAGAAGTAGTTTGCCACTGCCTCCGAGGGCTAAGAGATCTGGCTCAAGATTACTCAGTTGGCTTTGTGCCTATGGAGACACTAGAATTCACAGTCTCCCAGTTGCCAGTCTAATGCCTTAACCATTACATCAAACAAGCTCTCGTTTATTTCTTTATCACTGCTTATTCTCAAAATGTCTTGACAAGTGCAGATTCTTGATAATGTGTGTTGGGCAAAAAAGGATGGTGAAAATTTTTTCCTGATAATCAGTAGAAAATGTGGAAACAAGCATTAAAAAGAAAATGAAGGAAAGAATTAACCTAGTGCTTACATATTATATCCATTTGATTTTTTCTAAAGAAATAGAAGTTTCAGAACACTTTTGAATATGACATATATGTTTCCACTTTTTTAAAGCAACCATTTAGACAGCCATTGGAAAAGGAAACACCTGGCTAAGCTCCTCAAAGAAGAGATTACAGTGGGCTTCTATTTAATACCATTCAATCCAACATACAGCTGAACAGAAACTTGGCTATTTGGGAAAGATTTGTAGCAGGTACCTCCATTCCCCCACCACCAGCCTCCTGCCATATGGTTTTCAAGATGGCTTACTTTTCTTTCAAGCTGTTAGGGCTGTCAAGATGAGGCAAAGCAGTTCATGTAGTTGGATATATGAACAGATGCAGATAGTCACTAACCTCTTGGCTAAGGATGGCTGAATCTGTCAAGTTTGATTCAACTCAAATTTTCATCTTTTCCCATCTTAAATCCATTCCATCCTATTTCTATATTAGTTTGTATATGTTCCTTGCACAAACAGCATTGGAGTGTGTGTGTGTGTGTGTGTGTGTATGTGTGTGTACTTTCATTTCTCCTAATAAATGCATTTGCATATGCAAAAGAATATCCTTACATTGCAGGAGATTTTGCTAACATAATTAGGACTTGATATATCGAGGTGCTTGCAGAAAACAAGTGTCAGCCTCACTAGCTAGACCAAACCAGGAAATCAATCACAGGAAGGCTGAAAACACTTTTACTGAGATTGTCTCCTCTCATTTCTCATGTTCCAATACATTGAGGAGACATTTGCCTAAGCATCTTCCAAATACTATCTTCTTGTTCTGGACTTAAAAATGTTTCAGCCTCTTTTGTCAATGAAATACTTTTAATATATTACCATCAAGGCTATTTTCCTTTGTTCCCTACACAACAAATAACATAATAAGCATACTGTGGGTTAGTTTTCTTTCAATATATTTGTCACTCAACTACCTTTTTCCCTCAGATAGACTTAGTCTGTTGTAGAAATGCAAAAATATAGCATATAACGATATTACCTGGTCACTTCTTGGTATTGTTGACTCTATTATCAGTTTTATAATTTTCTGGGTAATAAATCAGCTAATTTTTCTCCAAGAAGCTTTTAGCTTGGGGCAATTAGAAGTTATAGTCATTTGTGGTTACCATAGGATGATTAATGGTAGCAATTAACACATTCAGATGTTCAAGTCACTGTTGTGCATAATGTAGCATTTATGTGCTAACTCATCCTGGTTGTTTTTAATAATACTAGCAGCTGTGGAAGATTATGATGTGTCAAAATTGTGGAGAATAATAAAGATGTATACATTTAAAGTATATCTCATGTGATATGAATGGGGACTGCAGTAAAATCACTATTTAAACCAGAAAAAGCTAATCTAGTGAAATTTCCAAGAACAGTTAAAGGTATGATAATTGCAGTAGTGCTAATATCTGAAACTAATATTATTTTTCTTGAAAAGTAACATGTGTCTATTGCATTAAAATTAGTTTCAACATATTGTTCAACTTTAGAATAGTACAGCCTGTATTAATTTGTTTCTTTTACTGGGCTTAGAGGTCATTCTAGTCACAAATGACTCTTTAATCATGTATATTCCAATATTTGCACACTAGATAAAAGACATACACTTTACTACAATAACAAAAGTATAATATCAACATGTGTTGCATATAAATAATAGGAACATTTCTAAGTCAAGCCAAGAAATTTCACTTTCAAGAGACCATTACTACCATCAAATTCTAACTCCCAGGTTACAGTAGAATAACCACAGTTTAATGCTCTTTCTGAACCTCAACAAGCTGAGACCTATTTCATGGTGGGAATTATATTATATAGAAGGGGAAGCCTTGGAGAAACCTCACTTCTATGATATCTGAAGATACTATTTTCTGAATGAAGGGATATGCGGGAAGCACATTGAACCAGATCTTACTGGATGAGTGGATAATGTTGGGACTATGCACTCTTGCAGGTTCTCAGCCATGATGGGCTTTAAGGATGGCAATCAGTACCATGAATTGCACCTGGAAGCCCAGTGGCAATTAGTTCAGCTCTTGAAAAAGTGATGCATTCTGGACAAGCTGTAAAGGTTCTTCAAGTATAGCTCTAGTTCAGTTAAGAAGTGATTGAGGTATGAATATTCCAGGATGGGTCATGGCTGATGCACAAAAAGGAGCTGTGAAAAGACCTTCCTACCTTAGCTGCCACCTGCTCTTTTAGCAGGAGCCATAAGTCCAGGAGGTCTGGGTCTAGGTAATCACAAAGACTGGGTAATCCTGAGCCAGTCATTCTCTCTCAGTTCAACAATATAGTTGTTGAAGAAAAAAGAGGTAGGGGTATTAGATATGTTCACAGTCTTAGGTTATATATAAAAATGTGGAATAAACTAATGAAAGTGTGCCACACAAATTTGAAAGCAACAAAGGACCAATTGATGGTTGATAAATTAGTTTTAAAAAATTTGGAAAAAAGATCAGATTTGTTTAAGTAGACTATAAAAATGCATTCAGTTCTATTTCACATAGCTGGGTTGTGAAATGTCTTGGAAATTTGGAATTGGCAGAAATAGTTGGTAATTTATGGATGCTTTACCAAAGTTTTGGAGACCTCACTGATTTAAAATTATTTAGAAAAACAGGCAGCAACTGGGTTTTTAAAGTTTTCTGAAAGATCAAGAGAGTCAGTGCTGTCTGTAGTTCAGGGCAGGTGATAGAAGCGCCATGACAAATATAGTTTGCTTGCCACTCAGTTGGACAACTTGATTCAATCCTTCTGTAATTAATACTGTATTGGAAAAAATAAGTTCTGCATGATACTGAACTTTGTATCATCAAATCCTATATTAATATTATTAATAACATAAATTGGGACATCTTTTACCACCCTGACCTAGAGGTGCACCCTGCAACTGTTCTGTGCTATATCAAACACTGCACAGATACTATCACTGTGGATAAACGTATTAGGATTTATTCCAATCAGAAACCCTGGATGACCAAGGAAGTCCACCACCTCTTGCATGACAGGACCAAGGCCTTTAGGTCCAGTGATGGGGCAAGATACAGTGTTGCCAGAGCTAATCTGAAGAAAGGTATTCGGAAGGCCAAGACTGATTATAAAAGAAAGATTGAGGATAATTTTTATAGCAATAACATGAGGCAGGTGTGGCGAGGGATTCAACAAATTACAAACCATCAACCGACCAATGTCATCTCTGCTGAGGGAGATGCTTCATTGGCAGAGGAACTGAATCTTTTCTTTGCTCACTTTGAAGTGGAGACATCAGAGACAGATAAAATACAACTACCAGCCAATTGTAGCCCCCACCTCATTGTGGAGGAACAGGAGGTGAGGAGCATTCTGAGGGCTGTGGACCCTAGAAAGGGTGCTGGTCCTGACAGTATCTCTGGCTGAATGCTTAAAGACTGTGCTGATCAGTTGGCTGGAGTCTTTATCAGGACCTTCTGGTCTTTATCTCAGTCCACTATTCCATCTTGTTTGAAGGCTTCCACCATTGTTCCGCTGCCAAAGAAGTTCCCTATCAATAACCTCAACAATTACAGAACAGTGATACTCACTCCTATCATCATGAAGTGCTTTGAGAAATTGGTCTGCCGGCACATCATTTCTGGTCTTCTGCATACATTTGATAAACACCAGTTTGCATAAACAAAAAATAGATCTACAGAGCATGCTATAGCCATCACCCTTCACACTGCTCTGACTCATCTAGAACAGCAGGAGGGCTATGTGAGGATGCTTTTTGTGGATTTTAGTTCTGCATTTAACACAATTCTTCCACATAGACTAGTGTCTAAACTTCTGGACCTTGGATTTTCTAATTCAATCTGCCTTTGGATTAGGGATTTCCTGTCTGGGAGCTCACATAGGGTCACATTAGGTAATCATATCTCTTCAGTCCTTATTCTCAACACTGGTACACTACAGGGTTGCGTGTTGAGTCCCTTACTCTACACTCTTCATGTGCATGACTGCATTTCCACTAACACTAATAATACTATTGCTAAATTTGCAGATGATACCATAGTGGTGGGATTCATCTCCGGGGGAGATGAGTCTGCCTACCAAGATGAGGTAGACTGGTTGCTTTTGTGGTGTGGAGACAATGACTTGGTCCTCAACACCAATAAGACCAAGGAGCTTATAGTGGATTATAGAAGGAACAGATCAGCCCTTGCTTATTAATGGAGACTGAGTGGAGCAAGTGGCCAGTTTTAAGTTTCTGGGTGTTACACAAAAAGAGGACCTGACCTGGGGTGCCCACATTGCAGTCCTGGTCAAAAGGGCCCAGCAGAGATTATACTACCTGAGACTTCTCAGAAAACAACAACTGAATGAAAAACTGTTGGTGACCTCTCTACCGCTGCACCATAGAGAGCATTTTAACATACTGCGCCTCTGTATGGTTGGTCAATTGCACAGTGGCAGATAGGAAAGCACTCCAGAGGATTAATGTCATTGCCCAGAAAATTATTGGTTGCCCTCTCCCCTCTTTGGAAGAGCTTTATAGCTCCCGCTGCCTTAAAAAAGTTCAAAACATTCTCAAAGATCCATCTCATCCTGGGAACCCTTTTGTTAAGTTCTGCGCATGGGCATAAGGAATGGAGACGAGGCAGTGAACAGTGAACTTCAACTCTTTATTAATCATTCTGAACAGAGCAAAACCCTAGGGCAGCAGCAGCCCTTTTATAGGGCAGGCTGCTGATCTAGTAACCAATGAGAAACATGGAGTGTTAAACCCTTGAACCAATGAGAGTGGCTCGTTAACAACCAATCAGATTCTCCTGAATGGACCAATCCGATATTGCTATTATCGGCCAATCAGAAGCGCAGGATTAGAATCCTGCTTTTTCTAAAGATTTGATAAAATCTTTAGTTTTATTAGTTCATAACACCCCTTCCCCCCGGGTTCCGTTTAAGGGTAGCGGTGACGTAATCCCTGAGATATGAAGGTTGTTTTGACTGTCTATTAGATTTGCGCTGTCCCACCGGTTCCTGTCTGTAATCTGGTTTTGGCGGGATGTTTTTGGGCATATCAGGTACCAGTGGTTCCGCATCCTCATTGGATGACTCGGTGCTGCTAATGTTCTCGTTGTTGTCCTCCGATCTTTGCGGGCTTGCTTCTGTTGAGGTATACCTCTGTGCCGAGGACATTCCCCTCCCTGATTCTTCTTCATTTGTCACGCCCGATTGCTGACTTCCTTCGCTCCTGTTTTCCACCATCTCAAATTCAGTTTCTTCGACATGCCCTCCCCCCTTAGTTTGGGAGTTACCGGAGTCGTGGAAACTGGGTTGTAGCCTAGAGCGAAGCTGATCTATATGGTGTTTCCATATTTTTCCGTCGCAGGTTTTCACACGGTACGACCTGTCTGGTGGCTTGAATTACAGTTGCCTCAACCCACAACGGTTTGCCGGAAAGGTTCTAAGTCATCTATCTTGAACTCGTGGCATTTTCTACTAGATCCACAGAGTTTCTCTGGCTCGTAAGATGGGTGAAGCCGGTCGAGGTGGGAACGGAGCTTGCATCCCATCAATAGTTCAGATGGAGTCTTGTTGGTGACGCTGTGCGGAGTGATGTGTTGGAGTAGGAGTATTCTGTTTATTTTATCTTCAATGTCCCCATAGTCCATTTTGTAGAGGGTTTTTTTAACAAATTGTACCATGCGCTCAGCTCTTCCGTTAGCCGCAGGGTGCACTGGTGAAGTTAGCGCATGGCAAATACCCCGGTCCGCTAAGTATTGTTCAAAGGGTAGAGTGGTAAAATGGGGTCCGTTCTCGGAGACCAGAACGTCTGGCAGCCCATGCATCGTGAATAGCCTGTTCAATTTCCGGATGACAGACTCAGTTGTAGTACTCTTCATTTTGTGGATCTCGAGCCAGTTGGAATAGGCATCCACTGTTAGGAGGAACATATGTCCCTTAGTAGGTCCCGCAAAGTCAACGTGGATGCGGGACTATGATCCCCAGGGTGTTTTTTTCCATTCTGTTGGAATTGCTTTAGGTGGGGCACTGCTAACTTCTTGGCACGTTAAACGAGCCTTTACCCAGGTTTCGATCTGTTTGTCGATGCCTGGCCACCACGCGTAGCTTCGTGCGAGCGCTTTCATACGAACGATGCCAGGGTGACCGTCATGCAGTGTTTTTAATACTGCTTGTTGTAACCGCTCTGGGACGATGACTCTATCTCCCCATAGGATGCAGCCTTTTTGCAAAAAAGTTCTGCTTGCTGGTTCCTGAAGGGGGTGAAGTCGTCAGGGGTTTGTTCTACTGGCCATCCCCGTTCCACCCAGCTAAGAACTTGCGCTAAGACAGGATCTCATTTTGTTTCGATCGCAATGTCTCTGGCTGTTTGCAGCAGTGAATGTAGCATTTCAATCTGGAGTGTCGTAAGGGTTGGAGCTGGGTCGTCGACGGTTTCTGGAAGTGGTGCACGGCTCAGTGCATCAGCGTGGGGAATGGCTTTCCCCGGGTAGTGTTGCAGTCTATAGTTCTGCGCAGCCAAAAACTCCAACCAGCGAGTCATTCTAGGTGATAATATATAGGGGGTTGGCTTGTCTCCCGCTATAATCCCCAGCAAAGGTTGGTGGTCGGTAACAATAGTAAAAACTCGTCCATGTACATATTCATGAAACCGTTTCACAGCAGATACAACAGCAAGAGCCTCTTTATCGATTTGACTATAGTTACGTTCAGCCTTTGATAGGGTCCTTTTAAAATAGGCAACAAGGGCCTCACTACCGTTTGGTAACAAATGGCTCAAAATGGCTCCTACTCCAAACGGTGATGCATCACATGTAATTGTTAAAGGCAAAGTCTCATTATACGGCATTAAAACAGCATCTGAGGTTAATAAGTTGTTGGAACGTGTGCTCCTCTCGATGCCCCCAGACCCAGGTTGCTTTTTTGTCAAGCAGTCTATGTAGGGGCTCAACTACGGTTGCTTTGTGGGGCAGGAAGATGTTGTAAAAATTAATGAGCCCCAGAAAAGCTTGGAGATCAGTCTTATTTCTGGGTCTTTGGGGTATTTTTGATTGCTTTTAGTTTGCTATTAGTGGGGTGAACGCCTTGTTTATCGATTAGGTATCCCAGGAATTCTACTTTATCTGTACACAGTTGACATTTATTTTTTTTAACCTTAAGG
Organism: Hydrophis major; assembly: GCA_033807585.1. NCBI lineage: Eukaryota > Metazoa > Chordata > Lepidosauria > Squamata > Elapidae > Hydrophis > Hydrophis major. The sequence continues at coordinate 352,797,568 of CM066328.1, forward strand.
CCAGAGTCTTTAAATTTCTGGAGAACCAATTTAAGATGCTTTTCTAGTATTTCTCTATTCGGGGCAGCAATTAAAACGTCATCAAAGTATGGTTTGACCCCTTTGATCCCTTGCAAGAGTCTCTCCATCAAACTTTGAAAAATCCCTGGGGCTACGCTAACTCCGAATTGGAGTCGGTTGCACTTAAAAGCGCCTCAGTGTGTAACGATCGTTTGTGCCTCTGCTGTTTTTTTATCTACAGGAAGTTGTTGGCACGCCTGTGCTAAATCCAATTTAGCGAAGACTTTTCCGCCCCCCAGGGAATGGAGAAGGTGTTGTACCACTGGCACCGGGAATGCGTTCTGTTGAAGGGCGTGATTCAGAGTGGCCCGGTAGTCCCCACAAATCCTTTGATGGGTGTTACGATTGGGGTTTCCCAACGAGTGTGGTCTGTTGGTTCTAAAACACCCTGGGCTATTAATTTATCAAGCTGCTCGTCAATTTTTGGTTTAAGGGCAAAAGGTACCCGACGAGGCTTAAGGCGGATGGGGGCTACTTCAGGGTTAAGGTTAAATGATATCGGGGTCCCCTTGTACTCGCCTAGTTTGTCTGCAAAAATGTCCTGGAATTCCTGGATGAGGGCCTCCTCTCAGTCTTCACTTCTGGTTTGGGAAATGCAAGTTACCTTGATCCCGAGTGGGGCGAACGATTGAAGGCCTAACAAACTAGGCCGATCATGGTCGATGACGGTCAATGGTAAAGATGCAGTACGATATTTGAATGAGACCTGGACTAGGCTGGATCCAATGACCGGAATTTGGTTCCCTTGATAATTCTTGAGTATGATTCTTTGGGTTTTGAGGTCTTGCCGCCGGACGGCAGGGATTAATTTTTTAAGGGTCTTCCAGGAAACCATCGAGAGAGACGATCCTGAATTGACTTCCATTACGCAGGGCTGGTTTTCGATGGCGACCTTCACTTGGATCTTCTTTGCATCTAGTGATGAGGCGTGACCAATTGTAATGGTTTGGTGTGCCTCTTCTCGTTTCATTGAATTGGCCAGTGGTTTATTTCTGTAGGAGTGGTTGTTCCATTGGTGGTTCAAATGTTCCCGACTCACAGGACGATTCCCTGTGGTTTGGTGGTAGTTGGTCCCCCTCTGAAATGGGCTGGATCCTTGCTTGCTTCTACAGACCTTTCCAATGTGGCCTCTTTTCCCACAAAAGTGGCAGAGCGTGTCTAGAAATTTGCAGTCTGATCGTGGGTGGTTTGCCCTACAACCTGCACATTGGTGCTGTAGTCTTTGATTCCGCTGGTGGCATTGGTCACGTTCAGACCGGAGCCGGTTGACCTCCTCCTCATCACTTTCTGATGATGATTCGAGTTCCTCGTGGTGGGTTGCCATGGTGTGTCCCTCTAGGCAAGGTGAGGTTTCGCTGGCAAGTTGGCGGAGCGGTGCGTTGGTGCGGCGCATTCGGGCAGCCGACTTCCTGGTTGCTTCTGCTGCAGTAGCGTCAGTGATGGCATCTGCAAGGCTGATGTCACCTTTTGCCATCAGCTTACTTTGCACATGTGGTGCATTTAATCCCAGAACTATTCGGTCTCTCAGAGCTTCTTCGAGGTCGGCGAACCCACAGAGACCTCCCAGGTTCTGGAGATCCGCGATGAAATCTCAACGCTCTCTCCTTTCTGCTGGTCTTTCTGGTAAAATTCATGTCTTCGGACAAGCGTTGGTATGGTAGGTGCATATTGGGCCCGTAGGAGGGGCTCGAGGATGTCCCAGTCCATGGTTTTCCCCTCAGCTGGTTTTGCCAGTGCCTTGGCCATCTTAAAAACGGCAGGTCCGCAGTGGGTCAGGAATACTGCTCGCTTTTTCCCCGTAGTGGCATCCTTCAAGTTGTTGGTCTCCAGAAATATCTGGAACCTGTCCATGTATGAGTCCCAGTCTTCTTGTGCCGGGTCAAATGGAGCGGGTGGTATGGCGCCGCCGGACATGGTTTCTGCTGTCGATGTGCCTTTAGCCACGTGCTCTGTTTGGTGCTCTGTAGTGTTCAGTCAGCTCTTACATCTCCGCATCCCATCCTCATCACCAGTGTAAAGTTCTGTGCATGGACGCAAGGAATGGAGATGAGGCAGTGAACAGTGAACTTCAACTCTGTATTACTCATTCTGAACAGAGCAAAACCTTAGGGCAGCAGCAGCCCTTTTATAGGGCAAGTTGCTGATCTAGTAACCAATGAGAAACATGGAGTGTTAAACCCTTGAACCAATGAGAGTGGCTCGTTAACAACCAATCAGATTCTCCTGAATGGACCAACCCGATATCGCTATTATCGGCCAATCAGAAGCGCAGGATTAGAACCCTGCTTTTTCTGAAGGTTTGATAAAACTTTATTTAAGCATTTTATTAGTTCATAACACCTTTTCTTGAACTATTAACATCTGGCAGAAGGTACAGAATAATAAAATCAAGAACAAATAGGCTGAAAAACAGCTTCTATCCCAGGGCAGTAGCTCTTTTGAATTCTGTTCTATAGTGCAGTGTTAGTGTGGTGTCAGGAGTTTCCAGTTCAATGTGTGAAGGGTAAAGGATGTATGTTTATTTTCATGGTCATGGTCATGAAGTGCATTGAAGATGGTGTTTGATTTTGTTGTACGAGGTGCAGTGACAATAAAGTAAAGTAACTAAGTAATAATTAAGTTTTTATTATAACAAAAATCAGTAATTTTTTCTTGGCATATATATTGTTATTTATAAGGGATCTTATGGTTCCAATCAGTGCAAAGAATATTTTAGACTATCTTTTAAAATTTCAAGGAATATGAAAAACTCATATTTTCCAATTGTATTTTCTTAACAATAAAGCAATTCCCTAAGAGGATGGATTTTTTTTAAAAAAAACCTAGACCAAAAGATCGGTACAAATTAAAGTGTTAATGAGTATTAATATGTTTTTATATTTAAAATAAAACATTATATGACCTTTTTCATATTAATCTTCAATGATCTAATATATTGATGCAAGCTGTTCAAGTTTATATTAGCTTAATTTTTTTTCTCCTAAAAATGTACTCAGCATTTTAAAGAAGAAAGCAGTAGCATGAAGTCTAGGGCAGAGCATGATCGGTCAATGTTATTAAAATAAATGGAATTATTTACTTTTTTTTTTTTAAAGGTAATTGTTTATTTTACAAGTTGCTGGAAATAATGAGTAGCTGCAATATTGAGATAGCTTGCATTTAGAATGTGCACAGTGGCCAATATCTACAACTAGATGCTGCAGTGATACTATTAACTCTGCGTCACCTACTCTGTAAATATTGTCCTGAAATAGGAATTAACATCCTGTATACAATTCTGCCTTCCTCTTTCAGACTTTACTTTAATGGTTTATCCTGGGGCTACTATATTATAGTGGTTAGCATGCTGGACTAGGGGCAGAAAAATCCAGATTCAAGTCTGCATTTGATCATATTTAACCTTCGCATATACTTTGCATTCTTATGGGGAGAGGTTACTATATTTGGTGTAAAGTTTAGGAAGTGGGGTTTGATGCTATACTTTCTGTGTATCTTCCCTCATATTGGAGAACACATGTCTGCTTAGATAAAGAATGCCCAAAAACTTCCCTGCCTTTTATAAATAGTTGAAGGTGTAGCTGTGCTGCTGCACATTCAAGATCAAATGGAGTGCAGTCTTTTAAATGGATTGCCAAAGGTTGTTCCTTCTGCTTTTATTAGATTTCTTTTTCTAAGTTGCCTTGAGTTCAAGGGAAATGGGCAGTATATAAAACCATGCAATGAATAAGTAAAAAGAAGTTCACAATATGACTTTGGGCCAGGCATTATTTCTCAGCCTAACCTTGGTGCCTGGGAGGAGAAAAAATGAAAAAGAGAATTTTTGTACACAAGCTAAATTTCTCATTCTAAGAAAACAAACTATGAATTATTAATACAGGCTTATTCTATGCTTTTATGAGTTTCTTAAATCAGAACCCTCAGAATCTTTCCAGATTAGATAATTTGTGATATTGCAAATGGTGGAACTTCGGATGATTGTATATAGCTTTTACCAATTTGCTCCCATTCAAAAAGTATTGGACAAAACTACTATTATTTTAACACTGCAGGGGCAAAGGTCATAGTGGCCAAACATTTTGGAGGTTGGAGCCCACAATATCTTCCTTTATGCAGAGCATTGAATTATCAGGGTTCATAAATCAGGGTTTGGTAAATTTATGTTTCTTTATTTACAGGAACACATTCTTGAAGAAAGATACTAAGAGCTCTTGCTCTTGGTTTTTCTGAAAAGCCTGTGGAGATTAATGGTATGGTTTGTGTTGTGTATGCATAAAGATTAATAAAAGTGTCAGCTTGGAGTAAGTGCAGGGTTCTGGCCCTGCACTTCTGATTGGCTGTTAAGCGGCCGGAGCGGATTGGCCCGTTCTGGGGAATCCGATTGGCCCTTAACAGAGAGTTCCTATTGGTTATAAGAGCTAGCGCTCCTAGCTCGTTATTGGTTAAAAGTTACAGGGTTTGCCTATATAAGGCGGGTTTAACTGCTATTGAAATGAGGAAGTCACAATGTAAATAAAGAGCTGAAGTTCACTGTTCAGAGGCTTGTCTCCATTCTTTCTTGCCCATGCTCAAAACACTGGCGATGAAGGTGGGATCTGGAGATATCTGAACCAACGAAACTTCGAAGAACACCGAGCACGTGACAGACGACGCTAACAATGGAACCATGTCCGGTGGCATTGTACCACCCACTCCGTTTGATCCAGTATAGGAGGACTGGGAGTCCTACATGGATCGCTTCCAAATATTCTTAGAAACCCACAGCTTAAAGGACGCCACACCAGGAAAGAAACGGGCAGTGTTCCTAATGCATTGCGGTCCAACCGTATTTAAGATGGCTAAAGCACTAGCCAAACCCCGAGAAGTGAAGGCCATGGATTGGGACGACCTCGAACCTCTCCTATGAGATCACTACGCCCCAACCGTGCCTACGCTCTTGAGACACCATGAGTTTTATCAGAGGAGCCAGCGAAAGGGAGAAAGCGTGGCCAACTTCATAGCAGACCTCCAAAATTTGGGAGGCCTCTGTGGATTCACCGATTTAGAAGAAGCACTAAGAGATCGCATAGTTCTGGGACTAGATGCATCAGGCATCCAAAGCAAGCTGATGGCGAAAGGCGACATCAGCCTTGCCGACGCCATCGCCGATGCTACTGCAGCAGAAGCAACCAGGAAGTCGGCTGCACAACTATGCCGAAACCGCGCTCCGGTACCACTGCCAGCCAGTGACATCTCACCTAGTTCAGAAGGGCAGCTTGCAACAACGTACCATGAGGACCTCTCTTCATCGTCAGACAGTGACGAAGAAGGGGTCCATCGACTGCGGTCCGACCGGGACCATCACCCAAAGCTCTTATGCCCTTGCACTGGCTGTGGAGCCAACCATGCCAGCTCCGAATGCAAATTCCGTGACGCACTCTGCCATGAGTGCGGGAAACGAGGCCACATCGGGCGGGTCTGCCGCAGCTTTCCAGGACCCAGCCAGGCCTCAAAAGGGGCTAACTATCGCCAATCAACAGGAAACCGTCCTGTACGGCGAGAGCCAGTAAACCACTCCTACAGAAATCGAGCTTTGCAGAGAGAAGAGGCTCACCATATTATCACTATCGGTCACGCCTCAGCCTTGGACACTAAGAAAATCCGAGTCACGGTAGCCATCGAGAACCAGCCTTGCCACATGGAGGTCAACTCGGGATCGTCTCTCTCAATGGTGTCCTGGAAGACACTCAAGCAACTCATCCCCACAATTCAACGCCAAGATCTCCGCTCCTAACGCCTCATCCTCAAGGACTACCAAGGGAATCGAATCCCCGTTGTCGGTTCCTGCCGAGTCCGAGTCTCCTTCAAGAAGCACACAGCATACTTACCTTTAACGGTCATTGATAGAGATAGGCCCAGCCTACTAGGCCTCCAATGGTTCGTGCCACTCGGCATTGAAGTGGCCAGCATAAACCAAGTCAGCGGTAGTGACTGGGAGGAAGACCTTATCTCTGAGTTCAGGGACGTCTTCGCGGACAGCTAAGGTGAGTACAAGGGGACCCCGATTTCATTCTAGATCCAAAAATAGCTCCCATTCGCCTAAAGCCCTGTCGAGTTCCATTTGCCTTAAAATCGAAAATCGACGAACAACTCAACAAACTGATAGCTCAGGGGCTGTTAGAGCCCATCGATCACTCCCCTTGGGAAACCCCTATTGTAACACCCATTAAGCCAGACGGGTCAATCCGAATTTGTGGGGACCACCGGGCCACTTTGAACCACGCCCTGCAGCAGAACACATATCCAGTTCCGGTGGTGCAGCATCTCCTCCATTCCCTGGGGGGCGGGAAAGTTTTCGCTAAACTAGATTTAGTTCAGGCATATCAGCAATTACCCGTAGATGAAAAAAACGGCACAGGCCCAAACTATTGTGATGCACCGAGGTGCCTTTAAATGTACCCGACTGCAATTCGGAGTTAGTGTAGCCCCAGGGATTTTTCAGAGCCTTATGAAAAGGTTATTGCAAGGAATTAAGGGCGTGGTCCCCTATTTTGACAATATATTAATTGTAGCCCCTACAAAAAAAAATCTTACAGGACCGGTTGAAATTAGTCCTAAAAAAATGCCAAGAGGCCGGTCTTAAGGTTAAAAAAAAAAAATGTAAATTGTGTACTGACAATGTTGAGTTTTTAGGGTACCTGATTTATAGCCAGGGCATTCACCCTACCGAAAGTAAACTAAAAGTGATAAAAAATGCTCCCAGGCCACGAAACAAGGCCGATCTCGAGGCATTCCTAGGCCTCATCAATTTTTATAATGTATTTTTGCCGCACAAAGCAATGGTCGCTGAACTGTTACACCGGTTGTTAGATAAAAAAGCAAATTGGCTATGGGGTTACCGTGAAGAACAGGCATTCCAAAATGTTAAAAAACTGCTCACTTCTGACTCTGTACTCATGCAATATAACGAGACTTTGCTGTTAGTTATAACCTGTGATGCATCGCCTTTCGGGGTCGGCGTCATTTTGAGCCACGTACTACCTAATGGGAACGAAGCCCCTGTTGCATATTTCTCAAAGACACTTTCAAAAACTGAGCGAAACTATGGACAAATCGATAAAGAAGCCCTTGCAATTGTCTCAGCTGTGAAAAGATTCCACGAATACATATATGGCTGGGCTTTTAATATTGTGACTGACCACAAACCGTTATTGGGGATAATAGCCGGAGATAAGCCGACTCTCTACATATTATCCCCTAGGATGACCCGATGGTCAGAATTCTTAGCTGCTTATGACTATCGGCTGCAATACTGCCCGGGGAAAGCCATTTCCCACACCGACGCATTGAGCCGAGCACCACTTCCAGAGACTCTCGATGATCCTGCACCAACGGTAACCACGTTGCAAATCGAGGCACTCAACCGCCCTAACCAAATCGAGGCACTCGCCGCCACTAACCGCCCGAGATATCGCGAGAGAAACCAAACGCGATCACACCCTAGCATGAGTCCTAAGCTGGGTAGAACGCGGATGGCCACTGGACCATTTATCAGATGATTTCACACCATTCAAGACTCAACAAACGGAGCTCTTCTCCCAGAAAGGCTGTGTCATCTGGGGTGATAGAGTCGTTATCCCAGAACGACTCCAGAAAGCGCTGCTGAGAACCTTGCACGATGGCCACCCCGGTATCGTGTGAATGAAAGCCCTTGCGCGAAGCTACGCATGGTGGCCAGGCATTGACAAGCAAATTGAACAGTGGGTTAAAGCTTGTCCCAAATGCCAAGAAGTCAGCAACGCCCCACCAAAAGCCCTGCCTACTGAATGGGAGACACCACGTGGACCCTGGTCCCGAATTCACTTGGACTTCGCAGGGCCAACCAAAGGCCACGCCTTCCTGCTTACCGTCGACGCCTACTCGAATTGGCTCGAAATCCATTGCATGACGACTACGACCTCCGAGGCGGTTATCAAAATCTTAAACTCTTTGCAACCCACGGATTACCAAATGTCCTGGTATCCGATAATGGCCCTCAATTTACCGCACTAGCGTTCGAGCAGTACCTCGCTGACCGCGGCATTTGCCATGCGCTCACCTCGCCTGCGCACCCTGCGACCAATGGCAAAGCAGAACGCATGGTCCAATTTGTGAAGAAAACCTTGCGGAAGGTAGACTACGACAACATTGACGACAAGGTCAATAAAATCCTCTTCTTGCAACACATCACCCCACATAGCATCACCAACAAAACTCCCGCTGAACTGCTAATGGGATGAAAGCTCTGCTCCCACCTCGACCGGTTGCACCCAGCTTATGAACTGGAGAAACCACTAGGATCCAGTGGCCGCTGTCGCACCTTCCAGGTAGGAGACTTGGTATATGCTAAAAACCTATCGGGCGACCCGTTGTGGGTGGAAGCGACAGTAGTATGTGTAACCGGCCCCAGATCCTACCTTGTAGAATGCCTTGATGTTAAACTTTGGAAACGTCATATCGATCAATTAAGATCGCGGCTTCCAGCGGCCAGTCCGGAAAACCCCTATGACCAAACTGAGGGGGGGGAAGGTACGGAAGAAGATGAATTCCTAGAATACCCATTCGAAGGAAACGACAGTTTGATAGAAACTCAGGAAGCGGAGCCGGAGGGAGAAACAGTTGCACCTCAGGGAATTGCAGAGAATGTGGGCAAAAACGTAGAAGTGAACTCTGAACCAGAAACAGCCCCACTGCCAAACAGTGACCTACTTCAGCGTGATTGCAGCCAGCTGATACAACGGAAGTCAAAGAGACTAATAAAACAACCGTCCTACCTAAGGGACTATGTAACTGCGCCCAGAAAATAAGAAGCCAGAGGGAAGGGGTGTTGTGTATGCATAAAGATTAATAAAAGTGTGAGCTTGGAGTAAGTGCAGGGTTCTGGCCCTGCACTTCTGATTGGCTGTTAAGCAGCCGGACCGGATTGGCCCATTTCGGGGAATCCGATTGGCCCTTAACAGAGAGTTCCTATTGGTTATAAGAGCTAGCGCTCCTAGCTTGTTACTGGTTAAAAGTTACAGGGTTTGCCTTTATAAGGCGGGGTTAACTGCTATTGAAATTAGGAAGTCACAATGTAAATAAAGAGCTGAAGTTCACCATTCAGAGGCTTATCTCCATTCTTTCTCGCCCATGCTCAAAACATAACAGTTTGCATCCTTCTTGTTGTAGGGCAGGGATGGGGCACTATGCCCCCCGACTTATGACTTATGAACTTCATTTCCCAGCATTCCTGAGCCAGCAGGGCTGGCTAAGGAATTCTGGAAGTTGAAATTCACAAATCATAAAAGGGCCATAGTTCCCCATTATTATAGGCGATGGTTGCTTAGGAATTTGAGGTATGGCTATTTCTTTTAATTCTGTATTTTTTTCCGTGAGAGTCAGTGAGATCTAGTTTGGGAACTGAGTGGCATATAAATTGCAGAAGTCAATGACAAAAATAATTCAGAAAACAGATAATCAGAGTTGGAAGGGACTTTGTAGGTCATCTTGTCCAACCCTCCCCCCCACCCAAGTGGGAGACCCTACACCATTTCTGAAAAATGGCAATCCAATCTCTTCTTGAAAGCCTCAAGTGATGGCACTCCCACAACTTCCAAGGACAAGCTATTCCATTGGTTGATTGTTCTCACTGTCAGAAAGTTTCTCCTTATTTCCAAGTTAAATCTCTCCTTGTTCAGTTTCCATTTCATTATTCCTTGTCTGGCCTACAGGTGCTTTAGAAAATAGCTTGACCGCTTCCTCTCTGTGGCAGCCCCTCAAATATTGGAAGACCACTATCATGTCTCCCCTGGTCCTTTTCTTTACTAGACTAGCCAAGCCCAGTTCCTGCAACTGTTCGTTGTATGTTTTAGCCTCCAGTCCCCTAATCATCCTGGTTGCTCTTATCTGTACTTTTTCTAGAGTCTCAACATCTTTTTTATAATGTGGTGACCAAAACTGGATGCAGTACTCTAGGTGTGGTCTTACTAAGGCTTTATAGAGTGGTATTAATACTTCCCTTGATCTTGATTGTATCCCTCTGTTAATACAATTTAGGATTGCATTAGCTTTTCTGGCTGCTGCTGCACACTGCTGGCTCATATTTAGCTGGTTGCCCACTAAGACTCCAAGATCTTTCTCACAGTTACAGCTATTGAGCCTGGTTTCACCCACTCTGTAAGTTTACTTTGGTTTTTCTTGCCTAAGTGTAGGACTTTACTTTTCTCTACATTGAATTTTATTTTGTTAGATATGGCCCAGTATTCTAGTCAAGATTCATTTTTAAAAAATCAACATACCCTTGCAAAATGATCAAATCTCATGAGATTTTGATGACACTGCTTCCACATCTAGTGAGATTGTGGAGAGGAACAGTTAAAAATTGGAGGGGATACTTTGAAACCTCATTGACAGACCCTTTCTATCATAATCCAGTAAAAAATAATTAGGATAGATTGTTCTCGGTCAGGCCGAAGTTCCTAACACTCTCTAGCCAATTTCGAACTTTTTTCAGGCTGTGGAAGCATTTATTTATTTATTTTTAAAGAACTCCTGATAAAAAGACAAAGCTTTAGTGGCAAAAGATTTACCTATGTTAGGTGCTTTTCCCCTTAGTTTCACATAGAGCCCCATCTACCCAGGACTTTGAAGAATGTGGCTTCCAATATCTTACTCGGAGGCCAGATGTGAACTCTCACCCTTAATAGCAAACTTTTGCTTTGCAAAAATAAAAAATAAAAATCCAAAAGTCAGATTGACAAATTTCTTCCCACAACATAAAATTCTTTTTGGAATTTAAAAGTAACAGTTCTTTTTTGCAAATCAATGCAAACTGTGCTTACATTTTTGTACAGTAGTAATTTCTCATGGGTAGATATACTAACTTGAATGGTGTTCCATATTAGCAGGCTTAAAACCCTGCGTTCCTATAGGTCTGGAAAAGCCAGATCGTGATTGGATGGCTTGAATGTTCCTGATTGGCTCATACAGGGTTTGCCATGATTGGCTGAAACCAAGTGCGGCAAACTCGAAGAGTTGTCATTGGCTACCTAGCCACAGCCAGCTCTATAAGAAGAGCTGCTGCGCGCTGGGTATTTGGGTCTCAGAATCTATCTGTTTAATAAAGAGCTGTTGTTCACTACTCAAGCCTCATCTATTCTTGGGACCCACTGACCGTATATAACACTGGTAATGAAGGGATTCTGAGACAACAATACTAACCAGCACGTGGCAACGGCACAAAGACGACCAACGAAATGGCCAGCAGTGCCATGCCACCTGCACCATTTAACTCAGCCAGCGAGGACTGGGAGTCCTACATTGATCGTTTCCAAATGTTTTTGGAATCCAACAACTTGAAAGATGCCACTGGCAGCAAGAAACGGGCAGTATTTTTAATGTACTGCGGGCCCACCATTTTCAAAATGGCCAAGGCACTAGCAAAGCCCGCAGATGTCAAAACGATGGATTGGGACAACCTAGCTCCCATCCTCCGAAACCACTATGCTCCGGCCGTACCAAATCTTATCTGGAGGCATGATTTTTATCAAAGAAACCAGTGCGAGGGCGAGAGCATCGGTGAATTCGTGGCTGACCTAAAGGATCTTGGAAGTTTGTGCGGATTCGCTAACCTAGGTGAGGCCATGCAAGATTGGGTCATTCTTGGCCTGAAAGACCCAGCACTCCAAAGCAGACTAATGGCCAAGGGTGATATCTCCTTCGCCGACGCCATAGCTGAAGCAACCACAGCCGAAGCTACCCACAAATCAGCGGCCCGAATGCAGCATTCAAATGGAACCAATCGTCAATTGACCAGCGAGGCAACTACCACACCAGAAAAACTTGCAACCACTGCCCACCATGGCGACGTCGAATCCCCTTCTGACAGCAAAGAAAAGGTTCACTGACTTCAGTCAGAACGTGATCGGCAAGACTGGCGGGGTCGTAAGTCGGGGTACCAATGTGCTGGCTGCGGAGGAAATCACCTGCGTTCCGAATGCAAGTTCCTGGATGCTGTTTGCCGACATTGCGAGAAGCGGGGTCATATCGGTAAAGTATGCCGCAATAAAAGAAACTTCAGCCCCCGGTGTTGAGGCAACAGCCCAAGAAGACAAGATGGCACCCCCACCAAAAACCGGGACCACCCGACTGACAGCCGGTGGAGCTGGGACGACCGAAACAAAAGATTCAACGAGGCACCAAGAAGAGAAGAAACACACCAAACAGTTATCATCACCCATTCTTCACCAATAGATGCACGGAAGGTATGCATTGAGGTCAGTATCGAAGACCAACCATGTACCATGGAGATAGGTTCTGGCTCCTACCTCTCCATGGTCTCCTGGCACACCATAAAGCATCTAATACCCAGCATACACTGCCAGGAACTAAGTGACCAGAAATTAATCCTGAGGGACTACCAAGGGAACCACATCCCAATGGCTGGCATCGGGCATTTCAAGATCACCTTCAAAAACCGCACCAATATTCTACCACTTACAATTGTGGAAAAAGATATCCCAGCCTACTCGGATTACAATGGTTCTCGCCGCTAGGGATCGAGATGGCAGGCATCTATCACACAGACGAAGATCGGGAGGCGACACTCGCATGAGACTTCCAAGAGGTCTTTGATGACACTTTAGGCAAGTACAAGGGGTCCCCAATCTCCTTCAATCTTAGCCCAGACATCGCTCCCATCCACCTTAAGCTGCACTGAGTGCCATTTGCACTCAAGCCTAAGATAGACGAGCAATTAAATAAGCTCATCACGCAAGGGGTATTAGAACCTATCGACCATGCCCGTTGGGAAACACCCATTGTCACCCCCAATAAACCAGATGGCTCCCTGAGAATCTGTGGAGACTATAAGGCCACCCTGAACCATACCCTGCAGCAGAGTGCCTACTCTGTGCCAGTAGTCCAGCATCTCCTACACTCACTTGGGGGTGGCAGAATCTTTGCAAAGCTTGACCTGACACAAGCCTATCAACAACTGCCGATCGATGCTGAAACTGCTGAGGCACAAATGATTGTGACACATCGAGGGGCATTTAAATGCAACTGACTCCAATTTGGAGTCAGCGTCGCACCTGGGGTTTTCCAAAGCCTAATGGAAAGACTGCTGCAGGGAATTAAAGGAGTCGTACCCTATTTTGACGATGTGCTAGTAGCAGCCTCCAATAAGAAACAATTGGAGAAACGGCTAAGAGCGTTCTTACAAAAATTTAAAGACTCCGGCCTCAAAGTAAAAAAAGAGAAGTGCCAGCTATGTACTGAAAGGGTTGAATTCCTGGGGTACCTACTAGACAAACATGGGATTCACCCTACTGACAAAAAATTAAAAGCCATCAAGGAAGCCCCCAGACTGAAAAATAAAACGGAACTCAAAGCATTCCTTGGACTCATTAATTTCTATTATGTTTTCCTACCCCAGAAGGCGACCGTCGCAGAACCCTTGCATAGGCTCCTGGATAAAGCGCAATTCTGGATCTGGGGAAGGTGAGAGCAACACAGTTTTTTCTGAACTGAACTTTTTTCACAAAGGGGGTGCATTCTTTGGGGAGACCAGGTGGTTATACCAGAAACATTACAGAAAAAGGTTCTAGACATGCTGCACGACGGGCACCCGGTCATTGTACGAATGAAAGTCCTGGGCAGAAGCTACATTTGGTGGCCAGGCATGGACAAACAAATAGAAACCTGGGTTGCCATTTGCAGCAGATGCCAAGAGACTCACTCGACTCCCCCTGCAGCTCCACCACTAAAATGGGAAACCCCCAGAGGCCCCTGGTCACGAATTCATCTTGACTTCGTGGGGCCAACCAAAGGACATACCTTTTTAATCACTGTTGATGCTTACTCAAATTGGCTCGAAGTAAACAAAATGAAAGCAACCACCACAGAAGCCATTATCAAAAAATTAAACAAACTTTTCACCATGCATGGTCTGCCAGATGTGATAGTATCTGACAATGGACCTCAATTTACAGCACTGGCATTTGAGCAATACTTGGCAGACCGTGGCATCTGACACGCACTGACATCACCCACTCACCCGGCGGTGAACAGGTGAGCTGAACGCATGGTTCAGTTCACAAAAAAAAACCATCCAAAAAATTGAACATGGCAACATCCACGAAAAAAATCAACAAAATGCTCCTAATGCAACATATCACACCCACCACCACCACAAACAAATGTCCAGCAGAATTATTCATGGGCAGAAGGCTCCGGTCACCTCTAGACCATTTGCACCCTACTTACACTCCAGAGAAACCCCCTGGATCTACTAGCAGACACCGAGCTTTCAACGTGGGAGACACTGTTTTCGCTAAAAACTTTACTGGGGATCCCCTATGGCTACCCACAAAGATCACCCAAGTCACCGGCCCCCGGTCCTATCGACTTGAGACCACCGACGGGAGGAGCTGGAAACGGCACATTGACCAGCTACAGTCTAGGCTGGCCACTTTTCCCCTCACATATTCTAACCAAGGAATCAGAGGGGTGGGGGGAAACCTCAAGCTCAGAAAAAGAACCAGCATCTGCGCAAGCAGAACATCCCTCACACACATTAAATAAAAATCAAACATTAAACCAGCAATACTTACCTACAAACAGGGAACCGAGGTAGACAGGTGTTTCACTTGGAAGTAGCAGCCGGACAAGCTCAACCAGCCCAGACAATCCAGGCGGGAGCGACAGAGCGAACGACTCAACCAACCCGGATACACCAGGTGGGAGTCGCAGCTATAGGTTTGGCTCACCCTTCCAGGCGGTTCCATCGAGAAGCTTGAGAGCAATGCAGAGCCTGTCCAAACCTGACGACCACCAGAGACATTATGAACCGCGCAAGTCAAGTAGGCAGGTCCGAAGACTCACCTACTTGCGTGACTACGTTACCCCGCCCCTTGGACGGAACCAAGAGGGGAGGGGTGTTTCATATTAGCAGGCTTAAAACCCTGCATTCCTATAGGTCTGGAAAAGCTGGATCGTGATTGGATGGCTTGAACGTTCTTGATTGGCTCATACAGGGTTTGCCGCGATTGGCTGACAAAGCGCGGCAAACTCGAAGAGTTGTCATTGGCTACCTAGCCACAGCCAGCTCTATAAGAAGAGCTACTACGCGCTGGGTATTTTGGTCTTAGAATCTATCTGTTTAATAAACAGCTGTTGTTCACTACTCAAGCCTTGTCTATTCATGGGACCCACTGACCATACATAACAAATGGGTTAAATGTGCCAGTTTTAATTTACAATTAAACAACTGTGCAAGTGTTCAGTTAACAGTTTGGTCCCAGTGTAATTTTAACTTTACTGAACGAGTGTGAAGTGACCGAACTTCTGTGTCACTTAAGACTGGAAAAAAAAAAAAGACTCCGTTTTTATCTTTTGCATCCCAAAGAGATGAAAGGAATGTATGTTTTCTTAACTCTTAAAATGAAGGCTTACTTCATGTATGCCTTTTAGAAAGATCCCCCAAGCACAGGAGGGATAATGGGCCTTCCTTCCAGCTTTGCACCTGGATGTCTGAATCTGGAATTGTCTGGGAACTAGGCTGTACCGTGACATTTGTATAAAACATCAAAGTCAGCGTTGATCACTGCCTGAACTCTCTAAGATCAAAATGTGGCAGCTGGCCAATTGCAGCAGTGCAAGCAGGAGGGCTCTGAGTACTTATCTACTCACTAAAATAGAAGAGGAGAGCTATGCAATGATAAGGGGAGGCACAATGAGTCTTTCCACTTCCTCTAATGGGTACTCCATCACACCATCTGCATTAAAAAGAGGCTGTCTAATCAATATTCACAGCATCCAGTACATCTAAAGCCTTGTATTACTTGTCCATCGATCAGTGGAATTCTAAGAGAGATTGTCTGGTCAAATGAGTACAAATTCTAAGTATTCTGCCTACAATGCATCGGATGCTGCTTTTGCCCGAGAATGATAATTCTATATGTACTTTGGTGTTTGCTTCAATGTCAAAACATGAGGGAAATAACTTGACGCATTGCTTTCTACTGTAGAAATTCCAAATTCAAAGCTAAGAGTTAATTTAAGATTGTATATTCAGCTGTTGTACATTTGAAAAATCTGGCCATCAGAATTTTTTTGATGGAGAAATTGAGAGGAAAAGCGACAAACTTCTGGAATGTCTGATCACTGGTTTTTCTGTTCCTATATTATTGCTTCAGCTCATGAGTTTTACAAAGTTACCAAACTATTAGTCATATAATTTTCTATTTCATTAGAAAGTGCAAACCTAGTTTAGTATGTGCATTTCCAATACAAAATTCAATAGCTAATTTGCAAAACACATTTGACCAGATGTCTGATCTGATTACCTTGTGGGTGATTATATGATATTTGGTCTTCCTTTTATCTTGCCTTGTCTTCTTTTATCTTTTTCCTACCTTTACACTAAGGGCACACAGTTCACATCTTACAAAGGGCAAAATGCAAGAAATATAGTTGGATGACTGGACGTATTTATTAAATCAGATACAGTTCCATTTCCTGGAATTTCTTTGGTGGGACTTAGCTAAGGGGGGAATCAATTGCATCTCAAAATATATTGGTCGGTGTAATTGAACTCAGCAATTACAACTGACTATGCACAATCACTATTCTTCATGTACAAATCAAATGTGAAAGAATGATTAAATCTTAAACACTCCCAAGTTCATCACAACTGTGGTTTACTTCAAAATACATTCCTGCCGATAGACTTTGGTTTACATTGCTGAGATGCTGGGCTTTTGCTCCCTTGTAATGGAATTCAGAAAAAAAATCAATAACAAATATTTTTTCTGTCATTATAAATGCCTTTTTTTTACTATAAAGGAATGAAAAGTGTTATGTGCAAATAAAATATTACATTAAATAAACCATACTGGCTTGTTCCTTCAGTATATATTCAGCAATGTGTGTTTTGCCAAGACACAGCCATCAAGGACACAGCCATTCCTTAAAAACCAAATAGCCAGCTTGAGTACATATGTAGGTAGTCCTTGACTTATGACCACAATTGAGCCCAAAATTTATGTTGCTAAATGTTGCTAAACTTAACATTTCTTAAGTGAGTTTTAGCCTCATTTTACAACTTTTTTTTGCTGCAGTTGTTAAGTGATTATGTTAATTAGTAAGTTAGTAACACAGTTATTAAGTGAATCTGGCTTCCCCATTGACTTTACTTGACCCCCGGACACAACAGCTGTCATAAATATGAGTCAGTTGCCAAGCGTCTAATTTTTGATCATGTGACCATGGCGATGCTGCCATGTAAGTGTGAAAAACAATCGTAAGTCACATTTTTCAATGCCATTGTAACTTTGAACAGTCACTCAATGTAAGTTGAGGACCACGTCAGTGGTGGGATTCAAATTTTTTTACTACCAGTTCTGTGAGTGTGGCTTGGTGGGCATGGCTTGGTGGGCGTGGCAGGGGAAAGATACTGCAAAATCCCCATTCCCCCCCACCCCACTAACTTGCATTCCAGCTCCATTCTTCTGTGTAGGGCAACGAAAGAAGACCTAGCCAATCAGCTGGGACTCGGGAGGCAGAGAAGAGATCGGACTGGGGCCAGTCAGAGGTGGTACATGCCAGTTCTCTGAACTACTCAAAATTTCCACTACCGTTTCTCCAGAACTGGTCAGAACCTGCTGAATACCACCTCTGGACCACCTGCATAAAGTGAGATATAAATTTAATAAAGATTGTGGAATTGCAAATGACTTCAGATATTTTGTGTAAGAGCTTGAACTAATGTTCCCCAAAAGCACCTTCTACATTTATATTCTTCGTTCTTATTTAGTCCAGATTTATAGTAGGAAATCCCGAAGTACCTGGAGAAAGTAGTAGTGAAATAGAAGCTCTTTTGCAAAAGAGAAAAGCTGCCGCAAAACTGGAGGCGGTTTCTGACACAATATTTATTAGAACCTTTTTTTGTTATTGGTGTGATTTTTCTGTTAGGGACATTCACTGACATTGCAGGAACTTATTAAAAAAGTGCCCCTTTTATATGCTGCTGGGGGATAAAACAGAGACTTCGATATGTTTAATATTAATTTTTCTTTTTTAATCCTCTGTGAAGAACACAAAATTTAATTGATCTTGGCAAAATGAAGAAGACCAAAAATGCCAAAGGAAAGAGATAGAAGCTATGCATTTTTTTTTCTATTTTCACTTTTCATTCTCAATTGTTTTTGCAATCTATTTTTCTGATTTGCTTCAGAGTATTTGTTGCTGAAACAAGAAGCATCATTTTTCATATTATGAGCCTAGTGGCACTGAGCTGGAAGATGTGACTGTCAAATGAAAATCACACACCAAGTATAATAGAGGTGACGGTGGGGGGGAGGAATATCATCTTAGCATGAGGAGGAAAATGCCTTACACGTCCTGGAGATGTTACATTTGAACACTGTGTTCTTAGATTGTTATAAGCATTGAAAATAAGAATGTGAAAAGGAATTAAACATCTTTTTCAAAGAAATAGAAATTTCCAAATATCTATTGACATGTAATTCCATGTCTGGTGTTAAATATGCATGTTAAATATGCACTGTGCATTAAGTTAGGCAAAGAAAATGAACAGTATTAATCTCTGCAAGACATAGAGAAATAGCCACATGCAGAGAAATGTAAAAATTAAAAGAGGAAGCAGAGAACGATCAAGTCCATATTTGTTGAGTAATAAATTAAATAATTGATTATATCATCATAAAAATAAGTAAATATGGACAATTGTTTTCTGCTTCCACCTCTTCACTTACCTTGGACTGTTTTTGCTTTTGCCCATTATTTGGTCATGCATTTACCATCACTTATTTATCTATCTGCTTTTATTGTTACTGATGACTATATACATTTTTAGCTTTCCTGAATTTAGGTTTGCTGACATTTATTTAGAGCTTTCTAGCTAATATTGATTTAGAACATGAAAATATATTTTGTTTTTGTTTTTTTAAAAACATTCCACTCCTATTGCAGGCAGCTTTTTTCTTTGCCTTCTAGACAGGAGTGCTTCAGACAAGAGTGGGTTGTCTGTGGGAAGAAGAATGGAATAACAGCAAAAACAACATGCGTGCGATGTTTTCCAATTCTGACACACTACAGCACCCTTGGAAAAATGGGAGCAACAAATTATACAAAAACTACAACACAGCCATTCTCCCATTAGGCAGAATGAGGCAGCAGCTGGACAGAAGAAATGCTGGGGAACAGCAGTAGTAATGTTTTTGTTGTGAGTATCCTGATCCCCTAAATTTTCTACCCCTTATTCAAGTGGGTTTTCTCTGGCATCCTAGTCAATGTTTATGCATAGAATTAAGAAGGGGTGCACAATATCATTTGAAACAGCAGCAAAATGGGCCAGTGTTCATCTTTCCATCATCATCTTTTACATGGGAAACCGTGGCTATCTTAAAAAAAGATTTCAAAAGGAATAGTCACAAATTGGGATTGAAATCTCAAGAAACTTCCAGATAGGAAGAAAGAGCCCAGAAAACTGTTTATATTTGCTTTCTACAAAGAAAGCTTATTTGAGGTGTGAAACAAAACAGAGCATGCTAACAAGGTATTTATTCTCCATCTGGCTCTCAGACTTACGTATATGATGACAGAAGCAAATGTAATGCAATAACTTTTTGGAGACATAACTTTAGAAGTATCTTAGTAGTAGGCAAAGAAAAGATGATAGATAGATAGATAGATAGATAGATAGATAGATAGATAGATAGATAGATAGATAGATAGATTACAATTAGATAGCTGGATTGCTTGCTAGATGATAGATATTATAGATGGATAGACAGACAGATCATAGACAGACAGAAAGATAGATAACAGACAGACAGACAGACAGATGATAGATCATGCATACCTATATGCATACATATACATGCACCAAAGCCACAGACTTAAAACACCAGAGGGCAATCTTCTCTTGTGTTATTAATAAGAAGACAGAAATAAAGGCCTAAAAATTCATACTGCATAAAAGTGCATCTATTTTTCCACATCCCCTTTTTTTGAAACATACAGTCATACAGCAGTTTGCCACCATACTGCATCAGCTTGAATGCTATGAAGCTCTGCATGATTTATAGCAACTAGTTGGCCCAAAGTATTCTTGTTATCACTATTACATTTTATGGTAAATCATAGCTACACAGTCAGCAGATGCACAATATTGTATGGATAAAACTGAAAATCTCCAGTGTATACCTCTTCAAGAAAACATGCCATTATAAAATAAGACTTGCCAGCCTTTGTACCACATATTTTATATTTTATTTTTGCTTTAGGGTACAGAAGATTTGTAAATCCTAGATAGGTGCTAAAAGAACACCATGGCAACATATTCCACTGCAAATAGAGTTTTCATGTATGTGAATAACAGAAAACCGTTGCAGCCTATTATTGGATAATATGTGATGAAGAAAGCAATATCCTATCTGTTTTATAAATGAGATATAATTATCTTATTCATCTACTAAACTCACATTAATTAGTTTTATTTGCTCCAGTTCCTTAGCTGGTATTTTTTTATTTCTCATTGAAGGATAGGGGGAAAAACACTGCCCTGCACTCCTGTTTTCATTCCTGAAAAATTAGTAAAGGGGCAGGAGCCAACATATGCTCAGTTTCATTCTCTCATATAACAAAAAAGAGGAGGAAAAAAAAAGGACCGGCTGCAGTAGTCCATATGAGTAGATCAACATCATTTGTATCATGGACTTGAACTTCAGTAAAACATAATCAAAAATTAACTTTGCTATATATTTACAACAAGTTTCACTTTAAAGTACATTTAGATTTTGACTTATAATCAGTTGCTTGTTGATAATTCAAACTTACGGTGGACTTCAAAAAAGTGACTTGTCTTGGAAGGTACAATATTTGGGGGTCACATCAGGGGTGGGATTCAAAATTTTAACAACCAGTTCTGTGGGCGTGGCTTAGGTGGTGGATGTGGCTTGGTGGTCATGTTATTGGCTGGGTATGGCCAACTCAATATCACTCACATAGAGGCACGCATCTCATCACCTGGCCTCTCATGACTATGGGGATGCTGCAATAATCGTAAGTGTGAAAAATGGTAATAAGTCACTTTTTTCAGTGCCATTGTAACTTTGAATGGTCACTCCACACAAGCAAAGTACCAGCAAAGGAGGGGGAAAAAACTCCTGAGAAGTTCCTGAGACAGGAAGTTTAGTTCTGCCAAGAACGTAATAAGGGTTAACGGAGAGGCAGTTTCTGTAAGCAACACCAGAATGTTTCCTTCCTGCCTTCCTCAGGATTAGGCCAGTAATTTCTTCTAAAAACCAGTTTTCTGAACTGCTTAGAATGTTAACAGCTGGTTCTAGCGAATAAGTGCAAACTGGTAGAATCCACCCCTGAGTCACCTTATCTTATTAAGGGTGCTTGTAGATGGAGTCATGTTTATGACCAATTGCAGCATTGTGCAAAATCACAAATTTACAACTTTTTTGCCATTTTCTGAAAGAAAACGGTAAGAAATGCCCATTAGATATGCTGGATCCACTTAATGGCCATGTAATTTGCTTAATGACATGATTAATCTGTTAATCTTCTCATCACTCCTTATCACCCATCCGCTCCCACTTGTGACTGTATGACTGTAACTTTGTTGCTTGTATCCTTACGATCTATATTGACTGTTTCCTAGTATGATTTGATTGCTTATTGTACCCTATGACTATTATTAGGTGTTGTAACTTATGATTCTTGACTCTTGACAAATGTATCTTTTCTTTTATGTACACTGAGAGCATTTGCACTGAAGACAAATTCCTTGTGTGTCCAATAACACTTGGCCAATAAAGAATTCTCTTTCTACTTCTTAATGACCATTGTAAAAGTGTTCCCAAAATCAGGACAGGTCACATGGTAAGTTGCCTAATAACCACAATAACATATGACCACAATTCCAGGCTCAATTGTGGTTGTAAGTTAAGGATTACCCACAAAGCAGGAAACATATAGCTATTTGTGAGAAGGGGCTTGGGAGAAGCTGCAGTTACAGACTGTGATTCTAATTTGTCCCCGAAGTATTCACCACAAGATCACATCTGTCCATTTATTCTGTGTATATGAGCTTGGACAGTTTTTGGCAAAAATACTTTTTTTCATAAATCACATTTCTAGAAGAGAAACTTGGGAAGCTGTCTTATAGTGAATGAGACTCACTTAGTTCATTACAGACTAGACAAACCAGAGCAACTCTTAGGCATCTCTATCTGGAACAGAAGGGATTACATCTGTATGCAAAGCAGAAGGGCCCTGCTCCTGAACTACTACTCTTTTCTTCATCTTGGACATCTTGAAGGGAGTTCAAAAGAGTCTTGGTCAATAGAAAAATGTGGGAAAGATAGTACCACCCCCAGGTGGATTTGCAATTGGCTGATCAACTACACTGAGTGGTTAGTCCTCAACAGAACTATATCTACATGAAGGGAAGCATGCAGTGGTGTGCCTCAAGGTTCTGTCTTGGATCCAGTGCTCTTCAACATTTTCACAAATAACCTAGATGAAGAGACTGAAGGGTCACTCATCAAATTAGTGGATGACTCTAAACTGGAGGAAATTGCTAATACTTTGGAAGACAGATTCAAAAGGATCATGACAGACTTGAGCACTGGGCCCTATCCGACAAGATGCAGTTCAGCAGTGAGAAAAATAAGGTCCTGCAATGGGCAGGAAAATCAGAAGCAGGATAGTCAGTATCAGGCTCAACAACAGTGCCTGTAAGAGGGTATCTAAGTGTCCTGGTAGACCACCACTTAAATATGAGTAAGCAGTGTTTGGCTACTGCCAAAAATGTAGTTTCAAGACTGATTTAAAGATGCTTGCCACTATTCATAGCTGTCACTTCATACCTACATTGCAAAGAAGTTGATAAATAAGCAAAGGTTGCAGCGGGCTGTAAACGTCCCAATGCAAACACTTCCCAAATCCCAACTTCATGTTGTGTGGAGGTGTGCATCTTGCATGCTGATTGGTTCTGACTTCCTGTTGGGAGGCAAAGGAAGGCAAGGCCCATTCAAGTGGGAAATGTTATGTATTGTAGATAATTGTTAGCTGAAGCAGTGGTGGGATTCAATTTTTTTACAACTGGTTCTGTGGGCGTGGCTTGGTGGGTGTGGCAGGGGAAGGATATTGTAAAATCTACAGTCAGAGGTGGTATTTGCAGGTTCTCCAAACTATTCAAAATTTCTGCTACCAGTTCTCCAGAACTGGTCAGAAGCTGCTGAATACCACCTCTGAGCTGAAGGGTTTATCTTGATAAGCTTGTGGGAGTGGAAAATGCTCTCTCTTGATTGGCTGTTGGCTGATTAGTTCCCATAAAAAGAGCTATGTCAGCCAAGGAATTTTAAGTTGCCTCACAGGCAGTATTTGATTAAAGAGCTGTAAAATTTCACTCTGGCCTCATGTCTATTCTTCGCCCAGAACTTAACACAAAATATTAAACATTTGCTGACCAAAAAAAGAACACATATGCCTGAATGCAGCCATGTATGTTTTGTGCAGTGCATCAGAAGTCTACTCAAACTTTCAGGCTGCATCAACAGAGAGATCACATCAAGATTACAGGAAGTGGTAGTACTGCTCTATGCTATACCAATGAGGCCACATTTGGAACACTGCATCCGCTCACAGTCACCATAATATAAAAAAGATGCTGAGGCCCTAGCAAGAGTGCAGAGAAGAGTAACAAAGATGATACAAGGTTTGGAGGCTAAGCTGTATGATGAATAGCTAAGAGAACTAAGTATGCTTAGGCTTAGGGAAGTTCTGAGGGAAGTCTTCCAATACTTAAAGGTCTTTTTATTTTTCAGAGTACCCGAGGGCAGGATATAAAGCAATGAGCGGAAGCTTAACAGAGGAAGACAGAGGGAATAAGAAATAAGGAGGAATTCCTGACAATAACAATGATTAATCAGTGGAAGAGCTTGGAGGTGCAGATGCTCCATTTCTGGAGGTTTTCAAAAAAAGGATTGGACAGTCATTTGTTCAGGATGGCATAAGGACTCTTGCCTTAGGCAGAGGATTAGATGATATGACCTACCAGCCCTCTGATTCTATGAGATGGGAAGCCTGCCTTTGGTAGTAGGAGCAATGAGGAAAAATACATACAGTTGTATGGCTCAGTTGGTGCTTTCATATTGCAATCTACTCTCCTTCTCATCAACTAACAACACAATTTTTATTTGAATTACATACTATAAAAATGTGCTTGAAATTCCATATTTGCTATGGAATATCAGATTTGTGTCTATTATCATATTTACTGGGAAAACAAAAAGGCCTAATAATAACAGAGAATAAATAATAATAATAATAATAATAATAATAATAATAATAATAATAATAATAATAATAATAATAATAGAGAAAAGGCCTAGCATATCTGACACTTCCCATAACTGAGAAGCTTGTGCATAGATCTATGAAAAGAATAGGCTGGCTTTGAACATTTATGCTGATTCAGACAATATTTTTTCACTTGTTTCTTCAAGGCTGAAACTTATTAAATCCTTGTTCAATAATAGCCATGATTATTATGAAACTGGTGGATAATCAAGATAGCAATAGCAATAGCACTTAGACTTATAAACCGCTTTATAGTGCTCTACAGCAGAGGTGGTATTCAGCAGGTTCTGACCAGTTCTGGAGAACAGTTCTGGAGTAGCGGAAATTTTGAGTAGTTTGGAGAACCGGTAGTGGAAATTTTGAGTAGTTTGGAATACCATCTCTGACTGGCCCCACTCCCATCTCTCCTCTGCCTCTCGAGTCCCAGCTGGTCAGCTGGGTCTTCTTTTGTTGCCCTGCATAGGAGAATGGAGCTGGAAAGCAGGCTATTGGGGTGGGGAGGGAGGATTTTGCAGGAATCTTTCCCCTGGAGTGGAGAGGGAATGGGTTTTTTTTTCAGTATTTTTCCTCTGCCATGCCCACCAAGCCACCAAGCCAAGCCACACCCACCAAGCCACACCCACAAAACCGGTAGTAAAAATATTTGAATCCCACCATTGTTCTACAGCCCTCTCTAAAGTGGGCTTTACAGAGTCAGCATATTGCTCCCAACAATCTGGGTTCTCATTTTACCCACCTTGAAAGGATGGAAGGCTGAGTCAACCTTGAGCATGGTGGGATCTGAACTGCCAAATTGTAGGCAGCTGGCTGCGGAAGCAGCTTGCAGTACTGCATTCTAACCACTGTGCCACAGAGGCTCCACAAGATGACACAGAGATGCTTCTAGCCAATTAGATCAAGATATTATTAATCACATTAGCAGTCATTTTGGAGCAAAAGACAGGATATAAATCTAATAATATATAAATATTTTCCTAGCTTCATCCTATGATGTAATGCTATCTTATCTAGCTCATGCCAGGTGACACACAAGACATTGGGTACATTCACAGATTATTTCTCTAAACATTCAGACACTCTCCTTTTCATAGATGGAACAATAAATAAAAATGACATTCTTCATATACATATGAAGTTTATAGTCCTTGACTTACAACCATTTATTTACTGATCGCTCAAATTTATGTCACTGAAAAAAGTGACTTATGACTGTTTTTCACACGATTGTTCGAGCATCCCCATGGTCACGTGATCCCCCTTTATGACCTTTTCACAAGCAAAGTCAATGGAGAAGTCAGAGTCACTTAACAACCATGTTAGTAACTTAACAACTGCAATGATTCACTTAACAGTTGTGGCAAGCAAGGTCATAAAATGGGCAAACTCACATAAGAACTGTCTCACAAAGATTTTGGTCTCAATTGGGGTCGTAAGTTGAGGATTATCTGTACATACTTTGGAACAGCAACTACCAGAGCTTAAAAGTGTTATACTAACATTCTTAATCGTATGCCATCTGGGAATTTTGAGAGTTGTATTTCAACATATTGGGAAGGTATGGGGTTGGGGAAGGCTACCATAGTTGATGGTGAAAACTACAATTACCAGTATTCATTCACAGAGTAGAATAGAACACAACACAACAGAACAGAATAGAATTTTTTATTGGCCAAGTGTGGTTGGACACACAAGGAATTTGTCTTGGTGCAAATGCTCTCAGTATACATAAAAGAAAAGATACATTCGTCAAGAATCATCATTAACAAAAGTAATGTCTATGTACCAGAAACATTATGTGTAGAAACATTATGTTTACCTGAAGATAACTTTCAGATAATGGACACTTTCCCCAAAAAACTTTAAAACGAAAGATCAGAAGTACATATCCAATTCTGCATCAAGCCAGAGTTGGTCCATCCTTACCCTGAATACACTCTTCGATTTTAAACATTAATTAGTGATGAGAGAATCCCCTGGGCTCAGTTCATAATTAGATGTAGCTAATTGAGCAATTTTCTTCAACTCTGGAAAAAACGTACATTTTTAAGCCTAATTACATATCAGCTTGAACTCCCTTGGGCTCCTGAAGACAATGAGTTCTATTTCCCAATTCTTTCCTTCGAATTCTGTTACCTTCTGAGTTGTTGCTCCAGAACTGGTATAAAAAGAAAGCAAGAAAGTCTTTTGTATTTGCAACACCATCCAGAGTCTAGAGTTTCTGATGGGACACTCATTAAATAATGTGACACAAACAAAGAATACATGAAAGACAATATGATAATATTCTTCTAGACCAGGGGTCTCCAACCTTGGCCCCTGGAAGCCTGGTGGACTTCAACTCCCAGAATTCCACAGCCAGCTGGCTGTGGAACTCTGGGAGTTGAAGTCCGCCAGGCTTCCAGGAGCCAAGGTTGGAGACCCCTGTACAGTATCAGATAAACCGCTAAGAATAGTGTACATAATGTAATGAGTGTGGGGAATTACTTTTATTTGGGTCAGGTTAACATATAGGCAAGTTTTATATTGATTGTCATCAGTCAGACAATTCATTCCCTTTTTTGACCAAAGAATTGCAAAATGCAAAAAATCCCCAGATTTATATTGGATGCCTTGTATATTTGTATTAATAATTCTCTGTCATCAACTGAAGGGAAAATAATATATTTTAGAAGAAGTAATACAGCCTTAGTGAACATAATAATTAATTAATAGATCAAACTTTTTTCTATATCTGGAAATTCCAGTAATTGCACCAACCTAAGTTCTATAGACAAGTGTGAAGTCTGTCTTTATCTTTTTACTTATGTGTAGAAAAAAAGGTCCACGAAAATTTTATATCTTCTATGAACTGAGAAGAATTAGTTTACATATAAGCATATGTGATAATATGCAGATGAATTAAAATCTAGCAGTTTATTTAATAATAAAAAAATGAAGCATGTAAACTAGGAGTGTGCAGTTCCAAAAAGATGCTCAAAAGTATATGAGTAAAAATGCAGTCTTTGTTTGCCACTTAAAGAAGTTCTGTCTTTTTCTAGATCATCTGGCAGGTGCATCCACACAGTCCTGAGAGAAGACATGGTTGCTTTGAAGATAATTGTTAAACTCCAAAACATAGTTTTGGGAATCAAGTCTGGGGAGCTACACAATCCTGATATAAGCTAAAAGTTAAGCACATTTTAATTGTTCTCCAAAGAAACTCCCAGAAGTAAAATATTTATTCAACAATGGAAGTGATGAGTTATTCAGATGGTTGTGTCATTATGGTAATTGCATTTCAAGTATCAGGGGAGCAAGAAGTTGGGGAAGGCTGACAAAAATGTATGTCCTTCCAACTCTGTTACAGTAAAGGATCCAATGTCCACATTCATATCTTTATTGATGTGTGAAAAAAGAGAGGATTCTATTTATTCCTGTATGAAATTTTCACACAACAAGAAATAAATTATTTCATCACTTTGAAGTATTCACTAGCAGAATCCAAAAGTTAGGGGATGCAGAGAATTGCAGTACTATTATCCAGGCCAGAGTAAGGACAAAGGGGTATTATTAAAGGAAAAGAGAAAACCACCCAAGAAAATCTATTCTAGGCAATTGAAATAAAGAAATGGGTAACATCCATTGACCACATTTGAACAGCTTGGAAAATGGTAATAATGAAGTTGCTGAAGTTCATTTACATGAAGCATTCAATGAACTTCTGTACTGAAATAATCAGATAAATATTCTTCCTTTACTGAGTATCTCTCTCTTCAATACTATGATAATACATTATGTTTATTTATTATGCCTCAAAAAGAGGCACTTGGAACCAGTAAACAAGTGATTTTTTTCATTTATGTAGTGAGACAAATGTTTTTGGGGCCCAGTTCAAAGGCTACAATCTTAATTCTTTTTAAAAATAATTGGAGAATAAATCAAAAGCCCATCAAGAATGAAGGAAAATACAAGAGGAAAGTTGGGTGTGTATATAATTGTTTTTTTCTTGCACTGATATGCCTGGTTCCAGTTTTGCAGGACTTATTTGAACATCTACATTTTATATTCCTTCTCTCCAACTGTAGACAAGTATAAAGTATGTTTGTGGTGATGTCATAGGTGTATTGGTTGGAGATATGCATATTACTGTGTATTTATAGCACTTTCAGGAAAAAGTGAGTCATCTTATGATAGAAACCTTTGATCCTAGGCATGAAAAAATAAATGTTTAAAATATTGTTGAAGGGAAACCGATGAACATTTTTTTGTTTCAAATAAGCTATTAACTTTCTCCCCATTAAACCTATATTTCCTTAGAAAGATGATCAAAGGCAATGGGGAAGGCTGACCTTAACAAACAGATTGATGAATGAAGGAAAAAATAGGATAGTATTTTTTTTTATTCCTGTTCCCCAGCAGCTGATAATCAGACATCTCAGATAATAAAGAATATATATGACTATCAAGATTAGTAGCCACTGATAACTATATCTTTCACAAATTTATCAAATCTCCTGTTAAAGCCATCAAGTAGGTCACCATAATTCAACTGGGAGCAAATTTTACAACTAAGTACTGAAAATAAGTACTTTCATCTCTACTGAATTTCCCACAATTGTGATCACTGAATGACCTCAGGTATGATGAGAGAAAGATAAATTATTATAAGAAAAGGATATGGACAAGAATATCAGCTCTTCAAATCTCCCCAGAGGCATTGTACTCAAAGATACTTTCATCCTTTTCTTGATGGCGGTTGTCAAATCCTCATTTTATTTCTTTCATCCATGCTGTATATTACTTTACTTGCATTTACTGGTTCTCCTCTTTGAAATTTTGAATAGCTTCTCCACTTTAAACATTTGAGGGATACCTTGAGCTGAATATTTCACAATTATTATCACTACTGAGGAAATACAACAACAGCCAATGTATATCTCATCCTGTAATGGAAAAGCAATTCTCTGCTGTCTAAAAACCCAGCTGATCACAAAAATCTCTAAGTTACTTATCTGGAAGAAACAATCAGAAATACCAATACTTTCATGAGCATTAAAACTTTCCCTCCGCCCTTCCCCACTCCAAAACAAAGCAGTATATGTGGCTTTGGATCTGGTTGTAGTTAGTTGTAGTTGACTGGGAGATCACGGGAAAAAACACAGCATAGGCAAGATTGGGAAGTTGAAAACCCATTATAAAAACAAGTGATGGCATACCACTTCCATGTCCTTCTCTTAAATGCTGCTGTAATCATTACTGACTGAGGACAGCTGTCAAGAAAATTAAATGACTATTTCCATCAGTCAGCTCAAGATAATTTTTTCCTAATGCAAATTCTGACACTTCCCTTTTTTCAATAGCTTCCACTCCATGCTAGAAAAGAAGTTCAAGCAAAGAATTTAAAAATCCACTTTCAATTCTCAGCAGATCACCTTGGCATTTCTTTTGCTGTGGCTTCAAAATTCTTTTTTTTTCTTTTTGCAATAAGCAAGAAATTGAACCACATACAAAGAAGGAAAATTGCCCATCCTGTCCCCTTGCAACTTCCATCAGTTCATTTCAAGTGCACTTTGCTATCTGGATCATAACCTTTTCAGGCAGTTGAAATGTACGGGCATAATAGTGGTTTTTAAAAATAGAGAGTGATAAAAGATTGGGCAAAGTGCATAGAAAACACTTTATTTTCTGAATTGCACATTTTACAGAAAACATATAATTGGATCGAGTAAAGGAGAAAAGAAGTAAGCAAACAATGTTTGAAGTGTTTTGGTATAAATGGTTTGTCTTTTGGGGAATAGTGATAATGAACATATAATCGATTTTTTTTTAGTTCCCATTTAAAGGCCTGTTGGATAAATAGTCTGACAGAAAAGGAATATTGTAACGAATAGAGCCTCCAGGTTGTAGGGAATATAAAATCTTTGCCTTTATTTTGGCTCTTCTGTCAGCCACAGATCTGAGATAGATAGATGAATATATATAGATGGAGTCTTTCAGCAAGGTTTGTATCAAACAACTATTTCACAATCATTAGAACATCAGAATGTTCAGATAATCAATAAGTGCAAACCTTCACAAAATAACATTACAAAGATTAAAGAAACATTACTGAAACTGAAACTAAAAATAACATTACAAAGATTACAGAAACATTACTGGACATAACTGAAACTGAACAGAATAACAACGAATAACAGCAAAGCAACCTGAAATCACCCACAAAGTAAAATCATTAAAAAATGCATTGCCGTTATGAAGATTCTCAAAAGTGTAGGAATTAAAAGAGTGTTTTCGTTTTAAACATGAGTGACAGCAGTGGTTTCTTTCATTTATTCAAGTGTTGGGTCCTTGATAACTGCAGCACTGTAGACATGTCAGATGATTCTGGCTCCTTTAAATGTGGGGAACGTCCTCTTAAAAATATGGCTCCCTCCGTCTCCTTCCCTCATGACAGCAATAGTCTGAAGGTGTGTGTTTCATGTCAGCAAGATATTGCTCATCAGAGGGAGAATTTACATTAGATTCTCTTATTCCTGAGCAATAGCACAGGACCTGACAGTCCTGAAATGAAAATATGTCATTAATAAATAAATATTTGACAGATAGGTCTATTTATGATTCTCAGGGGGAAGAATGCCCCTGAAAGGCTAAGAGTGACCTTGTCTTTCTTGCAACTTGGTAATATGTCAGGAATTCACCCCATTCCTTTTCAAATGTTGAAATGGACCATAAATCTCACAGACCATAAAATTGTCCTTTCTCCAACTAACATGCATGAAGTGAGAACATTTTTTTTTCATTTAAATTATAATGCTAAAAACAGGCATTTCTTAATATGAAAGAAAAATAATATGATTTTTGAAAGATCTTAGGGTGACCCAGCTCTACATCATATCCCTGATCCAGGAATAAGTTTAGACTGTTTTTGACTGAGACATTATTAGGGTTTTTTTTTCTTGTAGAAAGGCTTTGTTATCACTTCAAGGGGAAAAAAAAACCCTAAACAATTAATCATGCAATGTACATAGTGCATACAATACAATTTAAAAATGACTCAGGTTACAATTTTGTTCCCTTTTATTTGGAAATTAGACCAAGTGGAACAACTTAATATAATATCATAAGTTCATTGCTAACTACATCCTGTTTTTCACATTGACCCACTAGATGCCAGTGGGGCAAACTCAACATAATTTTTTCTGCTTCTGCTTCTATAATTGGTTATTGCCCTCCCTAGAAATAGAATTTAAGTACTATGATTATTAGCCATTTTAACTCCTTCCTGCTAAAGAACATTTTTTTCCCTTCAGTTCAATCAACCCTTGCAGTTTTCTTGGCAAGGTTTTTCAAAAGTAGTTTGCTATTGCCTCCTGTCTAGGACTGAGAGAAGTCACAGTCATTCTGCTGGCTTCATGTCCAAGATGTGCCCAAGACTAGAACTCACTGGTTCTAGACTAGAGCCTCCTGGTCTGTACACTGATTCCCTGACCAATACACCTATCTGGAACCATTTAAGGAACCATTTATCCTGTTGAACTATGGCTATCTTCACATCCTATAAGAATTTTACAGTTTAATTGTTTAGACATTAAACCATGAATTAAGCATAATAAGACTGGGTGGTGTTTCAGATTGGACCTCATTTAAAAGGTTAACTGCTGTCCTATAGCCCCTGAAATGCATTTGTTACTATTGTTCTGACCTAGGCTTCCCAAAAGCATGAAGCTGACTCCTCATCCTGATAAAACCCCTTTTATTTAGTTTAAAGGGAAATCCTGCAATCCAGCAAAATCCTGGCCAACAGTCTTTAAAGAATTTTGCAATTACAGAACTTATCAGGCTTGGAAAGTTGCCAGGCCAATATCTTCCAAACGCCACTCTGTAGCAGACAGTACTTGACAAGAAGTCAGGAACAGATCTTCACCCTAATGAATTGAACTAATTGTCTCCTGCAAACAGCACTCCCCTTTTGCTCCTTTTTATTCCCTACAGGAGGGGCCATTCACCATCCACCTGTGGTTTTACTCCTCTTGTTCCTTAGCTGTTCCCTTCTCCTGGCAGCTCTGTACATGTGCACACTGGGAACAGGCTCCAGCTGTTTTTCTGTCCCACTGATGTCTGACTCTGAAGGCAGCTGATAACTGTCAGGCCCGTCTCTGCCTCCAATGCAGAGCATCGTCAGTGTTCTGACCAAGGCTTCCTAGACTGTAACTACACACATGCTTATTTTAAAAACAAGAGTTATTTTATTGCTATCCTGGGAATTGTTTTCATTCCCAGCCAGAATTAATCTCAAACAGTCCCTCGAGATAAGCACCCACCTTTTTTTTTCCTGTGAAGTACTGCCAATAACAGAAATATCAAATGAACTAGAAAAAAAAAAAGTTCAAGGTCGTCTAAGCCTAGAATCTTAAGTCTGGTGCTTTTAGGTCATTCGATATGAGTACAAAGAGCTTCAAGAATGAATCCAAACCAAACAAACTACTTTGCTTCCTGCAAAGGTTTTGTCATCTTTGCTGGTCCTTTATACCTGATGGAAGGGGCAATCACCTCCCAGCCTTACTCCCAAGTTGCTCCTTTTGTTTCAGCTGCTCTCACCTTTTAGCAGCTCTGCGCAGCAACCCACTGGGAACAAGCTCCCTTGGGTCCTCTGCCTCGCTGCTGCCAGACTCCGGAGGCTCCAGAGGCTACACCCCACTCCCAGATTGCCCCATTTCTGCATCAGATGCAGGGTTCTCGTCTGAGTCCTCTCCAGAGTCCCTGACTGGTCCCTATTCTTCCCCACTGTCTAATTTTGCTGCTGGCTGTGCTGGCTGCTGGCAAACAACAACAATCAGAGCCTTTCCCAGATTCCAAGACTGGCCTATGTTCCTCCCCAACCTCCTCACTGTCCTAATCTGCTGCTAGCTCCACTGGCCACTGGTGGGCCACAACGACCATGAAGAATTCTCAGTTTATTTGTTTGTTTGTTTGTTTGTTTGTTTGTTTATTACATTTATTGACTGGCGAAGGAGCACGGTGGCTAAGTTGGAGATTAGCAAGCCCACATTCAAGACCCAAATGCTGTTACGGGGTGGGGTGAACTTCTGTCCTTTGCTCTAGCTCTTGCCAGGGACATGAAAGGAACTCCCAGCTGGATGTCCCCCCCCCCCCCCCCCCGGGCAATGGTAATGTCACCACTTAATCCTTTCAATTGGTGCTTTTTGACATGAATGTGACATGGGTAATTTACAATGTTAAAAAGATGAAACTATACAAATAAAATACTACAAAAATACAATACACAACCCTAGCTGCAAGATGAGGATGAAAGAAGTAGGATGAGCATCAGGGTGGTGGTGGTGAAGGAGGAGGAGAGGGAGATAGGATCTGTTATTAATTTATCAACCATCCCCAATGCAAAGACCAAGCCAAGTGGCAGAGCCAGGTCTTTAAGCTCTAGGGGAAGATCAGGGAGGTTGGAACCAGCCTTACTCCAGGAAGCTAGATGTTTCATAAGGCAAGCACAATGCCAGAGAAGGCTTTCCTCCTGGACCCCACCAGCCAGAATACTGAATACCAATGGAGCCTGCAGTGTGCTTCCTCTGCTGGCACAAATGGGGCGGGCCAATCCCAGTGATGCTGTCCCTCAAGTAGCTTGCATTGTAGCTGTCATCTGAGAGAAAACTGAGACTACCCATGGAGTTGGTTTAAATTAGTTTCCTCCTATTGCAAACATCTCCATCTACTCAAGTGGTTGCTGAACCCTAAATTCATTAGATTGCTTATCAACTGAACTGAGCAAGGAATAAACAATAACCAACTTTCTCGGTGTTTTTTTTTTTTTTTAATTCCATTGTCCTTTTAAAAACTGTTTTTGAGTGCAGAGTGAAGATCTATTTATCTTTGGAATTTTTTTTTACTGCATTTTGGTGGGTGGGGATCCAGGGGATCTTGAGATGTGGATTGGGGGCATATATAGCTCAAGGGACTTATGGGTTGCCTCTTGTTCTGCTTTGTTAGTATAATTTTTACATACTATAACTCAGAACAAGTGGCTGTCTGATTTTTCCTTCCCATGTTGCTCTTTGGACCACTTTATAATTAGCTCCCCATAATACAAAGCCACTTCTTGCTTTTCTCTCATAGTCACTTACTATTTTAACTTTCCAAAAGTTTAAATGAGAAAGTTAGAGTTGCTGAAAAAGCAATGAATCACTCAAGCTGAACTTTAACACCCTTTCAACATCTAATTAGTTGAATTAGAGTCACTTTGCAGGAGAGTCAATCAATTCTTTAGCTTTCGCTGCCCCAATGGTTTCGGAATTTGATGATGTTATCATTACTTCAGAGGTGATACTCACTTAGCATTTTAATAAGTACATTTTCTAGCCCTTTTCTGTTGAAATAGACAATACCATAGCCTGAAATATTGCCTTTACAATTGCATTCTTCATTGGGCAATCCTGAATTCTCATCAGAAGATATCAACGAAACATTCTTATTTCTTTTTCACGGAACAAGAAAATTACTGTCAACTAGTCTTACTATATGATTTATAGGATCAAAATGTAATTAGCAGGTCAGAATTTGAATGGAAAGAATAAATTTTAACTGCAAAAACACAGTGCTTAATTTAACTACACATATAAATGATTGTAAGATGAGGGTCCCACCATAGGCTGGAAATCAGACTTTCATTTATAATGTTAATCATGATGAATCAGCCTCTTGCAATCTTTGTCAAATTTAAGCCAATCCACTTAACATTTAAATTGAATGCTTTTGCTCTGGAGTTGGCATTTCAATCTTGAAATGCTAAAGGGAGCAGAGTATTATGAAGCTACTCAGAACTGGTAAACAATATGGTTTCTTTCTTGGACTGAAAGCATCTGAAATAACATAGGCTACCAGGCTTCAATCCAGAGGGTACAATACTGTGTTTTTCCTCCCACAATATCTTGTAGTTCTGATGATTCATTCTGAGTCCTCAGGGTAAGTCATTCTGCTATTAGGACAGACACATCCAGCTTCATGCCTCACTCTTAGGAATTACCAGAGCAAGTCACTGGACAGGTATGTTCTCCAGAGAGAAATCAAGTGTAGACCTGGTCTTATTTCAGCACAGGGGCTCTCTGCACATTAGGAATATGAGAGTTGGTATTCAGCAGGTTCTGACCAGTTCTGGAGAACCAGTAGAGGAAATTTTGAGTAGTTTGGAGAACCGGCAGGGGTGGGATTCAACCGGTGTTACTACCAGTTTGGTGACTACGTTTTGCACGCACATGCGTGGTTCACATGCATGGATGCCTGATGTGCACAAAACGCACATGTAAAAAAAAATCAGCTGTGCTGTGCGGACAGCTGAAAAGCGCTGCATGCAGATGCGCAGCATTTGAAAAGCCTCTTTTTTCAACCTCAGCTGTGCTGCAGAAAGCAGCTGAAGTTGGAAAAGCAGGAAATAAAGGACAGGTAAGAGCCCGGGCAGGCGGGTGGTGCCAAACAGCAGCAAACACAGAACCGATTCAGTTTCTGATGTTCTTCAGAGCTACCGGTTCTATAAAGCCAGACAGAACCGATAGCATCCCACCCCTGAGAACTGACAAATACCATCTCTGACTGGAGATTTTACAGTCTCCTTCCCCTGCCATGCTCACCAAGCCACACCCATAGAACCAGTAGTAAAAAAATTTGAATTCCACCACTGATCTGAATAGTATTTTTTTCCCTTTTAGTGCCTATCTTAATATACTGTAGGTATGCAATAAACTATTTTAAAGTTAAGAAGTTTGTTTTTATGAAAGAATTACTTTTGATGGCTACAGAAAGGATTCAGATACCAGGAGACGCAACATCAATGCATGAAAAGCAGAATCTATTCTTCAACTGAAAGGTACAACAAGTTAATGACATTTTTTTGCAGTGGCATATGTATTTAGCAGAGTCTGGGTGAAAATTACTTTCACCATGAACAAATATAGATAGTCCTTGATTTATAACAGTTTGTTTAGTCACCATTTGAAGGTACTAAAAAAGGATGACTTATGACCGGTTTTCACACTTACAGCCATTATAACATCCCCACGGCCACATGATCAAAATTCAGATGCTTGGCAACTGGCATATATTTATGACAGTTGCAGTGCCATGCCTTTTGCGACCTTCTGACAAGCAAAGTCAACGAGGAAGCCAGATTCACTTAACAACTGTGTTACTAACTTAACTGCAGTGATTCACTTAACAACTATGGCAGGAAAGATAATACAATGGGGCAAAACTCAACAACTGTCTCACTTGGCAACAGAAATTGGAGTTTCAACTGTGGGCATAAGTTACGATTACCTGTATATGAGGGTGGGATGCTCTCGGTTCTGCCCGGCTCTATAGAACCGGTAGCTCTGAAGAGCAGCAGACACCGAACTGGTTCTGTGTTTGCTGCTGTTTGGCCCACCTGCTTGCCCGGGCTCTTACCTGACCTTTATTTCCTACTTTTTCAACCCCAGCTCCTTTGCGCGGCACAGCTGAGGTTGAGAAAGCAGGAAAAAAGAGGCTTTTCAAAAGCTGCACATCTGTGCGCTGTGCTTTTCAGCTCTCCGGGTGACACAGCTTAAGGTTTTTTTTACACGTGTGCATAGTGCACGTCTGGCAAAATGTAGTCACCGAACCAGTAGTAACACCAGTTGAATTCCACCCCTGGCTTTATACATCTATGCCATTTTCAAGAGGAGGTTAGTCCTATAGCAACTTTATTCTACTGGGAAGTATGTAAGACTACGCAGGATCTGGTGAACATGAGCACTTCTGCCCATATGATAGTACCCATGGTAACGTTTCCAAGCAGTATATTCCTTTTCCAAGCCCCATTATTCCTTTTCCAAGGACCATTTTCATGTATTAAGACAGAGGTGAGATTTTTTTTTTTTAAAAAAAAAATCCAACAAAGGAACTATTTCTCACCTACAATCAACCTACAAAGCCATTAGGGTGAAGTCTTTTTATGTTTTCTTTTTTCTTTTTATTGCCCCTCTGTGAACCAGCAAACTTACAAGACTCTTCACTGATAAAGGAACTTGAGGGGACTTGTTTTTATCATTATTTCCTGAATCCTTATCAGTCTGGGGAGTGATCATTACATGCTGTTTGTTGAGCTTCTCTCAAAGGCAGCCCAGACAAAATATACTACAGGGGCCTAATCTGCAAGGAGCATATCTCTTATTCCCAGGTGCACAAATAGGAAAATAGGAATTATAACCATATGCCAGTGATGGCTAACCTTTTTGGTCTCCTGTGCTGAAAATTGTGTGGGTGCTTGCATGCCAGGCAATGTGGTGGGAGCACGCCCCCTGCGCATGCACATGCAATCCCATGTGCCATGGATCTCTGTGCATGTGCGTGCATCTCCTGCACCCCCTGCCATACATGTTCGCCAGATACCCAATAATCAGCTGTTGAGCAGGCGGCCTCTCACTTCTGGCACATGTGCCATAGCTTTGCCATCATGGCCATATGCCATTAAGACATGAAATCAGTAAAGACCTAGCTATCACAACCTTAGCCTTAGCTTTATTTGATAGCATCGATATTCTGCTGTTGTTTGACTTCTCTACAGTACATTCATCTATGGGAAGCCATATTTAGGAGTGGAACTGTTCATTGGGACTTATAGATGTGAACCAGAAGAGTTGCTGGGAATCTGTGAAAGATTTAGTGAGATTGACAAGGAAGGTAAGTTCTTTGTCCCTATACTCAAAGAGTAGCCATTTGTGAATCATTGCAAAGAAGCATACCCCACGAATACAATGTTCACTAATGAGACAGAAAGTAGGTCTAACTGCTAAACAGATGCAAATTGATGGTACTTGTGAAAGGAGGCACTTGTGGCCTGGGTATATTGCAGCAGTAACAGGCAGAGTCACTTACTTTCTTCCTGTTAGGAAGAAAGGGTTTTGGGATTTTGGCCAATGAGATTAATGGAATCAGATGACCTGCTGCATTAAAACCCCCCAAAAGCAAAAAAAAAATAGTAGAAAAAGATGACTCATTTTTTGGAAAGCCAAAACATTCCCTGGAGCTTCATGTGATGTTCAACTCTTTCAAGACAAATTACACAGTGAAGCTGATGCTTTGCTTCTCTTCAGCAGAGTAAATAGTATCCACCATGCAAAATGAAGCACATTTTGTACACCCCTAGTGACTCTTTCTTGGCATTTTAAATATGTTCCATCTATGCTCATCTTGTGTATTTGAAAACACACCTGATGGGTAAATTTGCATTGACATTTGTTTCCAAAGGAAGCCTAAATAGGGTAAATGCTATGCTGCTGAAGATTCTGACTATTTTGCAAAGTGGTGGTAATCCTATTTAGCCACTATGCTGTTTCTGAAACAATAAAATATATTCTTTGTGTTTTGAAATATCTGCATATTGTAGCTGTCCAATGCTTCAGATATGATGCTTAAGATTGGGCAAGAGCACAAAAGATATCTGTCTGAAGCTCTTCAAACAATGGTATTTTCCCTGGGATCTCATAGCTACCTTGTAATCTTGGGAAAAGATGTGGCTGTTTTAAAGAGTTGCATTAAGGACTACATATATGTCCCCATGCACCCAGAAACACCTTGAAACCAAATATGAAGCACTATATACTGTATATACCTTAGATTGAACATTTTAATTAATACAAGATACTTGCCTATTCTCATGTTATAATAGATAATAGGGATAGTACAATATGGGATGCACAAGAGAGGGAGTGTTCTGTTTTGGGCAAAGATGTGCCCATTATAATTTTTAAAAAACCCATATTTTCTCTTGTCCTCTCTTGTCCTCTCTTCTCCTCTGAACAATTTCAAATAAATGTGTATTATGTTGATACTGGAAAACATTACAGTTATGGAAGCTAGTTCTGAAATGATGAAACCTAAAAAAAATCTAACCGTAAAGCATGGAAATATATGATGCATGTCTGATCCTTCCATAACCAGGATGTTGCAAATGAATATCAAATGACTGGTGAAAATGGAGGATTAAAGGAATGTTCCCATCTCCAAAATATTATTTAAGCTCAAAATGTTTATGGGAAAAGTGCACTTTAATCACTGCCCTTTTAAATAACGTTTTCTATTATTGCAAATAATAAGCATACCTAGTTAATATCAAAATTCAAAAGAAGTACAAGAACTCCACTCAGCACAATATTCAATTTAAAAAGCATTTATCTGAGTTATGTATATGATAAAATTCAAGTCAATGCAGATTTTCTCCTCGTCTATCTCATGTCCTTCAGATGCAATAACTATAATTTACGCCTTTTTATTTCCATCTTTGTATTACTTTAAAGTTAAGGAGAACTCCATTGTCACATAAAAGAGAATTAGATGCAATCTGGGGAAAAGGCCTAATTTTAACCTCAGAAAATATTTCTAATCAGGATGGCTAAAAATTGATGATTCTTCTATCAGAAAAGAGCAGAATTAAAGTCAATAAAGAAGGTGACAAAACTTTTATTAAGTGCCTTTATCATTTTGATACTTTGAGGAAGGCCTTGTCATCAGAATAAAACAGTTTACTTTCCTTTACTGATTCAGTTTCCCTCTAGCTGTCAGGAGCAATAAACTTTTCGTTTGGAGATAGGAAAGTATGACCCATCCATTAGTTTATCCATCATTTCCAGTAGCTTAAGATTCATTTCTTGTTTATTGTCAGATAGGCTCCATCAGATATTGACCTATTGTGTTTTCAGAACAAATGCAACATTTTAGGATGTATGTGAAGCCTTCTCTTAAAATTTTACTCCTACAAACTGTTTGCAGACTGCCTAATTTTCTCTTCATCTGGTTTGGTACCATTGCTCAGAACTCACCACAATACTGCCTTTTTCTAGGGAATAACAGTTCAAATTTATTAGTTGTTGAGTTGGAAGTGTAATAATCTCCCAATAGCATTTTGCTAATTAAACTTCAACAATGTAATGAGATTAATGCAGAGTAAGGGAATAGTGTCTCCTCCTCTTCCTCCTTCCCTCCCTCTTCCTCCTCCACTCCCTCCCTCCCTCCCTTCCTGGACAATTGTTTATAACTAGTGTAAACTTTTAATAAATCACTTTTTCTTCACTTAAGCTACTAGTGATTACTACGTTGCTAGTTATTTTTCCGTAATTTTGTATGATGATCTATAATTTGGGGGGAGGTATTAATAATGCTATATTTTAATATTCAAATATCTACACTGTGGCAAACTCTCTTTTTTTTATGAAGACAATTCTGCCCTTTCCATCAGCAGAGAAAGTATTCAACATTTGTCTTTCGTTTGTAAGTTTAAGGAGTTGCGCTCAATATACAATCTCAAAATAAATTCAAGATTTATCAATATAGAAATATATTCTGAAGTCTAAGAAGTTTGTTATTATATATGTTGACAGCAGCAAGATTATTTTATGCACAAAAATGGAAGGACACTTCAATTTCTACTATGGACAAATGGTTGCAGAAGTTGGTGGATTTGGCTGAAATGACAAAATTGTCCACTTTGATTAAAGAAAAGACTATAAGTACTTTTGTTCCCACATGGAGACTGCTTCTGAATTTTGTGCTTGATGTGGAGAAGAATGAAACTCTGACTTTGGGTTTTACTGATCGATAGATCTTTATAGAAATGGCTTGTTCATATTATTATGAAAAGCAAAATGCTGTGATTTTATGTTAATA
Organism: Hydrophis major; assembly: GCA_033807585.1. Lineage (NCBI taxonomy): Eukaryota > Metazoa > Chordata > Lepidosauria > Squamata > Elapidae > Hydrophis > Hydrophis major. The sequence continues at coordinate 352,838,686 of CM066328.1, forward strand.
GAGTCCAAAGTCATTGCTTCTTTTTCTTTCTTATCTTTCCTCACTTCTCTTTCCTCTCCCCCCACACACGTGCTTTTCCATTTACTTTGTGTTTTGCATTTTGTAATACTTTATAACTCAATAAAAATGTTAATGGAAAAAGAAGAATGAGAAAAAAAAGAAATACATTCTGATATATGGAAAATATATCGTATTGTCTTATTCTTATTTCAAGTAGAAGAGAAAATTACCCTCACTCTGAATTGTTTTGATTATTATATGATGTTACAATGAGATGGGGAGCTATTGGTTTGTAATCAAAGAGGGTTAGAAGAGCCTAGCTCCTTTGGGTCCCATTCCAACATTTTAAGTTACTCTAAAAAAACCAGTAAGACTTTCTTTTATTTGGGGAATACCTTACTAAAGCTTTAGGCTGGATAGAGGTTTGGATGTACATATTTATTTAAATATTTAAATATATTGGCTGCCCAACTCCAGGTCTTTGGGCAGCACACAATACTAGGAAATACTGTACATGAAATCAGCTAAAAACAATCCTGACTAATCTGCAATTTGGCAGTTCAAATCTCACCAGACTCAAGGTTGACTCAACCTTCCATCCTTCCGAGGTGGGTAAAATGAGGACCCAGACTGTTGGGGGAAATATGCTAACTCTGTAAACTGCTTAGAGAGGGCTGTAATGCATTGTAAAGGGGTATACAAGTCTAAGTGCTATTGCTATTGCTATATAGCCTAGACAACAACAATCTAATAGACAGCAAAATATTCAGAGACTTGCAAGGGTATAAAGAGCAATGAAGATCTTTTCACTCATACCATCAATGTTAGACCAATGATCAGATAGGAGAAGCTAAGAGATAAGCGAAAAAAAAGTTATGACCCTGGAAAGAATGCAGAAAAGAGCAACAAAGATGATTAGAGGACGGAAGGCTAAAACATATGAAGAATGGTTGCAGGAATTGATTATGTCAAGTTTAATGAAAAGAAGGACTGGGGTGATATGATAGCAGTGTTCCAATATTTGAGGGGCTCCCACAAAGAAGATTCTCCAAATCACCTGCAGGCAGGACAAAAAGCAATGGATGGAAACTATTCAAGGAGAGAACCAACCTAGAATTAAGGAGAAATTTCCTGACAAGGAAAACAATTGATCAGTGGAGTGACTGTCTCTAGAAGTTGTGGATACTTCAACTCTGGAGGATTTTTAGAAGACACTGGTCAACCATTTATTTCAAATGGTATAGAGTTTCCTGCTTGAGCATGGGTTTGGACTAGAAGACCTTCTGTTATTTTGAAATAGTTCCATTAAACTCTTAGATATCGTCCCTTGAAAAGTCCTTTTTAGATACAGAAATTAACATGAAACTTTCATATCCGCTTTTTTTTTTTTTTTTAAAAAATGCTTATTTCCCAAAAATGAAAATTGTCACTCCCTTCCTTTTTTTTTCTTGAATCTCTGCCAACTTTCCACCTCATGTTGTGTAGACAATGTAGGTTAGGAAGCATTGTATATATAAAGGCTTTTCTCCAGTCTCTTTTGAGGAGATAAGAGTTTCTTTTCCGGCAAATAAAATGTCATCCTGCTTTAAGATGATATTTCCCTGTAGTGTCAAAGCACGTGACAATAACATAGGTCCTACAATATTACTATGTATTTACAGCTGCCAGAATCCTTTCTGATGAGATATAAATAAAAATATTGCAACAAGCAAAATAAAAAAACAAATTGCAACAATGATTGACAAATCAAGAACTTGAACAGTTCTTAGAGGGTTCCTTTTAACAATAACATAAAGTTAATACATTGTTTTTGGTTATTGTCTCCCCAAACAATGAGAAGTTCAAGCACAGTGCTACTCCATAGGAATTATTTTTTCTTTTAACATCATTTCCTTTGTCCACACTTAAATAACATTCCTATGAAGTTGGCTATCATAAAATGCTGTGTAATCTTATATTAATGATATTCTGATTTGTGTGAGAAGATTGTAGCTAGTGCAATTTATCACAAAGCTTTGAGTGTGTCATGAGATCAAAGCCATTCCAGACATTGTTTTTAACATTTTTAAATTTCTCAACAATCTCAAACTAGAGATTGTTCCAACTAGAAGCTATTCCTAGAGTTTCTTCTTGCCTCATCATGTCCATAGTCTTTTTTGAAATCTTTATTGAGTTTCTGCAAGTACAATGTTAATGTAGACCAGTGTTTTTCAAACAGTTTATTCTCATTTTATATTCTTAAAAAATAATTGTGGATCCTAAAGAGCTTTGTAGTTACTGCATTAGAAATTAAAACCGAGAAATGTTGGCATATTCATTCCCTTATTTATTTATTGGATTTACATACCTCCTAAAGCAGTCTCAGGGACTTCCAGCACTTTGAGAATTGCTGAAGTAGATCAGGTGAGAGGTTGTCCTTTTTATCTCCTGTGGAAGATCTGTCCTTGTAATCTCCTACATTGAAGAAAATAATAAAATTTAAGATGGGGAAACAAGAAGACAGAAATGGCGAGAAAAAGTAGAGAGGATACCATCCAGAAGTATAAAAGTTAAAATACAACAGAATTTTGAATAATTCTAATTTAACTAAGTTTCTATTCATAAGTGTTTTTATCAACCCAATGCCCCCCACCTTATGGGCAAACTACACTACTAGTGACATATTTGTCTTTAATCTTTTGAGCTGGGTCCAGATGTATTGATTCAAGTCCATTCTCAGCCATGGAAGCCACATGGAACAATTATCACATTCAATTCAAAATTGTTTTGCAGTTGTGATTAAAAATAGAAGGAGAAAGTGCTAAGTACGATGTTCTGAGCTTCTAGATCCGAGATGGTGAACCCCTGGCACGTGTGCCAAAAGTGGCACGCAGAGCCCTCTCAGTGGGCATGCATGCTGTCACCAACTGCTTTTCTGGTTTCTGTCACTAGCCAGCTGGTCTTCAGAGGCACCAGAGCACCAGAAAATGCCCCCCAAATCAGCCCAAACACAGGCTGTTTCCCAGGCCGTTTCTAGGTCATTTTCAGGGTGTTTTTTTGGGCCATTTCAGGCCGGGCCATTTTTATCCCTGAAAATGGCCCAAAATGCCCAAAATGGCCACAAAACAGGCATGTGCACACCAGCCAGCTGGTCTTTGGTTTTCTGGTGCTCCAGCATGTGCACATGCACACTCAGGCACGCATGTTCCAGTTTGGGCACTTGGTGTCGAAAAGGTTCACCATCATTGTTCTAGATGGAAGGTAGGATATAAATTTAACACATATTTAACTAAATACCTAGTATCTCCAGAGATGGTTAGAAACAGAACCTTACCAGAAAATGTAAAGAGCAGTAGATTTCAAATTAGTGTAGTCTCGACTACCTAGATAGACCAACGATCTGAACATATTTAAACCATGGAAGACAACTCATTGCTTTTCACACGTCTAGGCCTATGATTCTCAAAATAATTTCCAATTGGCCATGTTAATTGAGGCTAATATGAATTGAAATCTGAAATATCGGGGAGAATTGAGCTGTCAATCCTGTAGAATCTGCTGTAGAATCTTCACAAATAGAATATTTATAGCTATTGTGCTCTTTTATTTAAATACTATAGAAATGAATGAACCAAATATACCATTAAAGTCCCCCCCCCCCACATGCAAATCATGTTTCACCAAATCAAATATATTCTGGTATTTGACCTCTGTTGCTTGATACCTCTTTTGCTTGGAAATCTTACCTGAGCAGTAAAATTAGAATGTTTATTGAAATTCTGACAATAATGGGAATGGGAGTAATAATTCCCATTATTAATGGGAATGAGTGGAAATGGGAATGGGAATGGGTGGAAATTTAGAATTTTTTAAAATGACAAGTACACATAAAGAAAAATATTGAAATGGAAATAGCTTAACTGTCCAATTTCTCCATCCAAAAAGTATAGATAAGGCTACCAATCCCTTGTAGGAGATGACAAGGTTGATCAAAGGCATCATCAGTCATGAATTCCTGAGCATCTACAAGAAATCTAAGTCCAGCCCACCTTGAATGCCTTCTTAATTCCTGCTCATTTCCCTTGACTGCCTGTTGGTCAGATTCTTGTAGAGAGTTTACACTTGTAATAAATCTTCTCGCTCATTTGAACTGCCTGAATCTCCTGATTTCCCCGGTGCTTGACACCCCTCTCCCTGATTTCTTGTGTTTTGTAAACAAAGGGGCAAATAAATATAAAATGGCCTTCTCCAAACAGATGCAGCTAATGCATTTAAACATTCAGATGGGAGTGGTAAGGAAAGCATATTAAACAATCTGCAAATCATTTATCTCTTGAAGGTTGCCTTTGATTTAGGGTGGTTATTTAAGTGTGCAGACTTGCCTCTAGGCATTCAATTACATCAATAGAAAATATCAAATGTTTGTAATGATAAAGCACCATGGCTTTAACAGGCTTATAAATGACTTATATCCATTTCTCTCTCTCTCTCCCCTCTCTCTTTTTCTTTTTTTCTGTCTCTGTCTCTGTGTTTCTCTCTCTCACACACACACACACACATCCTATCTAGCCTATAGCCTGGATTTCCTCTGTAGGACTATTTGTTTCCAAGTACAGTCAAGCCTGCTTAGGGGTTGCTGTTTGCTAAGATCTTCCATGGAAACTTGATTTAAAACAAACAAACCAGCAAACCCTATTTTTTTTCTTTTTATCTCTTCAGCCCTGTTGATAGATGTCTATTAAAATACCATAACTATATTAGGCATGAATAGCTTAATTTCCTGTACATTGAGATCGCATATGAAAATCTTCTCCAAGTGGAAGGAGCATTTTTATGGTGTATTAACAATCCCCACCCCCCATTCACCCCACGACACCAACACCACCCCAACATTGCATTCTTTTACCTTCCGGTATAAAATATTTTAGTTTACCTGAGCTCTTCAATTTGTTTATAGCATGATGTGAACAAATCAAGTTCTGGTTTTGTTTTTAGAATAGTTTGATTACTAGGGTGATTTCTGGTAACACTGTTACTTATTTTATTTGTGTACATCGTTTTGCAATCCATTATTGCGATAGCGGAGTGAGAATGAAGGACTATTTAGCAATCTAAAAACAAAGTCAAATAAGCACAAATAAATCAAGAGAAATGATGTGTTTTTCAAACAGTTTCAGAAACAAGCTGGGAAAATGAAATAGTAATTTTGTTATCTTAAAGTACTATGTTTGTTTTAAAGTGTTCTGAAGTAGCAATTTGACCGGTCCACATATATTGCAAAAGGAAGCAGCTGTTTCCCAGAGATAGAGGGTGCTAATGTGTTTAATCGCCATGATGATAAGAAGAAGGTGCAGGAGATGCTGGATCCCCCCAAAAGTTGAATCAATAATCCCTACTATATGAAGCAAAAGCAATATGGAATTTGCATTCAGTCATGGAAAGCCATTCAAAGCATTGCATTGCAAATCGACTTTTTTTTGTTCAGTTGTACTTACACTATGCTGTTCTTCAACAATACATTGCGGTTCAAATCTCATCAGCTCAAGGTTGACTCAGCCTTTCATCCTTCCGAGGTCAATAAAATGAGGACCCAGATTGTTGGGGGCAATATGCTGACACTGTAAACTGCTTAGAGAGGATGTGATGGCCCAGGGTGTGGCACAGAGGCAACATAGTCAGATAATCAATAAGAGTCCCTTTATTAGCTCCAATTTTGCCTCCAATGTCCTGGTTACCTTCTGGCTGGAGAAAAACTCTCTCAGGAAGAACTTCTATTTCCTTCTTTTAATACTAACAGTAGCATGAAAATTATATTTTTTTCTGATGCTACCTATTTTTTTTTTTTCTTGGAATGTAGCATAGCAGTTGGGAGCAGGAGCCTTCATAACTTGACTTCTATCCTCTAAGGACCTGAAAACAGTTTCATACAGAAAGTACATTGCTAACATCTAGTCTCTTTTCAAGGATTTATAACTTAGCTCATGTTGTAACACAGAATGAGTTCCTGAGTTCAAATGCTGATTTCTCCATAGAATCACCAAAGGAAGATCTCAGAGTGGGGACGGGAAATGATATGGTTAAAAAAAATTAAGATGGTGGGTCAAAAGTATACAATCAAAGCCCCAGTCGAAGGATACAAAAGAGTTAGGCAATCATGACTACCACTTTAACTCTTTTGACCCTTATCTGGAGATATCCCAATTTTACCTTCTTCTTTCTCTGTTCTGCTTTACCACTTCCAAAAATGGGATCTTTTACATAGTTTTGGGAAAACTATGTAAACTGTTCCCAAAACTAACTTCTTTCCTTCCATTCTATCTTTCCCAGACAAAAATTGGCCTACTCATGAGCTAAAATCATAAGTAGGCCAACTTAAACTATAATCCTGGATAACCAGAAGATCTAGTTGGAATTCTTTTATTAGTCTCATATTTTGTTTACCTTACATTTTCTGAGGATCCCATTTCCCCTGCATTCTGCTGTTTTCATTTAATAGACTTTCTTGACTTGTACCAACTTGACTGCAGCTACCTGAGTTGCAAGGATGGGAGGATGGGATCAGTATAAAGTTCCTGTGACAGCTAATTTGCAAGTTCTAAAGGAGATTCCAAAGGAGACTCTAGTGCACAGATGGTGACCCTGAATGAAATCAGGCAACATCTGTCTTTATCAAGTCTTTTAATAACTACTAAGCTCCACTGATATTTGAAAAGGACAACAAACCATATGTACTTTCTTCACCTTATATTTGGAGAAAATCTCTAAATCTGGGAGACTTTTGACCATTAAAATTATTGGTATTATTGCAAAACTCTACAAAATCAGAAATTAAAGGCATTTGCCTATAATTATTCTCTATATTAGGAAAAGTTATGAAGTTGGGATTCTAGAAGCTGTGCTTCATCTTTATTGGAAGGTAATCATGTGCTTATTTAGGCAATACTTTAAATAGGCAATAGATTTAAGAATTAGCACATGCTTTCTACAATTGTGCCTGCAAATGATATAATGCATCAGTGTAAAAAAGTCATTTGCAAGACATTTGTGTCTGTTGTTTTTATTTCTACTGTGTGAATGGCTTTGCTTTGAGTACAATATGAATAATGGGAATGGAAAAAGTACATCTCCTATCATTTAGTGGCACAATTTCAACTAGCCTGACTGTTGTGCAAGATCCCATTTTCTGTTTATAGTCCTTCCACAAATATGTAGAAAAAATGTTCTCTTTGTTCTTTTCCATTATTTCCAACTGCCATCTTCACCAAAGAATGCAGCAAAACAAAAACAAGTCTGAATAAACCCAAACATATATTTATCACTTGTTAGATGATTATTTGTAGGGTAGGTATGCAGGTAGAGATAAGGACAGAAATAGGGATACACGGTAACTTTCTCCAGGCATTCCAAAATAAAATTACAAAGATATGCAAGATTGCAAAGTAAGAATGAGGCACCAGTGCTGCCCTCTCCCATCCCTATTTTTGTTATCAGATCTGTATCCAAGCATCTAAAACAGGAGCCTGAATGATCTCTGTATGATAGAGAATTATGATGTGTTTCAGGTTCCTTTATAGGAACAACATGGATCAAAGATATTCTCAGTTTTAGAGGTTTCCCCCCCTGAATATAAGGTTGGTAAAAGAATAGATCCAAGGCAGGATGGAGCTTGTGGTTTGCCATCCTCCATGCCTGTTACTGGAAGTTAAGTTTTAGAATGCATTTTAGAATCAGCAATGTAAGCTGAAAGTCTGGAGATCAACAATAGTAAAATAACTTCAGTAAGAGAATCATATACTTTAAGCATTCACGCCCCACTTTTCGAGTTGAAAGATTCCCAGAGTAGCTAACATGAAAACAATCCAGATTCCTTGGCTTACCATTGAAAAGGAAGGATGATACAGAAAGAAAAAGAGACGAGGAGAAGAAAGGGAGCACCGAACAAGAACAAAACCCCTTTTTTGTGTTTCAATGTACTTGTGTGACCAGTTGGTAAATTACAAGGATTGCTTAGTGAGGTTCAAATGACATCAGAGCTGGTGGTTCTGTTTTCTGTTCTTTCTTCTAAGAAGAAAACCCACCCCTATTAAGGGGTTCATAGCAAGAAGGAGACACAATTTCTTGTCTTTCATTTCTTCTTACAGATTATATTCCTACTTCCTCTCTCTTCTTCAACCATATATAGTTGTCCGAGATCCCAATTTTTCAATGTGGAGTGTGTGTGTGTGTGTGTGTGTGTGAATTAGCACAATTTAAAATGTAATTTAACAGAAATATATCTGTGTCTTTGCATTACTTGCTTATAAATCAGATCATAGTTGCTATGAGAGCCAGTTTTTGGTACAAGCTGGACCAGGAGCAGGGAGATTGTAACTCTGGTTCTTCCTTAGGAACAAAAACTAACTGGGTGACTTTGGCCAATCACTTCTATCAGCTGTAGATTGGAAAATTTGAATACATTTTGGAAGAAGGTCCCAGGAAAACCACTTTTGCCATGAGAAATCTCTGTAGTCCCAAGATTGATTTGAAGGACAATTATAAGATACATGCCATAATGTGAGATGTTCTAAATTTCAATAAATCAAATATCTTTTCCCTTTTTGGACCTCAATATTAAAACAAGATGGACTCTGAAGTGTTACACTTCTGTTTCTACTTTCAGTGCCTTAATGAGGGTCTTGCAATGACATTGATCACATTCTGCTATTTCTGACTCAGCAGACAAAAATATGTGGGTAAAATATTCTAAACAGATTAACATAAAAGACCAGAAAATATGGCAAATGAGGAAAATAAATGAGAAACATCAAAGTTCTACAGAACTTCCAAGCATCTATTTTAGAATTTCACATGACTTATAGACAGATGGAGAAAATGTCAAGCAAAATATATTACACGTGAATGAAATCTTAAAAAAAAAAACCAAATACAGTAGCTGAACCAGTTTAATAAGATATGAAGGTTTGCTTGTATATCATGAAAAAATAATCATTCTTCCTCTCTTTTCCATAATCCTTAGCAGACAAAAACCATGTCATTTACAATAAACTTCCTTATTTTTCTTTATTTCTTACCCTAATCCAGATTCTCCCTACCAGAAGAAGGGAGAAAAGTTGTTATTTATTATGTTTATGTGCTGCTCATCTCGGGATGTGAGGTGAGATGTTATGGTCAAGTAAGGATGTCCTTCTTTAGTATTTTCAGAAATATTTTAAAATATTTATTTATGATATCTTTGAGAGCTTATGCTAATACACAATGTAGTTGCAACCCACTTGATCTCCATAACTGTGAGCTAAATTGGAGTAAGGGATAGCTGATGTTTTGAAGGGAACTTGGGTCTCCTCAGTTTCATCCAAAGAAGCTTAATCTAATGAAATTATTTTTAAAGATGAGATCCTGATTTCCATTCCATGAAGAAACTCAGTATTTCTTCAGAAATTAATTCAGAAAAAAAGAAAATGATGTTTTAAATGTTGATTGCAGTGTAGGACTTTGCAGCTTAGAAATCAACCCAGCCAAAAAGATATTTTGCTAAACAAAATGTTCCTGATGGCATAATCCAACATTCTCTTTTATAAAATATCAGTTGCAAGCATGCTATGAATCTAGGGTATGCAACCTTTTGGCTTGCCTGGGCCACACTGAGTGAAGAGGAGTTGACTTGGACCTCATATAACTATATATAATTTAGTTTTATAATATAAAATTGCAAAATAATGTTGAAAATTTACTATCTTGTGGGGCTGCATCTGCGTCCATGGGCCATGGATTGGACATTCCTGCTCTAAATATCCTCATGGAAAGGTATGAATGGAAAATAATTTAAAAAAAATTAGAATGTGTGGAAAGGAAGAAGGAAGATGTGGAATATTTTGAAATATGGGATTCGCTTTATCAATGGTTAACTAACAGAAGAATTATTTTTACTATGAGGGCTTATTATGATTTTTTATTAATAATATGAATTAGTATTAATAATTAATAAATATTAATATTATGTTGAGAAAATACTCTTACTATATGACTACTACTAATGAACATCATTACTATTATGAAGATGACCACTGCTCAAATTAACTGTAACCAGACAACACACTGTTTACATAGACAATTCTTGGTCTTTCTTTATATAGCAATTTTTTTTAAAAAAAATCAAATAAATAAATAAATATCACCATGGATGATTTTTTCTCTAACAAAGTTTCTGCCTGTACTTAATATGGAATTAAATTAAGTTCAGGTGTTGTGGCTAGACCTCAGAGAACAGATTAGCGAAATGGTCTATATAATTTTATTGGCATTGGAATACTCCTCAATGTTTTGTAGCCTGCATGAAGACAAGAGGCAGGAGATGGAATTTAAATGGATTACTGCTCAGTGGTGAATGGCCAAAAAGATTTGCTTTAAGTTATGCAAAACAGGATCATTAATCTCTATCACAGGCTCCAGCATGTTCCTCAAAAACATTGCACATTTTAACTTCCTGGGATTACACAGAGAAAGAAAAATATTGAAATGATATACACTGTAAACTAGTATCTGCAATGAATTCTGGCACATCCTGTGAAGCTCCCAATCGGTTTTTTTTTTGAAAGAGTAGTATTTCATCATTGGTGCTGTTTGATGGTTTCTTTTCTTTTTAAGAAGGAATGCAATCATGGCAGAGCCTGAGAGATAGAAAAACTTCATCTTGCTGTCACATGAAAGTAATGGTACTTTAGAACTGAACCTGAATACCTTTATGGAAAAATTCAGGTGTTGTTATTTAAGACTTTGATGCTAGTTTTATGAGCATTCATAAGGTTCAAAGGACATAAATTGTCTCTATTTCCTCATACCCCTTTTTCCTCATTTGGGTGGTAATATGATTTTTGTTTTTTCAAATAATCCTCCCTCCCAATCCCTTTGCTTTTTAGGAAAAAAATAGAATCGTGGCTTCAAAAGATGCAAGACTGAGTTTTAAATATTGCAGAGCCGTACTTCAGTTATGGATTTATTTCCAAATCAAGCAGATAGTCTTTATGAGATTTCTCCCTTAAGGCTGAAGCAACTTTTAAGAAAGGAGAGAGTATTATGGGAGATTATGATTATAGAGCAAAGGAAAAGAATACCAGTCTACATGTGCCACAATCTTAACACAGATCACATATTTTCTTCCTTCTCTTAGGATTCATACAAGAAGCTATAAAAAACATGGTCTGCAAAATATTCATTCATTCAATCAATCAATCAATCAATCAATCAATCAATCAATCAATTCATGCATAATTATCTTGTTGGACTTTATTGAGATAGACAATGTGTGTACCTCTAGGTAATTCTTATTAAATTTTGAATTTATCTTGGATTGTATGGTAATATAGAGTCCCAGTTCATATTTCTTTGTTTATTTATTTATTCCTTCCTCATTTTGGGAGGACTCTAGGCAGTTGTCAATCTCCTAGAATTTCTTGCCAAAGTGCTGAATTCTGGACTTCCACACATCTTGAAGATACCACACTGGGTAGCCTAATGTAAATAATAGCAGGGTTCTGATTTCTATATACTCTGATCTGAAGGGGATCTTTTAACTATCTAAGATGCAATTCAATAAATTAAATGGCTAACTTTAAAAAAGGGAATAAAACTTGTATACAATAAAGGGGAATATTTGTAGCTCAGGGTCGAAATGCGGGGTCCTAATTGCTATAGCAGAATAAAAAGTTGGAAAAATCCTTGGAGATCTTCTAATCCAGCCCAAACAGGTAACTCTATACCATAAGAGCCATGATGACGCACTGGTTAGAATGCAGTGCTGCAGGCTAACTCACTGCTCACTCCAGGAATTTGATTTTGAATGGCTCAAGGTTGACTTAGCCTTCCATCCTTCTGACATCAGTAAAATGAAGACCCAGATTGTTGGAGGCAATATGCTAACTCTGTAAATCACTTAGAGAGGACTGTAAAGCACTCTGAAGTGGTATATAAGTCTAAGTGCTATTGCTATTTCAGACAGATGGTTGTTCAATCTCTTCTTAAAAAACCTCCACGTTGGAGCATCCACAGCTTCTCAAGGCAAATCGTTCTACTGATTAATTGTTATGTCAGAAAAATTCTCCTTAGTTCTAGATTGGTTCTATCCTTGATTAGTGTTCATCCATTGTTTCTTGTCCTGCCTTTAGGTGCTTTGGAAAATAGATAGACCTTCTTTCAATATTTGTGACAGCCCCTCAAATATTAAAAATATGTTGGAACACTGCTATCATCTCATCCTTAATCAGCGCAGCGATGGTGTTCATTTAGGTGAGGAAATGTCTACATGAAAACAGGCAAGCTCAGGGAACACTAAGGACCCCTCAAAACTTGTACAAAACCTGACTCGATTGCTCTTCCTACAGTCGATCTTCTTTAGCCTAGTGTGACATTTACTAATTTCTAACAATGAATATCATTCATTAGTGCTACCATGATGATTCTACAATAAAATATAATTATTTCTAGACAGATAATGCAATTAATTGTCAATATTTGTTTTCTTGATTGTTTTCTGAAGGCAGGGAAATATTTTAGCTGTAGCTGAGTTTACACCAAAAAATTTAGTAATACTCTCAATTAAAAAGTTTCAGATAATTCAGTGGCAATGTAACCAATGCTCTGTGACAGATTTATGTTTCTTGCTCTTGTACTAATTTTTCATCCTATAAAAGGTATTTCTTTTCTCTGCTTCAGTTTTCTTTCTCTTTTCTTAATGTGAAAAGTTTTCACTTCCTCTTAGCATTGTTGCACTCAATTTCCAGACCAGACTAGGAGACAAATGACCTTAACCCTAATCCTTAAATATCCAGAGTTTTGTACAAATTTGTGCCAAATGTAAACAAATGTAACTGTGTACATGAATTCCATTCGATCACAACATCTATATTGCAACTTAGCAGAATAGAATGGTACCAAGACAATAGTTAGGTTCGCAAGGAATTCTGAACCACAAACTGTCCACTCACATGTTTCATATCTTTGAAATCTTAACAAATTTGAATACCCTTGATAGTTATTTAAATAAGATTCATATGACCCCATCAAAAATTGAAAGGATGGCTCAGCTGATTGGAAGGTTGCATTAACCAATCACTCTGCATTATGCTGCAATATACTCAGAAGAATCTTGGGCCAATAATATTTTCCTCCACTTGGAAGGATACCTCTGGAACCACAAAGAGCCACATCATAAAGTAGTTGAATGGCTGGTGGTGTGTGTGTGCCTGACTGTGTCCCTGCATATGGCTATAGCTGGTTCACATCTTAGAAGTTCATTTGTGTATATTTCCAGGGATGAGGATGTTCCTATCACTCCCATCAATATTAAGCCACTGTACAAACTGGGAGCATGGATGGCTTGTGCCAAGTGGCTAGATGCTTGTACTGACTTGATTCTAGGCTGCCTGAAGTGACAAAGCATTCAGTCTAGATGCAGGTTGTCATATCCACCCATTGGACTATTTGCCTACCCCATGTCCTCCTACACTTTTCTTCTCTTTTAATCTGGAAGGTGGAATCCTTCTATGTATGGTAATAGGAAAATCAATAACATGGGAAATGTCTGAACTTTTAGTTTTAAAGTTCAGGAGGCAATTGCTACTAAAGAAAACATGTTTTAAAATCTGTAGGGTTTTTAATTAACAATTTTCTCTAGAGTCACCAAAGTTCTTAATCACTGTGCTATAGTAGCAGAGTTGATAGACAGGCATAGAAGTTCTTGCAGGGCACAATTGGCTCTGTTGAAGGTATGGTCCTTCAATTGCAAGGTAGACAATCAGCTGCTGGGGTTACCTTGCAACAAATTGTAGTGCTTTAGATAGACAGGAACACTGGAGCAATAACATAACCAGGAGCTGAGGTGGATTTGAAAGCACTGGGGAGATCATCATCATTCTTTTCTGCTCTTCAGAAGCAGTTTCTTGTCCCTTCTGCAGGACGAACTATGCAATGCAGATAAACCGAATGTTAGCTAAATTGGACTAGGCAGACAATAGCCTGACTACTCTTTCATAGCACTTAGACTTATATACTGCTTCACAATGCTTTACAGCCCTCTGTAAGCAGTTTACAGACTCAGCATATTGTTCCCAACAATCTGGGTCCTCATTTTACCGACGCCAGAAGGATGGAAGGCTGAGTCAGTCTTGAGCCTGGTGAGATTCAAACTGCCCAATTTCAGGCAGCCAGCAGGCAGCAGAAGTAGCCTGCAGTATTGCATTCTAACCACTGCACCATCACAGCTCTTAATACTTAATACAGTATTTAATATTTAAATACATCATTTTGGGATCTAATATACTGTGCAAAAGCAGTAATTTATGAGTTGGGGCAATTAACTCCAAAAGTTTCCTAAGATTAATCTTTTCCCTGGCTGCTGGAAAATGAATAAGAGCTGAGAATGACTCTGCAAAACTGAGTCTTTTCTTGGTGATCTATCTCTGTGTTCTTTGGGGATTCCCCCCCCCCCCCGCCCCATTCGCTGCCTTGCTGCAGGCATACATAGAGGTGAAAAAAGGGCCAAAAATATCTTAAAAGTTGTTTCTTTGCTCAGTCTTAGGCCTTCAGCTATTTTGATGAATACCTGAGCAGCACCATAAATGCTAAAGCTTTCTCCATCCCCCCCCCCCCATCCATAAGCACTTGTTCAAGCTCTGTTACATTTTTTAGACCTTGGGCTCTGAGTAATGGCCCATTGCCAAGCTTGATAGATATCTGTGATAACTTTTTTTTTTTTAATGGGGTGGGGAGGTATTGATAGCCTCACATCTGTGAGCTTTTTCTTACAAACACATTTTATGGAATTTAAAAAATAAATGCTGGACTTTCAAAACTTCCTTACATCATTCAGATTTCCATTCTTTTTGTGTTTATCTAGTTTGGCTGTTTTGGTTGCCTTTTTAACATTTTAGTCTTTATTTTCTTTTGAATATTTTAAGAATTATTTCTGTTTATTGAGCCACTCAGAGTAGATTTATTCTGAAAGACATTTTAAAACTGTAAAAATAACTGTAATAAACACACAAGAAAATGTTAAGAAAGTAGCATAACTGTGGCTCTGTGAGAGATTTATAATAACTATTTTCCTATTAATTTTGCCACCCACTTTATAAATAAATGAGTAAACATTTTTTTAAATTATTCTGAATAGATTAACAAAACTATGCTTCTAAACACCCGTATGTTGCTTTTTTGAGATTCTCTGTGTTCTGTCCCCTCATTAGCATTCTTGAGATCCCCGTGTTTTGATTGGCCAAAGCGCGGGGCACTCTGATTGGTCAGGCGAGCCGCGCCGATTGGCTCGCTAAGAATCTCCCGCGATTGGTCTATTCGAATCGCGGGAGATTCAAAGCGGTGCGATTGGCTGCGGCCGCCGCGGCTAAAGGAATAAAAGCCGCAAACCTTTTGCAAAGCGCTAGTTCGGTTCATACCTAAATAAAAGAGCATGATTTGAAGTCACCGACTCCTGGCATCATTTTCGAGGACACGACACTGGTGACGAAGGTGGGATCCAGGCCCTGAACCGAACTACGTGTCCGACGGAAGCCAGACGAACCACCACGATGGCGAAAATCGCACCCCCCGCACCCTTCAACCCTGCCACCAAGGACTGGGAATCGTACTCCGACCGATTCCGCATGTTCCTCGAGTGCAGTGATCTGAAGGATGCCACCGGCCCCATGAAGCGCGCCATCTTCCTGACCTACTGCGGGACCGAGGTATTCAAGATGGCCAAGGCACTTGCCAAACCCGCCGATGCGACCGTGATGGACTGGGACGTCCTCGAGCCAATACTTCGGCAGCACTACGCTCCAGAGGTACCCATCCTGATCCGTCGCAACGAGTTCTACCATCGGGACCAACGGTCGAGTGAGAGTTTCAGCGATTTCGTCGCCGAACTACGACGCCTAGGGGGGCTCTGCGAATTCGACAACCTGAATGACGCCCTGCGAGACAGAATCATGCTCGGCTTGTGGGACCCCGTCCTCCAGAGCCGGCTGATGGCCAAGGGCAACATCAGCCTAGCAGACACCCTCACCGCAGCCGCAGCCGCCGAAGCAACCCGAACATTCGCCGACCACATGTGCAGACCGAACGCTGGGGACCGCAGCGGGAACAACAACCCTGCAAGGTCGGCCGAGGCCCAACCCGAGACGACCACCCACCAGGGCGATTTCCACTCGGCATCGGGCACTTCCGATGACGAGGAGGACATTCATCGCCTCCAGACAGGCCGCGACCCACGGAACCAGCGGGGTCGTAAGTCGAGGACCAACTGTGCCGGGTGCGGAGGCGACCACCCCAGGTCCGAATGCCGGTTTTTCGAGTCGATCTGCCGGCATTGTGACAAGAAGGGACACATCACCCATGTCTGCTGCCTTAAAAAGAACCGCAGCCCGGCCCGATGGGACCAGAGCGACCGGAGGAGAGAGAGCACACCACCCCAGACCAGAGATAACCCCTCGGATAACAGATGGGACCGGAACGGACGATCCCTACAAGGTGGCGATAACCGGCGAAGAGAGGAGACCCATCAGACGGTCACCATCGGCCACGCCATAACCAATGACGCCTGGAAGGTCCACGTGGAGGTAGGCATCGAGGGCCAGCCATGCAAAATGGAGGTGGACTCCGGGTCCTACCTCTCCATGATAGCATGGCATGAAATAAAGCGCTTGGTGCCTACCATCCAAAGGAGGAACCTAGACAGCCAGAGACTCATCGTAAAGGACTACCAGGGAAACCGCATCCTGGTAGTCGGAACCAAACACTTCAACATCACATATAAAGGGCACACCGAAAGGCTTCCCCTGACAATCGTCGACTGCGACTGCCCAAGCCTACTGAGACTGTAATGGTTCGCCCCGCTCGGCATTGCAGTCACGGGAGTCGACCACATCACTGACGACAGCTGGGAGCAACAACTGGCCTGGGAATCCCAAGAGGTCTTCGACGGAAACCTAGGCAAGTACCGAGGGCCCCTTATATCATTCAGCCTAGACCCAAACGTCCCCCCAAAATGCCTGAAACCAAGGCGGGTGCCATTCGCACTTAAACCCAAGATAGACGAGCAAATTGACAAACTCGTCAAGCAAGGGGTCCTACAGCCAATAGACCACGCCCGGTGGGAGACCGCCATAGTCACCCCGATCAAGCCCGATGGGTCGGTGAGGATCTGTGGGGACTATAAGGCCACCCTAAATGGCGCACTGCAACTAAGCGCCTCCCCCGTCCCAGTAGTGCAACACCTACTGCACTCACTGGGAGGGGGCAAGGTTTTCGCCAAGCTCGACCTCGCCCAGGCATACCAACAGTTGCCAGTCAACGAGCAAACGGCAGAAGCGCAAACCATAGTCATTCACCAGGGAGCATTTAAATGCAACCGACTCCAATTCGGAGTCAGCGTGGCACCGGGAATATTCCAAAGCCTAATGGAAAGACTATTGCAAGGCATCAAGGGGGTGATACCTTACTTCGACGACGTCCTAGTGTCGGCAACCAACTAAGCCGAACTAGAGGGTCGCCTAAGGGAGGTCCTAACCAAATTCAAAGAGACCGGGCTCAAAGTAAAGAGGGAGAAATGCCAATTATACACGGAACGGGTTGAATTCCTAGGATACCTCCTAGACCATCATGGCATTCACCCCACAAACCAAAAAATCAAGGCCATCAAAGAAGCCCCCACACCCAAGTCGAAGACGGAACTACAGGCATTCCTGGGGCTACTTAACTTTTACAATGTTTTCCTGCCCCAGAAGGCCATGGTGGCGGAGCCCTTGCATAGGCTCCTGGACAAGGCGGCGACTTGGACTTGGGGGAAACGCAAGCAAGCCGCCTTCCAAAGAACAAAGGACCTCCTTACTTTGGACGCCGTCCTTATACAGTATAACGAGACCCTACCTCTGGCCGTCACATGCGACGCATCACCCTTCGGCTTCGGCGCTGTCCTCAGCCATACCCTCTCCGACGGAAAAGAAGCGCCCATCGCGTTCTTTTCAAGGACCCTCACCAAACCGGAGCGGAACTATAGCCAGCTGGACAAAGAGGCTCTGGCTATCATTGCCGCCGTAAAAAGATTCCACGAGTACCTCTACGGCCGGACATTCACCATCATAACCGACCACAAGCCGCTGCTGGGAATCCTTGCAGGAAACCGGGCCACCCTGAACATTCTGTCTCCCCGAATGACAAGGTGGTCCGAGTTCCTGGCAGCCTACAACAACGGACTCATACACAGACTGGGTAAGACGATCTCCCATGCAGATGCCTTAAGCCACTCGCCGCTACCGGAACCTGACACCGACCCAGCACCCACAACGACCACCCTCAGCATAGAGACTCTACCCAACCTGCCCATAACCGCGTCAGACATTGCCTGAGAGGCTAATAAAGACAAACGTCTGGCGCGGGTAGAGAAAGGGTGGCCGGAAAGGGACAACGACGAGTCCGTCAAAACATTCCGAAACCGGCAAACGGAACTCTCGTTAATAAAAGGGTGCATACTATGGGGCGATAGGGTGGTCATTCCAGAAAAACTCCAAGGGAAGGTTCTGGAACTACTACACGAGGGGCACCCTGGCATCGTTAGGACTAAAGCCCTGGCCAGAAGTTACGCTTGGTGGCCAGGGATGGACAAACAAATTGAGACCTGGGTAGCAAGGTGCCAATGATGCCAGGAAACTAGGCCAAGCCCACCCACAGCACCCGTCCTAGAGTGGGAAACCCCAAGGGGACCTTGGTCTAGGATCCATATAGACTTCGCCGGGCCCACAAAAGGACACACCTTCCTTATAACAGTAGACGCTTACTCCAACTGGCTGGAGGTAAGCAACATGAAGACAACAACCATGGAGGCCGTGATCAAGGAACTCTGCAAACTCTTTGCAACGCATGGCCTCCCAGATGTCGTCATTTCCGACAACGGGCCCCAATTCACCTCGCTGGAATTTGAAAAATTCCTAGCGGAAAGGGGCATCCGCCACGCGCTGACAGCACCGGTGCACCCGGTGGCGAACGGTAGGGTGGAACGGATGGTGCAATTCACCAAGAAAACCATCCGGAAAGTAGACCACGGAGAGATCCAGGAGAAAATACACAAACTACTCTTCACCCAACACATAACCCCAAATACCACAACCAATAAGAGCCCAGCCGAACTATTAATGGGGAGGAAATTAAGGTCCCCACTCGACAGGTTACACCCCACGTATAACCAGGAGAAGCCCCCAGACTCAAACAGCAAACACCGAACTTTCGCACCAGGCGACCCCGTATACGCAAGAAACCTGACGGGAGACCCACTATGGGTACCGGCCGTCATCACACAAATAACAGGCCCACATTCGTACCGGCTACAAATAGCAGACGGACGAGCCTGGAAATGCCACATTGACCAATTAAGGTCGAGGACTACCAACCAAGAGACCACCGATGCACAAACAGGTGAAACCAACCCCGCACAACACAAACCAAGGGGAGAGGCAATACCCAGGGGACCAAAACCAAAGAAGAATAAACCAGACATACTTATCGGAAAGCAGCCAGCACAACCCCTCGGCAGGAAGAGACAGCCAGGCCAGCTCGACCGACCCGGGAAGACCGAGCGGGAGCGGCGAAACCCGCAGCTTAACCAACCCGAGAGGCCCAGGAGGGAGCTACGGAGAGCGGCCTGGCCCGACCGACCAGCCGGTTCCCATGATGGCATCAGGAGAAACAGAGATCCCGACCGAACCGGCCGGGATCCAACCTACGACTGAGCTGTGCAGGTCCAGTAGGCTCAGACGGAGCCCCGCCTACCTACGTGACTACGCAATGTAAGGACTGAACCAAGAGGGGAGGGGTGTTCTGTCCCCTCATTAGCATTCTTGAGATCCCCGCGCTTTGATTGGCCAAAGCGCGGGGCACTCTGATTGGTCAGGCAAGCCGCGCCGATTGGCTCGCTAAGAATCTCCCGCGATTGGTCTATTCGAATTGCGGGAGATTCAAAGCGGTGTCATTGGCTGCGGCCGCCATGGCTAAAGGAATAAAAGCCGCGAACCTTTTGCAAAGCACCAGTTCGGTTCCTACCTAAATAAGAGAGCATGATTTGAAGTCACCGACTCCTGGCATCATTTTCGAGGACACGACACTCTGAGATAAGTTTCCCAAACCCAGACACAGAACATGAAGTGTGTGAAGTTGGGGATCCATACTTCGTTTGGTGTTGATGATGAAAGCTACAGCTTCAAAAGTGTGCAAAGCCAAAGCTAAACAGGAAGTGGGTATGGAACAAATACAAGCATTTTTAATTTAAGTTATAATAGATTTAATTCATTTAAATGTTACTGACTAAATGAACTAGATTGATCTGATGACTTCTCATGCATATCATTATTCTTCCCATCTGTTAAATTAAAATTTTCAGTTGGGCAGAAAGCTTTAGAAAAGTTCTAAGCACCATATCCAAGATTTTAGTGGATAATTTCATAGATCTGGCATTATCTCGGCTACAAAAATCCAAGTTATTGTTTTGCATATCTCTGGTGGCCATTTGGATCTCCTCTCCTCCCTTCCCCTCCCTTCCCTTCCCCTCCCTTCCCTTCCCTTCCCCTCCCTTCCCTTCCCCTCCCTTTCCTTCCCCTCTCATTCCATTCCATAGGATAGATCTAATAGTCCTATATCCAATTACCTTTGGAACAGGGGTGGGATTCAATTTTTTTAACAACCGGTTCTGTGGGCATGGCTAAGTTGGTGGGTGTGGCTTGGTGATCATGTTATTGGCTGGGTGTGGCCAACTCAATATCACTCACATTGAGGCACGCATCTCCTCACCTGGCCTCTCATGACTGTGGGGATGTTGCAACAGTCGTAAGTGTGAAAAATGGTCATAATCCACTTTTTTCAGTGCCATTGTAACTTTGAATGGTCACTCCACACAAGCAAAGTACCAGCAAAGGAGGGGGGAAAAACTCCAGAGAAGTTCCTGAGACAGGAAGTCTAGTCCTGCCAAGAATGTAATAACGGTTAACGGAGAGGCAGTTTCTGTAAGCAACACCAGAATGTTTCCTTCCTGCCTTCCTTACAGGATTAGGCCAGTAATTTCTTCTAACAACCAGTTCTCTGAACTGCTTAGAATGTTAACAACTGATTCTAGCGAATAGGTGCAAACTGGTAGAATCCCACTCCTGCTTTGGAACAGATTAGAAAAAGTGGAAAGTTTTAAGCTGTTGGAAGAGAAGAATATCACTTGCTCTGCATTAGTACATGCAGAATATGAAAGCTTTCTTTTCAGTGCTGCAATGCTACAGTGACAACTGTATGATTTCATTTACATAAAAAATATTTCCACTTTTTCTAAAACTTATCTTTCCCTATGTGCCAGTGAAGTAGGAACCAATACATCAATGCTAAAAATGGATAATCTTTGGCAGGGAGAGGGAGAGAAAGAGATTTGAACAAAGGTTCTACTAGTTCTATGCTCAAAATAATCCTCCTACTGGCTTGGCTACTTAGTTTTTGAAAAACTAATCTAACCTAGGTGGAATAACTGACCCTTATAGTGCTAGAACATATAGGAAGGATCAATTAATAATAATACAAATTTACTTTGGCAACATATTTGATGTTAAAATAAAAAGGCAAGAATTATAAAGCTGCAAGACTGTGATAAGATGACTGAAGCAAAGGCATGCTGATTGCTATAGCTCATCTTCAATTTCATAAGCGATTAGGTGCACCTTTCAAAAGCAGTGAAATGCTTTCTGTGATTCTCAATATGAAGCTGAATAGATAGGGAAAACAAGGTATTCATTTAATCCAAATGCATAAGTTTATCACTTTCTCAGAAAACAGAGCACACACTTGAAAGTAATTAACACTTTTGTTGTACAATAAATTATTGAGTAATAATTTTATCAGCTAGTATCCAAGCTTATCACTCTTTTCTGGTACATTAAGAAAGAGAAATCTATTTAATAGTGCAGCAATTGTTATTTTTTCCACAGGAGGCTAAGTGAATAAACTGTACATGTATATTTAACTTCAAATCCTACTCTTGGATCTTTGAGGTTTTATTAATACTAGTTTTTGTAAAATATTTAATACCTTGCTCAAAAATGTGTGATTAAATCAATTTTACCTATAGTATTGTCAAGATATTTTTCTGAAGTAATTTGCAGACTGAGAATAATAGCTGATTAAGTAAATGCATTGTTAAATAATATTAATAATATATTTTCAAATGGTCAAGTCACACAATTTATTTTCTATACTCAATTTCTATTTAAATATAGTTTACATATCTCATCATTTTTATTCTTCTACTTACATTCAGAACAAAATGGCATCATTTTTCCATTGGTGATGAAAAGGGTGTGAACAACAACCATAAGAGCCACAACAAATTAGGAAAAATGTCTTGAAGCAGTTGTGAACCTAAAATAGTAACACGATTATAGAAACAGTGACACAATAACCATAGAATATTGGCTGACTATAACACTGGGGCAGGGAAAGGAAGATAAAATGGAGCGGCTGAAGTCCCTTAAAGAGAGAGACACACACACACATCTTTTGACATAATCAATCCAATTTGATGGCAGTGATTAACTGATTGATTGATTGATTGATGTACACTTATAGCCCACTCCAATCAGAGGATGGGTAATGAACAACAAAGTCAAGATTTAAAAAAATATTAAAATTCAGATACAAATAATAAAAAATAATCCATGAACTCATCTAGTTTACCATTCTATGAAGCTAACCTAAGGGCATGATATCTGTTAAAATAATACTGTTCTGACTAGTTTTCAAAATGCTGTTAGAGTAAGACCCATCTGTATCTCTTGAGGAGAGGATGTTCCATGGATGTATGATGTCTCAGAATTTCTCCAGAGCAAGTAGAAAATCTGCAGTGATTTCTCAAGCAGGGGACTTCCCACTAAGTGATAATATTCAATAGCTCTGCTACTGTAGAAATACCACAGGAGGAAAAAGCCATATAACCCCTTCAGATTTATTTGAAGGCTGAAAAGATATGGCACTGAATATCTGGGAAAACTGAAGACACTCTTAAACCACTCCATCAATAAATAAGTGAAAGGATTCCCTAATCCACCCAGGAGAAATTATCCTTTGCAAGAATTTGTAAAACAAATTCTCTTTCAAGTGGAATGAGATGAGCTTAAAAAAAAAGATGGCACAATTTCTTTGCCTAATATTGTCCTCAGATCTCTGTAATCTCCTGTCTGGCCCATGTGTTGTCCGCTTGAGCTGGATTAGCCTTGAAATGATCAATGATAATTTTGTTTTGTTTCTCCTTGGGAACAAAAAAAAATAAAGCAGGAAATCCAGCTTTCTTCTCTAGTCACATTAATACAACAGGATTTAGGTAGTTGTGGTTTTCTTCTATGGAAGCTCTTTTCCCAACACAAGACTGCTCGTCATTTCATCCAACTTTTCTTTTGTTTTATGTAATGGAGCTTGCAAAGAGAATGTCCTAATGTATTTTCAGTTCGAATAATGTCAACTTCAAAAAGAAGGAAAATATGTACATGGTACCAAGGTTCAAATTATTTTTCATTGTATTTCATGCACAATCTTTCATCTCTCCTCTGTGTAATACTATTGACTCAATACTCTAACCTCTAAAAATGAATGTTTCTTCTCACTGAAAATCTATTTATTTCCTTCAGCGAGTCTTGAGAAGGGGAAAATGCTCCATGATGCGGAAATTCAGTGAATACTAAACAAGCTGTTAGAGGGAAAAATATTTTACTGAAATTTATTAAAAATAGATAAGGTAATTGCATTTATGAATCAAAGGTGTCATGGGGATTTTTTTTCACTTTCTGAAACAAATTGTGCTAAATTAGCTAAATGCATTAAACAAAGATTATATTGAGAAAGGTTTTGCTGGTATGAGGCACCAATTAATCAACTAACATGCATTTTAAAAATAAAGATTATATAATGAGAAAACTTTCACTGGTTTGAGGCATCTAAATACCTTTTTGGTTTTTTTTACAATTTTAATATTCCTTCTGGATCTTGAATGAATGTTATCAGCTATTAAAAATTATCTGTACTCTGTATTCTGATAGTGTTCTACATATATGAAGCATACAGTGACTAGTCCAATATTTATTGATTCAACTGAATTAATTATATGAATTGCAAATAGCAATTCTGGGTATTGATATAGGATTAATATTGTATTAATATTTTAATATTAATATTAGTATTGCTATAGTGACATCTACCCATTAGAGCGAGGAGGCAGGGAATGCTGTGGGTCCCACCCCTGAGGGAGATACACCTGATGGGACCTAGAAGAAGGGCCTTTCTGTGGTGGCTCCATCTCTCTGGAACATCATTCCCCCAGAGATTAGAATGGCTCCCTCAATAATACTATTCTGAAAGACACTGAAGACCTGGTTTTGCCAGCGGGCTTGGGAACCCATCAAATGGTTAGTGTGACCCGCTGTCATTCAGGTGGGAGGGTGGGAGTTGGTTTTTGTTTTTGTTTTGTTTTGTTTTCCCAAATTTTGTTCTATTGTACTCTACTAATTTAGTTGATTCCTTTTGTTATTTCTTATTGTTTTTATTTTTATTTTTTGTTTTAAATATGATTTTACATTGTGTAAGCCGCCTTGAGTCACCATGGGTGAATAGGCAGCAATATAAATCAAATAAATAAATAAATAAACAAACAGATAAAGTAACCATCAAACCAAAAAAACATCCGGCATAATGCAACACAACTGGATCAATTTGTAAACACTTTTAAAACCCCTAAACTATTACAGAATGGGCTCATTCAACCTACTGCTCCAATTATAGGTAGTCTTTGACTTGTGATAGCAATTGGAACCAAAATTTCCATTTCTAAACTATGTGGTCATAAAGTGCAATTATATTGTTTGATCATTGCAATTCCTGCAGTCCCTGTTGCCATTGTTAACCAAATCCCACGACTGTAAGGTGAGGCAACTTTCTGCTGGCATCCCATAAATGCCTGGCCAGCAGACATATTAGTGACTGCTGCTGGATGAGAAAGGAAGTGTGGAATTGTGTGAGGATGCTGGGGAAGTTTAGGGAGGAGCTGCAAGAGGCTGATGGGGTATGTGAGAGATGCAGCATGGGTTAGAGATGGGTGAGTGCATACTATACATAAGAGGCACAGTGCAGTCAAGGAAGCTGGCCTACAAGAGCGCAAGATTGTGTGAGAGATATAGAATAGGTTGAGACAAGGCCATGAGACTATGAAGGAGTGTGTGAGAAGCAAAGTGCAGATCAGGAACAGTATGTGGGTGTAGGGAGGGAGTCCACAGGCGTGCATGAGTGGCTAATGAGTGTCAGGGAGTCCACAGGCATGCATGAGTGGCTAATGAGTGTCAGGGAGTCCACAGGCATGCATGAGTGGCTAATGAGCATAAGCACAAAGGATGGGAAAGGTACATGTTTGAGGAAGACTTATCTTCTGACTTGCAACCTTCCCTTCTGGCTTCCCCATTGACCTTTCTGGGATAGTCAGCAGGCAAGGTTGTAAATGAAGTTTATATCATTGTGAAATGATGCATCCAGTGATAAGTGCAAACTAGTTGACTAGTGCCCAGAACTTTATCATATAACTGCAGGGATGCTGGCATGGCCAGAATTCTAAAGTTGAATACCACTTGTTCAGCACTGTCATAGCTTCAGACACTCTCTTAATGAATGGTTGACTATCATAATGGGGGGAAAACCTCCAGGCTTTCAAGGCCATATAGAAGGCCAAAGGAATTGGGTAGGGCAATCTGAAAGTTGGAAGGTAACTTGTTTTGGAGGGTTGGCACTGAAAAAGAGAAGCCAGGCTTCCTGAGTCCTACTAGGTTTCCTTGATCCAAAGAAGGGATCTGAAGTATGCTTACCCTGCAGGATCTTGTGGGATGGAGACAAGAGATATGGATATACAGATAACCTTTTCCAGGAAGGGCTTTAAAAGTAGAATGAACACTTTGGATTGCACCCAGAATCCTACAAGGACTCCTTGCAGCTCACAAAATGGAGGTATTACATGTATGAATGAATATTATGTGGTACATCCGTAACTAACCACACCATCACATGCCAGACCAAATGTAGCTTTCAAATGATCTTTGGGGCATCCCCACACCATGTGCATTACAGAGATCCAAACAGCAAATGATCAAAGTAAAACAGATTCTATCCTATTTATTAACCCCACTTATACCCATCCCCTCCACACATTCGCTTGTGGTGGCTTTACAGAAAAAGAAGAATACTATCCAGCCTGGATGGTATTCCAATATAGGAAAACACATGGGAAAAAAACCTTATATCTTGTTTTTTTCATTGGAGGAGTCCTACTGTGATCTCCCAAATGTCAGGATGTTCATTTCAAAATTCACCAAAAATCAAAAACCATTTTCTCCAGAAAACATAGATTTCATATTAATTCAATCTTTATTTTTGATATTTTCTCCCTGAGGCTGTTGTTTTTAATAATGCTTTCATTAAAAGTTTTAACGTCAATAATAAAAGCTAATTCAAGTTAAAATAAAAAATAGAGAGAAAATAGAATAGGAAGAGAGAGTTTTGTGGTTATCAGTTGGCTCTGAATCTCTTCAATAATCAAGTATCTGTAGAGGCATGGTCCAAAAGAACTTTCTGTCCAACTGGATAACTGAACCCAAGTCTTCTGGTCAAAGTGTAGCATAGCATCTTGTTGTATAGGGGTGGGAAATAAATGATAAAACCCAGCCAAAACAAAAACAAAAAAAACACCGTCACCAACGCATTAGTCAGAAGTGTACAGAGATACAGTATGTCACATGAACAAGAAAATCACTTTACCGGATGATAAAGTAATTTCCTAAGAGATCATACAAAATAATTCCAATTTATTCCTGAAAAAAAGTTGTGCTGATTTGTGGGAGATCCAAGACCTCTGGCTCCCCAGCACTCCCATGTGCCTATTTAATATTCTTTAAAAATAATAACAAAAATAAGCAAAAGGGGTATAGTTCTCACGGATAGTTTCAGCCCAGTTTGGTTACAAAATTAGCAATATTTTGAATGTTTATTTTTTAATAGACTGTAGCTATAAAAACCACCAGAGAAGGGGAGTAAAATACTTATATGGTAAACTATGTTGATTTCATGGCTTAAAAAGATGTATTTCAGAATTATTTGTAGATGCTTTCTGAATTCAATAAATGATATTTTTTCTCCCTATGGCTGTCTTAACATAAACAAGTGAATAACATTATTCACATAAAATTCTTCCAAAATATGGCTTTCTTCTATATATTTTCGGAATTTCAATAGTACAGGTTATTTCCAAATAATCAGGTAAATAGTACCACAAACATGCTTCTAACATGTCCATTTTTATAGACCTCTATAAATTTGATGCTGGGTTATAAATTAAGGTTTCAGTTGCTGCTATTTGCTGCTTCTTTTGCCCAAGGTATTCTTTAATGATAAGATCTCATTTCCAAAGCTGAGAATATATAAACATCATTGGCACACTGTTTGTTTATTCCTTTATTAATGCAGATATTTCTCTACTTATCATGAAGATTTCACATTTGTTTACAAATAAAATTATCATAATGCTGTAGGAGTGCATTGCCTACATATTCATTCCCATTAAATTTAACTTCATTTCGTCTTGCATCTGGCAAGTACAGGCTTTAATTCTCCAACTTCATCTTATTTTTATTTCTAATAAGGGAGGTAAAGAACATCCTGTGAATAAAAGTCTATTCACTGGGTATTCACCTATCTACCTTAATTTTTTTCAGCTAAATCTTGGGTAACATAAACTGTACCTAGGCAACAGAGCCAGTAAAGTATTTGTTTTAAATAAACAAATATATATGCAGAAGATCCAATTATTAGACTTCTAATGTGGATAATTCTACCAATTTTAATTAGATTTTGGGGGAAAAGCAGCATGCAGTGGTAGGGGTGTTTGGGGTTTTTTAGAAATTCCTGACACATAAGTAGACATTTCAGATAATTGTTGCTATGAGTGCAAATCATCACCCAAAATTATATTGGTGAAATTTTATTACTTTATGCATGAAGCTAAAACTTGATATAGTTTTGATTTTTGTGCTTGCATATTATCCAGGCATCATCTTTTAGCTGTCTACAATTTGTCCAAATAATTTTTTGTTCTGTACGGTCATTTACATTCTTGTAAATGCCGCGCTGTGATTGGTCAAAGCGCGCAGGGATCCGATTGGTCGAGCGAGCCACGCTGATTGGCCCGCTGCGGATTTCCTGCGATTGGTGGAAACTAATCGCGGGAGATTCAAAGCGGTGTCATTGGCCGCGGCCGCTGCGGCTTGGGAATAAAAAGCCGCAGTTTTTCCCCCGGAACCCAAGCCGTTCTCAGGACCAATAAAAGAGCTGAACCAAGTCACTGAGTCCTGGTCTCCTTGCCGCGCCGGACACAACACTGGCGACAAGGGTGGGATTCCAAGGCTAATCCCCCACCAACATGTGTCCGGAGGAAGCGAGACCGATGAGATGGCCAGCAATCCCGCTACCGAGGACTGGGAATCATACACAGACAGATTCCTCATGTTCCTCAAATGTAGCAACATGAAGGACGCCGCCGGGCCGAAGAAAAGAGCTGTCTTCCTGACACACTGTGGGCCCACAGTGTTCAAGATGGCAAAAGCTCTAGCGAAACCCACGGACGTCAAGGAGATGGACTGGGCTGACCTCAAACCATTGCTCCGGAACCACTATGCCCCTGCCATGCCCACCCTCATCAGGCGGCACGATTTCTACCAGCAGGACCAGAGAGCGGGCGAGAGCATCAGTGATTTTGTGGCTGAGTTACGAAGCCTAGGGGGCATGTGCGGGTTCTCAGACATGGATGAGGCCTTACGGGACCGTGTCGTACTCAGACTCTGAGACCCAGTCCTACAGAGCCAACTGATGGCCAAAGGAGACATTGCCCTTGCCTACGCCATCACTGAAGCCACCGCAGCTGAGGCCACCCGGAAATCGGCGAACCGCATGCAGAGACCAGACACCGGAGACCGCACCGTGACTGCCGACCCAGGATGGGTGACCAAGGCCCAACCGGAAGCAAGTCACCGCGAGACCATCACCCATCATGGCGAATTCCACTCCGCCTCCAACACCACGGACGAGGAGGAGGAGATCCACCCGGTCCAAACGGGACGTGACCAGCAAAATTGGCGGGGTCATAAGTTGGGGACCACATGTGCCGGGTGCAGAGGTGACCACCCTCAAGCAGAGTGCCGTTTCTTCGATGCAGTCTGCCAGCACTGCGACAAAAAGGGTCACATCACCCAAGTCTGCCGATTGAGGAAGGCCTACAGTCCCAGACGGCGGGACCACAGCAAGCGGAGACAGGACAGCACACCCCCCAGAGCCAGAGATCGCCAAGCCGACAGCCGATGGGACCGGAGTGAACGGAACCGACGAGGTGGCGAAACCCGGCAGAAGGAGGAAACCCACCAGATGGTCATCATCGGCCACGCATCAACCACCGACGCCCGAAAGGTCTATGTGGAGGTAGGCATCGAAGGCGAGCCATGCAAAATGGAGGTGGACTCCAGGTGCTACCTCTCCATGGTCGCCTGGCAAGAAATCAAATGCTTGGTGCCTACCATCCACAAGAAGGGACTGGAGAACCAGAGACTAATAATCAAGGACTACCAGGGAAACCGCATCCCGGTAGTCAGAACCGGACAATTCAAGGTAACATTCAAGGGCCGCACTGCAAAGCTTCCCCTGATGATCATGGACCGAGACCGATCCAGCCTCTTGGGACTACAATGGTTCGCACCGCTCGGCATCGAAGTCACGGGCATCAACCACACCGCCGAGACTAATTGGGAACAGCAACTGGCACGGGACTTCTAGGAAGTGTTCGACAGCACCCTAGGCAAGTACCGAGGGCCCCCCATCTCCTTCAGCCTAGACCCCAACATTCCCCCGATATGCCTAAAACCAAGGCGGGTACCCTTTGCACTCAGGCCAAAAATAGATGAGCAAATTGACAAGCTCGTCAAGCAAGGGGTCCTACAACCAATCAACCACGCCCGGTGGGAGACCCCAATAGTCACCCCAGTCAAGCCTGATGGGTCGGTGAGAATCTGTGGGGACTATAAGGCCACCCTAAATTGCACCTTACAACAAAGCGCCTACCCCGTTCCAGTAGTGCAGCACCTTCTACACTCACTGGGGGGAGGCGAGGTTTTTGTGAAGTTCGACCTGGCGCAAGCATATCAACAGCTGCCGGTCGACGCAGAAACCGCTGAGGTGCAAACCATAGTCACCCACCAGGGAGCGTTTTGCTGTAACCGACTCCAGTTTGGAGTCAGCGTGGCACCTGGAATTTTCCAGAGCCTCATGGAGAGGCTTTTGCAAGGAATTAAGGGGGTGGTGCCCTACTTTGACGACGTGCTGGTGTCAGCAACCAACCAGCTAGAACTAAAGGGTCGTGCTAAAGGGTCGTGCTAATGAAATTCAAGGAAACCGGGCTAAAAGTGAAGAGAGAGAAATGCCAGCTTTACACAGAGCGGGTCGAGTTCCTGGGATACTTCCTAGACCGGCACGGCATCCACCCAACCGCAAACAAAATCAGAGCCATTAAGAAGGCCCCCACACCCAGGAATAAAATGGAACCGCAGGCATTTCTGGGACTGCTTAATTTTTACAATGTTTTCCTGCCCCAAAAGGTGACCGCGGCAGAGCCTTTGCATAGGCTTTTGGACAAGGCGACCACCTGGACTTGGGGGAAACGCGAGGAAGCCGCCTTCAGGAAAACCAAGGACCTGCTCACCTCGGATGCCGTCCTCATCCAATACAATGAGACCCTACCACTTGCCGTCACATGCGATGCCTCACCCTTCGGCGTCGGCGCCATCCTCAGCCACACACTCCCGGATGGAAGAGAAGCACCCATCGCTTTCTTCTCGAGGACACTCACCAAACCAGAGAGGAACTATAGCCAGCTGGACAAGAAGGCCCTGGCCATCGTCGCAGCAGTGAAGAGGTTCCTCTACGGCCGCACATTCACCATTATCATAGACCACAAGCTGCTGCTGGACATCCTGGCAGGGAACCGGGCCACTCCGAACATCCTATCTCCCAGAATGACAAGTTGGTCCAAATTCCTTGCCGCCTACAGCTACCGGCTCACACACCGACCCAGTAAGACTATCACCCACGCAGACGCCTTGAGCCGCTCGCCGTTACCTGACCTAGACACTGACCCAGCACCCACGACGAGCACCCTCAGCATAGAGACTCTGCCTGATCTACCCATAACCGCGTCAGACATTGCCCGAGAAACTAATAAAGACAAACGTCTGGCGCGGGTGTTACATTGGGTAGAAAAACAGTGGCCAGAAAAAGACGATGACAAAGCATTCAAGACATTCCAGAACCGGCAAACAGAACTCTTGCTATAAAAAGGGTGTGTACTTTGGGGGGATAGGGTTGTTATTCTGGAAAAACTACAAGGGAAGGTATTGAGGTTGTTACATGAGGGGCATAGTTAGAACGAAAGCCCTGGCCAGAAGTTACGCTTGGTGGCCAGGGATGGACAAGCAAATCGAGGCCTGGGTGGCAAGATGTGAACGCTGCCAAGAAATCAGACCGGACCTTCCCGCGGCACCGATCCTGGAATGGGAAACCCCCAGGGGACCATGGTCCAGGATCCACATAGATTTTGCTGGGCCCACTAAGGGACATACATTCCTTATAACGGTAGATGCTTACTCCAACTGGTTGGAGGTAAGCAACATGAAAACCACCACCACAGAGGCCGTGACCAAGGAACTTAGCAAGCTATTCGCAACCCACGGCCTCCCAGATGTCATCGTGTCAGACAACGGGCCCCAATTCAGCTCACTAGAATTTGAAAAATTCCTAGCGGAATGGGGCATACGACACGCATTGACAGCTCCAGCACATCTGGTGGTGAATGGAAGGGCGGAACAGATGGTTCAATTTACAAAAAAAACCATCCAAAAAATCGAACACGGGGAAATCCAAGAAAAAATAAATAAAATGCTCTTCATACAACATATAACCCCGAACACAACAATGAACAAAAGCCCGGCAGAGCTACTAATGGGGAGGAAAATAAAGTCCCCACTAGACAGGCTGCACCCCACATACAACCCGGAGAAACCCCCAAACTCCTCTAGCAAGCACCAGTCCTTTGCACCAGGCAACGCCGTCTATGCAAAGAACCTAACCGGAGACCCACTGTGGGTACCAGTAACCATAACCCAACTGACAGGCCCCCACTCATACCGGCTGCAAACAACCGATGGACGAGCCTGGAAACGCCACATCGATCAACTAAGATTGAAAACAATCACAGGAAACACAACCGACATGCAAACAAACACAGACAACCCCCTTAATACAAGCCAAGAGGGAAGGGAATACCCCGGGAACCAAAACCCAATAGAAAGAAACCAGCAACACTTACCGAATGACAGTCAGCTTGAAGCCTCACCAGGAAGAAGCAGCCAGGCCAGCTCAACCAGCCCAGAAAGACTAGGCGGGAGCGGCGGAAACCGCAGCTCAACCAGCCCAGGTAGACCGGGAGGGAGCTGCGACAAGAGGCCCGGTGACACCTTCCAGGTGGTTCCATCGACGAGGCCGAGAGCAACAGAGAACCCGACCGATTCGGCCGGGAGCCAAACAACAACTAACCTGTGCAGGTCCAGTAGGCAAGTACGGAGCCCCGCCTACTTACGGGACTATGTCACGTAGGACCGAACCAAGAGGGGAGGGGTGTTCTGTACGGTCATTTACATTCTTGTAAACGCTGCGCTGTGATTGGTCAAAGCGCGCAGGGATCCGATTGGTCGAGCGAGCCACGCTGATTGGCCCGCTGCGGATCTCCTGCAATTGGTGGAAACTAATTGCGGGAGATTCAAAGCGGTGCCATTGGCCGCGGCCACCACGGCTTGGGAATAAAAAGCTGCAGTTTTTCCCCTGGAACCCAAGCCGTTCTCAGGACCAATAAAAGAGCTGAACCAAGTCACTGAGTCCTGGTCTCCTTGCCGTGCCGGACACAACATTTTTAACTAGTATTTTTTATTCTAAAGGGCCGAAACCGTCCCTAAGAGTAGAAGCAGAAGAATCTTAATGAGGGATCTATGTAGCCCAATATTCTTATAAAGAGGCAAATCAAGTGCATTTGGAAGGTATAGAAGCATGAGCAGGAGGGATAGTTCATTTCTGTTGTTGCTTTTCAGGAATTGATAATTAAAACATGATGACATAATTCACAAGACATTCTAATGCTTCCTGTGACATCTTGTTACTGCTGTTGCCATGCCAGGGAGAATGACAAAGACAGAATTACAGTGGAAACACTGAATGTAAGAAACATGAATAGTGAAAAATGAAATAAATCAGCCATGTCAGCAAATTGAAATGGACCAGAATTGGATATTTTCAGCCAGAAGATCATATTTTCATGGTAAAGACATGAAAAACAAAAAGGGAATGTTATTGTTTCCATGGCCAGAAGGATATAACAAAGACAATACTTGGATATACTTCAGTCTATGACCAGTTAATATTAATCAGACTTCATGGACAGCTCTTTGATATGACAACCATTCACATTTATGTTCTAATGCAAAAGAAGGGGAGGTTGATATATTTGATATTCATTCAGAAATCAACGGAACTTGAAATATCTTTGTTGTTAACATATTCTTCAAACAACCATAGATCCTTATATGCAGACATTATCAGATGGAATACATAGAAATCAGTTTGGCTATAATATTATTACAGATGATATAATTACTACAGACAGATTGCTCAGTTACTATAGCAAAAACATGGTCAGGGGTTGACTGTAACAGATCAGAAACTGTTCACATGCAAGTTCCAAGTCATGTCAAGCTAAAGTAGAAGAACAAAGGCAATGAGTTAACATAATATAATCTTGAACATACACCCACAATTTTTAGGAAGATCAAGAATTTCTCTGAAGTCCTAATCTTGGCAGTAGAAATTGCCAAGAGAAGTCAAAGCCAGGAAAGACAAAGATCTCAGGAAGGAGCTTAAGAAAGAATTTAAGAGAGCTGTTAAAAGAAAAAAAGAAACATTATTACAAAGTCATTGAAGATGGAAAGAAAGAAAAAGTAAGAAAATCAACCCCCAAAATCCCTTAGAAGATATTTACAAGAAGTTCCAGTATAAGAAGACTAAGACAAATTGACTTTGAAATCATTATCAAATTAGAAGAAATAAAGAAATTGGTTGGATATCTATAGAAACATAAAAAGCAATAGAAGAGTCAGGAAAATTTCTAACCAAACTATTCCAGGAAATCTGGAGAAAGATATTGGCCTCTTTCCATAGATCGGAAGAGTCCAATTTATATGAGAATACCAAAGAAAAAGACTCAACAGAATGTGCAAACTATTGTATAATATTCTGAATTTTACATAGTATCTAAACAATTTTTAAGATCTTCCAATATACAGTACATTTACTCCTACATGGAAAGAAAGATGCCATGTGTTCAAGCTAATTATAGAAAAGTTTGAGGAACAAGACATTAGTTACTGCAGATACATGCTGAACATTTGAGAAAGTGAAAAAAAATAAGTTGATATATGTTTAATTGATCATAGAGAGGCCTATCCTATGTTAATCTGTGGAATATAAATCCCAGAAAATCTATTGTCTGCATACAAAACATATGTACACATCAGGAAGACACAATCCAGATGGAACATGTCAAAACAGATAAATTACAGATGAAACAAGATTGTCTAATTTCTTCTTAATAATTCAGCCAATATGTTGAATATAGAGTGAGGGAAGCTGGATTAAAAGATGACCATGGTTTTAAAACTGAAAGAAGAAACTTCAATAACCTGGGCTATGCTGACACAATTCTAGTAGTTGAGAATAAATGATCTGGAATCTTTTAAAATGAAAGTAAAGAAGGCCAAATTAATCACAACAAGTACAATAATCAGTCTTAGAACTGACAATGAAGATATTGAATTGGTGGACAGCTTCTGCCCTATCAACTATCAATGGTAATGGATGCTGAAGTCAAAAGTAGGTTGGAGATTAGTATTTGGAGAAATAACAAAGGCTTTGGAAAAATTATTCAGTTTCCAGGATATATCTATTTGTAGAAAAATCAAATCATGCAGGCAATAGTTTGCTCTGTAACTGTCTGTTGAAGTAAAAGTTGGATTTGGAAAAAGCAGCATTGTTAGGAATACACCCTAGCAGAATGTGCACGGCAGTCAGGCAAGCAGGCAACTGTCTGTTGAAGTAAAATTTGGATTTGGAAAAAGCAGCATTGTTAGGGATACACTCTAGCAGAATGTGCACGGCAGTCAGGTAGGCAGGCAAAATATGTGAGATAAACGTTTTTGTAGCTTACACTCAGTAAAACAGATACACTGTGCTAGTTAAATAGTTTATTCCAGTAAGAGTTTATATCATTCACTCGTTCAGTCCGTCCGGGGATTATTCAGTTGCAAAGTCCAGTATCAAAAAAGAGGTCAGTAAACTTACAAATATCAGTCCA
This sequence comes from Hydrophis major, assembly GCA_033807585.1. Taxonomy (NCBI): domain Eukaryota; kingdom Metazoa; phylum Chordata; class Lepidosauria; order Squamata; family Elapidae; genus Hydrophis; species Hydrophis major. The sequence goes on from CM066328.1 coordinate 352,874,249, forward strand.
GTAATAAATCTTCTCACAGTAGAGATATGAAGAAGTTAAAACCTCCTTTCTTCCTTCAGCAAAAGCAGCAGGGAACCAACAATCCATCATTGTCAGCAGCAATTCAGTAAGCCAGTAATACATCAGGTTCTCTTGCTCCCTCTTATGGTGGTTTTACAGCTGCACCCAAAATTACATGCTTTGCTGTTTAAAGTGACACACACTATAACTTACAATCATAGTTTATATATATTATTTTACCCAAACTACTTTAGGTAACTTTGTTATTCCTAACAAGCATATTGATACTTTTGAATGTTGATGTTGGAGAAGAATCTCCAGAATACTATTGAAAGCCTAGAAAAGCAACCAGAGAATAAATTAACCTTGAATTCTGACCCAAGGCTCACCTTATCAAATTTTGAACGACATTATGCAAAAACCTAGCTCAGAGAAAGTTGTAGTATTGGGAAATGTAGAAGGAAGAAGATGCCAGCAACAGCAACATAAATATATTTGATTATAACAATAATGGGTGCACTATTGGAATACCTGAAGGACAAGGCTGGGAAAAGACCTTCCAGGAAAAAAAAAATCTAAAAAAAATATTAGTCTTTATATATCAGCTCCAGCTTTATGACACATAATAAGTCAAACAATCAAGTCTTCAGGTTTACCCATTAAAAAGCACAAGGAAAAAAAGGAAGAAAACATAATGCTTAGTAGGTTATAAGATTATCCATCTCCTGTCACATAAACCCCTCCCACCCCCAAATATGCAATTTAACCTTTTACTCTCTATCCATAAATTCAAAATTTATCTGCTTTTCTCAAGGACACCTGCCTTTTTCAAGGCAAGATTAAACTTCAGAAATCTCCCTGCTGGAAGTTAAGAGATGGTGGGGTCATTGCTTATAGCTGGATGGTGATACCATAGATCTACCCATGCAAACTTCAGCTTTCATGCCAGATATCACCTCAGAACAGTAATGTTTAAAAAAACACCTCCACAGTGAATCATGATAGTGATGATGATGAATCTTGATTTTTTTCCCCCCATGCTTTCAGTTGGTTAATGATTTCAATAAAGTTTTTTGAATTTTGAATTTTTCATGCTGCTATCTTGGTACCATTGGGCCTTTTCTATCCTGATTCAGTCACATGAATGATTCCTGCAAATTAATGGAAAGAAGATGATGCTTGATTATCCAAGGATATAAAGAACTGAGAGCAAATAATAAGAATCGTGAGGGAAGGGTCAGTCACAAGGGTCATTCCAGTCCAGTAGATTTTTAGCAGGGTTTCAAAGTATTATGATGCCAAGCAATATTTGTTATTTGTTCTTGTCACCAAGGGGACATAAAGGAATTTGAAATTACTCAGAAACTATAATGAGTGCAGAATGGAGTAGCAGTCTGTGTAAAAACAGCATGTAGAGACCATATAACCAAAGAAAGGTACTTGTATTTTTAGTCTGAGCTCCATGTACCTGGCTATTCAGCTCTGGCAAGAACACTACTATAACTTTTATCTGCCTTTTTTGAAAGTGGTTTTGAAAAGATAGTTTTTTACTGCATTACAGATAATTTATAATAATTGCTGTCTAGTGTAATGGAACTGCCTGGAAAGACAGAAGTTGCTTCCAATCATCTGTCTGTCTGTCTGTCTGTCTGTCTGTCTGTCTGTCTGTCTGTCTCTCTCTCTCTCTCTCTGTGTATTTATTAGCCTCTCAACTCCTAATTCTAATATTAAAAACAGAGGAATAATCATAGATAATCTTGAAAAAGGCATTTCTTATAATGTGAGAGTATTTCTGGCCAGAAAATCCAAAAGTAAAGATTCAAAGCTCAGGAGATTTTAGGAACTGCATATAATCTGTGTCTTAAAGATAAAGAAAACTGATATAGGTGAAAAAATATTGAGGTTCACCTACTTTAAACAAATTTATTATGAAATAAAAATAGAAACAAGAAATTCTGGCCTAGGTTTAGGAAGACAAAATAGTCAACCATCATTTCATTTTTGTCTTAGTACATGGTATGATTGAGATAATCATACAATCATTTTAGAATAATATTTAAACATCTGATCTAGCCAATAGTAGAAATACAAGCAAATAAGAGAAAGCTTGCTTGAAAACGATATCCATTTAAGAAGGAAGGAAGGAAGGACCTTGCTATAATTTATTATATTTGTGTCAATTTCCTTTGTAGAATGTATGTGATTTACATATTACATATCTATTTGTACAAACAGTTTTAAAGGAACAAGATGTTTGTGTGTGTGTATATATGTTTGTGTGTGTATGTGTGTGTTCATGAAGGATCCAAATTGCCTATTTGACAAGGAAACAGAACAGAACACAGAAACAGAGACCAGTCTAAAGCTACATCATTCTTTCATTCTCTTTCTCCCAAGAAATGACAGTATCAGTAAGAATATCATTGGACCAATCCAGTGAGTGTCAAGAATATCAAGAGCACACTCAGGAACTTTTACTAATATTTGCATTTATGTTCTTACCAGCACAAATATGTACCTGCAATGATTTAAAGTCTTTAAACATGTTAAGTTCTGCGCATGGGTGCAAGGAACGGAGACGAGGCAGTGAACAGTGAACTTCAACTCTTTATTAATCATCGTGAACAGAGCAAAAACCTGGGCAGCAGCAGCCCTTTTATAGGGCAGGCTGCTGACCTATTAACCAATGAGAACATGGAAGCATTAAACCCTTGAACCAATGAGAGTGGCTCGTTAACAGCCAATCAGATTCCCTAGAATGGACCAATCCGATATTGCCATTATCGGCCAATCAGAACTGCAGGATTAGAACCCTGCTTTTTCTTTAAGATTTGATAAACTTTATTATATTCTATTATTATATTCTATTATTATATTCTATTCTATTATTCTATTCTATTCTATTCTATTCTATTCTATTCTATTCTATTCTATTCTAATATTATATTATATTATATTATATTATATATTATTATATATTATTATATATTATTATATTATATTATATTATATTATATTATATTATATTATATTATATTATATTATATTATATTATATTATATTATATTATATTATATTATTATTATTATATTATTATATTATATTATTATAGCATTTTTATTAGTTCATAACAAAACATTTCTTAGTCTAGTTTCTTACAAGCACTCTTTGATGTTGCATGCTGTGCTTCAATTGCTTTAATCCTCCTTGAAGCTAATGTGATTCCACTGGAGGCAAGAATCTGCATTTGCTGACTCTCTTCTTAGCTTAAATGCCTGCTTTCTGCCTTAAACATTGGCCCCATTGATCATCCTTGATGATGTTTCATCAAGATAGAATACCTTGATAGATATGCACAATCAAAATTTATCATTTTTTTAACAATATTCCAATTTCCATTATGGATTAAAAATTTGTAGCATATGTGATCAAAAATTCCTATCTGCAGAAATTGTCATTTGAAGACATAAGGTGCCTTATTCATGATGTGACTGTCTTATGAGATTTCTTTATTCATTTATCCTACTGTATTTATCCTACTTTAAAAATAATCTTATCCTTTGTATTGTTTTACCCTATTTTATTCAATGTTTCCTTGACTCTGATTTTAAGCCTAAAGTTTTTGATTTCCTATGACTGTTACACTGATTTGGTAGTATTTAGTCATTGGTTCTGAATTTTTCCTTTCTTACCTTGCTGGTCATAAACTGTACTTGAATACATTTTGATACATTATCTTTGAGATAATTTTATTCCCATTTGTGTGCATATCAGAAAGCAGCAGAAAATTATACTAAATATGAAGGATTTGAGGAAACCAGTTGGTTAGTTTCATACCTCATCCCAGTATCATTATGAAAAAAGATTGAATATACTGGATTATTGGACTGGATTAGCTACCAAAATAAGAAATTTTACAGATAGTTTTGATGCAGCTGATTAAAATTGGAGAACAATGAGATGAAGGTGAAGAAGAGGCAAAGAGTTATCTGTTCAACAATCCCAAAATATGCTTAATGCTATTGCTATTGTATGCCTGGTAGATAGACAGCTAAGATCCCACATACTATTCTAATTGTGACTACTTTTTGATTTTCCTTCAGAATTTGCAAAGCTGTCCATATCTATTTCCTCCCTTAATAGATAATTTGTTCATTTTAGGGCGCAAGATTCCCTATCTATGAATAATACTGGTCCCCAGTCTGATTTTCCACTCCTATACATACATATTAATTGGATTGAATGAATGTAAGACTAAATTGTAAAAAATAATGGTAAATATGGCTGAGGTTATTTGGAAAATATTTACAGACCCCTCACATCCCGGATATAAACTGTTTCAATTCCTATCCTCAAAATGACGCAATAGAGTACTGCACCATAGAACAGCTAGACACAAGGACAGTTTTTTCCTGAACACAATCACTCTGCTAAACAAATAATTCCCTCAACACTGTCCAATTATTACAAAGTCTGCACTACTATTACTATTAATCTTCTCATCACTCCTTATCACCCATCCCCTCACACTGTATGACTGTAACTTTGTTGCTTGCATCCTTATGATTTATATTTACTGTTTCCGAGTATGATTTGATTGGTTATTGTACCATATGGCTATTATTAAGTGTTGTACCTTATGATTTTTGACTCTTGATGAATGTATCTTTTTTTTATGTGCACTGAGAGCATTTGCACCAAGATAAATTTCTTGTGTGTCCAATCACACTTGGCCAATAAAGAATTCTAAAAGACCATTCTTTGAACCTTCCCAAGTCAGTTTGATAAATAATTTTGCATAAGTATAATAAATGCAGTTTTCCCCAGGTAACCAGCTAGAAATTACATAGATACGAATACAGGCTCCCTTCCTCATATATTACTTTTATCAGTGCAAGGCAATATCTTCTGAATGCAGAGGAAGTGATCTACCTTTTCTTCTCCTGTTCCTTCCGGATTCCACCCCCCCCCCCCCCCCAGCATGCCTATTTATGGTATGTGTTATGTATTAACTTACTTACCTGTAATTGGTCAGTCCATGGCGGCAGGAAATTTGAAGAGCTGTCACTGAGCCACAAGCAGCCCGAGTATAAAAAGGGCTGCCGCAGTTTCTTCGGGTGCTCAGTCCTAGACGGAAGTAAAAACAATTGGAAATCATGCTGGTGTCCTGAGTCCCATTCCTGCGACTTAACACTGGTGATGAGAATGGGATACTGAGACAAAGGGAACCAGCAAGAACATGGCAACTGACGAACACTGGCAACGCATCAAGGCAAAACGGCTGGAAACAACACGCCACCTGCACCATTTGATCCAGCAACTGAGGACTGGGAATTGTACATCGACCAATTCCTCACGTTCCTTGAAGGGAGTGACCTCCATAATATATCCAAACACAGGAAGAGGGCCGTCTTCCTCACCCATTGCAGCCCCATGGTATTTAAGATGGCCAAAGCGTTAGTGGCACCCACCGACATGAAAATGATGGCCTGGCCAGACCTGGGAAAAATACTGAGGGCTCACTACACACCAACCATTTCCTGCCTGATCAAAAGACATCAGTTTTATTGGCACAACCAAAAAGAAAATGAGAGGATCAGCGATTTTGTTGCAATGCTGCAGGATATCGCCAGAGTGTGCAAATTCTTAAACATGGATGAAGCCATGAGAGACCGAATGGTCTTGGGACTGAGAGATCTTACACTTCAGGGCCGACTATTAACAAAACCCAAAATAACACTCCAAGAAGCAATAGAGGAAGCCACCACAGCAGAAGCAACACAGAAATCGCTGGCCGCCATGCGGAAGATTAACAAAGCAACACTGGAGACCCCCCAAAATACCACCACAATCCACCATAAGGACATCGAGTCCCCACTGGAGGAGGATGAGAAAGAAGAAGGAGTAAATCAACTCCAGTCAGAACAGGGCAGAAGGGACCAGAACAGAAAAAGGAAAGAATTTCATTGTGCTGGTTGCAAGGTGAACCATTCATGTTCCAAGTGCCATTTCCTAGATGCAATCTGCAAAAATTTTGATATGTCCAGCAGGGACATATTGCTAGGGCATGCTGAGCAAGAAAGAACTATGTCCCTAGACAAAGATGGATCACCCCCCCCCCCAGAGAAAGAGAGAGACAAACAGGGAGCTGTTGGAACCAAGACAACAGAAGCAGGCATGGGAAAGAAACAAGCAATGGAAGGGAAGAAACACACCAGATGGTGACCATCGGACATTCCAACATGACAAATGCCAAGAAAGTATATGTCCAGGTCATCATAGAAGGTCAGTTGTGCTGAATGGAAGTGGACTCAGGCTCATATTTGTCAATGGTATCGTGGGACACCATAAAAAGATTGAAACCAGACATGAGCCAGGAAGAACTCGAAAAACAAACACTAACATTGAAAGACTACCAGGGGAACAAAATCCCCATAGTAGGTACCGGACAATTCAAGGTAACATTCAAAAAATACACCAGAGTCCTTCCACTAACCATAGTTGACAGGAATTGACCTAGCCTATTGCGACTTGAATGGTTTGCACCATTAGGAATCAAAGTCACAGGGATAAACAGCATAACCAAGACAGAGTGGGAAGATGACCTGATGGAAGAATTCTGAGATGTGTTTGACAGAGAACTGGGCAAGTACTGGGGTCTTAGAACCAATTGACCACACTAAGTGGGAAACCCTAATTGTTACACCAATTAAACCTGATGGGTCGATGCACATCTGCGGGGACTACAAAGCAACCCTTAACCATGTGCTCTAACAAAGCGCATATCCGATTCCAATGGTACAGCATATATTACATTCCCTTGGGGGGGGGGCGAATCTTCGCAAAACTAAACCTCGTACAGGCGTACCAACAGTTGCCCGTTGACCCTGAAATAGCAGAAGCCCAGATAATTGTGATGCACAGGGGGGCATTCAAATGCAACAGACTACAATTTGGCATCAGCGTCACCCCAGGGGTGTTCCAGAGCTTAATGGAATGCCTATTGCAAAGTATAAAAGGAGTGGTACATGCTTTGATGATGTCCTGGTATCAGCCAGGGACAAAAAACAACTGTGTGACTGCCTAAAGGAAATCCTAGGCAAATTCAAGGAGTGGGACTGAAAGTAAAAAAGGAGAAGTGCCAATTAGCCACCAGCAAAGCTGAATTCCTAGAATACCTTATAGACAGTGAAGGAATCCACCCCACTGAAAATAAAGTCAGAGCAATCAAGGCAGCCCCCAGACCTACAAATAAAACTGATCTGCAAGCTTTCTTAGGACTCATTAACTCTTATAATACATTCCTACCACAGAAAGCAACCATTGCAGAACCACTACATAGGTTGCTTGACAAGAAAGCAACCTGGTCCTGGGGACAATGAGAAGAAACGGCATTCCAGGAGATAAAAAACTTGATCACATCAGACCATGTACTAATACAATACAGTGAAACACTTCCATTAGCACTAACCTGCGATGCATCACCTTTCAGCGCTGGCGCTATAGTCAGCCACGCATTGCCAGATGGGAAAGAAGCACCAATAGCATTCTATTCAAAAGCTCTGTCAAAGCTGGAGCGGAACTACAGTCAACTAGACAAAGAGGCATTGGCTGCTGTCACCAGAATAAAATGTTTCCACAAATATATCTATGGGAAAACTTTCACATTAATCACAGACCACTCCTGGGCATAATCGCAGGAAACAAAGCTATACCTAATATACTATCACCACGAATGATGAGGTGATTGGAATTCCTGGCTGCCTATAACTACAAATTGACCTACCGACTCGGAAAGGATATAAATCATAATGATGTTCTTAGCTGTTGCCCTCTACATGACATAGAAGATGACCTAGCACCAACCACATTGACCCTTCAAATAGAGACGTTAGAAAACCTACCCGTAACAGCAACAGACATCGCTAGGGAAACAACTAGAGACAAAAACCTGGCATGGATTTTAAATTGGGTAGAAAAAGGATGGCCAGAAACTGAGAGCAACGAGACTGTCAGACCATTCTGGAATCGACAAACAGAACTTTCAATGCTTAAGGGGTGTGTACTATGGGGGGATCGGTGGTCATACCGGACAGATTAAGGAAACGCATACCAGAATTATTACATGGGGGACACCCAGGTATTGTAAAAGTGGAAGCCCTGGCAAGGAGTTATGCATGGTGGCCAGGCATGGATAAGGAAATAGGGGATTGGGTGGCAACTTGTAAAACCTGCCAGGAATTGAGGCCAACACCCCCCACAGCACCAAAACATGAATGGGAAACACCAAGGGGACCATGATCAAGATTACACATTGATTTTGCAGGCCCAACCAAAGGACACACATTTCTAACAGTCATAGACGCTTATTCCAAATGGCTAGAGGTAAGCATCATGCACTCCACCACAACAGAAGCCATCATTAGCCAGCTCAGGAAACTTTGCCACACATGGCTTGCCAGATTTAATTGTATCCGACATCGGGCCACAATTCACGGCAACAACATTCGAGGGATTTCTAGCACAACAGGAGATAATGAATGCACTGACAGCACTGGGACACCCAGCTACGAACAGACAGGTGGAATGCATGGTACATTACATGAAGAAAACATTACAAAAGCTGGGGCATGAGGACACACAAGAAAAGATAGATAAACTACTAAGCATTCAACACATGACACCCAGTGTCACAACAAATAAAAGCCCAGCAGAGTTACTAATGGGGAGGAAACTAAGATCACACCTAGACAGACTACACCCCACATATAGCCCAGAAAAAACAGCAGACTCCTCCAGTAATTGCTGCATATTTCAAACAGGGGACCCAGTTTATGCAAAAAATCTCATTGGAGAACCACTGTGGATACCAGCAAAAGTAATCCAGATAACTGGGCCCCATTCGTACAGGGTAGACACCACGGATGGAAGAAGCTGGAGGAGGCACATTGACCAGCTCAGATCTAGAGTCACAAAGGGTGACCCAAGAACCACAGAAGAGGGGGGAGACCCCTCAAACAAACAAAACAAATACAAGGAAGGAGGGGGAGACCCCTCAAAAATAACCATGGGGGAGGGGGAGACATCTCAAACAAACAAAACACAACCAGAGAAGAGGGGGGAGACCCCTCAAACAAACAAAACACAAGTAAGAAGGGAGGAGGAAACCCTCCATGAGCAACAGAAATAACAGAACAAACCCTGACAACTATGCAACAACCACTACTAACGCTAGCCCCAGTCGGGAAACGCAAACAGATACCTGAAACCAGGGAAGAAGACAGGTCGGGAAGACAGGAACAGGTCCAGAAGGATAGCAGGGAAGCAGTCCCTGGCGGGAGCGGCATATCTGACTCAACCTTCCAGGACGTTCCACAAAGATGGATGGGAGGAACAACAGATCCATCCGAACAGTTCAGGAGCCAAATGGAGACTGAGTTGCGCAGGTCCAGTAGAACCCATAAAAGCCCCACCTACCTATGTGATTATGTATGGTAGGCAAGGCTCCAATTGGTTGAACCGGACCAGGTGGGGAGGGGTGTTATGTATTAGCATACTTACCTGTAATTGGTTGGTCCATGGCAGTGGGAAATTTGAAGAGCCATCACTCGCCACAGCCGCGAGCAGCCCGAGTATAAAAAGGGCTGCCGCAGTTTATTTGGGTGCTCAGTCCAAACGGAACTAAAAACAATTGGAAATCATGCTGTTGTTCTGAGACTCATTCCCGCGACTTAACAGTATGTATTTAAAATCTTGCTGTAACACCGTTTAGTACATGAGTATAGCATAATACTATATAGTACTGATCAATTAATCAACCAACCAGCCAACCAACCAATAATAGATCCCAAGCATATTCATAAAAGCAACAGTTGATTCTTCATCAAATGTAGCAATGAAGATTCATTTATTTCTATATTACAAAGATAAGTCATTCAAACACAGAATTAGTGTGATGTAGTGATTAAGGTGTTGGATATAGGAGCAGGAATATTCGGTTTGCAGCCACACTTAACTATGAGTGTCAGGCCTTATCTCTACTACCTACTTTGCAGGGTTGAAAAAAATTGAAAAGTTCTGAGCTCCTGAAGGAAATATGGGGTATATCTCTAACAAAGAGGATGCCCAGTTAAAAGATGTGACTTGCCACCCACAAATTATGAATTAGTGCCAAATTGCACGTACAGTCAGTGGGAAGTTCCAATGTTAGGCAGCTATTACTGGGAAAGTTCTCTCTTGATGTAATTACATAAGACAGCATCCAATTAGTGGTTTTCATCATTGAGAGAGGAAAGAACAGATTTGTAGCTCTTTGGGAGCCATCAGAAACTCATAAAGGAAATTGGAGACAACACGGGATTTACAGAAAAAGGAGGAAAAAAAGTTCTGCTGCTCAAATGAAGCTCATCTGTGGGATGTTGTTTTCTGCTCATTCTTTTAAAGACAACTGTAACACAGAGCCTTTTAGATGAAGCAAAGAAAGCTTTTAAGCAGTTATGTGATATAGTATAGACATTTACAAATCAGATCTGAGGTTAGCTTAAGAGGCTGAAGACAGAAAAGGAAGTTGACAATTGAGGTCGAAAATCATTCCATAAAATATTGAGAGAGTTGTTTTTTTTTCCTGAGGGGTGATTTAGTTTCTAAGGGAACTAAAGTGGGCCTAATAAGAAAAGGATGTTAGAAAGGCCTATTGAATCCAGGTTATAGGAGGACCATATTATTTGAAGAAAAAATAAATAAATAAATTGCAACTCTTCAGAAGCAACAAAAACTTTTCCATTGTTTTTTAAAAAAAAACTTTTAAAAATTATTTGCCTGATTGAGACAGTAGCTACTATAATACTCATTCAAGTTGGACTCTCCATACAGTTTTTGTTTTGGAAATAGTATGAAGCTGATTTATTACTGCTTTCTGATTTTTTAAAAAAACTTTCCAGTCTAGCTACTAGCCAGTTGATTTCCTGTTGATCTCTGATTCAACTATTAAATAGGTGCTTCCAAAACAAGGCATATCTATCTATCTATCTATCTATCTATCTATCTATCTATCTATCTATCTATCTATCTATCTATCTATCATCAATGTCCATATGAAACTCTGGACAGCTCATAAACAATTAAAAATGGAGTAAAAACATCAAACCAATACAATAAATAAAAATGTTAAAAATATATTATAAAGCCACATAAAATAAAAGACCAATTTGGCTGATAGAAGGTCATCTTCATACTTAACAATCAACATAGCCAGTTCTACCATAAATCCCCATTCTCATAGGCAGAACCATAGTTTCAACCCTTGCTTTAAACCATTTTTTCCAAGCATAGCAACTTTAAGATCTGTAGATCTCAGCTTACAGAATACATGCTGTCTGGGAAATTTTGGGATTTGAAATCCACACATTTTAATGTTACCAAGTTTGAAAAATGCTATCTTAAACATTCAGCCATATGTATACATATATGTATTCAACCACATTCATGTATATATTTGTCTAAGAATCATACAAATAGGACGAACATATGGAGAAGCGAGATTGAGAATATATTCAAAGTTTGGGGCAAACCAGCATCCGCACTAAAAGTAACTAAAACTATTAATAATATTAACAACAATAAGAAAAGAATAAGTAAAACTATTAACAACTATTAACAACAACAACAAAAACATTTTTAAATCCCTTATTTCATGAGTTTTGACAGAATTTTGCATGCTGGATAAACTATCAATCTTGATTGTGTCAATAAGAATTAAATATTTTCCTGCAGTAAAACATTGGAAGGGGAAAATGGATGCTAAATTCCAGAGTAATTGGAAATAGGCTATTAATATCTCCTGCACAAACAATGGATGGCCATTACAAATCTCTATGTTTGAGATAGATAATCATGTAAATAGCGACTGTAAACTGAATTGAGCACTATGCCTGTGCAGCACTTGTGGAAAGAAAATGAATTTGCCCTACCAGATAGAAAAACTTAAAGATTTTATATACAATAAAAATATCTTTCTTTTTCTATTATGTAAGCATGTCTGTGGATTTAGAATCAAGGAAACTGGATGGAAAATATTTTTTTTCCAGCTTGTTACAAGAGGCAAAATAAGTACAAGATTTCAACAGAGCTGGGATTCAACTGAGACCCCAAACTCTTGCAAAAGTGGACTTCGGTCTACCCTACTTCTTATTATGTCTTTTAACATGCCATGTCATGACCCTTTAGTGAAGAGAATTTACATGCTCCCTCTTTAGATTGCGAAGGATATATTTTCCAAATTCCACTTAAATTCTATAGCTGTCTCCTTTCCCAGCCATGAAATTCTTCCACCCAAATCTCATTAGCTATTTGTCAAAGCTGACAAATTATGTGGGGTGGGTTGATATTTTATTATAGTCACAATGCAATACTGTAATTGTTAACTTTTATTTCAATGAGGTAGAAAACCAGATGAAACTGAGGTTATGACAAAAACATTTTTGCCTTAAAGAAAGGAAATTTCAGGCATTTTAATGTTGGGTAGATAATTTTTTTCCCATGCACATCATTTTACAGCACAATGGACCTCTTTAGCCAGAGGGAATAAGGTTAATTTACATTTCTCAAATGTTCTTTGAGAAATGTTGTGCACACTTATATGATGAGCATTTCTTTAAAAAAAATCAACAACAACAACAACAACAACAACAACAACAACAACAACAATAATAATAATAATAATAATAATAATAATAATAATAATAATAATAATAATAAACAACTCTGGATGATTGAGAATCTGTCAGTTCGTGCAGTAATGTATGGGGTGCATCAGTTTGTGGTTCATTTTAAGATAGCAGGTTTTTTGTTTTTCTGGTTCTATGGCACCCAGGTATGGCCTGCAGCTGTAAAAATAAGGAAGTCCAACAGAGATGGTAGTATCCTGACAAACTGGTGAAGTGAAAATTGTATACAACCAGTGATGCAAGTTGGTGAGGAGCACAATGCATGCCTGTGTCAGAACAGAAGATAACATGAACAGCTATAGATTTTTTAACTCCTCTATGTCCGTCACATGTTTTTTTTTCAAAAAAAACAAATTTTATTAATTTTACAAGAAGAATACAGAAACAATCAAGGCATAACAGCTTACAAATTCTTTTCTAATAAGAAAAATAATTAAAGAAGAAAACCAATAGAACATACAAAATGATTCCAGATTATAATCAATATTTACGTTCTCTATCTAACTTCATATCTTATCCCAACTTCTCCTTTTCCTTCTAATTATCCAAGTTATTTCTTGCTAATTAAAATTTTATTGCCTTTTATAAACATACAAAACACAGAACATAAAAAACAAAACAAAATAAACATATTTTCTGAAGGCTGCTTGGTCCCAAGTTAAAACTCTTCACACAGACGAAATTCACACATCATAGTTCACTTTATATATCCTTCCATATCTTATTACCATTTTCAATATCATTCTTTGTCTGTTCTATTTCCAGCTATCCATCCATCTTTTTTCTTTTACTATACTTCTCCTATACACTAATTGGAGTGATGCCTTTAACTCATTGCCCTAACTTAAAAGTACTTCATATAACACTAAATTTATCTTGGGATTCTGTTTAGTACATTCTAAAATTACACAATAAATTTTATAAGATAAGTTAATAACTAAAGAGAAAACCCTGTATAACCACTCATTTAAAAAGAAGAGAAAAAAAACTAATCACATATATTAATACTCATTTATATCTTAAACATTCTACTCTAGATACAAATATAAAAACACAATCTTATGTACCTTCCAGAATCCCCCCTCCCCTTTTTCCCAATTAGATTCACCCATTGTCTCTAAATAAGTTTTTTTTTTTCTTTAAATCTTGCTTCCCACCATTAAGGCTTCTCCTCCCCCCCTTTCTCTCTTGCTTATTCTTCTCCTTGCCCTTTTTACCCCTTTGTCTCTCCTCCTCCCTTTTCTTACTCTCTTTCCATTGCTTTCTAACCTTGCATCCACCTTTCCTCTCATTTTTCTCTTTTTTGGTTGTTTTTTCAAACCTTAAAATCCCCTTTTTCTTATCCTCTTTCTCCTCCTCCCCAGAAAAAAACCAATTGTTCATCAAAGATGGCTTCTTGTTCCTCTTCTTCTTTGTCCCAGTCCTTCTGCTGCGTAATCAATTTTTCATAAGTACATAACGCCATTTCTAAAAATTGAAATAGAGTGCCCAAAGTATCTTTTCCATCTTGTTCTTCCTTTTTATATTTTTGATATTCAGTCCTTAGTTCATCCACAAGCGATGCCATCATGAAAAGAGAAACTTTTCCCAAAACAACCACCCAAGTATTTTTAATCAAAAGTAATTAAAAAAAAGTTCCAAAAATTAATACTTTTCTTCCTTCTTCTATTTCTTTTTCTGGGGTTACTGTTTAGTCAAAGAGGTCCAATTACCATATACTTTTCTTTGGGATTCTAGGCAATCCCCTTCTTTTTCAGCTTCTGCTCCAATTTTTTTTTCTCTCCCTTTCCCCCTTACAACAACAATTTTTTTTAAAAAAAAATGATCAGAAATCCATACCTCCAATAAGGGTTTTCCGATTTCTTAAATTATTAAGTCCAATGTCCAAAGAGTCTTTTGTCCCTTGGCTTCAACTTTCAAAATAATTTATCTTCAAATCACGCCCAAATAAATTTCAAATCTTCATCTGCTGTTTCTATGAGGTGGGAGAGTGAAGGAAAAAAAAAGTTCCCTTTAACAGCTTTCTCCGCCGCTTTCCGTCTTCTTAGGGATACTATGTATCCTCCAGCAATTCAGACAGTTCAATTCCAGAGATTTTAAAAGATGTTGATTGACCCAGCTGAGCCAGCACTTTCACTTTTCTTGCTTCCTCCAGCACAATCTTACCCGGTTGCAGGTTTCTTCTTGGCGGCCATTACTGACCGCCACTTCACCACCACGCCACCACAAAGGGGTTTTTCCGGATGAGGAGGGGGTCTGTGACACCCCCAACCCCCTGTCCGGCTCCCCTCTCTCTTCGGCTGCCTCTATGGGGCAGCCATATCCCCCTGACCCATTTGGATCGGGGGCACCTCGGTGGGAAGCGCAGTAGGAATCGCGAACAGTCGCGAATTCCTGCTGCCACCAAAGCCATGCGGAACCGGAAACCTGTCCATCACAATTTTTGTACTCTTATCAGTTTTTTAGACCGTACTTGGTTGGAAGAACATTAAGAAATGCCAGTATTGTAGACTATAAAGTCAAAACAAGCTTCATGGAAGAAATCAATAACAAACCCAGTTGTGAGATGTTTCTCATTCCAATCCTGGTATAACTTCCAGTGACAACTTTGTTAGAATGTCTATGAAAATTTTCATTCATCCAGGTCATAGTTGTCCAAAAGGTACTTTTTTCAAGAGGCTCCTGGACATTCTTGTTTTTATTTGAAGACATTTCATTTTTCATCCAAGAAGCTTCTTCAGCTCTGACTGGATGGTGGGGAATGGAAGGATTTATATTCTTTATAGATAGCTGGTTATTTGCATTTTTAACAAGAATCATTGAGGCCACTTGGAGGTTTGTCTGTGTCCAAGAATGAATACCTTTCAAATGGTGTGGGAGTATGAATGGATTTCCCCCCCCCCAAAAAAAATTGCATACTACAGGAACCATTTGTGCTTCAGTTTGAGATGCAGACAACACACACTCATCCCCAAAAGCCTGCATCTGTATCCATAGTGAAGGGACACAGGGAAGAAAACATCCTGCAGAAAGCATAGATCCATAACACATTCCTATTAGTTGCAAGAAGGCTATTTGCATTATTCAGGTGACCCCGAGGACACACACAAACCTCCAAGTGGCCTCAATGACTCTCTAAAAGAATGCAAATGACCGGCTGTCTGCAAGGAATATAAATCCTTCCATTCCCCACCATCCAGTCAGAGCTGAAGAAGCTTCTTGGATGAGAGGAGAAACATCTTCAAAGAAAAACAAGAAAGTCCAGTTGCCTCTTGAAAAAAGCACCTTTGGGACAAAGCTCCAGCATTCTAGATTTCCTTACCTTGTCCCTTTCTTCTGAGAAAATATTGCAACTGTTTCATTGATTATATTTATAAGCAGGATTCTGATTATTTTGAAGTAGACTGCTGAGTAAAAAGCCACACCCACTAAAATAAACAACCCCCTTTAACTGAAAAATGTGAAACATAATAACAGAGACTGAGAAGGAAAGCATTCTGCAGATCAGTGGCGGTATGATACCAGTTTGGACTGGTTTGGCCAAACTGGTAGTAAACAAAAGCCTCCAGCAATCTGCTGAGAGGAAGGAAAAAAGCTTCAGCTGAGAGGGGAAAGAAGAGAAAAGTGCAGGATTGGCCCTCCCACCTACCCCTGCGCTTTTCTCTTCTTTATCCTGTCAGCTGATTGGTGCTGCAGCCCTCAGCTGATGTGGGAAAAGCTGCACACATGCATGATCACTGAACCGGTAGTGGAATAGGTAGGATCCACTGCTGCTACAGATGCAAAGAACTTCTAATATTGGTTAAGGTTTTGAAACATGCATAAAAGAACAAAGCTCAGTTGCCTAATTTGCCCTTCTGTCAGCCTTGCTTGCTTCCATTTGCATTGATAAAAAAATGCAGAACATCGTGGCTCAATCTTGTCTTGTTCTCAAAGCGATAGAAATCCTTTTCCTTGAGCAATAATAGGCAGGGGATGCAATTTCACCTAGAAAGGAAGGACCCAAGTCTATAATACGTGCAACTGTCGAAGAATCTGAAGGAATTGTTGAATTAAAGGGTAAGGGTTGTAGATTTTTCCCAAAGAAAAATGGGAAAATTGGGATTGTCTAAACATGAAGTCATGTCGTGGTTTGCATGTTTGTGGCTTTACATTTTCTTTTGAATACAGTTATTGTAGTTTGCAAATTACAGATAGTATTTTAGCATTATGTATGAAACCATTGTGGTTTGTTCAATAAACAGCAGATAAGCAATCAAAAGCTGAATGAAATGTATGAACCTAGCCTTAAAGTTAATAGTCAGACAATTGATATTTCCCCTCTGATAATGTGTAATAGCATTTTGTCAGAGTGATTCCTTCCATTCTTTGACTAGAAACAAGTAACAGAAGTTTTTAGAGCAGGGCTGTCAAACTTGTGGCCCAAGAGCCAGATGCATCACGCGTTGGCTATGCCCATGCCTGGTTTAGCGAAGGGGAAAAAAACTCATAATATGTCATGGGACACCACCATGATGATGGGAGCTTGACACCCCTGTTTTAGAGGGTCTCCTTTGGGAAGTTTAACCTCTCTTCAGTTTTTCTTTGCACTATTTTACTTTTCACTGGGTTTAAGAGACTAGGGAAACAAAGTTGTAATGTAAGATTTGGCAATGTTTTTATATACATTAACTTTGTCACTGACTTGTGGAATTTAAGATAGTCAAGTAATCTCTGGAATGTTGGGAAAGGTTCTATTTTTAGGTTGGGGGGGTCTTTTTTTCTTTTGGTGTTTATATTTTATCTGTCTGAGTGGTAGAACTGTCTTTTAATGGACCTTATTCCAATGCTTTTGCTGTATTTCAACTATTTCAGTGCCAGGAACTAATCCTAATGCTTTAGCTTAGCTTTTCTCTTTCAAGTAGAATGCAGGAGTTAGTCGAGTCAAAGACAGATTATTTTGTTTGGTTTTGTTCTGTGCATCAATCCAAATATATAGTCCAGAGGGATGCTGAGAAGAGATCAAAATCACCCACTTAACCTTTTGACTGGCTCCTGTTCTGTCCTTAATTTGAATACTCGAAATCCCCGCGCTTTGATTGGCTAAAGCGCGGGGATTTCTGATTGGCCAGGCGAGCCGCGCTGATTGGTCCGATTGAGGTCTCCCGCGATTGGCTCGCTCCAAGAGCGGGAGACTTGAATCGCTGCCATTGGCCGCGGCCGCCACAGTGAAAAGGATAAAAGCCGCGGGCTTTTTCCTTTTCGCCGGTTCGGTTCACAACTACTAAATAAAGAGCTTGAAACTTAGTCACCGACTCCTGGCTTCTTTTGCGGACACGACACTGGCGACGAAGGTGGGATCCCGACCCTGAACCGAACCCCGTGTCCAACAAGAGCCAGTTTCAGCACGGAGATGGCGAAAATTGCACCGTCCGCCCCCTTCAACCCCGCCACCGAGGACTGGGAATCGTTTTCAGACCGTTTCCGCATGTACTTCGAGTGCACCGGAATGAAGGACGCCCCGGGCCCGCTAAAACACGCCGTCTTCCTCACACACTGCGGAACCGAGGTCTTCCAGATGGCCAAGGCATTGGCCAAGCCGGCAGACGCAACCGCCATGGACTGGGACGTCCTCGAACCTATCCTGCGGCGCCATTACGCCCCCGAGGTCCCCATCCTAATCTGGCGCAACGAATTTTACCGCCGAGATCAGAAACCAGGCGAAAAACTGAGCGATTTCGTCGCCGAGTTGCGGCGCCTAGGAGGACTCTGTGAGTTTGAAGGTCTGAACAGCCTTCTAAGAGACCAATTTGTACTCGGCCTATGGGACTCTACCCTCCAGAGCCGGCTTATGGCCAAAGGCGACATCAGCCTAGCAGACGCCCTCACTGCAGCCGCAGCCGCAGAAGCAACCCGCACTTCCGCTGACAGCATGCGAAAATCAGACGCGAAGGGCGGAAACAACAACCCGGCAAGGTCGGCCGACCCAAAAAACGAATCAACCGCACACTACGGAGAATTCCAGTCTGCATCCAGCACGTCAGAAGACGAGGAGGACATACATCGCGTGCAGACGGGCCGCGGCGACCAGCGAAACCGGAGAAGTCGCAGGTCGAGGACCAACTGTGCCGGGTGCGGCGGCGACCACCCCAGATCAGAATGCCGATTTTTTGACTCTATCTGTAGGCATTGTGAAAGACGGGGACACATCGCTCGAGTTTGCCACCAAAAAAAGACCCGCAGCCCGCCCAGATGGGAACATCACGACCGAAAGAAGGAAAGTCCCCCACCCAGGACCAGAGATCGCCAACCGGACGGTCGGTGGGACTGAATCCAACGATCTTCAAGAGGCGGCGACAGTCGGCGAAAGGAAGATACCCACCAGACGGTGACCATCGGCCACGCCATCTCCGACGGCGCCAGAAAGGTACACGTAGAAGTCCATATAGAAGGCCAACCATGCAAGATGGAGGTGGACTCCGGGTCCTACCTCTCCATGATTGCATGGCATGAGATTAAACGGCTAGTACCCACCCTCCATAAGAGGAACATTAATGCCCAAAAAATCATTATAAAAGACTACCAGGGAAACCGCGTCCCGGTAGTGGGCACCAAGAACTTTAATGTAACTTACAAAGGCCGCACCGAACAACTCCCACTCACAATCGTCGATCGTGACCGCCCAAGCCTACTGGGTCTACAGTGGTTCGCCCCGCTTGACATCGCGCTGACAGGAGTCAACCACGTCGTCGACGATGGCTGGGAACAGCGGCTAACCCAGGAGTTCCGGGAGGTCTTCGACGGAAGCCTGGGCAAGTACCAGGGGCCCCTTATCTCATTCGATCTAGACCCTAGGGTTCCCCCCAAGCGGCTTAAACCTAGGAGGGTACCATTCGCCCTAAAACCTAAAATTGACGAGCAGCTCGACAAGCTCGTCAAACAAGGGGTGTTGCAGCCGATAGACCATGCCCGATGGGAGACCCCTATAGTGACCCCAGTCAAGCCAGACGGGTCCGTGAGAATTTGTGGGGACTATAAGGCCACCCTAAATGGTGCGTTGCAACAAAGCGCCTACCCCGTCCCAATCGTGCAACACCTACTGCACTCACTGGGAGGGAGCAAGGTCTTTGCCAAGCTCGATCTCGCCCAGGCATATCAGCAGTTACCGGTCGACGAAAAAACAGCGGAAGCCCAGACCATCGTTACCCATCGGGGGGCATTCAAATGTAACCGGCTCCAGTTCGGAGTCAGCGTGGCACCAGGCATCTTTCAGAGCCTGATGGAACGTTTACTACAGGGCATCAAGGGGGTGGTGCCCTATTTTGATGACGTATTAGTGGCGGCGCCAAACGAAGCCGAATTAGAAAACCGACTCAGGGAGGTCTTAACAAAATTTAAAGTAACGGGACTCAAAGTAAAACGAGAAAAATGCCAACTATGCACAGAGCGAGTGGAATTTTGGGCTACCTTCTAGACCGGCAGGGCATTCACCCCACAATTAAAAAAGTGAAAGCCATCAAAGAAGCCCCCGCCCCAAAGTCTAAAACGGAACTACAGGCGTTCTTAGGCTTGCTGAATTTTTATAATGTTTTCCTACCCCAAAAGGCTACGGCGGCGGAGCCTCTGCATAGGCTCCTGGATAAGGCGGCAACTTGGACTTGGGGGAGACGAGAGCAAGCCGCCTTTCAAAAAACCAAAGACCTCCTCACCTCCGATGCCGTCCTGATTCAATTCAGCGAAATCTTGCCCTTGGTTGTCACTTGCGACGCGTCACCTTTCGGCGTCGGCGCTGTCCTCAGCCATACTCTCCCCGACAAAAGAGAAGCACCCATCGCTTTCTTTTCCAGGACTCTGACTAAACCAGAGCGGAACTATAGCCAGCTGGACAAAGAAGCTTTGGCTATAGTTGCCGCCGTTAAGCGATTCCACGAATACCTTTATGGCCGCCAGTTTACCATCGTGACGGATCACAAGCCGTTGCTGGGCATCCTCGCTGGAAACCGAGCCACCCCGAACATTTTATCACCCCGGATGACAAGGTGGTCCGAATTCCTGGCAGCCTACAGCTACGAACTGTTACACAAGCCAGGTAAGAAAATTTCGCACGCGGACGCTTTAAGCCGCTCGCCCTTACCAGACTCTGATCCTGACCCAGCACCAACAACAAACACCCTTAGCATTGAAAACTTGCCCAACCTACCCATTACCGCGTCAGACATTGCCAGGGAAACTATCAAGGACAGGCGTCTGGCGCGAATTTTACATTGGGTGGAAAAAGGCTGGCCTGAAAGGGACAGTGACGAATCCGTTAAGATATTCAGAAACCGCCAGACTGAACTTTCACTGCTCAAGGGATGTATTTTATGGGGTGACAGGGTGGTCATCCCGGACAGGTTGCAAGGGAGGGTCTTAGAGATGCTGCACGAAGGGCATCCTGGCATCGTCAGAACTAAAGCCCTGGCCAGGAGTTACGCTTGGTGGCCAGGGATGGACAAGCAGATAGAGGCATGGGTAGCCAAATGCCAACGATGCCAGGAGACCAGACCCAGCCCACCCGCAGCACCCATCCTGGACTGGGAAACACCAAGGGGACCCTGGTCCAGAATCCATTTAGACTTTGCCGGTCCCACGAATGGACATACCTTTCTAATCACAGTTGACGCTTACTCTAACTGGTTGGAGGTAAGCGACATGAAATCCACTACCACGGAGGCCGTTATTAAAGAACTTTGCAAACTCTTTTCCACGCACGGCCTCCCAGACGTCGTCGTCTCAGACAACGGGCCCCAGTTTACTTCCCTCGACTTCGAGAGGTTCCTGGCGGAGAGGGGCATCCGCCACGCATTAACAGCACCGGCGCATCCGGCGGCAAACGGTAGGGCGGAACGGATGGTCCAATTTACCAAAAAAACCATCCGGAAAATGGACCACGGGGAGATCAACGACAAAATCAATAAACTCCTCTTTATACAACACATCACCCCGAACACCACGACCAACAAAAGCCCAGCCGAGTTGTTGATGGGTAGGAAGCTGAGGTCCCCGCTCGACAGGTTACACCCAACATATAACCCGGAGCGACCCCCAGACTCCAGTACAAAATACCGGACCTTTGCCCCAGGTGACTTAGTGTACGCAAAAAATCTGACGGGGGACCCCCTATGGATCCCAGCCGTCATAACTCAAATCACAGGTCCACGGTCGTACCGGCTGCAAACCACCGATGGGCGAGCCTGGAAACGACACATAGACCAGCTCAGGTCACGAACTGCAACAGACCTCAACCCCCAAAACACGAACCAAGGGGGGAGGGAATACCCGAATAAACAAACGCAAGAAAAAATAAACCAGCAGTACTTACTGGAACGCAGCCATCGCGAGTCCCCACCGGAGAAGAACCTCCCAGCCAACTCTACCGACTCGGAGAAGCCAAGCGGGAGCGGCAAAACCCGTAGCTCAACCAACCCGGAAGGCCCAGGTGGGAGCCACGGAGAAGGAACTGGCCCGATCATCCAGCCGGTTCACACAGAAGAGGGAGCAGCCAAGAACATGACCGCTCCGGCCGAAATCCAGCTTGCAACTGAGTTGCGCAGGTCAAGTAGGACTAGACGGAGCCCCGCCTACCTACGTGACTACGCAACGTGATGGACTATACCAAGAGGGGAGGGGTGTTCTGTCCTTAATTTGAATACTCGAAATCCCCGCGCTTTGATTGGCTAAAGCGCGGGGATTTCTGATTGGCCAGGCGAGCCGCGCTGATTGGTCCGATTGAGGTCTCCCGCGATTGGCTCGCTCCAAGTGCGGGAGACTTGAATCGCTGCCATTGGCCGCGGCCGCCGCAGCGAAAAGGATAAAAGCCGCGGGCTTTTTCCTTTTCGCCGGTTCAGTTCACAACTACTAAATAAAGAGCTTGAAACTTAGTCACCGACTCCTGGCTTCTTTTGCGGACATGACAGCTCCCATCAGCTTTAGCTACTGCATGCTTTTTAATTTGAGCCATTTTTATTCTGCTGTTTATGGCCCATGAAAGAACGCAGAATGATACAACAAAAAAGGAACAGATTCAGGGACAGAAAAGCTTACAGAGCTTTTTAAAATATTACTTTGGAAGAAGATAAAACAAATTTCCTGAGTTTTCATTGCTTGATATAAAGTACCAGACTGATCTTTCTCTCCCCTTAATTTCCTCCCCTCTGGAGCCTCCCATTGGCTGATTGGATGAGGGCAGAAGACATTCTTTCTCAGGACAATTGTGAATTGGAAATGATAAGAAAGGCTGGGACAAAGTTTTTTCAGCTTTTCCTTCTCTAGCTAAATCAAGTTTGTCCGGTCCAAGAGCTTTTACATCAGTTTGTGCTGGATGACAACTCTCCTTATTTATATCCACTGGGGTCATAGGTCATGCTCTCTGGGGACAGTAACAGACTGAGAATTGAACAGCCACTCCTTAGGAAAAACTAAGAAGAATTACTGGGAAATATTTTTCATTATAGATAATTTGAGACATCAAAACTGGAGCTCACGGATTGAGTGTGATATTGTTTACTTTTTTCATTCTATTATTTCACAGCTGTTCAGGGCACATATTCAGCATGCAGCCAGACATTTGTAAATTCCCATTAATTCTTTTCCCCCAAGCTTTCTTCTCTGTTTGACTAACAAGGTTCTGCTTTTATAACTCTGATAGATCAGATGGAGGATTTCACTTCTGCAGTGAACCATGACGTTGTGATTTTAAGGTACACCATTGAAAAGAAGGATTGGAATAGCTTAAATTTCTTTCATTGGCTATCTCTATTGATATTTGCTGCCTATAAGCCTCAAAGGCCATGCTTGTACAGACATACCAACATGTTCACGCACTACTTTTTATGCATTCCAAATACTTTAGATACAGCAGAATAATAAGATTTCCTGATCTCTCCATGATTCAGCTGTTGGTGAATTTGGAGATAATTTATTTGTGGCTAACAAAACACAGATTCACAGAGTCATAGGAGTACAATTTTACTTGAAATAAATCAGTTAATTTATTGATACAAATTTCTTAAAACATTTGTGTATGTGTGTGTTTGTGTGTGTTTGAAAACCAATTTAGCAAACTTTGTATTTAGAAAATGTAGAGAATCAGCAATTTGCATAAACAGCAGTCAGAACAAACAACAAATTATGGAAGTTTAAGAATATGCTTATGATTTTTTAAAATATAAATTGCTTTAAATGCCTTTGAAATGAAATCAATTTAATTTGAATTTCCAACTTTTACACTTGACCTCCCTTTATTAATATTTCTTTTAAAATATTGATCAAGACTAGATTTTTAATTAATTCCTTGTGTCTGTTATATATATTATGCAGGTAAAGAAATAGATTGTGAATGTTCATTACATAAATAAAACACTACTGTCTGAAACCTTTTGCACAGCTCACTGACATTCTTCAGTACATTTTATTAACCAATTCAATATTTACAATTTACTGTTTTAGCATTTTTCTAGGCATGAGGTTTTCATCTCATTGTTGGCCTTTATCAAATCCTTATCAAAGAAAATGTCAAGGATTTAGGCTGACAGTAAAATTCAGCAGAGTTTAAATGTGAATCAAAACATGGCTGAATTAGTTAGATGGATGATGACTTGAGAGCAGGCATTTGCACAGGTTGGTAGTTCTTTGTGAGCAACATTCTTTATCTAATCAATATATGAAAGACAAAACTCTCTTTAAATGAATGAGTTGAATACCTGAATAGGGTCTGAATATTCCTAGACATGATTTTCATTCCTAGCAGTGATTTGTAGAACAAAATTGTTGAGCCACAACATCCTTGAAAATTCTTGTAAAAATATCAAAAATAACTTTACTCCAATTATTGCACAGCAACTTGGGAAATTAGATCAATCAATTTTTTAAAAAGAGACAAATAAAATTATCCCACTCACATCACCCAAACTTACTGTATGTTAAAAAGCTATTTAGAGACTAGAGGATTTTATTTTGGAATTGACAGACCGAGAGATGTGAAAAAGTCATGGAATTATATTTTTGTACATGATAACTGCAGCAAGATTATTGTATACACAAAGATGAAAATATTCAGTACTACCCTCAATGGAGGACTGGTTGGTGAAGAAAATGGAATTGCTTACTGGGAATACCTTATAGACTTCTTGCCTATAACAAAAATTGAAGTTATGATTTACGGTTTAGATAATTAGGCAGGTTAGCTTATAGAAAAAGAAAATAGTGTTATAATCATAGAGCAGTGATGGCTAACCTTTTTGTCATTGCGTGCCGAAAGTGCACCCATAGTGCAATGCATGTGTGACTCCCCGTGACCTTGCGCATGTGTGCGCATATCCCACCTGTGCCCCGCCCCTGTGCATATGCAGCAAATATCTGACAATCTGCTGGCTGGCAGGAGGCATGCGCACATGCGCAGTGGAAATGAGCTGGGGTGATGGCTCATGTACTGGCAGAGATGGCTCTGCATGCCACTTCCGGCATGTGTGGCATAGGTTCACCATCACAGCCATAGAATAATGAGAAAATAATTGTACTTATAACTGTTGTGAGGATGATTGAAAGCTGCTGCTTTGTAACTTTTTTCTTTTCTATTTTTTTTTCTTTTCTGTTTTGTACTTCTAGCTTTTTTAAAAAAATTTTTCTTAATTTATATTAATTTGCATTAGTTTTCATCTTCGTTTTTAAAAAATCTTACACACAAAGAGAGGGTGGGGAGGGGGAGAGAAGTTACTATCTCCATAATTAGCAACCATCAATTTTCTTCTGTCTGTAGCCAAAAAACTATAGCCTAATCAAGAACTATCAAATAGAAAACCATACTTCATCAAAACTGATAGGGCAAGTAAGTATATATAAACAGGAAACCCTACATTCACTAGTACTGATGTTGTTACTTAGTCATATAATGAAAAGTCTGCAAGCAAGCATCCAAGCTCAGAGAGCACCAAGCACTCCATAGTTTGACTCTGAGCTGCAAATATTCTCCTCTCCTTTGTTGACAAAATTTCTGAGTTTTACTAAACATACCCAATTTGTCTTTAGCAATTTTATAGAATACTTGTATCTTTCAGAATTAATACAAAAGAGTATCTAAAACACCACTGCAATCAGATAATACTTTTAAAAGGTTTGATCTTTTTAAAATAATTTCATGGTGCTATACTATTATGTTAACAACAAGAAGAAAATACAAATCCCATGAACGGCATTAATGTATTAATTTTAAAATTAATAATCATAACAATTATGAAAAAGCGGGGGAAAGAATGGAGTTGTCTAAAAGTTAGGTTATGAATAGAACAATTGTAAATACTTTGACTAGGGAAATCCTTTGAGCACATGAATGAACTTCAGCAGTGTTATCATTTTGGGGGGAAAGATAAATTGGATATGTTGAAACTTAGATGACCTGACAGCTCTTAAAACTGTAGGCTTTGAAACTGGAAGAAGATGGGTCTCAAGAAATATTGAACATTCAAATACTGTACATTATTCTGAGAATGCTAAAGAGGAAAATGAAAAAGATGAAGCTGTTCTCAATCAAGTTTTGAAATGAAGATAGAAAGATGTGGTTCTATACCCTTACATGATCTTCAGAATAATTCTATGTGTCTGACTTGGCATCATTTCAGGTCTACAATAAAAACAATTATTAGTCTTCTCCTACTCCCAATGGTTATATGTGTGAGAGAAAAGGAAAATGAATGAAGACAGTAAGGTAAGTAGAATCAAGGAGAAGGCATAAAGAAAGGAAGTGAGCTAGTATCAATCTGTTATCCATATTTCTCTCTTTGGCTTCATGCACTGACAGCACATATCCTGACCACCAAAAAATTGATCAGAATGGAATGTGCTTCAGCAAAACAACAAATCTCATTTATTTGTTTTTTTTACTTATTTATTTATTGCAATATACTTAAAATAGAGAACAAACAAAGGGAAATATATAATGATAAACTTCATACAATGGTAAATGCACATTTTTTATATAATTCAGAACCAAATTTGCATCTTTAAACAACATTACTCCAGCCAAAATATTGACAAATCTATGAATATTAAATAACAGTAGGTGAGAGGAACTCATTTTATGTGCACTCCATCCTTTTATACTTCCATCCTAATGAAGGTGAGAGCCAGTCTTTTAAAAACATTATCTGAAGTATCCAGTTAGCATGAATAATCAGCTGAATTAATGTCAAGGATAAAAAGCAAACAACAAACTCTTAAAATTATTTAAGACCTTTAACATTTAGTTTGTTAATGTGGAGAATTCCACTTCTTTAATAAAAAGCAATGTCCAAAGTACATTTCAGTACTGACACAACTGGATTAAATCATGAAATTGGAATGTCACAAAATAACAAAACAAACAAACAAACAAACAGAAGGTTATTCTGTAAACATTGGAAGGTTTAGTGGAGGTCTAGTCCAACTTTTTGCTCAAGCAGGAAACTCTACACCCTTTCTGAAGGAAAGTCATTCCATGATTCAAATTCCTCTAGCAATAACTGAAAAAGATTCAACATTTGTTGGTCAATTAGCTGATCAAAGGTATTAATGTACCTATTAGTTCATTAATTGCTCCCTCCCCAAATCTGGTGATTCACAGATTGGGATTATCTCAAAAAGGAAATTTATCATACGAGTAGTAAAACAAAACCCAAAATTTCCATAAATCAATGAAAACTAAATTAAAAAGAATTTTTCTTTAACGGAGACAAACTTTTTTAAAAAAACTTTTTGTTTCTACAAAACAAATGATGAATGTAATGTAAGCAAGACTGTGATGCTGATAATAATTATGAAGTTCCACTAGAGCACAGGAAGGCAAGATAGTTAAAAAAAAAAAAGGGAGGGGGGAGCTTGCCTTTTCTCTTCCCATTTCATTTTTATTTTTGGATTATAATGCCATAATGGAAACTGCTAAGAAAACCAGCAAAAGTAAGGAGAGGATTACTAGAACAACATACAGGGATAGGAATTATACTAGATCTGCTTTAGGAAATGTTTAAGCAACTGATACTAAAATAACAGCTTTTGAAAAAAAATGAATGAAAGAATTGTAAAAATGAAATAATAGGTTAAGAAAATGGAACAAATGTGTTGATATGTATAACAAATCAATGACAAAGTAAAATTTGTGTATGTGTGTAGAAATAGAAGTTGTAGACAGAATTGGAAAGAAAACTAGATAATCTGGCTTTATTGGAATTGAGAGAATGGAAATTTGTCTAAGATTTAGACTAATTCCAGGGGATTCTGGTGAAGATATTCAAGAACATATTATGAAGGCTTCAGCAATTTTTATTTGGACTGGGATGAAGTAGACATATAAGTAGAAATTTATAAAGTGTATCAAATAAATACAAACTTTGCAAAAATAAGAAAAGTTCCCAAAAATATTTTAGTGTTCCTTGTTAGAGGGAAATCAAGGGTTCAGGTTTTGCAGCAGCACTTTAATACAAGACAGAAGATTGATACAAATACAAACGTAATTGTTCTAAAAGAAATTTATATTAGATTTTGTGTAAGAGAAAAGAATATTCTCCTCTGACTGAGAGATTAAGCAGAAAATAATTCCATTTTGATGGGACAAATTGGATGGTGTGATTTTACAGCAGAAGTTTCAAATGAATACTCTGCAGAAGGGAAAGGAATTTCTAGAAAAAAATAAAGAGAAATTTCCAGAAATTCAAATGCTAGTGTCAGAGGAATTTATATAAACATTCCAACAGATATAGCAGCAAATTTTTGTATGGTCTTGTTAGTAGTGTGATATTACCAGAGAAAAAGCTACGTAGGATTAGGTTAACAGCTCTTAATACCTTTTTGGCTATGTAGCTAGAGCCCACTATAACTACATAGCCAAAAAGGCATTAGAAGTTGTTAACCTAATCCTACGTAGCTTTTTCTCTGGTAATATCATACTATTGATGAGAGCATACAAAACATTTGCTAGACCAATACTTGAATACAGCTCATCAGTCTGGAACCCACATTACGTATCTGATATTAACACAATTGAAAAAGTCCAGAAATATTTCACAAGAAGAGTTCTCCACTCCTCTACTCGTTGTAGAATACCTTGAAATTCTAGACCTAGAAAACCTTTAATTATGCTGTCTTTGGTCTGATCTAAGTATAGTATATAAAATTTTACATTGCAATGTCCTACCTGTTAATGAATACTACAGCTTCATCTATAACAATACAAGAGATACAAACTCAAGGTAAACCATACCACACTTGATTGCAGGAAATACGACTTCAGCAACAGAGTGGTCAATGTCTGTAATACTCTACCTGACTCTGTGGTTTCTTCCCCAAACCCCAAAAACTTTTACCTTAGACTGTCTACTATTGACCTCACCCCTTTCCTAAGAGGTCTGTAGGGGGCATGCATAAGTGCACCAACGTGCCTACCGTCTCTCTCCTATTGTTTCTTTTTTATTTTTTTTATATGCATCCAATTCAAATCTATTATTTGTAAACATTAAAGCAATTTACTTATAAAAAATACATATTAGGAAAAAAGCTATAAACTAGTTGATTTATAAAAAATTGGATGAAAAGTTTATTTCCCTGGGAACAAACAAAAAAAGGAAGGGAAGAGGAGGAAAAGTAGATTTGTTTTATATATAAATTGATATGGAGAACTTATGTCTCAAATGAGGATGAAGTACTTATTGTTTTATAAAGGACATGGAGAAATTAATAAATTTATCTTAGCAGAATTGCTCTCTCATGGGGGATTGGAATGAAGTAATCTCACTACAACTAAATAGAATTTCTGAATAGTACTTCTGAGAAAAAAAATACAATAATTCAAAGCAAATTACTAAAATTTTCTTTGATTCAATGGACAATTTAGGAATGGTTGCTATATGGAGACCAAATAAATGGCAATTTAAAAAGCACATCTACTTTTCTGACAGATGTAGATCCTTTTCAAAAATAGGCATGGTTTATATTGCAAATTATTTTACTACTAAGTTTTCTAAAGAAGAGATTACCAAATACATTTTTGGATCATTATTCTGTGACTTTGGTTTATAAAAGAAAATCTGTTTCTTTTTGATGGAGACTAAATGAATTGTTGCTATGGAAAAAAAGCAATAGTGGAGGACTGTAAAAAGGAATTAAATGAATTTTAAAAAAATTAGGTAAAGCCACTGATTTAAAAGTGGTTTGGGATATAAATAAAGCTTTTATTAATAAATAGCAGTGGCTATTTATAAATAGCAGTGAATTCAAAAAGAGTCAAGAGAAAATAAAAGCTATTTTGGATGAGGTAAAGAAGAAAATAGAATTAAAGAAATTTCCAGAGAAGCATTTCTCAACTAATTAATTAATCAATGAATTGACAAATTTATAACCCTAATTATCTATGTTAATGCCAAGATAAATAAAAATAAATATGAATTAAATAAAGCAAAAAAATTGAGCTTGCAAATAAACAGGGAAAATTGCTGGCATATAAAATAGAAAAAGAAAAGAAATTATATTGAAATTACAAAAGGAAGTTTCTACATTAATGAACAATATGAATATACAAAGCAAAACATAAAAGCAAAACAAAAAAAAAATGTTTAAAATAAGTAAGAATGATTTACACTTCATAGAAAGAACAAAGAACTGTTAATGGAGGTTTAACAAACCCCTATAAGCAGGGGTGAGATTCTACCTGGTCCGACCAGTTCTATAGAACCGGTTGTTATGATTCTGCACAGTTTGAAGAACCAACAAATTGTGTCGCTGGCCGGCCCTTCCCCTCCCTGCCCCTCCCCTCTTCTCCCCACCCAGTCACTCCTTACCTGGCATACATGCCATCCAACGTGCCTGTGGTGTGCCTTCACCTAATTTTTGGTAAGTTGCTATTTTTCCTCCCCCCCCAACGATCAGCTGTTCCAACTATCAGCTGTGCCAGGAGATTTAGATTAGCTAGAAAGCAGGAATTTGTTGGACTTCTTGCTTTTTAACTGATCTAAATGTACTCTTTGCCTTCACCCAGGAGGCTTCCCTGAGAGGCTCAGTAGTCAGGAGTGGTATTCAGGCAGTTGGGTGGGGGGAGAAGTGGCCTGAGAGAAGAGCTGAACCTTCCTTAGGACTGAAGCTTCTATTTTTCAGTGAAGACTCAGGCAGCAGATTACAGAAAGGTAGATCTCTGAGTGAATCTGTGATTCTGTGAGCAACTCAATCTGCCTGCCTTTGCCTGATTTTGGGTAAAAGTTGCTCTTTTTTATAAAATAATTCAATATTTACATAAATATTTACAATATTTACATACAAGCCATGCCCAGGCAGTCATGTGATCACCAAGCCATGCCAAGTCAGCAAGCCATACCACCCAGTCACATGACCACCAAGCCACACCCACAAATTAGGCCACGCCTACAGAACTGGAAGAAATTTGTTAAGAAATTTGCCTATGAGATACAAAAAGGAACAAGACAGGAATGCCGACCATCCCCTCACTTGTTTATTTTGGTATTTGATATACCAAACAGAGATATAAGACAAGATGAGGCAATTGAGGAAGATTAAAAAATAAACTGAAATTCCTTTAAAGGAATTTAAAAATGAACATTTTTTTTAAAAAAATTGTGTATTAGTAAATTTTAAGATTAATAAATAAAAAGCAAAGAAGAACAAAAACATAAAAATAGAAGGTCAAATATATTTATGAATATAATAGGTTTTTAGATTGAAATGGTAAAATACCAAGGTATCACTATGACAAATATGATTGGTATGTTATTTCAAAATAACTTTGTTAAGACATGGAATGAAGCTTAACAGACATGCTGAGAAGTGAGAAACTACATTTGTCCTTGCTGAAAAGAATTTATGTGATGAAAATGGATGTCCTGCCTAGAATGGTGTTTTTGTTTGAGATAATACCTGTCTTGACAATTGATGCACAATTTAAACAGTGGCAGTAGGTTATATCTAAATTTGTGTGACAGACAAAAAATTATCTGCAAATTGTTCCAAGATGCAAAAGAAAGAGGAGGATTTGGCATATCTAATAAAATATAAAATGATAGGCAAATCTATATAATGTTCTGTGTTATATTCCCTACTACTTGTGAGGCAGGAATACATTCAGCTGTCCACTGTTCTTCAGCTACAAGAAGCCATTTTCCCATGGATGACAGGAATTGATCCTTGCCTTGACTGTAGTTTCTCCCTAAAATGTCTCCCTTTTTCCAGTTCTCCCTGCCCTAACTTGTGGAACACAGCTAACTAAATGGGATAGACTTCACATAAGTGAATGCTGATAAAAATTTCAATGCAACTTCTGTAAGTGTTTCACTCATATTCCTTTTCAGGATATCATTATAGTTTTGGAAGAGCTGCTAAGGAAAAGGATCAGGGATGAAATTCAAATGTCTTAACAACCGGTTCTGTGGGCGTGGCCTAATTTGTGGGTGTGGCTTGGTGGTCATGTGACTGAGGTGGGAGTGGCTTGCTGACTGGGTGTGGGTGTGGCTAGGTGGTCATTTGATGGCAAGCCAAATGTAAGTGGTCCTCGCTTAATGACCAGGTCCTTGCTTAATGATCAGTTGCTTAGCAAGTGTTTTTTGCCAGTTTCCAAGGCCTAGAGAGCCATGGAGAGGGCAGGGCGAAGCCTGGGTAGGTGGCCATATGACTGGCAAATTAAATGTAAGTGGTCCTCGCTTAATGACCAGTTGCTTAGCAAATGTTCTAATTTACGACTGACCTCCACAGAGCTACTTGGCCTGTTTTTGGTGTTTTGATAGCCACACACATGCACACTTATGACCAGTTACAACATCCCACACAGTCTTGTGACTGAGGTTTTCTGTTTTTTGCCAGTTTCCAAGGCCTGAGGAGCTCTGGAGAGGGCAGGGCGAGGCCCAGGCAGCTAAGAGGAGCACTGGGCGATGTCTGCAGAGCTACGAGGAGGGCAAGGTGAGGCCTGGGGAGCTACGGGGAGCTATGAGGAGGGCAAGGTGAGGCCTGGGGAGCTATGAGGAGCTATGGGGAGGGCAAGGCAAGGAATGGAGATCATTAATATTTAGTTACTTTTAAGAGTCCCCGACACTATAGCTAGTTAGTGTTTAAAAGATGTTATGGAAGAAGAACAAGTTTCACCAGACAAGACTAAGATGGAACTGAAAGTGGATTTGAAAATGACAGTCTATAAAAAAGATGTTGCACTGTGTATATAAAAGAATGGCTGATATTTTCATAATTACAATTCATTAATTAAAAAAGAAACACTCAAAATGGAAATGCTATTAACAAATCAAGGGAGTTTGTTATTTTGTGCCAGTAGTGGCACAAAAATCTTTCCTAGCCAAGACTACTTACCTGGACCTGGACCAACAGTTCCTAATAGAATGCTCTCTCTATA
Organism: Hydrophis major; assembly: GCA_033807585.1. Lineage (NCBI taxonomy): Eukaryota > Metazoa > Chordata > Lepidosauria > Squamata > Elapidae > Hydrophis > Hydrophis major. Next base: position 352,907,360 of record CM066328.1, read on the forward strand.
GCAAAGAGAGAGAAGCCAGGAGAATCTATGTTTAGTCACCTAACCTTTTCAGAATGCAGCTTAAAAATGTACTGAAGCTTTTTACAGCCTTATGCAGAGAGATATAGTACAAAAAAGAGATAATAGTACAAAATCATCTAAGAAGTTAGATTAAGAATGGAATTGATAGGCACATTCACAGAGCAATACTGAATTCTTTTTCTTAAATTTATTCCTCAGTTTAAAAAAATGGAATATATGAATTCAGTATTGGGCTCTGCTAGTGTAGCTATTCAAGAGGATGTAGTGTCAAGGTTAGCAAAAATGGTAATGCAACATATAGATTTAAATTTTAAAACCAGAAATATTTTTGTTGGTACCCACATAAATAAAGGGAATACAATACATATTTAATGTTACATGTGTTACAGGGCTGCCAACTCTCACGCAATCAGCGTGAGACTCACGCAATTCAATCAATTTTGACTGTCTCACTCTGATAAACAAAATCTCACGCTAAACCCCCAAAATCATGGAATGTACAAAAATATCCCTACATTCTCTGATTATATTCCGAATATTCCCCTTAGCTTAGGAGAAGGATGAGCTCCCAGCGCCGCCCCGCCCTGCCCAGCCACCCCACCGCGCCTCTTTTCCCGCCTTAATCCTTCTGCCGGCGTCCCGTAACTGTCACGATGCCGATCATTATCGCTTCAGGAAAGCGAAGAGCAGGAGGCTTCTTCGCCGCCCGGGGCGCTCGCAGCCACTTTGCCCCGCCCTCTCCCTCTCTGCAATGTCCTCTGGGACAAGCCAGCTGCCCTAGGCTTTCCAAAGAAGGACACGAGGGGGCTGGCAAAGCCTCTTTACAGCCTCGGCCAGTAATAACAATGGTAAGCAAAGCCAACGGAGTGGCTTCCATTTAACCCTTTGGTGTTTAAATCTTTGGTGATGTTTCTTTATTTTCTCTGGCTGGATTTCTGACCCAGGGGAGAAAGACCATTTAAAAAAGCAAAAAGGACAGAAAGAACACCAAGAAAGAATGGGACAAACCCCCCCCCCAAAAAAAAAGAGATCCAACACAACTCTGAATAAAATTATTATTATTTTAAATTTTATTATTATTATAATTATTATTACCACCCCTTTACACGCCTTATGCTCTCTTTTAGCTGATCCAAAAGAGTCTTCCCAAACCAGCAAGGCGAGAAGCGCGCCAGGCTGATCTATAAAGGGGCTGGGCAGCTTTTTTGCAAAATACTTAATAGAAAGATTGGAGGACTGACAGGATTACATCTCTGGCAGTGGATGAAGGAATCACTTTTTCCTCTTTCTCCTTTGAGTTTAAATCCTAGGTCTCCATGCACCAGATCGACAGGACTGTACTACATTATTATCATATTTTCAAACCCTTAGATAAGGACTCAATAAGGACTTTTTTTGATGCCAGTAGGCTTCTCAGCCCCAAATTGGGATAGCCCTGACTCAACTAGAACATATTCTAATCTTAACACAATTTACCATCCAAAGAGCAGTAAGACCATTAAGTTCAGAATCTAAACTTACCCAATAAATAATATACTGTTTCCTCACTGTGCTCAAGCTTCAGAATACAGTAGATGAGTTTTACAGTTAACAATATGTATATTTATATGAAGCACTCATTATTTGATTAAATGTTTAGTTTATACATGTCTGAAATTATGAACCCCTATTTCAGTCAACAAGTTAGTATATAATTAAAGACTGAGACTATAGCATTTGATATTGGCATGTAGTATGGTATTTGATACAGAAAGAAGAATACCCATTGATGTATTTGCATTATCTCTGTAGTTGTTTCGGGTTTTTGTCTTTTTGTTGCACATTGAATTCATCCTATAGTGGTCTATAGTACATCACTAAGCTAATAAAGTCAGTTGAGGTAGAATACTGCAGTTACAAGTCAGGAACTTCAATTATTCATGGTCAGTGAACTGCATTATTAATATCTTACAAATCCGGTTCAAGTACATTGGTGCTGCTTGCATGTATGTATGTATGTATATGTCCAAATCATGACTAAAGTATGCATCAGATTGCACCATTTAAAATGTAAAATTGTCAAAGCTCCCTACCGTGGAAGGGGGGACACCCCCCTTCCACACCATCCCCCCCCCCTCGGTCGCTTCGCTCCCTCGCAGTGTCTCACTCCGAACTATCACTCAAGGTTGCCAGCCCTGGTGTTAACAGCAACTAGAATTATGTTTGCACAACAGTGGAAAAATGAAGAGATTCCCTAAACATGAAAATGAAATTAAAAAATTACAATGTGCAGAAATGGATAGAGATAAGAGGTAGAAATTAGGCGGAGAATGATCATTGCTATGTATGAATTAAATACAGAAGTTTGATCATTATAAACATGTTGATATAATTAACAAAACTAGAAATAAGCTGATACGAAGAAATTTAAATAATTTTTCTGTTACACTGCTATACTTATTGATATTTATTTTTGCTTTGCTTTTTCCTATTAGGAAAAAGCAAAGCAGAAACATAAGTATCAATATGTAACAGTGTAACAAAACAATTTTCATTTATGAAATATTTTATAATATGAGTACAATAGAATTACAGAGGTAAGGTAAAGTAAGGATATATTGTTATAAAATATATTGGTGATAATGAAATGAACATTATAAAGTAGATTAAGTAAAAATGGTGATTTGCTCACGTAAAATGAGGTAATATTAGTAAAGTCTAGTAAGTAATTAATAATAGTAATAATATAAATATATGTAATTGATTTATAATATAAGGATTAATGCAAATTGGAAGGGAAAGAATGCAGTGATTTGTACCAACCAACATACTGTAGGTAACTGAAGATGGTTTATATTTTATCTTTGTTTAAAAAAAAATAAAAAACTTTTATTTAAAAATAAATTTCCATTTTTGTATGCATGCAGGTTTTTGTTACATTGATGTTGCTATATAGTGATTTAAGCAGAAACAGATAATGTATAACAACAACAATATAACAAGAAGTTGCCTGCCTCATTTTTAGTAAGTCGGTCTTTTTATTTATATATTTATTTATTTTCTTAGTATCTGTTTTTGTTTTTATTAATCAAAAAAACAAAACAGATACTAAATAAATAAATACATACATACATACATAAAAATTATTTTACTATTCATCTTGATGTTTCTTTCTCTTATGCTTCTTCCTATCATGTTTCTCATATAATAAGGCTGGGTCTTATTTTTTTTGAGCCCCCCCCAAAACAGCTAGGCCATCCTTTCAGGGATGAATTAATTTGTCCCCCCCGTGCACCCACGCCTAGAGCACCCTACGGGCAACCACGCCTTGCCACCAGCAGCTCCTAATGACCGATCATGGAAGAGCGTGGAGGGCTCCCTATCCCTGCCAAACACCTTTGTGGCACACCCGGGTATGGTGTTGGTTGCAGGCTGGGTTAGTGGGCGGGCAGTGGCAGTGTGGATATCGGCCTCAGCAGAGAGAACAGTGGCACCTCTCTCACCAGCACTGTCTCCAACAACAGCGCAGTGCCAGCAGGACTGAAGCGTTTCAGCTGCTTCTTGGGTGGAGGAGCTGCCTCTGTAGCTTCCATGGTTCCCGCCGGCACTGGTAAGAGAACAGCGGTAGCACTGGTGGGAACCATGAAAGCTACAGAGATGGCTCCCCCGCCTGAGAAGCAGCTGAACCACTTCCATGGTTCCTGCCAGTGCTGCCGCTGTTCTCTCACCAGCGCTAGCAGGAACTGTAGAAGCTACAGAGGTGGCTCCCTTGCCCAAGAAGTGTCTGAAATGCTGCCAGTGGAGGAATGCAAAGGGAAAACAAGAGTGGTGGAGGAAGCAGCAGCGGCAGGTGCCGAAAGTCTCGTGATTTAAAGTGCCCTGCTGAGTCCGACATCCACACCACCGCTGCCCGCCTGCTGACCCGGCCTGCAGCCAGCACCATACCCGGGTCTGCAGCAAAGGGGCTTGGCAGGGGTAGGGAGCATTAACGCTCCACCATGATTGGCCATTAGGAGCGGCTGGTGACAAGGTGTAGCTGCCCACGGGGTGCTCCTAAAGGCAAGTTCCCCCCTGCCCTCCTCCCCAATTTTGCATGTTTTAATATAGGCTTAAATTTGTGGGGAGGGGCTTAATTTCATTTTATCCCTAGAAAACATGCTGGGTCATCCTATTGGGGGGCTGTATTGTTGGAGAAACACTGTATAACCTATTGCTGTTATATATGGATACTTGTTTCTGCTTTGCTTTTTTGCTTATATATATATAGTGGTGGTGGTGACCGGGGCTTGCCTCTTGTCTTCACTCACCCAGCAGGATAGCAGGAGGCAAGCAGCAATGGCTGGTTGATTGGGTGGCCGGCCAGCCGGCTGGCTGGGATGCTGCTGCTGCTGCTGGTGTGAATGATGGTGCTGGGCAGGAAAATTTTTATAGGTAGCGCACATGCACTATAAGTAGGGGCGGGGTGGATGGGGAAGAAAGCATGCGATGTCACGCATGTGCAATAATGGCTGACTGGGCCGGGAATTGTGGAGAGGGGCTGACAACAGGAGAGAATGTTATCCCCGATTGTTGCACATGAGCGCAATGTCATGCATGCGTAATAACAAATAACTGGTCGTGAAGGGAGGGGCGGGAGGGGAGAATGAGGCAAGTATTGTGGTGCATGCACAAAAAGTGTTGCACCTACACAGTAAATAAACCTGGGTTTTGGGGCATAGGAGTGGCAGAGAGGGCGGGGCCAGCAGGGGTCTGTTTTACCAGTTCTTAGAACTACCCCGTGATGTTAACAACTGGTTCTATAGAACTGGTGCAAACTGGTAGAATCCAACCCCTGAGAAGGATACAGAAATGCCACCTTTTACCAACACTTTTCTGCCTCGGCTTTCCCAACACCTCATCAAAAAAGAACTATGAAAGAAAGCTTTTAAAAGCCAAACTGATTAGATCTGAAGATGTGAGACACTACATTTCAATACTTGAATTTCAAAGTGAAATTTAACCATAGATCTTCCACCCAATCAATTTCATCATCCATAAGTCCACAGAAAATGCATATAACTAATTAGAACCTGTTGTTGAATAATCTTGATTGAGGAATCCAGGATGAATCAAAATTGCTCTTTGGTTTAGCTGGGGTTTAGAGCAGAGAATAGTAATGACTAGAAATATGCTTTTTTTTTTTAAAATCAACTAATTACATATTTGTATGATAAAATAGCACTGAAGTTTTGCCAGCTTTATAGTTCTTTATTGCATTTTTTCAAAAACCAAAATCCTAACAGAACACATTTACTCAAGAAATTTGAAAAAACTTCAAAAGATAATTGCTGATCTCTGGCCAATTTTTTCCACTTTAAACGTATCTGCTAAAACTTCCTCAACAATTAGTTTGGAGTTTTAGAAAGCAGGAAGAAAACAAAGAGAAGATTGAAAATGATATATCTTCATTATTTTTTCAAACATAATCTTATTCTCCAAATCTAGGTGGTTTGAAACATTGTTATCCAGTGTATTATACTGTATTGTTGTGATTCTTATAGTCCTCTTTTAAATGTTTCTCTTTCTGTATATTAATGGTCCAGAAGCAAAACCAAATTATTCATTTTTGATGAATAATCTATATCTATTACCTGATTTTTCATTTTCAATTAATATGAGAAAAATAAATATCTTCTTTAGAACTAATGAAAAATATGGAAATACCTATGCATTGACTATACCACTTTTGGGGCAGTTAAAGAATTTTATAATCTTACAATCATAAATAAGAGTTTTGTTCACAAATTTATAATCTCATTTACAAATTGTATAATAGAACGGATTTCTCTCAGGCTGAATAAAGGACTTTCAAGTGCTAATATATGAAATAACTTTTCTTCTGCCTACTTGCAAACCACTCTAGTCTGAATTAAGCTTCATACAGCTGGGTCAGTTCTCTCAATGGAATGACTTTAGCTGCATCACCACTGAACCAGGGTGTGGTATCTGCCATCCCGCATCTGATGGGCGGTTCATAAAAGGGAGCGAAGGGAAGAGAAACAACAGGAAGCGAAGTTTCCTCTTGATGAGCGCGCCCCGAATGTCTTGGCACACGCTCTTTTATTGTGCTTTTTTACAAGAAAATGATTTAATCAAAAAGCTCAAGTCAAACATGGTAATCTCATCAGGATGTGCATGTTTACAAAGCTGCATACTGGACAGATTATTTACAGTGTGGATAAGGTTATTAACAAAACGTCTAGTTCCTTGTCTCTTGTACGCCTTGCAAAGGTCACTGAAGAGACAGAAGTTAATGATTACACATGAATGATACAATGTTGCAAACGCATGAATGATACATAGTTGCAATGATACATAGTTGCAAACACATGAATGATACATAGTTACAACATCTCCTCTGTTTTTATTATTTATGACGAGTCTTCTTCCTCGTCCGAGAAGACAGGAACCATTTATCTGAAATATTCGCCATCCCCGTCATCTAGGCAAGAGTGTGATCCGTCAACGTCAGGGTTGTCCAAGGAGCGGTAACTCAGCAATGACATTTTTTCGTCCGGTGTTGAGGATATAACATGAGCTTGCAATAGCACATTAACATCAGCAGAGGATAATTGATTTTTCAAAAATTGCAATATTCTATAAAAACAAGGTCCTATAATACATATCAATATAATGATTATTAATGATCCTGCCAATGCAGTTAAAAAGGTTGTAAACCATGGCGAAATAGAAAACAACCCCCCCCTGCTATCAGCATAAAGACAACATTCTTCTTTAAGCACAGCACACAATCCCCCTTGTTTTAAAAAAAAACAGATCTAAGCCTCTACGATTTTGCAAGAGGGGGTATTCCATGGGTACCTGTAGGGATATAAAGTCATCAGAGTTATACACACAAGCCATACTTGAATGCAAAATGATTTGGATTTAACAATTTCATCCCCGTGGACACATGCCATGAGACTGGTGGAACAAGTCCAAACAAAATTATTGCCAGGGATAAAATACATGCCTTTCAGGTGTGATGTTAAAGTTCCTCCTGAAGTGGTGTAGATTGCAGAATATCCCCTGGTTGTGTGGGTGCGTCTGCCAAATTGAATTGAAGTGGTGGGTAGAAGTCTTCTATGCAAGAAAAATTGGTTGTAGAACTTAAACGAACTCCTTGAAAGTCAGTTATAGTCCAAGCAATATTATATCTTCTATGAGGCTTCTGCGGATCATCATGGACAGTTCTTTTGAAGCGTCATTTGTTGACAGGATCAAAGTTCGGGTATATAAAAACATCACAAGCAGGAGAGAGGGCTATGGACAAGTTAGTTGTAGAACATTTGCGAAATGAGGAGGGAATTCAATTAGTAGAAAAGGATAATAATTACAATAATGACAATAAAGATTAATTTGGTCATTCATCAAGGATGTTAGTTGGGGTGGGGAAACCCATGATACAATAGAAGGACATTTAGGTCCCCCTATGTTTTAGATTGAATAGAGGAAAAGATTTTAAGGTTCCTTTCCATAGGAAGAGTAAAGAAAGAACAAAAGAGCGAGTGGTAGAGTGTTCTTTAAATAAAACAGAAGTGACAGAGTGAAAACTACGGGTAGCATTTTCATGACGTACCCACATGGAACAAGTATAATAGCCTTCTGTTAATGAAATGGTTTTAACACGAATAGTCTTTTGACAGGAAGCATAGGTTTTGTTGAAGTAAGGTAGAAATTGCAAAGAAGATATAGGCAAGAATATCAGGAAGAGTTTTAAGATACAGATGTAGCAGAGGAATTCCCATGATAGGGTCTTACTGCCCGACCAGGGATCCAGCAAGTGGTTTTGTCTGGCAGTAAGATCGCAGCGTAGCCTCGTCCCCAAGTGAGAAGCTCAGCGGGACCCTGCCAGGCAGGATCTGGCAATCTGTGATAATATACCAGAGGTCTGTTAGGCAGGGGTGAGGGGGAGGAAAAATGACATGAAGCAGCAGAAGTGGGAGGAATGCCAGTCAGATTAAGAAAGTTTAAAGTGTAAAGACAAATGTTAAGAGAATTTTGCAATGCTGGGAGGTTCGGGGTTTTTTCCCGCAATGAATATCGATCAAGAGCACGTTTCAGAGATAAGTTCGCTCGTTCCACAATAGCCTGCCCCTGGCTGTTGTAGGGAATCCCAAACTTGTGGGTTACATCCCATCTGTTACAGAAGTCCTGGAAAGCAGAACTTGTATAGGCAGGTCCATTGTCTGTTTTGATTTCTTTTGGACGTCCCAGCGAGGCAAAGGTACGAATTGAATGATTGATGACATGTTTTACAGTTTCTCCCCTTTGAGGGGTGGCCAGAATAAACCCTGAATATGTATCTATGGAAACGTGCAAATATTTCCAAGGGGCAAAAGGTGGATACTGAGTTCCATCCATTTGCCAAATTTCACAAGCTTTTAATCCTCTAGGATTTACTCCTATGGGAATGGAATGTCCTTGCTTACTACATGTGGGGCATTGTTGAATAATGGCAGCAGCTTCTGCCTGAGTTAGAGCAAATTGAAAAGTTATCATAACTTGGCGGGGGAGATTCAAACACACTCCCTGCTTCTATTTTATAATGGACTTTTAAAGCCTCCATAATTTTTCTCCAAGTGACCAAAAGGCCAATAGGTGCACGAGGAGGACTATGGAGATGTTCACCAATTTTTTGCCAAGTGGAAATTTTTAAGGACCCTTCCTCTGAATAATTAGGACAATGTTGCCACACATAAGCCAATAATGTAGCAATAGGTTTCTTTTTTACAGGCGAGCCCTTTAAATTAGCAGAATATTTAGAAGAAGCGACTAACTCCCTCAATTCCTTCAGATGCTGCGTCTGTTGTTGAGAAAAGTTTCCACCCATACTTATGAAAGTCGAGACCGTGTTTCAGATCCGATGATGTGCAATTCGCTTCAGGCCTGGCGATGCACAGCTCCCATCGAGCTGATAAGATATGGGCGCGTCGCTGCGTATCCCCCTTAGGGAATCACTTCGGGCTCACTATAATGCGGTATCTGCTATCCCGCATCTGATGGGCGGCTCATGAAAGGGAGCGAAGGGAAGAGAAACGACAGGAAGCGAAGTTTCCTCTTGATGAGCGCGCCCCAAATGTCTTGGCACACGCTCTTTTATTGTGCTTTTTTACAAGAAAATGATTTAATCAAAAAGCTCAAGTCAAACATGGTAATCTCATCAGGATGTGCATGTTTACAAAGCTGCATACCGGACAGATTATTTACAGTGTGGATAAGCTTATTAACAAAACGTCTAGCTCCTTGTCTCTTGTACGTGCCTTGCAAAGGTCACTGAAGAGACAGAAGTTAATGATTACACGTGAATGATACAATGTTGCAAACGCATGAATGATACATAGTTGCAATGATACATAGTTGCAAACACATGAATGATACATAGTTACAACACCAGGGGTGGGATTCAAATTTTTAACAACCAGTTCTGTGGGTGTGGCTTAGGTGGTGGGCATAGCTTGGTGGTCATGTGACTGGGTGGACATGGATTGGTGGCCATGTTATTAGCTGGGTGTGGTCAACTCAACATCACTCACATCCAGGCATGCCTCTCCTTACCTAGCCTCTCATGACTGTGGGGATGTGGCAAGTGTCATAAGTGTGAAAAATGGTCATAAGACACTTTTTTCAGTGCCATTGTAACTTTGAATGGTCACTCTACAAAAGCAAAGTACCAGCAAAGGAGGAGAAAAAACTGCAGAGACGTTCCTGAGATAGGAAGTCTAGTCCTGCCAAGAATGTAATAAGGTTTAATGGAGAGGCAGTTTCTGTAAGCAGCAGTAGAATGTTTCCTTTCTGCCTTCCTTACAGGATTAGGCTGGTAATTTCTTCTAACAACCAGTTCTCTGAACTCCTTAGAATGTTAACAACTGGTTCTAGCAAATAGGTGCAAACTGGTAGAATCCCACCCCTGCACTGAAGAGTCTAGAAGGAATTAATCCATATTTTAAGTGTATTTTTTAAAAAGAGGGAAGGAGAAATTGGAAGTTTCATACTAATCTCTGTACTATAACTCTACTCCCTTAAGTCTCTTAAAATTCTTTCTGGTTTCCTACTCCATTCAAGTATATGTTAAAATGATCTTGCAAGATAATATCTGAAATGATGTTAAATTCCATAAAGGTATTTTACCTCTGAAACCACTCTGAATGCAGGTGTTTATTACTGCCATATATACTGCTGTTTCAACTCTGAAAATACCTAGGACAATTGAGTTCTCTGAAAGCTAATGATATAAAATGCCTTGCCTATATTTCTTTCATCCCTCCTTTGCATGGAGGTATAACAAAAATTTAATTTTCCTCCCTATTTAATACTTCCAAGAATTATCAAGTACCAAAAAGAGCACAATTTCATGTATATTTCATTGGATATGCTAATTTTACCCTAATCCCTAAAACAATGAGGGCCCAAGTGAGCAATGTCTAGCCACTGACAACTAAACTACTTTGCTTTTCACCTCATGTCCATGTTCATCTTGCAGCAGTGCCAAGGTTTTGCTCAAAACAACAGTGTTTTTCTGTTTAGGGGTGGAGTTTCTTCTGTTCAATTATGGGAGCTTCAGATGAGTCAGAATTCTAGTTTGCTTCTTGGCAGTGAACCTCTGGCAAGAACTCTGAAAAAGTTTCTTTGGGAATACACGTAAGCATAAAAAGCACTTTTATTAATGAAGAAGGAAACAGTAAATCAATTGTTCAGAAATAATCCAGTTTCTTTGAGGGAAAAGAAAGATTACATGAGTGGTAAATCATTCACGACACTATAGAGAATAAAAATAAATAATATGTGCTCCAGTTGAAGCTTGATTCAGATCATGACCCCATCTTTGTTTGTCAATTAGATTTATAAACTTCAATCACTGTGTATAATCGAAAACAATAAAATTGTAATAAAATAATCCATTTTGATTAATTACATTAAAGCAAGCACTTGCAACTGGCATTTGTTTCTGTAAACAATGATATCATTATCTTTTGAAAGAGTCCTGCCATTCAAAATTAAAAATCCACAAAGGCAGAATTAGGGTACAGTATCACTATTGCGACAGCATGGTGCAGCTAAATGCGGTATCTGCTATCCCGCATCAGATGGGCGGCTCATGATAGGGAGCGAAGGGGAGAGAAACGACAGGAAGCGAGGTTTCCTCTGGATGAGCGCGCCCCGAATGTCTTGGCACACGCTCTTTTATTGTGCTTTTTTACAAGAAAATGATTTAATCAAAGCTCAAGTCAAACATGGTAATCTCATCAGGATGTGCATGTTTACAAAGCTGCATACCAGACAGATCATTTACAGTGTGGATAAGCTTATTAACAACCGTCTAGTTCCTTGTCCCTTGTACGTGCCTTGCAAAGGTCACTGAAGAGACAGAAGTTAATGATTACACGTGAATGATACAATGTTGCAAACACATGAATGATACATAGTTGCAATGATACATAGTTGCAAACACATGAATGATACATAGTTACAACATCTCCTCTGTTTTTATTATTTATGACGAGTCTTCTTCCTCGTCCGAGAAGACAGGAACCATTTTTATGAAATGTTCGCCATCCCCGTCATCTAGACAAGAGTGCCACCCGTCAGCGTCAGGGTTGTCCAAGGAGCGGTAATTCAGCAATGACATTTTTTCGTCCAGTGTTGAGGATATAACATGAGCTTGCAATAGCACATTAACATCAGCAGTTATGGAGGATAATTGATTTTTCAAAAATTGCAATATTCTATTAAAACAACAAGGTCCTATAATACATATCAATATAATGATTATTAATGATCCTGCCAATGCAGTTAAAAAGGTTGTAGACCCTGGCAAAATAGAAAACACCCCCCCCTGCATAAAGACAACATTCTTCTTTAAGCATAGCACACAATCCCCCTTGTTTTTAAAAATAACAGATCTAAATCTTTACGATTTTGCAAAAGGGGGTATTTCATGGGTACCTGTAGGGATATAAAATCATCAGAGTTATACACACAAGCCATACTTGAATACAAAATGATTTGGATTTAACATTTTCATCCCCGTGGACACATGCCATGAAACCGGTGGAACAAGTCCAAACAAAATTATTGCCAGGGATAAAATACATTCCTTTCAGGCGTGATGTTAAAGTTCCTCCTGAAGTGGTGTAGATTGCAGGATATCCCCTGGTTGTGTGGGTGCGTCTGCCAAATCGAATTGAAGTGGTGGGTAGAAGTCTTCTATGCGAGAAAAATTGGTTGTAGAACTTAAACGAACGCCTTGAAAGTCAGTTATAGTCCAAGCAATATTATCTCTTCTATGAGCTTCTGCGGATCGTCATGGACAGTTCTTTTGAAGCGTCATTTGTTGACAGGATCAGAGTTCGGGTATATAAAAACATCATAAGCAGGAGAGAGGGCTATGGACAAGTTAGTTGTAGAACATTTGCGAACTAAGGAGGGAATTCAATTAGTAGAAAAAGGATAATAATTACAATAATGACAATGAAGATTAATTTGGTAATTCATCAAGGATGTTAGTTGGGGTGGGGAAACCCATAATACAATAGAAGGACATTTAGGTCCCCCTATGTTTTAGATTGAATAGAGGAAAAGATTTTAAGGTTCCTTTCCATAGGAAGAGTAAAGAAGGAACAAAAGAGCGAGTGGTAGAGTGTTCTTTAAATAAAACAGAAGTGACAGAGTGAAAACTACGGGTAGCATTTTCATGACGTACCCACATGGAGCAAGTATAATAGCCTTCTGTTAATGAAATGGTTTTAACACGAATAGTCTTTTGACAGGAAGCATAGGTTTTGTTGAAGTAAGGTAGAAATTGCAAAGAAGATATAGGCAAGAATATCAGGAAGAGTTTTAAGATACAGATGTAGCAGAGGAATTCCCATGATAGGGTCTAACCACCCTACCAGGGATCCAGCAAGTCGTTTTGTCTGGCAGTAAGATCGCAGCGTAGCCTCATCCCCAAGTGAGAAGCTCAGCGGGACCCTGCCAGGCAGGATCTGGCAATCTGCGATAATATACCAGAGGTCTGTTAGGCGGGGGTGAGGGGGAGGAAGAATGACGTGAAGCAGCAGAAGTGGGAGGAATGCCAGTCAGATTAAGAAAGTTTAAAGTGTAAAGACAAATGTTAAGAGAATTTTGCAATGCTGGGAGGTTCGGGGGTTTTTCCCGCAACGAATATCGATCAAGAGCACGTTTCAGAGATAAGTTTGCTAGTTCCACAATAGCCTGCCTCTGGCTGTTGTAGGGAATCCCAAACTTGTGGGTTACAGAATCTGTTACAGAAGTCCTGGAAAGCAGAACTTGTATAGGCAGGTCCATTGTCAGTTTTGATTTCTTTTGGACGTCCCAGCGAGGCAAAGGTACGAATCGAATGATTGATGACATGTTTTACATGTCCCCTTTTCTCCCCTTTGAGGAGTAGCCAGAATAAACCCTGAATATGTATCTATGGAAACGTGCAAATATTTCCAAGGGGCAAAAGGTGGATACTGAGTTACATCCATTTGCCAAATTTCACAAGCTTTTAATCCTCTAGGATTTACTCCTATGGGAATGGAATGTCCTTGCTTACTACATGTGGGTCATTGTTGAATAATGGCAGCAGCTTCTGCCTGAGTTTGGGAAAATTGTTTTTGTAATGCTTTCTTATTTTGGTGAAAATAATCATGGCTTTCGGTTGCTGTCAGATTACAAATTGATTTACCGGATGCAGCTGCTGCAGCTGCGTCTGCCACCTTGTTTCCCTTCTGTAACATACCAGGAAGAGGTTGATGGCTCCTGATATGTGCTACAAAGAATGGATGCGTGCGGCTGTTGATACATTGCTGTAGAGGAAGCAACAACTTTAACAAAGAAACAGATATGCTAGGAGATAAATAGGCTTGATATATATTTTTCAAAATCTGAGAAACATATAAGGAATCTACTATTAAATTAAAAGGAGCTTTTTGAAACTGTTGAAATGCAATAAGAGATGCAGCAAGTTCTGCCTGTTGAGCAGAAGATTGCGGAGGGGTAATTTTAGTTTTCCATTCTCCCTCCTGGTACCATGCACAAGCACCATATATTTTCCCCCCATCTGCATAAAGCGTAGGTGCATCTACTAATGGAGATATTGAGAGGGGGGAATGCCATTCAAAAGGGAGAGTTTTAAGAAAAGTGAACCATGGGTCAGCTGGTAAATGGCAAGAAATTTGCCCTGGCCACTCTACTAAAGCGTATTGTAGTTCTTCTGAATTACACCATAGCATTTCCCACGTGGTCAATGAACAAGGAGTGAATATTAAAACAGGCTCACATCCCATGAGTTGTTTACATCTTTGTCGACCTTTAAAGATCAACTGGGAAAATGCAGAGGCTTTACTAGTGATTGTGGTCTGTGGGGTGTGAGACAAATGCAGCCATTCTAAAATCAAAACCTGTGTCTGATGAAATTGCATAATGACAGCTGTGGGTCTCTGAACAGTATTTAATAAAGCAATTGATAAAGGACAATTTTCTATAGCTCGATCCACCCATCTAGTAGCCAGTAAATGGGAAATGTCCTTTAATGCCTGCAACTGCTCTTTATTTAGAATGATAACATCGGACGGGGCTTTACCTTGCGTGAGAGCATTAAAGAGAGGAGCTAATGTAGCTGTAGTCAAAGCCAAATAAGGACGTGCCCAATTTAAGGTTCCCAGGAACTGTTGTAAGATCATGAGTGTTGGTTTTGGGGGAAGTGTTGGGAGGGGAAGGGAAGGAACAGCAGCTGAAGCAAGTAACTTGTGACCTAAATAGGAAAAGGGAGGTTTGGATTGTATTTTTTCTGGGGCTATAATTAGCCCTGCTTTACCTAAAATGGAGGTCAGGCACCGCAGAGTTTTTAATACCGTGCCCTTTGGGCCAGGTGCAGATACCAATATATCATCCATGGAATGATATATTAAAAAATGAGGATATTTGTCCCTGTATGGTTGCAAGGCTAAATCCACAAAAAATTGACACATAGTTGGACTGTTTAACATGCCTTGCGGTAAGACTTTCCATTGATATCGTTTGGTAGGTCTTTGATAATTTAAAGTTGGTACTGTAAAAGCAAATAATTTTCTATCTGACTTGTGTAATGGAATGGAGAAAAAGCAGTCTTTTAAATCGATAATGACAAGGTCATACTCTTGAGGAATTATGTTAGGATTTGGAAGACCACATTGCAGGGGTCCCATTGGAAGGAGGACCGAATTCACAGCCCTTAAATCCTGAAGGAGGCGTCAAGCGCCGTTTTTCTTTTTGATAACAAAAACTGGGGTATTATATGGACTCAATGAGGGTTCTAGATGACCTCTATCTAATTGTTCTTGAACAAGAGAATGTAAGGCTTCAAGCTTTATAGAAGGGAGAGGCCACTGATCAATCCACACAGGGTTGTTGTTAGTCAAATATAAGCGAAGCATGGTTAATGGAGGGTAAGTTGCACATTAAACTGTGACATAAGGTCTCTTCCCCACAAATTAGTATACAGAGGAATTACAGCTGGTTTAATATAAGCAACACATTGAGACTCAGGGGAATGGGCTTTTACCCAGTTTCTGCTAATGCGAGTCTTCTGGAGTCCCCCCACCCCTCTCACCACTGGTGCCACATCTGCAGGCCAGGTGTCCGGCCACTCAGCGGTTCGGATGACGGAAATATCTGCTCCAGTATCTAAAAGACCAAGAAAGGATCGACCATTCAATAAGAATGTTACCGTAGGTTTCGGTTGACTAATTGGTCTTTCAATTGCATAGAGTTGCTCTTGTTGTTGGTCTAAGAGCACAATCATTTTTGCCACAACATCCCCCTCATTTATAGTAACTTCTGTATTAGCTAGTACAGACAGGCAGACATCAGACAATACTGTGGGGTCATGCAGAAAAGGAGAGGCAAGAATACCTTGTTCAGCTAAATCCCTTACAGGAAAGACTAGCACTGGAATATCGGGGGGCATGTGAAAAGGCTGAGAAAGTCAGCGATACCAGGGAGATAAGTAACAGTTTCATTAGCAACAAGATCGTAAGCGAAAGAAGAAAAATTGCAAGTTTCAGCAGCCTTTGTTGTGGGGCTAGCTGCCTGCCCCGTTTCTAGTTTCCCTGATTCAAAAAGGGTTTTTGAATGATTGTAGGGTTATTCTGCTGTTCATTCTTTTGGACTCTGCACTGACTAGCCCAGTGATAGCCCTTTTTACATCGAGGGCATGGTGTTTTTGGGTGAGCTACCTGGTTTCTTGACATATTTGCTTCCCCACCCGGGGCTCTGCATTGGCTCTTAAAGTGACCTGGCTTGCCGCAATTAAAACAATTACCCATTTTACGAGTATTTTGTTGGGAAATGGGAAGAAGAGAGCCCATGTTCTGCTGCATGCCTTCAGTAATGGCTGTAGCCAGAGTAGACATGGAATGGGATGTGGTTCCTATGATTCGGCAGGCTGCAAGATAATCTGCCAAGGTAACATTTTTCTTATTAATTAATGGTTGCAAAACTTTCTGACAATCAGCGTTTGCGTTTTCATAGGCAAGTTTTAAACTTAATTCATTACAAGCCTCCTCATTATCAATTTGTCTCTCTAAGGCTTCTGTGAGATGGTTGAAAAGGAGGAAAAAGGCTCAGAAGGTCCTTGGATAATCTTAGAGAAAGATTTGGGCACGCATCCCGCATTATCAATTTTTCGAGCCGCGGCCAAAGCACAATCCTGTAATATAGGGAAAGCAGCTGCGTCTGTGGCAGTCTGCTGGGCAATGGTAAGCATGGTGCCGGTACCGTTAAGCATATCTAAAGTGACATTTGCCAGCAAGCCTCTAGCGGCTGCGGCTGCGGTACGTTTATGAAATTCTGACTCCCAGACCAAAAATTGTGAAGGCGTGAGGATCATGGTAAATAATGTACGCCAATCAGCATTTATCAAGTCAGCGCCTGGTTGGGTTATTGACCCTAAAAGACTCTGTACATAGCGGGATTGAATACCATTTTCCTTGCAAGCTGCTTTCAAATCCTTAATTATTTTGTATGGCATTGGGGTATACTGAGGAGTTGGGGGATTGCCGGCTTGTATGACCAGATAGAGGGAAGCAGCTGCAAGGGTGTCCTCATCCATTTCCCCTTCATAAAAGGCTTGTTGAATGGCTTTTACAACACCCCCCCACCTCGGGAGGGTGGTGGAGGACACGGGGGCTCTACATTTGTGGAAGTGGATTGAATGGAGGGAGGCTGCCGTAATGACTTATGACCATCGGGAGCGGAGGGTTGAAGGACAGAAAAGTTATCATAACTTGGCGGGGGAGATTCAAGCACACTCCCTGTTTCTATTTTATAATGGACTTTTAAAGCCTCCATAATTTTCCTCCAAGTGACCAAAATGCCAATAGGTGCACGAGGAGGACTATGGAGATGTTCACCAATTTTTTGCCAAGTAGAAATTTTTAAGGACCCTTCCTCTGAATAATTAGGACAATGTTGCCACACATAAGCCAATAATGTAGCAATAGGTTTCTTTTTTACAGGCGAGCCCTTTAAATTAGCAGAGTATTTAGAAGAAGAAGCGACTAACTCCCTCAATTCCTTCAGATGCTGCGTCTGTTGTTGAGAAAAGTTTCCACCCATACTTACGAAAGTCGAGACCGTGTTTCAGATCCGATGACGTGCAATTCGCTTCAGGCCTGGCGATGCACAGCTCCCATCAAGCTGATAAGATATGGGCGCGTCGCTACGTATCCCCCTTAGGGAATCACGTCGGGGTCACCAGAATGCGGTATCTGCTATCCCGCATCAGATGGGCGGCTCATGATAGGGAGCGAAGGGGAGAGAAACGACAGGAAGCGAGGTTTCCTCTGGATGAGCGCGCCCCGAATGTCTTGGCACACGCTCTTTTATTGTGCTTTTTTACAAGAAAATGATTTAATCAAAAAGCTCAAGTCAAACATGGTAATCTCATCAGGATGTGCATGTTTACAAAGCTGCATACCGGACAGATTATTTACAAAGTGGATAAGCTTATTTAACAAACGTCTATCTCCTTGTCCCTTGTACGTGCCTTGCAAAGGTCACTGAAGAGACAGAAGTTAATGATTACACGTGAATGATACAATGTTGCAAACACATGAATGATACATAGTTGCAATGATACATAGTTGCAAACACATGAATGATACATAGTTACAAGAGCTAAAAACTGTCAGCCCTTCTGTCACGTGTCATCTGTCATGCCTCTCTCAGATATACAAGCTATACTTGGAGATGATAAGTCAGTCTAGAATAATAGAGCAAAGCGAATGAACAAATACATACACAGAGGAATTTTCTCATGAAAGAGTCAAGAAAAAAAGCGAAGATGGCCTTTTGACATGGCAGAAAGTAAATCAGAGTTTTTGAGAGGAAGAAGTCTAAGCAAGTCAAACTGGATTTAGAGAATGTTGACTGTTGCTGATTTTTTTTTTTTTTTAGTTCTATGCAAGATCAAGACCATTAAAAAGTTTCATGGTGAATGGAAAATGACAGATTTCAAGGGATCATGCCTATGTGAAGAGAGGTAGGAGAATCAGAAAAAAAGATCAACAAGCTGTCAACTACAAGATACAACTGCACAGGTTTAAATTATGCATTACCTCATTAGCAGAAACATTACATGGTAGGTGGAAAATTAGTTAACCTGGAAATGATAGAACAAGCAATAAATTAATTTACTGCTTTTTATTACATACCAGACTCTTTTATGACCAAAGTTATTCTGCATTTATCAATTTTATCAAGACTTTTCTATTTGTGCTACTAATAAAGCCAAAAGATGAGTTCACAATAATGTTTTGCATGTTAGTTGGTCCTGAGACCCCATTTGCCCCAAAGTCTCATGACAACTAGCATCCTGTAAAACATTTCAGAAAGGAATAATGCATATCATAACTTAATGATTTTCTTTTGTTGGAAGAACATTTTGATCCATTCCAGGCTGAGTCAATGAGCATAGATACTTGCTATTTTATTCAACAAGGCAGATTTTATTCAACAATAAAACAGGCAGTTTAGCAGTTGAAGGTGTTGTGGCCTGCCAGCAGCCAGCGGAGCTTGCAGCAGATTTGGACAGTGAGGAAGTTGGGGAGGAACATAAGCAGGTGTGGGATTTTACAGGTCACACCTATTCTCTAGAAGCAGTTGTTAACATTCTAAGCAGTTTGGAGAACCGGTTGTTAGAAGAAATTACTGGCCTAATCCTGTAAGGAAGGCAGGAAGGAAACATTCTGCTGTTGCTTACAGAAAGTGCTTCTCCATTAACCTTTATTACATTCTTGGCAGGACTAGACTTCCTGTCTCAGGAACTTCTCTGGAGGTTATTTTCCCTCCTTTGCTGGTACTTTGCTTGAGTTGATGACCATTCAAAGTTACAATGGCACTGAAAAAAGTGACAGGACCATTTTTCACACTTAGGACTGTTGCAGCATCCCCACCGTCATGAGAGGCCAGGCAAGGAGATGCATGCCTCAATGTGAGTGATGTTGAGTTGGCCATGCCCACCCAGTCAAGTGACCACCAAGCCATGCCCACCAACTAAGCCAGGTCTTTGTGTCTTCGTGCTGTTGGGAAAACTTAGGTCAGAACAGAAGTTAGGCACACATTGAAAGGCAAGACTGGAAATATTAATAGGAAGGTTCAGTCTTCCTTTCAAATGTTTATTTCAAGGAGTTGGGCTGAGTCTGATAAGGAGGAAATACAGATACCTCTCCTTGAGGTTGTGATAATTTCTACTTCATTGGGTGCCCAGGTGCTGACCTTGAGTCTTGGGAGTACCTTGGGTCTTTTGAGGGAATCTCCCATTGAGTATATAATACTTGTTATATAACATAACTATGGTGGATTAGACGAATCCCCAGTGCTAGTCAGTTCCTAGGTTTCATCTGATAGCAACACTAATAGAAATGTGGTAAGAGTTTGCAAACGCCACTGGGCTTCCTTCTATACTTTTGATGGCAAAGGTTAGTAAATAATATTAATTTCCACCTTAAAATTCTTAGAGCAACAGGAAAAATTGGGAAAGTCAGATAAAAATATCTGAGGGTGGTAGATATGAGCCATTTTGAGTTGGAGAGTTCATTTTTATGTAGATCTAGCCCAGCAGAGTTACAAAAAAGGAAAATCTAAAGAACAATTAATAAATAATAACCTGTTCTCTTATGAGCTTGCTCTTCCTGAGACCATCGTCTGTGAACTGTCCTTAAATATCACATCTCAATTCTTACTATGTTACAGAGCACCTGATTATGACATCGAACATGTAAACAAGCTAAATTCACTACTAACATGGGCAACATCCTGCCCACACACTTTTATCTTTCTTGGTGACTTCAATCTACCTCATATTAACTGGACCCTAAATGAATGTACAACTGAACCCATACATGCAATTTTCTACAATGCTGTTACAAATCTGGGACTGGAACAACTAGTAACCAACAATACTAGACTTAACAACTGCCTCAATCTCATCATGCAATAGTTTGAATTTAATTTACAGAATACAAACTAAAGAACCCTTTTCCAACAGTGACCACAACATGATTGACTTTTGTCTCAACATACGCCCACACAAAAACCATCACAATGACGTAATCCCCAATTATAACTTCAAAAAAGGCAACTATGATCTTATAGACAATGATCTCTCATCCCTTGATTGGCAATCTCTATTCACTGGATGCAATACTGTTGAAGACCATTACAACATATTTTTACCTGAAGTCAAAAGAGTATTCAAACTCTATGTACCAATAACAAATCCCAAAACAAAACAAAAAAACAGATTACCTATAACAAGAAGGAAACTTCAATCCAAAAAGAGATCACTCGAGTGGAAAAACAAATCTGGTCACATTGCCAACTTCAAAAGCCAGTACAAAAATTTATACCACCAGATAAAGACTGAATGCACCAATTATCACATTAAACAAGAGGAAAACCTTCTATGCACCAATTCCACTCGCACTTTTTACAATTTTGTAAACAACAAACTAAAAGACTCAAGGTCCATCCCACCCCTGATAGGGCCTAATGGTAAAGACTGCAATGACGACACTACTAAAGCCAATCTCTTTAAACATTCTTTGGCTCAGTATTTGTAAACAGCAATGGATCATGCCCAGTGTTTCCTAGCCGAACCACAGAAAACTACAATGATCTGGGGTTTCCGGTTTCACGTGGCTTCGGGGCAGCAGGAATTCGCGACAGCTCACGATTCCTGCTGTGCTAGCCGCCGAGGTACCCCCGATCCAGATGGGTCAGAGGGATATGGCTGCCCTGTAGGGACAGCTGAAGAGAGAGGGGAGTCGGACAGGGGGTTGGGGGTGTCGCAGACCACCTCCTCCTCTGGGAAAACCCCTTTTTCCCAAGGCGGTGGAGCGGCGGTCAACATTGGCCGCCACGAAGAAGCCAGCAACCGTGTAAGATTGCACTGGAGGAAGTAAGAAGAGTGAAAGTGCTGTCTGAGCCGGGTCAAGTAACATCTTTCAAATTGGTTGGAACTGAGTTGTTTGAATTGCTGGAGGATACATTGTATCCCTAAGAAGATCGAAAGCAGCGGAGAAGCTGTTAAAGGGAACTTTTTTTTTCTTCACTCTCCCACCCCATGGAAACAGCAGATATGTTTGGACATATTGGACATTGAAAGTGAATTGTTTTGAGAGTTGAAGCTAAGGGACAAAAGGGTTTTTGGACATTGAAAAACTTAAGAAATTGGAAAACCCTTGTTGGAGGTATGGATATTTGATTATTTAAAATTGATATTGCAAGTGGGAAGGGAGAGGAAAAAAAATTGGAGCAGAAGCTGAAAAAGGAGGAGATTGCCTAGAATCCCAAAGAAAGGTATATGGTAATTGGACCTCTTTGATTAAACATTAACCCCAGAAAGAGAAAGAGAAGAAGGAAGAAATGTATTAATTTTTGGAATTTTTTTTTTTGAATTATTTTTGATTAAAAATATTTGTGGTTGTTTTGGGAAAAGTTTCTTTTTTCATAATGGCATCGCTTGTGGATGAACTAAAGACTGAATATCAAAAATATAAAAAAGAAGATACTTTGGGCACTTTGTTTCAATTCTTAGAAATGGCGTTATGTACTTATGAAAAGTTGACTACGCAGCAGAAGGACTGGGACAAAGAAGAAGAGGAAGAAGAAGCCATCTTTGATGAACAATGGGTTCTTTCCGGGGAGGAGGAGAAAAAGGATAAGAGAAAGGGGATTTTAAGAATTATAAAAACAACCAAAGAAGAGAAAAATTAGCGGAAAGTTGGAGGCAAGGTTAGAAAGCAAAGGAAAGGGAGTAAGAAAAGGGAGAAGGAAAGACAAATGGGTAAAAAGGGCAAGGAGAAGAATAAGCAAGAGAGAAAGGGGGGGGGAGCCTCAATGGGGGGAAGCAAGATCTAAAAAAAAAAAGTTTATTCAGAGACAATGGGTGAATTTAATTTAGGATAAAAGAGGGATTCTGGAGGGTACATAAGATTGTGTTTTTTATATGTGTATTTAGAGTATAAAATTCATTGTGTAATTTTAGAATCTATTAAACAGAATCCCAAGAAAAATTGTTATATGAAGTACTTTTAAGTTAGGGTAATGAGTTATAGACGTTACTCCAATTGGTGTATAGGAGAAGTATAATAAAAGAAAAAAGATGAATGGATAGTTGGAAATAGAACAGACAAAGAATATTATTGAAAATGGTAATAAGATATGAAAGGATATATAAAGGTTTTGTTATGGTTTTTTTTTTTTTTGGATGTTGTATATTGAAAAAAGGCAAAAAAAAATTAATTAATAAGAAATAATTTGGATGAAAAGGAGAAGTTGGGATAAGATATGAAGTTAAATAGACAAAGTATTGATACTATAATTTGGAATTGTTATGTTCTATTGATTTTCTTCTTTTATTATTTTTTCTTAGAAAAGATCTTATAAGCTGTTATGCCTTGTGCATTGTTTATATAAAATTGATAGAAATGGTTTATATATATATATAAAAAAGAAAATTATAATAAGATATGGAAGGATATATAAAGTGAATAAGATGTTTGAATTTGTGTCTGTGTGAAGAGTTTCAACCCGGGATCAGACAACCTTCAGAAAAGATTTTTTTAGTTTTGTTTATGTTTTATTATGTAAAATTAATAAAATTTGTTTAAAAAAAAAAAAGAAAACTACAATGATCTAATACATATCGATTTTACAGAAGACAATGTTAAAAAAGCACTATGCAATCTAAAACCATCTCTATCTATTGGACCGGACAGAATATGTGCCTACTTCTTGAAAAAGCTATCCACTGCCATAGCAGAACCTCTAAGCATAATCTTTGAAAAATCTTTCAGGACCAGCTCCTTTCCTAATCTATGGTCACAAGCCATGGTCATCCCCATCTTCAAAAAGGGAGACCGCAGCTAGTTGAAAATTACAGACCAATCTCTTTATGCTGCATCACCTGTAAAGTTATGGAATCAATTATTAACCAATCCATTATCCTCCACTTAGAGACAAGCAGCCTACTCTCTAATAAACAATTTGGTTTCAGAAAAAGACTATCCTGTAATTTGCAATTCTTACACTGCAAAAATAAATGGACTACAAAATTCGATCAGGGCAAAGCAATAGACACAATCTACATAGACTTCTGTAAAGCCTTTGATTCAGTGGTACACAACAAACTACTCCTAAAACTAAAATCTTATGGTATCTCTGGACACCTGCATAACTGGATAGAAGCATTCCTGTCAAACAGGCAATAAATGGTCAAAATTGGGAGTGTCCTATCAAATTCTGTACCTGTCAATTGTGGTGTCCTCCAAGGCAGTGTTCTAGGACCAACTCTCTTCATACTCTACATAAATGACCTCTGTGATCATATTAAGAGCAACTGCATTCTCTTCGCTGATGATGTAAAGCTGTTCAATACCACAGACAATACTGCTACCCTTCAAAAATATCTTGACTATATATCAGAATGGTCAAACAAATGGCAACTTCAAATCTCAACAAACAAATGCTCTGTCTTACATATTGGCCAAAAAAAAATCAGAAAATAAAATACAAGTTGAATAGTCAAGATCTTGTTGATGATCCAAGCTCTGCAAAGGACCTTGGAATACTCATCTCTAATGATCTAAGTTCTAGAGCCCACTGTAACTACATAGCCAAAAAGGCATTAAGAGTTGTTAACCTAATCCTACGTAGCTTTTTCTCTGGTAATATCATACTACTAACTAGAACATAAAAAACATTTGCTTGACCAATATTCAAATACAGCTCATCAGTCTGGAACCCACATTATGTATCTGATATTAGCACAGTTGAGAAAGTCCAGAAATATTTCACAAGAAGAGTTTTCCACTCCTCTACTCATTGCAGAATACCTTATGCCACTAGACTTGAAATTCTAGACCTAGAAAACCTTGAATTATGCCATCTTTGGTCTGATCTAAGTATGGTATATAAAATCATACATTGCAATGACTTACCTGTCAATGAATACTTCAGCTTCAACCATAACAACACAAGAGCACACGATAGATACAATTCAAGGTTAACTGCATCACACTTGATTGCAGGAAATACAACTTCAGCAACAGAGTGGTCAATGTCTGGAATACTCTACCTGACTCTGTGGTTTCTTCCCCAAATCCCAAAAACTTTAACCTTGGACTGTCTACTATTGACCTTACCCCTTTCCTAAGAGGTCTATAGGGGGCGTGCATAAGCGCACCAACAGGTCTATTGTCCCTGTCCTATTGTTTCTTTTATTTTTCTTATATGTACCCATTTCATGTATTCATAACTATGTATATACTTATAACTATTATCTTGTAAGTGATTGACAAATCAAAATAAATAAATAAATAAAATAAATGAGCAGTATATCAGAACAAAGCTTCTAACAGAGGAGGCTGGATATTCAAGACATGTCTGGATGATAAATTATTGTTTGGTTCCGTACTTTCAGAGAAGTGGGATTCAGGGACATGGAGTCCAACTCATAGACTTGTGTGAGTGATGAAGATGAATTGACCATTCAGTGTAAATAAGCTAAACTGATCTCTGCTGAAGGCATATATTGGGCATGTTAAAATTACAATAAGACAGTATCTAAAAGTTTCCAGAGAAAGAAACACAATTTCTCTGGAAGGTCCAGTTCTACTGAATGATTAAAAGTCATAATAAACTAGTTCTGCTAAGATATTATTGAACTTGATATCTACTGGGAAAGGGAGTAATGACCAGCCGAGGAAGAGAGATGCAGCTCTCCTCAACCCCGCTGGTGATTCCCCCTTCTGTACCACCTCTACAGGGTGGCTTCAGCCCTGAATTTGAACAGCTTGGGGTGCTCCAATGGTGACCATGGATCAAAACCATGGACGATCGCGATTTTGGTTCATCACCAAAGAAGCCCAAAACGGTTGCAGCGGTGGTCAGAAATGGCCACCTCAAAGAAGAACCTGACCGGACAAGATTGTGCAGGAGGAAGTTTAAAGGAGAAAGTTTGACTGAGCGGGTTGAATAGAGAACATTTATTTAAAGTACCTGGAACCTGAATTTTAAAGACTAATACTATTCCTAAAAAAGATTTTAAGCTGCGAAAGAGAAAGAGAAAGGAAATAGAACTGGCTTTTTTTCCTCTAACATCAACAGTTTTAAGTGACTTGGAACATTAGGAAGAAGAGATTCGAATAAGAAATTGATACTAATCCACTTTGACATTAATAGGCTATTTCTAGCTGAACATAAAGTGTCAAAGGGATAAAGATTTTTGGATAATTTAAAAACTTTCTTTAAAAAACAAAAGAAAGAAAGCAGCACTGGGAAAAAGGAAAAAAGATGGTAGAATCTGGAAAATGGAGGAGACCACCTGGAACTTAAAAAAAATTGATAGTGGAATTTTAATAAGGCTTGCAAAAGATACATTGTAGCTGAAACTTTGTTATAAGAGAACAAAGCCCCTGGAAAGAGAAAGTGAGAAAAGAAGCAAGAAACAGTTTTGGATTATTGGATGATTCCTGGAACTTTGGATGGAGGATCCTAATGAAATAAAATAAAATCAATTGGGGGTTGTTTAAATTTTTTTAAAAATGGCATCACTCTTTGAATAGTTAAAAATGAGACTTATAGAACAAAAAGAAGAAACACAAGACAGAAGAGGATCTTTTGGCTTCGTATTTCAATTTTTAGAAATGGAGCTCTTGAACAACGAAAAACAACAAGAAACATTGGCAGAACAAGAAGGGCGGGACAACGAAGAAGCCATCTTCAATGACCAAGCAATTAAGTGGGGTAAAAAAGGGAAAGGGAGTTCAAAACTTAAGTACTGAAGCAACAACCAAAAAAAAAAGAGTAATTTGAAAAGTAATCATAATATCAGGAAGAAGCAGAAAGGAGGATCACAGAAGGGAGAATCAGATAGAAAAGGGGAGGGAGAAGAAGAGAGGGAAGAGGGAAAGGAAAAGAAGCTACAAAAGACAGAAACAAGATATAGAAGTACAGGAAAAACGTACAAGAATTAAAGGTATAAACCTATTTAAAAGACACAGAGACAATGGTTAAAATTTAACTTAAGGATAGGATTCTAGAAAGGTGCATGGGATAGCATTGTTCTATTTAGATGATTAAAGTGATAAAAAAAATTTCTATTGATGTGTAGTGGAATATTTGTTTGTAAAGAGAATAAGGCTCTCAATGATTTAAAAAGAACGTTTAAAAAAAATGAAAAGAAACATGGAAGATTTGTATCAGTTGATAAGATGAACTTGAATAAGAATAATAACTTTATTGACTACTGTTAATAACTATTGTTTGTTTTTTTATTTAAAGACAGTAATAAATAAAATATGAAATATAGATTAAGGTGAAAGACAATTGATATTACTAGGTAATGTTTGTTAAAAGAAATAGAAATGTAAAAGATTGTTATTAATATTAATGGCAGAGCTGTACTTGAATAGAATAATTATCCCATTTACTATTGTTATACATTTATACACAGATATATATATATATATACATATATACTTTTTTCTTTTAAGAATTTAGTGTGTATTTTAAAGGAATGTACCGAGCAGAATTCAATTGAAAATAGGTATGTGTTATAAAATAGAGGTTAGAAAATGAATTTTATAACTTTAAAGATGTAACTTAAATTTTTAAATAAGATTTGAAAAAAGATACAAAGGTGTTACACTCCAGTCCAGTAATTACAGGGAAAAATTTATTTTATGAGAAAAGATAATATGAAATTGTAAACAGGACAGACGAAAGTATAAAAACATTGATTAGAAAGATTTTAAAAATTAGAAAAAGATATGTAATTGAATTAAGAAAGGAATGAGATAATTTAAAATAAGGCTATAGGAAGCAAAGAAAGGGAAAAGCTATTGAAAAAAATGTGAAAATAGTTATAAGATATAGATTAGAATGTATAAGATAAATATGTATTGAGTTTATGTCTGTATGGAGAAGTGATAACCCGGGGCCACGCTGTTCTCAAAAAAAGATATTTTATTTATATTTGTATGTTTTGTGAAAATTTAAATAAAACTTTTATTTTAAAAAAAGAAATTGATATCTATCTATCTATCTACCTACCTATCATCTATCTGTTTGTCATCTATCTATTGTATCTATCATCTACCATCTATCATTTATCAACTGTCATCCATCATATCTCTTTTTCTCTCTATCATCTCTCTATCTAATGTATTTCACGTATACAATGTTTTTGCAAGATTTCATATCCAGCAATTGGCATTTGTAAGCCCACTACACATTTTGGACAATTTATTTTATTATTGTGTTTAAACTGTTTTGACCTGTCATCTTATATATAAAATGGCCAACCAAATTAATCATACCACTCCATCACACTCTGAGCCAAGCTTGCTGGGATTGCCATGAACTATAGTTCAGCAACATACAGAGAGCTGCAAATCTTCTACCTTTGTTGGGCAAATGTTCATGAATGTAAGGCCAATAGAGCACAATGGATGGGACATAGTTTTTTAGGATTAGTTTATGTAATATAGTCCATTTTTCTATTACTTCCCTCCATCACTTTGAGACAGAGTATTTTTAATATATACATATGGATGAGGATTTATAGTATGTAAATTTATTATTTTTAGTTAACTTTTCTCCATTTTTAGGTATGAACTTCATTTTATTTCCATCCCATTCATCCTATTTCAGTATCAGTCTGAGACTCTTTTTATAACTTGTACTTGGCTTCCTAAAAGTAAATGTCCCTAATCGTTGTGTACCTTACTGTTTTTTTGGTATCTTTTTACAATGTACATTTTCCCTATATGCATATTGGGTTCACTAATTTATCAGGGCTGCCAACCTTGAGTGATAGTTCGGAGTGAGACACTGCGAGGGAGCGAAGCGACCGAGGGGGGGATGGTGTGGAAGGGGGGTGTCCCCCCTTCCACGGTAGGGAGCTTTGACAATTTTACATTTTAAATGGTGCAATCTGATGCATACTTTAGTCATGATTTGGACATATACATACATACATACATACATGCAAGCAGCACCAATGTACTTGAACCGGATTTGTAAGATATTAATAATGCAGTCGCTTGCATCCTTACAATTTATATTGACTGTTTCCTAGTATGACTTGATTGCTTATTGTGCCCTACGACTATTATTAAATGTTGCACCTTATGATTCTTGAAGAATGTATCTTTTCTTTTATGTACACTGAGAGCATTTGCACCAAGACAAATTCTTTGTGTGTCCAATCACACCTGGCCCATAAAGAATTCTATTCTATTCTATTCAGTCTGTGGAAGGCCCAACAGCAAGGAGTCAGGTTTAACCTAAGAAGCCTTGATGGTTTTCTTGCCGACATTTCATGACTCCACTAGGTAACACCGTCAGTGCTAGAAGGGAGGGGGGTTTGCTTTCTGTTTGCTACTCCCTGCCCTGCCCTGTGGGGGTTGGTGGGAGTTTGTTTTCTTCTTGCTAGTTCCTTGATTAGGCTGTTCTTTACTGTTTGATTGGGACTCTCACCCTTCTAGCACTGATGAAGTTACCTGGTTTGATAATGAAACGTCGGCAAGAAAAGAGCCAAACTCAAGAGATCTCCAAGGAACTTACTGCCCTCCTCCTCCTCCTCCTCCTCCTCCTCCTCCTCCTCCTCCTCCTCCTCCTCCTCCTCCTCCTCCTCCTCCTCCTCCTCCTCCTCTCTGCAAACATCACTCTCTTCTAGCACTGATGATATTACTTATCTGGGTCATGAAACATCTGCAAAAAACTCACCATGGACCCTACAGTTCTCCTTCTCCTCCTCCTGCTCCTCTCTGCACCTCCCACTCCCTTCTGGCACTGATGATGTTACCTAGTTTGGGTCATGAAACATCTGCCAGAAAACCACCAAGGCCTCTACGGTCCTCCTCCTCCTCCTCCTCCTCCTCCTCCTCCTCCTCCTCCTCCTCCTCCTCCTCCTCCTCCCCCCTCCTCCTCCTCTCTGCAAACATCACTCTCTTCTAGCACTGATGATATTACTTATCTGGGTCATGAAACATTTGCAAAAAACTCACCATGGACCCTACAGTTCTCCTCCTTCTCCTCCTCCTGCTCCTCTCTGCACCTCCCACTCCCTTCTGGCACTGATGATGTTACCTAGTTTGGGTCATGAAACATCTGCCAGAAAACCACCAAGGCCTCTACGGTCCTCCTCCTCCTCCTCCTCCTCCTCCTCCTCCTCCCCCCCTCCTCCTCCTCTCTGCAAACATCACTCTCTTCTAGCACTGATGATATTACTTATCTGGGTCATGAAACATTTGCAAAAAACTCACCATGGACCCTACAGTTCTCCTCCTTCTCCTCCTCCTGCTCCTCTCTGCACCTCCCACTCCCTTCTGGCACTGATGATGTTACCTAGTTTGGGTCATGAAACATCTGCCAGAAAACCACCAAGGCCTCTACGGTCCTCCTCCTCCTCCTCCTCCTCCTCCTCCTCCTCCTCCTCCTCCTCCTCCTCCTCCTCCTCCTCCTCCTCTCTGCAAACATCACTCTCTTCTAGCACTGATGATATTACTTATTTGGGTCATGAAACATTTGCAAAAAACTCACCATGGACCCTACAGTTCTCCTCCTTCTCCTCCTCCTGCTCCTCTCTGCACCTCCCACTCCCTTCTGGCACTGATGATGTTACCTAGTTTGGGTCATGAAACATCTGCCAGAAAACCACCAAGGCCTCTACGGTCCTCCTCCTCCTCCTCCTCCTCCTCCTCCCCCCTCCTCCTCCTCTCTGCAAACATCACTCTCTTCTAGCACTGATGATATTACTTATCTGGGTCATGAAACATCTGCAAAAAACTCACCATGGACCCTACAGTTCTCCTCCTTCTCCTCCTCCTGCTCCTCTCTGCACCTCCCACTCCCTTCTGGCACTGATGATGTTACCTAGTTTGGGTCATGAAACATCTGCCAGAAAACCACCAAGGCCTCTACGGTCCTCCTCCTCCTCCTCCTCCTCCTCCCCCCCTCCTCCTCCTCTCTGCAAACATCACTCTCTTCTAGCACTGATGATATTACTTATCTGGGTAGTCGTACTTCATGGGGGATAGAGAGTTTGTCTCTCTCATCTCCGCCTGCCAGAGCAGAGTGCAGTGCAAGGGTTAAGCCCAGAGAGTTGTGACATCCTAGAGCGGAAAGGAGCAACTGCTTCCTGCAGCGTGGAATTCTCTCCTCACTTCGGAATATCAGAGACTGTAGAGATATATTTATTTTTGTACATTCCATTTTGGGGGTTTAGCGTGAGATTTCGTTTATCAGAGTGAGACAGTCAAAATTGGTTGAATTGCGTGAGTCTCACGCTGATTGCGTGAGAGTTGGCAGCCATGATTTATGCATTTTTCTTTTTTGCCTTAAGTATAAGGCCATCTGGATGACTTTGGGCCTGTAACTTTCTCTCAGTCCTAGGAAGGAGGCAATGGCAAACCACTTCTGAAACACATTGTCAAGAAAACTGCAGGGACCTGCTCAGGCAGTCTCTGAGAATCAGACATGACTGAATGGAAGAAAAAAAAAGATATGACATATCTAACCATCAATAAAACTATAGACAGTGGCTGTGGTTAATCAACAACACTGAAAGCTCAGTGGCCAGAGTGAGATGGCCATTTCAGAACTTGGTTTCGGAAGTAGCACGTTTCACAGTAGAAGTTTTTTTTTTGAAGGTAAATATAGGTATAATGGCTTAATGTAATATCCTTTATTTTCAATACATTACAGTAGTCTTTTAAAAACCCAATACATAACAATGCTTCAACCCTTGGGCTAATCAAGTGGGTCTAGGACAACTCACCACAGCCAACTCACTGTGGGACAACTCGCCATGACCAACTTGCTGCAGGACAATTCAGTGTTGTATTAATTGTTTCATTCAGTTATTTTTATAATTGATTACTACATTTTTGTCGAAATTATTGTATTGCTGGATTGACTTTCTTTATTTTATTACTATTTGCCATAGTTCTGTTGAAATTAATCTAACTTTGAATTTAACATTGAATTGTCCTGCAATGAGTTGTCCTGTAGTGAGTTGGACATGACACATACCATGGTGAATTTGTCGTGGTGAGCTGGCTGCAGTAAGCTGGCTGTGGTGAGTTGGCTGTATCGAGTTGGTTGTGGTGAGTTGGTGACTAATTTACCATAAGTAGTCCTAATGCTGCATTCATGAAGATTTGAGTTAGACCTAATTTAACCTAATTTTGTGACATTGTGATTTCTTTAACTTCCACCTCCACGAGGTCTTTCAAATAATAAACATTACAGTATATGTTTCTGCTACAGACCCTTGCTTTGGCTTAACAATTACAATTTTGCATTCTATATCATTTACTTCCTACCAATTAGTTATGTTATATTAGTTAATTCATTATGGATTTTTTCCACCAAGAAGATATTATTGTAGTAATAGTACTATTACTGCTAATTAGCAACAATAATAAACATTTGTGAAGTTACCTGACTAGTATTTTTAGGCAACAAAAGGTAAAATCCATGCATTGGGTTTTGCAGATTCTAATTTTTTTTCCCCAATTGAAGTAAAGGAAAGAATCTTTTTGCTCATAATTGCAGATGGAAGGACAAGGTTTTCCCCTCTCAATGCAGGAGGTGTTTAAGATGTTCATCAAATAAATTCTGTGAACTATTTCCTCCCCCCTTTGTATTGTACCTTTGTAAGCATGGGGGCAAGGACCATCTTGTTTTTATTGATCTGGAAGCAATTCTGCAAGGCTTTCCTGCTGAAGAGCAGAGAACAAGTGCTTTACATAAATAGATAAATAATAAAATATCAAAGACACATTATATTTTTCAGATGATGAACCTCACTTTAAAAAACACAGAGCGACTTCAAAGAAAGCAATAGTAAATTCTCAATGAGTCATGTCTTCTATCCTACAGTGTTACTGGGTTTCACTGTATGTTCTCATTCTCCTTCAAAAACTCCATAGTCTGTAAGGTAGATGGAATTATGAATGGGGAACCTCAGGGCATTATCTTTCTAATAGGGCTTTGAAGACAACTATGTTGCAACTATAAGAATAATTTGAATCATCAGAGGAGGAGGTTTTCTCTCAAGAGTATTAAAAGGCTATGAATTATCATTTTTGCTCAATTACTCTCATAATTATCCTATTTGCGTGGTAAAGCTCAATTATGGGGAAAAGAAAGTGAAATATCTTCCCAGGAGAATTTTATGAGAACTAAAAATGTTTGCATATACGGTGATGGAAATTTATATATAAAATGCATAGGACCATAATGCTGTAATGTAACCTTTTGATTACATTATTTGATTATTTTTTTGAGTTTTTCTTCAAATAATTATCATTGTTTTGCTTTGCAATTATTATTCTTGACTTAGAGGATTGAACTTATGCTCGATACTAAATGGAAATGATGTGATAAAAACAGGCTAGATGGAAATTGCTAAGAATAAAATGTTAACTGCAGAACAAATAAGTGATTGTTGAAATAATAGAAAATACTTATAGCTCAGATTTTAGATTTTGGCAGTGGTTCGTTCTCTAAGCTTGTTTCAATTTAGTTTCTGAACATTTTATTACCAGTCTAGGTAACATAATCAGATGGATTGTCCTATTCTTCTTAGCTTATAAATGTCTTATGTGACAGTTTGGTCAGTTGGCCTTGTGATTGTTTGTTTATTTGGAGATATATTTAAATTCTGAGCAGTTGATTGGTTCTCTTGTTGACTGGTCATTTGAATGGTATGGGTTCTTATGAATTCATATGCTGAATCAATATATTTGTTAATTGGTCCTTTGTAGAATACCAGGCTTCAATAAATTTACATGTGTGGCAGATGCTGGAATGGCCAATGATTTTTGTTCCTTCCCAGTTGTTATTGTAATTTTTGTTAGATTATGTTAATGATTGTAATGATGATAATGAAACTTTAAAAAAAAATCATGGAATTTTGAATATCTAGATTCTGGATTTAAAGGATAATTGGTTCCTAAAATAATATGTCCTGCAGATTAACACATGATCACCTTGTGGATTAAGACAGAAAACCAGTCAGGAAGACAGCTGTCAACTGCATAATTTTTATATTGTGTGCATTAGCAGAGACATCAATGCTGGAAGCAATGTCTTCTAGATGAGAAAGAAGATGTATAAAGATTTAATCTGAGAAGCAAATGGTAAATATACTTCCATCATCATGAAACATCATCAGTCTTTTTAATGTTCTGTTTCACTCACCTGTCACCAACTGGTTAAATTTTCTTTCTTTACTCATCTCCAGGACTGGTCATTACACAAAAGGAATAGATAAGTTAGGAACAACTGCAATTGCATAATTTGTTTTGCAATAAAAAGTACATGCATATGTTTTGACCTAAATTGGTTCTTCAAGATTGTCATTTTGCATAGCACCCAATAAAGGAACAATTCAGCAGTGGCTCATTTTAATCCTTGTCTCAGATGCTTGTGGCAACATATCAAGAATCTTATTTTGAGTTGGCAGCCTAAATTTAGGCACTTCTTTTAGATAAGCTTCCCAGTTTTAAGTAAGTGATGTACATATATTTATATATACATTTGAATACATGTGTACATCTACATTAATTAACAAGTCATGAAGATTGTGAAACCTGGTGCGTGAGGTGAGTGGATTGTTGGCTATGAAAAAATCCCAATGAGACAGATTTATTTGACACAGATGGAAGAGTTTTCCACACCAAATTCTACAACTACATAATTTCTTCTTGGCAGTAAGTTATACAAAAAAGGTGCCAGTTTTTTTAGCCTTTCTATATTGCCAATACTTTTTCTTAGTGGATAAATTGGCAAGCTTTGGTAACTACTTCCCACTGGTGTGTTCACTGGTCATCTTTTGGAGAATAAGGATAAAGCAATTTCAAACAACTTCAGAGCTACTTTGAGTTAAAACTAATTCTCTCCTGCTCCCTTTGGGCTCTGGTGTTTAATAATGAATTCAGTGTGCTATACAAATAAAGCCAAAGACAGTGACACTGAAACTGCCTATATGTTTTTTAAAAAATGAAAATTAGATTAGATAAAAAAATTCTTTTGCTCCTTTTCTTTCATCATTTCTTTATTCTGAATTAGTGTTTGATAGTTTTTATCTTCTTTGTAAAACTTTTTGTAACATCTTTCTCATGTGTTGGCATTTTGCAAGGACCTCTACCCGATAGCCTGCAGTTGGGTTTTGCTGAGAACATGAGATTTTTCAGTCTACCAGATTTCATTATGTGACATGTTTTGTTGGAAAAGATATTTCTTCAAATGAGTGTTATAGCATCCCCATTGGCTGATATTCTTGGAGACTGTAGATTTTCTCTGAATCAAGCTATTGAACTAGAAATCTCATCATAATGTCTTGTCATCTTCTAGTTCCTTTGTCTCTATGGGCTGATTCATTAAGTTGTCAAGAGAGGACAAGTGCTGAGGGATCTACCTGGATGAGGGGATTTATTGACTTATTTCTATTTGTTTATCTATTACACAGCTATCAAACTGGCCATGTCACGTTTCCGTCATGTAATGTATTACAACATTTTTTTCCCTTCATGGAGATTGGATGGGCGTGGCCTGCATGTGATGGATCTGGCCCACAGGCTGCCAGTTTGACACCCCTGATCTGTTACAATTATCTTCTGCTCCTTTTCTCTAGCAGCTCAAGACAACATATTTAATATACCTTTTTTTCATTTTTTCCACAGCAGCAGTCTTCTGAGATTCGTGAAGGAATGGACCCAAATCAGCAGCATTAGTGTCAGGCTGTGTGTGTGTAAAAAAAAAAAAAATCAAAATGGCAATTGTGGCTCACCCTTTTATATATGAATTGATGTTATATGCATTAGATGTAGGACAATCATACAACTGTGACTGCCATCTTGACTTTTTAACTCTTCCAAAGCTGGCCCTGATCAGCAAGTTAATGTAGTTACTAAAATGTTTCTACTATATTTTGCACTGGATGAGCCACATCTTGAATACTGTTATTTCAGTTCTATAAATTATACTTTTGGAATATTCAGAAACATCAGAACAGATTCAGGGAAAGGCAGTGAATATTAACATGATCTCAGATTTAAAAAAATAGACTGAGAGAATGAGTATGTTTAGCTCTAAGGAGGGAGCCCTGTTCAATGTCACCACTTATTCTTTTTTTTTACATCATAGAGTATAGGATGCTGAACAATCTCATGAGGATGCAATAAAACATATTCAGAAGCAACATTAGGAATGATTAACAATAAGTTGTGTTAAGCCTGGTTTCCCCAACCAGGGTTAGGGAGACAAGCTAAACAGAATGTGCAGCATTAGTCAGATAGGCACACAGATAAATGAGTGAGCTAAGCTTGTATGTTTATTAACATACACTAAAAATAACAGATATGCTTGTGCTATCAAAAATATAGTTTATTCCATTATGAGTTCATAGCATAGTCAAAATAACAGTCCAATAGTCATGTATCATTTAGTCAGTCCATTCAGGGATATTCAGTTAGCAAAGTCCATGTAGAATATCCTATGTCAGTTCACTTACAAATCAGTCCTTTGTTTTCTCTCCCGTCCGAGCAATGCAGTCTTAATTCCAAGCAGTAATCAGGGATCATCAAAGCCAGAGAGAGAGCAAGCTGCAGTCTTGCTTCTTTTAAAGTGCTTTCACAACCACTCCCTCAATTACTTTCCCACAGTTAAAGTTGCAGACACTTTAACTAACAAACTATGATTACTTAGTTATTATTTTACCTAAACCAGTTAGGGTAAACAATGTTATCCTTAACATTCTCCCCTTTTAGGAAATAATAATAAATATAACTATTTACATCTTTAAATCATATTTGTTACAACTCTCTTTAAACTTAGTTACTCCTTGAGCTTTTGTAAATTGGTCTGCAATGTTTTCTTCTGTCATGCAGTATTCCAATTTAATTAGCCCATTCTTTACAGATTCTTTAACATTTAAGTGTCTTAAGTCAGTATGCTTTGATCTAGTTTTTAGAGCAATACTAGTAGCTAACTTTATAGCTGCCTGGTTGTCCTCGTACACAATAATGGAATCTTTAACAGTTATACCCATGTCTAATAATAACTTTTTGTACAAAATCAAGTCAGTGCATAATAATGACAAACATGAAAATTCCGCTTCCATCGTGGACAAGCTGATATGCTGTTGTCTGATTGACCTCCACCCTATTAGTGTCTTACCAAATAATATAGCCATCCCAGATGTTGATTTTCTAGTGTTTATATCAGTTGCAAAACTTGCATCTGCATAGGCACTAAGACTCAAATCACCCTTTGGTTCTATATACAATGCATGGTTCATTGTTCCTTTAAGATATCTTAAAATTCTCTTTAATGATTGCCAATGACATTGATGTGGATCTGAATTAAAACGTGCCAGCTGATTTACACTATAAGCTATATCTGGCTTTGACCAATTGCTTATATATGATAAGCTGCCAATTAAACTTCATCATTTTCTGGATCCCATTCTTCTACGTTTGGTGGATTTTCAATTATGTTCCACAAACCTTCTCTTCGTAGAAGTAGACTACATTTCATAGACCATGATACATAGTTTGTTCCATCCAACTTAGATATAAGGGACAAACTTTGTAGATTGACTTGTGCCATGTTTTCTTATATATGGATATAAAACTATAATTAATAAAACACAGCTGTCTGTTTACTGTAATGTATAACAACACAAACTCTCACTTTTACATAAATCTGTTTTATCCTAGTTAAACTGACTTTGCAGCCTCTGGGCCCATAACCAGTGTTAAGCCTGGTTTCCCCAACCAGGGTTAGGGAGACAAGCTAAACAGAATGTGCAGCGTTAGTCAGATAGGCACACAGATAAATGAGTGAGATAAGCTTGTATGTCTATTAACATACAGTGAAAATAACAGATACGCTTGTGCTATCAAATATATAGTTTATTCCATTATGAGTTCATAGCATAGTCAAAATAACAGTCCAATAGTCATGTATCATTTAGTCAGTCCATTCAGGGATATTCAGTTAGCAAAGTCCGTGTAGAATATCCTATGTCAGTTCACTTACAAATCAGTCCTTTGTTTTCTTTCCCGTTCGAGCAATGCAGTCTTGATTCCAAGCAGTAATCAGGGATCATCAAAGCCAGAGAGAGAGCAAGCTGCAGTCTTGCTTCTTTTAAAGTGCTTTCACAACCACTCCCTTAATTACTTTCCCATAGTTAAAGTTGCAGACACTTTAACTAACAAACTATGATTACTTAGTTATTATTTTACCTAAACCAGTTAGGGTAAACAATGTTATCCCTAACAAGTTGGCTGCTCTTATTGGAAATAGGTACACAGAAAACTTCCCATTTATTGGATTTATTGTATAGTTAGGAAGCACTTAAGTGAGGATTCCTTTCATTTTCAGTCTTTTTCCTTTCCCAATTCTCTGCCAAGGATCTATTTTACTCTGGATATTTCTTTTCTGGCTGACTGATGGGTAAGTCAACCATTAACTCTTAGTCAAACTGTTTCTATTTTACCTGTGACTCTATTTGATGCAATACATTTCCACTTTTCATCCAGTAGGCTGACTGCTGCCTCTAATTTGTTTTCTTTTCCTCTCAACATTCCTCTTCACTGTTGTCATAGCCTCCTTTCTTTCTTATTTCAGTATAAAACTGGAGTTTCTGGACACATGTGCACATAAACACTCCAGCAAAAACTCTGACTACCTCTTATTAGTTTCAGTGGGAGCTCTTTTTAACAGCTGGCTGACAGAGCTATGATGAAAGAACCAAAAATCCTCTTGTTTCCAGAATGATCGTGAATGTACCTGTCAGTAGTCATACCTTCCAGTAGTTTTGATTTGAATTAAAAAAAAAACCTAGTTTTGCCAAGTTAAAAATTTGACAGTGCTGGGTTTTCCGGTTTCGCATGGCTTCGGGGCAGCAGGAATTCGCGACAGCTCGCGATTCCTGCTGTGCTAGCCGTCGAGGTACCCCCAATCCAGATGGGTCAGGGGGATATGGCTGCCCTGTAGGGACAGCTGAAGAGAGAGGGGAGTCGGATAGGGAGGTGGGGGTGTCGCAGACCCCCCCTTCTCCGGAAAAACCCCTTTTTCCCAAGGCGGTGGAGCGGCGGTCAGCAATGGCCGCCACGAAGAAGCCAGCAACCGGGTAAGATTGTGCTGGAGGACGTGTGAAGAGTGAAAGTTCTGTCTGAGCCGGGTCAAGTAACATCTTTTAAATTGCCTGGAATTGAACTATTTGAATTGCTGGAGGATACATTGTATCCCTAAGAAGAGCGAAAAGCGGCGGAGAAGCTGTTAAAGGGAACTTTTTTTTTCTTTACTCTCCCACCCCATGGAAACAGCAGAAATATTTGGATATATTGGACATTGAAAGTGGATTGCTTTGAAAGTTGAAGCTAAGAGACAAAAGGATTTTTGGACATTGAAAAATTTAAGAAATTGGAAAACCCTTGTTGGAGGTATGGATTTCTGATTATTTAAAATTGACATTGCAAGTGGGAAGGGACAAAAAAAATTGGAGCAGAAGCTGAAAAAGGAGGAGATTGCCTAGAATCCCAAAGGAAGATATATGGTAATTGGACCTCTTTGATTAAAAATTAACCCCAGAAAGAGAAAGAGAAGAAGGAAGAAAAGTATTAACTTTTGGAACTTTTTTTTTTTTTAATTGCTTTTGATTGTCTTTGATTAAAAATACTTGTGGTTGTTTTGGAAAAAGTTTCCCTTTTCATAATGGCATCGTTTGTGGATGAACTAGAGATTGAATATCAAAAATATAAAAAAGAAGATACTTTGGGCACTTTGTTTCAATTCTTAGAAATGGCCGCTTCCCTGGCGTTATGTACTTATGAAAAGTTGATTACGCAGCAGAAGGACTGGGACAAGGAAGAAGAGGAAGAAGAAGCCATCTTTGATGAACAATGGGTCCCTTCCGGAGAGGAGGAGAAAAAGGATAAGAAAAAGGGGATTTTAAGAATTATAAAAACAACCAAAAGAGAGAAAAATGAGCCAAAAGGTGGAGGCAAGGTTAGAAAGCAAAGGAAAAGGAGCAAAAGCGAAGAGAAAAAGCAAAGGGGTAAAAAGGGCAAGGAGAAGAATAAGCAAGAGAGAAAGGGGGGGAGGAGAAGCCTTAACAGGGGGAAGCAAGACCTAAAGAAAAAAAGTTTATTTAGAGACAATGGGTGAATTTAATTTAGATTAAAAGAGGGATTCTGGAGGGTACATAGGTTTGTGATATGTGTATTTAGAATATAAAATTCGTTATGTAATCTTAGAATCTTCTAAACAGAATCCCAAGGAAAAATTGCTATACGAAGTATTTTTAAGTTAGGGTAATGAGTTATAGATGTTACTCCAATTGGTGTACAGGAGAAGTATAGTAAAAGAAAAAAAGATGAATGGATAATTGGAAATAGAACAGACAAAGAATGTTGTTGAAAATGGTAATAAGATATGGAAGGATATATATGCTTTTTTTTGGATTTTGTATATTGATAAAAGGCAATAAAATTTTAATTAATAAGAAATAATTGGGATGGAAAGGAGAAGTAGGGATAAGATATGAAGTTAATACTATATGAAGTATTGATATTATAATTTGGAAATGTTATGTCTTATTGGTCTTTTATTATTATTTTTTCCTAGAAAAGAATTTATAAGCTGTTAGGCCTTGACTCTTTGTGTATTGTTTTTATAAAACTGATAAAAATGGTTTTTATATATATATATAAAAAAGAAAATGATAATAAGATATGGAAGGATATATGGGATGAATATGATGTTTGAATTTGTGTCTGTGTGAAGAGTTTTAACCCGGGAACAGACAACCTTCAGAAAAGATCTTTTAGTTTTGTTTTTGTTTTGTGTTTTGTATGTTTGTGTATTGTGTTTTTGGTAAAACTAACAAAATCTGTTTTTTATAAAAAAAAGGAAAAAAGAATCAATAAAACCTTGGAGGAATGTTAGATGAGAATAATTTAAACAAGCCAGAAAGAAATGAATATGATGACTATAAAATGGATAAATATGGAAGAGAAATGAAATTGAATAGGAGTAAAGAGAAATAATGAGAAATTTGCTGAAAGATATTTGTGTGTCCATATGGAGATGGGATAAATTGGAATTATGTTGTATAAAAATAATGTTTTATTCGATTTGTAAGGATCTATAATGTTAAGAGGTTTTATGTATTTATGTATTTAATGGTTAATGATGTGTTGTTTTATCTTTAAAATTAATAAAAATTTGCTTCAAAAAAAAAAAAAATTGACAGTGCTCTTTTTCCTAATCTCCACTTTTGAGGGTTAAGTATTATGGAACAGGGTATCCAACAGGAAAGCTATTCAGTTAATAATTGCTTCGGGTACATGCATGAGGTTTTCATTGGGCTGAACAATATTGATCTCTGATGCATAAGAGAAGAACTTCTTTTTACTTCTTAAATGAAATCTTGATAAGAAGAATCATGAGCACTTCAAGGAAGTAAAATAATGAAATCTTGTATTGTTAAAGCTATTAGCCAACCTTGATACTTCATTCTACTTCAAACAACCTGTGCTTTAAATTATAAGTGAATTCTACAGTATGCCAATAAAATAGAGAGAATTGAATTGAATTGAATCAAATAGAATAGAATAGAATAGAATTCTTTATTGGCCAAGTGTGATTGGACACACAAAGAATTTGTCTTAGTGCATATGCTCTCAGTGTACATAAAAGAAAAGATATATTCATCAAGAATCATAAGAGTCAACACTTAATAATAGTCATAGAGTACAATAAGCAATCAAATCATACTAGGAAACAGTCAATAAAAATCATAAGGATACAAGCAACAAAGTGACAGTCATACAGTCATAAGTGGGAGGAGATGGGTGAAAGGAAGGATGGGAAGATTAATAGAAATAGCAATGCAGACTTAGTAAATAGTTGACAGTGTTGAGGGAATTATTTATTTAGCAGAAGGATGGTGTTCAGGAAAAAGCTGTTCTTGTATCTAGTTGTTCTGGTGTGCAGTGTTCTATAGCATTGTTTTGAGGATAGAAGTTTATGAAACAGTTTATGTCCAGGATATGAGGGGTTTGTAAATATTTTCACAGCCCTCTTTTTGACTCGTGCAGTATACAGGTCCTTGATGGAAGGCAGGTTGGTAGTAATTGTTTTTTTCTGCAGTTCTAATTATTCTCTGAAGTCTGTGTCTGTCTTGTTGGGTAGCAGAACCAAACCAAACAGTTATAGAGGTGCAGATGACAGACTCAATAATTCCTCTGTAGAACTGCATCAGCGGCTCCTTGGGCAGTCTGAGCTTTCTTTCTTTCTTTTTTTTTAAGTTTTTTTTTATTTTTAAGAACAGACTTAGACAAACATAAACATAAAACAACAAGTAAAATCTTCTTTCAATTATACAGTTGGTATATATTTCTTGTGCACAAAATCTATAGTCTTTTCCTCTTAAATTTAAGTTTATATTCATATTACATTAGTCAACTTTCCATATCATATTATATTATTATTACATCATCATTATACTTTCAAATCTGTATTATTCTTTGGAGCAAATCTCAATTCTTACTAATTTTAATACATATTATAATTCATTCTATACTAATCAGTTATAATATCTCATTACTACTATAATATACTTCAATTTCTTACTTTTCTATTTAACCATTGATAGAATAGATCCCATATTTTATAATACTCTTTTTCTTCTTGCTCTCTAGCAGCTAGTGTTAATCTGCTC
This sequence comes from Hydrophis major, assembly GCA_033807585.1. Classification (NCBI taxonomy): domain Eukaryota; kingdom Metazoa; phylum Chordata; class Lepidosauria; order Squamata; family Elapidae; genus Hydrophis; species Hydrophis major. The sequence continues at coordinate 352,949,697 of CM066328.1, forward strand.
ATTTCTGCTCATTCCATTATTTTCTTAATTACTTCCTCTTCCATCAGAATGTTCTCATTTTTCCAATTCTGAGCAAATACAATTCTAGCTGTAGTTAATACATTAATAATCCAGTATGTCAATTCTCTATTGTAAGCTTCGGGTAAGATTCCCAATAAAAATATCTCTGGTTTTAAATCTATATGCTGTTTGTCATTTTTTCCAACCATGTGTGTATTTTAGTCCAATATCTTATAGCTTCCACACATGTCCACCACATATGATAATATGACCTAGGTATCTGATGACATTTCCAACACTTCGCTGATTTATCTTTGAACATCCTTGCTATTTTTGCTGAGAGTAGATGCCACCTGTAAAACATCTTATACAAATTCTCTTTATAAGCTGTCAACATTGTCAGTTTACAATTTCTAGTCCAAAGTTTCTGCCATTTTTCTAAGTCTATCCCATATTCAAAAATTTTCCCCCAAGCACTAATTGTTTCTTTAACTTGTTCTTCTTCTAGTTTCACTCCCAGTAAATAACCATAAAATATTTTGATCATCCTCTCATCAGTACCTGTTAAAATTTTATTTAATTGCATAAATTCTTTGTAAAACCCTTCTGTCTTACTGTCTCTATCATATGTAGAATGTATTTGCACATATGAATACCAATTCATCTTTATCTCTTGTTCATCTAATTCTTGCTTTGTTTTTAGTTCACCCCTTTCATTTAAAATTTCACTATATCTAACAATGTGTTCTGTTGTGAAAAGAATTGGATACACAAATGCCTCTATCGTTGATAACCAAACTGGTATTTTCATATAATGTTGCCTCCTTATTTTCTCCCATGTTAATAATAACACATCTTGAATAAAATATCTCCTAAAATACCCATGTGCTTTCCTTTCCTTATACCATAAAAATGCATGCTGCCCCAATTGTAAATCATAACCTTTCCAGTGTTAACAATCTAGTATTTCTCAAGACAATCCATTCTTTCACCCACATCAGTATTACTGCCTGGTAATATAATTCCCAATTGGGTAATCCAAAACCTCCTCTTATTCTAGCATCCTGTAACAATTTAATTTAATTCTTGCCTTCTTTCCCTGCCGCATATATTTCAACATTATTTTATTTATGTCCTCAAATATTCTTTCCCTAATTTGATTGGAATCGTCTGAAACAAATATAATATCCTTGATAGTATGTCCATTTTGATAGTAGATATTCTCCCTATAAGAGATAATTGTAGATTTCCCCATTTTTTCAAATCTGTCGCAATCTGTTGCTTTAATTTATAATAATTATCTTCCTTTAATGATCCGCATCTTGCTGTTAACTGTACTCTGAAGTATTTTACTTTGTTTGTGATCTGGATATTCAGTCTATCTGTCAATTTTTTCCTTTGTTTTTCCATCATATTCTTAACTAAGTTTTATCTTTATTTTTAATCCTGCCACCTGTCCATATTCTTCAATCTTTTCTATCAATTTAGGTACTGTTTTCAATGGTTCTTCCAATATGAAGACCAGATCATTACAAATTCTTGTAATTTATATTCTTCTTTTTTTATTTTCATTCCCTTTATTTCTCTATTTTCCCTAATATTTCTATTTAATATTTCCAAAGTCAATACAAATAGCAGTGGCAACAGAGGGTATCCTTGTCTAGTTCCTTTTTAAATATTAATATTGTCTGTCAAATCTCCATTTATCATTACTTTTGCAGATTGTTTATTATATATTGCCTCAATTGCCTTAATTAATCTTTCCCCAAATCCCAGCTCTTCCATTTACAATAACATAAATTGCCAATTTACATTGTCGAAGGCTTTTTGCACATTAAAAATACCAAGGCCATTTGCTTCTCTGGGTGTGTTTCATAGTATTCCAATGTATTCAAAATTATTCTCATGTTATCTTTTATTTGCCTCTTAGGTAAAAATCCATTTTGATCAGAATGTATAAAGTGGTTCAAATATCTTTTAAGTCTTTCTGCCATTATTGAGGCAAATATTTTGTAGTCTACATTCAGCAGGGATATAGGTCTATAGTTTTTTATTTGTTCAGTATCCTATTTTGGTATAAGAGTAATATAAGCCTCTGTCCATATATTAGGTATTTTGGTTTTTGACAAAACCTCATTCATTACTTCAAGCATTATAATGTTAAAAGATTCCTGCAAAGTCTTGTAGAATTCCACTGGTAGCCCATCTGGGCCTTGAGCCTTTCCAGCCTTTTGTCTATTTATCACTTCTGTTTGTTCCATCATTGTTATTTTCCCTTCCAACATTACCTTAATGTCCTCAAATTTGGGGTAGCTCTACTTTTTTGCAAATATTGTTTAACCTTTTCTTCTCCAATATTCTTTTGATCATATAATTTCTCATAATATTTCCATAATATTTCTTTTTTTTCTTCATTTCTATTACAAACGATTCCATGTTCATCTATTAATTATATTATCTTCTTCGTTTCTTTCTCCTTTTTCAATTTATATGCCAGCCATCTTCCTGGTTTGTTTGTTTTGTTTAGCTCTCCTAATTTTCTGTGCTAATTCCTCTTTTTCTATCAATCCCATTTTATGTTTCACTATTTCCATTTGACTTTTAATATCCTTCTTTTGTGGATACTTTTGTAGTTCTTTTTCGAGTTTCTTGTAGTCTTCCTCTAGTGTTTGTTGTGTTTGTCTTTTCTGATATTCTTTCTTCTTGTATAGTTTATAATCAGACCTCTGGCATAGGCCTTCATGGTATCCCATAAATGTTGTAGTGAAGTTTCCTCCTTATTGTTTTCTTTAAAGAAGAAAGCCAGTTCTTTTTCCATATTTCATTTTTTTTTCTTTCAATATTGAATTATTCAAAGTCCATCTTGATCTTTTCCTTTGTCCCAGCCATATTGATATCCAAATCATATCTTTTCTTGACCATGATAAATGTCTATTGGAGTAGAATGTATATTGTCTATTCTTAACATTCATTTCTCTCCAAACATCTTGAATTCTTAATTCCTCTACCATCCTGAAGAAGGATTTTGGAAGTATCTTTCTATTTTGTCTATTAATTTCCTGTGTTTTATAGTCCAACTTTGTGTCAACTGTCGCATTAAATCTCCCAAAATGCATATATTGTCAATTCCAATTCTATTATTTTCTTATGCATTTTTATAGAATTCTTCTTGCTTTTCATTTGGTGCATAAATTGCTACTAAAAGCATGTTTAGGTTATTGTCAATTATTTCTACCATCAATATCCTTCTTTTTCTTCTGTAAAAATTCATTTAGCTTCTGAATGTATAAAGCTACTCCTCTTTTGTTTTGTTGTGCCAATGAAGTATGTAAATATAAATTCAGAAAGAACAGTCTTTGTTGTGCTTTTTTGATGACATTTTTGATGTTAAATGTCCATTTTAGGTCTTGAGATATGATAGAACCTAGAAATTTGAAGGTCTCTACTATTGATACTGTGTTTTCTAGTATTGTAAGAGATGGTAGTGTGGGAGGGCTTCTCCTAAAGTCTACTACCATTTCTACAGTTTTGAGTGTGTTCAGTTCCAGATTGTTCCAGTCACACCATGAGGCAAGTTGTACAACCTCCCATCTGTATGTGGATTTGTCATTGTCTCAAATGAAACCAATCATTGTTGTATCATCTGCAAATTCCTGTATTTTAACAGATGGATCATTTGAGATTGGTATACAAGGAGAAGAGAAGTGGAGAAAGCACACAGCCTTGTGGGGAGCCTATGCTTTCTGTACAGGTATCAGATGTGATTCTGCCAAGCTTCACCTGCTGCTTCCTGTCTGTTAGGAAGCTTGATCCACTTACAAGTGTTTTCAGGTACTGCTAGCTGGTTTAATTTAGTTAGAAGAATGTCTAGAATGATGGTATTTTTTTAAAAAAAAAACAAATTTTATTAATTTTTTACAGAAAACACACACAAACATACAAAACACAAAACATAAACAAAACTAAAAGATCTTTTCTGAAGTTTGTCTGATCCCGGGTTAAAACTCTTCTCACAGACACAAATTCAAACATCATATTCACTTTGTATATCCTTCCATATCTTATTATCATTTTCATTTTTTTATATATATATATAAACCATTTTTATCAATTTTATAAAAACAATGCACAAAAAATCAAGGCATAACAGCTTATAAATTCTTTTCTAGGAAAAAATAATAATAAAAAACCAATAGAACATAACAATTCCAAATTATAGTATCAATACTTTATCTATTTAACTTCATATCTTATCCCTACTTCTCCTTTTCATCCAAATTATTTCTTGTTAATTAAAATTTTATTGCCTTTTATCAATATACAAAATCCAAAAAAAAAAAAAAACCATAACAAAACCTTTATATATCTTTTCATATCTTATTACCATTTTCAATAACATTCTTTGTCTGTTCTATTTCCAACTATCCATTCATCTTTTTTCTTTTACTATACTTCTCCTATACACCAATTGGGGTAACGTTTATAACTCATTACCCTAACTTAAAAGTACTTCGTATGACAATTTTTCTTGGGATTCTGTTTAAAAGATTCTAAAATTACATAATAAATTTTATACTCTAAACACACATATAAAAACACAATCTCATATACCCTCCAGAATCCCTCTTTTATCCTAAATTAAATTCACCCATTGTCTCTAAATAAACTTTTTTTCTTTAGATCTTGCTTCCCCCCATTGAGGCTTCTCCTCCCCCCCTTTCTCTCTTGCTTATTCTTCTCCTTGCCCTTTTTACCCCTTTGTTTTTCCTCCTCCCTTTTCTTACTCCTTTTCCTTTGCTTTCTAACCTTGCCACCACCTTTTCGCTCATTTTTCTCTTCTTTGGTTGTTTTTATAATTCTTAAAATCCCCTTTTTCTTATCCTTTTTCTCCTCCTCTCCGGAAAGGACCCATTGTTCATCAAAGATGGCTTCTTCTTCCTCTTCTTCCTTGTCCCAGTCCTTCTGCTGCGTAATCAACTTTTCATAAGTACATAACGCCATTTCTAAAAATTGAAACAAAGCGCCCAAAGTATCTTCCTTTTTATATTTTTGATATTCAGCCTTTAGTTCATCCACAAGCGATGCCATTATGAAAAGAGAAACTTTTCCCAAAACAACCACAAGTATTTTTAATCAAAAACAATTCAAAAAAAAAGTTCCAAAAGTTAATACTTTTCTTCCTTCTTCTCTTTCTCTTTCTGGGGCTAATGTTTAATCAAAGAGGTCCAATTACCATATATCTTTCTTTGGGATTCTAGGCAATCTCCTCCTTTTTCAGCTTCTGCTCCAATTTTTTCTCCTCTCCCTTCCCACTTGCGATATCGATTTTAAATAATCAAAAATCCATACCTCCAACAAGGGTTTTCCAATTTCTTAAATTTTTCAATGTCCAAAAATCCTTTTGTCCCTTAGCTTCAACTCTCAAAACAATTCACTTTCAATGTCCAATATATCCAAACATTTCTGCTGTTTCCATGGGGTGGGAGAGTAAAGAAAAAAAAAAAGTTCCCTTTAACAGCTTCTCCGCCGCTTTCGCTCTTCTTAGGGATACAATGTATCCTCCAGCAATTCAAACAGCTCAGTTCCAGGCAATTTAAAGGATGTTACTTGACCCGGCTCAGACATCACTTTCACTCTTCTCCTCCAGCGCAATCTTACCCGGTTGCTGGCTTCTTCGTGGTGGCCATTGCTGACTGCCGCTCCACCGCCTTGGGAAAAAGGGGTTTTTCCGGCAAAGGGGGGGGTCTGCGACACCCCCACCCCCCTATCCGACTCCCCTCTCTCTTCAGCTGTCCCTACAGGGCAGCCATATCCCCCTGACCCATCTGGATCGGGGGTACCTCGACGGCTAGCACAGCAGGAATCGCGAGCTGTCACGAATTCCTGCTGCCCCGAAGCCACGCGAAACCGGAAGCCTCTAGAATGATGGTATTGAATGCTGACCTGAAGTCTACAAAAAGGACCTTTGTGTAGGTCTTTGGAGATTCAAGGTGTTGTAGGATGTAGTGCAGAGCCATATTAAAAGCATCATCTGTTGACCTATTTGCTCGATATGCAGGGAGTCTAACAGCAGTTCTGTGATGGTTTTCAGATGGGATAGCACTAACCTTTCAAAGGTTTTCATAAGTACAGATGTTAAAGCAACTAGTCTGTAGCCATTCAGTTCCTTGATGGAGTGCTTCTTTGGGCTGGGAAGATGGTAGAGCGTTTGAAGCAGGAAGGAACATAATATATCTCTAGTGATCTATTGGAGATTCGAGTGAAGATGGGGGCCAATTGGTCAGCACAGACTTTTAAGCAAGAAGGAGTTATCTTGTCTGGGCCTGATGCTTTTCCTAGCTTTTGTCTGTGAAATAGATCTTGCACTTCTTTTTCTGTGATCATCAGAGGTTGTGAACCCAAAGGGTTGAGATCAGTTGATGGAAGTTTGGCTGTTGTTGATGTGTTTGAGATGATGGTGGTGGAGATAGGTGGCTGTGGTTTTCCTTTCAAACCTGCAGTAAAACTCATCCAGGTCATCTGCTAATTGTTGATTTCCTTCTTCCTGGGAAGGAGGTTTGCCATAGCCAGTGATATTTTTAAGAGTTTTCTACATGTTTGCTGGTTCATTTGTTGAGAACTGATTCCTTAAGTTTTCAGAGTAGCTTTTTTTTTTTCTGCTCTGATCTCTCTTGTTAATAATTTTCTGGCCTGATTATATAGTATTCTATCACTTTTTCTATAAGCTTCCTTTGTGATGATGACCAAGGGGGGATGGATTTGCATTTTGGGAAATTATGGAAACCCCCAAAAACTTTAGATTCAGGATTCCACAGATGTGCCAAGTGCTATTCTAATAAACATACTTTTGAGATATGTTTGTCTTGGAGTTACTGATTGGAATGGAGGTTTGCTGGAATGCTGACATTTTCCTGAATCTCTAACAAACTCCAGCACCCCAAAAGGGGGCTGTCAGTGATGCTAAGCCCTAGCACTGATTCCAAACATGGAGCAGTGTGAAGACTCAGTGAAGATGGGAGAAGATAGAGAAGGAGCTATGGGGCTGGACACCAGAAGACTGATTGAGGACCCCAGCCCCATTTGAAGAGGTGATGCAGGCATTAGAGACTGCAGAGGAGAGGTGAAGGTTAGGAGGTCAACCCATAGAGACAGACTAATGGAGAAGCTGCGGACAGAGCTGAATCCATGGGTGAGACTGGAGGAGATGCTGCCTGAATGCCTCTCTTTCTCCAGCCCCCTGAGAATGGCCAGAGACAGAATGGAGATGTGGGGAAACATTGGGATCAGACACCTCCCAAGACTGCAATTTGTGGCCTCCACCCCAAAGCCAGTTGTTGGTAGGAATCCCAGAACAACTCCAACAACTTAAGTTGAAAAGTTATGTTCCACAGCCACAACCTCTCCAGACGAGCTGGATCCTAACGCAGTCCACCTTTACTTTCTCTAATCAGAGAAGTGAAGGGGAAATCACTGTAGCATCAATTGGAAATGGCTGGTGAAGCAGCCCAGGCTTGCAAGCTCAAGTTTCAAGGGAGAGACAGAAGATGCAGCCAACATTGGGTATGTTTCAAAACCCAAGTCCTCTCCTTCCACAACCACAAAGCAGATTACCCCCTGCAGAGAGTATTCCTCCAGGGTGGGCATTTTATCCTGGTCAAGGGTGGATCCAATGCCAGTGGATGCCAGCTCCCATTGCACTCTGGTTTGGGAGTGCCCTGGCTCCAAAGAGAATCAGTGATCCCTTCTCAACAAAGGGATCTGTGCAGGAGCAGATGGCAACCACCCGCCTCTTCCCATTGCAGGGAAGAATGCAACACACAGCCTCTTTGACAGGTGCCAAATCAGCCGCCCTTCAGAGCAAACCTGCAGAGGCCCTTCTTCCAGAGAGCCCCAACACAGCCAGCCCTCAGAGTACTCCTGCAAGGTTCATACATTCCTCATCAGGCTCCATTCATTCCAGTCAATCTGCAGCTTTTATGGCAGTCCCACCCCCTCCCCCAGACCAGATCAGACCAGATGGCTTTTAAAGCAACATTTGACAAATGACGTGGACATTTTGCTTATTTCCTCACTCAGATCTGGTCCCACATAGATCAGTTTGGAGCCCAATATGCAACAGATCATGATCTGGTCACTGCAATCACAGATGGGATGAATGAAGGGGATGTATCCAATTGGATGGCTCAATTGCACTATGAACGAGCCCCAGAACTACAGGATGTCAATACTTTCATTGAACTCCTTAGGGTTAGGTTCGAGAATTCTGACAGAGTTGGAGAAAATGAGGACAAATTAATGGAAATGAAACAAGGCAAGCGACCCTTAAAAGACTTTGTATGGGGCTTTAGAAGGGTCGCAAGCCACCTCATGGACTGGCCTGAAAAAATTCTGTTGCACTATTTCAAGAATGCTATTGACCCAGAAGTAAAAAAAGGCCTGTAATATTAGAGGAATACCTGAGACTCTGAAGGATTGGTATGCAATGTCTCTCAGGCTAGACAGGGAGATCAACACCCCCCCCCCCATGCAAAAAAAAAAAAAACCCTTCCTGAAGGCCCTCCTAGGAAAGCTGTGGCCAGGTGGCCTCTTACCAGACCTGCTGAAGCTGCTCCTACCCGACCCAGAAAAATGATAAAGTGCTATTGTTGTGGCCAAGATGGTCATAGAGCAGCCAACAGTCTGGCTCCTGCACCTGTTCCACAAGCTCCACAACCAAGGCCAAGTACAACCACCAGGGGTTGAAGAAATCCATGAAAGATTCCAGACACTAGCCAGTTTGCTAGACACACCATAGAAGGTCCCCTCCATGCAGAAGGAAGCAATGAATTTCCAACCCAAAAAATTCTCCCCAGGGAAGCCGGTGAAGAAGACAACCCTATGGTGAGTGCTGCCATTGCCCCTTTTACAGTCAAAGTAAAGTTGGTGGTACCTGACACGGGAGAGGCAGGGGAGATAGAAGCTGTAATAAATACTGGGTGTTCCAGATGCCTTATTGGCCTCCCCATCATTGAACAATTAGGAATAAAAACTAAAAACCTGAAATGCCCAATCAGGTTTCAACAACTAGATGGGACTTTAATTGGGGGAATCGTGGCCACCCAAATGACAGAGTTAATCAAATTAGAGATGGGAAGACACCGTGAACTCATACATTTTGTAGTAGCTCCAAAGATGTCAGAATCTGTCATATTGGGACTTGCTTGCCTGGATAAATGGGCCCCTACCATCAAGCGGGAGGATGGATACCAAAAAAATTTATGATTGGGTTGGCCCACTGCCCTTCTTCCTCCCACAAAGGAATGGCCACACAACAAAGATCTCCAACCTGAAGCAGCAACCACCATTTCATACTCTGCACCAGGCATGCCCCAAGTCCCCAAACAATACAAGGACTTGGCTGAGGTGTTCAGTGAAGAGTAATGCAATGTTTCCTCGCCCCCTCCCCCATCGAACCACTGATTGTGCCAAAGAATTAGAACCTGGGGTAAAACTGCCAAAACCAAAAATGTATTCCATGACACCAGCTGAAATGACTGAGTTGAGAAAATATATCGATAACAACCTGGATACAGGTTTCATTGAACCTGCCAAATCTAGGTTAGCTGCCCTAGTACTGTTCAAAGAAAAGAAAGATGGTGGCTTGATATTATGCATCAATTTTAGGGGCATGAACAGTGTATGCATAAAAAACATGTACCCCCCTCCCCTCATGAAGGACTGATTAAACCACCTATCTAAAGGCAAGGTCTTCACCAAACTAGATCTGAGAGAAGCTTACTACTGAGTCTGCCTAAAGGAGTGAGACAAATGGAAAACTGCCTTCAACTTCCCTCTGGGTAATTTCCAATTCCAAGTCATGCCTTTCAGACTCCACCCCCCCCCCCCCCATTATTTATGCAACTCATCAATGAAGTGCTACATACACAAAGGGGTCCTTGTCTACCTGATTGTCATTCTTATATTCAGCAAAACCATTGAAGAACATGTCAAATTGGTCAGACAAGTGCTGAAAAAACTCAGCCGCCAAGTTATATGTAAAGTTGTCAAAATGCAAATTCCACAAAGAGTCACTGGATTACCTAGGCTACCAAGTGTCCAACCAGGGAATTGAGATGGACCCTGGAAAAGTGAGAGCAGTGCTAGACTGGCAACCTCCCCACAACATGTAAACAACTTCAAAGCTTTTTGGTTTTGCAAATTTCTATAGAAATTTATTCCTTCATCTGCTGAGGTTGCCCTCCCTTAACAGAGTTATTGAAAACTGGGCCTTCCCCGACCAAACCAAAACCCAGTCAACCCGTTTGCTAGGACAATGGACTGTCAGAAATCTTTTGAAATTTTAAAATGCCTATTTGTCACTGAACCCATCCTCCAGCACCCAGACCTCACCAAATCTTTTATAGTCCAAGCTGAGGCTAGTGATGTGGCTGTCATGGTGATTCTTCTCCAGAAGAACTTTCAAAACCAACTAATGCCTTGTGCTTATGTGTCCAAAAAGTTGTCAGACACAGAGCATAGGTGGGAGGTTTGGGAAAAAGAAGTGTTTGCAGTGCGATGGGCTTTAGTATCTTGGAGGCATTTTCTGGAAGGAGTGAAGGAGCCTTTTGAGATGTGGACTGATCACAAGAACCTCAAGGCTCTAAAGACACCTTGGAAGCTATCAACTAAACAAGTCCACTGGGCTCAAAACTTCAAGAGGTTCAACTTTAACATGAAATATATCCCAGTGGGAAAAACATACTGGTGGATTCCCTGTCAGCAAAACCCCAATTTGATAGTCGCTGAGAGGAAGTAGTGCAAACTGCGATATCAGAAGCCCAACTCACAGGCAAAGTAACCACTCTAGGTGAAGCCAACTGCAATACCAGATGCCTAGAACACAAACTGACAACAGAGTTGAAAGCAGCCCTGTTGACAGACCCCTGACTTGTTGAACATCAAACCGATTTGACAATGTGTTGTGTCGTCGGAAATGATGCCAGGAGTCGGTGACTTAGTATCAAGCTCTTTTATTGAGTTAGGAACCAAACTGGGGCTATGGAGAAACTTTGCGGCTTTTTATTTCTTTAGCCGCGGTGGCCGCGGCCAATGGCACCAGTTTGAATCTCCTGTGATTCGAATCAACCAATCGCGGGAGATTCCTAGCGAGCCAATCGGCGCAGCTCGCCTAGCCAATCAGAGTGCCCCGCGCTTTGGCCAATCAAAACGTGGGGATCTCAAGAATGCTAATGAGGGGACAGAACACCCCTCCCCTCTTGGTTCATTCCTTACGTTGCATAGTCCCATAGGTAGGCGGGGCTCCGTCTTAGCCTACTGGACCTGCGCAGCTCAGTCGTAGGTTGGATCCCGGCCGGTTCGGTCGGGGTCTCTGCTTCTCTGGATGCCGTCGTGGGAACCGCCTGATCGGTTGGGCCGGGCCGCTCTCCGTAGCTCCCTCCTGGGCTTCCCGGGTTGGTTGAGCTGCGGGTTTTGCCACTCCCACTTGGTCTTCCCGGGTTGGTTGAGCTGGCCTGGCTGTCTCTTTCTGGCGAGGTTTCGTGCTGGCTGCTTCCCGGTGAGTATGGTTGGTTTATTCTTCCTCGGTTTTGGTCCCCTGGGTATTCCCTCCCCTCTTGGTTTGTGTTGTGGGGTTGGTTTTGCCTGTTTGTGCGTCGGTGATCTCTTGGGTGGTCGTCCTCGATCTTAACTGGTCGATGTGGCGTTTCCACGCTCGTCCGTCTGTTGTTTGTAGCCGGTACGAGTGTGGGCCTGTTAGTTGTGTGATGACAGCTGGTACCCATAATGGGTCTCCTGTTAGGTTTTTCGCGTACACGGGGTCGCCTGGTGCAAAGGTTCGATGTTTGCTGGTTGAGTCTGGGGGTTTCTCTGGGTTGTACGTGGGGTGTAATCTGTCAAGTGGGGACCTTATTTTCCTCCCCATTAGCAGTTCAGCTGGGCTTTTATTCGTTAAGGTATTTGGGGTTATGTGTTGGGTGAAGAGTAATTTATTTATTTTGTCCTGGATCTCCCCGTGGTCTATTTTCTGGATGGTTTTCTTTGTGAATTGAACCATCCGTTCCGCCCTACCATTCGCCGCCGGATGCGCCGGTGCTGTCAGCGCGTGTCGGATGCCCATTTCCGCTAGGAATTTTTCGAATTCTAGCGAGGTGAATTGGGGCCCGTTGTTGGAAACGATGACGTCTGGGAGGCCGGGTGTTGCAAAAAGTTTGCCGAGTTCTTTGGTCATGGCCTCCGTGGTTGTTGTTCTCATGTTGCTTACCTCCAGCCAGTTGGAGTAAGCGTGTACGGTTATCAGGAAGGTGTGTCCTTTTGTGGGCCCGGCGAAATCTATGTGGATCCTAGACCAAGGTCCCCTTGGGGTATCCCACTCTAGGACGGGTGCTGCGGGTGGGCTTGGCCTAGTTTCCTGGCATCATTGGCACCTTGCTACCCAGGCCTCAATCTGTTTGTCCATCCCTGGCCACCAAGCGTAACTTCTGGCCAGGGCTTTAGTCCTAACGATGCACGGGTGCCCCTCGTGTAACAGTTCCAGAACCTTCCCTTGTAGCTTTTCTGGGATGACCACCCTATCCCCCCATAGTATGCACCCTTTTAGCAACGAGAGTTCCGTTTGCCGGTTCCAGAATGTCTTGACGGACTCGTCGTTGTCCCTTTCCGGCCACCCTTTCTCTACCCAATGCAACACCCGCGCCAGATGTTTGTCTTTATTAGTTTCTCTGGCAATGTCTGACGCAGTTATGGGTAGGTTGGGTAGAGTCTCTATACTGAGGGTGGTCGTCGTGGGTGCTGGGTCGGTGTCAGGCTCCGGTAATGGCGAGCGGCTTAAGGCGTCTGCATGGGAGATAGTCTTACCCGGTCTGTGTGTGAGTCCGTAATTGTAGGCCGCCAGGAACTCGGACCACCTTGTCATTCGGGGAGACAGAATGTTCAGGGTGGCCCTGTTCCCTGCAAGGATTCCCAGCAGCGGTTTGTGGTTGGTTATGATGGTAAATGTCCGGCCGTAGAGATACTCGTGGAATCTTTTTACTGCGGCGACGATAGCCAGAGCCTCTTTGTCCAGCTGGCTGTAGTTCCGCTCTGGTTTGGTGAGGGTCCTTGAAAAGAACGCGATGGGTGCTTCTTTTCCATCGGGGAGAGTATGGCTGAGGACAGCGCCGACGCCGAAGGGTGATGCGTCACATGTGACGGCCAGAGGTAAGGTCTCGTTGTACTGGATAAGGACGGCATCCGAAGTGAGGAGGTCCTTTGTTTTCTGGAAGGCGGCTTGCTCGCGTTTCCCCCAAGTCCAGGTCGCCGCCTTGTCCAAGAGCCTATGCAAAGGCTCCGCTGCCGTCACCTTTTGGGGCAGGAAGACATTATAAAAGTTAAGCAGCCCCAGAAATGCCTGCAGCTCTGTCTTCGACTTGGGTGTGGGGGCTTCTTTGATGGCTTTGATTTTTTGGTTTGTGGGGTGAATGCCATTACGGTCTAGGAGATATCCTAGGAATTCAACCCGTTCTGTGTATAATTGGCATTTCTCCCTCCTTACCTTGAGCCCGGTCTCTTTGAATTTGTTTAGGACCTCCCTTAGGCGACCCTCTAGTTCAGCTTGGTTGGTTGCCGACACTAAGACATCGTCGAAGTAAGGTACCACCCCCTTGATGCCTTGTAATAGCCTTTCCATTAGGCTTTGGAATATTCCAGGCACCACGCTGACTCCGAATTGGAGCCGGTTGCATTTAAATGCACCCGGGTGGGTGACTATGGTTTGTGCTTCTGCCGTTTCCTTGTCGACTGGCAACTGTTGGTATGCCTGGGCGAGGTCGAGTTTAGCGAAAACCTTGCCCCCTCCCAGTGAATGTAGTAGGTGTTGCACTACTGGGACGGGGTAAGCTCTTTGTTGCAAGGCGCCATTTAGGGTGGCCTTATAGTCCCCACAGATTCTCACCGACCCATCGGGCTTGATCGGGGTGATTATGGGGGTCTCCCACCGGGCGTGGTCTATGGGCTGTAGGACCCCTTGCTTGACGAGCTTGTCAATTTGCTTGTCTATCTTGGGTTTAAGCGCGAATGGCACCCGCCTTGGTTTCAGGCATTTTGGGGGGACGTTTGGGTCTAGGCTGAATGATATAAGGGGCCCTCGGTAATTGCCTAGGTTTCCAACGAAAACCTCTTGGAATTCCCGGGCTAGTTGTTGCTCCCAGTTGTCATCGGCGATGTGGTCGATTCCCGTGACCGCGATGCTGAGCGGGGTGAACCATTGCAGTCCCAGTAGGCTTGGGCGGTCGCGATTGACGATGGTCAGGGGAAGCCTTTCGGTGCACCCTTTGTAGGTTACCTTGAACTGTCCGGTTCCAACTACAGGGATGCGGTTTCCCTGGTAGTCCTTTACGATGAGTCTCTGGCTGTCTAGGTTCCTCCTTTGGAGGGTAGGCACCAAGCGCTTTATTTCATGCCATGCTATCATGGAGAGGTAGGACCCGGAGTCCACCTCCATTTTACATGGCTCGCCTTCGATGCCTACCTCCACGTAGACCTTCCGGGCGTCATTGGTTATGGCGTGGCCGATAGTGACCGTCTGATGGGTCTCCTCTCTTCGCCGGGTCTCGCCGCCTCGTAGGGATCGTCCGTTCCGGTCCCATCTGTTGTCAGAGGGGCGATCTCTGGTCCGGGGTGGTGTGCTCTCTCATCTCCGTTCGCTCTGGTCCCATCGTGGAGGGCTGCGGTTCTTTTTGAGATGGCAGACGCGGGCGATGTGTCCCTTCTTGTTGCAATGCGGGCAGATTGAATCGAAGAACCAGCATTCGGACCTGGGGTGGTCACCTCCGCAACCAGCACAGGTGGTCCTCGACTTACGAACCCGCCGGTTCCGTGGTTCGCGGCCTGCCTGGAGACGGTGGATTTCCTCCTCCTCGTCGGAAGTGCCCGATCTTGAGTGGACGTCGCCCTGGTGGGTGGTCATCTCGGGTTGGGCCTTGGCCAACCTTGCAGGGTGGTTGGTGCATGCGGTTGGCGCATGCGGTCGGCGGATGTTCGGGTCGCTTCGGCGGCTGTGGCTTCGGTGAGGGTATCTGCAAGGGTGATGTTGCCCTTTGCCATCAGCCGACTCTGGAGGACGGGATCCCAAAGGCTGAGCATGATTCGGTCTCGCAGGGCGTCGTTCAGGTTGTCGAATTCGCACAGCCCCCCTAGGCGCCGTAGTTCGGCGACAAAGTCGCTGAAACTCACCCGACCGTTGGTCCTGACGGTAGAACTCATGTCATCAGATGAGGATGGGCACATCTGGAGCGTAGTGTCGCCGGAGTATTGTCTCGAGGACGTCCCAGTCCATCGCGGTCACGTCGGCGGGTTTGGCAAGTGCTTTGGCCATCTTAAACACTGCGGTCCCGCAGTGGGTCAGGAAGACGGCTCGCTTCATGTGGCCGGTGGCGTCCTTCAGGTCGCTGCACTCGAGGAACATGTGGAATCTGTCAGAGTACGATTCGCAGTCCTTGGTGTCGGGGTTGAAGGGTGCGGGGGGTGTGATGTTCGCCATCGTGGAGTTTCGTCTGGCTTCCGTCGGACACGTGCTTCGGTTCAGGATCAGTATCCCACCTTCGTCGCCAGTGTTGTGTCGTCGGAAATGATGCCAGGAGTCGGTGACTTAGTATCAAGCTCTTTTATTGAGTTAGGAACCGAACTGGGGCTATGGAGAAACTTTGCGGCTTTTTATTTCTTTAGCCGCGGTGACCGCAGCCAATGGCACTGCTTTGAATCTCCCGCGATTCGAATCGACCAATCACGGGAGATTCCAACGAGCCAATCAGCGTGGCTCGCCTAGCCAATCAGAGTGCCCCGCGCTTTGGCCAATCAAAGCGCGGGGATCTCAAGAATGCTAATGAGGGGACAGAACACAATGAATGAAGGATTGGCTTGGAAAGGGACAAAAATTTATGTACCCAATATTCTAAGACTAATGGTACTAAAATGTAGCCATGACTCGTGGTTGGGAGGACACTTTGGGTTCTTAAAACCCCTGTATTTAGTTAAGAGATAGTTCTAGTGGCCAAAAATGAAACCAGATGTCAAGGACTATGTGAAAAGCTGCTCAATTTGTGCCACAATGAAACAAAGAACTGGAAAAAACCCTGCCCTCCTTCAACAAGTAACTGAATCAACAAAGCGTGGGAAGAAATTGCTATGGACTTTATCATAGAGTTACCTTAGAGTGAAAGAAATACGATGATTTGGACTGTTATCGACTCATTCTCTAAGCAAGCCCACTTTACAGCCTGTAACAGACTACCTTTGGCTAAAAAACTTGCGAAACTGTTCATGAAGCATATCTATAGGCTCCATAGATTACCTCATAGAGTAATCTCAGACCAAAGTGTACAGTTTACTGCTAAGTTCTGGAGGGAGTTTTTTGAAGCCCATTGGGTCATCCCAAGGGCTTTCCTCAGTGTTCCATCCTGCGTGCAACGGAGGGGCAGCAGAGAGAATGAACGCCATGGTGGGGAGTTCCATCCTGCAGTGGAGAGAATGAACGCCATGGTGGAACAATACATTAGATGCTATATAAACTATCAACAAGAGAACTGGGCAGAGCTGTTGCCATTTGCAGAAGTTGCTTACAATAATGCAGTACACAGCAGCACAGGCTTGACTTTGTTTCACGTCAACACCGGCATGGAATTTGTCGCTATGATGGAATTACCTAGGGAACCCCACAACATCCATATCTTTAATGGAGTGGATGCACTCATTAAAGAAAGGTTGGGAGTATAAAAAAAGCTTTGACTGAAGCTGTTGAGGAATATAAAAAACAAGCAGACAAACATAGATTCCTCCAACCACCATTTCAAGTGGGAGACAAAATACTTTTATCAACTAAATATCCCAAAACTGCCCAGTGGGAAGTTGGGCCCTAAATTCTTAGGTCCATTCCCTATATCAAAAATAATCAATCCAGTGACAGTCCAATTAAGTCTCCCTTGGCTATTGGGGAAAATACACCCAGTGTTCCATAGTAGTTTATTGAAATCTGCTGTAAGATTACATCTAAGGCTGATACCAGCAGCTCCCCCGAAACCTATAATCATACAGGATGAGAAACATTATGAAATAAAGAAAATCCTTGATTCTAGATTACACCGAAGGAGATTACAATATTTATTATTATGGAAAGGTTACCCTTTGTCAGATGCTACTTGGGTAAAAAGTTGAGATGTACATGCAGATAGATAGGTTAACCAATTCCATTAAGAATTCCCTGACAAACCAAAGGGTTCCATTGGAGGGGGAAGAGGGGGTTAAGGGCATCGCATTAACCCCTGGTTGTGTTTTGTTTATTATCTCTTTTAGGAGGCAAATTTCTCAAGGGGGGGGGGATGCATGTTAGCTTTGGAAACCATATTCCGTGCTGCCACATAGCCTGAGAAAGTGGGAGGGGGTGATTTCAATTAAGTAGCTCTGGTAGATAAATAAAATTCTTTTGTTAGTTCAAGGTCATTTAGTATGGCGCAGGATGAAATAAGGATTTACTTTTGGACGGAGTATGATTGGGCCATGTGATATAATGATGACCGGGGGTGTGTGTGGATTTGTAGTTTGGGAAATTGTGGAAACCCAAAAAAACTTTAGATTCAGGATTCCACAGATGTGCCAGGTGCTATTCTAATAAAGGTACTTTTGAGATATGTTTGTCTCAGATTTACTGATTGGAATAGAGGTTTGCTGGAATGCTGACATCCTTTTTGGAATGACCTAGCTGCTTAAGTTTAGCTGTGAACCAAGGTTTATTGTTACTGTATATTCGCAGAATAATGATTTTGTCCATGTTGGAGCAAAAATGGATTAGTGGGTAGGTATCATAGATATTACATGTTCTCCTTGTGCCTGTGACTGCTCTTTTCCTCTTATATTAATTTCAAGGTCGGTTTCTGCTTTTCCTGCCAAATATGCAAGCTGAGATGATTATAGGAGGCAATTTCAAAAAGTTTCCTGGAAGCAGTGACTCCTGGCTAGGCTTTCCTGATGTCTTCATTCAAGCAACTTCTGTCCAAGTTATCTAAGCATGGTTGCTGTATGTCCAAGTCAGTTTTTACACATTTATTAGCAGAGAACTCCATAGCAGTTTGCCTGCTTTTCATGAAATGCAAGGTGGCTAACCTAGCTGGTGCTTTAGAAAATGGTTGAGGAGTTGTCTTGTTACTGAAATATACTAGCAATAGGAGGGGGAAAAGGTGATTTTTTTCAACATTGTCGCAAAAATATTTTCTACACAAATAGTTGGAAAGCAAAAACCCCAAGTGACCTTGGACATCTCGATTCATTAGTTGCCTGTGGCAGATCATCATAACTGGTCCTCTATGGAGGTTACCCTATGGAGGTTATGAGAGATATAATCCTCATTGAAACCATGGAATGATTCAATTATGGTGAAACAGAAGTCTATCATCTGCAAATATCAACTAATTGCAGATAAAGACTAGATCTAGCATATGGCCATTTGTGTGAGTTGGACCTGACATTATCCTAGTCAAGCTCATGGCAGCTTCCATCCCTCCAAGTGTCAGTTCTCTTCCTCTAATACACCATTTCTAATCTAATCTCCTCATCTGTCAGACATTCTCAGTTGTTATTCTCCCAAATGGAGTCTAAAAAGAACATAATACTTGGTACATTTTTTAAAACAAAGACAGAACACACATACAAATGGCACCACTTTTCATTGCTGAATTCCAAAATCTTTAAGACTCTGTATGTTTACAGGGATTTCAGTATGGACTCTTCTTTGTCATGTTCAATTAATACTTACTCCATTGACAATGCCTTGCAGTTTAATGATACAACGGTTCTCATTAATTTAACTCATTTGTTTTTTTCTTTTTAAAAAAAGGTTTATTGTGTTGTTTTGCAAATAGAGTACAGCATTCCATTCTGTATTTTTCAGAATGAGAAAGAAAACAATTGTAAGGGATAATATTGTTTAGCCTAACTGGTTTAGGTAAAATAATAAATATGTTATCATGGTTTGTTAGTAAAAGTGTCTGTAACTTTAACTGTAAGAATGTAATTAAGGGAGTGGTTGTAAAAGCACCATAAAGGAAGCAAGGCAAGGCAGCTTGCTCTCTCTGGCTTGATGATCCCTAATTACTGGATGAAGACTGTGTTTTTCCCCTACTGGAATGGGAGAGTGAGAAGACTGATTTATTGTAAGTGAACTGACATTGGATATTCTACACGGACTTTGCTAATTGAATATCCTCGAATGGACTGACTAAAACGATACATGACTAATGGACTGTTATTTTGACTATGCTAAAACTCTGAGTGGAATAAACTATATTTTTGATAACACAAGCATATCTGTTATTTTTACTGTATGTTAACTAACATACAAACTTATCTCACACATTTATCTGTATGCCTATCTGACTAACGCTGCACATTCTGTTTAGCTTGTCTCCTTAACCCTGGTTGGGGAACACAGGCTTAACAACAATCTCTGTGTTTACTGGAGCAGTAATCAAAACAGGAACATTAGATGCCATATCTAGTTTTCAACAAAAGCTCCAATGCCCAATTTCCTTAAACATCAAATTGCTGATCCTGAAGATATAGTCTCAAGGAGAATACTGATCATGGTTCATGGGGGAGCACAATCCCCAAGATAATGTGTCAAAATATGAAAGGTTCAAACTGATTCACATTTGAAATGGAAATATGCTATTCTGCACATAGATGGTGAGCTGATTGTACTTTTAATATATCTCCTTGTGATGGGTTTATTGTCTTCTTTTCAAAAGATGGTTACTGCCTGCCAGTGATAATCAGCCTATCAGAGGGATAGGATAAAACCACTTGTCTGTTTTTCTATTCACACAATAGGGGAAGCATTTACCATAAAATGCTCTTGCTTCTAGAGGAAATGGTAATGTTGGGATTTCAGAAAGATTGCATGCCATGAAAATGCAGAGAGGATTCAGTTTGATCTTTGATTTATTTCACCTGATTCAGTGTTTTGACTGAATTCTTTTTTTTTTTTGATAAAAGTTTTATTGATTTTAACGACAAACAAAAACACATAAAACATAAAACATAACATAAAAAAATCATCATTCTTCATAAATTTACAGTGTTGTCAGGCTGTGCTCCTTTTAGATCCCAAGAAAGAAATACTCAGACTCCATGGTGTAGAGCAACGTTATCCTTTTACTGGAAAATAAAGTGGAAGCTACAATCAATTCCGAAACTGAGAAATTGGCGGGTAGAATCTACATACAAAGAATTAGGTTTGTTCCCACCCCCCAAAGTTCAAATTATTCTTCCAATTAAAACTTCTGAATAAGCTCATGTGGTCATCTCCAGATGGTGATGAGGTGTCTCGTCAAATGACCTTGACATATTTTGATAAAAGTTCGCAGTTGCGCAAAAGAGGACAGAAGATAGCCAAGAAACGGAAAGTTAAAGAAAAGAATCCCCCCTCCCCTTGCTAGCCCAGCAAGGAATGCAAACACCTCCAGTCTTCTTCCCTAACAAAATCCCCCCTCCCACCATTGTCATGACAGCCCAGAGAAATAATGAAATAATAGCAGAAAAGCAACAGAGGAAGGTATCTTGAGGGCTGATAAGTGTATCAGTTGGTTTACCACTCCTTTTTGTGCATCCATTTCATAGTCATCGAAATAATTATATTATATAATAACTCAAATTATCAATCATCAGTTAAGTATCCTAATATCATTATTGAACAATCATTTGACTATAATTTTACTAATTCATACTTAAGTGAGATAACTATAATTGAGTTAAATTATTTTATAACAGATCATAGAATCATACCAAATCTATCTTAATAAAATATTCTAAAAATATTATCAAAACCAAGAAAAATTATATATTCGTTATTTCCTAGATTTCTAAATATTCTATTATTATATTGTACTATCTAACCATTGATAAAAGAGATCCCAAAATTCATAAAATTGTTCATCTTCTTGTTCTCTAATTTCAAATGTCAATCTACTCATTTCAGCACATTCCAATATTTTCTTAATAATTTCTTCCTCTAATGGTATTTTCTCACTCTTCCAGTGTTTAGCAAATACAATCCTAGCCGCTGTTAATACATTTACAATCAAATACTTTAAGTTTTTATCATATATATCAGATAAGATTCCCAATAAAAAAATCTCTGGTTTCAAATCTATGTGTTTCTTTGTCATTTTTTCCAGTCATATGCGAATTCTAGTCCAGTATTTCCTGGCCTCCTCACAAGTCCACCACATATGGTAATATGAGCCAGGTATCTGATGACATTTCCAGCACTTTTCAGATTTATCCTTGAAAATTCTTGCTATTCTTGTCGGGGGAAAGTGCCACCTGTAAAACATCTTATACAAATTTTCTTTATATGCTGTTGACATTGTCATTTTATAATTTTGTGACCACAATTTTTGCCATTTCTCTAAATCAATCCCATATCCAAAATTCTTCCCCCAAGCAATCATTGTTTCTTTAACTTGTTCTTCCTCTAATTTAATTTCCAACAAATAACTATATAGTTTTTTAATCACTTTTTCATCAGTATCTGTCAAAATCCTATCTAAATTGGTCAATTTATCATAAAATCCTTCTATTTTAGAATCTTTAAGATACCTTGCATGTATTTGTGCATATGAAAACCAATTCATCTTTATACCTTGTTCTTCTAAATTTTGCATCGTTTTAAGTTCACCCTTTTCATCCAGTATTTCCCCATATCTAACTGTTTGTTCCTTCTTATAGGTTATAGGATATGAAAAAGCTTCAATAGTTGATAACCAAACTGGGATTTTCAAATAACATTGTTTCTTAATTTTCTCCCAATTCAACCATAATGATTCCCGTATATAATGCCTTCTAAAATAACCCTGTGATTTAGTTCCCTTATACCATAAAAAAGCATGCCAACCCAATAATAAATCATGACCTTCTAATGCCAACAATCTAATCTTTCTTAACATAATCCATTCTTTAACCCACATTAAGTTTGCAGCTTGATAATACAACTCCCAATTAGGAAGGCCAAATCCTCCTCTAATTCTAGCATCCTGTAAAAGTTTTAATTTTATTCTCGCTTTCTTGCCTTGCCATATATACTTCAACACAATTTTATTTAATTCTTCAAAGTAATCCTTACGTAACCTAATTGGTATTGTTTGGAACAAATATAAAATTCTGGGTAAAATATTCATCTTAATTGTTGAAATTCTACCTATCAATGACAATTGTAGGTTTTCCCATTTTTTCAGATCAGATGCTATCTGCTGTTTAAGTTTAATAGTTATTCTCTTTCAGTGTAGTACATCTTGACGTCAGATATATCCCCAAATATTTAACTTTGTTTGTAACTTGAATTTTCAATAAATCTGCCAGCTCTTCTCTTTGTCTTAGTAACATGTTCTTTGTCAGAATCTTTATTAATCTTTATGCATACACAACAGAATGGACAAAAAATACAAATACAATGATTTAAATTAAAATGAATTAAATAAAATAGAAATAAGAAGAATGAAAAGCGGGGAGAAGTTATATAGAAGATATAGAATGGTAAATAAGATAGGTAATGGTATATAAGATGAGCACGAATTTAATTGAAGTCCATACAAAGAGAGGTAATCTGGGGCCTAACTACTTTCTTAAAAGAAGTTTTATATTTTTGTGTTTTGTGTATCTATGTTTTGTTTGAGAATTAATAAAACCTCAGAGGAATGTTGGATGAGAATAATGGTAATCAAGTCAGAGAGGAATAATGGTAATCAAGTCAGAGAGGAATGAGATGATGACTATAAACTGGATAAATTTAGAAAATAATAATAGTAACAATGAAATTGAATACGAAAAGAGAAATAATGAGAAATTTGTTAAGAGATATCTATATGTTTATATTGAAATGGTGTAAAACAGAATTATGTTGCATAAAATAATATTCTACTTGACTTGTAAAATTAATAATGCAAAGAAGTTTTATGTATTTAATGTTTAATGATGGTTTGTTTGTCTTTAAAATCAATAAAATTTGTCCCCCCCCCTTCAAAAAAAGAAACTCATTCCAGTTCATCGAGATCATAAAGAAGCAAAACTTACAACCCAGTGACCTACTAGTGAGCTTCGATGTCATATCCCTCTTCACCCAAGTACCAATAAAAGAAGCCTTGACAGCCATCCAAAACAAATACAACCCTCCCAAGCACATCCTAGATCTGACCAATCACTGCCTATCCAATACATACTTCACCTACAACGGACAAAAATACAAACAAATAGAAGGAGCACCCATAGGATCACCCCTCTCACCTGTCATCGCTAACCTCTACATGGAACACTTTGAAACACAAGCTCTAGAAAAATATGATCACAAACCCAAACTCTGGCTCAGATACGTAGATGACACCTTCATAATCTGGCCACACAGGAAAGAAAAACTGAACAACTTCCTCACACACCTCAACAGCCTACACCCCAAAATACAATTCACCATGGAAACAGAAGCTAACAACCAACTTCCCTGCCTAGATGTCTTGGTATACAAAAAATCCAATGGCTCCCTAGGACACACCATCTACCAGAAGAAAACACATACAAACCACTATCTACATGCACTCTCACACCATCTCCCAGCACAGATCAATTCTGTAGCCGAGACACTTATCTCCAGAACAAAATGCTTAGCCGATGAACAACACCTAGAGACCGAACTACACACTCTCACTGGCGTGCTGACAGCCAATGGATTCCAAAGAAAGAAGATCACCCACCTAATCCAAAAAGAAACCCCAACCAAAATCCAAGACAGAGAACAAGAAAATGGCAAAGCCCTCCTCCCATATATATAAAAGGCACTACAGACAAAATCAGCAAGATCCTCCAAAAACACAACATTAAGACAGCATTCTGCACAAACAGAACGATATCCACCATCCTAAGAAACTCTAAGGACAAAATCGAGTTAGAAAATCAAGGAGTATACGAAATCCCTTGCACTGCCTGCCCCACCACATACATTGGACAAACTAACAGAAGAATAATTGCACGCATTGAAGAACATAAGAACTCAATCAAAAAGGAAGAACCGACCTCTTCCCTGGTCCAACACCTCAAAGTCACAGGACATGAGATTGACTTTAAAAATACCAGAACTATCGCCAAAACCGAACACTTCAGCAGCAGAATAATCAGAGAAGCCATAGAGATAGAAAAACGCCCACACAACATGAATAAACGAGATGATACCTCCCACCTACCAGCCATTTGGAAACCCGCCCTCATGAACAGATGAGTACCTAACATGAAGAATGACACCAGACCCACACCCCTGAGAGCCACACAAGATGCCACCACCACACTTCCACGTAGAAAGCAGACTCACACCCACAGAGAAGATGAGACATGACCACGGACCAGAAGCCGCACTGCAGCTGCATCACTACCCACTTCAAACCCCTCTGAGCCACACATGAAGCGAACTTTGCCTTTGAAAAGTTTAAGCCTGGAAGCCCCGGAAACCCGAGCAACTTCCCAACAACTTTCGGCTTCCTTTTAACTCGCGGGTGTTCGTGCCTGGCCCCTGAGTTGCGCGGCAGAGGGGAAGCCCGGAGCACCACCGGGTTGCCTCCTCCAAGCAGCCTGCCCACCCACTGGGCTTCCCCTCCGCCGCGTGGCTCTGGCCCAGGCGCGAGCACCTGCGAGGAAAAAGGAAGCCACAAGTTGCTGGAAAGTTGCTTGGGTTTCCGGGGCTTCCAGGCTTAAACTTTGCACAGGCAAAGTTTGCAGGCGGGAGCATCTTCCCATTGAGGAGCGAGAAGGGTTCTGCCCAGTGGGCAGGCAGGCTGCTTGGAGGAGGTGACCTGGCAGCACTCCGGGTTTCCCCTCCGCCGTGCAGGTGGGGGCCAGGTGCAAGTGCCCAAGAGGAAAAAGGAAGCCGCAAGTTGCTGGGAAGTTGCTCGGGTGCTGGGAGCAGGCTTTTAAAGTGCCGCCTGAGCAGGACCGCTGAGCCAGGAAATGGGGCACCAAGGCAGGGCAAGGCTCCACCAGCAGCAGCCTAGCTTTAGGTGGCTCCAAGCAGCCCTCTCCAAACAGCCCACCCACCCGCTGGGTGTAACCCTTCCCACTCCTCGCACGGAAGACTCTCCCACCTGCAAACTTTGCCTTTGCAAAGTTTAAGCCTGGAAGCCCCGGAAAAAAAAGGGGGATCGGCGGGGACTCACCTTCGGAGAGGTTGCACTCAGAGGTGATTTCAAACTCCCAGCTGAGGCCTTTGCAAGTTCTTCTTTTCTTTCCTACCCCGAGAGTGCTCCACACGGTTTGGCAGCTTTGGGGGCCATGCGGCACAGGGCAATATGACACACCCAGTGATTTTTTTCAGGGGCGGGCCGGATTGGACAGACCAATGGGCCGGATGTGGCCCACGGGCCATAGTTTGCTCACCCCTGCACTAGAGCATGGCAGAGCAGTTAGAATGCAGTACTGCAGATAACTCTGCCCTCTGCCAGGAGTTCAATTTTGATGGGTTCAAGGTTGATTCAGCCTTATGTCTTTCCAAGGTTGGTGAAATGAGGACCCAGATTATTGGGGGAGATATGCTGACTCTGTAAACTTGTAAATCACTTAGAAAGTGCTGTAAATCAGCATGAAGTGGTACATAAGTCTAAATGCTATTGCTAAAACCAGATTTTAATCCAAGATTAATTCATGAATAATAGAGTGCTTTACCCAGACTGACCTACCATTATCATATATTGGTTAAAATCTTGATTTTGGATAGAAGATCAACATTTTAGTCAGGTTATAATCCAGCATATAATCAAGCATATATCCAAGCATATATCCAGCATATAATCCAGCATATAATCAAGCATAGAAACTCACTTACTAGCCTGTCAGTCTCTCTTTCAGGGCACCCTAACTCTCATTGCTGATGCTGATTGCTGTTGAGATAAATGAGCTCTTGTAAAAAAGATGTCGTATGAACAATTTTTAGATTGACAAGATCACTACTACTGTCCCTTTCACTTCCTTCCTTATATTGCATCTTGTTAGTAGAAGAAGGTTACCTTCCTTTCAGTTGAATAGGTTGAAGCTGCCTACCATATTTTTATGTCTACCTATATAATTAAGTATTTACTACCATGTTTCCCATAAATATGAAAACAAGCCCTAGCTCAATTTTCACACCTGTGCCTAAGCCCTACCCCTCAAAATAAGCCCTGGTTAAGCTTTGCCCACCACCTGGTTGTATGAGTTGGGATGAGAAGCAGGCATAAAAATCAAGCTTGGGTAGGGGTGTGGACCTGCCCCATGCACCCACACCTGCTTACCCTAACACCTGTCATGTTGCTGCCTGACTTATTCTGCAGCAGCTTGCAGCTGCTTGTGGCCAGACACCATGTGGTGCATTGTGCCATTGCCACCACTCATGGCAGCATGCCGCATGGCTTATCGCACCTGTGCCACCTCTTGTGTGAGCAATGGCACAACAGTCTCCTGCATGGTCGGACAGTGGCACAACAGGTGGCAGAACATGGGGTGCATGGCTGTGGTCATCCTAAGGTAAGCAGGTAAGACATCCCCCCAAAATAAGACCTGGTGCTTATTTTAGGGCTGAAAAGAAAATAAGACTGAGTCTTATTTTCAAGGAGACACAGTACTAGTTTCCCACTCCTTTCCATTCTTTCTATCTCCCCATTATAACTAATACTCCACTTTCTTTATCCATTAAAAATGTAGCAATCTCTTGATACTCATATAGAAAGTAAAAAAATGAAGACACATTCAGGTAGAGCTTAACTTCAGCATTACTCAGGTTTTACTTTTTTGGAATGAACTGAGATTGGTGCCAATAAATCAAAAGGGGAATCATAGTCCCTTTAGAACTATTTTCTAAGTATGTTCCCTTTAAACATCAACCTGGTGCTTGTTTTCTGTATCTCAGATGCCAATGGTTGCAATAATCGGGATAACGATTGCAAGGCAAAGATTGAAAGTTTCTTCCTTAATCTTTCCTTTGCTGTCCCAACCTCAGGTTTTGGGTTGAGAACTGTACATTGACAGTCATGATGCCTTGCCTTCTTAGGAATAAAGCACTATCAGTACATGCTTATGGGGAAGCAATCTATCCATGACATGTTTAGGCAAAAGTTTCTTTCATCCTCCTTTGTAAAGGCTTAAAAGAATCATTTCACTGGATAAATACATAATTTAGAAGTATATATTCTATCATCATTAATCAATACACATCAAGAGTAATGTTTCTTGATGTTATGCAGGGCTGTCTGCCTGATCTTGTAAATACAGAGCTACCTGGATATTTTTGAATAATCAAGTTATTGGATATATATTTCAAAGAAGGCTTTTGATTTTCCAAAATTGGATGGTTTGATCTAATTTACAACCAGCAAAAGTAATTTTAGTTTAATCTATCATTCTCTTATATAACTACGGCTTTTAAAATAGAGCTTTTTTTTAAGATTTAAGGTTCTTATATTCAGCCTTAATAATACATGTCTTGTTTAATTTCTGTTCCTTTCTCTTCTCACACATAATTTAATTTAATAAATACACTTGTGCATTTGGGGATTTAATCCTAATAAAATGGAAGTATTATGAAGTTTTTTTTCCTTCTTAAGATCATTTTCCCATTTAATTTGGAAAATTTCAGTAACAACCCATGAAGACAAGAAGAGGAAGGAAATATACTCCACTGTCCTTGGATTTCATCTTGGAAGCTTTTTATTCATATACCAAAAAGAAATAGTATGACAGGACTGAAACATATTTGGCTCTTTCAATTAAATGTAAATGGAAGTCTTCCATTATATCTACTGAATAAGAGTTGATGAGAAAAAAACTTTGACAGTCTAGAAGGAGAGAATTCTTGGATGCAAATGCTTTACTTTGTTGGACCAAATTTATAATTCTACTTAATTTGAACAACTATATAATCCTGTACATTTTTTTTTACCATGTTGAACTGTATTTAGATTTTGAACACTGCACTAGTAACTGCAACAAAAAGGAAGTCCCTTCCCTTAAATATATTCTAGAGCAGGGTGTCCCTGCTGGTTGGGGAATTCTGGGAGTTGAAGTCCACAAATCTCAACTCTGCCAAAGTTGGACAAGCTATTGCAGAGTTTTTCAACTCTGCAAAAGAAGTGCAGTTCTGAAGCTGGTTATTGATATTTGCTTCTTGAAATTAATTGTAAGAGTTAAATTTGTTAAAAAACCCAAAACAACAAAAGACAGTTAAAACAAAGCAATTAAATTGGAGCCTACAAAAAAGGGTATTTTAGCAATGATTGAATTAAAATGTACATTTTTTTTATTATTATATCCCTGGAATTGATTCCATTCAAAATACAACTATTTCAACAGGCACCTGAACCCCCCCCCCTCCAGTAAACACACTGCAACACCAAAGCCCTAAGAGAAGCAGAGAAGAAACACCTTTTCAATGTTTTCCTCCACAATGGTTATCCCAGGAACTTTATATTATGGTGCATAGCACCCATTTGTGAAAAACCACACAATGAGATGTAACACAGAAACAAGTCCTGCCACACATCAAAGGTACATCAGAAGTGGCTGCCAGGCTACTGCAACCCCTAGGAATAATGATAGCACACAAACCCACATTTACACTCACACAGGAACTTACAAATATCAAAGACAGAACACGGAAAAAAGAGAGCAACAACATAATATACAGAATCAGTTGCAACAATTGAAACCAATTCTACCTCAGGCACACAGGATGACAGTTAAAAAACAGAATCCATGAACATCAAACAGTATGACCTGAAGTTCCTGATCACCAGTCATACCAACAACAAATAATACTGGTTTGACTGGGATGAAGCCAAAGTCATCAGCCATGCCAAAACCCTTCAGGGACACAATTTTATTGAAACTTGGCATTCTACCAATGGGTCCATCAACAAATACATTGACATTGAACCAGCATGCAAACCAATATGAAGGTGGATCAACCGAACCAGCAACCAATGCAAGAACCAACCATCCCCTCACCAGCTCAATCCTGCCCCTCACAGCAACCAGTCAGAAGTTACAGACCCAAGTCCAGAATTAATCTTTTTTCAGATTCAACCAGTCTTGTGATTCAGTCAGCCTTGTGACTCAACCAGTCTGATGATTCAACCAGAGGTGGTATTCTGCAGGTTCTGACCAGTTCTGGAGAACTGGTAACAGAAATTTTGAGAGTTCAGTGAACCAGCAAACACCACCTCTGACTGGAGATTTTACAATATCCTTCTCCTGCCATGCCCACCAAGCCATGCCCACAGAACAAGTAGTAAAAAAATTGGAATCCCACCACTGGATTCAACCAATCACAAAACCCTAAATGAACAAGACTTCACCTCAAAACCCCCACTGAGGATGTTACCTAGTAATGGTAATGAACCATCTGGGAGGTAAACAGAAAGAAAGGCAAACAGAGGGAGGTAAACAGGGAACAGACCCTTCCGGAAATATTTGGGTGTGTTTGCACTTTGGATTATAAACTTCTAGGTAGAAATGTTCTTGCAGGTGACTGAATGCACAAATGATTGTACTTCCCAAATGGGATGAAATTATCTTAAAGAAATTACTTGCACTTTTTGTTTTTGTTTTTGTTTTAAGGAAAAACTCTAACAATCTTCCCATGAAAGAAAGATGAAAGTATTTTAATTTGGATGGAATGGGCCAAGAGATGGAAACAGATGATTAAATATCAACATAACAGACAGGAGAGATTCACTCATATACAATTATTCCATTAATAGACCGTCTGTGACTCACTAAGTCATTTTTTCAGAGATATTTTCTGAAAAACAGAATGACCCTGGGTGAGCAAAAAGACAATGGAGGTGGGCGTGACTTCCAACTTCCTTCCTGCTTCCCCATTGTATTTCCTTGTGGGAAGCTAGCTATGAGCATCAGAAACCTCCTTCCTTCCTTCCTTCCTTCCTTCCTTCCTTCCTTCCTTCCTTCCTTCCTTCCTTCCTTCCTTCCTTCCTTCCTTCCTTCCTTCCTTCCTTCCTTCCTTCCTCTCTCTCTTTCTCTCCCACCATCTTTCTTTCTTTTTTCTTCCTTCTTTCCTCCCTTCCTGGATAGAGACCAGACCTACATCCAACCAGACCAGTTCTCTTTCAGTGCTGGAGAAACTACTTAGATCATGAGAGAATGATTTCTCTGCTATTTTCTTCTGTGCCTCTTAGCTACTTAGATAAAGAGTGTTGTGGGATTCTCGCAAAAGTTCTCTAACCTTCACTGCCTGGAAAAGTCTGGGGTATTACATTTAGAAGACATTTCTTATGTTCTTCTGAGTCTACAAATCATTTTATAGATGTGGAAGTTTCTCTTAAATAATTGATAATTCAAGTCTCAAAAAGGCTTGGAACAGATTATTCAATTCCATAGAAGAGCATTTCAACCGTTAGTAAATAAAACTGAAACAAGTTGCATTGTATGTGGCAATCAACCTTGCACTGATTTTGTTTCATATTCTCTTTCATTAATAACATCTAATTGGTTCGAGGATCATTTCTTATCATAGACAGAATGAAATTTATCAATGTTCTTCC
This sequence comes from Hydrophis major, assembly GCA_033807585.1. NCBI lineage: Eukaryota > Metazoa > Chordata > Lepidosauria > Squamata > Elapidae > Hydrophis > Hydrophis major. Next base: position 352,980,281 of record CM066328.1, read on the forward strand.
TAACTCTAGCTTTTAATTTTAAATCACAAGCTCCAAAGTGATGACCCAAGCAGGTACTTTCATTAATGAGGATCTTGTATGAGTAAAATTGAAAATGCACTAGTGTTTTCCAGCCAAGAGTGATGAACTAATTAACTTCCTACATGCTGTACTCTGGTTTCTAGATTATCTGAACAGAAATATGAAGTTCTGGACAAAAGAATAAATTAAATTTAATGTCATTCCACAATTTATTTCCCCAAACTTGGCTTAAACAATTAAGTCCTTAAAGTATTTCTATTTTTCATTAAGATTTGGTCCAAACTTATATGTTCTTAGTGTGGGTGTGTAGAAAGGAATAAAAAAAAATAGACAGAATATTTAAAACTTATATAAAATCTGCAGTTAAAATTATAGCCACCAGCTCCTTTCCTGGTGTGGGAGAAACATCAAGAACAATTTCCCAGGACAGGAGTACCAGATATGACTATATAATTTCCACCTTGCACTATGAATGAGGAACACAAACCAAGGTATTTGTTAAGCCATGGAAAAGGTCAACAAAGAAGCAATACTATCGGATGCCTTACCTACACAGCAATGTTAAAGAAGCAAGAATCATATGGACTTTCTTTAATGAATTTGAATGCCAAGAATTGGGGTAGAACATAAAATCTTGAGAACTGTAATAGGAATCCTCCAGCCTTCCTTTATTGGTAATTTTCTTAAGGTGGGGTATATTTGAAGTTTTGGAACCTCTTTCTCCTAAAATGTTTGTGTGATGGACTAATATAAAATCTGTATATGGGTTTTCCCCTCTGCTGGTTATTAGTTTTATCTAGCCTAAGCAAAATCTCTTACCACCAAGTTTAACTTGATGAGGGTATGAGAAAATAATGCACATTCATGTTCTCAAAGGTTATTAACTATTTGAAATGGTTTCAATCTGCTGTCCACTGAAGATTCTTAACTAGCCACTCTATGCAGCAGGAGTACCTCTGTATCATTCTTTTGTGTGCCACATCAGTCTTGACTCCTGGCAAACACCTGGACTAGTTTTTGCAGCTTTCCTGGCAAAATTTCAGATGGCTGCTTTCTTCATAGGCTTGAGACAGAACAAGTTTACCCAGCAGTCTTTGTGTTCCTGCTTTCTGTCCTGGTGTTTTAACTTCAAGTTTACCCAGCAGCCTTTGTGTTCCTGCTTTCTGTCCTGGTGTTTTAACTTCAAACTGGCTCTCCTCAGTACCATTATTGCACTTGTAAAGAACTGCCACAAACAACTTATTTTCAAAAAGCACCAGAGGATAAAACAAGAGGAACTAGGAAGACATTTCCTGACAGTGAGAACAAACAAGCAGTGCAAGTATTTGCCTTCAGAAGTTGCAGGTGTGCCTCACTGGTGCTTTTAAGAAGAGACTGGTCAGCCATTTGTCTGAAATGGTATAGGGTATCTTGCTTGGGCAGCAAGTTGGACTAGATGACCTTCCAACTCTAATGATGGTCTGTGTTCATTTCCTCTACATTCCCAAACTCATCATCATTCTCCCTGCTCTAATGGATGGGATGTAACTTCGCAATTACATCTTAAACCCTAGATAGCTTTACAATACTGTACTTAAAGTTAGTTTTTCCTTGCATCATCATGAATCCCCATATGCGAAATTGAAAGTCAACCGAGGGAATCTTTTTATTTCAACCTCTAATAAACAGCTAGCAAGAACAACTCTTGTTATTATGGGATTGAGAATATGGAACTGCTTCAAGAGGCACATTTTAATGCTTCTTTGCTGGAGTTCGATGGCCAACAGATGTCTCATTTTCTTCACTGCTTTAATGTAACTGCTGTAGGAATAAGTCTATTTGCATAATTTTATTTTGTAAATGAATTTGATTATGTTTAATGGTATTAATGTTACTTTTTAAAATTTAAGGAAGTGATTTGAATATCTTATCCAGTTATACTTCTCCAATCTGATTTGGGCAGCTGATACTATTGCACTCCCTAAGGCTGAACAGAAGAGCAATCACCCCCTAGAATTATTGTTTTGGATTGTGGAGCAGATAAGACTATGACCAGGAGAACCTTATATAGATTCATCTTGTGCACAAATTACTCCCTTTCCTCGACTGGGAGTGCATTGCTCAGAGCCACTCATGCCTTGGTCACATCCTGTTTGGACTACTTCAATGCACTCTACATGGGACTATTACTGAAGACTACCTGAAAGCTATTAGTCCACAGTTTTGGGCACCCATTGGTTTACACACCTGTTGCATGAGTTTAGCTGGCTTCAAGTTTCTTTCCAGGTGCAATTCAAGATATTGGTTGTCCCATTTACAGGTCTACATGGCACAGTACCAGGTTATTTAAAGAACTATCTCTCCTTGAGAGTAACTGCCCAGCTCACCAGCGTAAATAAGGTTGGCATACTCCATATCCCATCCTTTAAATGCTGTCATCTAGTGTGACCTATGAAACATGTCTTTACCATGGCTGCTTCTACCTTGTGGAACACCCCCCTTCTGGCTATCTGGCAGGCTCCCACCCTTCAGCAGCTTCCCTGAAGGCCATAAAGAGATAACTTTTCACATAGGAGCTTGGGTAGAAGTGATGTGAGTCTCAGGATAGTTGTTCAGCATCCTATTAAGATGACTGAGGCATTGAGTTTCTAATTTTAATTTAATGGTGCTATGGCCTTGTAGTTTTATTGTTCTTGTGAACTGCCCAGAATTGTCCCTTAAGATAGGTGGCTATACAAATAACAACTACAAAAAATCCTTCCCAATGACAGTTTCACAAGTTTAGCTGTTAGACTCCATTAGCAATGCCTTAATATAAAAACAAAGAGAAATGAAAAGAATGCAATCACATTAGTTCTATTGTTAATTGCTTGTGAACAACAAGTGACTAATGACATGTGCTTTATTGGAATAGAATAAAAAAGTGATTCAAAGCTCTTTTTGTTATGGTTTGTTAGTAGGAAGATTATGTTCTTACCCAGGTCTTTGCAGTCCTAAACATTCTCAGTGAAGGCCAGATTTTTTTTCATGTTTGGCCTCTTTTAGCTAGAGATCACAGGAAAATGAAGGCAAATATAGTTGTGTAGATTAATACCCTCCCAGCCAACCAGCAGGCAAGAGATGGGCAGAAAGCTTAGTGTAGCTTTTAAGTTCCAGTTCAGAAAGCACAAGGAAAAAAGTACAATCCAGATCAGTATTCAATAAGTCAATCTAAAGTTCCAGCCCTAGTTCAAGACATCTAGCAATGGGAGCAATCAATTACAGAAGTTATTTCTAGTACTCTAATTCCCAGATACAGAGTTGTATATAAAACTCTTTGAACTTTCATCCCCCCAAAATGGCCATACATATAGATTAACCTAAAATTCTGGACTAGTGAGCATTTTCCTTTAATACTCTTTTGCAGTGTTGTTATTCCATAAGAATGGAGATAATTTTCAGTGAAAATCTGAGGCCACAGACCTTATGTTTGTAGGGGATTATTCTTGTTAGCTTGCTGTTCTGGGCTCTGGAACAATGACTCCATCTGTTTCCAAAGCTGTTCTTGACAGGAATGTCTATGAAACAGTCAACTTTCTCTTTTCACAGCACTGCAGCAAATGGGAACGTTGCCTTTGGCCTATAATTACTCTATTTTAAACATCTTTTCTTCATATAATTTCACTCTTCCCAAGAAGGGAAGAGACAAGCAAAAACATGGCATGGAAGAATACTTTAAGTATCTCAAGGTCCAGTTCCTTGTTAGAATCAGAAGGCTTTTCTAGCCACTGTCATCAATACAGCCCTGAACTGGGGCCATGGACAAATACTTTCTGTTAATGACTGAAGGCCAAAGAGGGTCATATAAATAAGTACATGGGAGGATATCTTCTGTATATGTGAGTGTTATAAAATATTAGCTCCATTCTCAACTACTGAAATTAGAAATGTGTAAATCAGTTGAAGGGGAGGATTAAGTTTTTGATAAGTTTTGCTATGAAATGTTGTAAAGTTAATGAATACCCATTAAAAATAAGCAATATCAGAATAATTTCCCTGGTTTAATGTTAAGGAATTAATGTGCGGTGTGGGTATGCTTATTAAAATCTTAATTTCTGGAAAATAAATATATAGCAATCTTTTTTAGAGAGCACTGTTGTCTGCTTCATCCATTGCCAATTAGGTGGTGTGGAGCCAAGTAATGGGTAAAAATCTGAGATCACCAGATTTGAATCCTAAAATAACCTGACAGGTCATTAGAGGATGGTAGTTATGTGATTTTAACCTAATACATAAAAGAGGAATATGGTGATATTCATTTTTGAACATAACATAGCATGACAATATATGATAAAAATTATACAGTACTATCAACTTATTACAAGATTTCTGACCCTTCATAACATGAATTGAAATTTGCCCATAGTAAGTAATTTAATTCGGAAAAACTAATGAAGCTTTAGCTTTCTGCAGAGGTTATCCCAGTTAGGTTTGGAAAGAAAAGACTGATTCATCTGTCCCCAAGCCCCAGCATAAAAGTAGCTGATTATCCCTGTAGCAACAATAGAAAAGAAGAAGAACAGCCTTAGTGTAATGGGAAGTTTTTAGTGATCCAATCTGGAACATCAGTAACAAACAAATTTTGTATGATATCAGCATAAAGAAAATCACAGCTGGATAAAAGCCTGTTTTGGGAAAATGCTATAGCTTTAAGGAATCAATTTAGCAAAATTAAAGTGCCTTCTTTACTTACATGGAACTCTAAAAAAAGTAAAACTGTGTCAATGAAAAGGTCTTTTGCCCCCTGATTGCAGGCAGTCCAAAGCATTCTTTTCAAATTATTTTCAGAAAATCCATCACATTCATTTCCAAGGGGGAATGAATGCAAGGGTAGTCAAGGGTAGGAGCATCGAGCAATCAATGACTTTGAGCTCATTTGAACTATGCTTAAACAAAAGTTCTGATTATCCTCTAGAGCAGTGGCCCCCAACCTTTTTTGTGCCATGGCCCGGTACCGGCATCACAAAATGATCCGTGGCCCAGTACCGGCATCAGCACACATGACAAGGCAAGGTGAGCCGAGTGACCCCAAAGCAAGAGCCCCCTTTTTCGGCTTCATTTGTTCAACTAGAACCCATCCAACAAAGTGGAAAACTTGTCCACTAAATCCAAATTAAATTTGTTTTCACTCAGTTTTTTTTTTAATAGCGGCACCCCATCTGACTTCCCCACCTCACAGCGCTTACCCACTCGCTTGCCTTGCAATGGAAAGATTCTCCCGCAGAAGTGGCACAACCGACTCCCTGATATCCTCCTACACGGCTGTTTGAATTTAATCTCGCGTCACATGAGCGACACAGCCCTGCCCAATTAGTGCAGCTGGGAGCTTGAAATTAGTCAATCAGGAAGCAACAAAATGTTACTTGGCTCACTCTGTCCAGGGCTCAGCAGCCTGTGTGGTTCTTTTGAAAAATGCATGCCGGCTGTTACCATTCCCCCCCCCCATTTCCCTCAGGGCTAACTGCCCAGATTGGCTATTTTTTGCATATAAAGTTTTGTATCTGCCTATATCCTGGTCCTACCTCTCTCTCTCTTCTTTTTTTTTTGTTCTGTAATTTGTGAGTTCCTTTTTGGGGGAACGAATGCCTGCTCTAGCAGAACTTTATGCAGTTCATTTTTCGTATTTTCATTTTGGGAGAAAGGAAAGAAGAAAAATTGGAGTCTTCAAAAAAACCCTTCTCATCAAAACAACATGGCAGTGCCCAGAAAACCGGCAGCCTGGTAGAAAATGTTCCACGGACCGATACCGGTCCGGGGACCGGTGGTTGGGGACCCCTGCTCTAGAGCAGAAGTCTCTAAACCTGGAGCAGGCTGGCTGAGCAGTTCTAGAAGATGAAATCCATAAGTCTTAATGGTGCCAAGTTTGGAGATCCCTGTTCTAGAATGAATATCAATTGTCCTTTCGACTCCTAACTGCTTGAATAGATTTGGTATTATAATTTGATTCAGCATCAGAAAGCCTTCCTTTTGTGAGCAGAGATTCTCAAAGCAAAAGAGAGGCTCTATTGTACTCTAGTGTCATGGATTGGTCTCTATTTTCTACCAAGGTGCTAAATTGACATCTTCATGTTTCTGAGAGGAGTGATTTGACTGAGATGGTAGCCTTGGTCACAAAGGAAGCTGCATTCATTTTTCAAGATCTACAGAAGAACAATCCCTATTAGTTTAATTGTAGCAAATAGAGTAGTATATCTTGGAGTTTCAGAGAAGAGCTTTTTTTGAATTTATCTGAGGGACTTTCTCTTCCTAGTTATGTCTACACATCTCATTATAGATATGGCAGGAGAGGCAGGGTCTGGGTGCTATCTATTTGGGTAGTGTGCAGTAGGGTACTCCAAGATTCTGTCTTAGGCCCAGTACTCATCAATACCTTCATCAATGATTTAGAGGAGGGGATAGAAGGGGAACTCATTAAATTTGTACATGACACCAAGCTGGCAAGAATAGTCAACAGTCCAGAAGGCAGGCTCAAGAAGTAGGATCTTGACAGACTTGAGCACTTGACCCTATATAAGAAAATGAAATGCAATCGTGAGAAAATTAAGGTTATTGTTAGGTATACACACCCTAGCAGAACGTGCAATGGCAGTCTAGCAGGCAGGCAAATGATGTGAGATAAACGTTGTTGTAGTTTACACTCAGTAAGACAGATACACTGTGCCAGTTAAATAGTTTTTTATTCCAGCAAGAGTTATAGCATAGTCAAAACAGTCCATATGTCATAAACTAGTTCAGTCCATCCAGGGGTTAATCAGTTGCAAAGTCCAGTGTTGAAAATAGAGGTCAGTAAACTTACAAATAATCAGTCCAGCAATATATCTCTTTTGCAGTCAGAGATATGAAGAAAATCAAGCCCCTTTTCTTCGTTTCAGCAACAGCAGGGAAAACACGCAGTTATCACCATCAATCAACCATCAATCATTGTCAGCTCTCCAGTAAAAGCCAGCTAACAGTGAGCTCTCTTGCTCCCTCTTATGGTGATTTTACAACCGCACCCAAAATACATGTTTTGCAGTTAAAGTGATACACACACTTATACTCACTAACATAGTTTATATATTATTTTTACCCAAAGTAAGTTAGGTAACCAATGTTATCCCTAACAGTTATACATTTAGACAAGAAAAACCAAATACAAAGGTATAGAATATGTGATATCCAGCTCAATAGTAGTAAATGTGAGAAGGATCATGGAATCCTAATGAACAATCACTTAAATATGACCCAGGAGTGTTTTACAGCTGTCAAAAAAAAAAAAAAAAAAAGCCAATGCAGTCCTAGACTAGACAATGCAGTTCTAGACTGCATTAACAAAGGAATAGAATCAAGATAATACAAAGTACTAATATCTCTTTATGATAACTTGGTAAGACCACACTTCAAATATTCCATCCAGTTTTGGTCACCACAATATAAAAAAGAAGTGGAGACTCTAGAAAGAGTGCAGAAAAGAGGAACAAAGATAATTAGGGGATTGGAAGCTAAAATATTCTCCAAAGCACCAGAAGGCAGGAGAAGCAATGGATAGAAACTAACCAAAGAGAGAATCAGTCTTGAATGAAGGAGAAATTTCCTGACAGAACAATTATTGGAATGACTTGCCTCCAGAAGTTATGAATGCTCCAACACTGGAGGTTTTTAAGAAGAGATTGCACAACATTTGTCTGAAATGGTATAGGTTTCCTGCTTGAGCAGAGGGTTACATTAGAAGAACTCTAGGATCCCCACTAACTCTGTTATTTTGTTATTCTATGTATTAAGAAATGTCACCTGGCAGGACCTAGAAAGAGAGAGTTTTATGTCTTGGTACCCAACCTTTGGAAAATCATCTGCCAACATTATCTTGGTTGTATGCCCATGTTATATATATCAAATTTACAGTATGACAGGCTTTGTACACAAATAATCAACACTTGTGAATGATAAGCTGAATGGATTTGAGGGAGACACTCCTTCTGATTGTGAAATGCTAATACAAGGTGAGCTGAGCAAGAATAGGGACAAATTCTTGGATAAAAGAGAGCTAACAAGCACTCTGAGAAAGAAGTATGGATAGAAATTTCAAAGGTATCACCAGCATGATGGCATGAATGTAGCAGCATTTTTCTCTTTTTAAGTCTTTACTGAGTATCCATGAGACCTTCCTAGGAGGCCATAAGAATACCAATCAAGTTCCCACTGAATCATCTGAAATTTTAATTTGGCTTTCCCAAAATGCCTCAGAAAAACTAAGATGTCGTTTGAGCATCACAAAAGAGATATTGGATTATTAGTGTTGGTATCCAGCTGCTGAGTGATGTGGCTGTGGAGTAACAACAGCAGTTTGAAAATTCAATTATCTGGATTCCTGCTGTCCCTCTTCTTGCCATGCTTTTCTACAAAAATCACTGAAAATGGATATCTTCATTCTGAAATAGACCAGCATGTTGCTGAAGCTCAGATTTCTCTCTTGTGAGGATCTCAGCAAGGAGCCACATGCATCTCTTTCTACAATGCTCCTTTTCTAGTCTACAGAGGGAGAAGTAAAGATTTTGGAGAAAGCATGTCAATATAAGGAAACTATTTCTTGCGAGCTACATAATTGCCCTTATATTTATATCTTTAGTCTGAGAGATTGGGGGGTGGGGGTGGGGACCAATAAGAGCAGCTCTCTGTTCTTGTGGCAGTCAGATTCCCCTTCTTCTGATGCCTGCTTTTATTGGTGCTCTTTCTGCAGCTCTCCTTTGTAATACCATTGTAAATGTTATTTATTTATCGAACTAAAAATATCCAAATTTTAATCGAAAATATGACCAATAAAATAGGACAACAAATAATAAAGTATAATAAAGTTATTTATTTAAATTCACAGAGACCCCCAAAATTTGTAGACAGAATCACATTCTCTCTCTGGGCTAAATGTAATAAAGTTGGGAATCAGCTTAGCCTCTGGCAGGACAATGTCTTTCCATAATAAGAGAAGAAGGCCTTTTTCACTTGTCTGCTCAATGTATTCTTCTTGATGTATAGCACAAGGTTGAATCACTTGTCAGATCTTGATACTCAGGAAGCCCAAGGATGGACTGCTGGGGGTTTGAAGGGATTCAGGAGAGCCCCTGGCTAAGATTTTGTGCAGTTCAGAGAACCCCCAAATTCCACTCCTGGCTGGCTCTGACCACCTTGCCCCTCCCCTCCTAGGAGTCCCCAATCTGTTTTGGATGCAGGTAAGTGCAGAGGGCACATGGAGGCTCAGGGAGGGCAAAAGATGGGCCTCTTGGAAGTTTGGGAAGGCCAGAAATCAACCTGTTTCCAGCTTCCAGAGAGCTTCCGAAGCCCATGGAGGCCATTTTTGCCCTCCTGGAGGCTTGTAGAAAGCCTCCAGAGCCCAGAGAGAGCACAAATACCCCCCGCTGTGATGCAGGAGGCCAACTGGGCAGAGAACCCTTTGCTAAAATGTTTGAAGCCCACCCCTGAGGAAGCCCTATACAAGGAGTCACTCCTTGAATTCCAATCTCAAACCATCTAAAGGTTGATATGTCATGGACATATTGACCCATGTTGCTGGTCAATGGAAGTGGAAGAATGATTATTTTGCTGATGGAGATATCACTTATGGCCAGATGTTATTTCTCTTGGTAATCTGGCAAAGCCAAATTTTAGGAAGAACATGAATGTTCTATCTTGGAGAATGGGCGCAATAACGGAGACGAGACATCGAATAGTGACTCCAACTCTTTATTAGTGACTTCGGGAAAACAGCGCAACACGTATGGCAGCAGCAGCTCCTTTTATAGAGCTGGCTGCTGTCAAAGCGTCCAATGGTTTAAGTTTGCCGTGCTTGGAGCATCCAATTGTGACAGCTCGCTAACTAGCCAATCGGATCAGTCCGGAATGACCAATCATGACCCGCTGTTCACGGACCAATCAAATATGCAAGATTTCGAGCCTGCTTGTGAAAAGCCAGTCAGGTTTGCAGGCTTATGAGCCTGCTAGTTCGTAACACCCCTCCCCTCTAGGTTTCGTCTCAGGGGTGGGGCGATGTATTTGCGCGGGTAGGCAGGTCTTCACACCTGTCTACTTAATTTCTTAAGGTCTTAATTACTTAATTACTTAAGGTCTTCACACCTGTCTACCTGACCTGCGTTGTTCAACTGGCCTTTGCTCAGATTCTGGTTCTGGTGGACTGTTTAATGGTGACCCGGCTTCTATGCTGGGTATCCTTGGAGGTGACTCAGAGATGCCTTCAATGTTTCCCTTGTCCCTTTCATCTGGGTCCTCTGGACTTGCTGAACCCGCTCAGCTGTTGTTGCCTGGAGAGATGACCATCTACCATGGCTCCTCTTCAGCAGGTGAGCATGCTGGGCTTGATTGTGCGGACTGTGGGCTTGTGTGTCCGTGACCAGGTGTTAGTTTGTTTCCAAAATCCTCGGTTTCCCTTCCCACTCTGGTTTCAATTTCAGAGTTCGTGGACGGGGTAGTTGTCAGCCTTGAATGCAGCTGGTTGATGTGGCATTTCCACAATCTTCCATCTGTGGTTTCCAATCGGTAGGAACGGGGCCCCGTAATTTGTATTATCTTGGCAGGGACCCACAATGGGTCGCCTGTAAAGTTCTTTGTGAATACAAGGTCTCCTACCTGAAATGTGCGATGTCTGCTGCTGGAACCCAAGGGCTTTTCTGGGGTGTAGGCAGGGTTTAGGCAGTCCAGATGTGATCTAAGTTTTCTGCCCATCAGGAATTTGGCTGGACTTTTGTTTGTGGTGCTGTTCGGTGTAATATGTTGGAGAAGGAGCATCCTGGTGACTCTGTCATGGATGTTTCCTTGGTCCATTTTGTGTAGGTTTGTTTTCGTGAACTGAACCATTTGTTCAGCTCTGCCATTGGCCGCCGGGTGAGCAGGGGATATCAGGGCGTGACATATCCCCCACTCCGCTAGATATTGTTCAAACGCCAAGGCGGTAAACTGTGGGCCATTGTCGGAAACCAAGACATCTGTAAATCCATGCTTTGCAAACAGTCTGTTCAGTTTTTTGATGACCACTTCTGTGGTGGTGGTCTTCATCTTGTTTACCTCGAGCCAGTTCGAGTAGGCGTCCACTGTTATTAGAAAAGTATGTCCCTTTGTAAGTCCTGCAAAATTGATGTGGATGCGGGACCATGGACCCCTGGGCGTTTCCCATTCCGTCGGTGGTGCTTTTGGTGGAGCACGTGTTTCTTGGCATTTGCTGCAGGTGGCAACCCAGGCTTCAATTTGTCTGTCCATACCTGGCCACCAGGCATAGCTCCTCGCCAGCGCTTTCATTCGTACGATGCCCGGGTGTCCATCGTGCAGCACTTTCAAGACTCTGCATTAAAGTTTTTCTGGAATGGCTACTCGGTCTCCCCACAATACGCACCCTTTTTGGGAGAAAAGCTCTGTCTGTCTGCTTTTGAAGGGTTTGAATTTGTCGTTGGGTTCAATTTCAAGCCATCCCCTCTCCACCCAGCTGAGGACTCGCGCCAAGCAAGGGTCTTCTTTTGTTTATAACGTGATATCCTGTGCAGTTAGTGGAGGTGAGGGAAGCATCTCAATTTGTAGCATGGATAGCGTAGGAGCTGGGTTGTCTAGGAACTCAGGTAATGGTGAACGGCTTAAGGCATCAGCATGGGGAATGGTTTTCCCTGGATGATGCATTAACTGGTAGTCGTAGGCGGCTAAGAACTCCGACCATCGTGTCATTCTTGGTGATAGTATGTGGGGAGTTGGTTTATCCCCTGCCAAAATGCCAAGCAATGGCTTGTGGTCTGTGATTATGGAAAAGGATCTTCCATACACGTATTCGTGGAACCTTTTAATTGCGGATACAATAGCAAGGGCTTCTTTATCAAATTGACTATAGTTCCTTTCAGTTTTAGACAAAGTTCTTGAAAAGAATGCAATAGGTGCCTCTGTACCGTTTGGTAGAACGTGGCTCAGGATGGCTCCTACTCCAAAAGGGGAAGCGTCACAAGTCACAGTCAAGGGTAGTGTCTTGTTATATTGGATTAACACTGCATCTGATGTTAGGAGGTCTTTGACTTGCTGGAAAGCTTGTTCCTCTCAACGTCCCCAAAACCAGGAAGCCTTCTTGTCGAGGAGCCTATGCAGGGGTTCAGCAACAGTCGCCTTCTGGGATAGGAAGATGTTATAAAAGTTAATGAGTCCCAGGAAGGCTTGGAGGTCTGTCTTGTTTTTAGGTCTTGGAGTGTTTTTAATAGCTGCTAATTTCTTTTCGGTAGGGTGAATACCATGTTTGTCAAGAAGGTAACCAAGAAATTCTACCCTCTCAGTGCATAATTGGCACTTGTCCTTCTTGACTTTGAGTCCTGCATCCTGGAACTTTTGTAGGAAAGTTCTTAGGCGTTTTTCTAGTTGACTTCTTGTAGGGGCGGCTATCAAGAAGTCAGCGAGAAAAATGCCTAAGAACTGTCCTACAAAAGTTCCAGGATGCAGGACTCAAAGTCAAGAAGGACAAGTGTACAACTCCTTTTATGCCCTGCAGCAACCTTTCCATCAAACTTTGAAAAATGCCAGGTGCTACGCTTACTCCGAACTGGAGTCTGTTACATTTGAACGCACCCCTGTGCGTTACTATTGTTTGGGCTTCTGCGGTCTTTGTGTCTACCGGCAGCTGCTGATATGCTTGGGCTAGGTCAAACTTCACAAATACTTTTCTGCCCCCAAGTGAGTGGAGAAGGTGTTGGACCACGGGTACTGGGTAGGCGCTCTGTTGAAGGGTGTGATTCAGGGTGGCCTTGTAATCCCCACAGATTCTCAGGGATCCATCAGGTTTTATGGGGGTTACAATTGGGGTCTCCCATCGGGCGTGGTCAATGGGTTCTAGCATGCCCTGTGCTATTAATTTGTCCAGTTGCTCGTCAATTTTTGGTTTGAGAGCAAAGGGAACTCGGCTTGGCTTTAGACGGATGGGTGCGATATCAGGGCAGAGATTAAACGAAATGGGGGACCCCTTGTACTTGCCTAATTGTTCGCTGAAGACTTCTTGAAAGTCCTGGACGAGGGCTGCCTCCCAGTCTTCGCTTACAGTCTGGTTGATGCCTGCCAATTCAATTCCTAATGGCATGAGCCACTGTAACCCCAATAAACTGGGTCAGTCCCTGTCAACGATGGTGAGAGGTAGAGTTGCGGTGTGGTCTTTAAATGAGATCTGGACGTGACTGGAACCAGCAACCAGGATTCGATTGCCCTGGTAGTCCTTTAATATAAGCCTCTGGGTGCTGAGAACCTGGTGGTGGATGTCAAGGATCAGTTGTTTGAGAGTTTTCCAGGAAACCATTGATAGGGAAGACCGGAATCGACTTCCATGATGCACGGTCTATTTTCAATGGTGACCTTTACCCGGATTTTTTTTGCATCCACTGATGAGGCGTGGCCGATGGTGACAGTTTGATGTGCCTCTTCTCATCTGGTATTGGTAGCAAGCGTTTGGTTTCTGTTGTACTGGCTCCACTGGTTGTTTGGGCGGTCCCGGTTTGATGGGTGGTTGCCCGCTGTCTGACGGAAACTATTTTTGTTCTTCTTGGGGCTGGAAACTCTTTTACTTCTGCAGACTTTGGTGATGTGGCCCCTTTTATCGCAGGAATGACAGATGGCATCTAGGAACCTGCAATCTGCTCATGGGTGATTCTCCCCCGCATCTGGCTCATTGAAAGTTGGGTTTACAACCTCGCTGGTCTCGCTGGTCATGCTCTGATCTGACTCTATTGATTTCTTCCTCCTCACTTTCCAATGAGGACTCGATGTCTTCGTGGTGGGCTGTTGTTGTGTGTCTCTCTGAGGGTATTGCGATGTCGCTGGCGAGTTGGCGGTTGGACCCATTCGCTCGGCGCATTCGGACTGCTGACTTCCTGGTTGTTTCTGCTGCAGTAGCATCCACTATGGCATCTGCGAGTGCGATATCTCCTTTCGCCATAATCTTGCTTTGGATGGTGAGGTCTCTTAGACCCAGGAAAATTCAATCTCTCATGGCTTCTTCCAGATTTGCGAAGCCACATAGTCCACCCAAATTTCTTAGGTCAGCGACAAAGTCCCTGATGCTTTCGCTTTCCCGTTGGTCCCTCTGGTAAAACTCGTGTCTTCTGATGAGGGTTGGAACTGCTGGGGCGTAATGAGCCCTGAGAATGGGAGCAAGGGTGTCCCAATCCATAGCTTTGACTTCAGCCAGTTTCGCTAGTGCCTTTGCCATTTTGAAGACGGCAGGTCCACAATGCGTGAGGAACACTGCACGTTTCTTGCTAGGCGTAGCATCCTTCAGATTGTTGGTTTCCAGGAACATTTAGAACCTGTCCATATTCAAGTCCCAATCTTCATTTGCTGGATCAAATGGAGTGGGTGGTATTGCGCTGCTGGTCATTCTGCCATTTTCTGCGTGTTGTCAGCCACGTGCTCTGTCAATACTTCGTGAGTGCTCAGTCAGCTCTTATCGTCTCCACATCCCAACCTCATCGCCAGTGTTCTATCTCAGAGAATGGGTGCAATAATGGAGACGAGACATCGAATAGTGACTCCAACTATTTATTAGTGACTTCGGGAAAACAGCGCAACATGTATGGCAGCAGCAGCTCCTTTTATAGTCAAAGCGTCCAATGGTTTAAGTTTGCTGTGCTTGGAGCGTCCAATCACGGCAGCCCGCTAACTAGCCAATCGGATCAGTCCAGAATGACCAATCACGACCCACTGTTCACAGACCAATCAAATATGCAGGATTTCAAGCCTGCTTGTGAAAAGCGAGTCAGATTTGCAGGCTTACAAGCCTGCTAGTTCGTAACAATGACTGTGGGAGGAAGACCTATTATCCCAGAAACATGTCCACAATCAGGATGTCTGAACCAAAACAGACTAGATCAAAATGTGAACCATCCTAAAAGCTTTCATAAAAGGTTTGAAGGCTTGTAGGAAAAGAGACGTGAGAAATGTGTCTGCTGAAATTGAGGCATTTGTAGATAAAGTTTTGATGTTAAACTGTTGTGGGAGGGGAGGAAGAAGAGGGGAAGGTTCTGAATTCTCCTCACAAGAAATAATTTATCAGGGTTTTCATTCATACTATTTCAAGGAGGACAGTTTAAGCAATGTGTTAGAAGATTGTTGCCAAGCAGTGGCAACATCTGTCTTGCTATTTCTCAGAAGTGTTTTTCTCCTATAAAAGAGGCTTCATTTTTTTGTGCTGTGTTTTTGGAAAGCTTAAAATTGTCTTTCAAATGTATTTTGACTGGATTTTCAAGTTTAATTTATTGCTGGAGGGTGCTTGTGCTAATACTGAACTTTCTCTGGCTGCCCATATTTCCCTGTTTAAAAAGTCCAAGGGGGGAAATTTCCCTTGTCATATCTTCCACTGGGAAATTAATTGATGTGTGGGATGTGGACCAGCTGAAAAGGTGCCAGAGATTTTTTTTTCCTACATAGCACTAGTATTTAAGTTCTTTGCCATTAAGAATGTGCTTCCAGACAGTTTATAGTTAGTTAGGAATTGGGAGCTGTCCCCTTAAGGGAATGCATCATGGTAAATGTAGTTAAGGTATCCTGGGAAATGTAGTCCATGTCATGTGATCACATCTGTAATCCTGATTGGTCACTGAATTGACCCTTGGTGGATTGGGGGAGGTTTCTTCACTCTTGCCTGAACCCCAGCGGCGTGCTGGTTCCTCACCTCCTTGATCTTTCATTATGGGGAAAAAAAGAGCACTATCCTTTTACTCTATGAGTCCAGCTATGCAAAGATTTGGAAATTGAGATGAATCTTGACGTAACCGTGAATTACATATGAGGATACCTGATGACCCAATAAAGAAACTTTGTATGGAAGCTTTGTAGAGTTATCTATCTGCCTTTATACATTCAGTCAGTGATATAAAGGACAGAACAAAGAACATCTCCTTAAAACAGAAATTGTATGTATTTTGGTAAAATCTGAAAGAGTACAGTATTGCATATTTGCTTGAGAAATGTTTGATTCAAGGCCTTTGCCATTGCTACCTTATGCTCATCTACTATTGTCATGCACTCCTTGTCACATTACAAACAATAGCAACAACAGTCCAGAAAGCAGGCATTTAAAACAATTTTTGTTCATAATAATTCTCTGGTTTGCATGCTTATCTTTCAGCTGTTTTTTATTCTTCTTGCTAAGGGCTTTACTGTGATATATAACATATTCATCATAATGATTTTGGGGATCGCCCAAACAGGCTCATTCAAAAATCTATACCTTTTCATGTAGAACATGAAGGAGAAACCATCCCTGAAATTCTCTTTAGTTCTGCCAAAGAAGAGTAAAAAAAAAAAAAAAATCCTGAGCACTTACCTTCCTGGAAACCTATAGATTTCTTGATTTAGGCCAGGGGTAGGGAAACTTGGCTCTTTTATCACTTATGGACTTCAACTCCCAGAATTCCTGAGTGAGCCATAAAAGGTTCTCCATCCCTGGCCTACTGGTTTTTCAGTTGTGGGGGAAATCAATTTTTGATTTGAATGGGACTGTTTAATATACAAATGTAGGACATCTTATATTTGTATATTATATATTATATTAAATGTAGGACATCCTACATTTGTATATTAAACAGTCCCATTCAAATCAAAAATTGATTTCCCCCACAACTGAAAAACCAGTAGGCCAGGGACGGGGAACCTTTTATGGCTCACTCAGGAATTCTGGGAGTTGAAGTCCATAAGTGATAAAAGAGCCAAGTTTCCCTACTCCTGATTTAGGCCAATTGATATCAAACACTAGGCAGTGACATCCTTTTGATGCAACCCCTGAAATTAGTGATATACAGCATCCCCGGGACAGAGAATTAGCAACAGTAATGCATTTGTCTGCTGTCTCCCTCCCAACTTCTTCTAGAAATAAATACACTACTGTGTGTTCTGTGAACTATGTTCTCTAACATTCTTCCACATCATCCTCAGGACTTATAGAAAGTTTCATGTTCAAAAAAGGCATGCACTTCACAGGGGTGGGCTTAGAAAATGGACCTGGCCTAGTCGGCCTCCTGCACTATGGTGGGGGAGGCGTTTTTGCCCTCCCCAGGCTCGGTAGGTTTTTCTCAAGCCTCTGGGAGGGCAAAAAGGCCCTCCCTGGGTTCCAGAGGTTCTCTGGAGTCTGGAAACGAGCCCATTTCTGGCCTCCCCAAACTTCCTGTTTTTCATTCTCCCTGAGCCTCCATGTGTGTCCTGCACTTACCTGCATCCAAAACGGGTTGTTTGGGGATTCCTGGGAAGGAAGGGGTGAGCAGGGCCAGCCAGGAATGGGATTTGGGGTTTCTCTGAACTGCACAGAATCTTATCTGGGGGCTCTCCTGAACCTGTGTGAACCCCCAGAAGCCCATCCCTGGCCTTTCATCTTTAAACACAAAAGTGATTCTGCAGTCCTGGTCTGGAAATCAGGAGTCAATGAAGCCACGGGAAGTTTGAATAACTGTGGGTGCTATTTTATGACATTGATCAGAGTTTACTATCTGGTTTTGGCAGCATTTGTCTTCAAAGCCAGTGGACACTTTGTAGCACAGGACTCACCTTAGAACCTAGAGCAGGGGTCTCCAACCTTGGCTCCTGGAAGCCTGGCGGACTTCAACTCCCAGAGTTCCACAGCCAGCTGTGGAATTCTGGGAGTTGAAGTCCGCCAGGCTTCCAGGAGCCAAGGTTGGAGACCCCTGACCTAGAGATATTCCAATGGTATGCAAAACACCTATGTGCACTTTTGCATAAAGAATTCCTCTGGTGACAGCTGTCTGATAGAATCACCTCTTCTCTGTGATATTTGCAATCCCATAGGTTTCAGACTTATTCTCAAGTCATATTTTTATGTTGGCTTTCCCGGCCATTGTGGTCTGTCAATATTTTCCCTTGTTTGTTTTCCCACCTTCCCCCACCAATGGATTGTTCTTGTTCATTTTTGCTCTATTGTTATCCTGCTCTTATCCTTTAAATAATTCACTGTAACTAAAACTGGATACTGGATACACAAGCAAAACCCTCCAGGAGGGGCTGGTTGGCAACTCTACTTGTGTCAGTCTTTTTCAGAGTTTCTTTCATCCTGTATAGTGATCCATATGGATGATCTGCTTGTTGTTGAGGAGTAGACAATTAAGATTCCCTTTTGCCACTCAAATCTAGCTCATCTTTAGGTGGTACCCAGATGGAATCCAAGACAGGAAATCTAAATTTTCTGGCTCTGATAAAAAATAGCTCTGTCATTGTTTAACCCATGAATTATCCTTGTCTAAACATGGGATTGCTTATTTGAAATAAAAGAAGTGTCTCTTCTGTTTTCTCTTCATCATTTAGCACTCTGAAGGAAAAAAAAGTCAAAGCAGTAGCATCTTGTATACCTTGGATCATTGGAATATATATTACTACAATAGTCCAAACTCCTCTTCTGTCTGCACTAAGCACATTATTCTAAATGAAGTTTCTTACATCTCTAGCAAACATTGAGCAAGCAGATCTATGAGCTCAATGATGATGCAGAACTGATTGCTCACCCGGCTTTAATTCACCTGAGAGAGCCAATTCACAGCTTTTGAAGAAGAAAAAAAAACCCGAGGTTCTTTTATATACTTCCCTTAGTGACGCATAACATGTTTTGGCATATGGATGCCTTTGGATTAATTCTTGTAAAATATTCCATTTTTTAATTTGTGCTTCCTTGGATGTCACTCTGGCAATCCTCTCTGGCTGTGTCAAGAGGCAAAATTTAATAGCTAACAGCTGCAGATCCAAGCTGACTCAGTAGAGAAGAAAGAACAGAGAAGAAAGCAATGAATATGAGAGAAGCTTTTGTTTCCCCATAGCACAATGCCTCAAACAGTAAATAGACTTTAGCCAGAACAATAATTACTTTCCAGCATTGATAGAGCAAAGTGAAATGATCATAAAAGGTACACAAAGAATGCAAAGAAACATTACAGTTGTTCTTCTCCATGTGGTCATAAGAGATGAGGCTGTACCTCTTACCTGGAATGGGACAACTCGCCCCAGTCAATTTGCTGTGGCCAACTTGCTGTGGCCAACTTTCCTTGGCCAACTCACCATAGCACACTCATTGTGGGACAACTTGCTGCAGGACAATTTAACAATGCAATTTAATTATTTAAAACAAATAAAAATATTTTAATTGTTGCCATTCATATTTCATTCTGTCTTTCCTTTTGCACCCTTTCTTTAATGATGCTATTCCACCATTTCTTTCATATTAGTGTAACTCTTCTCCTGCAGTGAGTTATCCCACCATGAGTTGGCTGCGATGAATTGTCATAGACAATTACCCTCATTTTTGCTTTCATTTCTGTCCTAACCTTACATCAGTTTTGTTTTCAAACACTTAAAGAGATTTGAGGAGAGACTGGTATCCCAAGATATTGTCAAAAGAATAATTTGGGGTTCCAACTTGAGCTTGGGCTGCCCAAGAATAAACAAAAGTGATATCCAGACAGCTGTGAGAAAGAAGAAATATTTATTCCTAAAAACAAAACAGTTTGCCTGCAGGGAAATGGGGATAGCAGCAGATTTTTATAGGGGAAGCTTGTCCAGCGTGAAGTGACTACATGCCAATTCTAGGGTGACACTTGAGGGATATGTGTGTGTAGCTATGTTTATTCTTGTGAACATGAAGTTTCTCTGGGAGACCTAATTTAATTAATTCTGTTTGTGTTTATGACAACATTTGGAGGAAGAGTCTTAATTAGTAATGACAGTAACAGAATAACAGAGATGGAAGGGATCTTGGAGGTCTTCTAGTTCAAGTAGGAACCTTATACCATTTCAGGTAAATGGTTGTCCAATGTCTTCTTAAAAACCTCCAGTGTTGGAGCAACTTCTGGAGACAAATCATTCAACCATTTAGCCAGTGAGAAGGTATGTGGCAATCAACACCTGTGCCATGTACATGGATGAAATCTGTCTATATACTGACCTTTGTACATGACCCTTTCTTTGGCTTATGATTAATTGTTCTGTCAGGAAATTACTCTTTAGTTCTAGGTTGCTTCTCTCCTTGATTAATTTTTATCCATTTTTACAGTCCCCTCAGATCCTGGACATCTAGTAACCAATGAGAAATGTGGAGTGTTAACCCCTTTAACCAATGAGAGTGGCTCGTTAACAGCCAATCAGATTCTCCTGAATGGACCAATCCGATATCGCTATTATCGGCCAATCAGAAGTGCAGGAATAGAACCCTGCTTTTTCTAAAGGTTTGATAAAACTTTATTTAAGCATTTTATCAGTTCATAACACCCCTTCCCCCCGGGTTCCATTTAATGGGTGCGGTGACCCTGAGGTACGAAGGTTGTTTTGACTGTCTATTGGATTTACACTGTCCACCAGTTCCTGTCTGTAACCCGGTTTCGGTGGGATGTTTTTGGGCAAGTCAGGTACCGGTGGTTCCATATCCTCATTGGATGACTCGGTGTCGCTAATGTTCTTGTTGTTGTCCTCCGATCTTTGCGGGCTTGCTTCTGTTGAGGTGTTCCTCTGTGGCAAGGACACTCCCCTCCCTGATTCTTCTTCATTAGTCACGCCCGATTGCTGACTTCTTTCGCTCCTGCTTTCCACCATCTCGAATTCGGTTTCTTCGACATCCCCTCCCCGCTCAGTTTGGGAGTTACCAGAGTCGCAGAAACTAGGTTGTAGCCTTGAGCGAAGCTGATCTATATGACGTTTCCATATTTTTCCATCGCAGGTTTTCACACGGTATGACCTGGGTCCGGTGGCTTGAATTACAGTTGCCTCAACCCACAATGGTTCGCCGGAAAGGTTTCTGGTGAAAACTAAGTCATCTATCTTGAACTCGTGGCATTTTCTGCTAGATCCACAGGAGTTCTCTGGCTCGTAAGATGGGTGAAGCCGGTAGAGGTGGGAATGGAGTTTGCGTCCCATCAATAGTTCAGCTGGAGTCTTGTTGGTGACGCCGTGCGGAGTGATGTGTTGGAGAAGGAGTATTCTGTTTATCTTATCTTCAATGTCCCCATAGTCCATTTTGTAGAGGTTTTTTTTTAACAAATTGTACCATGCACTCAGCTCTTCCATTAGCCACAGGGTGCACTGGCGAAGTTAGCGCATGGCGAATACCCTGGTCCGCTAAGTATTGTTCAAAGGGTAGAGCAGTAAACTGGGGTCCGTTGTCGGAGACCAGAACATCTGGCAGTCCATGAGTCGTGAATAGCCTGTTCAACTTCCGGATGACGGACTTGGTTGTAGTACTCTTCATTTCATGGATCTCGAGCCAGTTGGAATAGGCATCCACTGTTCAGAGGAACGTATGCCCCTTAGTAGGTCCCGCAAAGTCAATGTGGATGCAGGACCACGGTCCCTGGGGTGTTTCCCATTCTGTTGGTGTTGCTTTAGGTGGGGCACTGCTAACTTCTTGGCACTTTAAACAAGTCTTTACCCAGGCTTTGATCTGTTTGTCGATGCCCGGCCACCACGCGTAGCTTCGTGCAAGCGCTTTCATTTGCACAATGTCAGGGTGACTCTCATGCAGTGTTTTTAATACTGCATGTTGTAGCTGCTATGGGACGACGACTCTATCCCCCCATAGGATGCAGCCTTTTTGCAAAAAAAGTTCTGTTTGCTGGTTCTTGAAGGGGGTGAAGTCATCAGGGGTTTGTTCTACTGGCCATCCCCGTTCGACCCAGCTAAGAACTTGCGCTAAGATAGGATCACGTTTTGTTTCGATCGCAATATCTCTAGCTGTTAGCGGTGGTGAATGTAGCATTTCAATCTGGAGAGTCATAAGGGTTGGAACTGGGTCCTCGACGGTTTCTGGAAGTGGTGCACGGCTCAGTGCGTCAGCGTGGGGAATGGCTTTCCCCGGGTGATGTTGCAGTCTATAATTGTACGCAGCCAAAAACTCTGACCAGCGAGTCATTCTAGATGATAATATATAGGGGGTTGGCTTGTCTCCTGCTATAATCCCCAGCAAAGGTTGGTGGTCAGTAACAATAGTAAAAACTCGTCCATATACATATTCATGAAACCGTTTCACAGCAGATACAACAGCAAGAGCCTCTTTATCGATTTGACTATAGTTACATTCAGTCTTTGATCGGGTTCTTGAAAAATAGGCAATAGGGGCCTCACTACCGTTTGGTAACACATGGCTCAAAATGGCTCCTACTTCAAACGGTGATGCATCACATGTAATTGTTAAAGGCAAAGTCTCGTTATACTGCATTAAAACAGCATCTGAGGTTAATAAGTTTTTTACTTGTCGGAATGTGTGCTCCTCTCGGTACCCCCAGACCCAGGTTGCTTTTTTGTCAAGAAGTCTATGTAGGGGCTCAGCTACGGTCGCTTTGTGGGGCAGGAAGATGTAAAAATTAATGAGCCCCAGAAAAGCTTGGAGATCAGTCTTATTTCTGGGTCTTGGGGCATTCTTGATTGCTTTTAGTTTGCTATTGGTGGGGTGAATGCCTTGTTTATCGATTAGGTACCCCAGGAACTCTACTTTATCAGTACACAGTTGACTTTTTTTTTTTAACCTTAAGGCCAGAGTCTTTAAATTTCTGGAGAACCAATTTAAGACGCTCTTCTAGTATTTCTCTATTCGGGGCAGCAATTAAAACGTCATCAAAGTATGGTACAACCCCTTTGATCCCCTGCAAGAGTCTCTCCATCAAACGTTGAAAAATCCCTGGGGCTACGCTAACTCCGAATTGGTTGCACTTAAAGGGCCTCGGTGCATCACGATCGTTTGTGCCTCTGCTGTTTTTTTGTCTACAGGCAGTTGTTGGTACGCCTGTGCTAAATCCAATTTAGTGAAGACTTTTCCGCCCCCCCAGGGAATGGAGAAGGTGTTGTACCACCAGCACCAGGTAAGCGTTCTGTTGAAGGGCGTGATTCAGGGTGGCTCGGTAGTCCCCACAAATCCTTAATGAACCATCCAGTTTGATGGGTGTTACGATTGGGGTTTCCCAATGAGCGTGGTCTGTTGGTTCTAAAACACCCTGGGCTGTTAATTTACCAAGCTGCTTGTCAATCTTTGGTTTAAGGGCAAAAGGTACCCGATGAGGCTTAAAGCGGATGGGGGCTACTTCAGGGTTAAGGTTAAATGATATTGTACTTGCCTAGTTTGTCTGCAAAGATGTCCTGGAATTCCTGGACGAGGGCCTCCTCCCAGTCGTCGCTTCTGGTTTGGTGAATGCCAGCTACCTCGATCCCAAGTGGAGCAAACCATTGAAGGCCTAACAAGCTAGGCCGATCACAGTCGATGATGGTCAATGGTAAAGATGCAGTACAATTTTTGAATGAGACCTGGATTAGGCTGGATCCAACGACCGGAATTCGGTTTCCCTGATAATCCTTGAGTATAATTCTTTGGGTTCTGAGGTCTTGCCGCCGGACGGCAGGGATTAATTGTTTAAGGGTCTTCCAGGAAACCATCGAGAGAGACGATCCTGAATTGACTTCCATTACGCAGGGCTGGTTTTCGATGGCGACCTTCACTTGGATCTTCTTTGCATCTAATGATGAGGCGTGACCAATTGTAATGGATTGGTGTGCCTCTTCTCGTCTCGTTGAATTGGCCAGTGGTTTATTTCTGTATGAGTGGTTGTTCCATTGGTGGTTCAAATGTTCCCGACTCACAGGACGATTTCCTGTGGTTTGGTGGTAGTTGGTCCCCCTCTGAAGTGGGCTGGATCCTTGCTTGCTTCTCCAGACCTTTCCGATGTGGTCTCTTTTCCCACAAACATGGCAGAGCGCCTCGAGGAATTCGCAGTCTGATCGCAGGTGGTTTGTCCCACAACCTGCGCATTGATGCTGCAGTCTCTGATTATGCTGGTGCCGTTAGTCTCGTTCAGACCGGAGCCGGTTAACCTCTTCCTCATCACTTTCTGATGACGATTCGAGGTCCTCATGGTGGGTTGCTGTTGTGTGTCCCTCTAGGCGAGGTGATGTTTTGCTGGCGAGTTGGCGGAGCGGTGAGTTGGTGTGGCACATTCGGGCAGCCGACTTCCTAGTTGCTTTTGTTGCAGTAGCTTTGGTGATGGTATCTGCAAGGCTGATGTCACCTTTCGCCATCAGCTTACTTTGCACGTGTGGTGCATCTAGTCCCAATACTAGTACACAGGTCTCTCAGAGCTTCTTCGAGGTTGGCGAACCCACAGAGGCCTCTCAGGTTCCAGAGATCTGCAATGAAATCTGCATTGCTCTCTCCTTTCTGCTGGTCTCTCTGGTAAAATTCATGTCTTCGGGCAAGCGTTGGTACAGTAGGTGCATAGTGGGCCAGTAGGAGGGGTTTGAGGACGTCCCAGTCCATGGATTTCACCTCAGCCAGTTTTGCCAGTGCCTTAGCCATCTTAAAAACAGCAGGTCAGCAGTGAGTCAGGAATACCGCTCGCTTTTTTTCCGTAGTGGCATCCTTCAAGTTGTTGGTCTCCAGAAACATCTGGAACCGGTCCATGTACGAGTCCCAGTCTTCTTGTGCCGGGTCAAATGGAGCGGGTGGTATAGCACTGCCGGACATGGTTTCCGCTGTCAATGTGCCTTCAGCCACGTGCTCTGTTTGGTGCTCTGTAGTGTTCAGTCAGCTCTGTCGTCTCCGCATCTCATCCTCATCGCCAGTGTTATGTTCTGCGCATGGGCGCAAGGAACGGAGACGAGACAGTGAACAGTGAACTTCAACTCTCTATTAATCATTCTGAACAGAGCAAAAAGCTAGGGCAGCAGCAGTCCTTTTATAGGGCAGGTTGCTGATCTAGTAACCAATGAGAAATGTGGAGTGTTAACCCCTTTAACTAATGAGAGTGGCTCGTTAACAGCCAATCAGATTCTCCTGAATGGACCAATCTGATATCGCTATTATTGGCCAATCAGAAGATTAGAACCCTACTTTTTCTAAAGGTTTGATAAAATTTTATTTAAGCGTTTTATTAGTTCATAATAGTATCTTTCTTTTTATGTACACTGAGAGCATTTGCACCAAGATAAATTCCTTGTGTGTCTAATCACACTTGGCCAACAAAGAATTCTATTCTATTCTATTTTTTCTTGTCCTGCCTTCAGGTGCTTTGGAGAATAGGTTATCCCCCTCTTCTTTATGGCAGACCCTTAGATATTGAAACACTGTTATCCTGTCACCCTTAGTCCCCCTTTTCATTAAACTAGACATGCTTAACTCCTTCCCCAATTATCCTTTTTCACGTTGATTTGTTTTGCTTTGCTTTTGTTTTCATCATTGATTGTAGAATGAATCCATCAAGCTCACATTTAGAAAATCCCACAGTGCTTTAGAGCAGTTATAATTCTATGATATTGGGTATTGGGGGGATGGGAGTGGGGATTAATTGGGAAACAATAATGGGGAAATTAAAAGTTAGGGAAAAGAAGAACAAGTTGCTCAGGAAAAACAAGTGTCTGGTTCAGATCATATATGATATAATTCACACTGAAGTTCTTTTCCTTTTTTTTCCTTCATGCCTTATCACTGTGTCAAAAGAAAAATCAGTCTTTTCGTTCTTATTTTTTTCAAAGTAACTTGCAGACAACATAATTAAAATATAGCAAGTGTCTACTACTTATGAACAGCTAGTGACAATGCTTGAAATGGACAATTTTATCTTCTCTACACTTAAGGGGTTGTTCTGCTTTCAATCTCTCTCTCTCTCTCTCCACACACACACACACACAGAGAGAGAGAGAGAGAGAGAGAGAGAGAGAAATGGAAGTAAAAGATCTTTTAAAAGTTGCAGAATTCCCCAAAGCCCTTTATGCTTGAAGGTGTGAAGCAGTTTGCTGTCCACACTTCCTTCCTTCCTACATGAAGTGTTACCACCACCAAATTATAGCAAGTTATGCAATCTTTGACATTTCTGCAAAGATGTCTCTCACAAACAATCTCATTTTTCTTTCTTCTCTGCCTTCAAACCCGGAGAGGATTCTAAAAAAAACACAAACAAGATCTATAGAGAGACCACAGAGTAAGTAAAAAAATGTTATTCAATTACTCATTTAAACATCATCATTTAATTGTCTGTATTACTGAGCATTTTTTTTCCAAACTCTTAGCTGAAGCACTTCAACTCCTGACATCCTACAACTGAAGCTAATTTTTATTTATAACTCCTTAAGCTCTTTTCCTAGTATCTTTTCTTGTTGCAGAAATCTTAAAAGACACTTCTGAAGTGGAAATCATCAAAGGCAATGAACAATCAATTGTTTGCCTTACAACATGCAGCAATAGCATCATTTCTCCACAGATCGAAGGTAGAAAGCCAAAGGGAAGTTGATTTTCTCTGCTTAGATTATATGAATTCATCATGGGGGTTTCCACAGGGCTGCCTCACCTCATTCCTGAATTTAGGAGGGCACACTGGAATTGTGCTCCCTGATCATATCTCAATGTACATGATAGTTCTGCTCCCTGAAGTCAGTCAGTCAGTCAGTCAGTCAGTCAGTCAGTCAGTCAGTGTCTTTCCTTCCTTCTATCTATCTATCTATCTATCTATCTATCTATCTATCTATCTATCTATCTATCTATCTATCTATCTTAATATATCATCTATCTAGCCAGTGAGAAAGTATATAGCAAATAACATCTGTGCCATATATATGGATGAAATCAATGCCTGCATACTGACATTTGTACATGATCCTTTGTTAGGCTTATGGAAAACAAATCCTTTTAGTTCAGATGTTGCCGAATGACTATTGCCAAGAGTCCTAGTCAGCATGGCCAATGAAGAAGAATGTAGGAGTTGTCATTAAGCACCACCTAGAGGTTAGCAACTTCTCCTTCCAGGGCTACTTTGTGCCTGAAATATATTTATGTTTGAACTCTTTACCTCCTCTTTGAATTTCATGCACCATCTTCATTGCTTTTTCTCTACCTGGTACTAAAAAATGTTGATTGATAGGGATTAGCCCTGTTAGTAAAATAAAATGGCAATATGTACATTTAAGAATTGTCTTAAAAGTTGCTGCTGTTTTATTTGTAAAATGGCAATACGTACATTTAAGAATTGTCTTAAAAGTTGCTGCTGTTTTATTTGTATTTCTTGGCTACCTTATCTATATATATAGCACAATGGAATGCTGTAACTCTAAGAGCAGAAGGGTAGGCAATGGAATCTAAAAAGGGTCATTAGGAGGTGATGGGCCTGTGAATTACTTCTCTTTATTACAGGTCACCAAGACAATACATTAGAATTGAGAATAGAATAGAATACTTTATTGACCAAGCGTGATTGGACACACAAGGAATTGGTCTTGGTAAAAATAGCACAGACTTTCACTGGTTTGTGGCTCTGTATTATGAATCAGAAAAAGATGCAGCATGGAATGCCAATCATGAAAGATCCAAAGTTGGAAGGCTGCCCTGAAGAGCCCAGCCCTAAGGGGAAAGATATTGAGAGATCCAATCCAAAGTATCAAATGGTAGAAACAGAGATAGAGTGGAGCCAAATGAGAGCTGAGGAGCCTTCAACAAAGCTGGGATTTTGAGGGAATAAAGACTGAAGTTGATGATGGTTTATTCTCTCAATTTTCCGTATAGCTTCCAAAAGTTTTGTCACCAGGCTAGGTAACATCATCAACAGTACTTAAGTTGAAGTATCTTATTTTAATTCTCTGCTTTTATATGTTCTTGTGTGGTTTACATGTTGGGTTGGCCATGTGATTGACAGATCACGTGATGCAAGGATCAATAAGGGGGGGAGTCATGCTGGTTGGAGGTCATGTGAAGACCAGGTGATCACCCTGGTTGGGGAGGTCACATGAGGCCATGTGATCAATTGATTATGGCATACAAAAGTCACCTGGAGGAGAGGTCACCCTGGCTGGAGGTCATGTGAGGTGATGGAATAAAGACCCTTGTTTTTACCCATTTGGCAGAGACACTTTTCTTTAAGGGGGTCCTAATAAGTACCTTGTCTTTACAACTGGACTTAGCTTTATCTTCCGTTTCAAGTTAATACTGAACACAAGATTAATTTCTTCCAGGCCAGATTGTCAAATAATTGAATGCAGTTCAGAGGCCATCCACTCTGGCATATTTTTGTCTTTCTATTGCATTGTATTATATTTGTCTTTTGTAATCTTGCATAATCACTACAAGAGGAACAAAAAAATGAGTAAACAACACCTAGATAAAAGGTCCCCAAAAGTGTTTCATTTTTTTGTACTTTGCCATATTGCTGCACCAAAGTACTTATGAGAAAAAGATGTGTGCAGATGTTGGTGAGGGAGAGTCAGGGAGGTTCATGAGTTCTGGTTTCTAAGAATCTAAAGGTTTAGGTGCTAATTGAGGCTAATAACTTGGTGTAGACTAAGCTGAGGATTTACTCCATTTCTAAGAATTTGCTGCACTTCTGCTTAGATACTAAGCAGAGTTGGAGCGCTTTTGGCTCTGCATTGTAATAATCCAGAAGCAAGTCCATTTTGAGGTCAATCTGCCAAGGGCAAATTATATAAATATTGTTGACAAGAGGAATGAAGTGTAAATTAGGATTATTAAGAAATACTGGCAATAAAGACATCATGCCCTGCATTAGAGAGAAACCTCTCTATATTAATAGTATCAGATGTTCAAGGACACTTTTGTTTATACTCAAGTCTCCATGAAAACATAATAGTAGCTATGAGAATATAATCCAAAATCTACAGAAGCAATAACTTTATCAGGCTAATCATAGATTTACAAGCTTCCATAGGCCAAGAACTCTCCAATAAAGAAAGCTGATTCAAATCCAGGAGGGGTGAAGATGGGAAAATGACTGTTACTTGAGCCAGGCAATTTTCATAGACATCATTCTGAAATAGAATATCCAGAGATACAAGTGAATAGATAATTAGATAATTGATACTGGGTTGTTCCACATTTTTGGGGAAGAGGACATTGATAAGTATGAGATCTATAAAGATATTAGATGAGTAGAATAAGTTGCCTGTCCATCTTGGTTACAAAAACCCACTTGACCTGTGTTCATGTAACAAAGAAATTAATGCCTATAAGAGTTTTATTTTCCATCCAGCTTGTTGCAAGGTCTGATACTAATCAGGACTGAGAGTGAGATACTGGCTCAAGCTCACTCACCAGGCTTCTGTGCCAAAAGGAAAACTAAAATCTTGGTCTTCCCACTCCAATTGTACCATATTAACCTTTATACTATAGCAGCATTCATAGAAGAATCAGTATTTGTTTGCTGTTGGAATGATATCTTACTTCTCCAAACTCCAAACCCACACTTATATGGGGGCTTCCCTTTCACTTCCCTTCACCCTCATTCTTTAGCCTAGTAACTGGCCCAGTCAATAACAATAGTGTTTAGACTTATATACAGCTTCACAGTGCTTTACATCCTTCTCTAAGAGGTTTACAGAGTCAGCATATTGTCCCCAACAATCTGGGTTCTCATTTTACTGACTTTGGAAGGAGGGAAGCCTGAATCAACCTTGAGCCTAGGGGATTCAAACTGCCAAATTGTATGCAGCCAACAGTCAGCAGAAGTAGCCTGCCTTACTACAATCTAACCACTGCATCACCGTGGCTCTTCTGCAATGAGTCCACAATGATGTGTACTTAATCTTGACAATGATGTGTACTTGAACTTGACAGCTTAACCACTATATTAGATAGGCCAACCTTAATACAATGGATCTTTCAATAATCCTATGCATGAAGCTATTTGTCCATCTAGCATTGGAAGTTTTATTTTCCTACAATAACTGAGATTTCCAACTTGTAACTGGGCTTTTGATATGAAACAGCTATTCTTCCCTGAACAAGGTATTTGAAAAATATGTTGTTGTTGTTTTCCAGAGGGATATAGTCTTCAGCCTCATTTTGGATCCCAATATTGCCCGGATCAAGATGGAACCAGAAAAATAGGATCTAAATCAAGTCTGAACCAGCCAGTTAAGAAATGCTTATTCCAAATTATGCTGAAGGATCTCACCTGTCATTTGTCTAAGTCATAAAAGCCACTGGGAGAAGCTGAAACCATGTAAAATTGCATGGATAACTGAATGGATTTGGAAAAGTCGTCATTTTTTATATAGCTTTCTGGCCTAATGAAATTTAACTGGCCAGATGATTGTTTTAAAATATGAAAATGAAGACTATAATTCAACTCTTGGTTATTCATATGCATCTCCCCTCTAACCTTTGCATAAAAACTGTAGAACTGCACTCAAAGAATGTGGAGCATTTTGCCTATAAATGTCCTTTATAAATGATTAATTGTAGCAGAAACAGAAAGCACCGAGGGTAGAGCTGCTGGGGGAAAGTAGTCTGTTTGCAAAGCTTCTGATCTTGCTTGGAATGATTATAGCTAATGATTGTGTTTCTTAGAGCAAAGACTTATTTAATGATTGCTGACTTACTATCTATAATTGTTATTAATTAAGATACATAATAAAGTATGTAAACAGTTCAATTTCCTTGGTTTGAAGCTGTGTTGTAAATCAAAAATGGCAAATTGGTTTGTTGGGGGCAAAGAGTTAATATTGATATAAAAATCTTTTCTGGCTTCTTTTCCACTGTTAGTTAATTAGCATAATCCTAATCTATCTAGTAGTTACTCAGCAGCTATAATATTAATATAACAAGAAAAGCAATAAAATGCATTAATAAGCAGCCCAGAAAAAGACGCTATAAAAATATAAGGGCCATAATCAAAGTCTAAATTGTGCATTTGATAAGGGGGAAAAAACCCTGTATAAATGCTAGCAAGAAGACTTTAAAAAAATCAATGTTAACAATTTTGCACAAGGGCTTTCTTGCTGCATATTTGCTATTTATTTATTAATGTATCAAAATATCATACTTTTCCTTTAGGAGATCCTCCTGTTCTTCCTAATTGTACTGTAATAACCCAGTGAGATAGGATGGGTGTCTGGCTTAGGGAAGGCTAGCTTGATATCACTCTATAAGCTTCTAGTGCAAAGGGTAGAGTTGAACCCAGATTCCCCAAAGTACCAATATAAAATGTTAATCACTATCCAAAACTGACTGTTACGGTTAATGTCTCTCTCTCTCTCTCTCTCTGTGTGTGTGTGTCTTTTATTGAAGAAAATCATTTTATAAAATTAAAAGCTACCCAAAAAAATAAAAAAGAAAAAGAAATAGAAAGGGAAACAGAAATGATAGAAAAATAGAAGAAAAAGTTAACAGTAGAGATCAAGAAAAGAGAAAGAAAAAAACAATATTTAAAGAGTCTTCCAACCTTTGTAGCAGTTGCAAATATAATTAATATTGTTTTGCCCCTGTATATTATACAATGTAACATCCTTCTTCCCAAATACAGCCCATTTTAATCAGCAAATCCAGATAACACCAGTTCATTTTGAGCAAAAACTCCATAAAGGTTTCACAGGGTTTTTTTTTAAATAAAAGTATGTATCAAGTTTAATGGTAAATCTAGTTGTGCTGACAACACAACTTTTCATTTTTGCTCAATCTTAATTAGTTGTGTTTTAATTATATTGAATATATGTGAACCTCTGGAATTGACAGAATCAGACACTATATCAACTTCCAAAATGAAGAAATAAATGAGAAGGTTCTCTTCTCCCACATAACAACTCATTTCACTTCATTTGATGAGGGTGGCCCTAAAGGAGGACTTCTGAAAATCATCAAAATGGCTAGGCAACCATGATATTGGACATTCAGGACTTTAATGACAAATTTCAACATTTTGAAACAAATTCTAGCCCCTGAGGTCTCTTCAGCACATTGGTCAATTCTACTTAGTAGCCTTGCAGTGCTATTGTGAGGTGCAAACAATCAGAATCATTCATAATGTTCATAGGAGATTTATTCAAGCTTATACAAAGAATCTGGTCAACAAAAGTTCATCTAAATTGGCACCAGATAAGGATCAATGGAGTTCAGGAGGGGTTGGACTTGGAGCATTTCTGGGAATGCAAGGACTCTACACTGATGACATATTAAATTCTGCCTCCTCTGCTCTACCTGTTCTCCTACAATTATTTGAATAATAATATGCATTGCAGAATGAAATTTCACACATGCAACATGCTGTTTCTTCAAGCTACAGGATTGCTTTTCTCACAGAATTGTAAGATTATTTGCTCTGTTGTGTACTCAATCCATTTTGCATGTTTTAATGGGATGCCAGCTTACTTTGTAATTTTATTTTATTTTGCATTTTATTTGTATGTCAAACATGTACAAGATAACAAGTATAGGTTGTTCTGACCTAGGCTTCCTTAGAAGGCATAGAACACAATCCCGGCAAAACCTCTTTTATTTCCACATCTGTGAATTACGTTCATTCATACCCGGACAGGTTTTACAAACAGTCTTTCAGGGGCATGTTTAAACATCGATCTTATCACACTTGGAATGCGGCCAGAGAACTAATTGCCAGACGCAATGCAAGGCCAAACTTGACACAGAGTCAAACAGGATTTTTCAAAGCTTGAACTGACTAAACGAACTAATTGCTTCCTGCAAAAGCTCATGTCCTGTTTGCTCCTCTTTATGTCCTATGGGAGGTGCCAATCATCTCTGAGGTGTGGCCTTACTTTTGAGTCAACCCTGCTAACTCAATTGTTCTTGTCTTCTGTTAACTCTGCGCATGCTTAGGCTGGGAACTGGTTACATAAGCTCCGCCACATCACTGCTGACTGCCAGCCTGCCCAGGCCCTATCTTTGCCTCTGATGCAGCACCCTCCTCCAGATCTTCCTCAGCCTCCAGACCTGGCCTAGGTTCCTCCCCAAACTCCTCACTACTGTCCGACTCTGCTGCCAGCTCCATCAGCTGCTGACAGGCCACAACATAGGTATCAATATAAACATGAATAAAGGAACTAAATACAAATAAAAGGGGACAATAAGATATGCACAGCAGGCATGCTGGCACGCTTATGCACACCCCCTTATAATGCTATTATTTTGATAATAACTTCACGGCAAAAGTAAAGTGTTATATACCATACTTAGACCAGACCGAAGACAGTGTAATTCAAGGTTTTCTACGTCTAGAATTTCTATTAACTATTAACTAGAGCATACAAAACATTTGCTAGACCAATACTCGAATACCACTCATCAGTCTGGAACCCACATGACGTATTTGATATTAACACAGTTGAGAAACTCCAGAAATATTTCACAAGAGTTCTCCACTCCTCTACTCATTGTAGAATACTTTATGCCACCAGACTTTCTAGACGTAGAAAACCTTGAATTACACTGTCTTCGGCCTGGTTTAAGTATGGTATATAAAATCATACATTGAAAGGACTTACCTGTCAATGAATACTTCAGCTTCAACCATAACAACACAAGAGCACACAATAGATACAAACTCAAGGTTGACCGCACCAAACTTGATTGCAGGAAATACTTCAGCAACAGAGTGGTCAATGTCTGGAATACTCTACCTGACTCTGTGGTTTCTTCCCCAAACCCCAAAAACTTTAACCTTAGACTTTCTACTATTGACCTCACCCCTTTCCTAAGAGGTCTGTAGGGGGCATGCATAAGTTCACCAACATGCCTACCGTCCCTGTCCTATTGTTTCTCTTATTTTTCTTATATGTATCCATGTATTCATAACTATGTTTTTACTTATACCTATTATTTTATTTATTAATTAATTATTTTTGTCAATTGCTTACAGAATAATAGGTATAAGTAAAAACATAATTATGAATACATGGATACATGGATACATGGATACATATAAGAAAAATAAAAAATAAAAATAAAAGAAACTATTGTCTTAGTAAGAGTAACTAAGACTAACCTGAGCACAATCAAGCCCCCACCTGAACAGAACACGCCTCCAGCCAATCAGAACACAGCCAACCCCCCAACCAATCAGAACACAGCCAAACCCCCAACCAATGAGAACACCCCCCCATCCAATCAGAACACAGCCAAACCCCCAGCCAATCAAGTCACACCCCCAGGAGCAGTTAAAAGGAAGACGCAGCTGCAAGCTCACATCACTCTGAGAAGCACAGAGCTGAAGACCAAGCCTGAAGATGATGAATGAGACTTCATCGAAACGTTGCCCAGATACTTCCAATCTTACGCGGGAGAAAACCCGAATAACCAAAGATCCACATACAAGTACCCGCGAGAACCTCAGAAAACACACACACACACACGTATATATATATATATATATATATATATATATATATACACACATATACATATACATATACATATACATATACATATACATATACATATACATATACATATACATATACATATACATATATATATATATATATATATATATATATATATATATATATATATATATATGTTTTCTTAAGTTTTCGCGGGTACTTACATGTCTGGCATTCAGCTTTGTTCGGGTATTTTCCCACGTGGTGCTTTTAAAGTTGTAGCAACGTTTCAGCAGAATCTCATCTGCCATCATCAGGCTTCTGTATGGTGTTTGTCTTGAGTCAGACTTTTACAGTGGTTTCAGATTTAAATTTGGGGCAGCCTATTGCTGTGTCAGAATGGTTTTTTCTTCCTCCTGATTGGTTGAGAGTCTTGGTCTGTGTTTATTGGTCTTGGAGTGTGCTGTGTTCTGCTATACTAATATCTTCTGTCTGTTTTTTTGGAGGGGGGCTCTTTTTGTATCTTGATTGGCTGGCAACATTGTGTTACTTTATTGGAGGCCTTTAGTGCAGCTTGGCTTCGGGTAAATGGATGGCTATCATTAGTTAGGAAGCTGGGTTTCATCTGGGTGCCTGGTTGGGGTGTGTTTGAGCTGGAGGTATCAGGGGGGATCTGTTTGTGCCCAGGTGTTTGCCTGGCTTGTGGTGTGGAGATTTTTTTGTTTGTGAGTGCAGGCTTCCAAATGATTAACAGCCTGGTGGAATCATCTCTTCTGTTCATGCTTTCTGGTCTTTTTTCAATCTCTATGGCTTCTCTGGTGATTCTGTGGCTGGGATTTTCTATGATGGCTAGGGTTTTGGTGCCATTGAAGTTGATGTTATGACCTGTGGCTTCCATGTGTTGGACGAGTGAGGAAGTGTGTTCCAGCTTTTTGACTGCATTTTTGTGTTCATCCAGGCGGGTGCTTATTCTTCTATTGGTCTGTCCAATGTATGTGGCCGGGCATGATGCACAGGGGACTTCGTATATGCCTTGGTTTTCCAGGTCAATTTTGTCTTTGGGGTTCCTGAGGATGGCTGCTATTTTTCTGTCTGTTTTGAAGGCAGTCTTGATGTGGTGTCTGTATAGAATCTTACTAATTTTGTCTGTAGTGCCTCTTATGTAGGGCAGGACAGCTGTTCCATGGGTCTCTTCATCTTCTGGGTCTCTATTATGTCTCAGTGTGCTTTTGTGGATCAAGTTGGTGATTTTGCTTTTGTGGAAGCCGTTGGCTGTCAATATTTTAGTCAGGGTGCATAGTTCAGTCTTAATGTGTGTCTTGTCTGCCAGGCGTTTGGTTCTAGTAATTAGTGTTTTAGCCACGGAGTTTATCTGTGCTGGGTGGTGGTGGGATTGGGCATTGAGGTAGCGGTTAGTGTGTGTTTTCTTCTGGTATATGGTGTGTCCTAGTGTGCCATCTGTTTTCTTGTAGATTAGTACATCTAGGAATGGTAGTTGTTTGTTTGTTTCTGTTTCCATGGTGAACTTGATTTTGGGGTGTGCGCTGTTTAGGTGTATTAGGAAGTTGTTTAGGTTTTCTTGTCCATGGGGCCAAATCACGAATGTGTCATCGATATATCTTAACCATAGTTTGGGTTTGAGTATGGCATTAGCCAGGGCTCTGGATTCGAATTCTTCCATGAACAGGTTTGCAATGACAGGTGACAGTGGTGATCCCATGGGGGCTCCTTCAATTTGTTTGTATCTTTGTCCTTTGTATATGAAATATGTGTTGGTTAAGCAGTGTTCTGTTAGTTCCATGAGGTGTTTAGCTGGTTGGTATTTATTTTTGATGATTTCGAGGGTCTCTTTTATCGGGACTTGAGTGAATAGTGAAACCACGTCAAAACTATATATAATTTTTTCTTTTTAAGAATATAGTGTCTATTTTAAGAATGTACCAGGCAGAATTCGATTGGAAGTTATGTATTATATTGAATGCTATAATCTTAAAGCTATACATTGAAGCTTAAATAAGAGCTTGAATGGATAAAATTAAAGGATATAAAGGTGTCATACTCTAATTGGTAACCACAGGAAAAAATTTGCTTAATAAGAAAAGATAATGTGAAATTGTAACAGGACAGACAAAAGTATAAATATAATGATTTGAATTGAGATAATTAAAATAAAGTTGAAAAAATTAAAAGAGGGGAAAAACTATGAAGAAAATATAAAATGGTAATAAGATATGGAATAGAATATAAAAATGAGCATGAAATTGAGTTTTATGTCTGTATGAAGAAGTGATAACCTGGGACCATGCTATTTTCAAAAAATATGTTTTATTTGTATTTTGTTTTTGTAAAAACCCAAATAAAATTTTCAAAAAAAAAAAAGAAGCAAGTTAGAACTAAGGAGAAATTTCCCAATCATGAGAACAATTAGCCAGTGGAATGGCTTGCCTCCAGAAGTTGTGGATCCTCCATCACTGAGGCTTTTAAGAAAAGCCTGAGGCTTTTAAGAAAAGCCTGAGGCAACCACTTGTCTGGAATAGTATAGGGTCTCCTGCTTGAGCAGAGGGTTGGACTAAAAGACCTCCAAGATCCCTTCTAACTTTGTTAGTCTGACTTCTGATAGATTTCCCCAACTATCCTCTATCCAAGGATCTTCAAACTTGGCAAGTTTAAGACTTGTGGACTTCAACTCCCAGGATTCCTGAGCTAACATGAGTGGAATCGGAATTCTGGGATTGAAGTCCACAAGTCTTAAAGCTGTCAAGTAGACCCTTGCAGTCTATCCCATTCTCAAAGGGAGTAGTTGAGCTTCTTTCTCTAGAGAAATTGAAACAACTCCAGCTCTTCTGTTTTATTCCAGGTGAAAACTTTATTTTTTTTAATTTATTTTTTTAATTTTAATGATGAGAATACAACACTATGCATCCAACTTATCCTTGTTATACATATATACATTTTACTTCATCATTTATAATCTCCTTATTTAAATATTAATTACTATTTAATCTAACCCTAACTACTAATATTTCAACCTTGTCTTCTGCTATACAACCATTGACAAAATTTATTCCACGTTTTATAATATTTAGACTCTGTCTTTTATTTCTAAAATTAACCTCTCTGATTCTTCACGTCATAATTTTTCTTATTATTTCTGTTTCTGGAGGTATGATTTTATTTTTCCAATATTGTGCAACTTTATTTTTTTATGTCCCTAGGTTTGTCAGAGCAGAGTTTTTAGAACTGCTTCCCAGCTGCACTGTTTATCTGCTCTGCTTTTAACTGACTTGATGACTTTGTACAGCTTCTATTGATTTTGTTCTAAGCTGCTCCACAAGCTCTTCAAACTGAAGAGCATGGTAATGCAGATCTAAAATAAATAAAAATAAATATAAATGGTCCACATCATTTCCTAACATGGGGAAACCATAAAATGCTGGGTTTAGGTGAGTTGTTAACTAAAACAAAACCAGTGAAGTGTGAAAACCTAGTAGAAGAGCACTGTTTTAAATCCCATTTCCTGAGTCTCAGCTGCAGGTTTCAAAATAAATTTGTTTCTAGGTTAGAATTTTGTCCAATTGCTGGCTAGGCAATGCCATGTGCCTGCCAAGGCATGACCTAGGATGCATATGTATGGTTTGCTCACTGTCTCTTGCCACATTATAAATGTGCCAGACTTCACGCCATGGAGAGCCGTATTTCATTTATAAAAATTAGGATAGTTTGGCTCAAAAAAAGTTAAAGACGCATAGCATTTTCACACCAGAAAAATCAACCGTTTATTATGATTAATGTTGTTTATTGTTGTAGTGTAAGCATATGTGAGTATAGATTTGTCAAAAAATAATTACATCAGTAAATATTTGTTTAAAATTCCAGTAGGGAAGAAAACATGCCATTTGTTCACACACAGGGCTCTTACAACTTAATCTTTACATCTCTGCTTAGCATTGTGTTTCCCAACCCTAGCAAATTTAACATCTGGACTTCGGCACCCAGAATTCCATTGCCAGAAATGCTGAGTTTTATTTGTTTTTTATTTATTTGATTTGTCAATCGCTTACAAGATAATAGGTATAAGTGCAAACATAGTTATGAATACATGAAATGGATACATATAAGAAAAATAAAAAGAATCAATAGGACAGGGATGGTAGGCACGTTGGTGTGCTTATGCATGCCCCCTACAGACCTCTTAGGAAAGGGGTGAGGTCAACAGTAGAAAGTCTAAGGTTAAAGTTTTTGGGGTTTGGGGAAGAAACCACAGAGTCAGGTAGAGTATTCCAGACATTAACCACTCTGTTGCTGAAGTCGTATTTCCTGCAATCAAGTTTGGTGCGATTAATCTTGAGTTTGTATCTATTGTTTGCTCTTATGTTGTTATGGCTGAAGCTAAAGTATTCATTGACAGGTAGGACATTGCAATGTATGATTTATATACTATAATTAGATCGGACCGAAGGCCGCGTAGTTCTAGATTTTCTAAGTCTAGAATTTCAAGTCTGGTGGTATAAGGTATTCTGCAATGAGTAGAGGAGTGGAAAACTCTTCCTGTGAAATATTTCTGGACTTTCTCAACTGTCAGATACGTAATGTGGGTTCCAGACTGATGAACTGTATTGAAGTATTGGTCTTGCAAATGTTTTGTATACTTTAGTTTGTAGTATAATATTACCAGAGAGAAAGTTGTGTAAGATTAGGTTGACAACTCTTAATGCCTTCAAGTTGCCAAACACTGGCATAAGATAAGTTCTATTGAGCATAACTGGAGTTATCTTATATGTTTTCTTAAGTTTTCGCGGGTACTTACATGTATGGTATTCAGCTTTGTTCGGGTATTTTCCCACGTCATAGTAGTGGTGCTTTTAAAGTTGTAGCAACGTTTCAGCAGAATCTCATCTGCCATCATCAGGCTTCTGTATAGTGTTCGTCGAATGCCATACATACATACAGCTGAATGCCATACATCCATACATATATACATACATACATATGTGTGTGTGTGTGTGTTGTGACTGAAAGGATCGATCCTGCTGTGAGTTTTGACTCTGATGACTCTGAAGATGAAAGGGTGGAACCTGCTGTGAATGTGGAGTCTGAATTATCAGAGGACACAGATGTGAGCCAGGAGGATGAGAGATTATCGGACAGACAATCCTCGCCAGAGCCTTCGAATTCACTCATGCCAGCAACTGATCCACAAAATGAGTCAGAGGCTTCTAATGGGGAAACTGACAGATCATGGATTGATGCTAGAATCAGGAGAAGAATGAAACGCCAAGTTGAAGGGAGGCGTCAAGCCAGACATTGGTTAAAGAGACTGACACGTCCATCCAGGTTATTTAAGGAGGATTGCTGATTCTCAAACTTTGCTTGGAAGCAAAGTGTTTGATGTATCGAAAGGATACGTGTGGAGTGGCCTTTGTAATTTATGGACATTCTGAATTACCAGACAGATTCCGGGAAATCTGCCAAGGACTGGAATATAGTACTATTAACTCTTTTTTAGTCTGGCTTTGTTTTGTTTGAATATTTTGAATTGTGGAACTCTGAATTCTCAATTGTGAATATAGGTGAGTTGCTGGACCACGAACTCGAAGCCAAACAGCAAGATCACAGCTCACCAGCTCAAACCCTCCAGCAACTAAGACTAACCTGAGCACAATCAAGCCCCCACCTGAACAGAACACGCCTCCAGCCAATCAGAACACAGCCAACCCCCCAACCAATCAGAACACAGCCAAATCCCCAAACAAAGAGAACACACACACACCCAATCAGAACACAGCCAAGCCCCCACCCAATCAAGTCACACCCCCACTAGCAGTTAAAAGGAAGAAGCAGCTGCAAGCTCACATCACTCTGAGAAGCACAGAGCTGAAGACCAAGCCTGAAGATGATGAATGAGACTTCATCGAAACGTTGCCTAGATACTTCCAATCTTACGCGGGAGAAAACCCGAATAACCAAAGATCCACATACAAATACCCGCGAGAACCTCAGAAAACACACACACACACACACACACACATATATATATATATATATATATATATATATATATATATATATATATATATATATATATATATATATATATATAATAGGACTTAGTATGGTTTATATCTAAGCTAATGTATAAAAAGGCACTATGAAGTCCCTACAGTGAATTCCTGAATGGGCTTTAGAAATCTGAACAAGTATTTGGAAGTATTCTAGTTTAGAATTCTAAGAAAACAATATATTAGCCACAGGATACTTCAGGATCTCAATCCTGCCTTTTTAAAAAACAATTCCAGTTACATTACATTTTGCAAACTCTGCTCCTGTCATTTCTTCTTACTTTCAAAGTATTCTATTGCTTAATACAAGTAACTACTGTTTATTACAAGTGCGACCAATCTGCTGGCTACTAAATTTGTTGCTGTCCAGCTATATAAGAATATACAATTTTTAAAGGTAATGTCCTGTCTCATGGATTCATTTGTCAAAGTCTAGTTACTACAGTCATCAATGTCTTAGGAATGCATTCATCTGTCATTTTCATTTATCTTCTTCCAAGGTAGCTGGTTGCATACATTACTCAGGTTGGTACCTTTATTATAGTTTGAATGTAAGATTTGATTTAAATCTTGGTAATTTATGAGGAAAATTGAAACCTGAATCTGTATT
Source organism: Hydrophis major (assembly GCA_033807585.1). NCBI lineage: Eukaryota > Metazoa > Chordata > Lepidosauria > Squamata > Elapidae > Hydrophis > Hydrophis major. The sequence continues at coordinate 353,021,060 of CM066328.1, forward strand.
AACAAATTTTTATTTTTAAAATTTCCTAATAGCATATGTGTATGATTAAACTGGGATGATTCTCTCTCTATTTGAACATTCTGGAAAACACTAAAACCAAGCAGTTTTATAGAACTTTACTTTTTAATATAGTGATTTGGGGAAAGATGCCAGGTAGTTGTGGTTATTGCTGTATTTTGATGTTGATATTTTACTATATTGCCCTATTGTTAATTGATTTTAAAGCAGGGGTCACCAACCTTTTGGACCTCAGAGACCACCAAACTCATAATTTAAATCCCGGGGACCACTAATGTGAATTTTGACTGACAGTGGTTTGCTGACATTGGTAGGAGAGTGAGAGAAAGAGAGAGAGAGAGATCTGATCTAATCCTTCTCTCGCTCTCGCTCTCTCCCTCCCTCCCCTCCTCCCCCCCATCTCTCTCTCACACACACACAAACACACAGAGGCAGGGGTGGGATTCAAATTTCTTAACAACAGGTTCTGTGGGCATGGCCTAATTTGTGGGTTTGGCTTAGTGGTCATGTGACTAGCTGGGCATGGCTTGTATGTAAATATTATAAATATTTATATAAATATTGAATTTTTTTTGAATTTTTTTTTATAAAAAAGAGCAACTTTTACCCAAAATCAGGCACAGCAGGTAAGCAGATTGAATTGCTCACAGAATCACAGATTCACTCAGAGATCTGTGTTTCTGCCATTGGCTAGCTGAGTCTGCACTGCTTCAATCCTAAGGAAGGTTCAGCTCTGTTTAAAAGCAGAGCCGAACTTGAAAGCAGAACCTCTGCTTAAAAGCAGAACTGAAGATCTAAAGAATAGCTAGAAAGCAAGAAATGCAATGATTTCCTCCTTTCTAGGTAATCTAAATCTCCTCACACAGCAGAACAGCTGATGGTCAGAAAAAGGAAAAATAGCAAGTTTGCCAGGTAAGGAGTGAGTGGGCAGGGAGGGGAGGGTTCCTGTGGGCTATGTGGGCAGCGCAGCATTGTGTTCCTGCACAGCCTGGATTAATTGCTTTGGGGGGTGCTCTGGGGGTGACATTTCTTTGTGGATTACCAAAATTTTCTTGTGGACCGCCAGTGGGCCATGACCCACCGGTTGGCGACTGCTGTTTTAAACTACTGCAGGAGAACCAGTAGGCATCAGTCTAGAAACCAGGATATAGTGAGCTCCAGACTTATCTAAGACATAAGCCATTCATCAGTTGCTCTCTCTCAGCCCTTGGAAGAAGGCAACAAGTGACTTCTGAAAACTTGCCAAGAAAGCTTCAGGGACTTATCCAGGTAGTTGCCAGAAGTGAACCTGGACTTGAAGACACATGTACATGACCAAACCATATGTCTTTAGGGTGTGGCTATCTATAAAAAGGGAGGACAGAAGGCTAAGGTTAAGTTTAAATTAAATACATCCAATAAATCATTAAAACAAAACAACTATACAACTATATAACCACATTTTAATGTGACACAAGTCCATTTAGTAATTTGATTTACCCTCAGATTACTGAACCTCATATTATAGAACATGAAGAAAGTCCTGAGTTCAATTGCCATAATTTACATATATGTTGGAAGAAAATCATTTCAACTGCCACCATCAAATACAGATTGCAGATAATCAGAATTGGAAAGGGCCTTGTAGGTCACCTAGTTCAACCCGCTGCCCAAACAGGAGACTCTTCACCAAAGGTCCCCAAACTTGGCCACTTTAAGACTTGTGGACTGCAACTTCCCAGAATTCTATGCTATGCTGGCTGGAGAATTCTGGAAGTCCACAAGTCTTAAAGTGGCCAAGTTTGGAGACCTCTGTCCTACACCATTTCTGACAAATGGCAGTCCAATCTCTTCTTGAAAGTCTCAAGTGATGAAGCTCCCACAACTTCCAAAGGCAAGCTGTTCCATTGGTTGATTGTTTTCACTGTCAGAAAATTTCTACTTATTTCCAGATTAAACTTATCCTTGTTCAGTTTCCATCCATTATTCCTTATCTGGCCTACAAGTGCTTTAGAAAATAACTTGACCCTTCCACTCTGTGGCAATCCCTCAAATATTAGAACACTGCTGTCATGTCTACCCTGGTCCTTCTCTTCACTTTTAATTAATAAAGCTATAGAAATATAGCTTTTTACTTTTCCAAATGATGAATTGCTATGTCCCATTCCCCATACACAGTTTAATAAAAGACTTCAACAAAGAAAGAAACACCAAGAAGAGAGGTCAAAAATTAAATCCCAGGAAAGACCCATCATCAGCGAACAGGATCTGACTACTCAGATCAATAAAAACCAGAATTACTCCTATTAAGTGTTTTGTTGAGTGTTGTATAACTTCTCTGTAATAAGAAATTTTTCAGCAGAGTTCTCCAATGCTTTGTCAGGCCTAGCCCTGAGAAGGGTCCCCAACCAATAAAGCATGGTATACTTCAATGATGGAATTCAAAATTTTTTACTACCGGTTCTGTGGGCATGGCTTGGTGGGTGTGGTGTGGTTTGGTGGACACGGCAGGGGAAGGATACTGTAAAATTCCCATTCCGTCCCCACTCTAAGGGAAGGATACTGCAAAACCCTATTCTCTCCCCACCACACTAACTATCTCCTGTGCAGGGCAACAAAACAAGACTCTGCTGATCAGCTGGGACTCAGGAGGCAGAGAATAGATGGGGGCGGGGCCAGTCAGAGGTGGTATTTGCCAGTTCTCCAAACTATTCAAAATTTCCACTACCGGTTCTCCCAAACTGGTCAGAACCTGCTGAATACCACTTCTGGTATACTTGCGTGCATAAAAGAATGATAAGCAGAGGCAGTGTGCAAGTGGAGAATCCCTTGTATGAGGGAGCAGGCAGGTAACAGGCAGATGGATGCAACAGCCTTCTTGATTCCAGTGCAATTCTTCTTAAATCCAATTGGGCATTTTAGCATGCTAGAGGGAAGATTAAATGGTTGGTGGATAGTCATTCAATATCAGAAGGGATTTTATAGAGATGATAAAGCAAATTGGTTTTCAGCTACTTCAAAGATAAGACATATTCAAATTATAGGACAAAGGAGCCCAATCACATTAATGCTTACAAATTTTTCTGCATGATTTCCTAATAGTTCTTATTCAATTGGATGAAAAAGAATTCTCTCTAGAAAGACTTTCTAAGGAAAAAAGGATTTCAGAGGCATTCTCAAGAGTGACATTTGGCAAGCCACATTTATTTTATGAAAACGTGGCCTTGGGAAGTATCTTTCATAGTACCATCACTTCTTTTCCAGTCTTTCTAACATCCCATTTCCCCATTAAATCCAAGGAAAGAACATTTCTTTATAGGTTTATTCAGTAGGGGTGCTAGTATTGTTATTAAGGAGGAATTGAACTCTTTAGATGGGTTTACATATTTTGTCTTACTCTGGAGAAATTAAATGAAACTACCATTCTACCCCTCTCACACAAATGTAGATGTGTTCAGCTCAGGAGTGGGTTTCTACCAGTTCTGTCCACCTCTGTAGAACTGATAGCTCTGAAGAGCAGCAGACAAAAAACCGATTCTATGTCTGCTGATGTTTTTGCCCAAGCACCCACCCGGGCTCTTACCTGATTTTTATTTTCTGATTTTTCAACTTCAGCTGCTGAACAAGGCACAGCTACAGTTAAAAAAAACAAGAAAGAGGGCTATTTCAAAGGCTGCTTCTCGGCATGCAGCATGCTAATGACTACTAAAAGGTCCACGGCTCACAGAGGGCAGGGAAGCTCGTAAATCCTGAACTGGTAGTTAACCCTGTCATATCCCACCCCTGGTTCAGCTCCACAGTAATTATTTGTGTCGTGTCCGTTGGGAAAGAGACCAGGAGTTGGTGACTAGGTTTCAGCTCTTTATTGGTCCCCGGAACCGAACTGGGTTCCAAGGGAAAACTTTCGGCTTTTTATTTCCAAGCCACGGCGGCCGCGGCCAATGGCGCCACTTTGAATCTCCCACGATTCGAATCCACCAATCGCGGGAAATTTTTAGTGGGCCAATCAGTGCGGCTCGCCCAACCAATCAGATCGCCCCGCGCTTTGGCCAATCAAAACGTGGGACTTTCAAGAATGTAAATGAAGGTACAGAACACCCCCCCCTCTTGGTTTGGTCCTACGTAACGTAGTCCCGTAGGTAGGCAGGGCTCCGTACTTGTCTACTGGACCTGCGTAGGTCAGTCGTAGGTTGGTTCCCAGCCGGTTCAGTCGGGATCTCCGTGTCTCTCGGCCTCGTCGTTAGAACCTCCTGGTATGTCTTGCCGGGCCGCTCTTCGCAGCTCCCTCCTGGTCTACCCGGGTTGGTCGAGCTGCGGTTTTCGCCGCTCCCACTTGGTCTTTCCGGCCTGGTTGAGCTGGCCTGGCTGTTTCTTCCTGGTGAGGTTTCGTGCTGGCTGCTTGCTGCTGAGTATGGCTGGTTTCTTTCTTCTGGGGTTTGGTGTCCAGGGTATTCCCTCCCCTCTTGGTTTGTGTTGAGGGGGTTGGTTGTGTCTTTTGTAGCTGTCCTTGATCTTAATTGATTGATGTGGCATTTCCATGCTTGTCCGTTGTTTGTTTGTAAGCGGTACGAGCGTGGACCTGTCACCTGGGTTATGGTTGCTGGTATCCATAGTGGGTCTCCGGTTAGGTTCTTCGCGTAGATGGCGTCGCCTGGTGCGAAGGATCGGTGTTTGCTGGTGGAGTCTGGGGGTTTCTCTGGGTTGTATGTGGGGTGTAGTCTATCAAGTGGGGATCTTATTTTCCTCCCCATTAGTAGCTCTGCCAGGCTTTTATTTGTTGTTGTGTTCGGGGTTATGTGTTGTATAGAAAGCATTTTATTTATTTTGTCCTGGATCTCCCCGTGGTCTATTTTCTGGATGGTTTTTTTTGTGAATTGAACCATCCGTTCCGCCCTTCCGTTCACCGCTGGATGCGCCGGGGCTGTTAGTGTGTGTCGTATGCCCTGTTCCGCTAGGAATTTTTTGAATTCCAGCGAGGTGAATTGGGGCCCGTTGTCTGACACGAGGACGTCTGGGAGGCTGTGTGTCGCAAAGAGTTTGCAGAGTTCTTTGGTCATGGCCTCCGTGGTGGTGGTTCTCATGTTGCTTACTTCCAACCAGTTGGAGTAAGCGTCTACGGTTATTAAGAATGTGTGTCCCTTCGTGGGCCCGGCGAAGTCTATGTGGATCGTAGACCAAGGTCCCCTGGGGGTTTTCCACTCTAGAATTGGTGCCGTGGGTGGGCTTGGTCTAGTTTCCTGGCAACGTTGACACCTTGCTACCCAAGCCTCGATTTGTTTGTCCATCCCTGGCCACCAAGCGTAACTTCTGGCCAGTGCTTTTGTTCTAACGATGCCTGGGTGCCCCTCGTGTAACAACTCCAGTACCTTCCCTTGCAGTTTTTCCGGGATGACCACCCTATCCCCCCATAGTACACACTCTTTTAGTAGCGAGAGTTCCGTTTGCCGGTTCCAGAATGTTCTGAAAGTCTCGTCGTTGTCCTTTTCCGGCCACCCTTTCTCTACCCAATGCAACACCCGCGTCAGACGTTTGTCTTTATTAGTTTCTTGGGCAATGTCTGACACGGTTATGGGTAGATCGAGCAGAGTCTCCATGCTGAGGGTGGTCATCGTGGGTGCTGGGTCAGTGTCTAGTTTGGGTAGCGGTGAGCGGCTTAATGCATCCACATGGTGATAGTCTTACCGGGTCGGTGTGTGAGCCGGTAGTTGTAGGCAGCCAGGAATTCGGACCACCTTGTCATTCTAGGAGATAGAATGTTCGGGGTGGCCCTGTTCCCTGCGAGGATTCCTAACAGTGGCTTGTGGTCAGTGATGATGGTGAACATCTGGCCGTAGAGGTACTTGTGAAACCTTTTCACTGCGGCGACGATTGCCAGGGCCTCTTTGTCCAGCTGACTGTAGTTCTGCTCCGGTTTGGTGAGGGTCCTTGAAAAGAATGCGATGGGTGCTTCTTTTCCGTCGGGAAGAGTGTGGCTGAGGACGGCACTGATGCTGAAGGGTGATGTGTCGCATGTGACGGCTAGTGGTTTTCGCTAGGGCTTTTGCCATCTTGAACACTGCGGGCCCACAGTGTGTCAGGAAGATGGCTCATTTCTTTGGCCCGGTGGCATCCTTCATGTCGCTGCATTCGAGGAGCATGCGGAATCTGTCCATGTAAGATTCCCAGTCCTCGGTAGCGGGGTTGAAGGGCGTGGGCGGCGCGATGCTGGCCATCTCGTCGGGTTTGCTGGCTTCCGTCGGACACGTGCTTATGGGGTTCAGGATCAGGATCCCATCCTTGTCACCAGTGTCGTGTCCGTTGGGAAAGAGACCAGGAGTCGGTGACTAGGTTTCAGCTCTTTATTGGTCCCCGGAACCGAACTGGGTTCCAAGGGAAAACTTTCAGCTTTTTATTTCCAAGCCGCAGTGGCCGCGGCCAATGGCACCGCTTTGAATCTCCCACAATTCAAATCCACCAATCGCGGGAGATTCTTAGCGGGCCAATCTGCACGGCTCACCCAACCAATCAGATTGCCCCGCGCTTTGGCCAATCAAAACGCGGGGCTTTCAAGAATGTAAATGAAGGTACAGAACAATTTGGAAGAAACTTCCTCATTGTTCAAACTATATGGGAATTTCTGTTTGATTAGTGGTTTTAACTAGAGAGTGCATGTTACTTTCCTGGTATTCTATATTAATGATGAAGGATCTGGAGGTTCATCACATGCCTCTGTGTTTGAAGCTACATCAAGTGATTTAAGAAAGCTGATTTTTTTTTAACTAGGTTTATCAATAATTTTACCTGCAAATGAAAAAAAAAACAATAAAGAAAATGTATAAAAGCAGATGACAGGGAAAAATGCTGAAGAGCAAAATGAGAGGGAAACCAAATGGTTAAAAAAAGAGAACATTCACTTGAAAAAAATCATAGATATCAACACTTTTGTGTCCAAGTACTGACTCAGAGTCTGCTCCTGGCTGCTTTGTGTTAATGTGAATTCTGTGAAGCAGAGACAATGGCACAATTGAACTGCAAGCACATAGAAAAAATGATGAGATGATAAGAAAATATGAGAACTGAGTCAATTTGCAAAGTCACAGATAAGGAAGTTAAAGCCATTAGAGAAATTGGTATAGTTTTAAATTATTATTAGTGCTTATTCTGGAGTTGTACAGTCTTGTTAAACAGGAGCTTTTGATCTATGGGCTGGATAATATGTAGGCGCTATTAGGTTTAATGAGTGTTGACAGAGGCCATTATAAACAAAAAAAAGAATAGCATATTTGAACCAATCATCTTAATTCTCTGTTCATTTAAACATACCCAGTCACACACATTAAACCATTGGTGAAGCTTTAACACTTTTTAGCATGAAGTGAATTTATTAATGTTCAATGTGAGACAGAAATGAAACACTTAAGAATGGTCTTCTGAGAGTTATAAAAAGAGAAGTCTGAAATAATCAATCCTATTTATTTTGTGTTGCAGACTTTTGGCAGTCTTTTTCTGTGTTGGTCAGAGATGTTTCCTTTTTGAAACGGAAAAATGTATAATTGATATCTATGGGTTTAAATGATCAAGATAGATTTCCCATTTTGCTGTTCTTGTTTATTTATTTATCTTTAATTTATTTGTTCTGAATGTTTCAGAGATGTATTTTAGTGTTTCCTCTACTGCAGGGGTGTCAAACTTGTGGCCCATGAGCTAAATGCATTATGTGCTGACCCCGCCCGGTTTAGCAAAGGGGAAAAAAGTCCCGACACATCACATGATGCTACCATGTTACTGCGAGTTTGACACCCCTGCTGTACTGGGAGTGGCTGAACTGGGATTAAGTCAATAGGACAAATTTTCTATCTTAAATCTTCTCATTTGGTTAATTGAAGAATGGGTTTGTGCCCTGAATTCTGAAAAGACTGAACTTATGGCGATTGTGTTATAATTACCCTTGTATGATCTGAAAGTCAAATCTGTAGGTGCTTGAAGAGGTCGATCTCTATACATTTCAGTGTTGACAGACATAAATCAATTATGCTGGATAAATGTGTGAAGTAGAATTTTAATATTTACCAGCTTTCTTGTTCATACACAAAATGTATGCACACACACACACACACACAAACACACATATGTATTTGAGGGAGGAAAGGTTGAAAATCATAGTTAAAATGGAATTTCTATATTGTACAAATCACCATGCTATGGCAACAATAAGAACAACTTGATTTCTGATGGAGTTTAAGTAAAAGTGATAAGAATGAGTCACATATGTAGTTATTTTGTAATGGACATATCTGACTCAATCCAAATAATAATCTCCACAGTTATAACAACACAAGAAGAATAACAATATTGACAGGAAGAGTGTGAAAAAAAAAGATAAAAGGAAGCCATCACTGAATAGCCAAACTATTTTAGTAGTGCAATAGTGAGCAATCTGTTCTCTATCAAAGATAACATCCTTCCAAGAATCATCTGCTCAGCTCCACACTGCAGGCTAATTATGAATAGGACCATACCAAATGTTGAATCATTCCAGAGCCAAAAACTGATCCACTGAAATTGTCTCTCTTTCTGATATCCTGTTTCCTCTTTTTGTCTTCCTCATCCAATAAACTCCAGAGACAAATCAGACTTAAAATACGATCCAAACAAAGGATGCAAATTAACCATATTTGCACGAGATTTCAGGAATATTCGTTGTTTTCAGAAAAATGATGATAAACAATTGTAAGCCTAAAAACTCTAAATGCCATAACCTGGCAATTGGGGAAACTTTCCAACTTGCATATTCTCCCTTTTCCATTGCACTAACATGTACCATCAGTTTTTTTAATTAAGATTTTTAACCACTGAAAGAAGGCAACTTAAAGAAACAACTTGAAGAAAGCACCTGTTTTTTCAAAACATACTTGGTCTAACTATGGTTTATGAAATTAAACTATTTTCTACATTTACCTGACAAACTGAACTATAAGCTGACTTCACACAAAATGTTAGGCTAAAACATGATTGGCTACTTTGTCATTCAGTTTGTTGAAAACACTAAAATTGGCTTTCCAAGTAAATAAGCTTTTGCACACATTGCAGGGAAATACAAATAAGACTTTTATCAACAGCACACATAACTAGTCAGAAATTAAAACACTGCTGAGCAATGAGTGTTTCAGACCCAGTATTGTCAACACTTACTGTACATGAGTTTCCAAAGTCAGGATTTTATTCAAATCCAGTTCAAGATACCAGAGTTCAGCCTTGGGCTTCCTCCAGAGCAATTATAGCAACAAACATATATACAAATCACTACTCAGTTCTGCTTAACTGTGCTAAATTTGCTTAAGTTATAAAGGAAATTTTTCAATTCAAAACTGTCTTCCCAAATTACTAATCAAGAACATAAACATATCATATTATGAAATTAATATTCAGCCTTTAGACAACAAACAGTTTCTAAGTTTTCATGAAAATACCTAGAAAGAAAAAGATATTAATGAAATAAGTAGCCCATATCTTCTCATCTTAAACCATTAGAATAACGAAAAAGGGTGTTTTTAACAAGAGTACTGTTGTGTCCATCGTGGCAAGGAGACTAGGACTCAGTGACTTGGTTCAGCTCTTTTATTGGCCCTGAGAACGGCTCGGGCTCCGGGGAAAAAACAGCGTTTTTTTATTCCCAAGCCGCGGCGGCCGCAACCAATGGCACCGCTTTGAATTTCCCGTGATTAGTTTCCATCAATCGCGGGAAATCCGCAGCGGGCCAATCAGTGTGGCTCGCTCGACCAATCGGATCCCTGCACGCTTTGACCAATCACAGCGCGGCATTTACAAGAATGTAAATAACCATACAGAACAAGTACTATGTGCCTTTTAAAATACAATTACATTATTCTTGTAATGTAATCAATTTAACAGTGTTTAGCACAGTGGTCTTCCATGTTTATTTTATTATTAGATTCCACCCCCCCTATTTTACTGCAATATATTCTTACTATGATAAAGAGTATGTAAAGGATTGAAGAAGAATTGGCAATTTTCAACGGTTTTCTCAATTATAGTTTTAAATTATTTTTTTTGTATTTCAATAACTTTCAGCATCCAATGATAGCTTTAAATAGCCACATCGTTTTTAAGAACAATACAGCTTTCTTTATGAGGACTTTGCTCCTAAAAAGGTTCAAGATAATGGTACATTCCAAAATCCAGAAAAAGCTATCTGTAACAGAGACCCTTTTCCATAAGTATATTCATCCCTACTCCATCTATATCTAACCCACAAGTTTATCTAGCAAATAAAAATTCCATTTATTATACAACCTTGGTGGCGCAGTAGTTAGAGTGCAGTACTGAAGGCTATTTCTTCTGACTACCAGCTGCCAGTAATTTGGCAGTTCAAATCTCACCAGGCTCAGGGTTGACTGAGCCTTCTATCCTTCCGAGGTTGGTAAAATGAGGACCCAAATTGTTGGGGGCAATAGGCTGACTCTGTAAACTGCTTAGAGAGGGCTGTAAAGCAGTGTAAAGCAGTATAAAAAGTCTAAGTGCTATTGCTAAGTGCTATTGTTATACTTTTTGCATTGTGCACTGCATTGCAGTGTGTCAGCACACCCGGCCAAGTAACTGAATGCTACTAATAATGCACTATGACAGAACACAAGTTGTATTCTTAGGTTTATCCTGTTTTGAAAAATTGTTTTTAATCAGCATTAAGCACTCCTGTCAGAGTGAATGTTTTCCAGTGTCCTGGTGAAACAATTAAATAAGGATGTAATATCTCCACTGAAAAGGGCGGTCAGGCAGAGCTGTTAATCCAAAGAGAATGGAAGGCTAATGAACCACAGGTGGATCTCATGTAAGATAGCATACTTGGCTTGTAGTACAATGCACCAAATATGCACTAACACATTTCAGAGAAGACGTTTGATGCTGTTGCTCCACAGCTGAAATGTTGAAGATCAGGAAGAGAATAACAGAATAATAGAATGAATAGAAGTGTTGGAAAGGATATTGGAGGTCTCCCATGCTTAAGCAGGGGACCCTATACCTGTGATGGTGAACCTTTTTTGTCATTGTGTGCCTGCACCGATAATGCAATGCACACATGACCCCCCCCTGTGTGACCCCCATCCCCTGTGCATGCACACACATCTCCCACATGCACCCCATCCACTGCACAAGTGCGGCAGATTTCTGAAAAATCAGCTGGCTGGTGGGAGGCATGCACGGATGCACATTGGAACTAAGCTGGGGTGATGGCTTGCCGGCTGGCAGAGATGGCTCTGCATGCCGCTTCTGGCACACGTGCCATAGGTTCGCCATCACAGCCCTGTACCATTCCAAAGAAATGGCAATCTGTTCTTGAAAGTGTCTGAAGGACCCACAACTTTCTTGAGGAAAGCAATTCCACTGTTTAATTGTTCTCACTATCAGGAAATTTCTCCTTAATTCTAAATTAGATCTCTTTGATCATCTTCCATCTGTTACTTCTTGTCCTAGCCTCAGGTGCTTTGCAGAATAGAGTGACCTCCTCTGTGACAGCAAGAAAAACAGAAACAAAAAGAAGAAGAAAGAATTAAGTTCTTACAGTCAGGAGAGTAGAATAGAAACACATTATGCTGCCATCGTGGAAACTATGCAAATCACGATTCTTTTCAAAAATGAATTACCGGTACGTGTCCCCAGGATTTGATGCCTATACTTATCAAAGTATGTGCATAAAGCAGGTCCTGATATGGTGAGTTATTTTAATAAGATAATAAATTAATCCATGCTCTAAGGAGCAGAGAAAGTATTAACAATCAGATGACTACAAGGAATATAAATCCTCCCGTTTTCCACTCTTCAGTCAGAACTGAAGAAGTTTCTTGGATGAGAAGTGAAACTTCTTCAAGGAAAAACAAGGGAAGTTCAGTTGCCTTTTGCAAAAGCAATCATGATCTGGATGACTGAGAATCTCCATAAAAAAACCTTGCTCTAAAGCAGGGGTGTCAAACTCACATCATCATGGCATGTATTAGGACTTTTTCCCCCTTCACTAAATCGGGCATGTGCATGGTCCTCGTCTGATGCATCTGACCCATGGGCCGGCAGTTTGATAGCCCTGCTTTAAAGGTTATGATGTGAAATAAGAGCAGAGACTGGACTTATAATCAAGAATATCATCAAGAAACCACAGTCAAATAAAATAGGCAAACAATATTATTACCAATAAAAATGTTGAGAGTTCTTAAAAAGATGTGCAAATCAGTAAGCATATGAAATGCAGACTAATTCTGATTAATTAACAAACCAACTGTAGAGATTAAGGAAGATGACCTTGCTAAAGATATGCAGGATCTGTTGCCAGGGCAAAAATGACTGAAGCATTTTTTAAAGTGCACAACAGGATAACATTCAGAAGTGGCTCCAAAATGTATTAATATATAATAATAAGTTATAACCAAGCAGATTTGCAAGATGCTGTTGTTAAAGCCAAGTTCAATCAGGAAATTTTAGCTAACCTGTGGAGTTCATTTCCCTTGTCTGGTCTATCAGTGGGACTGAAAGTATGAAGTTTGTGAGAATTTTTTTAAAATTAAAAAATAGAGTACAATTAAGTTACCTTGCAGGTTCTATCTGCCATCCCTTTATCCAGAATTGGTAGACAGAGAATGGTAAGATCAGAAGGTAGACTTATCAAAAGAAAAAAAAAAAAAAAGCAAATCTGACCCCAAAGCTTGCTATTCTATTAAAATATGCAGGAGGTTTGAAATACATTATGTGCTTCAATCCCTGAAATAATTCAGTAAAGAATTCAGTAGTTTTCTTCTTTTTCACTTATTCATTTTAATATCGGAATCATTTAAAGCAAGGCTGTCAAACTCCTGGCCCACGGGCTGAATGTATCATGTGCTGGCCCAAGCCCAGTTTAGCAAAAGGGGAAAAAGTCCCAGTATGTCACGTGATGTCACCATGAGGACATGAGTTTGATACCCCTGATTTATTTAAAGCAATACAGGTAAGAGAATTAGAAAAGAACCTGAAACCACCACAAAAATATATATTGGAAGAGTGAAATTCCCTGTGCTCCTCAATTGCGTGTCTTAAATAGCCTGTATATTTCATTTTTAAACTTTAAATTTATATCACAAATTTAGAGAAGCTTTGGGCAATGTTTTGCTTTTTTTTGGTGGGGGGGGTAATTCACATGAGGTTGACTATACAGTAGCCATTTAGCAGAGAAAAAGGCTTTCATATAAATTACTATCGCTCATTTGTTCTTTCTTTTTGATATCAGTGGCTGGACTAAATTATCAGGAAGTTGAAAACTTTGTCCTGTTTTCAAGTGATTGAATAAGATTTTTTTCCCTACTTTCATCTTTAGGATGTTTTTTTTTTAAAAAAAGCTGGAACTTTAGTAATAATTTAACTGTTTCAGAACATTAAGAACTAGGTTAACCAAAGCAGCTACAATAAAGCCTTTAAATTCCATGAGACATTTGCTAGAACAATACTTGAATACAATTCATCAGTCTGGAATCCACATTACATAATGGAAATTAATACAGTTGAGAAAGTCCAGAAATATTTCACGAGAAGAGTTCTCCACTCCTCTACTTGTTGCAGAATACCTTATGCCACCAGACTTGAAATTTTGGACCTAGACAACCTAGAACTACACCACATTCAGTGCGATCTAAGTATAGTACATAAAATTATCTACTGCAATGTTCTACCTGTCAATGAATACTTCAGCTTCAACCACAACAGTACAAGAGTACACAATAGATATTTTAACCTTAGACTGTCTACTATTGACCTCACCCCTTTCCTAAGAGGTATGTATGCAGTTTGTCATGCCCCTGTCGGAGTCTGAATCCGAATAGCTGACAGAGAGTGGAAGTATGGCTTCGTTGGCTGTGGAGGAAACTGGGGAAGAACAAAGTCTGGCTAGGCAGAGCAGGGAGAACAAGGGAGAGGGAGTTCAGAGGAAGACCCAGGGAAGAACTGAGAAGAGAGCAACATGGGTTGTGTGGCATATGAGGGAGGAAAGGGCCCTGATTCTCTTCATTAGCCATCACTGGGAAGAGAGTTTAAAAGAAATGCATGTTGAGTGCGGCAACTGCTGGGAGAAAACATGAGTTTATTTTGTGTTCACCAACTGTGTTTAGTTATTGCCATGCCTTCACATCTGGAATCCTTGCTCCTGCCCTGCTGGACTAATTATCTCATTTTGCCTTGAATGGATTTATAGTTACAATTTTTGTTGACCACGTTTTGGACTTGATTCTCTGCAGCCAAATGCTGTTCCTGGGAGAGTTTTTCTCCAGCCAGAAGGTAACCAGGACATTGGGAGAAAGTTAGAACTAATAAAAGGACTCTTACTGATTATCTGACTGCCTTACCTTTGTGCCACACCACGGGTCATCACACAGTTCAAACTTTCTGGACTTCAGACAATGGGTAGCGCAGTTTCTTTCTTTTTAATTGTTAAATCTTAAATCTAATGATTACAAAAGGGGCATTCATTAATTCTGAGTTTATTTCACGTATTGCAATTTTTACAGGCAGGATATATCAAGATCTCACCCTCATCATTTATAACTATATGTCATGAATCTTTTCATCAGAAAAACTAGTTGCTGTATTGAGTTTTTTTATTTGGGACTTCTGTGTTGTTAATTTGATATTTTCCACAATGCATCAATACATTATTTCTCCATTCTCCATTATGTATCTGCCATTCATTAGTCTATAATATAGTATTCTAGCTTCCAACATGAATAGAAGTACCTGTTGTGTATGCAATAAGATTAATAAAGTGTGAGCTTGGAGTAAATGCAGGGTTCTGGCCCTGCACTTCTGATTGGCTGTTAAGTGGCCGGATGGGATTGGCCTGTTCCGGGGAATCCGATTGATAACAGAGAGTTCTTATTGGTTATAAGAGCTAGCGTTCCTAGCTCGTTATTGGTTAAACGTTACAGGGTTTGCCTATATAAGGCGGGTTTTACTGCTGTTGAATAGAGGAAGTCACAATGTAAATAAAGAGTTGAAGTTCACCATTCAGAGGCTTGTCTCCATTCTTTCTCGCCCATGCTCAAAACTTAACAGTACCTATTAACATTTAATTGGGATATTACACTGTAATTGGTTTAAAAGGCTGTTGCATCCTACCTTTATGCTTGGTTATGTCCTCTCTGTTCTAAATCTGAAGTAGGCTCAAGGTACCAATACCCAATAAATAGATAAGTATTATGACACCTCTGTAATATAAATAATCTATTGTATTGGATAAGGAATCCATCAAACATACAGAAAAGTGCAAGGGAACAGAGCACATTCAAAGGTCTAAAGAACACATTTTATAGGAACAATCCCATTATTTCAAGGTGTTTATTGGGTAGTTTTAAAGCCAACTCCCCCCACCAGTAGCATCCAGATGTGGGAATAACAACTTGTAGAATTTCTAAAGGCAACCTTCCAGGTAGTCATTGCTGGTCACTATTTGTACTCCCAGCATATTAGAGAGTGTCAAGGAAGGAGACTATTTCATTTTCTGATTTATATCCTACTTTTTTCTCATAGGCTACCTTGAAGGTTTAATGAAAATATATTACCTGCAGGTCTGAGATATCTGTTAGACATGGGAGTGGGAAAGGGACAAATGCATACAGCAAACAATGTTTTCTTTCTTCCTTTCTTGGTTTCAGTATTTGGTATTTATACTGCTGAACTTTCATTTGAAATGAAATTCTGTTTACTTATTATAGCAATAGCACTTAGACTTAGATATCATTTCACAGTGCCTTATAGCCCTCTCTGAGCAATTTACAGAGTCAACATATCGCCCACAACAATCTGGGCCCTCATTTTACCAACCTCGGAAGGATGGAAGGCTGATCAATCTTAAACTGGTGAGAATCAAACTGCCAAACTGCTGAACTGTCCACCATGTCTAATATTTGTTGGTTAATCTCTTCCTTGAACCCCTTTCCTCTAGAATATGAAAAGTGACATTTAGCCTAGATTGAAATCTATGGTCACGAAACATTTAGTGACTGACAATCTTTCAGTCAGAGCATCTATGGGAACAATCAACAACATCAAAAGAGCAGGTGTGACAGGTTCTGCCTCTTTTTATGTGTGGGTGAAATGTGTGACATATATGACAGAGGGGTGTTGCTCAACAATTGCAGCCACCATCTTTTTTGACACCCCCCCCCAATATAATTTGAAGCACACCCAGAGTGTGTAATACAATCTGTGGTTGTAGAATTTAAATGCCAAAAATAAAATCAGTTGCTGATACAGCTTAGCAAATAATACCATATAAAGAAAGAAAATAAATTTCACAAGTAGAATGTAAATTTTAAAAAGTAGTTAGACTAAGCTACATCTATAAGAGCCCTTGATCAATTAAAAAAGAGTCAAACCAGACAAATGAAAAAAAGCCTCTAGGAAATTAATAGCAAGTGTAAATTCTTTTGATATAATTTATTCATCTGTCCCAACAATAAATCTGACAAAAAATATTACTATGGGAACCCCTATGGAATGGAAAAACATAAAAGTTTTCATGCATTGTGGTAGGGACTGAAAAAGAGATAATAAGAAACAAATGCAGCGAATATTTTGTGAATGCTTTGTTGAGTAAGGTACATTTTCTGAATTCATTGGAACAGCCGTTTTCAATATTTTCACTGGGTTGAGTAAGATTTCCCTTGGTCTTTTCTATTACAGCTCTGTAGGCATTTTATGCTCTTCATTCTATTCAGTCCTCCAGATACATTTTGGTATTTTCATAAAATGATTTTAGTACAGTGTATGCTTAGTATGCTATGTTTTTAATTTCTCGTCCATTCTTTCTTTTTGTAATAATTTACTGAGGCATTTCAGTTCATATATAAACCAATCAGGATGGGATAAGGTACTCTGAGTTAAATATACCATACAATCTCATCAGGATTCTTCCTTTTATTATCATAGGTGTTGTTACTAGTCATCATGATGATACCAAAATCATGGTCATAGGTACTGTATTATGAAGTCATGGGCTTGATGATATGCACATAAGGAATGGAGTTTGTGTTATGATGCCCCTTTTGCCCCTTGTTCCTCTTCTGTGAACTTCTGTATACTCTGGTATATTCACAATTCTTTTTAAAATGAATCTTAGTGAGCTTGCATATATCCTGGTGCACAGAGGTGGTATTCAGCAGGTTCTGACCAGATCTGGAGAACCGATAGCAGAAATTTTGAGTAGTTCAGAGAACTGGCAAATACCACATCTGACTAGAAATTTTACAGTATCCTTCCCCTGCCACACCCATCAAGCCACACCCACAGAACTGGTGAAAAATTTTTTAATCCCATCGCTGGTGCACTTTAGTAGTATAAACCCAAGAATTATAGCCCAGCAATTTGAATAATATGTGAAAATCATAAATAGATTTGTATACCATGAATGCATCAATGTGATTTGGGAACAGAAATATAGCTTTCTAAAATATCAGTGTTTGTATTGGAGGAGTTTTATAAACATCTTTAATTTGATTAGGCACAAGTAATAAGCAAAGGTAGCCTGAACAAGTTCATTGCTTGGAAATGACCAGATCAAAGTTGGCCAGGCCTCACATAACTGACAAAACCATTGTAGCAAGAATCATATACATTTCAGTAAAATATATTTAATGCTAATCTAGGGTAAATATAGAATTTTAAAAATTGCAACAATAATGGATGTCTAAGGATTCTGCAAATTCTAGATAGTCAGTAGGCACCTACTTTAAAAAAATGTCCTAACATATTGGGAGAAATCTTAGAATAATATGACTCCTGGTTGTCTTTTACTTCTCAGGACTTTTCATTCTTTTACCCTTCTAGACCAGCTCTGTGATTTAGATATGTTTCTTCTCCTTCCAAGCCTGTCCACAAAATCAAAAAGGTTGGAAAACTCTGTTCTTGAGAACCCTAGAGACAGCCTTGAAGTTTGGGTTGTAAAACATCTGCAAGAAAATGACCAATCCCAGAGAGCATGAAGGATTTCTCATTTCAACCCTGATCTACAAAAATTTTCCTTTGGTGGTACCTCAGTAAATGTATATTTGCCTTTAAGGTCTGTCATGCTTGGTCTGTACAACTGCCTTCAATTCATCCTTTCATCAAATTATTTATCCTATATGATTAACATATGCATTGTATTTTATTTAGTACATTATGGAATATCTTTTAGTATACCTACAATAATATAAGAAGTGGAATGTTCAATTTTCATTTGTTGCTGTTGTAACTGTTACAAAAGATTTTTTACTTACCAAGTCATTCATTCAGTGACTGTTTGCAGATGCAACGGTGCTGAATAATGGGTACTTAGAACCAATCCTCAAAGTTCTGGCCATTGCACCATCCCAATAATAAATGACTGCAATTCAGATGCTTAGCAACCAGCTCACAATTATGATGGTTGCAGCATTCCATTGACCCCATCATTTGTCACCTTTCTTGCCAGGCTGTCACAAGCAAAGCCAATGAGGAATCCAGCAGGGAAGATTACAACCCTCTCCCTCAACGGTTCTGTATGCCATGCCCTCCTTCCATGGGTCACCTGTGCCCACATGCATATACTCAAGCCCTCCTTCTCTGGGTCTCACTGCATGTGCAGTCCTCATCCTACTCTTCTTCCCATAAAGAGGCCTAACAGATTAAAATGCAAGTTTATATGTAGAAACAATTGAAGGAGAATACTTCATGGCTAACATGATCTTAGAAATGTATATGTTGAGATCCAAACTGAGTTTCAAGTAAATTGAGATTTAAGCTGATTCTATATTTGCAAGCATTCAGCCACATTTTGGCAACTGTTAATCCCTTCAGGCCCACTAATTTAATGTGAGTGTGAAGCAGCCTAGAAAATATGTGAAAATATGAATGTCTACTTTTCAATTTTTATTTTAAAGAAGTCAAGTGCACCAGCTTACATGCTTTTATACCTGATATGGCAAATTGTCTCGCTTTCCTCTCAACAACAGCAGATGGCCTGAAGCAGGAAAAGACTTTACTAGCTTTTTTTTTACTTACTTTATTTAAAATGTAAGCCAATAAACCACCTTTATTCAAGCACACTGAATTATAAGGAACAAAAGCAAAGTTGTAAAAAGTAAATACATTAGCAGTTGTACATGAAATATTTGAAAATGGAATTCCAAATGTAAATATATTTCCTTCCCTAAAAGTGTTTATATATACTGAACTCAGTTTCCATATCAGACAAAAATATAAATAAAAGCCAATACAAAGAAACAGATTTATATGAAAATAAGGATATATAAAAACGACAGTTGCTTCCCCTGAAGTAAAAACTGAATGCAAAACCAAAATCCAAATTTTCAATATTTGCCAAGTAGTGTTCCAAGACCACTGATTATTAGTCTAAAATATGCATGGGAGATTATTCAGCACCGAGTACCATACTCAAAACAGTCATATATGTTATACTGGGGACTATAAATTGTATTGCCAAAAATAATTTTACAAAATGTAAGACTTAAGCAGATTTAAGCAGAAGGAAAAATACAGTACAAGCCTGCTCTTGATATCAGCTAATATTGAGATTTACAAAATGGCACAAAATGTGCCATTGGAAACACTAAAGAAGATATTTGAAGAACTGAGCCCAAAATTATGAATTACGACATCAACCCTAAATATGTCTGCTTCTATGAATTGACTATGTCCAAAAGATCTTAAAGAGGAATGAGATAGTGAGAAAATTTATCTGACAAAACAGAGAAAATACTGAAAGTGGAACTACAAATGACAAGCCAAGAGAATGATTTGGAAAAGGATTATTTATAGATACAAAAAAGAAACTGCCAGAAGTCTTAAAAATTAAAAGAGAAAGAATGATGATAAACCAAGAAAATGACCTGGAAAATGTCTACTGGATCTATAAAAGAAACTTGTTAAAACATTGAAAAAGTATTGTGATGGGACAAAGAAAAATTGAAGAAAAATACAATTCTAAAATATTTGATTGAATTAAAGTTTAAGACTGTCAGAAGTAAATGCAAGCAATAAAAAGCTGGTTTATTAACCAAGGTTAAATAAAGCAATTTTTTTGCAAAGTTCTTGCAACCTTTTATGAACGTTGTGCTGACATCAGGATTGAAATGTTGATTTTTTTATTTTTTTTGATTTCCTAATAGATAAGGGATGGGATAAAGAACATCTATTTGTAACTTTATAGGCAGTGAAGAGTTAAATTTGTTGATATTTATTGAAAGAAAGGTTGGAAGTCAGTTTATATGTTTCTTTTCTTTTTCTTCTTTTTTTCTTTTCCTGTATTTTAAATTCTTTCCATTTTCATTCACTAAATTTAGCTTGTATTAGTTTTTATTGTTGTAATAAAACTCTTAATAAAATTATTATTTTAAAAAGTGGATAAAAGGAAAAATATCTGGAAATCATCCTGTTCTTCATGCAAGAAACCTGGAAGCAAAAGAAGGAAGATGGGCTCAGGAAAGCAGAAGGAACAAGAAATGGATCTATTTTCCTTGAGGAAAGTGATACAGGCAGTATATTTTGCTAGTAGACATCATAACTATGAAGTTCGTGATTCCTGCCCTCATAATATAAGGCTGGATAAATAAATAATAAGAAGCAATATGATTAACAGTAACATTTTAAATATATGCTTCCAAATAGAATAAGTCTTAATGAGTCACATCAGGTAGAGGCTGATTTTTGGAAACTGTAAAATACAAATTTCATTTTCCAATAAAATAAAGCACTAAATAAGCCCCTGCACTAGTTATCAATGAGGATTTTTTTTCCAATGTAAAAATCTTAGTGATTATTGACTGAGTTACTTAAATAGAGAATAGGTTTTGTTGCAAGCTTAGAAGAAAACAATCCCACTCAAACTGTTCCCAGATGCTTGTTTGTCAGAATAAAATTCAAAGAATTTCAGTTGTTTCACTAGGAAACAAAGGAATTCAAGACCAGTTGAATGCTATCTTCCAAATTGCAGCAAAAATAGCTACAAGCATACATTTTACATAGTTTTGAAAATATTAAACCAAATCCCCACAGGGACATAGATTTATTCTCACCAACTGAAACATTTATTTAGATTAGTGTCTTATCATCAAAGGTGTCTCTCTACAAATAGAAAGAACAGATTACAGGCTTTTTCAATTTTTTTCTTTTTTAATTGTTTGGATTAATCAACCAACTAATTATAGGACAAAGTACAGGTAAACTCTTTCACATTCCTTTCACTGAATACATTTTCCTATGAGCTTTTCTTATTATTTCAAAAGTATAATTTTGCCAATTTTCTATAGTGCTTTTTTTTTTTTTTTTTGCATTTTAGAAACCTTTGTACCATATGCTGCTTCTTTTTACTCTGTATGCTATAGGCATGGGGGAGGAAAGCCTACCAATGCTTCATAATTACATGAATAAGCCTAATATCACAAGTAAATACAAGAGCAACATGCACACAAAAGTTCAAAAAACTAACCAAGCCAAGATTGAATTACTGGGCTTTATATTTACACAACCTCAGCAATGTTAGCAACACATAATACTCTTAGAACCCATCCACCCACACAATCTGTAAGTAATCTTTTTTTAATCAATTCATGTGCCTTCTTAAGTGCTTAAGGTCCCCAAAACACATTATTTAACCCATCCTACCACCAATTGCCCAGTGGTGGGATTCAATATTTTTTACTACCAGTTCTGTGGGTGTGGCTTGGTGGGAGTGGCAGGGCAAGAATACTGCAAAATCTCCAGTCAGAGATGGTCTTTGCTGGTTCTCCAAACTACTCAAAATTTCTGCTACCGGTTCTCCAGAACTGGTCAGAACCTGCTGAATACCATCTCTGCAATTGCCCCATCCAGTCTGAACCATGATTAGTCCCTGTTATTTTATTGGCTTGTCTGGAAAAGTCTTGGGGGAAAAAAGCAGCCAATCACAAGTCACCAAAACAAAAACAAAAACAGCCCAGTTCCAGCATTTAGAACAGAGCTGAGAGTTCATGAAATACAATGTTCCGATAACAGTGGGAAATCCAGGTGCAAGTTTCCCCTTAGCCATGAAATTCACTGGAACACTCTGGATCAGTTACTTTACCTGAACCCAATCTGCCTTACAAAATATTGTTGCTGTGGGAGTTAAATAGTTAAATAAATTCCTCATATAAGCTGGTGGTATACTTGGAGTAAAAATTGGGTTATAAATCAAAGAAGTAGAAGATGTAGAAAGACACTTCTTGAAGCTTCATTTTATGCTCAAAACAAAGCTCTCAAAATCTCTCCAAATTGTTGGAATATTCAAAGTAAAAATACTAAATTTTATTACATTTAATTTTTGCTCCTCACTACTTTTCTTTCTTATTTTTATCCTCACGGTATTACTCCTCCCCTGTATTACTCCTTCTTGTGACCAATTCTTTCTGTGAAAATTTTAAAAGTGCCAACTTTTTAAGGTTTTTTTTTTTTAGTTTCTTAGCTTTGCCATCCAAAACTTGTGATCTATTCAGAGCGGCTTTCCAGCTCAATGGGCTCAACAGCTTTAATTTCTTCCAGCAGAAATTTTCCAAATATTCCCACAAAACAAAACAAAACAAAACAAAAACAGCACCTGGTTATAATTCATGGCCAAAAAGCCAAAACCATTCTATTGACATATTATCACGTCTGCAGCTATTGCTTAGAAAACCATGCAACATTAAAAAGGTGCTTATTCTTTAAAGAGGTATCTGTACAGTCTACAGCAGAGCCAGTATTTGTAATGGGTAGGCTGAACATAAAACAATCTTCTGTGCTTCCACTTATTAGTATTAGGGGACAAGTTCTTATGAACACCCTTTTTTCCTTTTAAGTAATTGCAGGGTTAGATGTTTTCAGAGTAAATCTGCTTATGTGATAAGATGTTCAACTTCTGTCTTTCCCTTTCTTCTCCTAAACTCCTATTGAGAAGGGTCTCCCACCCTTCCAGAGCCTCAATTTGCCCACATAATGCCTCTGTTGTGCCAGATCATTGATAGTTGTTAGGGATAACATTGTTTTACCCTAACTGGTTTAGGTAAATAATAATATGTAATCATAGTTTGTACGTTAAAGTGTCTGCAACTTTAACTGTGGGATAGTAATTAAGGGAGTGGTTGTGAAAGCACTTTAAAAGAAGCAAGGCTGCAGCTTGCTATCTCTCTGGCTTTGATGATCCCTGATTACTGCAAGGACACAAGACTGCATTGCTCGAACGGGAGAGAAAACAAAGGACTGACTTGTAAGTGAATTGACATAGGATATTTCTACACGGACTTTGCTAACTGAATATCCCTGAATGGACTGACTAAATGATACATGACTATTGGACTGTTATTTTGACTATGCTATGAACTCATAATGGAATAAACTATATTTTTGATAGCACAAGCGTGTCTGTTATTTTTACTGTATGTTAATAAACATACAAGCTTAGCTCACTCATTTATCTGTGTGCCTATCTGACTAACGCTGCACATTCTGTTTAGCTTGTCTCCCTAACCCTGGTTGGGGAAACCAGGCTTAACACTGGTTATGGGCCCAGAGGCTGCAAAGTCAGTTTAACTAGGATAAAACAGATTTATGTAAAAGTGAGAGTTTGTGTTGTTATACATTACAGTAAACAGACAGCTGTGTTTTATTAATTATAGTTTTATATCCATATAAGAAAACATGGCACAAGTCAATCAACAAAGTTTGTCCTTTATATCCAAGTTGGATGGAACAAACTATGTATCATGGTCTATGAAATGTAGTCTGCTTCTACGAAGAGAAGGTTTGTGGAACACAATTGAAAATCCACCAAACGTAGAAGAATGGGATCCAGAGGATGATGAAGACAGATTAAAGATAGAAGAATTTATGCATAAAAATCAACAAGCTATTTGCATTATTGCTTTCACCTTAACTGATCAGCAACTTGTTTATATCCACGGAGAGAAAACAGCTGTTGGGTGTTGGCAGAAGCTGAAGAGGATTTATGTTCGAGATAATGTTGGTGCTCACATAAATCTAACACGGAAACTTTTCAGTACACATCTCCATAAGAATGGTGATATGCTGAGTCATTTGAAAACTATGCAAAGCATTTTTCAAGAACTGCACGAGAAAGAGCTTATTTTCTCTGAACTACTCCAAGTCTACATAATTCTATCTTCCCTTGACGAAAGTTATGATAACTACGTAACTTCCCTTGAAATATTGCCAAAGGAAAGCCTAACTTTAACTGATATAACTGGCAGATTGATTGAAGAGGCCAGAAGAAGGCTTGAAAGAGATGAATTAAGGAGGCAGCAACCTCAAAAAGAAGATAATGAATCTCCTACTGCATACGCAATTAAAAAGTGTTTTAATTGTGGAGGAAGAGGACATTTGGCAAGATTTTGTAAAAAGGCAAAACGCCAGAACGCTGGCCAGAATACAAAAAGTCATCAAAAGAAAAATAAAAATCCAGATTTAGCCATGTATACTAATGGAGCTGTAAAAAATAATTTATGGGTGGTTGACAGTGGAGCATCACATTGTATAACAAATGATAACAAATATTTTATTAAAATGTCCAAGAGTACACAGCAGATATCGTTAGCAAATGGCTGGAAACTGAAAGCTAAAGGTCAAGGTATAGCATATTGTTCTTTTATAAAAGAGAATGTAAAAATGTTATATGTACCACAACTTAAGTTTAATTTAATTTCAGTAAGAATTTTGGTTAAACTAGGATATGTAGTTACATTTAGGGGAGATAACTGCATAATTGAAAAAGAAGATAAGAAAATTACTGCATCTTTAAGAGGTGAATTACATGTGTTAAATGATGATGGTTTAAAGGTGGCTAACACAGTTTATGAAAATAAGAAACCTCATGATGAATGTATTCACTTGTTACATCGAAGGTTAGGGCATTTAAATTTTAAAATGCTTAAGAAAACTGTTGAATTATCTAAGGAAATAAGTTTGAAACCTTGTAATAAGTATTTGCAATGTAATATTTGTAATCAAAGTAAGAGCAGGGTCACACCGGCTAATAGAGTTGATGGATTTACTACCAAAGAACCTTTAGAAGTAGTATTTGCTGATTTAATAGGTCCGAAAAAACCAAGTGTAGGAGGAGCTCGTTACATACTAAGTATAATGGACCACTATTCTAGATATGGGTTTTGCTATTTAATGAAGAGCAAAACTGAAACGTATCAAAATCTCTTTAATTGGATTAAATTTGCTGAAAGAAAAACTAAAAAGAAATTAGTAACTCTTATAACAGATAATGGTACGGAATTTACAAATAATAAATTCCAGAACAGACTAAGAATGTTAGGTATTCAACATAAAAAGTCTGCACCATATAGGCCACAACATAATGCCTTTATAGAGAGAAGAGGCCAAACATTACAATCAATGACACATACTATGATGTCTGATTCAGGATTACCTGACAATTTATGGGGAGAAGCAATAATGTGTGGTAATCATATATTAAATAATGTTGTTAATTCAACAATAGGTGAATTACCATTCACACTGTGGCATGGTACAAAACCTGATTTAAGTTACATGCACACATTTGGAGCACCAGCATGGGTGTATATCCCTACACAACTTAGACACAAAGGACAACATAGAGCTAAAAGATTATATTTTGTAGGATATACATCTAATCATAGATCTTATAGATTCTGGGAACCAGGTACATCTAGAGTTTACACCAGTGCTAGTGCAAAATTCCTAGAACATGTAGGATGGAATAGATTAGAGCAAGATTTAAATAATGAAGTTATTATTGAACCCTACAAAAGGCAGAAAGATCAGATTAGTTATAAGAAGAGTCCAATTAAAGAAGAAGTCCAAGAAGAGCAAATAGGACCAGAACAAGAGGAAACAGATAATCAGGAAGAGTTAGATAATCAAGAAGAGTTAATAAATGAAAGTTCACCTGTAAGTCCTGTAATACCTAGACGTACTACACGTGTAACTAGACCACCTGATAGGTATCAAGCAAGTATAGTTTGCCAAGTAACTAAAGTTCCAACTAGTGTAGATGAACTTAAGATGTATTCTGCTAAGGATCAGGAGAATTGGCAAAAGGCCATGGAAAAGGAACTAAATTCATTAAAGGTAATGAAAGTTTATGAAGATGCTAAATTACATCCAGGAGAAAAATCCATTGGGTGCAAATGGATATTTAAAGTAAAAACTGGAAATGATGGGACTGTTACCCATAAAGCTAGGTTAGTAGCTCAAGGATTTAATCAAACTGCATCTGATTACGATGAAGTTTTTGCACCAAGTCTTAAAGCAACATCTTTAAGAGCAGCTTTAGTGTGGGCAGCTAAGAAAAACTATGTGATTAACCATTTAGATGTAGAAACTGCTTATCTGCATGCACCATTGCAGCACACTATATATTTAAGAAAACCAGTAGGTATAAAAGATAATAAAGTAAATAGTAATGATTGTTGGAAACTCAAAAAGAGTCTTTACGGGTTGAAACAATCTGGGTTTGAGTGGAACCAATATATTGTGAAAGAGTTAAACAATATAGGTTTTAAATCTGGTTTAGCAGATCCATGTGTGTTTAAAAGAGAAAATAATGGAACGGTGTCATTATTGTTATTATTTACAGATGATATTGCTTTGATAATTAAGACTAATAATGAAGCTAATGAGATTATATCATTATTAGCTAAAAAGATAAAATTAAAGCATTTAGGTGAAATTAAAAAGTATCTAGGATTGACAATTAACAAAACAAAAAATGGATTTAAGATATCTCAAGAAGATAAAATTTGCCAATTAATTAAAATGTTTAAAATGGAACTTTGTAAACCGGCAAAGACTCCAATGAGTCAGGAAGTTTGCCAAACTGATGATCAAAGTCCCAAATTTGATAAGTCAATATATCAATCTTTGATTGGTAGCTTATCATATATCAGCAATTGGTCAAGGCCAGATATAGCTTATAGTGTAAATCAGCTGGCACGTTTTAATTCAGATCCACAACAATGTCATTGGCAATCATTAAAGAGAATTTTAAGATATCTTAAAGGAACAATGAACCATGCATTGTATATAGAACCAAAGGGTGATTTGAGTCTTAGTGCATATGCAGATGCAAGTTTTGCAACTGATATAAACACTAGAAAATCAACATCTGGGATGGCTATATTATTTGGTAAAACACTAATAGGGTGGAGGTCAATCAGACAACAGCATATCAGCTTGTCCACAATGGAAGCGGAATTTTCATGTCTGTCATTATTATGCACTGACTTGATTTTGTACAAACAGTAATT
This sequence comes from Hydrophis major, assembly GCA_033807585.1. Lineage (NCBI taxonomy): Eukaryota > Metazoa > Chordata > Lepidosauria > Squamata > Elapidae > Hydrophis > Hydrophis major. The sequence goes on from CM066328.1 coordinate 353,048,356, forward strand.
ATTAGACATGGGTATAACTGTAAAAGATTCCATTATTGTGTACGAGGATAACCAAGCAGCTATAAAGTTAGCTACTAGTATTGCTGTAAAAACTAGATCAAAGCATACTGATTTAAGATACTTAAATGTTAGAGAATCTGTAAAGAATGGGCTAATTAAATTGGAATACTGCATGACGGAAGAAAACATTGCAGAACAATTTACAAAAGCTCAAGGAGTAATTAAGTTTAAAGAAAGTTGTAACAAATATGATTTAAAGATGTAAATAGTTATATTATTATTTCCTAAAAGGGGAGAATGTTAGGGATAACATTGTTTTACCCTAACTGGTTTAGGTAAATAATAATATGTAATCATAGTTTGTATGTTAAAGTGTCTGCAACTTTAACTGTGGGATAGTAATTAAGGGAGTGGTTGTGAAAGCACTTTAAAAGAAGCAAGGCTGCAGCTTGCTATCTCTCTGGCTTTGATGATCCCTGATTACTGCAAGGACACAAGACTGCATTGCTCGAACGGGAGAGAAAACAAAGGACTGACTTGTAAGTGAATTGACATAGGATATTCAAAACGGACTTTGCTAACTGAATATCCCTGAATGGACTGACTAAATGATACATGACTATTGGACTGTTATTTTGACTATGCTATGAACTCATAATGGAATAAACTATATTTTTGATAGCACAAGCGTATCTGTTATTTTTACTGTATGTTAATAAACATACAAGCTTAGCTCACTCATTTATCTGTGTGCCTATCTGACTAAGCTGCACATTCTGTTTAGCTTGTCTCCCTAACCCTGGTTGGGGAAACCAGGCTTAACAATAGTCACTTAAATTCAAAGTGCTGGTTCTTACCCACAACCTTTACACAGGAGTGGGATTCAATTTTTTTAACAACTGGTTCTGTGGGCATGGCTTAGTTGGTGGGCTTGGCTTGGTGGTAATGTGACTGGCTGGGCATGGACAACTCAACATCACTCACATGGAGGCATGCATCTCCTTGCCTGGCCTCTCATGACTGTGGGGATGCTGTAATAGTTGTAAGTGTGAAAAATGGTCATAAATCCCTTTTTTCAGTGCCATTGTAACTTTGAATGGTCACTCCACACAAGCAAAGTACCAGCAAAGGCAGGAAAAATAACTCCTGAGAAGTTCCTGAGACAGTAAATCAGTCCTGCCAAGAATGTAATAAGGGTTAACAGAGAGGCAGTTTCTGTAAGCAACACCAGAATGTTTCCTTCCTGCCTTCCTTACAGGATTAGGCCAGTAATTTCTTCTAAGAACCAGTTCTCCGAACTGCTTAGAATATTAACAACCAGTTATAGAGAATAGGTGCAAACCTGTGGAATCCCACCCCTGCCCTTATATATCCTAAGGCCTGTCTATCTTAGCCTCTCTTATTGTTTCTGTATCATGCAATATCTAACAGAGTGGGGCATAATCTGGTTCACTTCTATTAAGCAATGCCATGCCTAGAAAACATCTCTCCTCTGTTATAGCACTTGTCCTTTGGTATAGCATCCTCTGGAAATTCAAACATCTCTGAACCTGCTGCCTTTCAATGAATCTTAAAGACCTGATTTACCCTCCTAAGATTCTATTGTCTGTGGTATTGCAAAGTCCATACTTTTTTGTCTTTCTTATCAATAGATGTTAAGGTGTAGCGTGGCAGGAGCTTGACAGTTGGAATTCTAAAGTCCCAGAGCACTTTAGGGTCTCCATCTTATATTATGCTGTCTATTGTCTTGTTATATTAATTTATTAAACTATTAGATATACTTAAGATTATCAATTCCCCCTGATTATGCAAATAAATAAAGTACTAACCAGAGTGCCCAGATCTTCTGACTCCTGAAACTAATACAGTGAAACCTCAGTTTATCAGACGCTGGTTTAATTGACTTTGGAAGCAAGACACATATTTTTCATTTCAACTTGATTCCTATTTAGCGGATCCTGAGTATTACACTGAGAAATTGAGGTTTTGTCCATTAAATTGAAATTTTACCAGTTAAAATAATGATAATTCCTGACCCATTCTGATGACTCAAGTAGATAAAACTGGATGCCTTTGATTTTGACCTTGATTTCAGACTCTGCCCATTCAGCATATAATAGATGTCGTTTAGCAGAAATTGACAAATATATAGCTACATCACTCTTCAAGTCCAAGTACAAATACCCTACTTTTCAGATTGTCCAATGCAAAACATCCAGATGGGTTTTTTTTTCCCTTTCTTTCTTTTTAGCAAAAATCTATATTTGTAGTGAACAGTTTTGTAAATTAGCTCAGCAGGTTCTGGAGAAGCAAAAATTGCAATAAAAAACAATGCTCAATAACTCCAGTAAGGAATCAACATGGACATTAGCCTTGGAAGATTGAAAAACTACTTTGAACAGAACCTGTTACAATCTCACAGTAGGGTATAAATGTGATATTTTCATTGTCCCTGTTATCTGAGTATTAGAAGCCATTTACCCATCTCTGCTGTAGCATCCAGGATTGTCTTTGTTTATGTTATAGCTAGTTTTCTAATATAGCTTAACTATTGATGAGGCCTGTGCCTTTCTCCATTTAATCCTGAAATATATTACTAATGTTTACACATATGTTCATCAGAACTTTCTGTTATTTTCTCTCTCCACCCTATTCTTTTTAAATTCCATATGTTAGCACCTTGATTTACATCCTTATTTTTTGATGATAGGCATTTCCCACTGCATTCTAATAGAATCCTGAAATATGTCTAAGAAAACTATGCAGTTCTTGAGACTCCATTGGGAAAAGATGCTTCAGCATGCAAGGAATACAAATGGAATTCTCATCTGATGGATCTGTCTCCACCCTTGAAACCATTTAAAGGCAGGATATTCTGATTTGGGAAGGGAGATATATAAACGGCCTTATGCATTAAGGGGTAGGCTGTGCTCTCGCTAGAGTGGAGTCTCAGTTCACACCATATCTCAGTTCCTAAGAATGTGCTGTTCTGATCTGATAAAGGAGCTGAACTGCAGAATTCTGGTCACACTAATATTAGGAGCTTTGAAGGCTAAGGTTTGCCACAGGGAAATGGTAGCAATTTATTCTCTTTTTATTTTTTATGAAAAGGTGAAAGACGAGGCATTCAGTTCCTGGCTAGTCAATCAACACTGACTGGCTGAGAATTCTCTGTACTCTGTAAGTGCTTACAAAGAGCAAATACTGATTGGGTGGAGACAATTTGGAGTCTGCATATAAACAAATCTGTGCTTGTCATATTCTGATCTCCAAGTCAATTTGGAAATTTTCAAAACAGCCCTAATCATGTTTAGAAGAAGAAAAGGACTTTTTGGAACAATCCCCAAACTCTCTCCCCCACCCTCTAATCCCTCTCATTCCCAATGCAAGGAAAGTTGAGTGGCTTGAAACCCCCTACATGTAACATCTTTTCCTTTTTTCCTGAAATCTTATGCCAAGAAAGTTATGGCTGCCTTTGCTGTCTATCTGTCTATCACTGTTGTGATGGGTGAGCTTTTCTTTACTTCCTTTCTGAGTTATGTTCCAAAACAATGATTGTGAAGAGCAGAAGTGGCTTCCAGGCAGTGCAACTATAAGTATTTTTGAATATATTTAGAAGTGTGGGATAATGTTGGTTCTGTTGTTGATGTTGTTCCAACAAGGTCTTCAGTGTGAAGTTGTGTTTTGGAAGCTATCATTCAGCTGTCATGAATTTATTGGTTATTGCTGACTCTGGACATGTATGTACTTTTAAAATGATGGAAATTGGTGATGATGCCAGGCTAGTTTTTTCATTTCCAGTTTAGTGTTTTTTTCTCACCATTTTGTTGAACTGCCAAAAGATTCATCAACATACCTTACGGGTGTCAAACTTGCTGTGTCATGTTGCCATCACATGATGTTTCAAGACGTTTTTCCTTTTCATGGGTGTGGCCTGCATGGGATGCATCTAGCCCTCAGTTTGATACTCCTGAACAGGGAATTTGGAAACGACAGGCTGGAATCCAGTATCCCTCCCAAACCAGTTGTGTCCAACTATGTTTGCATTATTCCCACCCTATGTCCAATGACTAGTAACAAAAACAATTGTGATCCACAAGTCTGGAAATTTTCCTGCTTAAGAAAGGGTGAAACAGAAGACATTTGGCATGCCTATTAACTGCATTTGATCAGTTTGTTTGCAGTCATCAATTATTTAAGGCTGTAAAGAATTTAGTATAAATCTTCCCCTTGGTCACTTCATCAATTTTTATTGTAATTTTCATCACTTTTATGGTGGCCTGACTTATAAAGCAGCCATTTGATGGGCTCTTTGTTAAATACTCCTATTGACACTGCAGGGAAAACCATACATTTCCCCTTAGTTATGGTCTCTTCTCTGGACATCTCTGGACATCAGGAAGCTATTTTAGTTTTAAATACTACCTGGAATTATTCCAAAACTTACCAGAATATGCTTAATTTACTACTTCTTTTTTTAGTTGTATTCTCCTTCACTGCATTGTCCTTGAAAACTCTTTTTCTAAAACATTATTATGCTTATAAATAAAATTTCTCCCCAAGATGAATATGAACACTAAAATCAGGTCATTCTCTTTCTTAGACCATCTCATCCACATTTCCAGCAAGAAACAAATCTTCCACCAGTTTTCTCTGTCTCCCAGTCACTTACAGTCCCTTTTTTTGACCATATTAACAAAATTCAGCTTACTAAGTTTGCCATTCTTGTGCTTTATCAGGAACTTTATGTTAAATCTCTTTGCTCCTTTGCTTAAATCTTGCTGGAACTGTAAGGGGATAAAAATCAGCTGAAGATCCGAAGCTGTAATATTACTATTTTCTGCATGGAAGATCAAAAATATAAGTGAACTAAATGAACCCAGGGCTCCCTGTCCACTCTTCTTTGCAGTTTTCCCCCATGCAATTCCCATAGCATTGTTTCTACTTCTTATTTAGTAAAACATAATCAACTACCTCCATCTATGGAAATTTTTCAGTCATGGTTGCATCAGTCATGGTTCCATGTTCCAGAGGTGCTTTTTTGAAAAGGCAACTTGACATACTTTTTTTTTCTTTGAAAATGTTTTGCTTCTCATCCAAGAAGGTTCTTCAGTTCTGTAATCAGTGATCAGTTCTGAAGAAGCTTCTTGGATGAGAAGTGAAATGTTTTCTAAGGAAAAAAACAACAGCAAAAAAGTCCAACTGTGTTTGAAAAAAGTACCTTTGGAGTCATTTATCTCTATCTTTTCTTGCTATCATTAGAAATAACCCGCTGATCCAGTACTAGGGGAATGATATGATAATCAATCACCTTCATTCTGAAAATATTTATACATCCAACTAAGAATTTGTGGTTTTATTAGCAAACCATGACACAGGATGTACTACATGTATACCTATGCAGAAGTGTTTCCTCTCATATCTAGCTAGATCTTAAGATCTTCATCTGGAATCTCACCAAATGGGGCCAGATGAGCAGTTAAAAGAAGAAGGCATCTCTCATGGTGGTCCTCCCTTTGTGGAGTACCTTTTCTAAAGAATACCCATCTCTTCTGATATTATACAAGAAGCTTTCCATTCATGCAGACATTTAAACAATGAACTGATAGTTCACTATATTTTGCCGCCAATATTTTCTTTTGCCTCTGCAAATCACATTTCAATTTGCATTTGTTGATGGAGGCCCAAGGGGCTGTGTAGTTCTTTTAATACTTTCTCAAGGAAATCCAGGAAACATTGTCAATTTAGCTGATCTGTGTTCCCAGTGAGCTTATATTACCGTTTTGTGTTTGCTCTGCAAATTGGATAATTAGCTTTGAGAAAAAGTATCACTTCTCACACATGTATAATGCAATATAAGCTCTTTTACATTTTTGTAAATTAAAAACATCAGAAACACTTGAATTAAATTACATACATATGCAAGGAAAATGTGTATATGTGTGTGTACCCATACAAACAAACTCACAAATATATACAAAGCTATCAAAACTGGTGTCTCTAACATTCAGTGAATGTATATAACAAACTATTTTCCCTGATTGTTAAAATTCTATCTCAAGAATACCCAGATCTGTCATATCTGAGTTCATGGCTGGATAAAGGTCAGCTAATGCTCTAAACACAGCCCAACAATGGTGCTACCTTTGTTCCATGAGATGAAAACCAATATGAGATCTGACACCTTCAAAGGAAACTTTTAAACTTTAGTCATTCACCATGCCAAAAAAAACCCCAATTCAGATTCAAGTCAATCAAAGAACAATCAAGAACAAAAAAGTTCAACTAAAGTTGAAAAAAAAAAAAAACTTCTGATGCTTCCCTAGCCTTGGTGCCTTAAACATGTGCTTAATTGATTTAAAAGATTAATCCAGACCAGAGGTCTCCAACCTTGGCAACTTTGAGACTTGTGGACTTCAACTCCTAGAATTCTCAACCAGTTGGCTGGAGAATTCTGGAAGTTGAAGTTCACAAGACTTAAAGTTGCCAGGCTGCCAAGCATAGCTGGCTGAAGAATTCTGGGAGTTGAAGTCCACAAGTCTTAATGTTGCCAAGTTTGGGGACCCCTTGATCCAGACCTTCCTGGAAATAGAGAAAACGGCCAGAAGGCAGCAGAGTTTTATCAGTTTTTAATCTCTGTTCTACCATCTAGTTATCATCCATCTCTTTGCAACCTAGATATCACAACCCTTAAGTTAAAAACTATCATACAAGTTAGAATGTTCATGCAAAGATCTCTGGAAATAACCTTTGCAGAGAAGCCCTTCATACATTACCCCATCTCATCAAGTCTAGTCCCAGCAATCATTTCATTCTGGATAATGCTTATGTCAGCGGAAGACAGCTACTGCTGACACAAAGACTCTTTGCGCCAAGAATGAGGTGATGGTAGACATTACGTCTCATGGTTGAAGTTGGCATCAACAAGCAAAAACTATTTGCAGTTGGTTTTGCTGGAGATTCCTGATTCAGCTTCCCAGTTGGAGACATACACTAATATGTTAGTCTCCTTTCAGTCTATAAAGTCATTTTCTCCATCAGAAACAGTTTTTTTTCCTTTGAGTTCTTGGGGTTTGGATTGCTGTTTTTTTTTTTTTTTTTCATTCACCAAGACGTCTTCAAAAGGTGAATATACACTTTGAGGGGTGTGAAAATGCCAGGTTTTTTCCTTATACATTCAGCTGAATATTAATTAGAAATCCTTAAATTAAAACAAGCATTGTATCTCCTCTGTCACTAAATTGTGCATCCAAATGTAGTGCATCCAAACATAGTTTATTTAAATCTTTGTTTGCTTAAGAATTCATATTCTTGTTTGTATATAATACTAAGTCACAAACCACAATTTATAAAACAAAAGCCAAACCAACGGCAATGTGGGAATCCAGCCATTATATGCTTTGTCTAGCTCTTGATTTGGCTTTTGTCAGAGTCTTGATAATTAAAATCTCAGTTAAATATTGATTATTTAAAAGAAAATTAAGCTGGCATTGATTTTTGTTTGTTTGATTTAATCACAGCTCTAAAAAACATATTCTATCTAACTCTGCAATCAAATTACAATAAACCCTCAACTTAATGAACTATTACTGCCCATTAGACTCTAATATGACAAATGGAATTTTATGCATACATAAAAGGATAAACACATTTTCCTACTGCATTTGAAGTTCATTAGTAAACCAAGGCAAAACCATCCATGGGTGGGGGGATAAAAATGGCAGCTCTGATTGCATGATTTAAGTTCTGCCCCTTATTTTCATGGCAACACAAGGGAAAAAGGAAATGGGTTTTGCTTGCCCCCCCCCCCATGCCTTTTTGTTGGTAAAATCTCTGAATTGTGGGTTTAGTCTAGGTGAGATATATTCAGGGTTAGGAAAGCAGCAAAAATCTACTGAAAAATAGATGAGTTTAAATTTATACTAAGTCAATTATATTGCAATTGTTCAGCTTTGTGACAGAATACAAACCTTCAGGTCAAAAGCCAATTGCTAACTGAGAGATTTAGGGGAGAAAAATCTTCCATGTTATTGCATGATGACATTCAAAGACAAAGTTCCAATATTTCTACAATATGTTCCAGTTCAACCTTTGCCTTTAGCTGTACAGCCTCTTAAATAAAACTTGTGCCAATGCCAATAAAAAAATGTTACTTCTTCACTTACACATTGCAACAAATCTATCACTTTTCCCCCCAAGTGCTAGTATATGTAGAGAATTTCTGGGTAACCATTTATTTGAAAAAACAACAACCCTAAACATTAATGACCATAATGAGAGCCAAATGGGGATAATTAGACCTTAAGGGAACGCCTGTACCAAGTAAAAGTAAATGTCCAAAGATAAAATATAATCTTTATCATTTTTAATTTGCAAATTGTGTATGATTCTGGGAAACTGAAAGAAATGGGATTTGGTCAACCCCAAAATTCCTAGAAATCTGACCCTTGAACTGATGATATTAGGAAGATCTAAATACTTTTTAAAAAACCATAATCAAATAGAGAACCTGAAGACTTTAAGATTTATGTGGACATTCCAAGTTTCTTTATTTCCTTAACACAGAAGTTGTTGAGTCCAAACCCAAGAATGATATGTGGTGATTCTTGCAAGATGAGTTCTCATATGAGTTTTCACACCTATAAACAAAACCTTGTCAGACTGAGGACTGTACTGTCTGCATCTACAATATACAATAGAGTCAGTGACTGACATGGGTGACCATAGAAATTGATTGAATGAATGAATGCTCTATAAACTATTAGGAAAGTGCTGTCTTCACCCTCTTTCTGTCACATGTAACCTTTGGATGGAATGGCCTTTTATTCCTCTGGAATACCTCCTTCCATCACAGAGGTAGATAACATGAAGTTCATAAAACTATATCTGAGTTTCAAAAAGATTGCCCATTTTTCCCAGGAGATAAAAGACAAAAACAATGGCACATCTATCCCAAAACTGCTTTTTCAAGACACAACTGGGCTTTCTGTTTTTCCTTTGAAGATATTTTGCTTCTTGTCCAAGAGCTGAAGAAAGAGCTGAAGAAACTTCATGGATGAGAAGCAAAACATCTTCAAAGAAAAAATAAAAAGTCCAGTTGTCTTTGTTAAGTCTGGGCCCATAACCAGTGTTAAGGAGACAAGCTGAACAGAATGTGCAGCGTTAATCAGATAGGCACACAGATAAATGAGTGAGATAAGTTTGTATGTTTGTTAACATACAATAAAAATAACAGATACGCTTGTGCTATCAAAAATATAGTTTATTCCATTTATTGCATAGTCAAAATAACAGTCCATTAGTCATGTATCATATCAGTCAGTCCATTCAAGGATATTCAGTTAGCAAAGTCCGTGTAGAATATCCTTATGTCAGTTCACTTACAAATCAGTCCTTTGTCTCTCTCCTGTTCGAGTAACGCAGTCTTGAGTCCATGAAGTAATTAGGGATCATCAAAGCCAGAGAGAGCAAGCTGCAGTGCCTTGCTTCTTTTATGGTGCTTTTTACAACCACTCCCTTAATTGCAGTCTTACAGTTAAAGCTGCAGACACTTTAACTAACAAACTATGATAACATATTTATTATTTTACCTAAACCAGTTAGGGTAAACAGTGTTATCCCTAACATTCTCCCCTTTTAGGAAATAATAATAAATATAACTATTTACATCTTTAAATCATATTTGTTACAACTCTCTTTAAACTTGCTTACTCCTTGAGCTTTTGTAAATTGGTCTGCAATGTTTTCTTCTGTCATGCAGTATTTCAATTTAATTAGCCCATTCTTTATAGATTCTCTAACATTTCAGTATCTTAAATCAGTATGCTTTGATCTAGTTTTTATAGCAATACTAGTAGCTAACTTTATGGCTGCTTGGTTGTCCTCGTACACAATAATGGAATCTTTAACAGTTATACCCATGTCTAATAATAACTGTTTGTACAGAATTAAGTCAGTGCATAGTAATAACAGACATGAAAATTCCACTTCCATCGTGGACAAGCTAATATGCTGTTGTCTGATTGACCTCCACCCTATTAGTGTCTTAACAAATAATATAGCTATCCCAGATGTTGATTTTCTAGTGGATCTGAATTAAAACGTGCCAGCTGATTAACACTATAAGCTATATCAGGCCTTGACCAATTGCTGATATATGATAAGCTACCAATCAAAGATTGATATATGGACTTATCAAATTTGGGACTTTGATCATCAGTTTGGCAAACTTCCTGACTCATTGGAGTCTTTGCCGGTTTACAAAGTTCCATTTTATACGTTTTAATTAATTGGCAAATTTTATCTTCTTGAGATATCTTAAATCCATTTTTTGTTTTGTTAATTGTGAATCCTAGATACTTTTTAATTTCACCTAAATGCTTTAATTTTATCTTTTTGGCTAATAATGATATAATCTCATTAGCTTCATTATTAGTCTTAATTATCAAAGCAATATCATCTGTAAATAATAACAATAATGACACCATTCCATTATTTTCTCTTTTAAACACTCATGGATCTGCTAAACCAGATTTAAATCCTATATTGTTTAATTCTTTCAAAATATATTGGTTCCACTCAAAGCCAGATTGTTTCAACCCGTAAAGACTCTTTTTGAGTTTCCAACAATTATTACTATTTACTTTATTGTCTTTTATAATAACTGGTTTTTGTAAATATATAGTGTGCTGCAATGGTGCATGCAGATAAGCAGTTTCTACATCTAAATGGTTAATGATATAGTTTTTCTTAGCTGCCCACACTAAAGCTGCTCTCAAAGATGTTGCTTTAAGACTTGGTGCAAAAACTTCATCGTAATCAGATGCAGTTTGATTAAATCCTTGAGCTACTAACCTAGCTTTATGGGTAACAGTCCCATCATTTCCAGTTTTTACTTTAAATATCCATTTGCACCCAATGGATTTTTCTCCTGGAGGTAATTTGGCATCTTCATATACTTTCATTACCTTTAATGAATTTAGTTCTTTTTCCATTGCCTTTTGCCAATTCTCCTGATCCTTAGCAGGATACATCCTAAGTTCATCTACACTAGTTGGAACTTTAGTTACTTGGCAAACTATACTTGCTTGATACCTATCAGGTGGTCTAGTTACACGTGTAGTACGTCTAGGTATTACAGGACTTACAGGTGGACTTTCATTTATTAACTCTTTTTGATTATCTAACTCTTCCTGATCAACTGTTTCCTCTTGTTTTGGTCCTATTTGTTTTTCATGGACTTCTTCTTCAATTGGACTCTTCTTATAACTAGTCTGTTCTTTCTGCCTTTTGTAGGGTTCAATAATTACTTCATTATTTAAATCTTGCTCTAATCTATTCCATCCTACATGTTCTAGGAATTTAGCACGAGCACTGGTGTAAACTCTAGATGTACCTGGTTCCCAGAATCTATAAGATCTATGATTAGATTTATATCCTACAAAAAATAATCTTTTAGCTCTATGCTGTCCTTTGTGTCTGAGTTGTGTAGGGATATGCACCCATGCTGGTGCTCCAAATGTGTGCATGTAACTTAAATCAGGTTTTGTACCATGCCACAATGTGAATGGTAATTCACCTGTTGTTGAATTAACAACATTATTTAACATATGATTACTACACATTATTGCTTCTCTCCATAAATTGTCAGGTAATCCTGAATCAGACATCATAGTACGTGTCATTGATTGTAATGTTTGGCCTCGTCTCTCTAAAAAGGCATAATGTTGTGGCCTATATGGTGCAGACTTTTTATGTTGAATACCTAACATTCTTAGTCTGTTCTGGAATTTATTATTTGTAAATTCTGCACCATTATCTGTTATAAGAATTACTAATTTCTTTTTAGTTTTCCTTTCAGCAAATTTTATCCAATTAAAGAGATTTAGATACGTTTCAGTTTTGCTCTTCATTAAATAGCAAAACCCATATCTAGAATAGTGGTCCATTATACTTAGCATGTATCGAGCTCCTCCTACACTTGGTTTTTTCGGACCTTTTAAATCAGCAAATACGACTTCTAAAGGCTCTTTGGTTGTAAATCCATCAACTCTATTAGCCGGTATGACCCTAGCTTTGCTTTGATTACAAGCATTACATTGCAAATACTTATTACAAGGTTTTAAACTTATTCCCTTAGATAATTCAACAGTTTTCTTAAGCATTTTAAAATTTAAATGCCCTAGCCTTCTATGTAACAAGTGAATACATTCATCATGAGGTTTCTTATTATCATAAACTGTGTTAGCCACCTCTAAACCATTATCATTTAACACATATAATTCACCTTTTAAAGATGCAGTAATTTTCTTATCTTCTTTCTCAATTATGCAGTTATCTCCTTTAAAGGTAACTACATATCCTAGTTTAACCAAAATTCTAACTGAAATTAAATTAAACTTAAGTTGTGGTACATATAACATTTTTATATTCTCTTTTATGAAAGAACAATATGCTATACCTTGACCTTTAGCTTTCAGTTTCCAGCCATTGGCTAACGATATTTGCTGTGTACTCTTGGACATTTTAATAAAATTTTTGTTGTCATTTGTTATACAGTGGGATGCTCCACTGTCAACCACCCATAAATTATTTTTTACAGCTCCGTTAGTATACATGGCTAACTCTAAATTTTTATTTTTCTTTTGATGACTTTTAGTATTCTGGCCAGCGTTCTGGCGCTTTGCTTTTTTACAAAATCTTGCCAAATGTCCTCTTCCTCCACAATTAAAACACTTTTTAATTGCGAATGCAGTAGGAGATTTATTATCTTCTTTTTGAGGTTGTTCCCTCCTTAACTGGTGTCTTTCAAGTCTTCTTCTTGCCTCTTCAATCAATCTGCCAGTTATATCAGTTAAAGTTAAACTTTCCTTTGGCAAAATTTCAAGGGAAGTGACGTAGTTGTCATAACTTTCATCTAGTGAAGATAGAATTATGTAGACTTGGAGTAGTTCAGAGAAAATAAGCTCTTTCTCGTTCAATTCTTGAAAAATGCTTTGCATAGTTTTCAAATGACTCAGCATATCACCATTCGTCTGGAGATGTGTCCTGAAAAGCTTTCGTGTTAGATTTATGTGAGCACCAACGTTATCTCGGACATAAATCCTCTTCAGCTTCTGCCAACACCCAACAGCCGTTTGCTCTCCGTGGATATGAACAAGTTGCTGGTCAGTTAATGTTAACCCTATTATGCAAATAGCTTGTTCATTTTTATGCATAAATTCTTCTATTTTTAGTCTATCTTCATCATCCTCTGGATCCCATTCTTCTACGTTTGGTGGGTTTTCAATTATGTTCCACAGACCTTCTCTTCGTAGAAGTAGACTACATTTCATAGACCATGATACATAGTTTGTTCCATCCAGCTTGGATATAAGGGACAAACTTTGTAGATTGACTTGTGCCATGTTTTCTTATATGGATATAAAACTATAATTAATAAAACACAGCTGTCTGTTTACTGTAATGTATAACAACACAAACTCTCACTTTTTACATAAATCTGTTTTATTCTAGTTAAACTGACTTTGCAGCCTCTGGGCCCATAACCAGTGTTAAGTCTGGGCCCATAACCAGTGTTGAGGAGGCAAGCTAAACATAATGTGCAGCGTTAGTCAGATAGGCACACAGATAAATGAGTGAGATAAGTTTGTATGTTTGTTAACATACAGTAAAAATAATAGATACGCTTATGCTATTAAAAATATAGTTTATTCCATTTATAGCATAGTCAAAATAACAGTCCATTAGTCATGTATCATATCAGTCAGTCCATTCAAGAATATTCAGTTAGTAAAGTCCATGTAGAATATCCTTATATCAGTTCACTTACAAATCAGTCCTTTGTCTCTCTCCCGTTCGAGTAACGCAGTCTTGAGTCCATGCAGTAATTAGGGATCATCAAAGCCAGAGAGAACAAGCTGCAGTGCCTTGCTTCTTTTATGGTTCTTTTACAACCACTCCCTTAAATACAGTCCTACAGTTAAAGTTGCAGACACTTTAACTAACAAACTATGATAACATATTTATTATTTTACCTAAACCAGTTAGGGTAAACAATGTTATCCCTAACAATTTCTTGAAAAAGCAGCTTTTGGACAACTATGACCTGAATGACCGAGACTCTCCATTGACAAATATGTAGTAAGTGATCATATTAACTCTCCTTAATTATTTAAATACATTAGAGTTAAACAAAGTTTACTTTTTGTCTTATCCTCATCAGTGATCTTGATCATGTGCCTACTTTATGGCACATGGCTCGCCCCTCCTAGGAAAAAATGCAATCCAGACTGTGAAAGAAAAGGTGCATTTTGACTTTAAAATAAAAGGGTAGATCTCCTATGAGATTAGAAACCATATAGGAGCAGGCAGGCAAAAGAGACATGGTTTCTTTATAAAGGAGACTTGAAATGGGGAACATAATGTAGAGTGCAGGACCTCATTCTGTCAAGTACTCTCTGACTTTTTTATAGAATAGAAACCAGCATTTTCTTCATTTTTCTTCAGACATGGAATTATGAATAAACTCAAGCACCATCAAAAACCACTTTTCATCATTGTTACAAACATCCTTGCATACAATAAAATTCTAAGAGAGACATCAATGGATACAAAGCAGATAACGGCAAGCCCACTTCTGCTAAGGGCCTTTACTCATAATGTCGTAACTGTGAATCCAATTTAAAAGTTTTGGTTTGCTTGTTAGTTTGTTTTTGGTGTTTATTCAATTATTACCAGCTGCCCAAAGTTATTTGATACAATGCAGGTTGGCTGTACAAATATTTTATGCACTGCCCACCAGAAGAACTGGACACAAGAACAGTTTTTCCCCGAAAGCCATCACTCTGCTAAACAAATAATTCCCTCAACACTATTCAACTATTACAAAGTCTGCACTACTATTACTATTAATCTTCTCATCACTCCTTATCATCCATCCCCTCCCACTTGTGACTGTATGACTGTAACTTTGTCACTTGTATACTTATGATTTATATTGACTGTTTCCTAGTATGATTTGCTTATTGTACTTTATGACTATCATTAAGTGTTGTACCTTATGATTCTCAACTCTTGACAAATGTATCTTTTCTTTTATGTATACTGAGAGTATTTACACCAAGACAAATTCCTTGTGTGTCCAATCACACTTGGCCAATAAAGTATTCTATTCTGTCTATTTAAACAAAAAAAATAAACCAATCAGCCCTTGGTAACTTTGATGTTTAGTCTGTCCCTTGTTCTATTCTTTGTCCTGAACTCTGGTGTAAAAGGAACAAGTTTTATATGACAGTCTTTCATACGTTTGCAGTGTAATATCATTTCCTAATTTGACTGTCTAAAATCTATCCTGATGAAGGGCTTCACCTGTGGCCAGCTATCATGCAGAGGTGTGTGACTGCATCTTGATGAATGTTATATAGCAAGGCTAATGTCCCATGGGAAGCCATTTTGCTCTCAAGGCTTTTATTCTTTGATAATAAGGGTGTCAGCTTTAAAATTCAGCTGTCACATTTCATGGAAGCAGGGGTGGAGGAGTATATCATGGATACTTTCTGGATGCCTTACAAAGGGACTCTTATTTTACTTTGAAGTGAAATTTTGCCATAGCTAAGCATGCACAGCTATGACAGAAACAACCATGTAGATATAAAATATTTGTTTTTTTACAATTCTGAACTTAAATGATCACATTGGCACAGTTGATTCTGCCTCCATGCTGTGACCCAAAATATATCAATGGAGTCTGAAAATGTGTTTTATTTTTTGAGGTTTTACTTTTGCAACTCTTCTGAGATCTGAAGAACTTCGAAAGGATCAAAAGTGTAGCTGACTTCCTCTCTTTAACCCAACAACTATCTCTATTTTTGGTTACTTTTCCTTGACTGAGGCAATATTTTCTTCAAGTTACACTAAATTTACCCTAAGAATTTGAGACAGGCTGTGGTGAACAAAAACAGAGTCGCAAGACTCATACTGCTCATGCAAATATCTATGTAGCCATTCCTGGATTGGTATGTGAAACATGAAATAGGATGTAACCCCCTGCTTCTATAAGTAATAGAAAATTCTGATTAAGACAGACAGACACTGCAAATTGTAAGGATAATTTGCACATATATCCACTAGTTATAAGACTCAGAAGCAGTATTTATTAAAAAAAATCATATTTTTCTGAGCAAGGGATTTGTGGCTTGCTTTATACATGCAAAACAGGGAAGAGCTTGTGAACAACATTTGTCTAAACATTAAAAAATAAAAATTGGCTGGAAAGACCCAAACACACTTTTTTCCTCATCTCATTGTCAACTGACTGCCATTTCATTATTTCCTCCCCAAATTTAAAAGAAATTCTTCTTTAAATTGATTTAGACACATACTGAGATTTTTGCTTCCTTGATTCTTTAACCCATAGAGGCTTACCCCTCTACAAAGCTTCGGCAGGCTTTGCCACAGCTTGACTGCACCAAAGGGACCAGCAGAGGGCTGGCTACTCAGGCTGCTAGAACAAGGCTTTTGGCTGCATGCAAGGAAAGCAGTAAAAGTATTTCTCTCCCCCAAATTCTTCCAGAAATGTGTTTTTGCAAGGCATCCTTCTCCAAGAGGCTGTGCCAGCAAAAACTCATTTCTCGCAGAGTTTGGGGAATTGAAAGAAAGACTTCTGTTGCTTCTGCTGCTTTCCTTGCATGAAGCCAAAAGTCTCTCTCTCTCTCTCCATTCTCCCTGAGAATGGAGCCGGAAATGGTATCCTGTGATCCAAAATAAAGAATGATCGATCGGTAGGAAAACGGGGTGGGGAATTTTCCTGAAGACTTTTTTCCTGCAGCCACTGTCAGTCAAAATTCATATTAGTAGTCCACGGGATTTGAAAGTATGAGTTTAGTGGTTCCTGAGGTCTAAAAGGTTGGCAACCCCTGTTCTAGTCCAATCTCCTGCTGAGGCAAAAAAAACCCTTATACCATTTCAGACAAATGTTTACCCTGTTTTGACCAAGGCTTCCCAAGAGTGTAATTAAGCATACGCTTAGTTAAAACAACTCTTGTTTTATTTTAACACTGGGAATTATGTTCATTCCCAGCCAGTAATGAGTCCCAAACAGTCCCTTTGAGATAAGCACCCACCTTTCTTTCCTTTGAATTGCTGCCAACAACTAGAGTGCCAAATGAACTATAAAAAAACCAACTGAAGTACAAAGTCCACACAGAGCATCAAGGATTAATCCGAACAGAATGAACAACTTTGCTTCCTACAAAGGTTTCATCACCTCCAAACCTTACTCCTGAGTCGCCCCTTTTGTCTCAGCTGTTCTTGCTTTCTAGCAGCTCTGTGCACACGCACACTGGGAACAGGCTCCCCTTGTTGCTCAGCCTTACTGCTGCTAGACTCCAGAGGCTCCAGAGTCAGCACCCTACTCCCAAATGGCTTTGGCCCCATCTCTGCATCAGATGCAGGACCCTCATCTGAACACTCTCCAGACTCCTGGATTGGTCCCCGTTCTTCCCCACTGTCTGATTCCACTGTCATCTGCACAGGCTGCCAGTGAACCACAACATATCCAATCTTTTATTAAAAACTTCCAGTGTTGGAACATTCGCAACTTCTGGAGGCAAGTTGTTCCACTGATTAATTGTTTTAAATGTCAGGAAATTTCTCCTTAGTTCTAGATTGCTTCCTTTAGTAACAGGTAATGATGAAATTTAATGAGTGAGAGAAGGCAGCTTTCACACTTAAGAAGCGGACTGGAGGAAAACTGTGACATGCATGTGTAAAGAGAATAATGTAACGGTAGATAATGGTCCTTATTAAAACTAAGTTAATAAGCAGAGATTTTGGCCTCTGCTCTGTACTATAGGCTATTAAAGAAGTAAAAAGCAGATTGCACAAATATGGTTTCATGTATTAATACTGGGAATCTTAGTTTGCTAGGTCTCAAAGCACTAGTATAATTCCCTTATTTTACAATGGGACAAATCTTCAATTTCTTTATCTAAAACATTTTTCAATGTTCTTTGAACAAAACTAAATTCATATATAATCAGAAGTCCTAAGTTCCAAGAAGTTTTATACAGGATTTTAATTGAAGTTTTGCATTATTAAACTTGCATTATTAAATTTTGATCTGTTTAAGTTACGGCCCCACTGTAGAAACTAAAATTTATCTTCAGAGACTTGAAATAACCAGAATGCTGAGGGCTCCTATTTACAAAATAACACCAGAACTGAAAATTTGACTCTCCATTTTATTATTAATATTATTATTTTAGATTAAAATAATTCAATTTAGATTAAAATGTGCACAGCTTAAATGATGGGGCTGCCTCAATTTCACCCCCCCCCCCTTTAAAAAAGGAATACAAGTTTCTGTTCCTCTTGTTTGAATATACAAAGAATCAACATATGAAGGAAGTTCTAAATTCTATCATTGTTCATTATACTGGAACATACCTGAAAAAATAGCATTGATTGTATCCAACGGTATCATTCGACTACTGGAAAGCTTCTACCACTTAGCAGAAAAATTATTTGTACAAGTATGACATTTGGCTGATTTTCATTTGCACAAGTACTTGTTGAAGTGCCTTCCCTATACATTTATCACAGAACCAGTAGTGCAACAATTTCACTTCTTGTATTTTTATCACTAGTATTACATTGGAAACACACACACAAACACATGTGCGCACACGCACCCACATCCATCCACACACAGAGCTTTATTTCTAATCCTCAGTTAGTATATTTGTATTCACCATGTACTCACATCACAATCCTATTTTTTCCCCAAATAAGACCCAATCACCTTGTTGCTGCTGCTCTCCCTCTCTTCAATCACCACCTCTTTTCTATCACTGCATAAAATCACTGGTATTCATCATGCACTATAAAACCCACCCCATGTCTCTGTTACAGACCCAAACTCCATCTGTTTGAAAGAGCTGATATCATAGAAACATGAATAACATCCCTTGACACCATAGTAGCATCCCTGGATGCTTAAAAGAAAGATTATCCAACCTTGAAAAAAAAAAGACACAATGCAAAAACCTGAATATCCAATAGCTACAAACCATATCTCTACCCAACAACACAACCCAATCCACAACCCAATCCACAAAAAAACATAAGCCAGACAAATAACGATATCCCAATCCTCATCAGAGAAGCTGTTGAGCGTGAACGAAAACGTCCAAACACCATCTTATTTGGTCTAGAGGACATCAATGACAATGATGACATCACAACTGTCTGAAACATCCTCAGTCATTATCAAGCATCAACCATTTCCTCTGATGAAATACTTGACATTTCCTTCATTGGCTGAGAGCTCAAGAACAGAGAGGGCTCTGTGGCCCCACACTTTTGCAGGGTCATTTGCAAAAATGAATCAAGTAAATGTAAATTCATTTATACTATAAATTCACTTGCCAAAAGCAACACCAACCATATGAATCTCCATTCTCACCCTGACCTAACCATACAACAACATGCCCACTCCCGTGTACTCCGCAATGAACTCAAAAAATGACTAGACAATGGAGAGAAGGACCTGTAAATTGATACCATGCTGACTGTATCAAAAGTAAGTCACACAACCCGCAACTCAGCTTTAACTTTCAACCACAACCCTATCTCAACCAATCCACCATCACTCAAGACTAGGCATGCACGCCCCGAATTACCTCAATTCCAATTACTGCTGGCTTTAAATGCAAGCTACTCAATGCAAGAAGCCTTGTGAATAAAATACCTGAATTTCTCCTCTTACTAAATATGGCTAAATTTGACATCATATTTGTCTGTAAAACATGGCTCAACACATCTCTCCCTGACTCCACTACCACAGTAAGAGACTAGCATGTTTACCAATCAGATCATGAAATCCGGAGAGGAGGTGATATTGCTATCTTCTATAAAAAGTCCTTACATCTAAAAAACATCCAAGTTACCTAGGAGCTTGCTCTTCCTGAGACCATCATCTGTGAACTATCCTTAAATATCACATTTCGATTCTTACTATGTTATAGAGCACCTGATTATGACATTGAACATGTAAACAAGCTAAATTCACTACTAACATGGGCAACATCCTGCCCACATGCTTTTATCTTTCTTGGTGACTTCAATCTATCTCATATTAACTGGATCCTAAACGAATGTACATGCAACTTTCTACAATGCTGTTACAAATCTGGGACTGGAACAACTAGTAACCAACAATACTAACTTAACAATTGCCTCGATCTCTCTAAAGAACCCTTTTCCAACAGTGACCACAATATGATTGACTTTTGTCTCAACATACACCCACACAAAAATCATCACAATGACAGGATCCCCAATTATAACTTCAAAAAAGACAACTATGATCTTATAGACAACGATCTCTCATCCTTTGATTGGCAATCTCTATTCACTGGATGCAATACTGTTGAAAACCATTACAACATATTTTTACTTGAAGTCAAAAGAGTCATCAAACTATATGTACCAACAACAACTCCCAAACAAAAAAAAAAAAAAAAAACAGATTACCAATAACAGATTCAATCCAAAAAGAGATCACTCTGGAAGAAAAACAAATCTGGTCACGTGGCCAATTTCAAAAGCTGATACAAAAATTTATGCCACCAGATAAAGACTGAATGCACCAATTATCACATTAAACAAGAGGAAAACCTTCTATGCACCAATTCCACCCACGCTTTTTACAATTTTGGAAACAACAAACTAAAAGACTCAAGGTCCATCCCACCCCTGATAGGACCTAATGGTAAAGACTGCAACAATGACACCATTAAAACCTCTTTAACACATTCTTTGGCTCAGGATTTGTAAAAGCAATGGATCATGCCCAGTATTTCCTAGCCGAACCACAGAAAACTACAATGATCTAATACATATCGATTTTACAGACAACAATGTTGAAAAAGCACTATGCAATCTAAAACCATCTCCATCTATTGGACCAGATGGAATATGTGCCTACTTCTTAAAAAAGCTGTCCACTGCCATAGCAGAACCTCTAAGCATAATCTTTGAAAAATCTTTCAGGACCAGCTGTTTGCCAAATCTATGGTCACAAGCCACAGTCATCCCCATCTTCAAAAAGGGAGACCCCAGCCTAGTTGAAAATTACAGACCAATATCCTTATGCTGCGTAACCTGTAAAGTCATGGAATCAATTATTAACCAATCCGTTATCCTCCACTTGGAGACAAACAACCTACTCTCTAATAAACAATTTGGTTTCAGAAAAAAACTATCCTGTAATCTGAAACTCTTACACTGCAAAAACATATGGACTAGACAACTCGATCAGAGCAAAACAATAGACGCAATCTACATAGACTTCTGTAAAGCCTTTGATTCAGTGGTATACAACAAACTACTACTAAAACTAAAAGCTTATGGTGTCTCTGGACAACTGCATAACTGAATAGAAGCATTCCTGTCAAACAGACAACAAATAGTCAAAATTGGGAGTGTCCTATCAAGTTCTGTACCTGTCAATAGTGGTATCCCCCAGGGCAGTGTTCTAGGACCAACTCTCTTCATACTCCACATAAATGACCTCTGTGATCATATTAAGAGCAACTGCGTTCTCTTCACTGATGATGTAAAGCTGTTCAATACCACAGACAATACTGCTACCCTTCAAAAAGACCTTGACTATGTATCAGAATGGTCAAACCAATGGCAACTTCAAATCTCAACAAATAAATGTTCTGTCTTACATATTGATAAAAAAAATCAGAAAGTAAAATACAGGCTGAATAGTCAAGACCTTGTTGATGATCCAAGCTCTGTAAAAGACCTTGGAATACTCATCTCTAATGATCTAAGTGCTAGAGCCCACTGTAACTACATAGGCAAAAAGGCATTAAGAGTTGTTAACCTTATCCTACATAGCTTTTTCTCTGGTAATATCACGCTACTAACTAGAGCATATAAAACATTTGCTAGACCAATACTCGAATACAACTCATCAGTCTGGAACCCACATGATGTATCTAATATTAGTACAGTTGAGAAAGTCCAGAAATATTTCACAAGAAGAGTTCTCCACTCCTCTACTCATTGTAGAATACCTTATGCCACCAGACTTTCTAGACGTAGAAAACCTTGAATTACACTGTCTTCGGTCTGGTTTAAGTATGGTATATAAAATCATACATTACAATGACTTACCTGTCAATGAATACTTCAGTTTCAACCATAACAACACAAGAGCACACAATAGATACAAACTCAAGGTTAACTGCACCAAACTTGATTGCAGGAAATACGACTTCAGCAACAGAGTGGTCAATGTCTGGAATACTCTACCTGACTCTGTGGTTTCTTCCCCAAACCCCAAAAACTTTAACCTTAGACTTTCTACTATTGACCTCACCCCTTTCCTAAGTGATCTGTAAGGGGTGTGCATAATTGCACCAACATGCCTACCGTCCCTGTCCTATTGTTTCTTTTATTTTTCTTATATGTAACATGTATTCATAACTATGTATATACTTATACCTATTATCTTGTAAGTGATTGACAAATAAAAAAAAATAAAAAAAATAAATACATTGTAATGATTCATTAATTATTCCTATTATTTCTGCTAGAATACAGAATGAGCAAAAGTGCCAATAGGGCTTTTTCATTTGTGTCTTTCTTCTTAGACTTGCTAATCTATGACTCTTGGAGATGTAAGGAGGAGAAAAAGCACCTGAAACTAATTTTTAAGAGGTCTAGAATTCAATGTAAGATTCTGCATAGGTCAGTACCTGGTCAAGAACATCATACAGCAAGCAATTTTCTCTTCACAAAATTCAGACCAAATCTGATTTTATATATGCTTGAAGTTCACACTCCAACTGACCTCTGCAGCTGATTGACTCAGAATCGTTATTACCCCTTAGATATGTTCCTTTTCCATTCACTGACACTCAGTTCTATAGGAAGTAAGTGATTAGATTTCACCCAACATGCTACACACTAAAGATTAAGAAAGAGTGAGATTCTTCTGTCTTCTAGCCTTGATTTTCTCTCAAGGGAATGCTCCAATCAAACTGTGATGTTCTCTGGTGTTTTTTTTTTTTTTTTAAAAAAAAACTTTGCTCTATCTTGCACAATACATCCTTATATTTATTTTATCCTTTGCATCACTCAGGTACTGTGATTGGCAGTTTGGAAATAAAATGTCTGGGTTCTCCCTGCACATGCCTCCCCTGCCCCACAATACTTCCTTACAGTTTTGACTTCCCTCCTTTCTGTTTTCAAATGCTGCTGGCTCAGAGAACATCTTAGCCATGTTTGAATATTTTAGTAGATTAAAAATAACCCTAAATGGCCTTTGGAACATAATTTTTGGATGTTTTTTTTTTTCCTCAGGAGAAATGAGAGAAAACAGTTGGAGTATAATGTCATTCTGTATTGACATCACTTAAGAATGTCAATGAGTCTCTAGGTGTTTTGGGAGATACTCAAAAACCTGTGGTTCTTAATTGTGATATTTCTCATCCAGAATGTTAGGACCAGAAATAACTTAAATTATCAGTGGTTTCACATTCAAAACTGAACTGCTTAAATTGGAAATATTTATTGAAGGATAGTCATAGCAATCATAGGCTGTGTCTTTTTGGTCCTTCTGCCTTCATACTAATATGGCTAACTGGGAAGAAAAAGCAAGTCATACACAGAATCCTTCCCAAAGTTAGTATTGTTAACTCATTCATTTTAAAAGTTTTTTTTTTTTAAAACTCCATAATGCACGTTGCTATCTCCTGCCCTCACTACTGCTTATTTCATTTTTTTCCCTTTTAGTTTTAAGGCCATCTAACTCCAAAAGACTCTTGGCAGTTTACCATATTGAAAAGAATACATAATTTACAGAAATACAACTGTCTGAAGAAAACCACATTACTTCCTCCCCCAGCTCAATAAATCTTTAGGAGCTCCACAAATACTCCTGTCCAGATCTTAAGAGATTTCTGAAACACTTGGAGAGTAGAAACTGTGCATACTTCCAGGGAAATGGTGTTCCAGAAGGCAGGAGATGTGTCAGAAAAGGCATGCTTACAAGATGACAACATTTCATTAAGGTGACCTGGAGGGCACCCACTCTGCCTAAATGCATTGAAAGGGCAGAAATAACTGGAGTCTATCCTTCAGATAACCAAATCCTATTCCAAGCAGGACTTTACAGTTCTTTACAGTTCTCAGGCACCTTGAGAATTGCACCTAGAGGTCAACTAGTGTCAATGCAACTCATGTAACGATGACATTTAGGCTTAGTGAGAAGCATCCAATAATACTTGTGCTGTTGCATTTTAAAGCAGCTGCAGCTTCTGGGTGTTCTTTAGGCACTGCCTTTATGGGGCACATTATAATAATCCAATTATGAGGTCCACTGTGGCAATAAAAAGAAATCCCAACAGCCTTATCTAGAAATTTGTTATTTACAAACCCCAAGTCATCTCGCAAGATTTTTTTGCATCCATTTCTAAAAACCCATGTCTCCCAATCTGGGATAGAAATGAAGATCCAGCCCATAATTACAGATAGGGAGTTGAAGCCAAGAAAATGTAAGTTGAAGCTGCTGTAAGTGATTCAGAGTAACTTGAACACTATTGGCGTTGACAAAATCACCATCAATCAATTGCAAAAGGCAGCTTTGCTTGGAACAGTTAACATCCTGCAACAATACCTTTAACACCATCAAATATCCACATCTGCCTATCTCAGGCCCTTGGGAAAGACTTGATAGGTGGATAAAAATTCCAAAGGCAGACTGAGCATCTGGTTGAGTATGTGATGAGCCATAATAATAATTGTAAAAAGTTGCATTCATATTTGATCATACAAGAACATTTTTAAGGGTTGAAAGTGGCTTTTGGATCATTTCTGGCATTACTAGGCAGAAAAAACCCTGAAAAAAATAGCTACTTATAAAAAGTTCAATAATTTCGCCTATCACTCTTATAATCCAATGAATAAAACAGCACAATTGTAGCAATATGTTGGAGTCAATGTTTTCCAGTGCATGGTGCTGAGCACAGGTACAGAAATAGTAATTTTGCAATGGGCCCTTTTTTTTTGGCCAGATCTGAATGCTGCTTATGTGAAAACAGCAGATGCTGATATTTTGGCATCATCATCTATATTACAGGTAGAGAAATAACAATAAATGAACCAATTCATGTTCAGGTCCTGGGTCTTACAGACTGAGCCATGTCTGAGTTTATGATCTTGCAAAGTTTACCATAGATTCAATGATATTTTTCTATTATATTCAAGGCTGTGAGTGTGATGAATCCCCCAGAGGCTTCCCTAGATGTCAGCTCAGAGGAAGATGAACCAGTTCCAGGCAAGTCTGGAGGGGAGTTGGTTAATGGTTCCAAGCAGCTTTCTGAGAGGAATTTGGCTCAAGCACAGCTGCAGCAGGATAGCTCTGAGGTTTCAGGTTTCAGTGATGAGGAAGAGGAACTGCCTTCTAAATCGATCCAAGAACACACAGGGCAGAGAATAGGCAGGAGCAGCGCATGTCAGCCAGACTACTCATGAGGAGGAAGCCTTGCCCTTTTTGAGGGGCTGCATCAGAAGCTGGCTATTTAGCACAGCAGACAGATGGGAACAATGCTGGGAACAATGTGTTTGTTTCCTAGATGTGTGTTTTCTGGTCATTGTGATTCTTGCTTGGCTTTGAGTTGACACTGACTTGACTTGGATCGGACTTTTCTTGCCTTGTGAACTCTCTTGTATTGTGGATTTAATTTTGCCTGGTGGCTTATTTTGATTGGAAAACTTTCAAGTGCCTAGTGGACTCATTGGCCATTGCTCTGTGCACTAACATAGGTCTGCTTGTGGCTGGAGTTAATTGGGACAGTTCTGCATTTATATTAATAAAACCACTAAACCACAGGTGTGTGTGTGTGTGTGTGTGTGTGTGTAAATGGAACAGCACAGAGGGGCTGTTCTAACATGGTATTGTTGGAAGGAAATGCTATGTTTATTTATTGTGCAATCTAACCCGCATCTACCTCAACTTGCCTACTGTCCTTAGATGCAGTAATAATTTTGTTCTTGATTGTCCCAAAGGTGCTTTTTTCAAGAGGTAACTGGACTTTCTGGTTTTTTCTTTGAAGACATTTCGTTTCTCATTCAAAAAATTTCTTCAGCTCTAACTGAATGGTGAGGAATGGAAGGGTTTATACTCCTTGCAGACAGCTGGTCATTTGAATTCTTTCAGCAGGTGGTTGGAGGTCGATCACCTGGAGGTTTAGCTGTGTCATCAGGGTCACCTGAGTGGTGCAAATGGGTTTGGAGCCTTCTTGGAACTGTTGAAAAGGCTGTGTTGTAGATTGAAGATAGATGATGTCATATCCCTCCCTCTCTGTTGAGAGAGGGCTATTCAATTTTGACATAAATGGCCTATTTAACCTCTCTTTCAAGCCAGCAATCCTCTCTGTCCAAAATATGGACTTTGTTGTCTTTAAAAGAGTGTCCTGTGTCTTTTAAATGCAGATGGACTGCTAAATCTAGTCCTGATGTGTTTGTTCTCCTATGTTGTGCCATGCATTTATGAAGTGGTTGTTTCATTTCCCCCATGTATAGATCTATAAAGGGTTGCACAGTTTTACAAATGTCTGTACATTACAGATCTGTACACTAGGGAAATGAAACAACCACTTCTCAAATCCATGGCACAACCAGAGATGGTATTCAGCAAGTTCTGACCAGTTCTGGAGAACCAATAGTGGAAATTTTGTGCAGTCCAAAGAACTGGCAAATACCATATCTGACTGGCTCCACCCCCATCTATTCTCTTCCTCCTGAATCCCAGCTGATCGGCTGGGTCTTCTTTTATTGCCCTGCACAGGAGAATGGAGCTGGAAGGCAGGTTAGTGGGATGGGGAGGGAAGGGGATTTTGCAGTAACCTTCCCCTGCCACATCCACCAAGCCATGCCCACCAAGCCACACCACACCCACCAAGTCACACCCACAGAACCAGTAGCAAATTTTTTTGAATCCCACCACTGTCTCACAACATAGGAGAACAAATACATCAGGACTAGTTTCAGCAGAGGAGAACAAACAGAGTCAGAGCTGAAGAAGTTATCCCAAAGGTGCTTTTTGGATGAGAAGCGAAACATCTTCAAAGGAAAAAAAAAAAACAGAAAGTCCAGTTGCATCTTGAAAAAAGCACCTTTGGGATAACTATGATCTGGATGACTGAGAATCTCCATAGACATTTTATTCCTGATGTTGCAATAAATTCCAACTACACTTCAATCAGGGGAGAAAAGAAATGTTCACCTTGGCCTTAGGGGCCAAAGTATATCAAGCCAAGCCTGGTTCCTTTGAATCCAGCACTATGCAGAATCCAACACTGCACATCATTAGAATATGGATGTCCATATTAAAAAGATTGAGTACGTGGTTAACAACAGAACAACATTTTAGAATAACATTCTATTCAATCCTTAGCAGGAAACTAGACCTTTTGAAGCCCTAGAGCTGTGTGACTTAAAAAACAAAGAAACAAGGAAGATGTTTTGTGGAACTATTTGCCAGGCAATATTGGAAAGAGAAAATGGAGAAAAATCATAACATTATATATTGTTAAATCCCAAATAGGGAAAAATGCATTTTGCTTGTTTTTCTTCTCTGGGTGTTAAACTGTTAAAATGTCATGCGTAAAGCAGGCTTTACTTAACAAATCTTCCCATTATGTCTACTAAATGTGTGTGGATCCTAGCATTATCCTGTTATCTTCTCTGCTCATTTTATGGAAATGCATAATTGTTTTTTTTCTTCCAGAAACACAGCCATTGTTACTTACTTTATATTAAGAAAAGTTCAATCGAAATAGTCAGGCATTTTGTAGTACCATCAATCTCTATTCAAAACATCTTAAAATAATTATTTTTATTTTTTTAAAAAAACCTTCCAAATACCTCCTGGGAAAAGTCTCTGGACTGCAAAATCGAAGGAAGTCCTTGTCGGTGACAGTTAACAATGGGAAAAAAAAAATTAACTAGTTGTAGCCTGAAAATGGGATCTGCTTTAAACCTGCAGACTCAGATGTTAGTTCATACAGTCCTTGACATTCAGCATCTGTAAAAGCCTCTGGGGCTCATCTTCAAAGGTGCACTTTGCGTGTTTGCCAGTATGCTGCTGTAGGAGATATCCTTTTAGAACTGCACTGACAGAGCATAGATCACAAACAGGACAGAAGATGTGTCGGATCAGAAAAGCCTCACAGGCTCAGAGGAAAGCTTTGAAGATGTGGAAACTAAGATCACATATAGCTAAAGGATTAACAATGGCAATCTCCCAACTACACCAGCAGCTACAGAAGACTCTTTCTAAAATTATTGTTTGGAATAGGGTGAAGAGGAAAGTAGCAAAACAGAACAAAAAAAAAAAAAAAAACCCATCAAGGCACATTAAAGGTTGCATGACTTATGGAGGCTACGCCGGGGTGGGATTCTACCAGTTTGCACCTATTCACTCGAACCAGCTGTTAACATTCTAAGCAGTTCAGAGAACTGGTTGTTAGAAGATATTACTGGCCTAATCCTGTAAGGAAGGCAGGAAGCAAACATTCTGGTGTTGCTTACAGAAACTGCTTCTCCATTAACCCTTATTACATTCTTGGCAGGACTAGACTTCCTGTCTCAGGAACTTCTCTGGAGTTTTTTTTCCTGCCTATGCTGGTAATTTGATTATGTGGATTGACCATTCAAAGTTACAATGGCAGTGAAAAAAGTGACTTATGACCATTTTTCACACTTACGACTGTTGCAGCATTCCTACAGTTATGAAAGGCCAGGGGAGGAGATGCGTGCCTCAATGTGGGTGATATTGAGTTGGCCATGCCCAGCCAATAACATGACCACCAAGCCATGCCCACCACCTAAGCCACACCCACAGAACCAGTTGTTAAACAATTTGAATCCCATCCCTAGCAACAGTACCCAGGATAGAGTTATAGCCTTACAACCTATAGGCAGAGAAGACACTGAGGAATTGTTAAGAAGCTGACTCAAGCAAGGAAACTAGGAGGGCCCCCCAAAAAAGAGAGAGCCTGTTAAGAGGCAGATTTTTTTCTCCTCAGCCAAATGGGCATGGAAGAAAAAGATTTATCAGAGATATTTCTTTGAGCTACTGGAAGTTCTAAATTCAAATCAGCCTGCTGCTTTCAAATCAAAAAGCTCTACCACAGGGCAAAGGATGTGAGTGCATGGAATAATGATGAGGCTTTTCAACCTTCTAGATTTCTTACAACCCAATAAAGAAAGCATAGTTTACTATCTGACTTTTAATCAACACTCTCCTGCAAGCTACTCCCCCATGGTGCAGTCCTAAACTTTCCTATTTCCCAATCCAGCAGTACAACAAATATAATTTGATGATCACCTAGAAGGCTTTAATGTTGCATTATGGCACTAGTAGAAAATGGACCTTGAGGGAATGAAAACAAACTTAAGACTATTCACCCAATTTAGTCTCACTGACATGAGCTTAATGAAGGTATTGCTGGAGGAGATCCCTGTTTCTTTGCAAAGGCAAAATAATTGTTGCTCAGTAAAGTGTTACTTTTCTAATCTCACACTTAACAGGGGAGGATTAACAGTCCCAGCACAACCCCTGGTGATTTATAAAATGGTAAATGAACTGAGGAGCCAGTGAGCATTTATTCTGGTGATCATGATGATATGATACTATAAAAAGAACTGGATTGGAGAATTTTGTATGAGTGAGAAATCAGAATGATCTAATATGCTCCTACGGGCTAATTGGGTCCATTCCAAAGATAAGTATCAGGAGAGAGAACATATGGTTTTCTCCCTAGCGTAGGATGTAGTTGCCAAAATGAATGTTAATTCCATGAATCCAAAATCAATTTGGATATTCTCCATGATTTGCAGCTAACATGGTCTTCCAAAACTGATAATGGGACTTCAGTGAGTGTTATTATTGGAAAGACAACACCTTCAAACAGTAGAATCTGTTCAGAAATAGGAAAGAAAAATGTACCTTGTCCTCTGGTGTCTTGAATAAATTACACATGGCTATTCCAAAATAAATCCAGTAAAGCACAGTAATAGGGATGATTGCAGACTTTATTGTTTGGGGGAAAATAAAATTTCAAGTATTTAAAAAGGAGGACGATAAAAGAAACGCAGGCAGATCTTAGGACCAAGCCAAATATCTAATGTTGTATTTCAACTGCAACAAATGATTCTTTTTCATTGTTCTCAAAGATTTGAGATGCCCAGCTAGATACTGACTGTGCCACCTCCTTGAATAACAATATCCCCACACTGTGCTGCAAATGATTTGGAAACTTTCTCAAGTTTCCAATAACATTATGTAATAAGATGAGATAGATTTCTGTTAAATATATGTACATAATATTGGCCTTCTTACCCAGTTAGAATAAATTGTAGAATTCTCTGAATTGCCAAAACAGAAAAAAAATGAAGAGGAGGTAAGAAGAGGTGGGATATATCAATCAGATGGTGATCTGAAACATAGTTCCAAATTAACCATGCAGAAAAGTAAATGTTTTTGAATGACCTTCACAGACTCCAGATTTGAATATTACTGTTGAAAATTTGTGGTGAGGTCACAAATCTGCAGTGTATCCAAGGAGACTCACGAATACTCCTGATTCAGACAAGTGGGGAAAATTCCAACAGCAAAGCCTAAAAGTATCTTATTTGACAAAAGGAAATGTTTGCAAGCTACTATTTCCACCAAAGGAGATATTGCAAATTACGGACTAAAAGGGAGTCCAATTCCGCATCCTCATTGTTTTGTTCCTTTGAATCTGTAAACAATTGCCCATAAACACTAAATATTCATTCAAATTTGCAGAAAGATGATGCAATTAATAGTTCCTGTCTCTTGCTACAGCAGCAAGAATTACGATCTGAACTTTTGTGGAAATCGTTTGCTTGCAAAATGCTGGCATTTTGGGAGAGGGGGAGGGTGGCAACTGGAAATGGTTTTTATACAGAAATACAGAAAGGTGACTTTACAGACAAGTTAAATTAATCCCCATTATAGCAGCTCATCAGGTTTTTTTGTATTTGCAAATGGCCAAACACATACAACAAGCAGGGAACTAAATAGGAATACAATAATGTGAATGTATTGCTTTTCCCTACAAGAAAAGTGACGGCAGCCCGTGGAACAAGCCATGATTGTGTGCCACGTTTTGTCCTCTTTTATTTGGTTAGGAGAAGGAAGCACCCATTGTTCTTTGCCCATTCTCCATATTTTGGAGTTGGATTGGAGAGCAAACTGTTTTTAAACAACTAGGTAAAATTTTAAGAGAATTCTTGAACTCGTTTAAACATAAGTTGAAGGACAAATTGGTTTATTGATTGGGACTGGAGTGGAAGCCTAAGCCTAAAGAGGGAACAGTTACATTCTCTCTCTATTGACTTATATAAATTATACTATACATTACATTTGCTTTGGATGCATTGATTGGATTGCAACATATTGCACGTCAGTGTTTGTAGTAATAAAGTGAGATAAAGTAATGGGTCTAAATAAAATAGCACCCTTGTATTGAAACAAAGAGTTGAAGAAACTGTATCTGAGACAATCACATTCTTCTACTCACTACAAAATGTTGAGTTACCATTATTTGTATTATTATTTGTTAATTCCTCACTGCCTTAGTTAGCATTTTTGTGGTTAATACTTTTGCTATCTTGTTTCTACTCGCAACATCTTTGAGTGTTTCTAATGTCTAACTGATTCTAATTGATCCTAAACCTTTTGTTTCCATGAAAGATGTATTTGAATAAGGGACTTGTGATCTGATCTCTCAAATTCTATTTCACCATGTTTCGGATGAGTAAATACTTGAAGAGCTTTGATTAAAGAATAACCCTGGCTAAGTATGTTTATTAAGGGAAGAGGTAAAAGAAATGACATTTTAACTGTGCTTGTATTCTTTAAATGCTGAGAACAATAAAGCAAGAAAGCAAGCTGCCTCAGGGATGGCAGAGCGAATCTCACAATTGATACGCTTAAGAGCTTGAAAGCTTCCCTCCCACAGAGCCAGAATATGGCCTTAATGCTAGTTCCATAATGCTAAGCAGAACAGATGTGCATGCAATTTGGTTCTAAGCATGGATAAGCGGGCACAACAAACTTTGTGATGGTGATATTCATTTTTGTTTTTATATCTGACTTCCTGCAAATATCTCGGGAGGGTTTTTATCATAACTGAAGTATTCTACCTCCACTGATCATGTTCTATCATCAATGGCCTGCTTTCATGAGTCCCTTGTCCATAGCTTGTTTCCCTTTAAAGACTCTTAAAATGTGTATATGTGTGTGAGAAAAGAGGAAGGAAATGTATTTGTGTGTTTGTCTGCATGCTTGCACTGTCTGTATGCTTGCACTGTACATTGTTGGACAAAGAGAAATTACAACTGCAAATCTTGGGCTTCTCTAAGTTTGTTCATATCTGTGTACATAAGTGTATATGGATCCATCCATACAATTATGCAAACTGGATTTCTCTGGTGTTGCCCAAGCTTTCCAAGTGTATGATTAGACATAAGATCATTTATCATTTAATTATGCAATGCTTTAATTATGCAATGCTTTAATTGTGCAATTATTTGTTGTCCACTGATCATATTCTGTACAGTTTATAATATTAAAACATGAAAGCATTGCATTTCCACAACCAAAATTAAAGGAGATATTATTCACTGTTTCCAATTAAAAACTGTTACCTTTGATTGCTATAGAGAAGAAATAATTTTCACCAATTTCCAAAATATAAAAATAAGGGAGCTAGCCCAATCTCCAGGGGAAGCTGTGCTAATGTACATTATGGAGGCTGTTAGGGATAACATTGTTTACCCTAACTGGTTTAGGTAAAATAATAAATATGTTATCATGGTTTGTTAGTTAAAGTGTCTGTAACTTTAACTGTAAGAATGTAATTAAGGGAGTGGTTGTAAAAGCACCATAAAATAAGCAAGGCACAGCAGCTTGCTCTCTCTGGCTTGATTCCTAATTACTGGACGAATTGAAGATTGCGTTTTTCCCCTACTGGAACGGGAGAGAGAAAGGACTGTTGATCTTATCAACGGTGAGAGGACTGATTTATTTGTAAGTGAACTGACATTGGATATTCTACACGGATTTTGCTAATTGAATATCCTTGAATGGACTGACTAAAACGAAACATGACTAATGGACTGTTATTTTGACTATGCTATAAACTCTAAATGGAATAAACTATATTTTTGATAGCACAAGCGTATCTGTTATTTTTTACTGTATGTTAACTAACATACACACTTATCTCACACATTTATCTGTATGCCTATCTGATTAACGCTGCACATTCTGTTTAGCTTGTCTCCTTAACCCTGGTTGGGGAACACAGGCTTAACAGAGGCTACCGTAGAAAAACTCAGCCTTCTCCTTCAAAGGATGGATGTTTTAAAGATCCTATGGTGCAACTGCCTGCTTTGCTTTGACAATGAACTTAGGTATGTGTGTGTGCATAATGTTTTGTTGTCGTTTTGCATTCCTCATGGTAATTTTAGCAGAAGCATGTGGGCATTCAGGATAGGCCAATACCACCTACCACAAACTGTAAAAATGCCAATGTGCCAACTTGTGTGCCAATACCATTATGTTCCAAAGTCTGATACAATTTTGCAAATCTCAGTATTTCTTGTTGATGTTATCATAAGCACATCATCAATATTCTCCTCTATTTGTCTTTCCCAGATGCCATTGAGCAGCTAAATTTTTCAGCTTTTGTAGGGAGGTCCACTAGGACAGGGAAGCTGTTGGCTTTTCTTCTATTCATGTAATGCCTTTGAGAACAGTGTCATTGTATATTAAGCCAACTATCTCTACCCTCTCCTGTATTCATTTCCATAACAAGAAGAAGAAGTTTAGGCATGAAGCTCTGCATGTGTGCAAACAGGTTATCATCAGCATGGCTGAGTACCAAGAGTACGGAAAAGGGAAATTCCATCCCTGAAAATCTGAGCATTAGAAATAAGCTGGCAGCTGTGATTGTAGCAGTAAAATCAGCTAGGAAAGCTAATTCTTCACAATATACACTCTGGAGACATGCAGTCATATTGTTACAGAGAGCTCTTAGGCGAGAAAAGGCATTTTAATGCAAGCTTCCAGGAGCAATAAAAGCAAAACCAAATCCCAACAGCATTGATCAAGGTAAGGGGAGAACTCTGTTTAGGTCTGATTCCAGCAAAATGACTTTTGTGGTGTTAACTTGGTGGTGTATTAATTGAACATTTAAATCACTCTGCCTTCCATCCAAACGAGGGGAAAAAAAACCCACACATCCAAATTTAACAAGTAAATGTGAAGGTTTTTTTTTGTGTGTGTGTGTGTGTATAAATGCGGAGTGAAAAGACACAGAAAGTAAGAAGTTTAATGATTTGATGAATGAGAACTGCATAGTTTGGTTCTGAACATTTCAACCAAATGTTAGATTCAGTTACTCATTCTTTCCTCCAGAGTTGCCCTACTTTTGGTCTTGATTCAGCCATGTGCACCCTGAACAAGCACCATGATAAAGGTCAGACATTAAATGAAGCTACTTAAAATCAATAGAACTTATTCCTTTTTGACTTCTAATACTATTATAAGATTAGAGCTAGGCTGGATCTTAGGCTGATGTAAGATCATGTCAGCTTAGATTCTGGGCAAAACAAATCATTTGGAAAACCTCGTTATTCAAACATAAAGTCTGAGTCTGTTTCACAGATCTTGTGTCCACTGTATTCTCATTGGTAATCGGAGCTAATACACTGCCATCTGATAAATGCCATTCGTAATGAGGAGTTGAAGTATTTTTTATTAAATGATCAACTTAGTATAATACTAAATGATACTTGGGTGTAATTATATGAGAATGCTTAGGGATACAGAAGTTAGGTTCTCCAAGCTCTTTACCATGTTTAACCAGGGAATTTAATCATTTATAGAAAAAAAAACCCACCCTCACCAAAACTGGCAGGACAAGCTACTATTGTGTGTGTCTGTGTCTGTGTCTGTGTATTGTGTGTGTGTGTCCCCTCGCATATACCTGCTAGTTGTTTCCAGCTCAAAGGGGTGATGCTCATCTCTGTTGCAAAGCTGAAGAGCCAGCACTGTCCAAAGACATCTCCATAGCCATGTGTGTAGTATGACTAAATGCTGAAGGCTCATGGAACGCTGTTACCTTCCCACCAAAGTGATCCCTATTTTTCTACTTGCATTTTTACATGCTGTTGAACTACTAGATTGGCAGAAGCTGGGACAAGTTATGGGAGCTATATACACCTACATACACACACACAGAGAGAGAGAGAGAGAGAGGGAGGGAGGGAGGGAGGGAGGGGGAGACAGAGAAAGAACACCATAGAGTTCACAATTCATCCCTGAGCTATAGATATTCTTTTCTACTGAAACAAATCATTGCCTGGTGGTGTAAAAACATTGCCTTCTCTTGCTCCATGGCAGTACAAAATGCCATACCTCTCTCTCTTCCACCTTCAGTCACAGTACAGGGGATTAATTGGAGCCCCCCAAAATTAGAGCATCTCACTGAACTAGAAGTTTGATTCTGAAGGTTTCTCATCCGAGAGAAAGTAAATGAGTTGGTTACCAAGGCAGCTGGACAAATTGGACCCTATTTCCCAAGAAACCAGTCCATTGCTTATGAGAAAGTTTGTTCCTTGAATGATGCAAATCTATATAGAACTGCCACTTTTCTCTCCTCTCTTTTGTGTTTGGTTTCAATAAAACAAAAAGGAAGAAGAAAATTGCCTATGCAATTAGAAGGGTGGCAGCAGCTGTTTTTCTACCATCACCATGTAATGGTAAGAACATGCAGATATAATAATAGCCCTCCTTTATCAGTCAAAGCCCATCTTTCATTTTGTTTTCAAGGTGGCCCACCAGGTGTCTCTGGAATGCTCTCATGCAGGAAGTGGAGATGTACCTTTATCTTGAGGTTGTTCCTTGCTGTAAGGTGTCAGGGAAATCAGGAGACCCAGGCAATTCAAGTGGGTATAAAGAGTCACTGCAAGCTGAAGCTCTGTACAAGAATCTGAACTACTAATGGCCAAAGCAATTGGTAGTAGATAAGAGTCAAAGGAATTCAAGGTGGGCTGGGATTAGGTCTCTTGTGGACACAAAGTGACTCATGACTGATAACACATTTGACCCCTCCTTCAGGCTCAGCCTAGTCACCTTCTACACTTGCAACTATTATTTAAAAGTGAACTTCCATAACTTGCAGGAGATATTAAATTTTAAAATCAACAGCCCTTGATAGACTTTATTAATTTATATAATTCCTTACCATCACCATGATTTATCGTAAGGACTTTTCCAGGTTTATTCTGTGCTGTATGGAAAAGTGTTTTCTTATTTTTCTAAATCTCGTTGGATTGGATGATCCCTGGACCTAGATCTTTCAGAGAGGATGAAATCTTTTCCCTACTCAATATCTCCATGACATTGTCAATGTTATATAGCCTGATCAGGTCTTCTCTCAGCGGTTATTCAAATCTTCTGACCACTTTGATTATCCTATTCTGCCCTTTAGCTTCATTCTAATGTAACTACTGGAATGGTATGCTATATTCCACCTTCAGATATAATCCAGATGTATATAAGGATATTAAAATCTTGGCAGCTTTATTTCTAGTCTTCCTTGTAATTATCCCTAACATAGAAGTTGCAGTGCTTCTGCCAGCTGAGTTCATGTTATCAGTGAGCAACCTAGGATAGATAGAATTTTTGTCTAGTAAATTGTCAATAGCTGAGACCCCTTTAGTATATATATGATTTTGGCCCCATTGGATATCACTTTTTGAAACAGAACCACATTTGTCATTTGGTTGACCACTCAGTTTAAAGAAATCCATTTTAAGATTTTCACAATTTCTTGGTTTTTACTATTGTGGACAGTTTTACCACTCCAACTTTTGTCAACTCAGTGCTTAGCCCAAGGCAAGATAATTTATGAATGTTGAAAAACACTAGTCCTAACCCAAACTCATAATTGAGGAAATGATCATTTATTCCCATTTTTATATTTTCTTAAGCAGTTAGAAATCTATAAAAAGATAATTCCTCAATTTATTCAAGAGTCACACATGAAAATGCAATGACTTCAGAATCACCTCCATCCTCATGTATCTTGACAGTTTGGAAAAAAAAAATCCTCCAGGTTGATAAGGCAGAATTTATCTTTGCAAAATCTAAGCTGATTCTAGTTCAATAGGTTTGTTTCTGCATGTACTTAGTTACTTTTATCTTTTCTTTTTTATGCCAATGGTTACTAGTTCATATTTTGCATATGCACAGTTCAAATACCATAAAAGAGGACTTGACCTGGGGTGCTCACATTGCAGCACTGGTCAAAAGGGCCCAGCAGAGATTATACTGCGACTTCTCAGAAAACAACAACTGAATGAAAAACTGCTGGTGATCTTCTGCACCATAGAGAGTATTTTAATTTACTGCATCTCTGTATGGTTTGCTAATAGCACACTGGGAGATAGGACTGCACACCAGAGGGTTAACATCATTGCCCAGAAGATTATTGGTTGCCCTCTCCTCTCTTTGGAAGAGCTTTATAGCTCCCACTGCCTTAACAAAGTTCAAAACATTCTCAAAGATCCATCTCATCCTGGGAACCCTTTTTTTGAACTATTACCATCTGGCAAATGGTACAGAATAATAAAAACAAGGACAAATTGTTGTGTTGCAGGCGGACACAGGAGGCAGACACGGATCTAAGGCTAACACTGCTTTATTTGAAGCATAACAGGTTACCGCGGCTGCCCGGCTGGGCTGGCAGCCGGCTGGCAGCCGGCTGGCAGCAGCAGCTGATGCCGTTTGACAGCTCCTTTTATAGCCGGCTGTCAAATGGCATCAACCAATGGGAACAGTTGGTGCTCCCGCCAGGAATGCGGACCAGATTGAAGACTGCAGTTAGTCAGGGACACCACACCCCTTTCCCCTAACTAAAAGCATGTGCAGCCCTGCCTTCTGGGGATTCATGGTACAGAAAAGGAAGTTGAATTAGCTGCTGTTTTGCGCACCTGGCCTGAGAGGGAGACCCTGATAATCTTGTGAGAAACCATGCCTTGGTGACCTTCAGCATGTGGTGGAGTAGGGGTCCCAGAACCCCAAGGGCTGTGGGCCAGTACTGGACAGTTGCTTGTTTGGAACTGAGCTGCAGAAATGGCAGGCATGCCTCGTTTGGGCGAGCAGGGTGCGAGTTCAGCTGTGGCTTGCATGAAGGGAGATGCATACTGCACTCGGCCATATGGAACCCGTCTCCTCTTCCTCCCCCTCCCATAAAGGCAGAAAGCGGGGGACCGCTGAGCTAGGGAGTTGACTACGAAGGTCAAGTCCTAAGGGCCAAAAGAGGAGCAGGCACGTCGTGCTCCCTCGGCCCCCTTAGGACGGGAAGGTCAATGCCTAAGGGCCAAAAGAGGAGCAGGCACGTCGTGCTCCCTCAGCCCCCTTAGGACAGGACAATCCAACCTCCCACCTACCCAGCTTTTCACCCCCCTGGGAGAGTACCGCCGCTGCCAAGGAATGCAAGTCCAGGTGGGAAGGACCCTGAAGGTGGGTGCGCGGAAGGACCCTAATGGTGGGTGCGCACCTCCTTATTCAGCACCTGACACCCACCAACCCCTACATACAGGACCCTTCCCCCAGAGTCACTTGGAAGGGGGGGCAGAGAGACCCTTTCCCCAGAGTCACTTGGAAGGGGGGGCAGAGAGACCCCTTCCCCCAGAGTCACTTGGAAGGGGGCGGCAGAGATACACCTCCCCCCAGAGTCACTTGGAAAAAAGGGGGGGCAGAGAGACCCCTTCCCCCAGAGTCACTTGTCTGGAATGGTAGACCGGGTACGGCGGGGAAACTTCAGTGCAGCTGAGTAGACCGGGTAGAGCAGGAAAACCCTCGGCCCGGCTGAGTAGACCTGGTAGAGCAGGAAACCTTTGGCGTGGCTGAGTAGACCTGGTAGAGCAGGGAACCTTTGGCGTGGCTGAGTAGACCGGCTGTGAGTAGATCAGCTGCGGTAGACCGGCTGCGAGTAGATCAGCTGCGGTAGACCGGCTACAAGTAGATCGGCTGCGGGTAGACTGGCTGTGGGTAGACCGGCTGTGGGAAGACCAGCTGCGGGTAGACTGGCTGCGAGTAGACCAGCTGCGAGTAGATCGGCTGCGGGTAGACCGGCTGCGGGTAGACCGGCTGTGGGTAGCTCGGCTGCGGGTAGATCAGCCGCGGTAGACTGGCTGTGTCCCGGCTTTTGGAAACGCCTGTCAGAGACGTTTGCTCCTCAGCTAGGGAGGCTTTTGGACCTCTATGCTCTCGGGAGCGCCAGCGGGGGTGCCTTTCGGGTGACGTCTGTTTCCTCAGCTAGGGAGGCTTTAGACTTTTGCGCTCTCGGTAGCGCCAGCGGGGGTGCCTTTCGGGCGACGTCTGTTTCCTCAGCTTTGGAGGCTTTAGACTTTTGCGCTCTCGGTAGCGCCAGCGGGGGGTGCCTTTCAGGCGACGTCTGTTTCCTCAGCTTTGCGCTCTTGGTAGCGCCAGCGGGGGATGCCTTTCTCCTCAATCAGGGAGGCTTCGATCTTTGCGCCCTCAAAAGGGCGCCCTTAGTAGCACCAGTGGGGGGTGCCTTTCTCTTCAGTCAGGGAGGCTTCGATCTTCGCGCCCTCAAAAGGGCGCTCTTTGTAGCACCAGCGGGGGGTGCCTTTCTCCTCAGTCAGGGAGGCTTTTTTAACTTGGCACGCGCAGAGATTGTCTGCAGCTCCTGACATTCAGCTCTTAGTGGCTTCGGCTCTTTTAATCAGTGACTTGCTCAGGTTGCTTTAGTCTGGTTGCCTCTCGTTGTGAATCCCATCCTCATCGCCAGTGTTGTGTTGCAGGCGGACACAGGAGGCAGACACGGATCTAAGGCTAACACTGCTTTATTTGAAGCATAACAGGTTACCACGGCTGCCCGGCTGGGCTGGCAGCCGGCTGGCGGCAGCAGCTGATGCCGTTTGACAGCTCCTTTTATAGCCGGCTGTCAAACGGCATCAACCAATGGGAACAGTTGGTGCTCCCACCAGGAATGCGGACCAGATTGAAGACTGCAGTTAATCAGGGACACCATACAAATAGACTGAAAAACAGCTTCTATCCCAGGGCAGTAGCTCTTTTGAATTCTGCTGTATAGTGCAGTGTTGGTGTGGTGTCGGGGGTTTTCAGTTCAAAACGAAGGTGGAGGGTGGAGGGTGAAAAATGTGTGTTTGTGTTTAATTCATGGTCATGGTCATGATGTGCACTGAAGATGGTGTTTGATTTCGTTGTATGAGGTGCAATGACAATAAACTAAACTAAACTATTGGAAATGATCCTCCTAGAAAAGTTGTAGTACAGATGAAAGATAGCATAAGGTAGCGAAGAAGAGAATTGTGCTTTGTACATTTTAAGATAATGATTCTTTCCTACATGTTTAATTATGTTGGTGTTTTTCCTTGTAATGGCTCAGCAGATATCAATTGCTTATATTAAGATTAGATTATAATTTTCCAAAACAGGATCATATAGGCATGGAAGTGTGCATTTTTTATTCTGAACTCCTCTGAAGTAGCCTTCCTTATATTCTATAAAAATTGAGTGTTAAACTATTAAAGGAGTCTGTACTAGATAAATACAAGTGCCTTATATCTTAACATCTTATGAATGAATGAATGAATGAATGAATGAATGAATGAATTCTTTACTGGCCGAGTGTGATTAGTCACACAAGGAATTTGTCTTGGTGCATATGCTCTCAGTATACTTAAAAAGAAAAGATACATTCATCAAGTATCATAAGGTACAACACTTAATAAAATCATAGGGTACAAATATGCAATCACATCATACTAGGAAACAGTCAATATAATCGTAAGGATACAAGCAACAAAGTTACAGTCATACAGTCACAAGTGGGAGGGGTTGGGTGATAGGAGTGATGAGAAGATTAATAGTAATAGTAATGAAGACTTAGGAAATAGTTGAACAGTATTGAGGGAATTATTTGTTTAGCAGAGTGATGGCTTTCGGGGAAAAACTGTTCTTGTGTCTAGTTGTTCTGGTGTGCAGTGCTCTATAGCCTTGTTTTGAGGGTAGGAGTTGAAACAGTTTATGTCCAGGATATGAGGGGTTTGTAAATATTTTCACAGCCCTCTTTTTGACTCGTGAAGTATACAGATCCTCAATGGAAGGCAGGTTGCTAGTAATTTTAAGGCTTAATGCCCTAAGGATCTATATGGAGAATCTAGGATGAGGTTGGCATACATTACGTTGCCTCATGCTAACTTTTAACTCACATATTTTCTACAGAACAACTAAAGAGGATGAATGCCTCTAGAAGAACTAACTGAGCATTCAGATATTTATTTTTCAAAGTTCATATCCATAAAGATTTTTGCTTAACAATTTCTTTCCAATTTTGGTTACTTGATTTATAGCTATTAACTTTCCATCTGGAGGTTGTTTCAGGTAAAATATGATTAGGTTTAATTCAGGTGATGCTAGGGTTCCACAGTCAAGAAAACACATGCCCTCATTCATCAGTGTCTTTGCTTTTAATCATTTAAGAAAAAAAATCATTGAGAAGACAGGAAAGTGAAACAATTGAATTATGAAAGTAAGTGGCCTAGGAAATTAACCAAATTGAAAGTGTGCAGGACAGGGAATAAATATGGGACTGTATTTGTTCTTACTGCAGAGAAAATTTCAGAATTTTCTACCCCCAAAATATTAAGAATAATAGTGACAAAAAATTTTTCCTCCTCCCCACAAATAGGAATCCAAACACAACATCCCCTACTTCTATCCTAGATATGTATTCTTGAATCATTTTTTTCCTGAATACAATATTCTTATCAATGGGCAACTAATTTGTAAAAGAGATAGAAAAATAAGAACTGGAACAAGCCAGAACTCTCAACATTATTCATCAAGAAAGATTTTGCAAATCAACAGACATTGAACATCTATGTAAGGTTTTCCATTTAACTTTAAAGGAATAAGGACCATATTTTATGTCCACGGTTCATGCACATGTCCTAATTCATACATGGTCAAGATAGTTCCTATTTATTTCAGTTTTAGAAAATCTCTGTCGCAGCTGAGGTTTGCATCAATGCTCATAGATTTCTTTGAAAATATTTGTGAGATTTTTGATAATGACATCATTGCAGTGGGCATGAATTTGGGCAGACTCAGGGAGACAGTGGAGGTTGGGGCAGCCTGGTGTACTATGGTCCAAAGGGTCATCAAGAATTGGACATGATTTAGTGAGTGAACAACAAAAAATGTGTAAGATTTGCTAAAGTAGGGTTACAATATGTGAATTTCAAAACTCCATATCCAAAAGGTGCTTTTTCAAAAGGTAACTGGACTTATAACACAGTCCTTTCAGCAATTTCAAGAAGGTTACATGCCTTTTTGCACTATTCAGGAGACCCTGAGTGCACAGATAAACTTCCAAATGCCTCACTGATTCTCAGAAAGAGTGCTAATGACCAGATGACCACAAGTTCCATTCTCCAACATCAAGTCAGAACTGAAGAAGTTTCTTGGGTGAGAGGCAACATGTCTTCAAGGAAAAACAAAGTCCAATTGCCTTTTGAAAA
Source organism: Hydrophis major (assembly GCA_033807585.1). Taxonomy (NCBI): domain Eukaryota; kingdom Metazoa; phylum Chordata; class Lepidosauria; order Squamata; family Elapidae; genus Hydrophis; species Hydrophis major. The sequence continues at coordinate 353,091,058 of CM066328.1, forward strand.
AGCACCTTTAGGACAACCATGACCTGGATGATTGAGAATCTCCACAGGCAAAACTCCATATGTTTATTGTAAGACAAAAAGAGTTAAGGATACCCCCTGCTTTTCTGCTATCTAGCAGTTATCAAAATTTTGTCATCCAAAATGTTGTGTTAAAATAATGTATTATAGAAGTAATAAAGTTTGAAATATATGAAGGAATTTGTGAACAAAACTCTTAGACAAAGTTGCACACCAAACTGTTTATTAAGGAAAGTTGAAAAAAGACAATGAATGCAGATTTTCCAGCATTCAAAACAGATCATACAAATTTAGATAGAAAAGAATAATACTTGAACATCTGTGACATTGACATGGACCAGATTTAGACTAATCTGCACATCCCTTGTAATTAATATTGTGAAGATTCCATATCCCTTGTAATTAATATTGTGAAGGTTTTGTTCTGTATTTAATATGAATAATGGTTCATCAATTCTGTCGAAATTTTGCTTCAGAGTATTCATATTGGATTCAATTATGCATTGTGATTTCCATCCAGTATCTCATAGGCCCAAACTTTGTATTTTAGTACATATGAATCAACTCTTGGAACAACTCATAGATAGTAGCTAATATTATGATCTATATTATGACATTGGTGGATGTGGAATGAAATCTCATGATGTGAGCAGGATGGTGCTAATATGTAGTTACAATTTTCAATTTTGCTTTTTTTTCCTGACATGCTTACAAGGTTGGAAAGTGACAACTGCATCACTTTGCCATATTGTTGTGCTTACTGGAGCCTATCCCCTGACAGTCTTTTTTTCTGTTTAGAATGGGACTTGTCTTCCAAAGTAAAATAAACTCAGTTGAGAAACAAGGAAAGCAATGCTTCCAAGAAAAAGAGAATTATTATTTTGGAATTTCTCTAAAAATGGGATTTTAGGACCCTATGAGTTAATGTCTTTTTGGCAAATTTTGGTAAACTAACAGATTATGACTTTTTATGTGAATTTAGTTTTCCATTGTGTTTCTCATTGAAAGAAAGGGGCTCATGCTTTTTAGTAGGTCAAGCAAGATATGCCATCTTCAAACAGGATTTTTGGCATATTGAGAAGTCAAACTAAGGCTTTAAGATCAGAGACCTTAACAGTTTGGAAAACAGATTTCTCTGTGCAGAAAGGTTTCAAGATCATGACATTACAAGACAGTGCTCAAACTCACAAGCAATCCTGGGGAAAGATGACTTTTCCATGATTAATACATTACTATATTCCATTTCCCTAGTGCCTGTTGAATGATGGTATTCTTTTCGCATGGCAGCACACTCACTAAAGATGGCAATTGAAGAGAGCTTTTCCTGCCTTTTTTCTCCTCCTAATTGCTATATCTGGTGGTGGGGGGGATGGTTTTGAGAGAGTTAAGAAAAGATCTGAGGGCTTCCTGGACCGGAGGTCATCATCTCATAATATTTACATCACTGTTCAGATTTACTGTATCTTTAGTCCTTTACAAACTACTGATTCATTACTGGGTTATTTTTTTCTCTATGCAAGCCATTTTTATTATTTTCAAGAATTTGGTCTGATTGTATTTATATAAAAGGAGGTAATTCTGAACTGATTAGTTAGCATTGCACACAGTTGGCAATGAATCATTTTAAAAGTCTAATCATGTTAAGCAGAATACTTCATATTAGATAAGCCAGGGCATCTTGCCATTATACATATTCTGTTCCATCTGATTGCATTTCCCACTTTCTATTCATGCCTACATCTCTGTCTTTGTTCTGCATATTTAATAGTTATCAAGAGCATCACATAGTCTTGATAACTTCAAAGAGGAAGAATTTCAGAAATGATGGAAAGGTCCCAGTGTTGGAATCCCTGGGTTATAGTCAAATAAATGCATATCCTTTCCAAATTTCATCATATGCCGCTTTCATGTCATCCTCTTATGTGCCCATTTCTTCCTTTTCCATCATGCTGTTCCCTTTCAAGTAGGCAATATTAGAATGGGGATAAGAAAAAAGGAATTAAGCTAAATAAATTCAAGGCATGACATAAGAAAAGGAAATACAGCTAAATATAGTTTACAACAACACGATTCATTATACTTTTCCACCCCTTTCTATTTTTTTAAAAAAATGCATCTACCATATCTATAAATGGACTTAGATATTGCCTTTTGTTCTTTAAACTTCTCAATTTCGATAAGTATGCATTCTTGAGTATTCATCAGCTCTGTCAAATCACAACATTTTGGTCTCCTCAAAATATTCACTTTTCCTTTATACTTTTGTTCTGTGACTCAGTCCTAATCTACTATTTTTACAGGCTACATTACTGTACTTCTATAGTACTATACTAAGTGGAGAAGTATCATCATATATTATGCTAGAAGATACCAATAGAGTTCTTATGATAATCCCCATAGTTGTAGGATATGTCCATCTAAAAAATAAATCGCTTTTCATTCATATTGGTGGCTTGTATCTTCCTCAATCTCAGGTCATTTGCCAGAGGCCTGGAAGTCTGAAGTTTCTGTGTAGGATCTCAGCTGTTCATAGCATGGAACTCTTCTTTACAGACAGCTCGGATGTTGTTCCTGGGATCTGCTGGACTTATTCTCCCAATTTAGTAGTCACACTCTGAGTGCTGCTAATCCCACTGGGAGCACTCAGAAGTATGTTCTCCTACTTACATTTTTTTGGATGATGTAGCCTGAATTTTATTATGAGTGTTTGATCTATGAATGTCATACGAAATTTGTGCAAATCAATGTTTTACCACATAATTATAATCAAGAGTAAGTCAGACCTAGAGCTGCCTTAGTGTTAATTGTATTTTATTATATCCTTAATTGTGAAGTCAGTTTTAGCATTTTTGGCTATAGAAATTCAAATAGTGCTATTTCTGTTTAAAATCTTCCTTTCTCATTTCTGTGTATATGTATGTAAGCTTCCTATCAAGCATAGTAAAGTTATAGTATATTGAGAAAATATATTGCTGATTTTTTTTTGTAAATTTTATTTGAGTTTTCACAAAAAGAAAGAAATACAAATAAAACATCTTTTTTGAAAGCAGCATAATCCCAGGTTACATTTCTTCGTACAGATACAAATTCAGGTTCATGCTCATTTTTATATTCTATTTCATATCTTATTACTATTTTACATTTTCTCCATGGCTTCTCCCCTCTTTTAATTTTCTCAATTTTATTTTATTTATTTCATCTCAATTCAAATCATTATATTTATATTTTTTTGTCTGTCCTGTTTCAATTATCTATTATCTTTTCTCATTAAACAAAATTTCTCCTGTAGTTACTGATTGGAGTATGACGCCTTTATATCTTTCTCCTAAAGTTATAACACTTAATATAATACTTAACTTCTATTCGAATTCTGCTTGGTACCTTCTTAAACTACACACAGTATTCTTGAAAAATAAAAGAAAAAATTATAAATGTATATAATTAGAACAACATTCCATTCCAATTCAATTCTATCATTAATATTAATATTCATTAAAGCCTTAACATTTTTCACGTTACTTTTCAATTAAATATCACACTTTTATGGGAACAATTATAAACTTTCCATGGTTAATTCCCCCCCTTCACTTATATTTTATAAAACATTGACTAATTAAACTGTTCTCATTCCTTCCTACTTCAATTTTCTCATTTATTTTATTTCATTTACTTTATTCACAAACATTTCACTAAATTACACCAACTATTTTATCCCTCATTCTAATCATATGTTGTTTCCAATTTTCTAAAGTTATTTCTATTACAAATATAACAATAGAATCTTATGTACCTTTACAGAATCCCTTTTTCAGTTAGATTTTCACCCATTATCTCTAAATAGGTCCTGTTTCTCTATCTCTTGCTCCAGTCCTTTGTAACTTCTTTTCCTTTCATTCTTCCCTCTCTTCTTCTCTCCTCCTTTTTACTCCTTTGTCTTTCCCTCTTCTGTATTCCCCTTTTCTGTTGCTTTCCAGTATTATACTTATTTTTCAAATTATTTTTCTTTTCTTGTTTTTTTAAGTCTTAAATTCTCCATCCTCTTTCCCCCCTTTCCTATTTCTTCCCCACATAGAGTTACTTGTTCATTAAAGATGACTTCTTCTTTGTCCCAGTCTTCTTGTTTTGCAGTCTTTTCCTGTTGTTTCTCACAGTTCCAGATCTCCATTTCTAAGAATTGAAAAATGAAGCCAAAAGAACCCTTCCCTTCTTGTGCATCTTCTTTGTACTTTTTAAGTTCCATTTTCAATTCATCCAAAAGTGATGCCATTGTAAAAAAATTAAACAACCACCTGATTGATTTTAGTCATTCAAATATAATAACTGAAAATCCAAAAGTCACCAAGTAATCCAAATACACGCAAACTGTTTCTTTTTGCTCTTTCTTTTCTTTTCTTTTCCACTTTCTCTTCCTGGTGTTACTATTTAGTTGCAAAGTTTCAGTTAAAATGTATCTTTTAGAAGTCTTATTGAAGTTTTACTTTAGATTCTTTTAAAGTCCAGGCAGTCTCCTCCCTCTTCCAGATCCTGCCCTTATTTCTTTTTCTCTCCCTTCCTGCTTATAGAAGAAAAAGGTTTTAATGTCCAGAAATCTTAATTGTCCCTTTGGCATTTAGTTATATTTTCAGCTTAATCGCCTATTGATGCCAAAGCGTCAGATTCTTCTGAACACCAAGAAAACTAAGGAACTCATTGTGGATTTTAGGAGGCATAACACCGATTTGGCTCCCCTTTACATCGATGGAGAGCAGGTGGAGAGGATCCACACCTTCCGGTTTCTGGGTGTCATCATTGCTGATAAAATCTCTTGGACGGAAAATACCACGGCGGTCATTAAGAAGGCCCAGCAGAGACTCCATTTCCTGCGGGTGCTCAGGAAGCACAATCTGGACTCTAACCTGCTGATTACCTTCTACCGTGCGTCCATTGAAAGTCTGTTGACATACTGCATCACAGTGTGGTATGGCAACTGTACCATGGCAGACAGGAAGAGATTACAGAGGGTAGTCAAAGCAGCTCAGAAGATCATCGGCTGCCCTCTTCCCTCCCTGTCGGACATTTATTCCTCCCGCTGTCTTAGTAGAGCTGTGAACATCATAAAAGACAGCTCTCATCCTGGTTATGGACTGTTTGACCTGTTGCCCTCAGGGAGGCGTTACAGGAGCATCTGGTCAAGGACAAACCGCCTTAAAAACAGTTTTTTCCCGAAAGCCATAACTACCTTGAATTTGCACATGCACTGATTTTAAATACTGCCAGATACACTGTAAATAATTGTGAACAAATTTTGTGCAATATGATCACTATTGTTGTTGTGTTGGCGGGCATGTGCAATAATTCCTACTGGGACAGGCACAGTAGGGTATTTTTTATTCTTTTATTCTTTTTATTCTTTTATCATAATTTTTTTTAGAGATTTTATGTATATTTCTGGTGTGTATGTTGCACTGAAGGACGAGTCGCTTAATTTCACTGTGTATGCGTATGATGCAAATTGTACACGTGGATAGTGACAATAAAGGTATTCTGATTCTGATTCTGATTCTGATTCTGATTCTATTGATGCCAAAGCGGATTTTTCCAATTTCTTATTTAGGTCTATTAGTTGTCAATATAAGGAAGGAGAGAGAAGAAGAAGAAAAAAGCCAAACCTTTTCCCTTTTCACTTTCTTTCACTGCTTCTGACTCTTCTTTGGGAGCGATGTTATTTCTTGTAAAATTTAAATTCCAGGGTACCTTAGTTGTTGCTTTTTCAACTTAGCCCAGTCAGCCAAAACTTTCACTTCTTATCTTCCTCCTGCATATTCTTTTCTAGCTGAGTTCTCCTTTGAGGTGGCCATTTCTGACCACCGCTCCTACCGCCTCCGGGAAAGGGAGTAATGGCCAGCTGAGGAGGAGAGATGCAGCTCTCCTTAACCCTGTTGGCAGTCTCCCACCTCTTCACCACCTCTATCGGGTGGCTTAGCCCAGAAACCAGCTTGCTTTGGGCGTTCCAGCAGCAAGCCCAGGCAGAAACCGCGCACGATCGTGGATTCCTGTCTATCGCCGAAGCCCTTCAAACCGGAACTCCAATATAATGCTGATTCTTGAAGTAATCCTAATACTGGTGAATGGTTGGTCCAAATTACAATTTACCAAACTGCAAGACTATAGATTTGTATCAATATTACCTGGATTTGTACAAAAATCCAGGTAATATTTAAAAAAAATATCCATCAAAACTATAAATCATCCTTAACTTAAGAATTAGTCTGCAATATTGTTTTTAGCCATAAAAGGTACACTTAATACTTACTTGCTTTGGGAGGTCTATTGGGGATAACAAGAGAATGAAACATATTTTTTTCAATAATACCAGAGACCATGAAATAGCAGTTGTTTACCCATTACAGTCATGTCTATGGCAGACATCCTACCAGTTTGTCTTGTTTTTCTGTTATAATCAGTTTCTGCTCTTGTGTCAGGCCTCAAGAGCTCCTTTAATGTGTAGAACTGAGTGAAGTATAAAAGGTTTCTCTACTAAATACGATGATTACTACATTGACAACAACTGAAAGAAAATTCACCTGTAAAAATACTGGCTCACACTTAACTTTTACAAGTCATAAACAGTATATACAAATAGACACTTACAGGTCATATTTGGTTAGTAAATCAGAAATACTTTTTCTACCATACTTCCTTCCCACCACCTGGCCAGAACATATCCATTAAAAAAATATTTTCTTTCTCCTTTCCAGTCCCTTTCTTTCCACCTTGGTCTCCTTCTTGATCTTTGCATTATTGATCAATGAAAACATGAATCACTCAATATGAATATATAAAAAAACATTTTGTGGCAAAAAGTCCCTCCTACAAAACAGTGAAATCTGGCACAGGAAAATACAAGATACCACAGTGAACATATTGACTCAGATTCCCATCCTGTTTTATTTATTTATTAAATTTGTATGCTGCCTACCTCACTCTGTATTCTGAAAAGTGACTGGGCAGCATATAAATTTAATCCTGTTTGTTTGTTTATACTTAGGAAGTGATATTTATTTGTACAATTTCAGAGGTGAACAGAAGTAGTAAAACAATCAAACAGTTACTGTATAGTAAAACACTCCAATTCAAAATAATTTCATAAGTTTAAAAGATGCTCTTTCTTAACAAAGGAAGAGAAGTAGGAATGAACTCCAAAGAAATTTGCATTCTGTAGGGTGAGAGTGTTGTATCCCCTTTTTCCATCAGCCCTCCAAAGGAGACTTCTACTAACTTTTGCAAGGGTGTCTCAAAAAAGCAAAGGCTTTTCTTTCAAATTCGTAGACTCATGAGACAGAAAAACCTTCTGAGAGCTATTCATTTGATGCAGCAGATCCTGTTTCCAAATCAGGACACAAGACCACGAAGGGTAGGAGAATACAGGTTTATTTGCGCAAAAGGTTCAGAGCATTAGCATGGCAAATTCTGAACCCCTGGCTATCCCTGAGGGGGTTACTTTTAAACAGCTCCCAGTGTCAGCATACTACAAAAGGGGAAGTAAGTCATTCATTCTTATTCTTCTGTTTCTTCTGTTATTTTCCATACCCACCCTTGTTTACAGGAACATGTCTAGTTCTTAGGTTCAGCAATTTTGTGGTTTCACAATATCGTAAGCAACTTCTATAATATTTGTGATATAAGCTAAGAAAATTCTGCTAATTATAAGAATACTTTTCTGGTAACTTTCCATTCTGCTTCACATTCAACTATTCAGGACTTTAAAGGTCAACATTAGTGCTGGGCTGATTTTTTGTGCATAAGTGTTAACCATTCTTATTCAAATTTGATGGAAACCAAATGCTTCCAAAAAGGTGATCAAAGGGAAAAAAAAACATTTTGGTGACATTCCCATGGGTGGTTTACAAGGTACCCACTTTGCTCAGCAGATGGCCAAAGCTTGTACGTGTGGCAGTTTACTATTTCATACTCCATAATAATATTTCTTGACTTCTACAGCCTCCTTGACTTTCTGCACATTCATTAAATCACTAAACTATCTGATCTCTAAAGCCCATCCTAAGACTTTCATCATCTGAATCTTTAGTATATCCTAAAATAAGATCCTTTAAATTCTGTGTGGATGTAAAAGTGTCCTAATTGAAGAAAGTCATCACACTAGAAGGCATAAGCACCAGGGAGATTGCAAAAAGATGAAGAGATGAACAACAACAGTTCCATAATCTCCATAGATGCAATGAAATAAAATTTGGGAAATCAAGACAGCACAAAGAAATTCTGAAAGACCCCAAAACACAACATTTTTAGAAATTGAAGGATAGGTTTCAGTGCAATGTTAAGATTGATACTTTGAATTGGTTCCCAAAAATAAATAATGCAGATGTTTAAAATTTTAGAATAATATGATCAGATATCCATTGCAATATAGCTGCTGGTACTTTTATTATGAACCATTAATTTATTAATAATTCTGAGATTCATGAAAATATAAAGAAGAGATCCTTAATATATTTTATTAAAAGAAGTTTAATACCATATATTGAAGTTTATCCATATCTTTCAAGGCTCCCTAGCCCAGCTTAGCTTGTGTGGAGGGAGAATATGAATCTTAAATATTGTTTCATTGATACTGAATTCTATCCCACCCACCAATTATATTATTCTTCATATTATTAGTTCATCAATTACTACCAGGGTATTCTTTATTATGATGGTTTTTTATCCACGCCAGAAATGGACAGCAAGACACAAAATCTCTTTAGCAGCCATCTGCATGGATATAAAAGAACAGCATACTGATTTATAGAATTATGAAATATTAAATGCCAGTAGATGGTGCTGTTTCTGTTAAGTACAAGATTTGTCTAAGTACTCTAATCTAAAAGCCATGGGATGTAATGCTATCTCTTCACATCCTTTCACTCATCTCTTATATTTTAAAATCACAGAGGCAGCCAATGTTCTAGTGCTTCCAATATGTAGGAGAAAGCTACTGTTAAAGAGCTTGTATATGCAGTTCAACCATTTCAACACTTTCATCTTCTGCATAATCTGTAGGTGCATTATATATGTATTCTTTTCTGAGATGGCTCTATAAATTTGATTAATAAATAATCAAAATGGAGAATTGACAAAAATTATATCACAATGCAAACTGAAGTGGATACTGAGCCCTATCCAATTCCTCTTTCATTAATTTAATATATCCAAATTTCACAACTACACATTTTATTCTTCTCCAGAAATTTCAGACAGAGAAGCTCTGCGGTGCACAAAATAGCACAAAATCTGATTTTTGCCTGCCTCCAAAAGGCGAAAAGACTTCAAGGGAGGCCGTTGTTGACAAAACAAGCAGCATTCATATTTGGATTGCACTGGATAGAGTAAAAAATCTGTTTTTAATATCTGTTTGCTGCCAACTCATAGATGTCTGGAGTTTTACAGCCCAGGAATGAAAGATCCATCTATCAATTCCAGGCTATTCCACCTCATAGCTATCTTAAACAGATGGCAATTTTTATTAAAATTTCTCCACAGGAATTTCCTCTTGTAAATTCTTTCTTTTATCACCAAGGGAAGAGGGCATTCTTTGTGTATTTCAACGATGATAATGATTAATGATTAGTGTCATTAATGGTTTCCTAAGGATTAAAATAGCAGCACTTCTTAAGCCTAGCTCTAGTTAATATCTTTGACATTTCAAAAGCAACTTCTGTAAACAAAGTTCTCTAAGAGAAGTATAGGCAGTCCTTGATTTATGACTGGTCACTCAGTGATTGCTTGAAGTTATGACCCCCCCCCCCAAAAAAAAAAAAAAAGATTACAACCCAGACACATACTCCCATAAAACACTTTGGTTTTAAAGTACCTCCAAAATTTAGTCAGATATTGCTTATATATTACAACAACACAACAGTGGCAAGAATATATCAAAGAACGAGGTGCTGTAGCCTAATTTTTACACAGCAAAAGCCAACACTATTTCCCTGTTAATGATCATTCTCACTTGCATAGGCTGATGCAGTAGTGAGGCTGCATTGCCAATAACTTCTTCCGTGCACCCTTACAGATGCTGAAAATGAGTCTGTAGGCATAATCAGCTGCTCCTGTAATAAGATTTGTACTTTGCTTTTCATTCAAAGTAATGAACAATAATAGCAAACTGTACACAACTCAAGATGTAAAACAACCCCAATGGACTTTTTTATAATTTTTGTAGAAATTGTAGCTATACTCAGCAAGAGTTCAGCCCTTAACCTGGACAAACAGGGTACTTTATGGTTGCCACTGAAACCGATTTAGTTTTGGCAATAATTATAAAGGCACTGGGCAGAAAAGGAAGTAGCCAGCTGTTCCAGCTTGCAAATGCAGCTCTTTTATAGTGTTTTATGGGAGTATATGTCTGGGTTGTAATCTTTTTTTGGGGGGTGGGTGATTTTTGTAGAGTCCACTCACACTTTATTGATGGTAAGGAGTGAAGTTAGACTACAGACCACAAAAAAGGAAGCATTAAACTTGCTTCTGCTTCAACATGAATGTTGATCAATCTGCTATATCATGTGTAAAAGCTAAAAGAGGATTGAGAGAGTTCTCAAGAAATTCTCAGCTTATTCTAGCTTGAAAATGACATAAACTCAAGCCCTGCCTTATATCCTTCTCTTGCAATTTACTATCAAACCCATTATTAAAAAAACTGAAGTAAGCTATTGGCAAAAGATATTGGTCCTTCATTACTTTGTCTTTCAGCTTTCAGATATGTGCTAGCTTAGAAGCAAATGCCAGCATTGTGAACTTGCATTTTCATTACAGCTGCCACTAATTGGGTATTTAAAACAAAAAACAAAAAAACAACAACCCTTAGCAAACAAAAGAAAAAGAATATCCCATTCTTCAAGAGTCTGCATTGTCACCATCATCAAAGTGGCTGGTACAAACTACCTTTCTGAAGATTGAACAGCTGTTTTTGCTTCTCTTTAACAGAGTTGGAAAAACAACAGTAGCAACATATATTTGAAAAAGGTGCCATTTCTTAGGAAATAATTAGCTATATTGTCTGTCTATCTATCTATCTATCTATCTATCTATCTATCTATCTATCTATCTATCTATCTATCTATCCATCCATCCATTTCTATCATCTTGCAAGCTGTCTCAGACCAAAGGTTGATTTAGTCAGCATTATATTCTTGTTGTGTCCAATCAGGTATCAATGGGATGTCCTCAGCAGGACAGGAGTGCAATAACACTATTCTCCTTGTGTTTCCTAGCAACTTGTATTTAGAAGCCTAATGATACTAGAAGTAATAAATAGCCCCAGCATCCTTGTGACTAGTAGCCACAGACATCCTTATCACCAATTAACCCAATATCTTATCTGATTCAGGTAATGCTTTGGAAAAGCTGAAGTAGTGTTTAGAATCAGTAATGGACATGATGTGGATCAATAGAAAAGGAAGTCAGTCCTAATAGGAGAGATACTGCAACTGGAAACAATGATTATTTGTAGAGGATTGTATTTCACTGGAAGGGTGGTGCTTCAGGATTGTTATTTAAGTAATTGGGTCCAGTTTTTGCAGATGAGTTGTTTAAAATATTAGCTGCATGAAATTTAACAACCAGGGCATGGGAACTGAGTTGGAATAAACAGTAGAATATTCCAGCCAAGCAAGACTGCTTTTTCCAGTTCCTAATCAACCACAACACCCTGCCAAGTAATTGATGCTGGGTCTTATTAGATATACAGTAAAGATAAGAGATTGGTTTCCATTCCCGTTTGGAGATGGGGGTCTGAATGGCATTTCAAGGGCCACTGGAGAGTTGCCTTGTCCTGCCCACATGCTCTATGGAACAGATGCCGATTGAAACTGGTGTCCCTTTACTTACCTGTCAGAGGTGTGGAGGCAATCAGAACTGCAATGTAGGAGGGCTTATCTGGATCAATTTCACTCTGGTTTCACTCAGTAATAAATCCTGATTACAGTATTGATCACATTTGTGAATAAACTTTTTGGTGGAAAAGGAGAGGGGTGTTACGACTTATCCTGATTCTTTGATTTCTTAGTGGCTTTTTGTACCATTAGTCATGGTATCCTTCTGAACTTACTATGGAACAGAGGAACAGTAGGTTTATTCCCCTGTTATATTTACTGTTATGTTTATTTTTAAGAATTGTGTCTGCTTTTAAACTGTATGCTGTCCAGCTCCGGTGTTGAATTGGATGGCATTATAAATCTAAATGTAAATAGCAGGGTGAAATATTCAGAAACTAAAATATGAAAACTATTAAAAACCTAATTTGTTTAGAAGCAAAAAAAAATGTCAGGAGGATATTTGAATAAGAATAATTTTGAAATCATGCCTATTCTTAATATTAATGTTTCAAATTCTTATGTTAAGATGCCTAGAGTACTTTCTCTCAGGGAAGATGGGAGCAAATAATACAAAGAATCCAAAACCTGGTTTATATTTCTGAGCTTATTTTATGCCAAATGAAATATATGCCCCCCATCTTTATGATAACATAATAACAGAGTAGCTGACAAAACTAGAATCACTAAATAGACAAGAAACTAAAACTTAGAAATGAGCAAAATTGTATTAAATGATATTTTTGGACCTCTGACATATACAGAATTATTGTGGTTATAATTTCTTTTAAACTAATTCACTTGTTCTGTTGTTTTCTGGGTTGAATTGCTTGTTTACTTCCCAGAATTGCAGTCAGGCAATGGTTATGGTTATAAATAGTTTAAATGAATGAATCAATCACTCTACAACTAATAGCTTCAGAATCTCATTTCCTATGATGATTATGATGTCATCCATGCAGTCATGTCTGATTCTTGGCAATTCTATGGGCCTGGTGTCTCTGTATTTTCTGATCTTGCACTTCTTTGAGCTGTTCTATATGCTAGCTGGTGTCAGCTTTGATGGTTTGCTTTTACGGCTAATTCTTCCAAACATAATTGCCATCTCCAGTGAATTCCCCACATGATATGGCCAAAATAAGTGAAATGCAGTTTTGTGATTTTGTAAGTGAGATGCAGTTTTGTAATTTGCTCATTGTTTCTCAAAAGTAAAATGTCCTTCTAGCCATTTCTTTCTCAAAGTGATTCATGAATTAAAAGGCCAATGTTCCAGCCTTTCTATTATATTATGCTCTCTCTTCCCCCTTTTTATTCCTCACCTTGCAAGACCAACATGTCTTGAATAGCAGGGAAGTCCAGATCATTCTGTATATTCTCTGTACCCTGTTGTAAAGAATGAAGCATCACTATATTATCTCTTGCAGGGCTCTGCCATTTGCCACCTTACAAGAAAGAAAAATCTATCTGCAGGCCGCTATAATTGCCTTGGCTTGAAAGCTGTAACTCCACAAAAGGAAGAAAGATATTTATACTCTAAGCAAAGTGAAGGATAATGGGACTGAAAGCAATAAGTTATAATAGAATTAAAGAACAGGTGAAGGATGGAGTTTCCCCCACATTTGCTTGGTGTAGTTTATTTAAATGTAACATTTTGCCAATTTTATAATCAGATTTAGAGAACCTTTTTTTGCTGAAATGATATCAATTGGAACTCTTTAGGATTTGATCTAAGTCACCCGAACTAGAAAGTGTTGATCCTCTGATTCTAGAGGTATACATTGGAAGAATGCATGCTGAGTCATTAGATGAGTATGTCATCACTGGAAATAATCCAGTGGTGACAAAGATCAAGAGTGATAGGTTTTGCTTCAACTAACTTCTTTCTCAGAATAATATTTGCCCAGCAATAAAAGCCCATTTTAAATAATACTAATAGCAGTTAATAAGGAGGAAGCTGTAACTCCACAAAAGGAAGAAAGATATTTATACTCTAGGCAAAGTGCAGTTAATAAAGAGGAAAAATGTGTGTGTCAGCACTGCAGTGGCTCTTGAATAATTGCAACGCTCATAGTTCTCCACATGACATTTCCATCAGGTAAAATTTCAGTAGCGTGGGAAAAAAAGAAGGAATTGTTTCCTGATCTAACCTTCCAATGGCTTCCAAGTTGCAAAATATACAAAAACTGAAAGAAAATTTGTTTGATGGAAGATCATGGAGAAAATGAGTTAAGTGTCCTGATTTTCTTGTACCTGGAAACAGTATATTATATTATGAAGTAACAGTATTCTATATTATGAAGTTAACTTCATAGAAGATAATTTCTATTTAATCCATATCTAGCTTCATTATCATCTTTGAATACCAACCATTATTCAGATAATTACTGTGTTTTGAATTTTCATAGTTCTCCAATAGGTTTAGCAACAAGGAGAATACCTACTAAAATACAGGGATTATAAGTAACACTACAAAATGGTCAAGGTAGTTGATCATGTGGTTTCAAGTTCAGTGATTTGTCTATTGGATTTCTAGCTTTCCAGTTCTGGAGGGCTCAATAGCATCACAGTCTTCTGGCTAAGCAATATAGGTAGTCCTCACTTGATGATGATAATTGGCTGTGTAGTTTCCATTACCAAGCAATATGGTCATAAAGTGAGATGTCATATGATTACTTAAACAGCAGTCCCCATTGCCATCATTAAGTGAAGGTTATGGGTCATTAAATGAGGAACTCAGGTGGCTGCAACTTCCTGCCACCTTCCAACAAGCAAAGTTAATTGGGAAGCTGGTAGAAAACTGCAAGTCCTAGTCACAACAAGCCTTTCCTTAGGCAGTTAATGAACAAAATGGTAGGTGGATGAGTACTATGGAGTGGCAGACCAGGGGTGGATGTTGCAGCCCAGCATAACTGTGGCCCAGCAGGGGTTGGGGTATACTATATGTTACAGAGGAAATGCAGATGAACAGGAGGTGGGTGCTCTGGAGTATAAGGGCTTCCTTGGAGAAAAAAATCATGGAAGTGATAGCAACTTGCAACCTTTCCTGCTGGCTTTCCCACTGACTTTGACTGGGGTTAGAATACAGCATAAGATTGTTCCTGCAAAGATTCTACTCAGTTGCTATTAGCAGGCACCTACCTATTTTACTGAATGTCTGAGAGAAATGAAGCACTTAAAAGGATGGCTAGAATGATGATGTCCTAAGACATGTAGGTAACAAATATTGACATCAGTTAGTTTGAGCATAGTAGCTATAAAAGTGGCAACAGATTTGTTATTATTTATACTTATTGTGTCTGTAGATTTCCACCAACTGACTCTGTTTAAGGTAATAACAATCCTTTTATATAAGATTATGTTAGGCAAAATGCTAGCAGACCACCCAGCTGAGTTTGTGGGTTTTCTTGCAGAAAAGTCACTTTGTCTGTGCACTAGCAGGGCAGAGCTCTTTGTACTGTGCAGTGTGGTGTCTTTTATTACAGCTTGGCTTTCTTTGGAGTTTCTGAAGAAGTGGATAAGGCTTTATGTAAGTTAGTTCCATGCCTCTCTTAATAACTCTAAGTAGATAGGATATGTGTAATTGGTGGTTATTGCATTTTTTAAGGGAGGTGTTATGTGACTTGCTTTAAAGAAGTAAGGTATAGCCAGGGATAGGATTCTACCAGTTTCTACCTGTTCACTAGAACTGGTTGTTAACATTCTAAGCAATTCAGAGAACTGGTTGTTAGAAGAAATTACTGGCCTAATCCTGTAAGGAAGGCAGGAAGGAAACATTCTACTGTTGCTTACAGAAACTGCCTCTCCGTTAACCCTTATTACATTCTTGACAGGACTAGACTTCCTGTCTCTGGAACTTCTTTGGAGTTTTTTTCCCCCTCCTTTGCTGGTAATTTGATTATGTGGAGTGATCATTCAAAGTTACAATGGCACTTTAAAAAGTGACTTATGACCATTTTTCATACTTACGACTGTTGCAGCATCCCCACAGTCATGAGAGGCCACGAGAGGAGATGTGTGTGTTGATGTGAGTGATATTGAGTTGGCCATTACTTGATACTTTTTTTTTATCCTATCTCTATCTTCTTTCTGATGAGCTTTTTGACAAAGGTAGAAGCAGCTAAAGGATATTAGAGAAAATAGATTATTTAGATCTTTCTTTATCTGATTTGAGGCCCATGATGTCATGGGATAGAAACAATACTGGTCATTCTCATGGATTACTTTTGTCACAGCCTGGAAGTGAGAAGCATATTCCCTTTTAGTTCCGATAAACTAGACTGTCTAACTTTGTGGACAGATTAAATTGTACGCCGAAGCAAACAAAGTATATATACAAACTTCTATGTCTGTAACTCAGCAGCATATGCATTTACTCACAAAGCCAAAAATACTATGCTGATAACAGAGGTGCCAGACCCAAGTACCTTTAAAACATCATGGATCACCAAAAAAAACAAAGCCAGGGATCATAGAAAAAAAGCAATTCATGATTCTCAGATGAAGTACAAATAACCAGAATTAGAATGTCATATTTTGGTTATTTCATGAGAAGATTTAACTCTCTTGAGATATTTTATAATGCCAGGAAAAGTAGAAGAAAAAAGGACAATCAACAGTAACCATAAAGTGGATGAACTCTATTACATTAGTCATGGGTGCATTATTGGGAAACCTGAAGAAGCAAACTGGGGATAAATAATCCTGGAGAAGATCTTTGTGTTAAGATTAAGGCTAGCTTCAGAGGTGGTATTCAGCAGGTTCTGACCAGTTCTGGAGAACTGGTAGAGGAAATTTTGAATAGTTCAGAGAACCAGAAAATACCACCTCTGACTGTTCCCGCCCCTTTCTATTCACTGCCTCCCGAGTCCCAGCTGATAGGCTGGATCTTCTTTTGTTATCCTGCACAGGAGAATAAAGCTGGAAGGCAGGTTAGTGGGATGGGGAGGGAATGCAATTTTGCAGTAAGCTTCCCCCAGGAATGGGGTTGGAATGGGGATTTTACAGTATCCTTCCCCTGCCATCCCCACCAAACTATGCCCACCAAGCCATACCACACCCACCAAGCCACACCACAGAACCAGCAGTTAAAAAAAAATGAATCCCACCACTGCCTAGTTTGGGTAATGAAATGTCTGTAAGAAAGCAGCCAAGCTCAGAGAGCATCAAGGACTCCTTATTTCAACTCTGAGCTAGAAATATTCTTTATTGTTAAAATTAATGTATAAGTCTTTCTCAGGCTCTTGCAGCCTAAAAAAAGAGATTCGTTTAAAGGTCAGAATTCATCACAGGATCCAAGAAAGCATCTAGCATGCTCTTTCCAAAGAAGACACTTTCATGGAGTTGAGGATATATTTTACCATGCACCTTATTGGTAAGAGTCATTATTATTGAAATAACCAGAGATAGCCCTGAGTTCAAATACAGTGATGGCTCAGTGGCCCCAAGATTTTGTAGAGTTGTTTGCAAAAATGGGTCCAGCAACCATATATTCATTCATACAATAAACGCCATAGCAAAAACCAATCCTAATCATAAAAAACTTTGCTCAAGTCCAGACTTATCCATACTGCAAAGAATCTGCTCCCATGAACTCTGCACAGACCTCAAAAAATGTCTAGACAATGGAGAAAAAGACCTGTACATTGACTACAGTGCTGATTGCATCAAAAGAAAGTCATACAACCCGCAACTCCGCATCCAACCCTACCTCATCCAACCCAACATCATTCAAAACTAGACATGCACATTCCTAACTAACTCTATTCCAACTGCAACTGGCTTTAAATGCAAGCTACTCAATGCAAGAAGCCTTGTAAATAAAATATCTGAATTTCTCCTCTTACTAAATACGGCTAAATTCAACATCATATTTGTCTGTGAAACATGGCTCAATGCATCTCTCCCTGACTCCATTGCCACAGTAAGAGATTATCATGTTTACTGATCAGATCATGAAATCCGTAGAGGAGGTGGTGTTGCTATGTTCTATAAAAAGTCTCTACATCTAAAAAATATCCAAGTTACCCAGGAGCTTGCTCTTCCTGAGACCATTGTCTGTGAACTGTCCTTAAATATCACATTTCGATTCTTACTATGTTACAGAGCTCCTGATTATGACATCGAACTTGTAAACAAGTTAAATTCACGACTAACATGGGCAACATCCTGCCCACATGCGTTTATCTTTCTTGGTGACGTCAATCTATCTCATATTAACTGGACCCTAAATGAATGTAAAACTGAACCCATACATGCAACCTTCTACAATGCTGTAACAACTCTGGGACTAGAACAACTAGTAACCAACAATACTAGCCTTAACACCTGCCCCGATCTCATCTTCTGCAATAGTTTGAATTCAATTTATGGAACACAAATTAAAGAACCCTTTTCCAACATGATTGACTTTTGTCTCAACATACGTCCACACAAAAATCATCACAATGACAGGATCCCCAATTATAACTTCAAAAAAGACAACTATGATCTTATAGACAATGATCTCTCATCCCTTGATTGGCAATTTTTATTCACTGGATGCAATACTGTTGAATATCATTACAACATATTTTTACTTGAAGTCAAAGGAGTCATCAAACTATATGTACCAAAAACAACTCCCAAAACCAGAAAAAAACAAATTACCCATAACAATAAGGAAGCTTTAATCCAAAAAGAAATCACTTTGGAGGAAAAACAAATCTGGTCACGTTGCCAACTTCAAAATTTGTTTCAAAAATTTATGTCATCAGATAAAGACTGAATGCACCAATTATCACATTAAACAAGAGGAAAACCTTCTATGCACCAATTCCACCCACACTTTCTACAATTTTCTAAACAAACTAAAAGACTCAAGGACCATCCCACCCCTGAAAGGACCTAATGGTAAAGACTGCAACAATGACACCATTAAAGCCAACCTCTTTAACACATTCTTTGGCTCAGTATTTGTAAACAGCAATGGATCAAGCCTTGTTGAACCACAGACAACCACAATGATCTAATACATGTTGATTTTACAGAAGACAATGTTGAAAAAGTACTACGCAATCTAAAACCATCTCTATCTATTGGACCGGACCAAATATGTGCCTACTTCTTGAAAAAGCTATCCACTGCCATAGCCGAACCTCTAAGCATAATCTTTGAAAAATCTTTCCTTTGCAAACCTATGGTCACTAGCCACGGTATCCCCATCTTCAAAAAGGGAGATCCCTGCCTAGTTGAAAATTACAGACCAATCTCTTTATGTTGCATCACCTGTAAAATTATGGAATCAATTATTAACCAATCCATTATCCTCCACTTAGAGACAAACAACCTACTCTCTAATAAACAATTTGGTTTCAGAAAAAAACTATCCTGTAATCTGCAACTGTTACACTGTAAAAACATATGGACTACACAATTCGATCAGGGCAAAGCAATAGACTCAATTAAATGCCTCTGTATAGCCTTTGATTCAGTGGTACACGACAAACTACTCCTAAAATAAAAATCTTATGGTATCTCTGGACACCTGCATAAATGGATAGAAACATTCCTGTCAAGCAAACAACAAATGGTCAAAACTGGGAGCATCCTATCAAATTCTGTACCTGTCAACAGTGGTGTCTCCCAAGGCAGTGTTCTAGGACCAACTCTCTTCATACTCTACTTAAACGACCTCTGTGATCATATTAAAAGCAACTGTGTTTTGATTTGTAAAGCTGTTAAACACTACCAACAATACTGCTACCCTTCAAAAAGACCTCTGTATCAAAAAGACGTCTGTATCAACTTCAAATCTCAATAAATATATGCTCTGTCTTACAAATTGGCAAAAAAAAAAATTAGAAAATAAAATACAGGCTAAATAGTCAAGACCTTGTTGATGATCCAAACTCTGTCAAGGACCTTGGAGTACTCATCTCTAATGATCTGTAACTACATAGCCAAAAAGCCATTGAGAGTTGTTAACCTAATTCTGTGTAGCTTTTTCTCAGGTAATATCACACTACTAACTAGAGCATACAAAATATTTGCTAGACCAATACTTGAATACAGCTCATCAGTCTGGAACATGCATTACGTATCTAATATTAATACAGTTGAGAAAGTCCAGAAATATTTCACAAGAAGAGTTCTCCACTCCTCTACTCATTGCAGAATACCTTATGCCACCAAACTTGAAATTCTTGACCTAGAAAACCTTCAGTTGGATCTAAGTACAGGACATAAAATTATATATTGCAATGTCCTACCTGTAAATGAATACTTCGTCTTCAATCATAAAAATACAAGAGCACACAATAGATACAACTCAAGGTAAACTGCACCAAACTTGATTGCAGGAAATACAACTTCAGCAACAGAGTGGTCAATGTCTGGAATACTCTACCTGATTGTATGGTTTCTTCCCCAAACCCCAAAAATGTTAATTTTAAACTACTATTGACCTCACCCCCTTCCGAAGAGGCCTGTAGAGGGCATAAGCGCACCAACGTGCCTACTGTCCCTGTCCTATTTTTTTTTCTTATATGTATCCATTTCATGTATTCATAACTGTTTATACTTATACCTGTTATCTTATAATCACTTGACAAAACAAATAAATAAATAAAAAATAAAGAGTAGAGAAGCTTCTGAGTCAAATTCAACCTCTGGTAACTACAACCATGTCATTATCTTGGCAATGTTTGTTAGGGATACACACCCTAGCAGAACGTGCAATGGCAGTCCAGCAGGCAGGCAAATGATATGAGATAAATGTTGTTGTAGTTTACACTCAGTAAGACAGATACACTGTGCCAGTTAAATAGTTTTTTTTATTCCAGCAAGAGTTAAAGCATAGTCAAAACAGTCCATATGTCATAAACTAGTTCAGTCCATCCAGGGATTAATCAGTTTCAAAGTCCAGTGTCGAAAACAGAGGTCAGTAAACTTACAAATAATCAGTCCAGCAATATATCTCTTTTGCAGTCACAGATATGAAGAAAATCAAACCCCTTTTCTTTGTTTCAGCAACAGCAGGAAAACACACGCAGTTATCACCATCAATCCATCATTGTCAGCTCTCCAGTAAAAGCCAGCTAACAGTGAGCTCTCTTGCTCCCACTTATGGTGATTTTACAACCGCACCCAAAATACATGTTTTGCAGTTAAAGTGATACACACACTTATACTCACTAACATAGTTTATATATTATTTTTACCCAAACTAAGTTAGGTAACCAATGTTATCCCTAACATTCTCCCCTTTTGGGTAATATAATAATATATATATCTATTTACAATTCCAACCCATAGTTTTCACAATTTTCTTGGTGCTTGACTTGGGCTTTTGTAAATCCATCAGCAATGTTTTCATCAGTCATGCAATACTCCAATCTCATTAAACCATTTTTTACAGATTGTCTTACATTCAAATATATAAGGTCAGTATGTTTAGATCTCGTTTTTACAGCAATATCTGTAGCCAACCGTATGGGTGCTTGATTATCCTCATAAACTACAATGGCATCTTTAACAGTTACTCCCATATCTAACAATAACTGTTTATACAGAATTAAGTCAGTACATAATAAAGATAGACATGAAAATTCTGCTTCCATTGTGGACATACTTATGTGTTGCTGTCTAATTGACCTCCAACTAATCAGTGTTTTACTTAATAGTATAGCCATGCCTGAAGTTCATTTTCTAGTTTTTATATCTGTTGCAAAACTTGCGTCAACATATGCACTTAAAATCAAATCATCTTTTGGCTGCAAATACAATGCATAGTGCATTGTTTTTTTAAGATATCTTAATATATGCTTTAGCGCTTGCCAGTGTCTTTCATTGGGTTCAGCATTGAATCTTGCCAATTGATTAATGCTGTAAGCAATGTCTGGCCTTGACCAATTACTTATATATGATAAACTACCTATCAATGATTGATAAATAGTCTTATCAAATTTTGAACTTTGAGCATCAGTGTGACAAAATTCCTGACTCATTGGAGTTTTGCCGGCTTACAAAGTTCCATTTTATACATTTTTAGCAATTGGTAAATTTTATCTTCTTGTGATATCTTACATCCACTATTGGTTTTGTTTATTGTCAATCCTAGATATTGTCTTATTTCTCCTAACTGCTTTAATTTTATCCTCTTACCTAATAATGATATTATCTCAGTAGCTTCATTATTATTCTTAGTAATTAAAGCAATGTCATCTGTAAACAACAATAATAATGACACCATACCCTTTGTCTCTTTCTTAAATAAACATGGATCAGCAAAACCTGCCTTAAATTCTATATTGTTTAACTCTTTTACAATATATTGGTTCCATTCATAACCAGATTGTTTCAATCCATAGAGACTTTTATTCAGTTTCCAACAGTCATTATTATTTTTATCATCCTTTATACCTACTGGTTTTCTTAAATATATAGTGTGCTGCAATGGTGCATGCAGATAGGCAGTTTCTACATCTAAATGATTTATGATATAGTTTTTCTTAGCTGCCCACACTAAAACTGCTCTCAAGGTTGTTGCCTTTAAATTTGGTGCAAATACTTCATCATAATCACATGCAGTTTGATTAAATCCTTGAGCTACCAACCTAGCCTTATGGGTAACAGTCCCGTTTTTACCAGTTTTTAACTTAAATATCCATATGCAGCCAATGAACTTTTCACCTGGAGGTAATTTGGCATTTTCATAAACTTTCATTTCCTTTAATGAATTTAATTCTTTCTCCATTGCTCTATGCCAATTTTCTTGTTCCTTTGCAGGATACATCCTAAGTTCTTCAACAGTAGCTGGAACTTTACTAACTTGGCAAACTTTACTTGCTTGATACCTGTCAGGTGGTCTGTTTACACGTGTAGAACGTCTAGGTATTACAGGACTTACAGGTGGACTTTCATGTTCTACCTGTTCCTGATTATCTATTTCTTCCTGTTTTGGTATTTCTTCCTGTTCTGGTCCTATATGCTCTTCCTGTACTTCTTCTTTAATTGTATTCTTCTAATTACTGATTTTTTTCTTTTGGTCTTTTGTAGGTTTCTATAATTACTTCCTTGCTTGAATCTTGTTTCAGTTTTTCCCATCCTACATGTTCTAGGAATTTGGCAATAGCATTACAGTAAACTCTAGATGTTCCTTTTTCCCAGAATCTGTATGATTTTTGATTAGATTCATAACCTATAAAGAATAACCTTTTAGCCCTATGTTGCCCCTTATTTCTCAGTTGCATAGGAATATGCACCCATGCTGGTGCTCCAAATGTGTGCATGTAGCTTAGGTCAGGTTTTCTACCATGCCACCATGTGAATGGTAATTCACCTGTTGTTGAGTTAACAACATTATTCAATATATGATTACCACACATTATTGCTTCTCCCCACAAATTTTCAGGTAATCCTGAATCTGACATCATAGTACGAGCCATTGCTTGAATTGTTTGGCCTCGTCTTTCTATAAAGGCATTATGTTGTGGCCTATATGGTGCAGACTTTTTATGTTCAACACCTGCCATCTTCAGTTTATTTTGGAATTTATTGTTTATAAATTCTGTACCATTATCAGTTATAAGAGTTACTAACTTCCTTTTAGTTTTTTTTCTGCGAATTTAAGCCAATTAAAGAAATTTTGATATGTTTCCATTTTGCTCTTCATTAGATAACAGAAACTATAACTGGAATAATGGTCCATTATACTTAGTATATAATGAGCACCTCCCACACTTGGTTTTTTAGGACCTATAATATCAGCAAATACAACCTCTAGAGGCTCCTTTGTTTTAAATCCATTAACTCTATTTGCTGGCATTTGCTTGCTTTTTTCTTGACGACAGGTATTGCAGTGCAAATACTTACTGCAAGGTTTCAGTTTTATACCTTTAGATAGTTCTACTGTTTGTTTAAGCATTTTAATATTTATATGCCCCAAACATCTGTGTAACAAATGTATGCATTCATCATGAGGTTTAACATTATTATAAACTGTGTTAGCTACCTCTGAATGATTAACATTATTATAAACTATGTTAGCTATCTCTGAATGATTATCATTTAATACATACAATTCACCTCTTAAAGTTGCAGTCACTTTTTTACCTTCTTTTTCAATTATGCAATTGTCTCCCCTAAAGGTAATTACATAACCTAATTTAACCAAAACTCTAACCGAAAGCAAATTAAACTTAAGTTGTGGTACATATAACATTTTTACATTTTCTTTTATGCAAGAACAATATGATATACCTTCACCTTTAGCTTTCAGTTTCCATCCATTAGCTAACGATATCTGCTGTGAACTCGTGGACATCTTAATAAATCTTTTCTTATCTTTCATTATGCAGTACAATGCTCCACTATCTACAATCCATAAATTACTATTCACAGTTTCGTTGCTATACATGGCTAACTCTATGCATTTTTAATCCTTTTGATGCCTTTTATCTTTCTGGCTGGCATTTTGGCTTTTTCCTTTCTTGCAGAATCTAGCCAAATGTCCTTTTCCTCCACAATTAAAACATTTTCTAATTGTATCGGCTGACGAAGATATTTTCTCTTCTTAACATTGTGGTTGTTCCCTTCTGAGTTGATCCCTTTCAAGCCTTCTCCTGGCTTCTTCAATTAATCTGCCAGTAATGTCAGTTAATGTGAGTTTATCTTTTGGCAGAACCTCAAGTGAAGTTACGTAGTCATCGTAGCTATTATCTAAAGAAGACAAAATTATATAAACTTGGTGTAGTTCTGTGAAGATAAGTTCTTTTTCATGCAGTTCCTGAAAATTTCTCTTCATTGTGTTTATATGACTCAGCATGTCTCCATTCTTTTGAAGATGTGTTCTGAACAGCTTCCGTGTAAGATTTATATGTGCTCCTACACTGTCTCAAACATAAATCTTCTTTAAATTCTCCCAACATTTCACAGCTGTTTCTTCTCCACTAATATGTACAAGCTGCTTATCACAGAGTGTAAGTCCTATTATACAGAGAGCTTGCTCATTCTTCAGTTGATATTCTTGTATTTTCTGGGCATCATTCTCATCCTCCGGATCCCATGCATCTACTTCTGGTGGGTTTTGAATTATACTCCACAAACCTTCTCTGCGTAGAGGTAGGCTACATTTCATAGACCATGAAACATAGTTTGTTCCATCCAGTTTGGATATTAGAGACAATTGACTGATAGTCTGACTGTGCACCTAGGCCCATAACCAGTGTTAATAGAGTATTTTTAATTGCCCCCCCCCCCCGTGCTGGTCTGCAGATTTCCAAAATTCCCTTTGTTAGGGATACACACCCTAGAAGAATGTGCAACGGCAGTCTAGCAGGCAGGCAAATGATGTGAGATAAACATTGCTGTAGTTTATACTCAGTAAGACAGATACACTGTGCCAGTTAAATAGTTTTTTATTCCAGCAAGAGTTATAGCATAGTCAAAACAGTCCATATGTCATAAACTAGTTCAGTCCATCCAGGGATTAATCAGTTGCAAAGTCCAGTGTCGAAAATAGAGGTCAGTAAACTTACAAATAATCAGTCCAGCAATATATCTCTTTTGCAGTCACAGATATAAAGAAAATCAAACCCCTTTTCTTTGTTTCAGCAACAGCAGGGAAACACACGCAGTTATCACCATCAATCCAACATTGTCAGCTCTCCAGTAAAAGCCAGCTAACAGTGAGCTCTCTTGCTCCCACTTATGGTGATTTTACAACCGCACCCAAAATACATGTTTTGCAGTTTAAGTGATACAAACACTTATGCTCACTAACATAGTTTATATATTATTTTTACCCAAACTAAGTTAAGTGACCAATGTTATCCCTAACAGTGTTATTGAAGAGGTTTGTCACTGCCTTTTTCTGTATAATTTCCCAGTCTAGCGAATGGCCCTGGAATTTCCAGATAATCACTCATTTAAGTACTAACAAGGGCTATTCTATAACAGCCTAGGTTGGTTAGGTATTACCACCTGTTGTAATATCATCTCATGTTCAAAGCTAAAGTAAAACTAAACTTGAAAAACTTCCTTCTTGATAGATTCATCAAAATATAAGTTAAGTTACCTTCCAGAAGAGCTGTAAGGCAGTTTTTCCTAACCAAATAGCTTTTCATTCTACTGCTGGAGAAAAAAAAACCTATTATGAAGTTATAATCTTTTACATACAGATTTTTCCCTTAAGGGATATAAATGGGCTGTAAAAGAAGTTCCTCACTATTGAAACCATCCGTTGAATAACCCGAATGGTAGCCTATAAATCAAAATTTGCATGAAGTTTGCCAAAGCAGAAGGTCAAAGGTTTCAAAATTCACCATAAAACATATTTTCACCAGTATGGTTCTCTGTTCCTTTCCATGAAACATTGTCATATTTTAAACCCTACATTTTATTTTCCTGTTGGCTGAAGTTCTGGGGAAGCAGAAAAAGATTTTATTTTTTTTTCATATCAAAGGCTCTGAACTATTTTCTCTTTTCCATGCTTCCTCCCCCACAGAAAAGGTTAAAATTATTTGCTTAAGGGGCTCAAGTGATTGTGCGTTGTTGTTGTTTTTTTTTAAAAGGAAACCTTTTCAGAGCATCCTGCTACAAACAGGAAGAGGAAATAAAAGGACAGTAACAATAGCAATGATTAGCTCTTATCTGAAAGCTCTTATCTGCCAGAGTATACACGTCCCAGATGGACCAGGATAAGAGCTTGTCATTCATCAGGTGTAGTTACTATAAAGGCTACACCAGTGGGACTGCCAGGGATGCTGATGACATAATGAGAAGTCTCGTGAAGACAGGGGTCTGCTCCTTAGTGTTCACAATTCTATCTTCCTTGAATTGCAGTGGTTGTATAGAAATTTTGTTTGTGGCTTTAGATCCATCACTAGGTGAGATTGCCCACAAAAGTTAACCTCAAAGTGGTTGTCCCTTTGGAAACTACTTTGGAGGATAACAAAGGCAAAGCCATCTCCCTGACAGAGGATGTGTAGAAGATGAGATGAGATGTCTTTAAAATGTATTAAACTGTATCAAGGTAAATAGGGACAGGAGGAAACTGCATAGGGAAAAAATGGGACTCCTCCAAAACAGAGAAACTACAACATCCTTAGGACTATTCCAAAGCCAGGGATACTCCATTTTACCAACAGATATCATACTAGATAACCCAATCCATTCCCTGATGCTGTTAATGAATGTCAGATTGGTTTCAAAGAGAGTTCTTATATCCATGAAAGCATCATTAGTGGGATGATCTGATTTGAATTACAGGTATTTGGATGGTGTTGCTGGATGGGCCAAATTGAGCTGAGCTATGACCACCTCGATAAATTTCACTTAGATAGGTGGGGTGAGGGGAGATAGAGTTGAAGTCATCCATAGGGATTTATTTTCCCTCACTAGGAAAACACTTTTTTGGGGTGGGAGTGGGAAATCTTTGTGGTCCACATGGGAAGTCCTGTGTTTGATTTTTGAGAAGAAGACAGTTGGTGGGATAACACTGTTGATGTTCTGGTAGTCTATTCTTTTACTTTTGTCCAAACTTGCATTAACTGATGATCAATACTTGATTTTTTTATTTTTTTTTACAATATTGGGCCTAGGAGACTTCATCATCCAAGCTGGGGATTTTGGAAATGGGCTGGCTTGGCATTTGTTTTGCTATGATGGATTTGAGACTGGTTCAGTATACCAAAAGGCTGGCACACTATGCAGATGAGATGGATAGAATTCATATTACGTGAAGTATTAATACTACTTTATAATGCCTTGGTAAGACCACACTTGGAATATTGCATTCAGTTTTGATCATCAATATATAAAAAGACGTTGAGACTCTAGAAAGTGTGCAAAGAAAAGCAACAAAGATGATTAGGAGACTGGAGGATAAAACATACAAAGAATGCTGCAGGAAATGGGTAGGTCTAGTTTAATGAAAAGAAGAACTGGGGGTGACTTGATAACAGTGCTTCGATATCTAAGGGGCTGCCGCAAAGAAGAGGGGGTCAACCTATTCTCCAAAGCAACTGAAGGCAGGAGAGGAAGTAACGGATGAAAACTAATCAAGGAGAGAAGCAACTTAGAACTAAGGAGAAATTTCCTGACAGGTAAAACAATTAATCAGTGGAACAGTTTGCCTCCAGAAGTTGTGGTGCTCCAACACTGGAGATTTTTAAAAAGAAATTGGACAACCATTTGCCTGAAATTGTATAGAGTTTTCTGCTTGAGCAGGTGTTGGACTAGAAGACCTCCAAAAGCCTCTTTCAACTCTGTTATTCTGTTATTGTTTTATTTTACTTCTAAACATCTGGGTAGGTTGTAAAAATAAGTGTTATCCTGTTATCATATTTGGATCAGTTCCTGGTACGGTTTGGATTAACTGCTGCTCCCTTCTTCCGTTTCCATGGTGAACTTGATTTTGGGGTGTGCGCTGTTTAGGTGTGTTAGGAAATTGTTTAGGTTTTCTTTTCCATGGGGCCAAATCACAAATGTGTCATTGATGTATCTTAACCATAGTTTGGGTTTGTGGTTGGCATTGGCCAGGGCTCTGGATTCAAATTCTTCCATGAACAGGTTTGCAATGATGGGTGACAGTGGTGATCCCATAGGGGCTCCTTCAATTTGTTTGTATCTTTGTCCTTTGTATATGAAATATGTGTTGGTTAAGCAGTGTTCTGTTAGTTCCATGAGGTGTTTAGCTGGTTAGAATTTATTTTTGATGATTTCAAGGGTCTCTTTTATCGGGACTTGAGTGAATAGTGAAATCATGTCAAA
Organism: Hydrophis major; assembly: GCA_033807585.1. Classification (NCBI taxonomy): domain Eukaryota; kingdom Metazoa; phylum Chordata; class Lepidosauria; order Squamata; family Elapidae; genus Hydrophis; species Hydrophis major. The sequence continues at coordinate 353,119,674 of CM066328.1, forward strand.
ACTTACAAGCAGATGTTCTTGCTCCACATGTAGATCTTTGATCATTTCCAAGAAGTGGTATGAGTTTTGTACATGTGAAGCTGCTGTTTCAGCATGGGGCTGTAGCTGTTTTGCTAAGTGTTTAGCTAGGTTTTGTAGTGGTGCTCCTCTGGAGCTGACTATGGGTCTGAGAGGTATGCCTTCTTTGTGTATTTTTGGGAGGCCGTATAGTTTGGGGCATCTGGAAGATTTCATTTACCCGGAGCCAAGCTGCACTAAAGGCCTCCAATAAAGTAACACAATGTTGCCAGCCAATCAAGATACAAAAAGAGCCAAAAAACAGACAGAAGATATTAGAAACACCAATCAAGCAGAACACAGCAAACTCCAAGACCAATAAACACAGACCAAGGCTCCCAACCAATCAGGATGAAGGAAAAACCACTCTGGCACAGCAATAGGCTGCCCCAAATTTAAATCTGAAACCACTGTAAAAGTCTGACTCACAGATGAACACTATACAGAAGCCTGATGATGGCAAATGAGATTCTGCTGAAACGTTGCTACAACTTTAAAAGCACAACTACAATGACGTGGGAAAATATCCAAACAAAGCTGAATGCCATATATATATATATATGTATATATATATATATATGGATCTTTGGTTATTTGGGTTGGAAGTATCCAGGCAACGTTTCGATGAAGTCTCATTCATCATCTTCAGGCTTGGTCTTCAGCTCTGTGCTTCTCAGAGTGATGTGAGCTTGCAGCTGCTTCTTCCTTTTAACTGCTAGTGGGGGTGTGACTTGATTGGGTGGGGGCTTGGCTGTGTTCTGATTGGGTGGGGGTGTGTTCTCATTGGTTGGGGGTTTGGCTGTGTTCTGATTGGTTGGGGGGTTGGCTGTGTTCTGATTGGCTGGAGGCGTGTTCTGTTCAGGTGGGGGCTTGATTGTGCTCAGGTTAGTCTTAGTTGCTGGAGGGTTTGAGTTGGTGAGCTGTGATCTTGCTGTTTGGCTTCGAGTTCGTGGTCGTGCTGCATCTTCATGGTGGAGGTCAGTTCGCTTCATGTATGGCTCAGAGGGGTTTGAAGTGGGCAGTGATGCAGCTGCAGTGCGGCTTCTGGTCCGTGGTCGTGTTTCATCTTCTGTGTGGGTGTGAGTCTGCTTTCTACATGGAAGTGTGGTGGTGGCATCTTGTGTGGCTCTCAGGGGTGTGGGTGTGGTGTTATTCTTCATGTTAGGTACGTGTCTGTTCATGAGGGCGGGTTTCCAAATGGCTGGTAGGTGGGAGGTATCATCTTGTTTATTCATGAACCATGAAGATGCAGCACGACCACAAACTCGAAGCCAAACAGCAAGATCACAGCTCACCAGCTCAAACCCTCCAGCAACTAAGACTAACCTGAGCACAATCAAGCCCCCACCTGAACAGAACACGCCTCCAGCCAATCAGAACACAGCCAAACCACCACCCAATCAAGTCACACCCCCACTAGCAGTTAAAAGGAAGAAGCAGCTGCAAGCTCACATCACTCTGAAAAGCACAGAGCTGAAGATCAAGCCTGAAGATGATGAATGAGACTTCATCAAAACATTGCCTAGATATTTCCAATCTTACGCAGGAGAAAACCCGAATAACCAAAGATACACACACACACACACACACACACACACATATATATATATATATATATATATATATATATATATATATATATATATATATATATATATTTGCATATATATATTTGCATATATATATTTGCATATATATATTTGCATATATATATTTGCATATATATATATTTGCATATATATTTTGCAAGAAATTAAATTTCATTCAAGAGAGGCCTTTTCCTAATATGCATGTCCATGCAGCTACAATAAAAGCAATACAATGCTACAAAAGAAGTTTGCTTCTATGGACCCAAAGTTAACTTGTCACATTTTCCATTTCACTGGAAGCCCAACAGGCACAGGCTATGACATTCCAATTGTCTTAAGCTTCAAGATGAAGTTTAATATTTCATACTTAGTGCTCATGGTTCAATTCCCATTTGCCCTGGTTCAGTGACTACCTTTGAATAGTTAATCCCTTTTCTGAATCCCATGTCATGAAAATGAGTTGACAGTTCCTCCCAAGCTATCTCATCATTTGCAACAATAGAAGTTATCTTAAACAACATTGCAATATATTGCAATATAATAATACTAGACAAACCATGTCCCACTGGGTTATCATTTCAGAGATATTTCCTTATCTAAACAGAGTAATAGAATGTCCAAGAGTGGAAAACAACAACAATAACAACAACAATAATGGGACCAGAAGTGACATCTGACTTCCTGCCAGCTTCCTTGTTAGAGTATCTGACAAGAAACATTGGAAACCTTCCTCCCTCCCTCCCTCCCTCCCTTTCTCTAGGCAATAAATCAATTGAATTCCTTTCCTCCCTTCTTTCTTTGCTCCACAGCAGTAGTGATCTCTATCTATCCATCCATACATCTATCTATCTACCTACCTACCTACTTACCATTTATCCATCCGTCATATTTCTTAACTGCCCTTGGAGTCCCACAAGTGAATGGTTTTACTCATTGTCACTGTCTGTGACAGAAACTGTAAGAGACATTAAACAACTGATTAACTGTCAGTCATTTAATAGTTAAATAACTATTTAACTGTCATTAAATAACTGATATTATTTAATCATAAAGGAATATGGTACAGCTTTCAGGTTTATCTTTAAAAATAATAAGAAAACCTTAACATCAAGATTCTTGGATCTCATTAATTGGCATCTTATCAACAAGCAATTATCTCATAGAAATCAATGTACATTTTTGCAGAAGATTCCAAGAGATAAGTCATCATATGAGGGATTAATCCCATCTCCATAAAAGAAGTTGCTTCTTGCTGGGCTTGCTAGTCAGTTATATTGAGCATGGAACATTCAGCTGCTGGAGTTTCATGGGCCTTTGACCTTCAAGATATATGCCAGTCTATTAGCATCAAGACTTGTCTTGTAGTGTCATGATCTAACTTTGCTCCATTTTGGCACCCTTGTTTGCTGACAGTACAAGTGGGATCAAGTGTCTTTACTCTTTTCTGCAGCATATTTGTTCTGTCAAGATAGCTTGCCTCTCCCCATAAGAAACAGAAATGAGTGTGAAGTTAATCTAAACAGCACATGTTCTTAGCAATTCCTTCTCCTCATAGACCTGAATACAAACACACTAATTCATTCATTTCTGTGAATATTTAAACATGTATTACAACGGTATTGGCTATTTTATTTTATTGTTTCTTTTACAAAAGCATAATGGTATATATGAAGGCTACTTTTTATTATGCTTTTTTATTTTCCTAATTTTAAAAGGACTTGAAAAATTGTGCTACTAATTAGGGCAGTCTGAGAGAAAGTTTGCAAGTTGCAAAAAATGGTGCCGGGTGTGTGCCACATGGACTGTTTTGCAACATAAATGAATACAGCAGATAAGTATAAATAAATACAATGGTATTTTCAGAACAGATCACGTAAAGAGAAGGGAATCACCGATGGTCCACATTTGCCACAGGATGTGTGACAGTTAAGAAATTATTAAATATATGTCTGTTTTGAAAAGCAATGCCAAATACCAGTGAATGGTGACATGGTGAATCGCAAAAGTGTTTTTCCAAAAGGCAGCTGGATTTTTCTTGGGCTTTCTAATCAAAAAGCTCAAGTTGTTTTTTGGAAAATCACCTTTGGAACACCCATGACCTGGATAATTGAGAATCTCCATAGACATTGTGGCATGGTGACGGTATAATGATATAAATGATATTAGATTTTTATGTCGTTAGAATGTGATTTATAATGCTATTACTGTATTGTGTTATGTTGATTATTATTGTTTTGGGAAAGGGTGCTTTGTGAAGTAACATTAAAGCTCGTGAAATAAACACCCCTCCCTAGAAACTGTTAAATATTTTGCTCATACCTGAATTTTGCTTCCCTTTTTATTATTTGTGCTGGACTCCTTCATATGAATAAAAACACATTTTCCTCTTTCAGATTTTTACCTGCACATAATGTTATTTAGCACAGATGTTCGTTTGTTCCCTGTCTTAGCTAGATTACAAACTAATGGACAGCATGATCATTGTAATGTCAATTCACATTTTCAGATTAAAAAAAATAAATCATTTGGCTTTATGGAGGAGCAATTGCAACAATTTCCTTCTGTTTGAAATAGGACTGTTCAGTGATTGCCTCACAGCTTGATATAAGGCTGTCTTAGAGCAAGATAGCACCAACATCCCAATTAGTTCTGCTGAAATTGGCTGTATATCAGCAGCATTTAGAAAAGATGTTGCACATTGGACATATAATTTAAATCAGGGGGTCATATGGGAATCTCAGTTATTTTACTTTCTGATGGGTTTTAACTTGTTATAAGTTGGCCTTATTAAAACTACCATCTGCTCCAAATTATGGGGCTTTGTTTTCAGCAAGCCATCAACCTCTATTAGGCACCCTTTTTGATTGCTTACTATCCATTTGTATTGTAACTTGGTTTAGTAAAGAGCAAAACTGAAACACTGGGTGATTCTTCCATACAGATCCTGGTAGTATTAGTTGCAACTTTTAGTACCATTATTAATACAGTTTCATAAAAATAGAACATATACATGTACATATGTGTGCATTTATTTGTTTATTCATATACTTAAATTATGTTACCAGTCTAAGCTTAATTGGCTAAAGAACCAGATTGGATGTATAAAAGTTTCATCCAACAGCCGTCATCTTGCATTGGTTTTTCTGTTGGTTCCATCTTACATTCACAAAAAAGGAGGCTCCTTCTCTAACACTGATCATTAGTAGAGGTGCATTATGTATCTACATAGCAGTGAGAATTTTCTCAACTCTGGAACATCTTCTCAATGTTTGCCAGGGCAAAGATTGAGGGCCTTTGACTTGAAATAGATAAAAAAACACTCTTATTTGCTCGTATCTTTTTAAATGACTTTTATCAGATTGAAATGTGTTTTAAGAGAACTATTATTGCGGCTGTGATTTTATCTTCTGTAAAAATTATTAAGGAACAATCAATTCCTCAATCAACTGTATAAATGCTATCTGTTGATGACACTTCAACAACCAGTTCTTCTTTCATAGGATTCTTTATTTAAACTAGACTTGGATTTCATAGAGGATAAAACCAGACCCAAGCACCATGGAGTTTGATAGAAGCCATATTGTACCCTAAGTATTGAATTATTGGCACCAAGCTAGCAGATACACAAATTGCCATATCTGGGGCTTAATGATTATCCATTTTCACGTCTGTCAGAAAGAGAATGAGATAATGGATACAACTGTTTATGCCTCTATAACAATAAATCACAATGGGAAATGTTAGTTCAGAATGATCTGCTGTCCGCAGCATTTTTCTAGCATCATATATATTAATATAATATGGTATTAAACCAGCAAAATCAACAAAAAAGCCAATTAAGTACTGTGTGTTAAGGTTCCCCAACCAGGGTTAAGGAGACAAGCTAAACAGAATGTGCAGCATTAGTCAGATAGGCATACAGATAAATGTGTGAGATAAGTTTGTATGTTAGTAAACATACAGTATAAAATAACAGATATGCTTGTGTTATCAAAAATATAGTTTATTCCATTTAGAGTTTTAGCATAGTCAAAATAACAGTCCATTAGTCATGTATCGTTTTAGGCAGTCCATTCAAGGATATTCAATTAGCAAAGTCCGTGTAGAATATCCAATGTCAGTTCACTTACAATAAATCAGTCCTTTATCTCTCTCCCGTTCCAGTAGGGAAAAACGCAGTCTTCATCCAGTAATTAGGGATCATCAACTCAGAGAGAGCAAGCTGACGTTCCTTGCTTCTTTTATGGTGCTTTCACAACCACTCCCTTAATTACAGTCTTACAGTTAAAGTTACAGACACTTTAACTAACAAACCATGATAACATATTTATTATTTTACCTAAACCAGTTAGGGTAAACAGTGTTATCCCTAACATTCTCCCCTTTTAGGTTAAATAATAATAATAACTATTTACACTTCTAAATTATATTTGTTACAACTTTCTTTAAACTTAATTACTCCTTGAGCTTTTGTAAATTGGTCTGCAATGTTTTCTTCTGTCATGCAGTATTCCAATTTAATTAGCCCATTTTTTATTTTCTCTAACATTTAAGTATCTTAAATCAGTATGCTTTGATCTAGTTTTTACAGCAATATTAGTAGCTAACTTTATGGCTGCTTGGTTGTCCTCATACACAATAATGGAATCTTTAACAGTTATACCCATGTCTAATAATAACTGTTTGTACAGAATTAAGTCAGTGCATAGTAATGACAGACATGAAAATTCCGCTTCCATCGTGGACAAGCTAATATGCTGTTGTCTGATTGACCTCCACCCTATTAGTGTCTTACCAAATAATATAGCCATCCCAGATGTTGATTTTCTAGTGTTTATGTCAGTTGCAAAACTTGCATCTGCATAGGCACTAAGACTCAAATCACCCTTTGGTTCTATATACAATGCATGGTTCATTGTTCCTTTAAGATATCTTAAAATTCTCTTTAATGATTGCCAATGACATTGATGTGGATCTGAATTAAAACGTGCCAGCTGATTAACACTATAAGCTATATCTGGCCTTGACCAATTGCTTATATATAATAAGCTACCAATCAAAGATTGATATATAGACTTATCAAATTTGGGACTTTGAGCAACAGTTTGGCAAACTTCCTGACTCATTGGAGTCTTTGCCAGTTTACAAAGTTCCATTTCATACGTTTTAATTAATTGGCAAATTTTATCTTCTTGAGATATCTTAAATCCATTTTTTGTTTTGTTAATTGTCAATCCTAGATACCTTTTAATTTCACCTAAATGCTTTAATTTTATCTTTTTGGCTAATGATGTTATAATCTCATTAGCTTCATTATTAGTCTTAGTTATCAAAGCACTATCATTTGTAAATAATAACAATAATGACACCGTTCCATTATTTTCTCTTTTAAACACACATGGATCTGCTAAACCAGATTTAAAACCTATATTGTTTAATTCTTTCACAATATATTGGTTCCACTCAAAGCCAGATTGTTTCAACCCAACAATCATTACTATTTACTTTATTATCTTTTATAACAACTGGCTTTTTTAAATATATAGTGTGCTGCAATGGTGCATGCAGATAAACAGTTTCTACATCTAAATGGTTAATGATATAGTTTTTCTTAGCTGCCCACACTAAAGCTGCTCTTAAAGATGTTGCTTTAAGACTTGGTGCAAAAACTTCATCGTAATCAGATGCAGTTTGATTAAATCCTTGAACTACCAACCTAGCTTTATGGGAAATAGTCCGATCATTTCCAGTTTTTACTTTAAATATCCATTTACACCCAATGGATTTTTCTCCTGGAGGTAATATGGCATCTTCATATACTTTCATTACCTTTAATGAATTTAGTTCTTTTTCCATTGCCTTTTGCCAATTCTCCTGATCCTTAGCAGGATACATCCTAAGTTCATTTATACTAGTTGGAACTTTAGTTACTTGGCAAACTATACTTGCTTGATACCTATCAGGTGGTCTAGTTATACCTGTACTACGTCTAGGTATTACAGGACTTACAGGTGGACTTTCATTTATTAACTGTTCTTGATTATCTAACTCTTCCTGATCAACTGTTTCCTCTTGTTCTGGTCTTATTTGCTCTTTGTGGACTTCTTCTTTAATTGGACTCTTCTTACAACTAATTTGTTCTTTCTGCCTTTTGTAGGGTTCAATAATTACTTTGTTATTTAAATCTGGATCTAATCTATTCCATCCTACATGTTCTAGGAATTTAGCACTAGCACTGGTGTAAACTCTAGATGTACCTGGTTCCCAGAATCTATAAGATCTATGATTAGATTTACATCCTATAAAAAATAATCTTTTAGCTCTATGCTGTCCTTTTTGTCTGAGTTGTATAGGGATATGCATCCATGCTGGTGCTCCAAATGTGTGCATGTAACTTAAATCAGGTTTTGTACCATGCCACAGTGTGAATGGCAATTCACCTGTTGTTGAATTAACAACATTATTCAATATATGATTACCACACATTATTGCTTCTCCCCACAAATTCAGGTAATCCTGAATCAGACAACATAGTACGTGCCATTGATTGTAGTGTTTGGCCTCGTCTCTCTATAAAGGCATTAGGTTGTGGCCTATATGGTGCAGACTTTTTATGTTGAATACCTAACATCCTAAGTCTATTCTGGAATTTATTATTTGTAAATTCCGCACCATTATCTGTTATAAGAGTTACTAATTTCTTTTTAGTTTTCCTTTCAGCAAATTTTATCCAATTAAAGAGATTTAGATACGTTTCAGTTTTTCTCTTCATTAAATAGCAAAACCCATATCTAGAATAGTGGTCCATTATACTTAGTATGTATCGAGCTCCTCCTACACTTGGTTTTTTTGGACCTATTAAATCAGCAAATACTACTTCTAAAGGCTCTTTGGTAGTAAATCCATCAACTCTATTAGCCGGTATGACCCTGCTTTTGTTTTGATTACACGCAAAACATTGCAAATACTTATTACAAGGTTTTAAACTTATTCCTTTAGATAATTGAACATTTCTCTTAAGCATTTTAAAATTTAAATGCCCTAGCCGTCGGTGTAACAAGTGAATACATTCATCATGAGGTTTCTTATTATCATAAACCGTGTTAGCCACCTCTAAACTATTATCATTTAACACATATAATTCACCTCTTAAAGATGCAGTAATTCTCTTATCTTCTTTCTCAATTATGCAGTTATCTCCTTTAAAGGTAACTACATATCCTAGTTTAACCAAAATTCTAACTGAAATTAAATTAAACTTAAGTTGTGGTACATATAAGATTTTTACATTCTCTTTTGTGAAAGAACAATATGCTATACCTTGACCTTTAGCTTTCAGTTTCTAGCCATTGGCTAACGATATCTGCTGTGTACTCTTGGACATTTTAATAAAAATTTTGTTTTCATTTGTTATACAGTGGGATGCTCCACTGTCAACCACCCATAAATTATTTTTTACAGCTCCGTTAGTATACATGGCTAACTCTAAATTTTTATTTATCTTTTGATGATTTTTAGTATTCTGGCCAGCGTTCTGGCGCTTTGCTTTTTTACAAAATCTTGCCAAATGTCCTCTTCCTCCACAATTAAAACACTTTTCAATTGCGTATGCAGTAGGAGATTCAATATCTTCTTTTTGAGGTTGCTCCCTCCTTAACTGATCTCTTTCAAGTCTTCTTGCCTCTTCAATCAATCTGCCAGTTATATCAGTTAAAGTTAAACTTTCCTTAGGCAAAATTTCAAGGGAAGTGATGTAGTTATCATAACTTACATCTAGTGATGATAGAATTATGTAGACTTGGTGTAGTTCAGAGAAAATAAGCTCTTTCTCGTGCAGTTCTTGAAAAATGCTTTTTATAGAATTCAAATGAATATCACCTTTCGTTTGGAGATGCGTCCTGAAAAGCTTCCATGTTAGATTTATGTGAGTACCAATGTTATCTCGGACATAAATCCTCTTCAGCTTCTGCCAACACCCAACAGCCGTTTGCTCTCCACGGATATGAACAAGTTGCTGGTCAGACAGTGTTAGTCCTATTGTGGAAATTGCAATCTCACTTACCCATTTATGCTTACATCAATAGGCTTCAATGCTCACAAACACTGATATGGAGTTTTGATACTTGAAATTAAGACTTCTTCAAGTTGCTGTCTCTTCCTGGTGACTTCATGGACACATCCATATCATTTTCTTTAGCAGCAATATGTACGTGGTTTGCCATTGCTTTAATATGAGATGCTTCTGTGTCTAGTCTATAGCTATAGTATATTTAAATTCATACTGTAGAAAACCAATAAGTTACAGGCTCTTACATGTGAAAGTTTTATTGGCTCTGATACATCTGTGATGGCACATTATCATGTTTCTTCTGGTTAATATGGTTTCTTCTGTCTATAAGAAGTGAATATGCAATCATGAATTAGGCTTTAGGGACCCTTGACAGGTGTTCTTTGCTAACAATGATAACTTGTGAGATTTAAAAAAGTAATGAGAATTGCATTTATATGTTATGTCAATCGACTTAGAAGAATGTTATAGCTGCAGAAAATGATAATAATAAGCTGACACCTTCAGCCACATGCTGAAATCAAGAAAGAGGTTTGAAGTGAACTCATCACAAAAGTAAAGAAGACTTTAAAAATCCAAATGCCATGGAGCAAATATGATCAAGGCAATTAATACCTGAGCAATTCTAGACACCAGATTGGACATTAGATACACTTTAGACTCAAGCAGAATTAAAGGCCTAGAGAGGAAGATTAGAAAAGCATTGACAATGAACCCTTCATATACATGGCAACATTGACAGACTCTATGTATCAAGGAAAATAGATGGGCATGGAATGTTGCAAGCATATCAGACAGTTGAAGAAGGAAAAATATTGGAAAAATATGGAAGAATACTGAAGAACAATGATGAAGATGCACTGAAGCTAGTATAGACTTACTGAATAATGGAGAGACCAAATTGCCCTACAACAAACATCAAATGAAGTAAAGAGAATAACAAGGCAAAACACTACATGGCTAATACATAAAAATAGTAGGCAAAACAGATAATAAGATATGGCAATGGCTAAGAGCAGAAAAATTGACAAAAGAGACAGAGTGGCTAATACTGGTTGCACAAACCCAAGTCTTAAGAACAAATGCACAAATCAGAAGTGAGAAGACAGTAACAGAGAAAAAATGTCACCTGTGGAAAAAAGCTAAAGAAATAGTGATCCTCTAATTAGCTGCTATTAGAATATCACTGCTACAAAGAGGAGCATAACAAAGTAATAACAACTGTGCATTGGAACACCTGCAAGATATCCCATTTGTTTGCAAGCAAAAAATGGTGGGACCACAAAATAAACAAAGCAATAGAAAATGAAGAAGTTACAGTTCTCTGAGACTTTAGAATTCAAACCAACAGGCACCTGCCACATAGCATCCCAGACTTAACATTTCTAAATAAGAAAGACAAACAAGTCAATGCAGTACAGGAGACAGCAGAAGAGAAGAGGAAAAACTGGAAAAAAAATTGCAATATACAAAAATCTGTAAATAGAAGTGGAACAACAGTGACAAAAAAACCCCAAAACCATGGTTGAAGATTCAAACTTTGTCAAGGACCTTGGAGTACTCATCTCAAATGATTTAAGTGTAGAGCCCACTGTAACTACATAGCCAAAAAGGCATTAAGAATTGTTAATCTAATCCTACGTAGCTTCTTCTCTGGTAATATCACACTACTAACTAGAGCATACTACAAAACATTTGCTAGACCTATACTCGAATACAACTCATCAGTCTGGAGCCCATATCATGTATCTGATATTAACACAATTGAAAAAGTCCAGAAATATTTCACAAAAAGAGTTCTCCACTCCTCTACTCATTGCAGAATACCTTATGCCACCAGACTTGAAACTCTAGACCTAGAAAACCTAGAACTATGCCGCCTCCGATCCGATCTAAATATAGTATATAAAATCATACATTGCAATGTCCTACCTGCAAATGAATACTTCAGCTTCGACCATAACAATAAGAGCACACAATAGATACAAACTCAAGGTAAACCGCACCAAACTTGACTGCAGAAAATATGACTTCAGCAACAGAGTGGTCAAATGTTTGGAATACTCTACCTGACTCTGTGGTTTCTTCCCCAAACCCTAAAAACTTTAACCTTAGACTGTCTACTATTGACCTCATCCCCTTCCTAAGAGGCCTGTAGGGGGCGTGCATAAGCGCACCAATTGTGCCTACCGTCCCTGTCCTATTGTTTTTTGTTTTTTTTCCTTATAAGTATCTATCTCATGTATTCAAAACTATATTTATTCTTATACCTGTATCTTGTAAACGATTGACAAATCAAATAAATACTAAAAAAAAAAAAGCAAAGCTAGCATCATTAGTAATAGGTGCCTTGGTTGCAATCCTAAAAATTTGGAATACTGCAGGATCCAAACTGGGTCGGTCACTGGGACCAGAGGTTTCATCTTCCAAGCGTGGGCTGGAGCCCAGCCTCAGGGAATGCCTCCCTATCAAAGTGTGCTTTGGGGGGTTTTTTTGTGTGTGGTATTTAAATAGTGCCTCTTGTGTGTGACTTTTTAGATATTGATTAGGGTGTTGATGTCTGGCCACTAAGTCATTGGTAATATCATGAAAAGTCAGTCATCAACACCCCAATCAACATCTAAAAAGCCACACACACATAAATACTACACACAAAATAGTCCAAAGCACATACACTACTAGGGAGAAGTTCCCTGAAGATGTATTCCAGCATGAATCTAAAAGCTCAGAAAACAAAACCTCTGATCCTGGTGAATGACCAAGATTGGATTCTGCAACATTATCCTGGTATATCTATATTCTTCTTCATTCATCTGGAGGACTACTTGAAGTCTATCAACACTGGAAAAAAAATCGCCATCAGTCAACTACAAAAAGCAATTTTATTTGGAACAGCTTACACCCTGTGACAATATTTTTAACACCACCAAACAATATTTACCTACCCTAGGTCCTTGGGAAGCACTTGAAAGGTAGAAAAAAATACCACATCCCATCTAAACATCTGGCTAACTGTGCAATCAAACATAACTTCATGCCTCTCTTATTGCTCCAAAAGCAAAACTATGTACCACATCCACCATCTATTATCAATTGTACAAAAACTGACTTAATAAATTCTGAGTCCTGGAAAAAATTAAATTATCATAAATGATAAAAAGGCTATTCACTTCTAGTTTACTTATCCATATAGCAAAGAGGCAGAAATGGTTTTGATGCAACATTTGGCTCACAGGCCAAATGTTCATAAAATGCTATCTGCCCAGGATGCCTAATCTTTTACATAGCCTTATTAATGGCACATCTCAAAAAGTAGGTAAGAACTCAGAAATAAATACATTTTCATTTAATATGGAATTAATTAAACTTGGTTAATCTTATGACACCCTATGCAGTCTCATTCAAACATTTCATTTGGCAGCAGTTTTGGAAAGGCTGTGGAAGATAATTCCCTGAGCATGGATTATCATGCAGCCAAAATGATGCCAATCTTATAATACGGGGAATCTTAGCTAGCTTTCAGGACAAGTAAATTTAGAGAAATAATCTTAAGAACCAACAAATGATCCAATGGTGTTGACTGCTGGCTGGGAATAAACATTTCTGACCACTGCTGCAACCACCTTTGGGAAAGGGAGTAATGGCCAGCTGGGGAGGGGAGATGCAGCTCTTCTCAACCCTGCAGCAATCTCCCCCCTCTTCATCACCTCTATGGGGTGGCTTAGCCCTGAAGCCAGCTGGTTTGGGGTGCTCCAGTGGTGAGCATGGATCAAAGCCTCGCAGAGACGAAGTTTCAGTCTATCGCTGAAGAAGCTCAAACCAGAAGCCCAGTAGCAAATAGTCTTAATGGGAGAACCAGTCTATGATAAAATTAACTGATATATTCCAGAGGGAAAAATACTCTATTAGTTCTCATAAATGACTGAAAACAAGATGAAAAGTATGGAAAAAGGGATTGGCCAAACCTAAAATGAATGAGGGTCATGACTATGAAGTATTGACTTTAAAAGGATCTTATTACCATATTATATGGAAATAAACCTATTTATATGTATTCTCAGTAAAGTAATAAATAGAGATTTAAAAGCAAGATTGATTTAATCATTTATGATAGAAAACTGAGAGAAGCAGTGAAAAACAAAATAATGACAAGAGATTCTAAATATAGGGCAGATTATTATTTGATTGTGTCAGGAGTAAGGTCTTGGAGGAAAAATGGACCTAGGAGAGTCTATAGTGAAAGCCAAGTGATTACAGGAAGGAAAAATTGAATTGAATTGAATTCTTTATTGTCATTGTACATATATACACAGTATACATGCAGTGAAATTCACATAACACTGAGAGACCAGACGCAACACGCACACACACACATAACAATTCCCAAACACTCCCCTACCTGCCAAAATTCCCCACCCCCTAAAAACACACAAGCATCCACACAACAGACCAAGTAATACTGTCCAACAGTTCATTGATGGTGGTCCTTAAATTCATTGTTAAGTGCAATTATAGTTCTGGGATAAAAACTGTTCAGAAAATGTGTGGTCCGAGTTTTAATTGTTCTGTATCTTCTGCCAGAAGGCAACAGTTCACAAAGATTGTAAGCAGGATGAGAAGAGTCTCTGAGAATGTTGTGCAACTTCCTCAAACAGCAAGATGCGAAGATGACATCCAGGGCTGGTAGTTGGAGTTCAATGATATTCTGGACAGTTTTAATTATTCTCTGTAGAGCATTTTTGTCTGCTACAGAGCTTCTTCTATGCCATGCAAGAATGCTGTATGTCAGGACACTCTCAATGGTGCTGGCAATAGTAGGACAGAAGTAGATGCTGAGATAGATTTATCTTCCTGAGCATTCTCAGGAAGTACAGCCTCTTTTGTGCTTTCTTCATAAGCATGTTTGCATTCATAGTCCATGAGAGGTCCTCTGAGATATAAATGCCCAGAAATTTAAAACTACCAACTCTCTCCACCTCTTTGCTATTTATGTACAATGGTAAATGTACATCCTCCTGAGGTCAATTATAAGTTATTTAGGTTTTTTTGGTTTTAAACATAAGATTATTTTCTTTACACCACACTGTCAGCCCTTGTACTTCCTTTCTATAAGCAGACTCCTTGCTCTTATTAATGAGCTCTACCACTGTCGTGTCATCCACAAATTTAATAATTGCATTGATGTTATACAATGGGGTGCAAATATGAATTGTCTATCAAAATGTAATGAAGAATGTGCAATTTAATATGTTTGGAAGATTATATATGCTCATATTTGGAAGAATTGGGTTATTGTTCCCCATACAAATGGAAAAATAGCAGAAATAAATGCAACAACAATAGGCAGATTAATTTGTTAAATGGAAGATATTTGGCAGAATCTTGAAAGAACGATTATGAGAATTGACTGTGAACAAAATTTGGGAAATGTCCTATGGCTTTATGTCAGGTAGGATACGTGAAGATTTACTTTTCACTATGAAATCACTATGAAACATATGATTGTGAAAAATAAAGTTTATTATAGATATGTTGATGATTTAGAGAAAGAAAATGATAAAACAAATAGGCATGAGTTTGCATGAATATGGGGTTAGGTGTTGGTTATTCAATGCAACAAGACTGATACATGATGGAAATATAACACGCAAAACATATAAATGGAAGGCTTGGTGAAATGGTTTAGCGTTGAGTGCAGAGATGGTATTCAGCAGGTTCTCACCAGTTCTGAAGAACCAGTAGTGGAAATTTTGAGAAGTTTAAAGAACTGGCAAATACTACCTCTGATTGGAGATTTTACACTATCATTCCCCTGCCACGCCTACCAAGCCTTGCTCACAAAATCGGTAGTAAATTTTTTTGAATCCCACCATTGGTTGAGAGGCAATATAACCAGCATGCATCATATTCCCTTTGATATATTTATGCAGAAATGAAAAATGAATATATGTAGTGACTTTATAGGCATATTAGTAGAGGACATGAGTGCACATACACTGATGTCCTGTTCTTGACTGAGAAATTGATTGGTTTTCAGCAGGTGTCAGACAAACTGTATCATGCAACAAGCAATAGAGAACTGAAAATTAATGTATCAAACAGAAATATTATATAGGTGAGAGTGACAGAATAAATGGAATCAATGTGCAGGATATGCAAATACTAGTAGAATTATAATGAATAGCACATTGCCTATTGTGATGAATTAATGTTTTCAGTAAGAAGCACAAGTGGCTGGATATAACATCATGTTTCTTTGTGAAACAAAACTGAGAGTTGAGTATATTAGTACATTATGTTTGATATTTTATCCCTCCATCCCCATTTGCTTTCTGAAGAACTCACTTTTTTCAGCATATGTATTAGAGCTTCTAGTGTAGTATGAAGTAGGTAGATATTTTCATTCTAGAGTAAAATATTGAGTAACTCTGGTGGATCTGTCATCTTCAACTTCCTTCCTCTGAAATCTTTGTTTTTTATTTGATGTTCAGATTTCTGAAGTTAATCCTGAAATTGAATGAAGCTTGAATGAAGCTGTTGATGTCTTCTTCTCAGTGCCTGGAGGCTATACATGACTAGATGGGGTGCAATGGGTCCAAATCAACTCAAACAAGACAGACTGGAATTTGAACCTTCTGGTTACAAGGTTTTCCTACCTCTAGTCCTGGATAGGATTGCACTGTCTGAGACAAACCCAGGGAACAATCTGAGAAATTTCTTGCACTCATGGTTCTTACTAGCAGAGCAGGGAAACCATGACCAGTAGACCAGTGGTCCCCAACCTTTTTTCTACCAGGGACCAGTTTCAAGCAGAAACACTTTTCCAAGGACCGGGGGGGGGGGGACGAGTCCGAGTTTGGTGGCTTGCTTGCAGACGTTTCATTACCCGACTAGGTAACATCTGATGTTGTTACCTAGTCGGGTAATAAAACGTCTGCCAGCAAACCACCAAGTTCAGGGACCGCTAATGCCTCCTCATTGCAACCCTGAGCGACAGATATTCTCTTCTATTGGGACATTTAAAATGGAGAGTTTTGTACATTCATTAGCATTCTTGAAACCCTGCGCTTTGATTGGCCAAAGCGTGGGGCGATCTGATTGGTTTAGCGAGCCGCGCTGATTGGCCCGCTAAGAATCTCCCGCGATTGGTGGATACAAATTGCAGGAAATTCAAAGCGGTGCCATTGGCCGCGGCCATGGCGGCTTGAGAATAAAAAGCTGCTGTTTTTCCCTTGGAGCCAGATCGGTTCCAGGGACCCAATAAAGAGCTGAAACCTAGTCACCGCCTCCTGGCCTCCTTACCAACGGACACGACACTGGCGATGAGGGTGGGATCCCGATTCTGAACCCCAGCAAGCATGTGTCCGACGGAAGCAAGACCGACGAGATGGCCAGCATCGCTCGGCCCGCACCCTTCAACCCCGCTAGCGAGGACTGGGAATCCTACATGGACAGATTCCGCATGTTCCTCGAATGCAGCGACATGAAGGACGCCACTGGGCTGAAGAAACGAGCCGTCTTCCTGACACACTGCGGGCCCACAGAATTCAAGATGGCGAAAGCCCTAGTGAAACCTGCTGACGTCACTGGGATGGACTGGGCCGACCTTGAACCTTTACTCCAAAAACACAATGCTCCCACCGTGCCCACCCTCATCAGATGGCACAAGTTTTATTGGCGGGACCAGAGGTCGGGCGAAAGCCTCAGCGACTTTGTTGTGGAACTGCGGAACCTAGGAGGACTATGCGGGTTCTCCGACATGGATGAGGCCCTACGGAACCAAGTCGTGCTCAGGCTTTGGGACCCAGTCCTACAGAGTCGGCTGATGGCCAAAGGCGACATTGCCCTCGCCGATGCCATCGCTGAAGCCACCACAGCCGAGGCCACCAGGCAGTCAGCAACCCGCATGCGGAGACCGGACGCCAGGGACCGCACCACGAACAACAACCCTGGATGGGCGACTGAGGCCCAACCGGAAGAAAGTCACCGCGAAACTACCACCCACCATAGCGAATTCCACTCCACCTCCGACACTTCGGATGAGGAGGAGAAAATCCACCAGCTTCAGGCAGGACATGACCAGCGCAGTCAGCGGGGTCATAAGTCGGGGACCGCGTGTGCTGGTTGCGGAGGCGATCACCCTAGATCTGAGTGCCGGTTCTTCGATGCAGTTTGCTGGCACTGTGACAAAAACACATTGCCTGCGTATGCCGATTAAAGAAAGCCTACAGCCCCAGACGGCGGGACCACAGTGAGCGGAGATGGGACAGCACACCCCCCAGAACCAGAGATCGCCCAGCCGACAGCCATTGGGACCGGAGCGGGCGAGGCCGATGAGGTGGCGAGACCCAGCGGAAGGAGGAAAGCCACCAGACGGTCATCATCGGCCACGCATCAACCACCGACACCCAAAAATTCTACGTGGAGGTAGGCATCGAAGGCGAGCCATGCAAGATGGAGGTGGACTACCTCCTACCTCTCCATGGTCACCTGGCAAGAAATCAAGCGTTTGGTGCCTATCATCCAAACGAAGGGACTGGAGAACCAGAGACTAATCATTAAAGACTACCAGGGAAACCGCATCCCAGTAGTCGGAACCGGACAATTCAGAGTAACATTTAAGGGACGCACGGCAAAGCTTTCCCTAACAATCGTGGACCGAGACCGACCCAGCCTTTTGGGACTGCAATGGTTTGCATCGCTCAGCATCGAAGTCACGGGCATCAACCACATCGCCGAGACCGATTGGGAGCAACAACTGGCATGGGACTTCCAGGAAGTGTTCAACAGCACCCTAGGCAAGTACCGAGGGCCCCTTATCTCTTTCAGCCTAGACCCAAATGTTCCCCCGAGACGCCTAAAACCAAGGTGGGTACCTTTCGCACTCAGGCCTAAAACCAAGGTGGGTACCTTTCGCACTCCAGAGCCTCATGGAGAGACTCTTACAAGGCATCAAGGGGGTAGTGCTCTATTTCGACGATGTGCTAGTATCAGCAGCCAACCAGCCAGAACTAGAGGGCCGACTAAGGGAGGTGCTAACCAAATTCAAGGAAACCGGGCTAAAGGTGAAGAGGGAAAAGTGCCAACTTTACACAGAGCGGGTCAAGTTCCAGGGGTACCTCCTAGACCGGCACGGCATCCACCCAACTGAAACCAAAATTAAAGCCATTAAAGAGGCCCTCACACCCAGGACTAAAACGGAACTGCAGGCATTTCTGGGACTGCTTAATTTTTACAATGTTTTCCTGCCCCAGAAGGCAACCGCGGCGGAACTTTTGCATAGGCTCTTGGACAAGGCGGCTGCCTGGACTTGGGGAAAACGCGAGGAAGCCGCCTTCAGGAAAACCAAGGACCTGCTCACTTCGGATGCCGTCCTCATCCAATACAACGAGACCCTACCACTAGCAGTCACATGTGACGCATCACCTTTCGGCATCGGCGCTGTCCTCAGCCATACTCTCCCCGATGGAAAAGAAGCACCCATCGCCTTCTTTTCAAGGACCCTCACCAAACCAGAGAGAAACTACAGTCAGCTGGACAAAGAGGGCCTGGCTATCGTTGCCATAGTGAAGAGATTCCACGAGTACCTCTACGGCTGGACGTTTACCATTATCACCGACTACCAGCCGCTGCTGGGAATCCTCGCAGGGAACAGGGCCATCCCTGTTCATTCTATCTCCTAGAATGACAAGGTGGTCCGAATTCCTTGCCACTTACAGCTACCGGCTCACACACTGACCCGGTAAGACGATCACACATGCAGATGCTTTGAGCTGCTCACCACTACCCAAGCTAGACACCGACCCAGCACCCACGATGACCACCCTCAGCATAGAGACTCTGCCCTATCTACCCATAACCGCATCAGACATTGCCCGAAAAACTAATAAAGACAAACGTCTGGCGCGGGTGTTACATTGGGTAGAGAAAAGGTGGCCGGAAAAGGACAACGACGAGACATTCAAAACATTCCGGAACCGGCAAACAACTCTTGCTACAAAAAGGGTGTGTACTGTGGAGGAATAGGGTGGTTATCCCAGAAAAACTGCAAGGGAAGGTACTGGAGTTGTTACATGAGGGGCACCCAGGCATAGTTAGAACAAAAGCCCTGGCCAGGAGTTATGCTTGGTGGCCAGGGATGGACAAACAAATCGAGGCTTGGGTGGCAAGGTGTCAACGCTGCCAAGAAACCAGACCAAGCCCTCCCACGTCACTGATCCTAGAATGAGAATCTCCCAGGGGACCTTGGTCTAGGATCCACATAGACTTCGCCGGGCCCACAAAGGGACATACATTCCTAATAACCATAGACGCTTATTCCAACTGGTTGGAGGTAAGCAACATGAAAACCACCACCACAGAGGCCGTGACCAAGGAACTTTGCAAACTTTTCGCAACACACGGCCTCCCAGATGTCATCGTGTCGGACAACGGGCCCCAATTCACCTCGCTGGAATTTGAAAAATTCCTAGCGGAACGGGGCATACGACACGCACTGACAGCCCTGGCACATCCGGTGGCGAACAGAAGGGCGGAACGGATGGTTCAATTTACAAAAAAAACCATCCAGAAAATAGACCACGGGGAGACCCAAGACAAAATAAATAAAATGCTTTTCATACAACACATAACCCCGAACACGACAACAAACAAAAGCCCGGCAGAGCTACTAATGGGGAGGAAAATAAGGTCCCCACTCGATAGACTGCACCCCACATACAACCCGGAAAAACCCCCAAACTCCTCTAGCAAGCACCGATCCTTTGCACCAGGCGACACCGTCTACGCAAAGAATCTTACCAGAGACCCACTCTGGGTACCAGCAACCATAACCCAACTGACAGGTCCCCGCTCGTACCGGCTACAAACAATCGATGGACGTGCGTGGAAACGCCACATCGATCAATTAAGATCGAGGACAGCCACAAGAAACACAACCAACACGCAACCAGACATAACCAATCCCCTTAACACAAACCAAGAGGGGAGGGAATACCCCGGTAACCAAAACCCAGAAGAAAGGAACCAGCCATACTCACCAGCAAGCAGCCAGCTCAGAACCTCACCAGAAAGAAGCAGCCAGGCCAGCTCGACCAGCCTGGAAAGACCAGGCGGGAGCGGCAAAAACCACAGCTCAACCAGCCCGGGTAGACTGGGAAGGAGCTGCGACGAGCGGCCCAGCAAGACATACCAGGCGGTTCCACCGACGAGTCCAAGAGACACAGAGAACCCGACTGAACCGGCCGGGAGACAACCCACGACTGACCTGCGCAGGTCCAGTACGCAAGTACGGAGCCCCACCTACCTACGGGACTACGTTACGTAGGAGCAAACCAAGAGGGGAGGGGTGTTCTGTACATTCATTAACATTCTTGAAACCCCGCGCTTTGATTGGCCAAAGCGTGGGGCGATCTGATTGGTTTAGCTAGCCGCGCTGATTGGCCCACTAAGAATCTCCCGCAATTGGTGGCTACGAATTGCGGGAGATTCAAAGCGGTGCCATTGGCCGCGACTGCCGCGGCTTGAGAATAAAAAGCCGCTGTTTTTCTCTTGGAGCCAGATCGGTTCCAGGGACCCAATAAAGAGCTGAAACCTAGTCACTGCCTCCTGGTCTCCTTACCGACGGACACGACAGTTTCAGCTGCAGATTCAGGAACTGTGCTGGGCTAAGGAGTGCCTTCAAAACTGAGCACTGGGCAGTGGCGGCCCACGGCTCTCGGCCCTGCCTTTCTCAGCCCCATTCCTCAGGTGTCTCCCTCCCTCCCTCAGGTGTCTGCCTCGTTCCTCTCTCAGTCGCTCTCTCGCTCTTCCACCAGCCCAGGAAGAAACTGCTTCAAAGAAGCCGGCAGCATGGCTTTTCCTGTCGCCGCAGCTCCTCCGAAGTGCCCGTTCACCCCCACCCCACCACTCACGCATGGTTCAATCCAGTGCTCCGTTCTGCCGGCCTGCCTTCATTTCTGGTTGTTTCGGAGCAGCTTCGGCTGATAAAAGAGGCGAATAGTTATTATTCTCAGCCGAAGCTGCTCCAAAACAACCAGAAACGAAGGCAGGCAGGCAGGCAGACAGAACAGAGCACTGGATTGAACCACAGGCAGCTGGGTGGGGGTGAACGGGCGCTTCGGAGGAGCTGCACCAACAGAAAGCCACCCTGCCGGCTTCTTTGAAGCAGTTTCTTCCTGGGCTGGTGGAGGAGTGAGAGAGCGACTCTAGAGAGAAATGAGGCAGGAGGAAACTGAAGTCTCTGAGCCAGAGAGCAGGACAGGCTTTGGTTGCTTCCTCCCTCCCCTTCTTTCATTTGTGTCCTTGATCCCTGATCCCAGCAGCATTCACCGAAGGTGAAGAAAGCTGCCATTTTTTTTATTTTATTTTCTTTGCGGCCCGGTACAAAGTGATCCACAGACCGGTACCAATCCGCGGCCCGGTGATTGAGGACCCCTGCAGTGGACGACCACTCTAAGTAGTACACCTATTTCTCTCACTCCTGGATCAGGAGGTTTTGCTCACAGTCACTCATGTTTTCATGACCTCTCATCTGGATTATTGCAAGGTGTTCTACATGGGGCTGCCCTTGAAGAACCTTTGGAAACTTCAACTGGTGCAGAATCTGGCTATCTGAGTAGTAAAGGGAGTATGGAGTATTCATGAATTTCATTGGTTGTCTGTTTGTTTCCAGGTGCAATTCAAAATGATAGTTATCACCTTTATAGCTCTGCCCTGAGGTCAGATTACCCAAGGCACCATCTTTTACCAGTTTTCTCTACACATGTAATTTGGTCAGGCAAGTGGATCATGCTATGGGTCCCTTCAACCAAGAAATGAACCAGGAGGCATAGCTTCATGTTGTAGCCCCTGTTTTCTGGAATCCTCTTCCTTCAAATATCAGGATGACCCCCAACTCTGTTGACCTTTCACATATATGTGGAGAGTTGGTTGCATGCTCAGGTCTGGGGGAGGGGGTGAGTGTGCAAAGGGCACCATGTCCTCTTTGTGTTAACTTTGTGTTATTTAAGCAAGCAGGATTATTAGGGGACTGGAGACTAAGGCATATGAAAAATGGTTACAGGAACTGGGCTTGGCTAGTCTAGTAAAGAGAAGGACCAGGGGAGACATGATAGCAGTCTTCCAATATTTGAGGGGCTGCCAGAGAGAGGAAGGGGTCAAGCTATTTTCAAAAGCACTTGTAGGCCATACAAGGAATAATGGATGGAAACTGAACAAGGAGAGATTTAACCTGGAAATAAGGAGAAACTTTCTGACAGTGAGAACAATCAACCAATGGAACAGCTTGCCCTTGGAAGTTGTGGGAACGCCATCACTTGAGACTTTCAAGAAGAGATTGGACTGCCATTTGTCAGAAATGGTGTAGGATTTCCCGCTTGGGTGGGGGGTTGGACTAGATGACCTACAAGATCCCTTCCAACTCTGTTATCTATTATCTGTTATCCATATTCACAGTTTTTACCTGATGCCATATATATTTATTTTGTTTCAATCCTTTTAATAGTTTATAATCATTTTTATGTTTTATCGTGTATATCATTCTAGAGTTACTTGTTGAGCTATAGAATTAAAATAGAAAATAACAATTTTATCTAAATACTGCATAATTATTGTACTTATTAATATTTCCTTTTTGACCCAAACTTCTCTAATGGTTTCCTGTAAATTATTAAAATAATTATTAAAAATGGGGAGAGAGAAAATACAACCTACCTTCCTTGTTTTTTTTTTTTTCCAGAGATAAGCCTGCCTTTCAGCTCATAGAAAAATCCATTTGCAGGCCACTGCTGAAAGAGTGGAAGGAGGCCCCTAACAATGAATCTTAATTTTGCAAATCTCTTGGAACCTTTCAGCATTTAGCTGCTGGCACGTTCATCTTATTCTTTTATAGCTTTCTTCATTGTTGATAATGACAAACTGTATTCTCCTCTGTTTTCATTTTGTTTTGTTTTCAAGGCAACTCTCAGTGGCAGATTGTGTCAGCTCATTTGTCGCAATGAATGCCTATTATCTGGCCTCTCCCTTGAAAATAACTTCAAATAACTTCTTGCTCTTGAACAGCATTTTAAAATGTTCTGTATTAAAGTGTGCTCTTCCAGTTGAGCCATACAAATTATTTTAGACATCCAATAATCTGTTTCTGTTAGCAAAGTCTACTTCTATTTCACCTCTTATATATGAGCTTGATCTAATACTGATGGGAGAAATATTTGTACGAGTCAGAATGTTTGCAAAATTAGACAATGGCTGTTTCTGTTGTGAATGTATAAAGTTTTAATAAAGCGTGAGCTTGGAGTAAAGTGCAGGGTTCTGGCCCTGCACTTCTGATTGGTTGTTAAACGGCTGGATCGGATTGGCCCGCTCCGGGGAATCCGATTGGCCCTTAACAGAGAGTTCCTATTGGTTATGAGAGCTAGCACTCCTCATTGGTTATTGGTTAATAGTAACCCCTTATATAGGGGTTTGCCTATATAAGGCGGGTTAAAACTACTATAAAGGCCAGAAGTCACTATGTAAATAAAGAGCTGAAGTTCACCGTTCAGAGGCTTGTCTCCATTCTTTCTCGCCCATGCTGCAAACATAACACTGGTGACGAGGATGGGATGTGGATACATCTGAACCAACGAAACTTCGAGAACACCGAGCACATGACAGACGACGCTACACAACTGAACCATGTCCGGCGTCGTCGTACCACCCGCTCCGTTCGATCCAGTACAGGAGGACTGGGAGTCCTACATGGATCGCTTCCAAATGTTCTTAGAAACCAACAACTTAAAGGATGCCACACCAGGAAAGAAATGGGCGGTGTTCCTAACACATTGCGGTCCAACCGTATTTAAGATGGCTAAAGCACTAGCAAAACCCCGAGAAGTGAAGGCGATGGATTGTGACGACCTTGAACCTCTCCTACGAGATCACTATGCACCGACCGTGCCTACACTCGTGAAACGGCATGAGTTTTATCAGAGGAGCCAGCAAAAGGGAGAAAGCGTGGCCGACTTCATAGCAGACCTCCGAAATTTGGGAGGCCTCTGCGGGTTCACCGATTTAGAAGAAGCACTAAGAGATCACATAGTTCTGGGACTAGATGCACCAGGCGTTCAAAGCAAGCTGATGGCGAAAGGCAACATCAGCCTTGCCAACGCCATCGCTGATGCTACTACAGCAGAAGCAACCAGGAAGTCGGCCGCAAAACTACACCAAAACCGCGCTCCGGTACCACCAGCGACAAGCGACATTTTATCCAGGTCAGAAGGGCAGCTTGCAACGACGCACCACGAGGACCTCTCTTCGTCGTCAGACAGTGATGAAGAAGGGGTCCATCGACTGCGGTCCAACCGGGACTACCACCCGAAGCCTTTACGCCCTTGCGCTGGCTGTGGGGCCAACCATGCCAGGTCCGAATGCAAATTCCGCGACACGCTCTGCCATGAGTGCGGGAAGCGAGGCCACATCAGACGGGTCTGCCAAAGTTTACCAGGACCCGGCCAGGCCTCAAAAGGGACTAACTATCGCCAATCGACAGGAAACTGTCCTGTATGGCGAGAGCCAGAAAACCACTCCTACAGAAATCGAGCTTTGCAGAGAGAAGAGGCTCACCATACTATCACTATTGGTCACGCCTCAGCTTTAGACACCAAGAAAATACGAGTCACAGTAGCCATCGAGAACCAGCCTTGCCACATGGAAGTCGACTCGGGATCGACCCTCTCGATGGTGTCCTGGAAGACCCTTCAACAACTCATCCCCACGATACAATGCCAAGATCTCCGCTTCCAAAGACTCATCCTCAAGGACTACCAGGGGAATCGAATCCCCGTCGTTGGTTCCTGCCGAGTCCGAGTCTCCTTCAAAAAGCACACAGCGTACTTACCACTAACTGTCATTGATAGAGACAGGCCTAGCCTACTAGGCCTCCAATGGTTCGCGCCACTCAGCATTGAAGTGGCCGGCATAAACCAAGTCAGCCGAAATGACTGGGAGGGAGACCTCATCCACAAGTTCAGGGACGTCTTCACGGACAGCTTAGGCGAGTACAAGGGGACCCCAATTTCGTTCAGTCTAGACCCAAAGATAGCTCCCATCCGACTTAAGCCCCGTCGAGTTCCGTTTGCCTTAAAGTCGAAAATTGACGAACAACTCAACAAACTGATAGCTCAGGGGGTGTTAGAGCCCATCGATCACTCCCCCTGGAAAACCCCAATCGTAACACCCATTAAGCCAGACGGGTCGATCCGAATTTGTGGGGACTACCGGGCCACTTTGAACCACGCCCTACAGCAGAACGCATATCCAGTGCCGGTGGTGCAGCATCTCTTCCACTCCCTGGGGGGCGGAAAAGTCTTCGCTAAATTAGACTAAGCTCAGGCATATCAGCAACTACCTGTTGATGAAAAGACAGCACTGGCACAAATGATTGTGATGCACCGAGGTGCCTTTAAATGTACCCGGCTTCAATTCGGAGTTAGTGTAGCCCCGGGGATTTTTCAGAGCCTTATGGAGAGGTTATTACAAGGAATTAAGGGCGTGGTCCCCTATTTTGACAATGTATTAATTGCGGCTCCTACAAAAAAAATCTTACAGGACCGGTTAAAATTAGTCCTAAAAAAATTCCAAGAGGCCGGTCTTAAAGTAAAGAAAAACAAATGTAAATTGTGTACTGACAGTGTTGAGTTTTTAGGGTACCTAATTGATAGCCAGGGTATTCACCCTACTGAAAGTAAACTAAGGGTGATAAAAAATGCTCCCAGGCCACGAAACAAGGCTGATCTCCAGGCATTCCTAGGCCTCATCAATTTTTATAATGTATTTTTACCGCATAAAGCAACGGTCGCTGAACTGTTACACCGGTTGTTAGATAAAAAAGCAAATTGGTTATGGGGTCATCGAGAAGAACAGATGTTCTGCAACGTGAAAAAACTGCTCACTTCTGACTCTGTACTTATGCAGTATAACGAGACTTTACCTTTAAATATAACATGTGATGCTTCGCCTTTCGGAGTGGGCGCCATCTTGAGCCATGTACTGCCTAATGGGAACGAAGCCCCTGTTGCATATTTTTCAAAGACACTTTCAAAAACTGAGCGAAATTATGGACAAATCGATAAAGAAGCTCTCGCAATTGTGTCAACCATTAAAAGATTCCACGAGTACGTGTATGGCCGGGCTTTTACTATCATGACTGACCACAAACCATTATTGGGGATAATAGCCGGAGATAAGCCGACTCCCTACATGTTATCCCCTAGGATGACTCGATGGTCAGAATTCTTAGCTGCTTATAACTATCAGCTGCAATACCGCCTGGGGAAAGCCATTCCCCACGCTGACGCATTGAGCCGAGCACTGCTTCCAGAGACTCTCGACGATCCTGCACCAACGGTAACCATGTTGCAAATTGAGGCACTCAACTCGCCGCCATTAACCGCCCGAGATATCATGAGAGAAACCAAACGCGACCCCACCTTAGCGCGAGTCCTAAGCTGGGTGCAATGCGGATGGCCATTGGACCAATTATCAGATGACGTCACACCATTCAAGACTCGACAAACCGAGTTGTTCTCCCAAAAAGGCTGTGTCATCTGGGGTGATAGAGTCGTTATCCCAGAACGACTCCAGAAAGCGCTTCTGAGAACCTTGCACGATGGCCACCCCGGCATCGTGTGAATGAAAGCCCTTGCGCGAAGCTCCTCATGGTGGCCGGGCAATGACAAGCAAATCGAACATTGGGTTAAAGCTTGTCCAAAATGCCAGGAAGTGAGCAACGCCCCACCTAAAGCCATTCCTACTGAATGGGAGACACCATGCGGACCCTGGTCCCGAATTCACTTGGACTTCGCGGGGCCGACCAAAGGCCATACCTTTCTACTTACTGTCGACGCCTATTCAAATTGGCTCAATATTCATCACATGACGACTACAACCTCCGAGGCGGTTATCAAAACCTTGGAAAGACTATTTGAAACCCACGGACTACCAGACGTCCTGGTATCCGATAACGGGCCCCAATTTACAGCACTGTCGTTCAAGCAGTACCTTGCTGACTGCGGCATTCGACATGCGCTTACCTCGCCTGTGCACCCTGCGACCAATGGCACAGCAGAATGCATGGTACAATTTGTGAAGAAAACCTTACAGAAGGTAGACTACAACAACATTGACGACAAGATCAATCAAATTCTTTTTTTACAACACATCACATCACATAGCATCACCAACAAAACTCCCGCCGAACTGCTAATGGGACGAAAACTCCGCTTCCACCTCGACCGGTTACACCCCGCTTACGAACCGGAAAAACCACAAGGATCCAGCGGTCGCTGTCATGCCTTCCAAGTAGGAGATTTGGTATACGCTAAAAACCTATTGGGCGACCCATTGTGGATGGAGGCGACAGTAGTTCGTGTAACTGGCCCAAGATCCTACCTTGTACAATGCCTTGAGGATAGACTATGGAAATGCCATATCGATCATTTACGATCGAGGCTTCCGGCGGGCAGTCCTGAACTCCCCTATGACCAGACTGAGGGGGGGGGAGGTACAGAAGAAGATGAATTCCAAGAAGAAGAAAACCCGTTCGAAGGGAACGACGGTATAATAGAGACTCAGGAAGTGGAACCAGAGAGGGAAACAGTTGAACCTCAGGGAATTACAGAGAACATGGGCAACGACGGGGAAATGAACTCTGAACCAGAAACAGCCCCACTGCCAAACAACGATCTACCTCAGCATGATTACAGCCAAATGACACAGCGAAAATCAAAGAGACTAATAAAACAACTGTCCTACCTAAAGGACTATGTAACTGCGCCCTGCAAACAGAAGCCAGGGGAAAGGGGTGTTGTGAATGTATAAAGTTTTAATAAAGCGTGAGCTTGGAGTAAAGTGCAGGGTTCTGGCCCTGCACTTCTGATTGGTTGTTAAACAGCCGGATCGGATTGGCCCGCTCCGGGGAATCCGATTGGCCCTTAACAGAGAGTTCCTATTGGTTATGAGAGCTAGTGCTCCTCGTTGGTTATTGGTTAATAGTTACTGGGGTTTGCCTATATAAGGCGGGTTAAAACTACTATAGAGGCCAGAAGTCACTATGTAAATAAAGAGCTGAAGTTGACCGTTCAGAGGCTTGTCTCCATTCTTTCTCACCCATGCTCCAAACATAACAATTTCTTTCCGTTTCTTAATTTTCACCTTAAGAAATACTTTGGGCTGAATTAGATACTTAGAGAAGATTATTTGGGGATGGGGGGAAGCATTGGGATGAGGAAATTTAGCCTCCTGAAAATCTGTTCAGCCTCCTCAGTAAGTAAATATAACTTCTTTCGGTTTAGTACCATTGGGAAGTTTTGTCTTATACCCTCAAAGAGTTTTTAATAGGTTCCATTTTTTACCCATGTAAGTATAGGTAAGAGCTTTACTGGTTATTCATTTATTACTTTAAAACCACTGAAGCCCAAGGGTAGTTTTTCAAAAGGCAATTGGACTTCAGAACAGAAGTTTCTTGGATGAGAAGCAAAACATCTTCTCAGAAAAACAAAGCTCAGTTGCCTTTTGAAAAAACACGTTTGGGACAACCCTGACCTGGATGATTGAGACTCTCCATAGAAAATGTTACTGAAGCCAGTTAGTAGGATGGGGATATAGAGCCACTTCAATTGAATTTCAAACTCTTATTTCCAAGACCTTAAAAGACAGAAAAGCCCTGAGACCATCTGGTTCTAAACCTTCTCAAATTCTTCTCAAAGAAGGTTTTGAATTAGTAACTATTGCTGTTCAAAGAGTTCTATGACTACAGGGTTGGGGATTCCCAAATATTTTTATTTAGGAACATAAAAAGTACCCTTTTGGATCTGAATCTTTCCCATCTAGTCCTATTCCCTATTCCCCTTGGATAGAGATGAGTTTTTCTGAGGTCCTTTACTTTCTTTGGGATTATTTCTTCTAGATGTATTGACTCATCATGGGTATCCTTCTTGAACTGGCTTTTTAAGAAGAGTGGATTAGCTGAAAAACAATATCATGATGTCTGCAAAAAATGGCAATTCTTCAGGAAAGCTCTATAGCTAAATTTCTCTAATGCTAAGTAGCTATGAAAATAGATATATTTTCATATAATAGATATATTTATATTATATATAATCATCTTTTGCGACATTTTGACAAAATAAGTAGGGAAGCCAGATTGACTAACAACCGTATTACTAATTTAACAATGGCAGTGATTCACCTAACAACTGTGCTAAGAAAGGTTGTAAAATGGGGCAAAATTCACTTAACAATGGTCTGGTTAGCAACAGAAAGAACAGAATAATAAAGTGGGAAAGGACCTTCTAGTCCAGTCCCTGCTCAATCAGGAGATTGTATTCCAGGGCTATCAAACTCACGGCATCACATTGCCATCACATGACATTTTGTGACTTTTTTTCCCTTTGTGGAGCTGGGGTGGGCATGGCCTGCATGTGATGCATTTGTCCCATTGGCCGCCAGTTTGACACCCCTGCTCTATACTGTTGTGAATGCATAGGCCTTAATAAAGGTATCTTAAGCTTGGAGTCAAGTGCAGGGTTCTGGCCCTGCACTTCTGATTGGCTGTTAACGGCAGGATCGGATTGGCCCGTTCCGGGGAATCCGATTGGCCATTAACAGAGCGTTCTTATTGGTTAAGGGAGCTAGCGCTCCTAGATTGTTATTGGTTAATAGTTATTGGGTTGCCTATATAAGGAGGGTTATAACTGCCATGGAGTTTGAGCAGCAGTCACTATGTAAATAAAGAGTTGAAGTTCACCGTTCCAGAGGCTCGTCTCCATTCTTTCTCGCCCATGCTCCATACTTAACATATACCATTCCAGACAAGTGACTATCCTGTCTTTTCTATAAAACCTTCAGTGACGAAGCACACACAACTTCTGAAGACAAACCGTCCATTGGTTAATTGTTCTCACCATTAGGAAATTTCTCCTTAGTTCTAGGTTGCTTCTCTCTTTAATCAGTTTCCATCTGTTGTTTCTTGGCTTCTGGTGCTCTTCTTTGTGGCAGCCTCTGAGATATTGGAACACTGCTATCATGCCACCGCTAACCCTTATTTTCACTAGATTACACAAACCCAATTCCTGCAATTGTTCTTCATATCTTTTAGCCTCCAGCCTCCTAATCATCTTTGTTGCTATTTTCTGCATTCTTTCCACAGTCTCTACATCTTTTTTTATAGTATGTGATCAAACTGTGATTGTAAGTCAAGAGCTACCTGTATTTTTAATAGACATACAGTACATTGTTATTTACTGATGGTACGAAGGAAAAAAGAATACAACCTAATAAGCCCAAGCTCTTTGAGTTCTCCAAAGCCAGCAGAACAATAAAAAAATGTATGTTCGTTCTCTTTTAGAGGAAAGCAACTGCTAAAACAGAAAGCAAAGTAGATACATTTTTTCCATTCTGAACAGCTATGCAATGCTGGACCAGACTGGAATTCTTGTTGGAGCTAGAATTAGAGAAGCAAGGTCTGAAAATGCTCTCCTCTTCTCTACTTAAGACAATTAGCACAACTGAATAGTTACTCCCTTCTTTTTCAGTACTGTCAACAACTTTAGCTCAATGTTCCCTCAGAAAGATTTCTTAAAGAGGAAGAGTGCAATCAAGTGCAATCAAGTGCAATCAAGTGTTACAGGAGGCCATAGATCAGGGGTGTCCAACCTTGGCAACTTTAAGACTTGTGGACTTCAACTCCCAGAATTCCTCAGCCAGCTGGCGAGGGAAAGCAGCGGGTGCTTTGCTGGCTGAGGAATTCTGGGAGTTGAAGTCCACAAGTCTTAAAGTTGCCAAGGTTGGACACCCCTGCCTTAGATGTTGATGGATTTAAGCTGTGCTGTTTAATTGTAGAAACAGTAATTGCCTTTTTAAACACATAGCAGCAACAAACCAAATGATTTGTTAAAATGGGACTTCATACAAAAACACAAAAGGTGACTGCTTTTGCCTTTGAGGTGCTTTGCAAATCAACAGGTAAGGGGATGATTAAACCAAACGCCTGCAAAATGTAACTCTTGGCTTCAAATCAATCAGATCTTTATGTAAAGAATTCCAACAGAGTTAATTGGGGACACTGGTTTTCTGGAAAAATCAGCATTCACTCCTTGTGTCAAGTCTATCATCATCATTGTACTGATCTGAATGCAATCAAGTGATAGCTGAGCCTGGTAGGAAAAAAGAAGATATATTTAATATTTGCTAGATGTACTGCCTGCCTTCTGCCTTTTATTCTGCTCAAGGCAGCATACATTATGCTGTCTGTTGTTCTCCCTCTCCAACAATCATCTTGATGTTGAAAGTCACCCAGTAAGATTCCATAGCTAAAACCTGCATCTCTCCAGTGCTAGTTCAAAACCTTAACTATTATATTAAATTTTCTCTTCAACCTGTACTTTTCTGTTTAACTATTCTATAGATCCACCTTATGTTGTATAAAATCAAAAGTTTTTAATTGTGCATCAAATTTTTCTGATATAGTGTTTCTTAATTAGAAAACTCTGGTAATTATTTTAAAGGAGACAATTCAGGACTGATTACTTGGCATTGTGCTAACATATCCAATGGTCTTGTGCTACCTGCAATTTTCATAAACTAAATTTTAAACAATCAATCTGAATACGATGAAAAGGTTTTTTTAAATAACATATCACAAGCCCAGCTGAATAACTCTTTCACTGTATTTCCAACCAATGAATAATTAAAAATCTTTCCTGTTCTTGAAGTGTAGGGGAGATTCTTAAGTAAATGGTAATATATTAATATTATTTATGCAGCTGAATTATTCTCTTTTGCTGAAATCATGCCTGCTGTTAACAGTATAAAACAGGAGATAATTGTTCCAGTTTATATCACTGAAACAGAACTGAATCAGAGAACTAGAGAGTTAAAAAGAGCACTAGAATAATGGAGTCCAATCTCCTTCCCAGTGCAGCAAATCAAATTAAAAGATCCCACTTATATGGCTGTGAAGCTCTTGTTTCAACCCAAGTGTTGAAGGAAAACCAACCAGCTCTGTGAGTAATTGGCAAGCTGGTCTTATCATTCCATCCCCTCACCATCTGATATTTATTCGGAAACTGCCTTTCTTCTGTGCCTGCCCTGCAGTGAAATAAGAAAGAACTGATGAGAGTTACTATTCAATTAAATATCCCAGCAATGAATAAATGTATTCCTCCAGAACAAATAAGCCAATTTTAAATTTCCTGCTTCGGGAGAATGTTCTCCATCTTCCTGTTGCAATGCTATCAGTTGACTCAAGTGCTTAAGTTTAGAAGATTTCAAGAGCTGACCCAGTTCTTGCAGAAGTCCTTTGGTTATACAAATTTGCCTGTGTTTTTATTAGTAAGGGCTTATTTGACAAGTACATAACAGTTCAAAAATACATTAGTAGCCATTTCTAAGCTCTATAGGGTCAATAGTACATTAGTTTCTCCACAGGCTCTATTGATCCAGAACATACAGTATAAAATCTTATAAAGAGTGAAAGAAAGGGTTGCATGGGAGCCATTTTATTCAGAGCTCTGGCTCCAAAGACATGTTTGCTTTATGGTAAACAGTAGGAGTCTAGTCTTACAAAAATTTGATATTTTGGCTGAAAAACAGAATTGGTATTACAATGTCTTGTACTTTGTGGATGTTACCCAGGGACCGCTCTTAATGTTTTCCTGTGACTCATTCTCAGTATGGATCCTAGTTATCCCAAATGAGACATCAACTTAAATCCTGGATATGATCTTATTGATTTGTTTATCAAATTTATATCACTGTCAGTTTCACAAAAAGTGACACTGGTTGCATACAATAATCAGTCAAAATACATATATAAAAGCAGGCATTTAAAAAATATAAAAATCAACATTACAAATAGAGATTAATTAAAATTTATATCAACCACAAGCAGAGAGAGAAAGAGTTCATCCAACTCAATAGTGGAGTCATCTAAACAAGCCTCTGGTTCCCTGGGATTCTAAGGCCCGATGGCATAACCTGGTGTTGAGGAGCTTCTGGAACATCAAAAGAGATGGAGCTGACCTAAGGTTGTGGGGGAAAGAATGGGCATAAAGTGGGTGCTTCAAGAAAGAAAACCCATTTTCTGGGATCTAGCACATGGCAGATAGTATCCACAGATTGCCTTCTCTGCTATATCTAATGGACCAGATTGATATAATTGGGAAGAGGTTTAGAAATTAGACAACCAAATCCTATAAATGAAGGGCTTTAAAGATTAACACCAGGAC
Source organism: Hydrophis major (assembly GCA_033807585.1). Taxonomy (NCBI): domain Eukaryota; kingdom Metazoa; phylum Chordata; class Lepidosauria; order Squamata; family Elapidae; genus Hydrophis; species Hydrophis major. The sequence goes on from CM066328.1 coordinate 353,153,654, forward strand.
TTTGAATTGGATCCAGGTGTTTCATAGAGTTTCAACCAACCTTAAGTAAAAAGCAGGGTTCTAATCCTGCACTTCTGATTGGCCCGAAAATAGCGACATAGGATTGGTCCCTTCTGGGAAATCTGATTGGCTGCTAACAGGCCGACTCTCATTGGTTCAAGGGTTAAATACTTCCATGCTTTTCATTGGCTAATAGGACAGCATCCAACCCTATAAAAGGGCTGCTGCTGCCCTAGGTGTTGCTCTGTTCAGTATGATTAATAAAGAGTTGAAGTTCACTGTTCACTGCCTCGTCTCCATTCCTTGCGCCCACGCTCAGAACTTAACACTGGCAACGAGGATGGGATACGGAGACATCTGAGCTGATTGAACACTCACAGAGCACCAAACAGAGCACGTGGCTGAAGGCACATCGACAACAGAATACATGTCTGGCGGCGCCATACCACCTGCTCCATTTGACCCAACACAAGAAGACTGGGACTCATACATGGACCGGTTCCAGATGTTTCTGGAGACCAACAATTTGAAGGATGCAACAACGGGGAAAAAGCGAGCAGTGTTCCTGACCCATTGTGGGCCTGCTATCCTTAAAATGGCCAAGGCACTAGCGAAACCAGCTGAGGTGAAATCCATGGACTGGGATGTCCTCGTGCCCCTTCTATGAGCCCACTATGCACCCGCCGTACCAACGCTTGTCCGAAGATACGAGTTTTATCAGAGGGACCAACGGAAAGGAGAGAGCATTGCAGATTTCATCGCGGACCTCCAGAACCTGGGAGGCCTCTGTGGGTTTGCAGACTTCGAAGAAGCTCTGAGAGACCGAATAGTTCTGGGATTAGATGACCATACGGCGCAGAGCAAGATCATGGCCAAAGGGGACATCGATCTTGCTGATGTCATCAAAGACGCTACTGCAGCAGAAGCAACCAGGAAGTCGGCCGCCCGAATGCACCGCCCGAATGCACCGCTCCGTCAACTCGCCAACGATACCTCACCTCGCCTAGAGAGGCACACAACAGCGACCCACCACGAGGACCTTGAATCTCCATCGGATAGTGATGAGGAGGAGGTCAACCGGCTCCGGTCCGAACACGACCAACGAAACCCGCATAATCGAAGACTTCTGCCCCAATGAACGGGTTGTGGAGCAAACCATCCATGATCAGAATGCAAATTCCTTGACGTGCTCTGCCATTCCTGTGGGAAAAGAGGCCACATCAGGAAGGTCTGTAGAAGCAAGCGAGGATCCAGCCCAAATCGGAGAGAAAACAACTACCGCCAGACCACAGGGAATCGTCCTGTGAGTCGGGAACGCATGAACCACTCCTACAGAAATAAAACACTTGCCACTTCAACGAGATGGGAAGAGGCACACCAAACCATTACCATCGGTCACACTTCATCGTTAGATGCAAAGAAGATCCGAGTGAGGGTCGCCATCGAGAACCAACCTTGCGTGATGGAAGTTGACTCAGGGTCGTCCCTCTCAATGGTTTCCTGGAAGACCCTCAAACAAGGACCTTATCGAGAGCTGAACGCAACTATAGCCAAATTGACAAAGAGGCTCTTGCTGTTGTGAAATGGTTTCATGAATATGTGTATGGACAAGCTTTTACTATTATTACCGATCACAAGCCTTTGCTGGAGACAAGCCAACCCCCTATATATTGTGGGAGACAAGCCAACCCTCTATATATTGCGGGAGACAAGCCAATCCCTCTATATTGTCACCTAGAATGACTCGTTGGTCAGAGTTCTTAGCTGCGTACAATTATAAATTGCAACACCACCCGGGGAAAGCCATTCCCCATGCTGATGCATTGAGCTGTGCCCCACTTCCGGAAACTGTCGACGACCCAGCTCCAACCCTTACGACACTCCAGATTGAAACACTACATTCACCGCTGCTAACAGCCAGAGACATCGCTATCGAAACGAAACGAGATCCTGTCCTGGCGCGAGTTCTCAGCTGGGTCGAACGAGGATGGCCAGTAGAACAAACCCCAGATGACTTCACCCCTTTCAGAAACTGGCAAATAGAACTTTTCTCACAGAAAGGCTGCATCCTATGGGGAGACAGAGTCGTCATCCCAGAGCAGTTACAATGAGCAGTTTTGAAATTATTGCATGACGGTCACCCCAGCATCGTGCGTATGAAAGCACTTGCACGAAGCTACACGTGGTGGCTGGGCATCGATAAGCAGATCGAAGCTTGGGTGAAGACTTGTCTAAAGTGCCAAGAAGTCAGCAGTGCTCCACCTAGAGCAACTCCAACGGAGTGGGAAACCCCCCGGGGGCCGTGGTCCCACATCCACATTGACTTTGTGGGACCTACTAAGGGACATACGTTCCTCCTAACAGTGGATGCCTATTCAAACTGGCTCGAAATCTACAAGATGAAGACTACTACAGGTAACCTGAAGAAGTCATGTCACCTGAACCAGGACTGTAGAATGCCAATCTGCCAATGCAATAATGGTGGAGAAGTATTGCCACTCAGCTGCCTTACCATGAGCTAGGCCTTGATAGTGGTTCTAACATGTGTTCAGTCACATTTGTTGCTTGTTATATGCCCACAACACTCTAGATATCTCTTCTTTGATCTTATACCACTAGAATTAATACAATGTGCACATGATGAGCAGACTATCTTCTCTTGCAGATCACGGCAAGCTTCTTGATTTATTGATGAAATCAGTAGATACCTAGAACAAAAGAGAAGAACAAAATGTGAAAGCAACCTACAGCTCTATGTCACATCCAGGAGCATACTATAGTGGTAAGGACAGCAACACATGTTTATGTCCAGAGGCTTTATTTAAGGTTACCCACTCCATTTTACAGAAGAATGCAGATGAAGATATGCTGTGCCATATTGTAAACTTTCACAGCTGATGTATCTCACATTTATTTCAATCTGGACTCTACTTGGATGGCTCATTTCTCCTCAGTGTAAATAAGATATTGGCATTGGGAAGTATGAAATGGAGGAAGTCTAAACAATCATATTTTTGTATTGTACAGCATTACATTTACTCTCATTGCTCTCTTTTCAGCGAATGGGCCAGGCTGAATTTGTATTTTATTCATGCTGATTTCAGTTAGGTCTAAAACTGTCAATTATTTTCCATGGGGAAAATGTGTGCTGCCCAAATATTTGGTAAAAGGTAGAACCTACACTCCCTTCCAATCACATCTGCAGTTCCTAGAAATCTATCAAACATGCATGTTTATGACAGGTATGACAGATGTCTGTAGGTGTATGTGTGAATCAGGGGAAAGGTGATTTGAATAATTAACCAATCTTTGTGATCTGATTCAGTTCAAATTTCAAATGCAGTTCAGAGCATCAATCACATTGGATTTCCAAACCAAATAGTCAATCAAGTAAGGGTAATATTTGTAGGTCAGGGTTGACATGAGGGGTTCTTTATACTCTCTGAACTTAATTGTTTTTTTGAAGGTGTTTCATTACCTAAACTAGGTAACATCGCCAATGCTAGTTGTTATGATGTTACCTAGTTTGGATAATGAAATGTCTGCAAGAAAATAAGCAAGTTCAGACAGCACCAAGGACCCTCCACCCAAACTGTCAATCTGAAAGTGATCTGGAAAAAGAAAATTCTGATTATTCATACAAGTTTTCTGGACAGACTGAATCAGCTTGAAGGCATCCATTTCTGTTTAATATCTCATGTTGCTTTGTCAACTTGGAATTCTAATTCAGTTTTAAGCATTGACTGAATCACCTTCTAACTGAGTCTCCAAATTAAGTACACCTATTATTTGTTCTCTGAAACTGTATACTATTTATCTCTGGTTTAGAGTGGGGAATCAATCTGCATAGCGAGTACTGAGTAGCGTGATATTTGCAAAGCATCCACTTTGCTAGTAGAAGCACAAAAAGAGAAAATTCACCCTTCCTTCCTTCCTTCCTTCCTTCCTTCCTTCCTTCCTTCCTTCCTTCCTTCCTTCCTTCCTTCTTTCCTTCCTACCTTCCTTCCTTCTTTCCTTCCTTCCTTCCATTTTTGGATTAGCAGCTTTTACTGAATCAGCAGGTAGAAATTATGATCTGGGAAGTGTGGTATGCTTTGTTCAAGTGCAACTGATAAAACAAATATGGCTTTACTCGGGATAGGAGAACCTAATTCATTTAGCTCATATACTCATTACAATGTGCACAGACCACTGCAATGCAATGCACTGGCTAAATTATGGCTAAAATAAAAAGAGTATTTTTAGGACATCTGTCTCTGCCTTGAGACAAGACAGAGACCAGATTCATCTCCCCTCTTTGCATAATCCCATCATACCTAAGGAAATTATTCCCTTCCCAGAACAAACCTTCCCTAATCCCTTCCTTGCCAAAAAGAGAGACGTTTTGCTCACCTTAACAAAGGCAGAATGAAATTGACTAGAGGCAGTGGAGATCCAGTCCTATGCAATTTTCTAAAGCAAATCTAATAAGAAAGAGGTGGCAATATAACTGTGCAAAACTGCAAATGTTTCATTGTCAATTAAGAGCATGTGCCAGGTTCCATCAATGTTCCTCCACTCATTAACAAGAGATAATGGCTATTTCCAGCCACCTCTAAAAAGCAGTTTTCCTTAATAATAAAAGTCTCTCCTTTCTCCTTATACAACAACACTTGCCTGGTTTTTCTTATATAGTTCCAAGCTATGATGGCAAATCAGGTTTCAGCTAATTTCAGCTTTTTTGCTGTTCTCTCTTCCTCTTCATTTGTATGCTGCAACCCAGTGGTCACCGTTTCAATAAAATATGAGCCTTTTCCTTAGAGTTGTGCACCATTTTTTTTTTTTTTTGGTATCATTTTATCAGAACAACAATCACAAGAAGAACAACTGTGGTTGGGATTCTTTAGGAACCAGAAAAGGGTCAGGGGGATTACCTGAGCCATGGATTATCTATAATCATAAACCTAATAATTTCATTCTTCCATTTGCGGCTTCAACTATCTTTTGTGATTTGGCAGGTCTAAAAGAACCACGAACAAACCCAAAGGCCTATTCCAACAACATGTTCAATTGGGTCAGGACCATATAGATATTTAGAAGGGTTTGTAAAACACTAGATGTATTTTGGAAAGCTGGATGGGTGGGATGAATTCGGATTCCATAAATAGTGGAGTTGTTTTTTTTTAATTTAGCTTGATTGTGTCCTTTCAGAATAATAGATGAACAGAATGACTGGCTTCATGGCTAATTGGGTGAACCACATGATGAGAATTGGACCTTAGCAAGATATGAGATAGAAGAGCTGAATTTCATAGTTTGTTGAACCAATCTGCAACTTCTTTGAATACTAGTTTCTAGAGAAAGGGTATAGAGAATATGGAAACAACGATATCTACTGTCCTTTTTACTTTTCTATCAACAATATATTTGTTAGTTTATTTCAAAACCTATGGATAAGTGTTTGGAACTTACTAATAATATTATTTCATCAAAAACACAGTGTCACAGAGATGATAACTTTAATGAGACAATTTTTTAAAAAATGTTTTTTTTTTAAATTGAAAGACATTACTCCTGGGATGGAATACTAAGTCCTGAGGATAACAGCAGCAGTGACACAAAAGGAACAGAAAATCCATTGGAAGAAAAATAAATAAATCTATTATTGTGCTGAAAAGATTCAAAGGAAAATTTAATAGGTGCCCTTAGATGTTCTAAGCATCAAAAGGGTACTATTAATAATCAACAATTAAGCCTGGAAATTAGAAAAAAATATGTCTCCTGGTGTGATCAAACCAAATATAACTATTGTATTTGTTGATGGACTATTTTGTTGGTAGTTGACTCTCTGAAATGGGCATAATATTAGTTTTGTTTACAACATTTTCTCTTTTTGGCTAAAATGTTATGGAAATTAGACTGCTAACTTCCTCTGTTCATTATATGCTCTATCTGCAATTGTAGAAATCCTATAAATGTTTATTCGGGAAAAAAATCTTCAGCAGTATATGTAAATATACTGCATCATGCAGTAAATAGTACTGCATCATTCGTGTCTCTTGTCTTCTCATAAAGACAAAGTAAACATTAGGTGTTTATGACCAATCAATGCAAACTTTTACAGATTCCAATATTTCGAAGCAACTTCAGATCTCCAGTTTGGGGAAAGAGTTGTGCACATTAATATTTCACATCCAGGTACAGAGAAAACAAGCAATAGTCTTTGCACCCTTTCTAATGGCAATATTATGAAATAAGCCAGGTCTGTGGAGTTTGCTACAATTTTTCTTTTTTTCTGAAGATGGGCCTTACAGTATGGAGAAGTATTTGCTGAAATAATCTTTGCAGGATCCAGCCTTCATGCTCTGGAACAAGTACAAAAGTTCAGAAGACAAAACCTCTGGTCCCGGTAACTGACCCAGATGGGATCCTGCAATATTATCCTGGGATATGTATTTTTGCCTTCATTTGTAAAATAATCTATCTCTGTGGTCAAAAATAATATACTATTGTCACCTCATCTGCAATTGACATATATTTAGACAGCTTTGCCTTATGTAAAAGAAAGAAAATATAGCTATATTGATTTGAATGTGTGCATTTTTTCCAGTTGAACAATTTTGGGAATGCTTAAATTTAATTAAGGGAAAATACCTGTCTCAGTTTGTCAATTAGTCATCACAGCCACCATCTAGTTAATTCTTCTAAAGCTGCTTTAGTATGCAGATAATTCGCTACATTGCTGCCAAAGCAGAGAAAACCTTTAGTGATAATTATTTCACTTATAATAAACAAATGGTAGATTACTATCTACTTAAATTACTTAGCTACAGTCATCCCTATCTTCAAAAAAGGTGACCCTAGCCTGGTTGAAAACTACAGACCAATCTCACTGTGTTGTGTCACATGCAAAGTCATGGAATCAATCATTAACCAATTCATCACCCTCCACTTAGAGTCAAACAAACTACTCTCCAAAAAACAATTTGGTTTCAGGAAAAAATTGTCCTGCAACCTACAATTCCTACACTGCAAAAACATATGGACTACTCTACTCGAGCAGGGTAAAGCAATAGATGCAATTTACATAGACTTCTGCAAAACCTTTGATTTAGTGGTACATGACAAACTACTGTTAAAACTAAATTCTTATGGCATTTCCGGATCCCTCCATAAGTGGATTACTGGATTCCTGTTAAATAGGCAACAAATAGTAAAAATAGGGAGTGCTATATCAAACCCTGCTCCAGTTAACAGTGGTGTCCCCCAAGGCAGCATTCTAGGACCCACACTCTTTTTTTTTTTTTGAAAGAAAATTTTATTAATTTTCTACAAACAAACAAGACAAACAAAACATTAAAACATTCAACTCTCGTATGTACATCCAGTGTGTCAGTTGGTTCATCATTTTTGTGCATTCATTCTGTAGTCCCAGTTACAATTATATTACATAACAACTCATATTATCAATCCAAACTTATATATCCTATAATCACTAAACAAAAAAAAAGAAGTTTTTGACTATACTTTTAATCATTAATGCTTTATGAGCTAACAATACTTTAACCAGATTATTCAACAAATCATATAATCATATCAAATCAATCCTAAAAAAAAAACCTTTATAAATATAATATCAAATAACAAAATAATAGCAAAATAGCAAGATAAAGATATTTCTTACTATCTAAAATATTCTATTATCGTATTTTATCATCTAGCCATTTATAAAAAAATCCCAAATTTCATAAAATTGTTTATCCTCTTGCTCTCTAATTTCAAATGTCAATCTGCTCATCTCAGCACATTCCAATATTTTCTTAATAATTTCTTCCAGTAATGGCATTTTCTCATTCTTCCAATTTTTAGCAAATACAATCCTGGCCGCTGTTAATACATTTACAATCAGGTATTTCAAATCTTTACTATATATATCAGGTAAAATTCCCAATAAGAAGATCTCTGGTTTCAAGTCTATATGTTTCTTTGTCATTTTTTCCAACCACATGCGAATTATAGTCCAATATTTTCTAGCATCCTCACAAGTCCACCACATATGGTAATACGAGCCGGGTATCTGATGACATTTCCAGCATTTTTCAGATTTATTCTTAAACATTCTTGCTATTCTTGTCGGAGGAAAGTGCCACCTGTAAAACATCTTATACAAGTTTTCTTTATATGCTGTTGACATTGTCATTTTATAATTTTGAGACCACAATTTCTGCCATTTCTCTAAATCAATCCCATATCCAAAATTCTTCCCCCAAACAATCATAGTTTCTTTGACTTGTTCTTCCTCTAATTTCATTCCCAGTAAATAACCATATAATTTTTTAATCACCTTCTCATCAGTACCCATCAAGATCTTATCTAAATCAGTCTGCTTATCATAAAATCCCTCCATTTTAGAATCTTCATCATACCTTGAATGTATTTGTGCATATGAAAACCAATTCATCCTTATACCTTGTTCCTCTAAGTTTTGGATCGATTTAAGTTCACCCTTTTCATCCAAAAGTTCCCCATATCTAACAGTTTGTTCCTTCTTATAAATTATAGGATAGGAAAATGCTTCAATGGTCGATAACCAAACTGGAATTTTCAAATAACATTGTCTTTTTATCTTCTCCCAATTTAACCACAAAGACTCCCGTACATAATGTCTTCTAAAATAACCCTGTGTTTTAGTTCCCTTATACCATAAAAAAGCATGCCAGCCCAACAGCAAGTCATGCCCTTCTAATGTCAACAACCTATGTTTCCTTAATGTTATCCATTCTTTGACCCACATCAAACTTGCAGCTTGATAATACAATTCCCAATTAGGCAGGCCAAAACCTCCTCTAATTCTAGCATCTTGCAAAAGCTTTAGCTTTATTCTCACTTTTTTACCTTGCCATATAAACTTCAACATAATTTTATTTAAATCTTCAAAATAGTCTTTTCCAAGCCTAATTGGTATTGTTTGAAACAAAAATAAAATTCTAGGTAAAATATTCATCTTAATTGTTGAAATTCTCCCTATTAATGACAATTGCAAGTTTTCCCACTTCTTCAAATCTGTAGTTATCTGTTGTTTAAGTTTAATATAATTATTCTCCTTTAATGTGCTACATCTTCTTGTCAAATATATCCCCAGATACTTAACCTTATTTGTAACTTGAATTTTCAAAAGATCTGCCAGTTCTTCTCTCTGTCTCAATAGCATATTCTTTGTCAAAATCTTTGTTTTATCTTTATTTATTTTCAAACCAGCCACCTCTCCATATGTCTCTATCCTTTCCAATAACTTTGGAGCTGTTTCTAGCGGGTCCACCAAAATAAAAGCTAAATCATCAGCAAAAGCTTGTAGCTTAAATTCTTCCTTCTTAATTTTCATTCCTTTTATGCTTTTATCATCCCTAATATTTCTATTCAACACTTCCAAGGTCAACACAAATAGCAAAGGAGATAGGGGGCATCCTTGTCTTGTGCCTTTCCTTATATTAATAAAATCTGTAAGTTCCCCCTCCATCATTACCCTTGCTGTCTGTTTATTATATATGGCTTCTATTGCTTGAATAAATTTTTTAGCAAAACCCATCTGCTCCAATAATAATAACATAAATCTTCAGTTCACGTTGTCAAATGCTTTTTGAGCATCTAGGAATATCAAAGCCATTTGCTTTTCAGGATGAGCCTCATAGTATTCCAAAGTGTCCAAGATTACTCTCATATTGTCTCTAATTTGTCTCTTTGGCAGAAATCCATTTTGATCTGGGTGAATAAAATTATTTAAATATTTTTTAAGTCTTTCTGCTAATATTGAAGCAAAGATTTTATAGTCTGCATTCAATAAAGAAATAGGTCTATAATTCTTAATTTGCAGTGGGTCAGTCTCTTCCTTCGGTATAAGTGTAATATAAGCCTCTGACCATGTTTTGGGTATCATCTTTTTTAACATAACTTCATTCATAACTTCTAACAATGGGATGCTCAATGATTCTTGAAATGTTTTATAGAATTCTGCTGGAAGCCCATCTGGACCCGGTGCTTTCCCATTATTTTGTCTCTTAAATACTTCATTTAGTTCCATCATTGTTATATTGCTTTCTAGCATTTCTTCAGTCTCTTTAGGTTTCTTTGGTAAATTAGCTTCCTGTAAATACTGTTTGACTTTTTCTTCATCAATATTCTCTTGTTTATATAGTTGCCCATAAAAATCTCGAATAATTTCTTTTTTCTCCTTATTCCCATAACAAACTTGGCCTTGTTCATCTATTAACTTCAATATTTTTCTTGATTCCTTCTCTTTTCTCCATTTATATGCTAGCCATCTACCTGGTTTATTTGCATCTTCAAAATAATTCTGTTTAGAGTTTCTGATTTTCTGTGCCAGTTCTTCTTTCTCTATTAATTCCATTTTATGTTTAATTACATCCAGCTTCAATTTAATATCCTTTTTCTGTGGCGTTTTCTGTAATTCTTTTTCAAAAATTTTATACTCATCTTCCAAGGCCTTAGAAGCTTGCCTTTTCCTAATATTCTTTTTTCTTGTATAATCTATTATCAAACCTCTAGCGTATGCCTTCATTGTATCCCACACATTCTGCGTTGAAGTATCTTCTTTTTTATTTTCTCTGAAGAAAAAAGCCAATTCCTTCTCCATCCATTGTATAAAATCTTTCTCCTTTAAAATAGTATTATTTAATGTCCATCTCGATCTTTTTTTTTTGTCCCTTCCATTTAATTGTCATTGGGCTATGATCTGCCCAAGTACTTGTTTCAATATTTGTTTCTTTAATATTGGATATTAATTCTGTTGAGATCCAAATCATATCTAATCTGGACCATGATAAATGTCTATTTGAATAAAAAGTATATTGTTTAGCTTTAACATTTCTTTATCTCCAAATATCTTTTAAAGTTAATTCATCTGTCATTTTAAAAAAAGACCTTGGGAGAGCCTTTCTATTTTGCTTTGTTGTTGTTGCTATATAGTCCAATTTATTGTCCACAATTCCATTAAAATCTCCCATCATAATTATATTAACATAGTCCAGTCCAATTATTTTCATGTGTAGCTTTTTATAAAACTCTTCTTGTTTATCATTCGGAGCATAAATTGCAATCAAAAGTATTTTTATATTATTGTCCATTATTTCTACCATTAATACTTTTCCATCTTCATCCGTGTAAATCAATTTTGCTGGGATAGCCTCTTTAATGTATAGAACCACTCCTCTTTTCTTACATTGAGTCAAAGAAGTAAATATTTTCCCCAATTTTGGCTGTAATAACAATTGTTCATGTTGTTTTTTAATATGAACTTCTTGTAAACAAATTATATCAAATTTTAATTTCTCTAATTTATGAAAAGTTTTCCTTCTTTTAACAGCTGAATTAAGCCCATTTATATTCATTGTAATCAGTTTACAAGGAACAGTAGGGGGACAGATGGATAGCAAAGAACAGCGTGAAGTGAGATCCACGAGAGCGGTTAGACCTAAATATAAAGCATAATCATGGAAGAAAAAAAGGACCCACACTCTTTATACTCTACATAAATGACTTCTGCAATCACTTTATAAGCAACTACATCCTCTTCGTGGATGATTTAAAACTATTCAACATCACTGACAATGCTACTGTTCTTCAAAGTGATCTTGATTATGTGTCTGAATGGTCAAACAATTGGCAACTCCAAATCTTGACCAACAAATGCTCTGTCCTACACATTAGTAAAAAAAAATCAGTACACCAATACAGGCTAGGTGGGGATATGACCTCATTGATGACCCTTACTCTGTCAAGGACCTAGGAGCACTCATATCTAATGATCTAAGCTTTAGAGCTCATTGTAACAGCATTGCCAAAAAGGCATTAAGAGTTGTAAATCTAATCTCATGAAGCTTCTCCTCTGGAAATATTGAATGTCTAACTAGGGCATACAAAACCTTTGCTAGACCAATACTCAAATATAGCTCATTTGTCTGGAATCTGCACTGCATATTGGACAATAATACAATTGAGCGAGTCCAGAAGTATTTCATGAGAAGAGTACTACACTCCTCTGCTCTCAACAGAATACCCTATATCACCAAGCTTGAAATTTTGGGCTTGGATAACCTTGAACTATACTGCCTACAGTTGGACTTAAGTACAGTACACAATATTATCTGCTCCAATGTCCTACAAGTCAATGACTACTTCAACTTCAACCGCAACAATAAAAGAGCACACAACAGATACAAACTCAATGTTAACCACTCTAAACTTGATTGCAGAAAGTACGACTTCAGCAACAAAATAGTCAATGCCTGGAATGCACTACCTAACTCTGTTGTTACATCCTCAAACCCCCCCCCCCCCACTCCTTTAACCTCAAACTATCCACTATTGATTTCACCCCATTCCTAAGAGGTCTGTAAGGGGCAAACATAAGTGCACCATCATGCCTCCCATCCCTGTCCTATTGTCCCCATTTATTTGTACCTATTTCCTGTATTCTTACTCATGTTTATACTTATACCTATTATCTCGTAACCGATTGACAAATCAAATAAATAAAATAAATAATTAGATTATCTTGCAGTGTTGAGCAATGTGCTTTCTTTCAAAACCAAACTAAACCAAACCAAAGACATTCCTGAAATTTCTCCTTTACTGCTCTTAAGAATGCAAGATATTGTTCTCCCCCCATTTTTAAACATAAAAATAACTTTTTGGGGAAATTGGGAGATGATTTAGGTCCTGTCAGTCTGTACTCCATTCAAAATCGAAGAAAGAAATACTTAAACTCTATAGATTAGAGGAAAGATAGCTTTTACTGAAATTCGAAGTGGAAGCTACAGGTAGAATTCTGAATCTAAGGAATTGGGCATGCAGATCACATATACAAAGGGATGGAATTGTTCCCACCCCCCAAAGTTCAAAAGATTCTTCCAATTAAAAGTTCTGAATATGATCATGTGGGCATCTTCAGGTGGTGATGAGACCTCTGTCCGTTGACCTTGACATATTTTGATAAAGATTTGCAGTTGCGCAAAGGAAAGAAGGCTAAGCAAGGAAATAGAAACTTAAGAGCAGGAATTTATACTCCCCCCCACTCCTCATTTATACAACACAAGAATGTAACAACTCCAGCTCTCTTCCCAGACGCAACCCTTCCCCCCCCCCCCCCATTACTCATGGCAGCCGAAAGATGCAAAGCAGTAGAAAAGTAGAAAAGATCTTGAAGGCTGACATTTGGCCCTCCTAGAAAAAAGATGTTTGTCCTGTAAGAGAGAACAACATAAAAGCATTGATTAACAATCAATGTGAAATAACCATGTTTCTGGCACTCTCGGGTAACTCTACTATAAAGTCCATAGAGATTTCCTTCCAAGGAGCTGTTGGCCTGGCCACATTTTGTAGCAGACCTGCTGGCTTGCCAGGGGGCCTTTTTGCTGAAGCGCAGACTGAGCAGCTAGCCAAATAAGTCTCAATGTCCATTTTCAACGAAGGCCACCAAAATTATCGTTTAACTAGTTGTAAGGTTTTCACAAAACCAAAATGACCAACCAGTTTGGAATCATGGGCCTGTTGCAATACTTGGCTTCTGAATGTCTCTGGCACATACACTTTCGCTCCCATCCAGACCAAGCCATCTCTAACTCTACAGTTATTCGAATTCGCCAGGAACCACTCATCAAGTTTCAGGGCTTCCTTTAATTGTGCTGTCAAATCACTCGACAAATCCGTTTCTTGCTTCTTCTTTTGCGCTCTAGCGACCACTGTGGCAGCCAGCTGTTTGGTAGAAACAATCGGCTGTATCACTTCCTGATGAACACTGTTTTACTGAAGCAGTCTAGATAAAGCATCTGCCATAAAATTCCTCCTCCCCCCCAGAATGTACTTTAGTGAGAAATTGAACCGTTTAAAATACTGGGCCCACCAAACTTGCTTAGGAGACAGCTTCTGAGGCGTTTTTAAGGCCTCCAAGTTCTTATGGTCAGTCCAAACCTCAAACAGGTGTTTTGCTCCTTCCAAGAAATGTCTCCATGTCAGTAGAGCCCAGCGAACTTCAAAAGCTTCCTTTTCCCAGACAGCCCATATTCTTTTGGTTTCAGTCAGTTTACGGGAGGTGTAGGCGCAGGGTTGCAGAGTTCCCTTTTCATTGATTTGAAGTAAGACCGCCCCCACTGCCACATCACTCATGTCGGCTTGGATCACGAACGGGGCATCCGTGTCTGGGTGTTTTAGCACTGGTTCTGCAATGAACAGTCGCTTCAACTTTTCAAAGGCTGCTTGGCACTCCATGGACCACTCCAGTAGTTTACTGGGCTTCGGCTTTGGTTTTCAAGAGATTGGTGATAGGCATTGCTATCTTAGCAAAGGATGGGATGAATTGTCGGTAGAAGTTGGCAAATCCTAAAAAGCTTTGAAGTTGTTTTCGGGTGCATGGGGGGCCCACTCCAACACCGCCCACACCTTCCCTGGATCCATTTCGATACCCTCATGTGAAATACGATACCCCAAAATAGTTGATTTTCTCTTGATGGAATTCACATTTGGACAGTTTAGCATACAATTTAGCGGCTTGCAGTTTCTGTAGCACTGAACGCATCAGTTTCACATGTTCATCCCGAGTCTCTGTATAGATAAGGATGTCGCCAAGGTAAACCAAAACCCCCTTGTATAAATGTTCGTGTAGCACTTGATTGATCATTTACATGAATATGGCTGGGGGCCCCTGTAGGCCAAAAGGAAGAACATTAAACTGGAAACAACCCATCGGGCAATTAAAAGCAGTCTTCCACTCATCCCCTTCTTTAATTCGGATTCGATAATATGCTTCTCTCAGGTCCAATTTCGTGAAAATTTTCCCTTTAGCCAGGTGGGCTAATATGTCCTTCATCAGGGGGAGGGGGTACATGTTTTCCACAGAAATTGCGTTCAGGTTTCTATAGTCCACTACCAAATGCTTGGAGCCATCTTTCTTTTCAAGGAACAACACTGGGGCCGCTACCTGAGGCCTAGCGGGTTGGATGAAACCACGTTTCAAATTTTTATCAATAAACGATCTCAGCTCTTCCAATTCCCGTGGTGACATTGAATACAGCTTCGGTTTTGGAAGCCTCACGCCCGGCAGAATTTCAATGCTACAATCGGTTGACCGATGAGGAGGGAGCTCATCTGAAGCCTTTTCGACTTCTTTAAAGTCCCAATATTCTTTCGGAATTTTTTCCTCCCCCTCCAAGCTTTCGGTACCCGTGGAGGCAAACTTAACCGGATTCTGAAGCTCCTGCTGGGGTTGCCCCTCCCCTTCCGGCCGCTGATTAGTGCATATGCGCAGTGACCCCTTCCTCCAGTTCACATGGGGATTCTATTTGTGGAGCCAGGGCAATCCTAGTATTAACGGTTGCTCCATCCCAGGGGCCAAAATAAAACACAAAATCTCTTTATGCTCCCGCATGGTCATCTCTAGAGGTTCCGTTATGAAACATGCAGGGCACTGATCGATCCAATTGGCAAAAGGCTATGGGTGTTTCTAAAGTTCTCTGTCTGATGCCCATTTCCTCAACCACTTTCGTATTGATTACACATCTCGTGCACCCAGAGTCTAGCAAGGCTAACATCTCTGAAGTGGGTGCCCTTAACTTTACTGGAATGGTCATGGGGCCCTTATTTAGACTTACCAGGAAGTCATCTTCTGAGTCAGAATCAATCTATTCAAGGAAGATCGAAGGCCCCAGCTCCTCCCTTGCCGGGGGGGTGACCTCTACAACCACTCCCATCTTTAGTGCGGTTTTGCGAGGCTTAGCTGGGGGGGTTTCAGGTTTCCTCCCTCCTCTCTGCACCCCCTTTGGATCCAACTTGACCCTGCAGTCTGCAATCCAGTGGCTCTCCTTTCCACATTGAAAACAGGCAGTGGATCTGGGTCTTGCCATCACTCCTTCTCTCAGCGGCTTAGGGGCTTCTTGAAAGCGTGGGGGGGGGAGGCTTGCTCCACCCAGAACCCCCCCTGCATCTGCTTCGGGTCAAATCTATCTCCATTTCTTCTGCCAGCAAGTACCACAGTTGCAAATCATTAGGATCCCTTCTGGAGATACACATCTGGTATATGTCCTCATTTAGACCATCTTTATAGGCTTCTATCAGGGCTCCCTGGGACCAGCCTCGGATATGGTACGCTAGCTGTCTAAACTCTTGGGTGTAGTCAGCCACTGACCTCCTCCCTTGATTTATGGTTTTCATCCTGATCCTGGCCTTTCTCTCCGCCAGTGGGTCTTCAAATCTTGCCTGCAACACAGTCATGAATACGTTGTAATTCCGCAGTTGGGGGGAGTTATAATTATGCAAAGTCACCATCCACTCTGCAGCTAATCCCTCCAGGGCCCTGGTAACACATCTTACTTTGGCTGCTTCAGAGGTGAACTCCCTCCTGTATTCCTCCATATAGCTCCAGACTTGTGCTAGGAAGAAACCCAAGTTTTTGGGATTTCCTCCAAATTTCACTTCTAACGGAGGCAGCTTCGGAGCTATGCATCTTTGAGGGATCACACCTCCCACTGAGGGCCCTGGGGCTGCAGCCGGTGGCTGCGCTGGCACTGGCTGAGCTAGGGGGGTGGGGGCAGCCTGGCTGTCTCTGGCTGAACTTGCTCCCCCTTCCCCCTCATACCTTGGAGCAATTTGAGGCTGACCAAAAGCTTCATTCAGGAGCTGCCTGGCTTGATCCAGCATAAATTCTCTCTTTTCCTTCTCTTGCCATGGGTTGTCTCTCCCACGCCTTTGGGTAGTGGTGATTCCAGGAGGGGGAGGCTCTTCGGGATCCCTCCAGCCAACAACCAACGACCATCTGGGCCTCTCTGTTGGAACTTCCTCCAGAGTAAGGTCGGCTAGCAATTCAGCTGCTGGCATTTCCGGTATTAGCAATGACTGGCCCTCCACAGCTCCCAGGTCGTCCTCATCACCAGTTGGAGATGACATGATGTAAAACCCCCTTGGAAGAAAACTGGATATTTTCTCTGGGTGGGCTGGTGATGAGATTCAGAATAATGTCAGTCTGTGCTCCATTCAAAATCCAAGAAAGAAATACTTAAGCTCCATAGATTAGAGGAAAGATAGCTTTTACTGAAATTCAAAGTGGAAGCTACAGGTAGAATTCTGAATCTAAGGAATTGGGCACGCAGATCACATATACAAAGGGATGGAATTGTTCCCACCCCCCAAAGTTCAAAAGATTCTTCCAATTAAAAGTTCTGAATATGATCATGTGGGCATCTTCAGGTGGTGATGAGGCCTCTGTTCGTTGACCTTGACATATTTTGATAAAGATTTGCAGTTGCGCAAAGGAAAGAAGGCTAAGCAAGGAAATAGAAACTTAAGAGCAGGAATTTATACTCCCCCCCACTCCTCATTTATACAACACAAGAATGTAACAACTCCAGCTCTCTTCCCAGATGCAACCCTCCCCCCCCCCCGTTACTCATGGCAGCCGAAAGATGCAAAGCAGTAGAAAAGTAGAAAAGATCTTGAAGGCTGACAGGTCCAGTGTTACTCACACGTTTCATTGCTTGAGCCAATGTACAGAAATCCTTTTGTACAAGGCTGAATTTGAAGCTTCAGTAGAGCTCTGAGAGTAACTGAGTACCTTTCTGTAGCACAATGTAGGACTGAACTATATTAACGTACATACTAAACTTTTGCAAATTCTAATTAAAAGTTTAATATCACCATAGAACATGTTTTTGCTTAGATTTTTAAGCTATAATTTCCAACTTCAGTAATAAGTCATTTAAATAAATAAATAAAATATCAATTTATTATGGTTTTATTTATTATGGACAAGTTTCTTTGTTGCTTTTTTTCTCCCTGCAAGATTAGTCAACATAAAACTGTGTTTCAAACAGTCTGTTGACACTTCTTTGAGAGTAAATCTCACTGAACACTATAGTATCTTACTTTGGGATAAGCATATATAATTATGCCATATGTTTCTATTTTATTTATCAGAAAATGTGCTTTTACTTTATAGGACAATGTTGCATGTAGTTCTTTTGCTTTTTCTTGTTTGAATCATAAGAAGTTTGGTTGTTTTTCATTAATAGACAAGTCCATTCTACTCACTTCCAAATCAACAGAACTGCACAAAGGAGTTTGCAAACTTCTACTGTTTGAACTTGGATCTGCCAAGCGAAGATGCCAACTCGCCTTTCAATTATTTGTGGTGTACATTAACATCAGATTTGACTGATGTACTTCCCTAGGAATGTTGAATGATAACATAAGATGAACCTGTGACTCTAAAAACATCTGGTGCAAATAGCTCCATTGCCAGTCCTCTGGTTTCAGTTTACTACAATTGGCTTATTTACAATCACAAAATAACCTTGCCATGGATCTGCAAGGTACTAATAAAATGTAAATACTGTTCCCTTAGAGATGACTTGAATATTCAAAAAACAGATCAACTTGCTCTCAGCAAAGTAGTCAACTGCCCTTAATTTTAATGTTTTCTTTTCCTTCCTCACTCCAGTTTTTTGACAGTCGCATAACAATCATTGTCTCTATATACAAATTCTTAAATAACAAATGCAGATAGGTGGAACAGAACTAGAAACTTAGACTGTGGAAATGTGTATTTTAATTTTTTTCCTACCAAGCCTTTGATGGTTTGAACTGTAAAAGAAAAGGTAGAAGAAAACCATCTCTTACTGACTGCTTTCATGGAAACAACCTTTTGTCATTTATTACAATATTGTCATCAGACCAATATTAAACCAACAATAAATTTAGATTTTGCTACAGTTTTTGAAAAAGCAATTTTATAGTTGTTATAGAGATATTTTGTAGGGAGAAGGTATAGATACAAAATAAAAATTTTCAGTTAATCATAAGATTCTGAGAAAAACACCTCAGTTTAAGCATAATCAGATGGCTTTCCTTTATCAGACGAGATTTAGCACTGAAGCAATTTCTTTCAGCTTGTTTTACTTCACTTGTTCTGTAGTTCTGCATTTTATTTTGTTATTTTTTTGCATTCAGATCAGTTTCTTTTCTCCCTGTTACCTAAAGTTCCTTTGCAAAACTATCATGTCTCTTCCTTTTCCTCATCCTTAACATGCCTTTCCTTGCTTGCCTACAGCACTTACATATATGATTCCATTTCTCCCTTACAAAGGTGATAAAGTTTTTATAACTGTCTGTTCCCATAGAAAATATATTTCCTTCCTCCTGAGGGTTGAATTTTCTGAGTTGACCTTTTCAGTCCTTGGTAAGGATGGCCTCTAAATAGAAAAGCAAACATTTTTCTAAGAAAAACAAACATAAAATGGCTGAACAGATTCATTCATCCAGAATGAAGAGTAGATATATTCCTCCCCCCAGAATAGATAATGTGTCAGTCTAGCATTATTTTCACCAAGAGGAACTTCTCTAATAAATTTAAAAGTACCTTTGGGATTAATATTTTTTATTGAGATTACAACAGGGGAAAGAATTAAGACTCTTTCCTTATTAGAATTAGAAAAAGAATTAAGACATTTTCCTAATCCTGTATGGAAAAGGAGCATCCCTAAACAGGACAGGCATGCTGGATATGAACTACAGTTATCCATACATCCAGGTGAGGATAGCAGTGGGTAAAAGGTCCACCTTTCTCAATATTTCTTTTCCAGCATCTAGTGGTCATTCATGTTTCAGCCTAAATCTGGGAGCCCTGTATCTGCATTGCCCGTTAATTTTAAAATATGCATGTTAATTGTATCCATGAAACATATTTATTATTTAAGAGGTTTAAGTGTTCTTCAAAACAATATCTACCTGGGGGTGAGTGGGTTGGATGACTTTCAAGATAACAAAAAGCATCAAAATGTTTAAAGTAAAAATGCTATAATAAAAGGAATCCTAAAAACCATTGAGTGCATAAACATAAATAAAGCAGTAAGTTAACAAGCAATTAAAACTGCCTCTGAGAGCAGGAACTAAAGTAGCAGAAGACTAATTAAAAAGCTCCATTGCAGCATGAACAGAAAGTTAACATTGAAAGGCCCAGGAGAATAAGAATGTCTTTTCTGGATGCCAATAATGTTGTTCTTATCTGTACAGGTTCCAGGTCAAACATTCAGTTTCTGGAAAGGTCATTAAAAAGATAAGGGCGGAGAAGGCGGAGCTTCGTTCCGGCGATACAGCTGCGATCTCGGGGCTCTGAGATCGTAGCCGATATTTTCGCCCCTGATCGGTCCTAACGGACCTAAACCGTCCCGTAGAGACGGTGATCGTGAAGGGCATTGTTCCAGGATCCCAGAGATATCGCAAAATCTCTGGTTTGATCCGGAAGAAGCCCTTTTGCTGGCGGCGGAGAGGCAGCCTCCATAGCTGCTGAAGTTGGGACAGCTCCGGAAAGAAAGTGATTGGAGTGAAGTGTGTCGGCTGGGTGAGAAAAACTCTTTTGTGCTGTAAATTCGCTAAGGTTGGAAAGTTCATCCGATATAAAGAAGAAAGCTGTGAGATTTTTTTTTGACTGAAATTGTTTTGAACGGCGTTTTTTTTAAAGTGATGTCAAATTGAGGCTTGGTTTTTTTTTTTCTCTTTTCTTTATACTTTTTGGGAAAGATTTTACTGTGACTTTGTAGGTAACCGGATTGAATTTTCTCTTATATATATTTTTATGCTCCCTTTGATTTTATGCTTCCTTTGATTTTTTAACTTTCTTTAGGATAGAGGCTCCCTTTGGCTATTTTTTCTTTTTTTTTCCGTATATATTATTCCTTTTTTCTGGCGGGCGGGGAGAAGGAGCATTAAGAAACTTTGTAACACTGCCAACTAGAGGCTTGAAAGTATCTTTATGTGAATTGGAGAGAATTGCAAAAAGACCTCATCTCAAGGACTTTTTAATGTGATAAGATAGAGGGAGAGCACAGCAAAATATTATTGCAGGTGCTTTCCTGGACTGTTATCAACAATACTTGAGGTTTGGCTTTGAAGCTGCTGGAGAAGAGAGTCATAACAAGAGCCTTGGATAAATAAAAAAGTGCAGTGTGTTTTCTTATATATACCCCATTCGCTAGCCTTCTTCTAAATTTTAATTTTAGTAATATTTTTATTTTTGCCTTTTATTTTAAAGGGAAAGCCTCAGAGTTTTTTTTTTTTTTTCTCTTCTTTATTTTTTTTTCTTTTTTATTGGGACTTTTTTGCTTTTCATATTTATGTTTTTGGATTACTTTGTTGTTGAGGTTGTTTTTTTTTGTTTTTTTTGGATTATTGAGACTTTTTAATTGGATTAAGGTGTGAAGAATCTGAAGGAACTTTTTTTTTTTTCTCTTTTTGCTTTTTTTTTTCTCTTTTCTTTTTTTTGCTCTTAATCAATATTATTATTTTTGGATTTGTTTGTTTTTCTCCTTTCTATTTTTTCTTTTTTATGGTGGACTACTTCGTAATTGGATTAGGGTCTAGAAGAACCTGAAGATCTTTCTTCTTCCTTTTTTCTTGTTTCTTCTTTGGTTTTGTGTTTTTTACTATTGGAGTTTTCCATTTTGGATTATAATTGGCTGCTCTACCAGTTGGATTAAAAGTCAAGAAGAATTTGAAGTTTTGGAAACATTGAAATGAGCAGGAAACCAATACCATCTGGCATTTCTGCTTCTACCTCTGCTTCCCCACCAGTTGGAGGACAACGTTTAATTCAGACAATGTTGAAGCAAGATAAGGAACAAGAAAAAATAACTTTACAGATGATTATGCAAGGAATCCAAGATCTCAAGACAAAATCAGATATCATTGAACAAAGAACAGGAAATATTGAACAAAGAACAGAAAATATTGAACAAAGAATAGAAAAGATTGAACAAAGAGCAGAAAATATTGAACAAAGAGCAGAAAATATTGAAAAAAGAATAGAGAAGACTGATGAAAAAGTGGAAAATATTAAACAAATGATGGTTAAGTATGAGGAGAGATTCCAAAAAATTGAGGAAGAAGGAAAACAAAGAGAGAAGAAGATTGGAAATATTGACAGCAGACTAACAGCGGTTGAACAAGAAAAAGGTGGGATGTTGAGGTGGGAGATGGAAAGGTCAGAATTTTACCTCAGATTTCAAAATATAGAAGAGGAAAAAGGAGAAAATTTGGCAGCGGTAATGATAGAAATTTTGGCAGATGTTTTGGAAATTACAGAGGAAACGATGATGGATGGAATAGATGAGATATATCGAGTCTATACAAGATATGCAATGAGAAATAAATTACCCAGGGAAGTCCATATTAGATTTACTAAAAAATCCATTAAAACGCAAATATTACAAGTAGTAAGAGAGAAAACACTGAAATACAAGGGTAAAGAGGTTATGGTTTTAAAACAAATACCCAGAAGAGTGAGAAAGATGAGAAGAGAATATCGATTTCTGACCAAAATACTATTGGAAAATGAAGTGAATTATAGATGGCTGATTCCAGAAGGACTAGTGTTTGGGTGGCAAGAGCAAAGATATAGAATTGATTCAATTGAGAAAGCAGAACTTTTTCATGCAGAATTCTTTGGAGGAAGAAGAGAGGAAGCAGAGAAAGAGGCTTTATCAATTGAGTTTCAAGATGAACAACTGGAGACTGAAAAAGAGAAAGGAGCAGCAGGGGGACAGATGGATAATAAAGAACAGCGTGAAGTGAGATCCACGAGAGCTGTTAGACCTAAATATAAAGCATAATCATGGAGGAAAAAAAACTGATTACAATGAATATAAATGGACTTAATTCAGCTGTTAAAAGAAGGAAAACTTTTCATAAATTAGAGAAATTAAAATTTGATATAATTTGTTTACAAGAAGTTCACATTAAAAAACAACATGAACAATTGTTATTACAGCCAAGATTAGGGAAAATATTTACCTCTTTGACTCAATGTAAGAAAAGAGGTGTGGTTTTATACATTAAAGAGGCTATTCCAGCAAAATTGATTTACACGGATGAAGATGGAAGAGTATTAATGGTAGAAATAATGGACAATAATATAAAAATACTTTTGATTGCAATTTATGCTCCGAATGATAAACAAGAAGAGTTTTATAAAAAGCTACATATGAAAATAATTGGACTGGACTATGTTAATATAATTATGATGGGAGATTTTAATGGAATTGTGGACAATAAACTGGACTATATAGCAACAACAACAAAGCAAAATAGAAAGGCTCTCCCAAGGTCCTTTTTTAAAATGACAGATGAATTAACTTTAAAAGATATTTGGAGAGAAAGAAATGTTAAAGCTAAACAATATACTTTTTATTCAAATAGACATTTATCATGGTCCAGATTAGATATGATTTGGATCTCAACAGAACTAATATCTAATATTAAAGAAACAAATATTGAAACAAGTACCTGGGCAGATCATAGCCCAATGACAATTAAATGGAAGGGACAAAAAAAAAGATCGAGATGGACATTAAATAATACTATTTTAAAGGAGAAAGATTTTACACAATGGATGGAGAAAGAATTGGCTTTTTTCTTCAGAGAAAATAAAAAAGAAGATACTTCAACGCAAAATGTGTGGGACACAATGAAGGCATACGCTAGAGGTTTGATAATAGATTATACAAGAAAAAAGAATATTAGGAAAAGGCAAGCTTCTAAGGCCTTGGAAGATGAGTATAAAATTCTTGAAAAAGAATTACAGAAAATGCCACAGAAAAAGGATATTAAATTGAAGCTGGATGTAATTAAACATAAAATGGAATTAATAGAGAAAGAAGAACTGGCACAGAAAATTAGAAACTCTAAACAGAATTATTTTGAAGATGCAAATAAACCAGGTAGATGGCTAGCATATAAATTGAGAAAAGAGAAGGAATCAAGAAAAATATTGAAGTTAATAGATGAACAAGGCCAAGTTTGTTATGGGAATAAGGAGAAAAAAGAAATTATTCGAGATTTTTATGGGCAATTATATAAACAGGAAAATATTGATGAAGAAAAAGTCAAACAGTATTTACAGGAAGCTAATTTACCAAAGATACCTAAAGAGACTGAAGAAATGCTAGAAAGCAATATAACAATGATGGAACTAAATGAAGCATTTAAGAGACAAAATAATGGGAAAGCTCCGGGTCCAGATGGGCTTCCAGTAGAATTTTATAAAACATTTCAAGAATTATTGAGCATCCCATTGTTAGAAGTTATGAATGAAGTTATGTTAAAAAAGATGATACCTAAAACATGGTCAGAGGCTTATATTACACTCATATCAAAGGAAGAGACTGACCCATTGCAAATTAAGAATTATAGACCTATTTCTTTATTGAATGCAGACTATAAAATCTTTGCTTCAATCTTAGCAGAAAGACTTAAAAAATATTTAAATAATTTTATTCACTCAGATCAAAATGGATTTCTGCCAAAGAGACAAATTAGAGACAATATGAGAGTAATCCTGGACACCTTGGAATACTATGAGGCTCATCCTGAAAAGCAAATGGCTTTGATATTCCTAGATGCTCAAAAAGCATTTGATAACGTGAACTGGAGATTTATGTTATTATTATTGGAGCAGATGGGTTGCGCTAAAAAAATTTATTCAAGCAATAGAAGCTATATATAATAAACAGACAGCAAGGGTAATGATGGAGGGGGAACTTACAGATTTTATTAATATAAGGAAAGGCACAAGACAGGGATGCCCCCCATCTCCTTTGCTATTTGTGTTGACCTTGGAAGTGTTGAATAGAAATATTAGGGATGATAAAAGCATAAAAGGAATGAAAATTAAGAAGGAAGAATTTAAGCTACAAGTCTTTGCTGATGACTTAGCTTTTATTTTGGAAGATCCGCTAGAAACAGCTCCAAAGTTACTGGAAAGGATAGAGGCATATGGAGAGGTGGCTGGTTTGAAAATAAATAAAGACAAAACAAAGATTTTGACAAAGAATATGCTATTGAGACAGAGAGAAGAATTGGCAGATCTTTTGAAAATTCAAGTTACAAATAAGGTTAAGTATCTGGGGATATATTTGACAACAAGATGTAGCACATTAAAGGAGAATAATTATATTAAACTTAAACAACAGATAACTACAGATTTGAAGAAGTGGGAAAACTTGCAATTGTCATTAATAGGGAGAATTTCAACAATTAAGATGAATATCTTACCTAGAATTTTATTTTTGTTTCAAACAATACCAATTAGGCTTGGAAAAGACTATTTTGAAGATTTAAATAAAATTATGTTGAAGTTTATATGGCAAGGTAAAAAAGCGAGAATAAAGCTAAAGCTTTTGCAAGATGCTAGAATTAGAGGAGGTTTTGGTCTGCCTAATTGGGAATTGTATTATCAAGCTGCAAGTTTGATGTGGGTCAAAGAATGGATAACATTAAGGAAACATAGGTTGTTGACATTAGAAGGGCATGACTTGCTGTTGGGTTGGCATGCTTTTTTATGGTATAAGGGAACTAAAACACAGGGTTATTTTAGAAGACATTATGTACGGGAGTCTTTGTGGTTAAATTGGGAGAAGATAAAAAGACAATGTTATTTGAAAATTCCAGTTTGGTTATCGACCATTGAAGCATTTTCCTATCCTATAATCTACAAGAAGGAACAAACAGTTAGATATGGGGAACTTTTGGATGAAAAGGGTGAACTTAAATCGATCCAAAACTTAGAGGAACAAGGTATAAGGATGAATTGGTTTTCATATGCACAAATACACTCAAGGTATGATGAAGATTCTAAAATGGAGGGATTTTATGATAAGCAGACTGATTTAGATAAGATCTTGATGGGTACTGATGAGAAGGTGATTAAAAAATTATATGGTTATTTACTGGGAATGAAATTAGAGGAAGAACAAGTCAAAGAAACTATGATTGTTTGGGGGAAGAATTTTGGATATGGGATTGATTTAGAGAAATGGCAGAAATTGTGGTCTCAAAATTATAAAATGACAATGTCAACAGCATATAAAGAAAACTTGTATAAGATGTTTTACAGGTGGCACTTTCCTCCGACAAGAATAGCAAGAATGTTTAAGAATAAATCTGAAAAATGCTGGAAATGTCATCAGATACCTGGCTCGTATTACCATATGTGGTGGACTTGTGAGGATGCTAGAAAATATTAGACTATAATTCGCATGTGGTTGGAAAAAATGACAAAGAAACATATAGACTTGAAACCAGAGATCTTCTTACTGGGAATTTTACCTGATATATATAGTAAAGATTTGAAATACCTGATTGTAAATGTATTAACAGCGGCCAGGATTGTATTTGCTAAAAATTGGAAGAATGAGAAAATACCATTACAGGAAGAAATTATTAAGAAAATATTGGAATGTGCTGAGATGAGCAGATTGACATTTGAAATTAGAGAGCAAGAGGATAAACAATTTTACGAAATTTGGGATCTTTTTTATAAATGGCTAGATGATAAAATATGATAATAGAATATTTAGAATGCTAGATAGTAAGGAATATCTTTATTTTGCTATTATTTTGCTATTTGCTATTATATTTATAAAGGATTTTTTAGGATTGATTTGATATGACTAGATGATTTGTTATAGAGTAAACTGGTTTAAAGTATTGTTAGTTCATTAAGCATGAATGATTAAAAATATAGTCAAAAACTTCTTTTTTTAGTGATATTAGGATATATAAGTTTGGATTGACAATATGAGTTGTTATGTAATATAATTGTAATTGAGACTACAGAATGAATGCACAAAAATGATGAACCAACTAACACACTGGATGTATATATAAGAGTTGATGTTTTTATGTTTTGTTTGTCTTGTTTGTTTGTAGAAAATTAATAAAAACTTTTTCAAAAAAAAAAAGATAAGGGCTCAGATTAGAATAATAACTGAAGACTTCTGGTGGCAAGGCAAGGATGGTCAGAGGGGCAGAAATCCGCTCGTGATTCTAGCCTTCCTTTCCTTGAATTTGGTGCGATCTTTCGGGGTGCTCGAGTCTTGGAGAAACCCATGCCGGGTGTGGGGGAACCTCGGGCTGCAGTGTGGGGAAAGCAAACCCCCTGCAATGAAGAGGAAGCCCTCCATAGCCCAACGATCAAGAACAACCTCCTATCAATGGAGGCTCCGAAGTCCGGATGGGAAGAAAAGAGTGAGTGAAAGTTTGCAAATTCGTGGGGAAAGAGAGTCGTGGCTAAAGACAGTGGCAGAGAAGATATTTGACTGACAATAGACTGATTTCAGGCTGTTAAATACTGTGCGAATGCCTGCTGTGAGCTCTAAGAGAAAGCGGCTACAAAAGAATTGGTCTAGTGAAAGTGAAAGAGCTTTGCAGGCAGAAGAGAGTCGGAAATAAAAAAGAAGTAAAGGGTGTTAGGGATAACATTGGTTACCTAACTTAGTTTGGGTAAAAATAATATATAAACTATGTTAGTGAGTTTAAGTGTGTGTATCACTTTAACTATTAAAACATGTATTTTGGGTGCGGTTGTAAAATCACCATAAGAGGGAGCAAGAGAGCTCACTGTTAGCTGGCTTTTACTGTCGTAGCTGACAATGATGGATTGATGGTGATAACTGCGTGTGTTTCGCTGCTGTTGCTGAAACGAAGAAAAGGGGTTTGATTTTCTTCATATCTCTGACTGCAAAAGAGATATATTGCTGGACTGATTATTTGTAAGTTTACTGACCTCTATTTTCAACACTGGACTTTGCAACTGATTAACTCCTGGATGGACTGAACTAATTTATGACATATGGACTGTTTTGACTATGCTATAACTCTTGCTGGAATTAAAAAAAAAACTATTTAACTGGCACAGTGTATCTGTCTTACTGAGTGTAAACTACAACAACATTTATCTTACATCATTTGCCTGCCTGCTAGACTGCCTTTGCACATTCTGCTAGGGTGTGTATCCCTAACAAAGGGAATTTTGGAAATCTGCAGACCAGCACAGGGGCGGGGGGGGCAATTAAAAATACTCTATTATCACTAACATTTGGATCTTAAATCGGAGCCAGAAGCAGAACGAAGCCGATCGGGGAAAAGACAGAGCAGTGCCATAGGCGGTATCCAGAACGCTGAAGTGGCTACAACAAAGTAAGATCTAACTGTCTGAAAGTAAGATCTAACTGTCTGAAGGGATACAATCTAACTGTCTGAAGGGACACAATCTAATCTATAAACTCAGGGAAAATTGAGAACCAGTCCTAGCAGAGGAGACAGTTCCTTTTCTATTCGAAGGAGATCAGAACAATTGATTTAAAGAACACTAAAATATAAGTAAAAGAGGAAATCTTTAAACAAGTGGGAACATTGCTTACTGGCAGCTGTTACTCAGCAAAGCTTCATTTGCCATTTCCAGTGTGCTCGAAGTGGAAGCTTCCATAGTGAAAAGCACAAACAAAACTCTTGTCTTTGGAATTTTCTTTTTTCTTTTCCTCTACCCTTTTCTGTGTGTACATACTTACTAAAATAGCCTCTCTTCTTTCTTACTTGTTGATGGTATGCTATGTTGAAATATGCTTGCTTTTTTTTTTCTGATTTCCTCTTGATAAATATGTACATTTAGTAAAGAAATATTAGAGTGTTAAAATATTGGATTAATTAATTCAGTTAAGTTATTATTAATAGAGATTGTTATAATTTGAATGGGAATATAGGGTAGACAATAAGAATATTAAACATTAGTTATTTAACAATCTTAGAGCTCTCTAGACCAATATTATATTTCATTGTGTGGGTTTATCTGTGAATGTAATATATTGTGTAGTTAAGGTTACTTTATATTGAAGTTAAACTAGAGAAAAATATATACACTTTATTAATTAGTTAAGAATATAGCTACTTAATAGATTGATAGATCTTGGTCAATTTTAGTTACAGAACTAAGAAAACTGAATGCCAATTTGGAATAATATATTTAGCATTGTACAACAAAAACAAATTTTAAAGGAAATGACTACTACAACTACCACTGCTCTGAAATCTGGTAGGAAGGTTAATCCCACAATAACAACCACTTTGGCAACAACTTCACCTATGGCACAAAAAACAATAGAGGAAACACTACCAACAGAGAAGTCAACTAGCACCTCGAATGCGAATATCCAAGCAATGTTCCTAACTTTACAGGACTCATTGACAAGATTTCAAGAAACAATGATTAAAAACCAAGTTAAACAAGGGCAGATATCAATGAATTGAAGGAAGAAATGGGGAAACTAAAGACAGAAATGAAAGCGGACATTTCCAAAGTAGAGGATAAAGTGGAGGTGTTGCAGCAGGCCTTGGAGAAAAATGAAGTTATAATAAAAGAAGTAGAGAAAAGAACCGAATGAACGGAAAGGGAATTAGAAAGGGTAGATGAAGATCTCAAAAGCATGAGCAAAGAAATGGAGGACTCCCTTGTCATCCTAGAAATGGACAAGGCAGCAACTTACCTAAGATTCCAAAATGTGGCAGAATCAAAAGAAGAAGACCTGGAATACTTGATGGCAGAAATACTGGCCGGTTTATTGAAGATGGATAAAGATGAAATTCAAAAAGAGTTTGATGAAGTCTACCGGGTCAATACAAACTATGCAAGATGCCACAAATGTTCTAGGGAAGTACACATACGATTCAGCTAGAAGATGTGTTTGAGACATGATATATAGAACCTCAAGAGATAAAACAATAACCTACAAAGAGAAAGAAATTGTGATTCTTAAACAGATACCAAGGAGAATAAGGGAACAAAGGTGTGACTATAAATTTCTGGCAGCATATTTAAATCAAAAAAGAATTACATTTAAATGGCTTATTCCAGAAGGAATGTTAGTGTCGTGGAAAGAGAGGAAAATCAAAATAGACACTATGGAAAAAGCCCAGGATTTTTACAAATGGATGGTGGACCCACAGGAGCAAAGCAGTAGGGAGGAATTGACACAAAGTTTCAAGAAGAATACGGAACTGGAATATAGAATATAGAACTGGAATGGTAGGAAACCAAGAAAATACCTATCCACAACAAAAGTCAGAAGGAACCACATTAACACAAGCTCAAGAAGAGAGAGGAATTGTTACATGACAAAGAGCAAAACAAAACTAAATAGATGGGAGAAGAAAAAAATTACTATCAATAAACATAAATGGTTTAAATTTGACAATTAAGAGAAAAAGGATATTATCTAAATTAATTAAACATAATGCAGATATAACGTGCCTGCAAGAAACCCATATAAAGAAGAAGGATGAAAAATATTTAGAATGCCCGAAATTAGGAAAGTTATTTACCACACCAGCAGATGAGGAGAAAAAGAAGGGAATCGCAGTATATGTGAAAAAGGATTTGAAATCTGACCTAATATGGTCGGACTTAGAAGGAAGGACTCTGGGTTTGCAGATCTGGATTAATGATATTCCAATTCTTTTAGTAGTAATATATGCCCCAAATGGAGATCAGAAAGAGTTTTTTAAACACCTATATGGAAAATTGGTTGAATTGCAAAAAAGAAATATTTGCATAGTAGGGGACTTCAACTCCATTGCTGATTTCCAAAATGATCACAGTAATGCCGGGAAGAATAAAAAGGGGAAGAGAGAGCTCCCCAAGATTTGTAGGGAAATGATGAAAGAGCTAAATCTGAGAGATATATGAAGAAGATTACATCCTGAAAAAAGACAATTTACATTTTATTCAAATCCCCACCAAACATGGACATGGATTGATATGGCATATATGAGTAGGGAAATAGCAAACGAGACAAAAGAAGTGGAAATTTTGCCTAATGAATGGGCAGACCACAATCCAATACAGGTAATATGAAAGGGCAGGGTAAAACCAAAGAAAAGATGGACCTTAAACACTCAATTAATAAGAGAGAAAGAATACATTAATAAATTAAAGGAGGAATTGATTTTTTTTATAAAAAAAAATGATAATGGAGAAACCACGAAACAAAATGTCTGGGATACGATGAAGACAGTAATAAGAGGCATAACAATCTCTTATAACGCCAAGAGAAACAAGGAAAAATATTCCCAACAAAACAAATTACAACAAAGAATTAAGGAGCTAGAAACCCTTCTACAAAATAACCCAAAAGAACCCAAACTGCAAAATCAGATAAGTATAGCCAAACACAAACTGTGTTGTAACTATGTATCATTGCAACTATGTACTATTGCAATTATGTATCATTCATGTGTTTGCAACATTGTATCATTCACGTGTAATCATTAACTTCTGTCTCTTCAGTGACCTTTGCAAGGCACGTACAAGGGACAAGGAGCTAGACGGTTGTTAATAAGCTTATCCACATTGTAAATAATCTGTCCGGTATGCAGCTTTGTAAACATGCACATCCTGATGAGATTACCATGTTTGACTTGAGCTTTGATTAAATCATTTTCTTGTAAAAAAGCACAATAAAAGAGCATGTGCCAAGACATTCGGGGTGCGCTCATCAAGAGGAAACCTCACTTCCTGTCGTTTCTCTTCCCTTCGCTCCCTATCATGAGCCACCCATCAGATGCGGGATGGCAGATACCGCATTCTGGTGACCCCGATGTGATTCCCCAAGGGGGATACGTTGCGACGCGCCCATATCTTATCAGCTCGATGGGAGCTGTGCATCGCCAGGCCTGAAGCGAATTGCACATCATCGGATCTGAAACACGGTCTCGACTTTTGTAAGTATGGGTGGAAACTTTTTCTAAACAACAGACGCAGCATCTGAAGGAATTGAGGGAGTTAGTCGCTTCTTCTTCTAAATATTCTGCTAATTTAAAGGGCTCGCCTGTAAAAAAGAAACCTATTGCTACATTATTGGCTTATGTGTGTCAACATTGTCCTAATTATTCAGAGGAAGGGTCCTTAAAAATTTCCACTTGGCAAAAAATTGGTGAACATCTCCATAGTCTTCCTCGTGCACCTATTGGCATTTTGGTCACTTGGAGGAAAATTATGGAGGCTTTAAAAGTCCATTATAAAATAGAAGCAGGGAGTGTGTTTGAATCTCCCCCGCCAAGTTATGATAACTTTTCTGTCCTTCAACCCTCCGCTCCCGATGATCATAAGTCATTACGGGAGCCTCCCTCCATTCAATCCACTTCCACAAATGTAGAGCCCCCGTGTCCTCCACCACCTTCCCGAGGTGGAGGGGGTGTTGTAAAAGCCATTCAACAAGCCTTTTATGAAGGGGAAATGGATGAGGACACCCTTGCAGCTGCCTCCCTTTATCCTGTCATACAAGCCGGCAATCCCCCAGCTCCTCAGTATACCCCAATGCCGTACAAAATAATTAAGGATTTAAAAGCAGCTTGCAAGGAAAATGGTATTCAATCCCGCTATGTACAGGGTCTTTTAGGGTCAATAACCCAACCAGGCGCTGACTTGATAAATGCTGATTGGCGTACATTATTTACCATGATCCTCACGCCTTCACAATTTTTGGTCTGGGAGTCAGAATTTCATAAACGTACCGCAGCCGCAGCCTCTAGAGGCTTGCCGGCAAATGTCACTTTAGATATGCTTAACGGTACCGGCACCATGCTTACCATTGCCCAGCAGACTGCCACAGACACAGCTGCTTTCCCTATATTACAGGATTGTGCTTTGGCCGCGGCTCGAAAAATTGATAATGCAGGATGCGTGCCCAAATCTTTCTCTAAGATTATTCAAGGACCTTCTGAGCCTTTTTCCTCCTTTATAAACCATCTCACAGAAGCCTTAGAGAGACAAATTGATAATGAGGAGGCTTGTAATGAATTAAGTTTAAAACTTGCCTATGAAAACACAAACGCTGATTGTCAGAAAGTTTTGCAACCATTAATTAATAAGAAAAATGTTACCTTGGCAGATTATCTTGCAGCCTGCCGAATCATAGGAACCACATCCCATTCCATGTCTACTCTGGCTACAGCCATTACGGAAGGCATGCAGCAGAATATGGGCTCTCTTCTTCCTATTTCCCAACAAAATACTCGTAAAATGAGTAATTGTTTTAATTGTGGCAAGCCAGGTCACTTTAAGAGCCAATGCAGAGCCCCGGGTGGGGGAGCAAATATGTCAAGAAACCAGGTAGCTCACCCAAAAACGCCATGCCCTCGATGTAAAAGGGGCTATCACTGGGCTAGTCAGTGCAGAGTCCAAAAGAATGAACAGCAGAATAACCCTACAATCATTCAAAAACCTTTTTTGAATCAGGGAAACTAGAAACGGGGCAGGCAGCCAGCCCCACAACAAAGGCTGCTGAAACTTGCAATTTTTCTTCTTTCGCTTAGGATCTTGTTGCTAATGAAACTGTTACTTATCTCCCTGGTATCGCTGACTTTCTCTTTGTACGCCCTGTTCAGACTTTTCATATGCCCCCCGATATTCCAGTGCTAGTCTTTCCTGTAAGGGATTTAGCTGAACAAGGTATTCTTGCCTCTCCTTTTCTGCATGACCCCTCTGTATTGTCTGATGTCTGTCTGTCTGTACTAGCTAATACAGAAGTTACTATAAATGAGGGGGATGTTGTGGCAAAAATGATTGTGCTCTTAGACCAACAACAAGAGCAACTCTATGCAACTGAAAGATCAATTAGTCAACCGAAATCTACAGTAACATTCTTATTGAATGGTCGATCCTTTTTTGGTCTTTTAGATACTGGAGTGGATATTTCCGTCATCCAAACCGCTGAGTGGCCGGACACCTGGCCTGCAGATGTGGCACCAGCGGTGAGAGGAGTGGGGGGACTCCAGGAGACTCGCATTAGCAGAAACTGGGTAAAAGCCCATTCCCTTGAGTCTCAATGTGTTGTTTATATTAAACCAGCTGTAATTCCTCTGTATACTAATTTGTAGGGAAGAGACCTTATGTCACAGTTTAATGCGCAACTTACCCTCCATTAACCATGCTTCGCTTATATTTGACTAACAATAACCCTGTGTGGATTGATCAGTGGCCTCTCCCTTCTATAAAGCTTGAAGCCTTACATTCTCTTGTTCAAGAACAATTAGATAGAGGTCATCTAGAACCCTCATTGAGTCCATATAATACCCCAGTTTTTGTTATCAAAAAGAAAAACGGCACTTGGCGCCTCCTTCAGGATTTAAGGGCTGTGAATTCGGTCCTCCTTCCAATGGGACCCCTGCAATGTGGTCTTCCAAATCCTAACATAATTCCTCAAGAGTATGACCTTGTCATTATCGATTTAAAAGACTGCTTTTTCTCCATTCCATTACACAAGTCAGATAGAAAATTATTTGCTTTTACAGTACCAACTTTAAATAATCAAAGACCTACCAAACAATATCAATGGAAAGTCTTACCACAAGGCATGTTAAACAGTCCAACTATGTGTCAATTTTTTGTGGATTTAGCCTTACAACCATACAGGAACAAATATCCTCATTTTTTAATCTATCATTACATGGATGATATATTGGTATCTGCACCTGGCCCAAAGGGCACGGTATTAAAAACTCTGCCATGCCTGACCTCCATTTTAGGTAAAGCAGGGCTCATTATAGCCCCAGAAAAAATACAATCCAAACCTCCCTTTTCCTATTTAGGACACAAGTTGCTTGCTTCAGCTGCTGTTCCTTCCCTTCCCCTCCCAACACTTCCCCCAAAACCAACACTTCCCAGTTCCTGGGAACCTTAAATTGGGCACGTCCTTATTTGGGTTTGACTACAGCTACATTAGCTCCTCTCTTTAATGCTTTCACGCAAGGTAAAACCCCGTCCGATGTTATCATTCTAAATAAAGAGCAGTTGCAGGCATTAAAAGACATTTCCCATTTACTGGCTACTAGATGGATGAATCGAGCTATAGAAAAATGTCCTTTATCAATTGCTTTATTAAATACTGTTCAGAGACCCACAGCTGTCATTATGCAATTTCATCAGACACAGGTTTTGATTTTAGAATGGCTGCATTTGTCTCACACCCCACGGACCACAATCACTAGTAAAGCCTCTGCATATTCCCAGTTGATCTTTAAAGGTCGACAAAGATGTAAACAACTCATGGGATGTGAGCTGTTTTAATATTCACTCCTTGTTCATTGACTACGTGGGAAATGCTATGGTGTGATTCAGAAGAACTACAATACGCTTTAGTAGAGTGGCCAGGGCAAATTTCTTGCCATTTACCAGCTGACCCACGGTTCACTTTTCTTAAAACTCTCCCTTTTGAATGGCATTCCCCCCTCTCAATATCTCCATTAGTAGATACACCTATGCTTTATGCAGATGGGGGAAAAATGTATGGTGCTTGTGCATGGTACCAGGAGGGAGAGTTTAAAACTAAAATTACCCCTCCGCAATCTTCTGCTCAACAGGCAGAACTTTCTGCATCTCTTATTGCGTTTCAACAGTTTCAAAAAGCTCCTTTTAATTTAACAGTAGATTCCTTATACGTTTCTCAGATTTTGAAAAATATATATCAAGCCTATTTATCTCCTAGCATATCTGTTTCTTTGTTAAAGTTGTTGCTTCCTCTACAGCAATCTATCAACAGCCGTACGCCTCCATTCTTTGTAGCACATATCAGGAGCCATCAACCTCTTCCTGGTATATTACAGGAGGGAAACAAGGTGGCAGACGCAGCTGCAGCAGCTGCATCCGGTAAATCAATTTGTAATCTGACAGCAGCCGAAAGCCATGATTATTTTCACCAAAATAAAAAAGCATTACAAAATCAATTTTCTCTAACTCAGGCAGAAGCTGCTGCCATTATTCAACAATGCCCCACATGTAGTAAGCAAGGACATTCCATTCCCATAGGAGTAAATCCTAGAGGATTAAAAGCTTGTGAAATTTGGCAAATTGATGTAACTCAGTATCCACCTTTTGCCCCTTGGAAATATTTGCACGTTTCCATAGATACATATTCAGGGTTTATTCTGGCTACTCCTCAAAGGGGAGAAACTGTAAAACATGTCATCAATCATTCAATTCGTACCTTTGCCTCGCTGCGATGTCCAAAAGAAATCAAAACTGACAATGGACCTGCCTATAGAAGTTCTGCTTTCCAGGACTTCTGTAACAGATGGGATGTAACCCACAAGTTTGGGATTCCCTACAACAGCCAGGGGCAGGCTATTGTGGAACGAGCTCACTTATCTCTGAAACGTGCTCTTGATCGATATTCGTTGCGGGAAAAACCCCCGAACCTCCCAGCATTGCAAAATTCTCTTAACATTTGTCTTTACACTTTAAACTTTCTTAATCTGACTGGCATTCCTCCCACTTCTGCTGCTTCACGTCATTTTTCCTCCCCCTCCCCCCCGCCTAACAGACCTCTGGTATATTATCGCAGATTGCCAGATCCTGCCTGGCAGGGTCCCGCTGAGCTTCTCACTTGGGGACGAGGCTACGCTGCGATCTTACTGCCAGACAAAACCATTTGCTGGATCCCTGGTAGGGCGGTTAGACCCTATCATGGGAATTCCTCCGCTACATCTGTATCTTTAAACTCTTCCTGATATTCTTGCCTATACCTTCTTTGCAATTTCTACCTTACTTCAACAAAACCTATGCTTCCTGTCAAAAGACTATTAGTGTTAAAACCATTTCATTAACAGAAGGCTATTATACTTGTTCCATGTGGGTACGTCATGAAAATGCTACCCATAGTTTTCACTCTGTCACTTCTGTTTTATTTAAAGAACACTCTACCACTCGCTCTTTTGTTCCTTCTTTACTCTTCCTATGGAAAGGAACCTTAAAATCTTTTCCTCTATTCAATCTAAAACATAGGGGGACCTAAATGTCCTTCTATTGTATTATGGGTTTCCCCACCCCAACTAACATCCTTGATGAATTACCAAATTAATCTTTATTGTCATTATTGTAATTATTATCCTTTTTCTACTAATTGCATTCCCTCCTCATTTCGCAAATGTTCTACAACTAACTTGTCCATAGCCCTCTCTCCTACTTGTGATGTTTTTATATACCCGAACTCTGATCCTGTCAACAAACGACGCTTCAAAAGAACTGTCCATGACGATCCGCAGAAGCCTCATAGAAGATATAATATTGCTTGGACTATAACTGACTTTCAAGGAGTTCGTTTAAGTTCTACAACCAATTTTTCTTGCATAGAAGACTTCTACCCACCACTTCAATTCGATTTGGCAGACGCACCCACACAACCAGGGGATATCCTGCAATCTACACCACTTCAGGAGGAACTTTAACATCACGCCTGAAAGGAATGTATTTTATCCCTGGCAATAATTTTGTTTGGACTTGTTCCACCGGTCTCATGGCATGTGTCCACGGGGATGAAATTGTTAAATCCAAATCATTTTGCATTCAAGTATGGCTTGTGTGTATAACTCTGATGACTTTATATCCCTACAGGTACCCATGGAATACCCCCTCTTGCAAAATCGTAAAGATTTAGATCTGTTATTTTTTTAAAAAAAACAAGGGGGATTGTGTGCTATGCTTAAAGAAGAATGTTGTCTTTATGCTGATAGCAGGGGGGGGGTTGTTTTCTATTTCGCCATGGTTTTCAACCTTTTTAACTGCATTGGCAGGATCATTAATAATCATTATATTGATATGTATTATAGGACCTTGTTGTTTTAATAGAATATTGCAATTTTTTTTAAAAAAATAATTATCCTCCATAATTGCTGATGTTAATGTGCTATTGCAAGCTCATGTTATATCCTCAACACCGGACGAAAAAATGTCATTGCTGAGTTACCGCTCCTTGGACAACCCTGACACTGATGGGTCGCACTCTTGCCTAGATGACGGGGACGGTGAACATTTCATAAAAATGGTTCCTGTCTTCTCGGACGAGGAAGAAGACTTGTCATAAATAATAAAAACAGAGGAGAGGTTGTAACTATGTATCATTGCAACTATGTATTATTGCAACTATGTATCATTCATGTGTTTGCAACATTGTATCATTCACGTGTAATCATTAACTTCTGTCTCTTCAGTGACCTTTGCAAGGCACGTACAAGGGACAAGGAGCTAGACGGTTGTTAATAAGCTTATCCACATTGTAAATAATCTGTCCGGTATGCAGCTTTGTAAACATGCACATCCTGATGAGATTACCATGTTTGACTTGAGCTTTGATTAAATCATTTTCTTGTAAAAAAGCACAATAAAAGAGCGTGTGCCAAGACATTCGGGGCGCGCTCATCAAGAGGAAACCTCGCTTCCTGTCGTTTCTCTTCCCTTCGCTCCCTATCATGAGCCGCCCATCAGATGCGGGATGGCAGATACCGCAAAACTGAATTTAATTGATCAAGAGAAAATGACTATGAATTTGAAATTAACCAGACAAACCTATTTTGAACATTCCAACAAGCCAGGAAGATGGCTATCTTATAAATTGAAAAAAAAGAAAGAGAAGAGATTGATATACCAGTTAATAGATAGCAAAGGAGATACATACCAGGAAATAGAACAGAAAGAAGAAATCATTCATAAATACTTTGAAGATTTATACAAAAGAGAGGATATCAGTGAAGACAGAATAAGGAATTATCTAGATGAAGTAAAGGATAAGGCAATTGGGGAAGAAATGGCTGAACTATTAAATAAAGACATTACTGAATCGGAATTGAAATCAGCAATAGAGAGCCAGAAAAATAATAAAACCCCGGGCCCAGATAGGATCCCAGGGGAACTTTACAAGGCAATAGCAGATCAAATCGGACCACTTATGGTGGAAGTCTTTAATGATGTTTTACTGGCAGCCTGGATGCTGGACTCATGGAGGGGGGCGTTGATCTCGCTGATCCCGAAGGAGGATATAGATCCCAGATATATAAATAATTACAGGCCAATTTCACTTTTAAATACTGATTACAAAATATTCACACTTATTATAGCAAACAGATTAAAAAGGATCTTAAACTTGTATATACATGGAGACCAAAACGGATTTCTCCCAGCTAGGCAAATAAAGAACAATTTAAGAATAGTATTAGATGTACTAGAATTTTACGAAGCTCACCCCGAGAAACAAATAGCACTTATGTTCCTAGATGCAGAGAAGGCTTTTGACAATCTAAATTGGCAATTTTTAATTCAAAAAATTTATAATTTGAATTTGGGCACCAAATTTGAAAATATTATAACAACTATATATGATATACAACAAGCTAATATAATAGTGAATGGGGAATGCACTCGCCCAATAAATATAGAAAAAGGAGCGAGACAGTGTTACCCAGTCTCTCCCCTGCTCTTCATATAAGCATTAGAGACATTATTAACATGAATTAGGCGGAATTCAGATATAAAGGGATTAATAGTTAAGAAAGAGGAATATAAATTGCAAGCATTTGCGGACAACATGATTTTCTTCATTGAAGAACCAAAAGACAGGGGACCAAAATTGATGAGTGAATTAGAGAAATTTGGAGCAGTAGCTGGACTTAAAATAAACAAACAAAAAAAATGACCAAAAACCTAACAGAAAAACAGAAAATTGAACTAGAAGAAATAATGCATATACAAGTGACAAAGAGTGAAATATTTAGGAATTTGGCTAACCCCACACTGTAAGACACTTAAAGAAAACAATTATGATAAACTGATACACCAGGTAAAGAAAGATTTAGAATTGTGGGGAAAACTTCAAATCTCACTACTAGATCGAATTGCTACAATTAAAATGAACATTCTCCCTAAATTCTTGTACCTATTCCAAACGATCCCAATTAAATTACATAAAAAGTTTTTTGAAGAACTCAATAGAATAACCCAGAAATTTATTTGGCAAGGATAAAAAACCAGAATAAATGTAAAAACAATGCAGGATATGAAGAGCAGGGGAGGGTTAGCATTTCCAAACTGGGAGTTATATCATATGGCCTCCTCGTTAGTTTGGTTGAAGGATTGGGTGAATTTAACCAATAAAAGAATACTATTTCTAGAAGGCCATGATTTACAAAGTGGGTGGCACGCTTTTCTATGGGACGTAGGGAAAACTAGCCAAAAATATTTCCATAGACATTTAATTAGAGATGCATTAACAATTTGGAGGAAAATAAGGAAAAAACATTATACAAAAGTACCAGGATGGATTTCAACAATGGAGGCAATGATTCATCCAAACAATTTGGAGCTTACCAAAATGATTAAATACAAGACTTATTAGACCCACAAGGAAATTTGAAACCGAGGCTGGATCTTCAGGAGCAAGGACATAAAATTGATCAATGGGTTTACCTTCAGATTCAAAGCAGATATAAACAAGACAAAAAAGAATTCGGAATTAATAACAAACTGCAACAATTAGATAAAATTTTATTAGGATCAAATAAAAAAACATAACAAAATTTTATAACTACTTATTAGAAATAGAACTAGAAGAAGAAATTGTAAAAGGAAATATGATTGCTTGAGTAAGAACGTAGGGCGCAGCATCACATTAGCGGAATGGGAGAAAGTTTGGGGCAGAAACAATAAAATTACCAAATCGGCAACATACAAGGAAAATCTTTATAAAATGTTTTATAGATGGCATCTCCCCCCTTTGAGGTTAGCGAAGATGCACCCCAACATGAGACTGCATTGCTGGAAGTGTAGGAAAAAAGAAGGAACCTTTTTCCATATGTGGTGGTCTTGTGCAGAAACCCAAAAGTATTGGGAGAAAATCAAAACTTGGTTGGAAGAAATCACCAAAGAGCAGATCGAATACAAACCAGAGTCCTTCCTACTAGGGATTTTTGATAAACAAATTTCCAAAAAAGCCAAATACATAACAATACACATTTTAACAGCAGCCAGATTAGCCTTCGCTCAACACTGGAAACAACAGCAAATTCCATCAGAAGAAATGATTATTGAAAAAATCTCAAAATGCGTCAAAATGGATAAATTGACTTTGGCGCTAAAAAACAAAGACACTTCACTATACTACGATAGCTGGAATTGTTGGTATAATTGGATTGACCAAAGATAAATTATATATCATAAGGCATAAAAGAAAAGTATCAACTCATAATAACAAAGTAGCGATATAAGTTAAAAACAGATGTGGTTATATGACACACGTTAAGGTTATGAAAACAAAAGAAGATCTTGCAAACTGTTAAAATAAGAATACTTTTTATCTTGTAACCTCTTTCTTTTTTTCCCCCTTTCTTTTTCTTTCTTTTCTCAAAATTCTTTCCCTCTCTTCCTCTCCTCTCTTCTTTCTTTTTCTTTCCTTTGCTTATTTGTGTATGTATTGTGACTGGTTTTAATTGTAAACATTAATAAACTATATTTTTAAAAAAGAAGAAGATAAGGCCTCACACCTTCTGTTGGTATCCCTGCATCCAGAAGAGGGCAAATGTTGAAATGCATGGCATTTCAACAAATGCTTGACCTATGAACTTGCACCAAATATCAAAGAGAAAGTGCATAACTGTGATATTTACATGATGATGTTTTCTTGCATGTGATCATCTTCCAACCACTGTCAGTTGTGTGGAATGCTATTGGATGAATCCTGATTCCCCTATCTTTTGGCTAGAGCCATCCTTTGAACAAAGGACCTATCCAAGAGTACTCAGTCATCCCCTGGCCAAACCTATCTGTTAAGTCCTGGGCATGGGTGCAAGGAACGGAGACGAGACATCGACGGTGACTTCAACTCTTTATTAACTAGGAAGAACAGAGCCAAAATACCTAGGCAGCAGCAGCTCTTTTATAGGGCTGGCTGCCATCAAAACAACCAATGAACTGAGTCTACCGCTTTCACAAGCGTCCAATCAGGGGGTCCCGTTAACAGCCAATCAGACTGGCCAAAAACGACCAATCACGACTCGCTATCTACGGGCCAATGAGAGTGCAGGATTACAAGCCTGCTGTAAGACGAAGCTGTTGAGGGTTGTATCGCTGCGTTGGCTTAGTCCATAACACTATCTGAATCCATTTCTCAGATGGGTTTTCCTGTGGCTCAGTCTTAGGATGAAAAACTGTAAGGCATATGATCAGCTCATTCAAGACACTGATGGGTCAGTTTGAATCTTCCTATTTAGAAGCTTCTTCCATTCTCTAAAAACTTTCTAGTTAAATAAAAACTGCTCTGGGTTCCAGAGTTAATAAGGAGTAAAGGTACAATCCTGCTAAGATGTTGAAGATAATTGCTCTGTAAGTATAATCAAAGAATAAGTATCCTAATTCTGTCAACATAGCTATATCTGACAAATTTTAGTTTGTAAAATCTACATTTTATGTAACTTACCACTAAACATTCTTGGCTACTCTTTGCTTTATCCTTTAATAAACAAATGCCACCATTACCCATTGTCTTCCAGCACTGATGATGTTACGTAGCTGGCTAATGAAACCTCTGCAAAAAAATAACCAAGCTCAGAGAGCAGCAAGGGCTCCACAGTTCAGCCCTGAGCTAAAAAGGTTTTCTTTTTTTCAATCTAAATGCCATTTACCTTTACTTTCTATCAACTGGTAATTGGACTTGATTTTTTCTCTAGGCCACGGAGCACTCTTACTTAGTATCTGCATGTGTTTATCTGGTTCTTAAAGAGAGGAAAGGGAAAAACATTCTGAATAAGAGTTCACCTTTTTCTGAAGGTGTAACTTTTAAGCCTGATTTCATAAACGTTACATTTTGTCCTGTGTTCTTTAATATCTGCAGTATATGAAACCACTAGGAAAGGTCATCTAACAATGTGGAATGGGGTGCTATTCCAAATTTAAGCAACTCTGCTATAGTTTATCATATAAGTTCAGGAAATCAGTTCATACCTGTTATGATATGTACAGAATAACCCTTGAGTAACAAGAATATGCACATGGAAATGTTTATGAGAGTAGTTATGAATAATTATTCAGCCACACACAGCCATACACTGAATTGAGTTAAAGTTTACTTTAAGGAATAGCAAATAGAAATAGTCCAATAAACGGTCCAGGTCATATACGTTTTACAGTCCAAAGAATATCCAATTACAAAGTCTTCTTACTGGTTGCCTTTTTCATTTCCAGTAAACAAAAATATCACAGTATAAGCACAGAATAAACCTTAAATAGCAACAGAATGTCAGAGATACAGAATGTCAGAGATACAGCATGTCAGAGATACAGAAAGTCAGGGAGAGTAAGCCATGATTTCTAGCTCCCTCTTATGGCAATTCACAACACAACCAACCAATCGGAATATAGTACAGATCAACATAGTGACTTTGTCTTAAAGCTACAAACATACATTGTTGGTTTATATATTGCCAACCAAACTAATTGGTGGACAGATTCCTAACAATACCCATATATGTTTCTTAAATTTGAGAATTTGTCTGCATAAGAACAAAATGAAGTTAAATTCAGGCCAAATGAAAATACTGTTGATAAATAACCATTGATGGCTATGGTACAGTTATTTTGGATGGAGAGTCCCTAAACAAGCAACTCTGTAACTTAATAGAATTCAGATTTGTGATTACTGGATTAAAACTTTTGCAAGTTATGGTTAGTGTATTAGCTGCTTTCCAAGCTACTCAGATTTGGCAAGTCATCCTTGCCCTGATTACACTGTGCCATCACATTGAAATGTCTTGTAATATGCTCTTCATTAAGTTCTGCAAGTTTGACCTTCGTAAAGATTCCTCCAGTTATTAAAACCTCACTTCTTGGCAGACTGTGGAAGATACCTTCCTGCTTGTTAAGGCTATGGAATATACTCTGCAATTTGCATCTGAACCCTACTGGCTCTTCCTTTAGAAAAACAGCCAGATCTATCTTTTTAATACTTTGTTGTTAATTGATGTTTACATTTATTTTAATGGATACCATTGAATTTTGAGGCCTCTTGGGGTTTATCTGTACCCTCAGGGTGACCTGAATCAGAGTGCAACTTCAACAGAAGGGAGGAGATACAACACCATCTTCCATCTTAGAGTCTTTTCAACAGTCCCAAGAAGGTTTCACACTTATTTGCACTCTGATTCAGGTGACCTTCATAGTATCAACAACCAGATGACTGCTAAAAAAATTAAAATCTTCCATTCCCCACCATTCAGCCAGAATCGAAGAAGCTTCTTGGATGAGAAGTGAATTGTTTTCAAGGGGGAAAAAAATCATGAAAGTCCAGTTGCCTTTTGAAAAAGTACCTTTTGGTAACAAAGTAGCACATAATAGGTATGGATATAACTTCTGGGAAAACTATTTCTTGAGTTCACTGAAAAGTCTTGTTGCAGGAGAGCAGTTGGAGGAAGGATTCTAAAAATGATCTTAGCTCTTGGTAGAAATACATAGGAAGATAGGTTCTTTCAATTATTGTAGTGAAGCTTCACCCCTTTTTAAACATGCATTTTACACATAGACACACAGATACATAGACACACAGACTTAGTGAAAAGGTTGATCACCTAGCTGTACTCTCCGTTTTGACATCTTTAAAAATTTATGAATGTTCCTTCTTTCTAATCCAAAC
The DNA here is from genome assembly GCA_033807585.1 of Hydrophis major. Taxonomy (NCBI): domain Eukaryota; kingdom Metazoa; phylum Chordata; class Lepidosauria; order Squamata; family Elapidae; genus Hydrophis; species Hydrophis major. Next base: position 353,197,966 of record CM066328.1, read on the forward strand.
ATCATCTTAAACTAAGTTTCATTCTAACAGCCAATAATCTGAATACCACAAGAATATGATACTGCTCATTTTAAGTTACTAAAATATATATTGGACTAATCTTAAGAAATTTTGATACTCCTTGATGACAGGGCCTTAATAAACCTGAATTTTGCTTGAGGAGAGTATAAAGTGGCTGTAGTTTGTTTTTTTCATATGCAACCTCAAAAGGGACATGATTTTCCATGCCAAGATGAGAAGACAATATGAAATTCCTTGATGAAGTGCAAGTGCTTCATGTTGTTCCAGTCATCTCATCTTGCACTAACAGCATTTAGTAGAGATTTTTGTTTTCAAACTATGGAAATTCTCTTCTGAGTTTGTAAATCTGTCATGGTTGAGAAAAACATTGAAGCTTCATAACAAAACTTTCCTGCAGGCGAATAGTCATCAAATTTTTTTATACTTTTACTGCTGTCATTTCATATTTTACTACCAATCATCTCTTGGCAAAAATACTAAAGTTTTATGCTAAAGATTTTAGGCAATTATCATTAGAAGGAAAGTAATCTTCCAGGAAGAACCGTTAAGTAAATCATTCATGGGTGTTATATGCCAACAGAAATGATTTTATAGAAATGGAGAACTGAGCAAAAATTGGAATAGAAAGAAATTGAGTGACATAAAAACAAAATGTGTCTAAAGACACTTTTATTTCATTTACTATAGCCTTTTAATCAGCATTTAAGAGTTTATTGTTTTTTATGTGTATAAAAGAATTCTCAGTCATAATAACTGTGAAACTTTCATTGAATAATTTTTCTAGTGTGCATTCTCTCAAACAAATCATGGGGAATTATTCTTCTGCTTTCAAATTGATTCTACATTGATTATTAATTTGATTGCAGGATAAAACATGTGAAGAATGGTTGCAGGAATTTGATATGTCTAGTCTATGAAATGAAGGACCAGGAGAAACATGACAGCAGAGTTCCAATATTTGAGGGGCTCCTACAAAGATGAGGGGGTCAAACTATTTTTAAAAGCACCAAAAGGCAAGATGAGAAACGAAGTATGGAAACTAACCAAGAAGAACAGCAACCTAGAACTAAGAAAAAAAATCCTAACAGTGACAACAAGCAATGGAACAGCTTGCCTTCAGAGGTTGTGGGTGCACTATCACTGGAGGCTTTCAAAAAGGAATTGGACAACTATTTATCTGAAATGATATAGGATTTACTATTCAAGCAGGGAGTTGGACTAGAAGACCTCAAAGGTCCCTTCTAACTCTATTATTCGATGTTCTATGATTATATATTTATTCTATTTATAATCTCATTGAAATACAATCTAACATACAATTACTATAAACCAATCAATATGAAAATAACAGTGTTTTGAAAGTCATTTACAATATTCCCTTTGGAAATTTAGGATTTTCTTATCTTAATTTTTTTTAATGGAAGTCTTAAATAAGCTTTTAATTTATCTCCTCTACTGTCCCCAGCAGAATGAATGAATGAATGAAGCAAGTCATTGACTACCAATTTTGTCTATCTGAGAATTTTTGGCAGATGTTGACAACAGAGGTTTTTGGATGACAGCTAGATAATTTCACTTTATTGGAACTGAAATAATTTTGTCTAAGGTTTAGAACTATCTCCAACAATTCTGAAAAAAATATTAGAAATCAATGAATAAAATAAGCTGTAAGATCAGAAGAAGGTAGAATACTTAGGTATTAATATGACAAATATGAATTGTTCATTATTTCAAAATAATTATGTAACAACTTGGAATGAAGATAAAAAATATATGTTAAAATGAGAGAGAACACAATTGTCATTATTAATGGAGAGAATTTCTGTGATTAAGATGGATGTTTCACCCAGAATGTTATTTTTATTTCAGGCAATATCTGTTTTGACATTTGATGTACCAATTAAACAATGGAGATGATAAGGAGTCTGGAGGCTAAATCATACGATGAATGGCTAAGGAAACTAGGTATATTTAGCCTAATGAAGAGAAGGCTCATGGGAGATATGATAGCAGTCTTCCAATATTTCAAACACTGTCACAGGGAAGAGAGCATTGATTTATTTTGCGTAGCACCTGAGAGCAGGACAAGGAGCAGTGGGTAGAATCTCATCAGAGGGAGATTCAACCTGGAAATAAGGAGGAATTTCTTGACAGTGAGAGTGATTAATCAGTGGAACTACTTGCCTTCAGGAGTTTTGTGGATACTGTATCCCTAGAGATTTTCAAGAAAAGATTGAATAACTATTTGCCTGGGATGATATCAGAACTCCTGCCTTAGGCAAGGGATTAGACCAGAAGGCCTTCAAGGTCCCTTCTGTGATGCTTTGATCTAAATCAAGGGTCTTCAAACTTGGCAAGTTTAAGACTTGTGGACTTCAACTCCCATGAATATTTATAGTATGGCAAAGCCAAACCTAATTTAATTTTTTAAAATCATTTTGTTAGACATGCCATGTTGAGCAGACAGAGCAAATATAGACCAGCTTGTGCCCCAAAAATATTTTTGTGGATCTTAGCACATCTTTCTGTAGGTTTCAAAAATCATTGTTAGACATACCAATCCTGGGACATGAAACAAATATAAGCCAGCGTGCACCCCCGTAATAACTTTGTGGATCTTGGCATATGAAGTTTTTATAGAAGAGGAATGATAAGTAAACACAAGTTAACCTCTTTTGATATACTAAAATTTTGTCAAGGAGAATGCAAAATAAAATCAAGAAAATAACTGGCAGCAGGATACGTTTCTCAATTGATTTTTTTAATTTACAATAATTACAAAGATTTAAAGTAGTTAAAATAACTTTTGGTTTTGATCATTGTAAGACTGAGTTTGAAGTAGAATTGAGTACAAATGATTAATATGTTATTATTCAAACATACACACTTTTATAGAAATTTGAAACAAAATAAGTGAAATAATGTATAATATATTGGCCTAAAAGCTTTGGCTATAATATACAAATGGAACAGGAAGAACATGTGGAAATGACTGAAATTTATATTATATTATAATCTAAAAAGACTGTTTATAAAATGAGGTATTTTAGTATATTGCTCTGGAAAAATTGTCTATAATATGTAAAAGTACTTCAAATTTATGGTGAAAATATAAACAATAAAAGGGGACATTTAATCATGTTTGGTATACATGTAAAAAAGCCAGAAAATTTTGGATTTCATTTCATACATTAATATAGATGATGTTAAAAAGTAATATACATTTGAAACTAGAAGCTTTTCTTTTTGGAATTGATGGACATACAGTTTAATTCAAAACTTTGTTTTTAGAGTATATATGAAAACTGGAGCAAGATTGTTAAATGCACAAAGGTGGAAAAATATAATGTATATATGTATGTATGTATGTATGTATGTATATATATACTCAAGTCCCGATAAAAGAGACCCTTGAAATCATCAAAAATAAATACCAACCAGCTAAACACCTCATGGAACTAACAGAACACTGCTTAACCAACACATATTTCATATACAAAGGACAAAGATACAAACAAATTGAAGGAGCCCCCATGGGATCACCACTGTCACTGTCATTGCAAACCTGTTCATGGAAGAATTCGAATCCAGAGCCCTGGCCAATGCCATCCTCAAACCCAAACTATGGTTAAGATATATCGAAGACACATTCGTGATTTGGCCCCATGGACAAGAAAACCTAAACAATTTCCTAACACACCTAAACAGCGCACACCGCAAAATCAAGTTCACCATGGAAACAGAAACTAACAAACAACTACCATTCCTAGATGTACTAATCTACAAAAAAACAGATGGCACACTAGGACACACCATATACCAGAAGAAAACACACACCAACCGCTACCTTAACACCCAATCCCACCACCACCCAGCACAGATAAACTCCGTGGCTAAAACACTAATTTCTAGAACCAAACGCCTGGCAGACAAGACACACATTAAGACTGAACTATGCACCCTGACTAAAATATTGACAGCCAACGGCTTCTACAAAAGCAAAATCACCAATTTGATCCACAAAAACACACTGAGACATAATAGAGACCCAGAAGATGAACAGACCCATGGAACAGCTGTCCTGCCCTACATAAGAGGCACTACAGACAAAATTAGTAAGATACTATACAGACACCACATCAAGACTGCCTTCAAAACAGACAGAAAAATAGCAGCCATCCTCAGAAACCCCAAAGACAAAATTGACTTGGAAAACCAAGGCATATACGAAGTCCCCTGTGCATCATGCCCGGCCACATACATTGGACAGACCAATAGAAGAATAAGCACCCGCCTGGATGAACACAGAAATGCAGTCAAAAAGCTGGAACACACTTCCTCACTCGTCCAACACATGGAAGCCACAGGTCATAACATCAACTTCAATGGCACCAAAACCCTAGCCACCATAGAAAATCCCAGCCACAGAATCATCAGAGAAGCCATAGAGATTGAAAAAAGACCAGAAAGCATGAACAGAAAAGATGATTCCACCAGGCTGTCAATCATTTGGAAGCCTGCACTCACAAACAAAAAAATCTCCACACTACAAGCCAGGCAAACACCTGGGCACGAACAGATCCCCCCTGATACCTCCAGCTCAAACACACCCCAACCCAGATGAAACCCAGCTTCCTAACTAATGATAGGCGTCCATTTACCCGAAGCCAAGCTGCACTAAAGGCCTCCAATAAAGTAACACAATGTTGCCAGCCAATCAAGATACAAAAAGAGCCCCCCCCCAAAAAAAAGACAGAAGATATTAGTAGCAGAACACAGCAAACTCCAAGACCAATGAACACAGACCAAGACTCTCAACCAATCAGGAGGAAGAAAAAACCATTCTGACACAGCAATAGGCTGCCCCAAATTTAAATCTGAAACCACTGTAAAAGTTTGACTCATAGACAAACACCATACAGAAGCCTGTATGGCAGATGAGATTCTGCTGAAACGTTGCTGCAACTTTAAAAGCACCACTATTATGATGTGGGAAAATACCCGAACAAAGCTGAATGCCAGACATGTAAGTACCCGCGAAAACTTAAGAAAACACACACACACACACACACACACACACACACACACACACACACACACATATATATATATATATATATATATATATATATATATATATAATTATATATATATAAAATTATATATATATATAAAATTATATATATTTGTTTTCTGATAATTATGATATATAAAATTATGATATAAAGTTTTGATTATAGAAATAGCTTGTAAAAATGTAAGTCATGCTATAACTATAGAGTAACAGGTTTATATACATTTAAATTGATAACTGTTGTAAAAGAGAACCAAAAGTTCTTTCTTTTTCCTTCCTTTCTCTGTCTCTCTCTCTCCTTCCCTTCCTTCCTTCCTTTTAGCTTTTTCTTTTCTATCTTTCTCTTTATTCTAAATACTAATTTATTTTATTTTTATTTATTTGATTTGATTTGTCAATTGCTTACAAGATAATAGGTATAAGTAAAAACATAGTTATGAATACATTCATACATATAAGAAAAATAAAAGAAACATTACTTCTTTCTTCCTCAAAATGTTAGTAAATTTTTAGATACAGATGATATAGATACTTATACAGACAAAACAGGAAATGTTTCAAATGGATTCATGTTTTCATTTTATTTGTACCCAAATCATTTGCTTGACATACCATCAGCTGAGGTGGTGGTCTTTTGTTACAGAGGCACATGGAGGAAAATTGTATTGGAGGACATTCTGAGAGGAATGCCAAGCTTCAAAGTACTACTGCAGTATATTACTCATAGAAGGATATTACATACATTGCACTACTGCATCACTTAATACCTAATTTCACTTATCATTTTGAGGTATAATTTACAGGGGAGCAAATATACTTTTACCATTTTATGTAGTGGCTGCCACAAAAGAACAGCAGTTATTTAAATTTTGTTGTTTTGTTTTTGTTGATTTCCTTTTCTTTCCTTGGACATTCACTTCAGACCCTACTTGTTCCTCCTCCCCCCCTCTCCCATGTAGTGAGTCAAAACCCTAAGAAATGAATTCTACTCTTATTTAGGTTGGCTTACCTGCTAGCATCAATATAAAAAACCAGCTAAACAAAGATAAAATTGAAAGCTGAAATATGCTTTTCACTCTCTAAATGAGATTGCTTTTCGACAGCTGCCACCTTACCCTCATCATATTTTCAACTGTGACTTGAATGAAAGACAGTTTCCCAATGGTCTGTTTCCCAATGACAAAGCTTCCACAAATGAATGTTACCTCAGGTAACCTTATATTTGCTCTGATAGTCCAAATAAGTCAATAAAATTTCAGTTGATGAAATATTCCCAAGTTTGTTCATAATTCAAACTCTTTTTTTTAAACCAGCACAAACTAGCCATGCTTGCTGATGACTTTACTGTATGGCTAAACAACAGTTATTGGGAGAATAGAATAGAATAGAATAGAATAGAATAGAATAGAATAGAATAGAATAGAATAGAATAATTGAGTTGGAAGGTCTAGGAGGTCTTTTAGTCCAACCTCTGCTCAGCCAGAAAACCCTATACAATTTCAGGCAAATGAATCTCAATCTCTTCTTAAAAACTTTCAATGTTTGAGTATTCACAACTTCTGAAGGCAAGTTGTTCCACTGGTTAATATTTCTAACTGTCAGAATATTTCTCCTTAGTTCTAAATGTCTATGGAGAATCTCACTCATCCAGGTCATGATTCAAGCTTGCTTTTTCAAGAAGCAACCAGACTTTCTGTTTTTTCTTTGAAGACATTTCTTCAAAGAAAATGACCAGTTGTTTGAAAGGAGTATAAATCTTTCATTCTCCACTATCCAGTCAGAGCTGAAGAAGCTTCTTGGTTGAGAAGTGAAACATCTTTAAAGAAAAACCAGAAAGTCCAGTTGCCTCTTGAAAAAGCACCTTTGGAACATCCTTAGTTCTAAGTTGCTTCTTTCCTTGATTAATTTCTGTTATGTCTCACCTATATTCACAAGTGAGAATTCAGAGTTCCACAGTTCAAAATATTCAAACAAAACAAAGCCAGACTGAAAAAGAGTTAATAGTATTATATTCCAGCCTTTGGCAGACTTCCTGGAATCTGTCTGGTAATTCAGAATGTCCATAAATTACAAAGGCCGCTCCACATGTATCCTTTCGACACATCAAACACTTTGCTTCCAAGCAAAGTTTGAGAATCAGCAATCCTCCTTAAATCACTGGGATGGGCGTGTCAGTCTCTCTAATCAATGTCTGGCTTGACGCCTCCCTTCAGCTTGGCGTTTCATTCTTCTCCTGGTTCTAGCATCAATCCACGATCTGTCAGTTTCCCCATTAGAAGCCTCTGACTCATTTTGTAGATCAGTTGCTGGCATGAGTGAATTCGAAGGCTCTGGTGAGGATTGTCTGTCCAATAATCTCTCATCCTCCTGGCTCACATCTGTGTCCTCTGATAATTCAGACTCCACATTCACAGCAGGCTCCACCCTTTCATCTTCAGAGTCATCAGAGTCAAAATTCACAGCAGGATCAATCTTTTCAGTCAAAACAAATTTCCATCCATTGCTTCTTGTCCTGCCTTCAGGTGCTTTGGAGAATAGCTTGACTCCCTTTTCTTTGTGGCAACCCTTGAGATATTGGAACACTGCTATCAGAATCAGATCTAATTGTGTTATTGCTGTCTTTAGGCATTTTAACCTTCTAAGATAAGACAAAGTATTTTTAGTTTTTGGCCTTTTGTTTTCCCCTGTATCTCCTGAGCATTTTTCCAGGTAAGACAAGACAGCATGTCATGATGCCAAATGGGGGAAAAAATATGTAGTTTTTTTTTATTCATTCATAATCCTACATTACATGCAACTTGTTTCCTTCCCCCCTCCCAATCTTATCTAGATGAGATAGGGTCCCAAAATATCCACAAGAGGATAATTCTTGCCCATTATCATCACCATCTAGATTGTTATAACCCAATTAACCAATTGTTTACTCGGGAAGCTTATAAATGTAACTTCTCGCTGCTTAGTACCCTAGATAACATTTATGAGATATGCTTTAGAAGTACACTGTAATGCATTTCCTGCATACTTATAACTGCTGCAGTTCATTTAGTGGAATTGAATCAGGATGAAATGCTAATGTTTGACCAAGAAAATAAAAGGTTCCAAGTGTGTTCCACTTGTCTTCCTATGTATAAAAGGGGCAAGATTCATAGATTTGTATAATCAAGGTAAGAAAGAGGTACCTGTGAGATTTTGATTAGCCAGAAGTACATCTCACATTGGATTTTATTCTCTGCTCAGTCCTTCTTGAGCTTTCAGATTATTAGCAATAGTTCAGGGATGTTGGCCCCAAAGGTGAAGCTTCTACTGCAATGAACTTTATGTATTCGGTTGCTTGAAGTCAATTCAGGAACTGTGATTAGTGTGTGGCTGACATATTGAGCTACTGCTAAGATTTTTTTTATTATTAATTCCCACCATACTGTGAGGTCTATAGCTTGATTGTTTTTTTTTAAAGCTCTATATAATTAAAGGCTGGGATGTTTTGTCTGCCTACTGATTGAGATGGTCACTCTGGTTTGTCACTGTATAATACCTTCACCTAAACTACAATGAATGGTGATTAGGGAACAGGCTTTTAACTAGTAGATAATTGGTTTTGTGAGAGCCAGTTTGGTGCAGCGGTTAAGGCACCTGGCAAGAAACTAGAAGAATGTGATTTCTAGTCCTGGTTTAGACAAAAAGGCAACTGGCTATCTTTGGGCTACTCTCTCTCTCTCTCTCTCTCCCCTTCCCTCCCTCCCTCTCTCCCTCCCTCCCTCCCCCTCTCTCTCCCTTTCCCTTTCTCCCTCTCTCCTTTTCCCTCTCTCTGCTTAAGAAGAAGTCAAGGATAAACAACTTCTCAAGAAAACTGCAGGGACTGGCTGAGGCAGTTGCCAGGAGTCCACACTGGTTTAAAGGAACAAAAATGAAGAAGTTGGTTCTGCAAAGTCTTTTGCCAACAATGTGCTATAAAGAAACACATTTTTCTTTCTGTCTCTTATAATGGTTAATGCTTTGAGTATTCTTGTACCAATTTTGAAACACATATCTGTTAAGTCTGGAGCATGGGTGCGAATGATGGAGACGAGCCGGTAGAACAGTGAACTTCAAACTCTTTATTTACATATTGTGATAGCTCAAACTGGAGGGCTGCTATAGCCTTCCTTATATAGGCAACTTCAACCAATAGCAAACCTGGAGCGCTAGCTCCGTTAACCAATAGGAATGGCCTGTTAATGGCCAATCAGATGCTCCTGAATGGACCAATCCGATCCTGCCATTAACAGCCAATCAGAAGTGCAGGTCCAGAACCCTTGCACTTGACTTCAAGCTCAATAAACTTTATTGGTATTATTCATTCACAACACCCCTTTCCCCTGGCTTCTGCCCACAGGGCGTGGTTACATAGTCCTTAAGGTAGGATGGCTGTTTTGTTAGTCTTTTTCATTTTCGCAAAGTGCCTGGCAGTTGGCTGCACTTCTGCCGAGGTAGATCGTTGTTTATCAGTAGGGGTGCCTCTGGTTCTGAGTTCGCATTCCCATCGTCACCAATATCACTGGCCACTCCCTGAGGTGAACCCACTCCAGTCCCTGGTTCCTGTTCCTGCATTTCAGTCCCATTATCAGTTTCTTCAAAAAGGTTTCCCTCAAATTGCAATTCGCTTTCCTCTGTATCTCCCCTCCCCTCAGTTTGGTCATAAGGGAGTTTGGAAGTGCACAACGGTAGCCGTGATCACAGTTGATCTATGTGGTGCTTCCAAAGTCTGTCGTCAGGGCACTGAACGAGGTATGATCTTGGGCCGGTTATGCGGATTACGATCGCTTCTACCCACAGCGGATTGCCTGATAAGTTTTTAGCGAATACTAAATCGCCCACCTGGAAGGTACGGCATCGGCCACTAGATCCGAGTGGTTTTTCCGGTTCGTAGGCTGGGTGTAGCCAATCGAGGTGGGAGTGGAGCTTTCGTCCCATTAGCAGCTCGGCGGGAGTTTTGTTGGTGACGCTGTGAGGTGTGAGGTGTTGTAGGAAAAGGATCCGGTTGATTTTCTCGCCGATGTTGTCGTAGTCAATCTTTTGAAGAGTCTTTTTGACGAATTGTACCATGCGCTCAGCCCTACCATTGGCAGCAGGGTGTGCAGGTGAAGTGAGCGCATGTCGGATACTGCGGTCAGCCAGGTACTCCTCAAAAGATAGCGCGGTAAACTGGGGCCCATTGTCAGATACCAGAACCTCTGGTAATAGGTGGGTTGCAAACAGTCTTTCCAGTCTTTTGATGACCACGTCAGTGGTCGTGTTGCTCATTCAGTGAATCTCGAGCCAATTCGAGTAGGTGTCGACGGTTAGCAAAAATGTGTGCCCTTTGGTCGGCCTGGCAAAGTCCAGATGGATGCGGGACCAGGGTCCCCGCGGCGTCTCCCATTCAGTTGGGGTTGCCCTTGGTGGAGAGTTGCTTACTTCTTGGCATCTTCTGCAAGTTTTAACCCACGATTCGATTTATCTGTTGATGCCTGACCACCATGCGTAGCTTCGTGCGAGGCCCTTCATTCGCACGATGCCAGGGTGGCCATCGTGAAAGGTTCTCGGCAATGTCTGTTGGAGGTGTTCTGGGATAATGACTCTATCGCCCCAGATGACACAGCCCTTTTGCGAGAACAATTCTTTTTTTTTTTTTGATAAAAGTTTTATTGATTTTAACAACAAACAAAAAACATATAAGACATAAAACATAAAACATAACATAAAAAAATTATCATTCTTCATAAATTTACAGTGTATTGGTTGGTTTACCACTCCCTTTTGTGCATCCATTTCACAGTCATCAAAATAATTATATTACATAATAACTCACATTATCAATCATCAGTAAAATATCCCAATATCATTATTGAACAATCATTTGACTATAATTTTACTAATTCATATTTAAGCAAGATAACGATAATTAAGTTAAATTATTTTATAACAAATCATAAAATCATACCAAATCTATCTTAATAAAATATTCTAAAAAATTATCAAAACCAAGAAAAATTATGTATTCATTATTTCCTAAATTTCTAAATATTCTATTGTTATATTGTATTATCAAGCCATTGATAAAAAAAATCCCAAACTTCATAAAATTGTTTATCTTCTTGTTCTCTAATTTCAAATGTCAATCTACTCATTTCAGCACATTCCAATATTTTCTTAATAATTTCTTCCTCTAATGGTATTTTCTCACTTTTCCAATGTTTAGCAAATACAATCAGAGCCGCTGTTAATACATTTACAATCAAATACTTTAAATTTGTATTATATATATCAGGTACGATTCCCAATAAAAAAAATCTCTGGTTCAAATCTATGTGTTTCTTTGTCATTTTTTCCAGCCATATGCGAATTCTAGTCCAGTATTTCCTGGCCTCCTCACAAGTCCACCACATATGGTAATATGAGCCAGATGACATTTCCAGCACTTTTCAGATTTATTCTTAAACATTCTTGCTATTCTTGTCGGGCGAAAGTGCTACCTGTAAAACATCTTATACAAATTTTCTTTATATGCTGTTGACATTGTCATTTTATAATTTTGTGACCACAATTTTTTCCATTTCTCTAAATCAATCCCATATCCAAAATTCCCCAAGCAATCATTGTTTCTTTAACTTGTTCTTCCTCTAATTTAATTTCCAACAAGAAACTATATAGTTTTTTAATCACTTTTTCATCAGTACCTGTCAAAATCCTATCTAAATCAGTCAATTTATCATAAAAGATTCTATTTTAGAATCTTTAAGATACCTTGCATGTATTTGCACATATGAAAACCAGTTCATCTTTATACCTTGTTCTTCTAAATTTTGCATCGTTTCAAGTTCACCCTTTTCATCCAGTATTTTCCCATATCTAACTGTTTGTTCCTTCTTATAAGTTATAGGATACGAAAAAGCTTCAACAGTTGATAAACAAACTGGAATTTTCAAATAACATTATTTCTTAATTTTCTCCCAATTCAACCATAACGATTCCCTTATATAATGCCTTCTAAAATAATCCTGTGATTTAGTTCCCTTATACCATAAAAAAGCATGCCAACCCAATAATAAATCATGACCTTCTAATGTCAACAATCTAGTCTTTCTTAACCTTATCCATTCTTTAACCCACATTAAGTTTGCAGCTTGATAATACAACTCCCAATTAGGAAGGCCAAATCCTCCTCGAATTCTAGCATCCTGTAAAAGTTTCAATTTTATTCTCGCTTTCTTGCCTTGCCATATATACTTCAACACAATTTTATTTAATTCTTCAAAGTAATCCTTACTTAACCTTATTGGTATTGTTTGAAACAAATATAAAATTCTGGGTAAAATATTCATCTTAATTGTTGAAATTCTACCTATCAATGACAATTGTAGGTTTTCCCATTTTTTCAGATCGGATGCTATCTGTTGTTTAAGTTTAATATAGTTATTCTCTTTCAGTGGAGTACATCTTGACGTCAAATATATCCCTAAATACTTAACTTTGTTCGTAACTTGAATTTTCAATAAATCTGCCAGCTCTTCTCTTTGTCTTAATAACATGTTCTTTGTCAGAATCTTTGTTTTGTCTATTTATTTTTAAACCAGCCATTTCACCATCCGTCTCTATCTTTTCCAATAGTTTTAAAGTTGTCTCCAAAAGGTCTTCCAAAATAAAGACCAAATCATCCGCAAAGGCTTGCAATTTGAATTCCTCCTTTTTGACTTTCATTCCTTTTATGTTTATATCCTCTCTAATATTTCTATTTAAGACTTCCAAGGTCAATACAAATAACAAAGGAGATAATGGGCATCCTTGTCTTGTACCTTTTTAAATATTGATAGAATCTGTGAATTCTCCATCTATCATTACTTTTGACATTTGCTTATAATATACGGCTTCTATTGCTTGGATAAATTTTCTAGCAAAGCCCATCTGTTCCAATAGTAATAACATAAATCTCCAGTTCACATTATCAAATGCCTTTTGGGCATCTAAAAATATCAAAGCCATTTGTTTTTCCGGGTGCGCCTCATAATATTCCAACGTGTCCAGGATTACCCTCATATTGTCTTTGATCTGTCTCTTTGGTAAAAATCCATTCTGATCGGAGTGAATAAAGTTATTAAGATATTTTTTAAGCCTTTCTGCCAAGATTGAAGCAAAGATTTTATAGTCTGCATTCAATAAGGAAATAGGTCTATAGTTCTTAATTTGTAATGGGTCAACCCCTTCTTTTGGAATAAGTGTAATATAAGCTTCTGACCATGTTTTAGGTATTTTCTTATTTATCATAACTTCATTCATGACTTCTAACAGTGGATTGCTCAACGAATCTTGTAATGTTTTATAAAATTCTGCTGGGAAACCATCTGGTCCTGGTGCTTTTCCATTGTTCTGTCTGTTGAGTGCTTCGGTTAATTCCATCATTGTTATAGCACTTTCTAACATTTTCCGAGTTTCATCAGGTATCTTAGGTAGGTTAGCATTTTGTAAATACTGTTTAATTTTTTCCTCATCAAGATCCTCCTGTTTATATAATTGTCCATAAAAATCTCTAATGATTGCCTTTTTCTTATTACCATAACAAATTTGACCTTGATCATCTATTAACTGTGAGAACAATTCTGTTTGACGACTTTTGAATGGTGCAAAGTCATCTGGTACTTGGTCCAATGGCCATTCGCGTTCCACCCATATGAGTATTCGTGCTAAGATGGGGTCGCGTTTTGTTTCTCTCGCGATGTCACGGGCCATTAATGGCGGTGTGTGGAGTGTCTCGATCTGCAATGCTGTCATCGTTGGTGCAGGATCGTTGATAGTTTCAGGGAGTGGTGTACGGCTCAGTGCGTCGGTGTGGGGAATGGCTTTACCGGGACGATATTGTAGCTGATAATTGTAGGCAGCCAAGAATTCTGTCCAGCGGGTCATTCTGGGAGAAAGTATGTTGGGAGTTGGCTTGTCCCCAGCTATGATCCCCAGCAATGGTTTGTGGTCAGTTACAATGGTGAAAACCCGGCCGTACACGTACTCATGAAATCTTTTAACAGCTGATACAATTGCCAGGGCTTCTTTATCGATCTGGCTGTAATTTTGCTCGGTTTTCGAGAGAGTCTTTGAGAACAGGGGCTTTGTTACCATTAGGTAACACATGGCTCAAAATGGCACCCACTCCAAAAGGCGATGCATCACATGTAATGTTTATTGGCAAAGTCTCATTGTACTGCATCAGTACGGTGTCCGAAGTCAGTCGTTTTTTCACATTACGGAACGCCTGCTCTTCTTTGTGACCCCATACCCAAATCGATTTTTTATCTAATAGACGATGTAAAGGTTCAGCGACAGTTGCCTTGTGCGGCAAGAATACATTATAAAAATTGATGAGGCCTAAGAAAGCCTGGAGGTCGGCCTTGTTTTGGGGTCTGGGAGTGTTTTTTAATACCAATTTGCTATTGGTAGGGTGAATAACCTGACTGTCAATTAAATACCCTAAAAATTCAACACGATCAGTACACAGTTTGCACTTATTTCTTTTGACTTTCAAGCCTGCTTCCTGGAATTTTCGTAATACCAGTCTTAAACGCTCCTGTAAGATTTTTGGAGTGGAGGCGGCAATGAGCACATCGTCAAAATAGGGGACAATGCCCTTGATCCCCTGCAATAGTCTCTCCATTAGGCTCTGAAAGATCCCTGGGGCCACACTGACTCCGAATTGAAGCCGCGTACACTTAAAGGCACCTCAGTGTTACGACAGTCTGTGCCTGTGCCGTTTTTTCGTCAACCAGCAGTTGCTGATAAGCCTGAGCTAAGTCTAGTTTAGAAGACTTTTCTGCCCCCCAGGGAATGGAGGAGGTGTTGTACCACCGGCACCGGATATGGGTTCTGTTGCAGGGCGTGGTTTAGGATGGCTCGGTAGTCCCTACAAATTCTAATGGAGCCGTCCGGCTTAATTGGTGTCACAATTGGCATTTCCCATGGGGAGTGGTCAGTTGGCTTTAACACTCCCTGGGCAATCAACTTATCAAGCTGCTCATCGATTTTTGGCTTTAGAGGGAACGGAACTCGACAAGGCTTAAGGCGGATGGGAGCTATCTTTGGATTAAGGTTAAAGGATATCGGGGTCCCCTTGTATTTGCCTAGCTTTTCCTCAAAGATGTCCCTGAATTCGTGGGCGAGGTCTTCCTCCCAGTCACTGCCGCCGATTCGGTTAATGCCAGCCACTTCAATGCCGAGTGGTGCGAACCATTGCAGGCCTAACAGACTAGGTCAGTCCTTAGCGATCACCGTCAGGGGTAAGTACGCCGTGCAGTTCTTGAATGCAACCCAGACTCTACTGGATCCTATGACCGGAATCCAGTTCCCCTGGTAGTCCTTTAACATGAGCCATTGGAATTGAAGGTCTTGGCACCGGATAGCGGGGATGAGTTGCTTGAGGGTCTTCCATGAGACCATTGAAAGAGATGATCCCGAGTCAACTTCCATTTGGCAAGGCCGATTTTCAATGTTCACGTTGTCCCGAATTTTCTTAGCGTCTAGTGAAGAAGCATGGCCAATAGTGAGTATTTGGTGGGCCTCTTCCTGTTTCGCTAGACGATTCACGGGTTGGTTTCTGTAGGAGTGGTTTACTGGTTCTTGCCTTACAGGGCGATTCCCTGTCAATTGGCGAAGACTGGTTCCTTTCGAGGTCTGGCTGGGTCCGAGGAGGCTTCTGCAGACCCGTCCGATGAGGTCTCGTTTCCCTCACTTGTGGCAGAGCGCGTTGCGGAATTTGCAGCCGGAGCAGTAATGGTTGGCCCCGCAGCCAGCGCACGGTTGCTGGGAGTTCGGGTATCGTTCCCGATCGGACCGCAGGCGATGGACCTCTTCTTCGTCACTGTCTGACGACAAAGAGAGGTCCTCATGGTGGGCCATCTGTAGCTGCCCTTCTGCGTTAGGTGAAACTTCGCCGGCCGGTGGGTGTGCTGGAGTGCGATTTCAGCATAGTTGGGCAGCCAACTTCTTGGTCGCCTCCGCTGCTGTAGCTTCAGCTATGGCGTCTTTAAGGGTGATGTCGCCCTTTGCCATTATTTTGCTCTGTACGTTTAGAGCATCTAGCCCGAGGACTACTCAGTCTCTCAAGGCCTCTTCTAGGTCGGTGAAATCACAAAGGCCTCCCAAGTTCCGGAGGTCTGCAACGAAATCAGCGACGCTTTCTCCTTTCCGCTGGTTTCTTTGATAGAACTCGTATCGTCTTACGAGCGTTGGAATGGTTGGTGCATAGTGGGCCCTTAGTAGCGGTTCGAGGATGTCCCAGTCCATGGCCTTCGCTTCCGCTGGTTTCGCTAATGCCTTAGCCATTTTGAAAACCGCCGGGCTGCAGTTCATTAGGAATACCACCCGTTTCTTCCCAGTTGTGGCATCCTTCAGATTATTCATTTTCAAAAACATTTGAAAACGATCCATTTAGGACTCCCAGTCCTCTTGAGCTGGATCGAATGGAGTGGGTGGTACTACGCCACCGGACATGGTTCCGCCATTGTGCACTTCAGCCACGTGCTTAGTTGTCTTAGTTGGCTCTGATGTCATCCAATCCTATCCTCCTCACCAGTGTTAAGTCTGGAGCATGGGTGCGAATGATGGAGACGAGCCGGTAGAACAGTGAACTTCAAACTCTTTATTTACATATTGTGACAGCTCAAACTGGAGGGATGCTATAGCCTTCCTTATATAGGCAACTTCAACCAATAGCAAACCTGGAGCGCTAGCTCCGTTAACCAATAGGAATGGCCTGTTAATGGCCAATCAGATGCTCCTGAACGGACCAATCCGATCCTGCCATTAACAGCCAATCAGAAGTGCAGGTCCAGAACCCTTGCACTTGACTTCAAGCTCAATATACTTTATTGGTATTATTCATTCACAATAATATCTTCATTTCAATGACCTGGAGATCCTTTAGCAAATATTTTTCTTGCCCTGTAGACAATGCTGCAGTTCAATTTTGCATTTTTTTAATGTAATTAGTTATCAGAAAACATTTATGACTCAAAATAATATGATAGTACATAATAATTTTATTCTCTTCTACGAACTAAAACTATTCACTGCAAAAGAAGCAAAACATTGATACACTAATGTTACTTTTCTGTAGGTTCAATTCTAAACAAGACATATTCTGAAGGAACCATGTATAACATTTGAACTTGGGTGTAATCAATCATTGTAGTAGATCAGTCTGTTGCAATACTATTTATATGTTTATTAGATGTCTATTCCATTTCTCCTATAAGGGGGGGAGGGAAAAGAGAGAGAGAGAATGCCCTCAAGAATGCTCACAACTCTGTAGAGTAGATTGGGCTGGAGGAAATGACATGTCCTGATGGACATCATTTGGGCCTTGAGTGAGAACTCTATAATTTGTTTAATAATCTATTTATTTGTTCTCATGACAGTATTCTCAGGTGTCTCCTCTAGCATCAAAGTTCAGAGTATTAATACTACTCCTATCCTACTCCTTCAAAGTCCAACTTTTGCTTCTATAGAGTGTCATAATGGTTTGCATAGTTCTAATATTTGTAGGTATAGACAAATAACGGCATTTGAATATCTTTTCCAAGGTCTTCATGGCTGCTATAATTAGTGCTAGTCTGTAGGGTTATTTCTTGCTCCTTGTTCCTTTACATTAGAAAAAATGCCCAACACTGTGAATATAGTTCTGAAATACTTAAAAATGAAGATAATGCAGGAAAAAAGATCCCATTCCCATTTGCTCTCTTCAATTTACTATTTGGTTCTAATACTCTCTCTCATTCTTGTTCTCTCTCTCATTCACTCTCTCTCATTCTCTCTCTCTCTCTTTCTCTCTCTCTCCCTCCCTCCCTCCTCTTTCTTTCTTTCTTTCTTTCTTTCTTTCTTTCTTTCTTTCTTTCTTTCTTTCTTTCTTTCTTTCTTTCAGTTTTGTCAATCATGGGATATCTGTAATCACATTTCTTAAGGACCACTCAGTTTTCATTTTTCTCTTCTTAAAGTTAATGTCTGCTTATTTGTCTATTTGTTTGCTTGTATAATGCACAGGACATTTTGTTCCCAACAGCTCTGGGTGACTTACAACACAAAGTAAATTTAAAAGAAACACAAAAGAGAAAAAAAAAAACCAAGTACTTAGCAAAACAATATATAACCAAAAACAAAAAAAACCCAACAGCAACACCTCACTACTCATTCTTCATTCTGTCCTAGAGCTTAAGAAAATAGCCAGATCATTGATAGCTTCCTGAACATGATCAGGGCAAGAGTCATCCAAATCACTGGGGGATGTTATTATTTTATGTAGGCTTTTTACTACTTGTAAAAATATTTAATGTAAGATTATCGCACTTAGCAACGTTGTACATTTCTCTGCTCCTTAAGGCGTTTATATTGCAATTTGTATTTTCTTTTATTTTAAACGATACATTTAAATTTAACTTTGTGGGATTCTCAACTAAGCAGAAAAGCCTGGGGGATGGGCTGGCTCATGAATGTTGCAAATAATTAAATATTAACCTCTTTAAGGATTAGTCACGAAATACATCTTTATGGATGTTGCTCATTATGTAGGAATTACAAAAGGAATCAAGGTTCATGTACAATTATTTCAACATAAAGTTATGGCAAAGAAATAAATGCATTCTGAGTATTTCTCAGCATTGAATAGAAGGAATTCATCCAGCACTAATGTGCTGATTGAAAGTAATGAGAATTGTGGTGCCAGTGGATAGCACACTAAATAAAGGCTTTGGTAACAACTGTGGTATTTGTTAAGCCTAAGTTTCTGTTATTATTATTGTTATTCTCTTTTGAATATTTGCATTTTATCAAAGCAATCTGTGCACCTGTGGGTAAATGGTCAAATGGAGGAGGAGCAGGAAAGATGTGGATGAAATGCCTTGGGGAGGAAGTAAATGAGAAGTAGTGGTTTCATTAAAAAGTTCATATGCTTTTATGCTTTATCTGTTGCAGCAGCTCCTCCTTGCTAAAGAGACTTGACTGACCTGAACTAAATTTAAATGAATTCACAATCAGGAAATGTTAAAATGTGTAGCAGAGCAAGCAAGCCAAACTAAGAGTCAACTCAAGGGAGACCAAAGTTTGGAGGAAAACTAAAATGCCATCAACTCATCTCAGAGAAAAGAGAGGGGAGGAAGGTAAATTTGCCATGTAAAATGACTGTAGGCCCCACAATCTTAATTCCCTGAAATTGCAATGACCCTGTTAGGAATATAAGTCACCTAACAGCTATTTGGGTTGGAAATATATAAACTAGGATAGACATTTTAACACTGTATCTTTAAGAAAATGCAAAAACTGTAATTGGGTGTGGTTTCTCAAATGGCCATAAGGTGGAGCCAGAAACCTGGGTTGTTCGGAGTGTGTGTTTCAGCCTCAGTGAGTGTGTGAGTCTCTATTTCTTCTGTTGGAGAGAGTTGCCCTTCCTCCTTATGACTGTTACTGATCGTTGATGTAAGTCTGTTACTGAACTGTTTTTGATACTGCACTTTGATATTTGGATTATCCCTAAACTGAACACTTACCTGTCACCTTACCTGTGAATGACTTGGACTGCTTATCTTGGACTGTGCTTAAATGTTTATTGGAAGTAAAAACCTACATTAACTGTACAGTGTATCTGTGTGCTGTGTGTGTGTTATTCTTCACTTCTCTCACTACGTCTCCCTGTATGCACTCATTCTTCTAATGGGGAATTACCTCAACAGACCTTGAATGGTGCATAGTCATCATGCTATTTAAGCATCATGACAGTCACGGAAACTCTACCTTCCTTTCACGACGTATGGATTTCTCTCTCCAATGGAAGACTAATGGACCACATTTCATGCCAATGCAGGGCACAATTTAGTTCATTTATTACCTTGCTTGTTTGGTTGCTTGCAGAGGTTGAAGGATACTGTACTATCCAGCATTAGGCTTCATGTAATTGTCTCTGATCCATGTCCACCACTAATTTTTTTCTTTGGGGAACTTTTTTTTTTCATGATTTTCCTCAGTTATTCAAATGAAATGATTTTGATTGTAATAATAGCACAGGAATGTGCCTTCTAATTAGCTACCCTGTTAAGATGGTGCTTTCAATATTTCCTGGTAGCAGATTGCTGAAACATTATTCCTTCTTGGTGATGTTATGCTTGAATCTTAAGTGTGATCTTCCAAATGAAAATCATAGCATTTTCCACTGATCCACCACCATGGTCATTTCAGTAATTATTTACTGTAATTATTACAAGATCTGTGGATGAAATACTGTCCACACTGGAGCCCATTGATTCCAAGAAGTATTATGAGAATTGGTGATACTTATTGCTTATTTTAAAACATGGAATAAGGTCCTTTAAAGAGGCAAGTTTACTTGAAAATAAGGTTTTTGGCTGGAAAGTCAGTTCCAATTGTGGCTGGAGATGAATAGTAAATAAGAAAGAACAATTTTAGGGAGAAAGTCACATTCAAAGGTCAAATCAACACTGCATACCTATGTTGTTCTAGTCATATTCTCATGGTGGTTTGACTCAAGCAAAACAACAACAATAAAGTTGAATTGTATATGGTTAGACTTATTAAAAGAAAAAAAGGTGGGGAACCCCACCAACAGAGAAGTAGGAGCTCAGAGGGGCAGGGGAGGAATTTAAAAAAAAACATGCTGTGTTTCAATCTGGGGATATTCTATATGGAAGGCACGTATTATAACCATTATGCTAGTAAGAAAGACTTGCTAGAATAGCATTTACAGCAAAGGTTACTCAGGAAAATCAGGGAAAATGCCAAATATTCAGTGGTTGCCCTAGAAGAAATTCAGATAATGTAGACAAACTAGACAGCTGCAGTTGAAATGAGAGAAATAGAAAAACATTATTTTGGAAGTAAAGCAAGAAAATGCACATTCACAATGATCAAAGGGTGATGACATCCCTTCCTGCTTTCTGAAAAAGTTGGCTTCTACTTAACAACATGACAATCTGGTAGTGTGGATTAGTCGTAAGCCACGAGATTCCCCAAGTTCCACCACACCCTTCTCCCCATTGGGTCATGCTCACAATTCTATTTTTGAGAATTTTGCTGCCATTCCATAGCTGTCCATCAAAGTTCCCAACTAACAATTTTCTAACATTATATATAGCCTCTAATTAGCCTAGTACTGGTCTCCAGGAGGTATATGTTCAAACTTCATGCAGTTTTACAAGCCAAATTTTGGACTTAGGATACTACCCACTTAGCAGTAATCAATTCAGGTATCACCTTCTACATTTTTGGGGAAACAGAAATATAAATTTCAGACAATTAGAACAGGAAGCAGACTTCGAAATTAAAAGCAAAGAGCAGAATTGCTACCTCTATGCAAGATTGGTTGTTTGTTTTCTTTCTCAATATTTAGTATGAATCTTATCATTGGCAATGAACACCAAATTACTTTCTAGATTCTTCCATCAAAAATTAGACACTGAAGGAGAAGGTGGAGCTTCGTCGCTGCAATACAGCTGCGTTCTCGAGGCTCCGAGATCACAGCTGATATCTTTGCCCCTGGTCGGTCCCAACGGACCTAAACTGAGATAGTAAGGGGCGCGTTCTGTAGATCCCAGGGACATTGCAAGTCCCTGGTCGATCCAGAAGAAGCCCTTTTGCCAATGGCGGAGAGGCAGCCATTAAGCTGCTGAAGCTGGGACAGCTCCGGAAGGACGAGATAGAAAGAGAAGTGTATCGGCTGGTGAGGATCTTTTTTTTTTTTTTTGCTTGGGACTTAAGAACATTCTAATATGAGAAGAAATCTGTAAACTTATTGACAAAATTTGATTTAGCAGTGATTTTTTTTTAAGTAATGTCAAAGTGAGGCTTGGCTTTTTATTTTTACTCTTTTTTTTTTCTTTACTGAATTTCTATTGCGATCTAGTTAATCAGACTGGTTTTTTCTTTTATATTTTTATATTTACTTGCTCTCTCTTCTTTTTGACTATTTATATTTTTTTAAAATAGAGGCCCCCTTTAATATTTTTTTTTAAATATACATAAATATACATATATACTTTTTTTTTCTTTTTAGGTTTTTTTCAGGTGGTAAGAAGGGGGAGTGGTTTGAAGAAACTTTGTAACACTGCCAACTAGAGGCTTGAAAATATTTTGTTTGAAGTTGAGAGTTGGGGGAAAAAAACTCTTCTCAAGGCTACTGGAAATGATAAGATAGAGGGAAGAGCACTGGAGGATGTTTATACAGGTGCTCTTTGGGACTTCTTTTATTAACTGAATATTTGAAGCTTGGCTTTGAAACATGTGCAGAAGCCAAATAAGAGCCTTGGATAAATAAAAGGCAGTGTGCACTTTTTTTAAAATCCTTTATTAATTGTTTTATTCCTCCCCTCCAACCCCACAGCATTTTGTAATATTGATATACTTATTTTTTATTTTAGCTCATTTTTATTTTTATTTTTTTAAAGGGGAAGTCTCAGAATATTCTTTTTTCGCTTTTTTTTCATTGGAATGTCTGCCTCTTTATCTCTATTTTTGACTTATTTTTATGGCTACTTATCATTTTTTGAGGTCTTTCAATTGGATTAAGGTGGGAAGAACCTGAAGAACTCTTTTTTCTCCCCCCCCCTTTTTCTTTGCTTATTACTTTTTGATATTATTGGGCTTTATTTTGTTTATTTTGTTTCTTTTTTTCTCTTCATTTTTAATTTTTACTTTTGAATTATAATTGAGTATTTCACAATTGGATTAAGGTCTTGAAGAACCTGAAGAATTTTTCCTTTTTAATTCTGGGCTTTTTACTTATTATTGGTTTTGTTTTTTGTTTTTTATGGCGTTTTCCTTTTTCTTAATTGGATTATAATTGGCTACCTCACTAATTGGATTAAAAGGCCCGAAGACCCTGAGTTATTGAAATGAGTAAGAAAATTTTACCTTCGGGCATCTCAACATCTGCTCCTGTCTCCCTGTCATCTGGAGGACGGCTCTCAACAATGGTGAAGCAAGATAAAGCGCAAGTGGACTTAACGATGGTTATGCAAGGAATACAAGAACTTAAAATGAGTATTGAACAAAGAATGGAGAGTATTGACCAAAGAATTGGAAAGATTGATGAAAAATTTGAAAATGTTCAACAAATGATGGTGAAACACAATGAGAGAATCCAAAAAAATAGAAGAGAAAGACAAGCAAAGAGATGATACAATTGGAAATATCGATAACAGATTAACAATGGTCGAACAAGAAAAAACTGGAATGTTGAAGTGGGAGATGGACAGGTCAGAATTTTATCTTAGATTTCAAAATATCGAGGAAGAAAAAGGACAAAACTTGGCAGCAGTAATGATTGAAATCTTGGCTGGAGTCTTGGAAATAATAGAGGAAAAGATAACGGATGGAGTAGATGAGATATATTCGAGTCTTCACAAGATATGCGACGAGGAACCAATTACCAAGAGAGGTCTATGTTAGATTCACCAAAAAAACTATTAAAAACCAAATATTACAAGTGGTAAGAGAGAAGGGGTTGAAATGCAAAGGCAAAGAGATCCTGGTCTTAAAACAAGTTCCTAGAAAAGTGAGAGAGATTAGAAGAGAATATCGATTTTTGACCAAAATGCTATTGAAAAAAGAGGTGAACTATAGATGGCTGATTCCAGAAGGATTAATGTTTACATGGCAAGAACAGAGACACAGAATTGATTCAATTGTGAAAGCAGAAATATTCTACAAGGAATTTTTTGAAAGAAGAGAAGTGGAGATAGAAAAGGAGAATATTTTAACTGAATCTGAAGAGGACCAAATGGAGATGGAAAAAGAAGAAGGCGCAATATGTGGACAAATGGAGATCAAAGAACAATGTGAAATAAGATCCACGAGAGCTGTTAGACCTAAATATAAAGCATAACCATGGGAGAAAAAAAACTGATTTCCATGAATATAAATGGACTGAATTCAGCTACCAAAAGAAGGAAAACTTTTCATAAATTAGAGAAGCTAAAATTTGATATAATTTGCTTACAAGAAGTACACATTAAAAAACAACATGAACAACTATTGACACGACCAAAGTTAGGGAAAATATTTACTTCTCTGACTCATTGTAAGAAAAGAGGAGTGGTTTTGTACATCAAAGAAACCACTCCAGCCAAACTGATTTATACTGATGAAGATGGAAGAGTATTAATAGTTGAAATAGTGGATAATAATATAAAAACACTCTTGGTTGCAATTTATGCCCCGAATGATAAACAAGAAGAATTCTATAAAAAATTACATATGAAAATAATTGAACTGGACTATGTTAATATACTTATGATGGGGGACTTCAATGGAATTGTAGACAATAAACTGGACTACACAGTAAAAACAACACGACAAAATAGGAAAACTCTCCCCAAATCCTTTTTCAAAATGACAGATGAATTAAATTTTAAAGATATATGGAGAGAAAGAAATGCTAAAATTCAACAATATACTTTTTATTCAAATAGACATTTATCGTGGTCCAGAATAGATATGATTTGGACATCAACAGAATTATTATCTAATATTCAAGAATTAAATATTGAAATAAGTACATGGGCAGACCGTAATCCAATGACAATTAAATGGAAAGGACAAAAAAGAAGATCTAGATGGACATTAAACAATACTACTCTAAAGGAAAAAGATTTTACACAATGGATGGAAAAAGAATTGGCTTTCTTCTTTAATGAAAACAAAAAAGAAGATACTTCAGTACAGAATGTTTGGGATACAATGAAGGCATATGCATGAGGATTAATAATTGACTATACAAAGAAAAAGAACATTAGGAAGAGGCAAATGATTAAAGCTCTAGAAGATGACCATAAAAAAATGGAAAAAGAATTACAGAAGACGCCACAGAAAAAAGATATTAAACTTAGAATGGACATAATTAAACATAAAATGGATCAAGCAGAGAAAGAAGAACTGGCACAAAAAATTAGAAGTGCTAAACAGAACTATTTTGAAGATGCAAATAGGCCAGGTAGATGGTTAGCATATAAGCTGAGAAAAGAGAAAGAATCAAGGAAAATATCACAGTTAACAGATGATCAAGGTCAAATTTGTTATGGTAATAAGGAGAAAAAGGCAATCATTCGAGATTTTTATTGACAATTATATAAACAGGAGGATCTTGATGAGGAAAAAATTAAACAGCATTTACAAAATGCTAACCTCCCTAAGATACCTGATGAAACTCGGAAAATGTTAGAAAGTGCTATAACAATGATGGAATTAACCGAAGCACTCAACAGACAGAACAATGGAAAAGCACCAGGACCAGATGGCTTCCCGGCAGAATTTTATAAAACATTGCAAGAATCATTGAGCATTCCACTGTTAGAAGTTATGATAAATAAGAAAATACCTAAAACATGGTCAGAAGCTTATATTACACTTATTCCAAAAAAGGAGGCTGACCCATTAAGAACTATGGACCTATTTCTTTATTGAATGCAGACTATAAAATCTTTCCTTCAATCTTGGCAGAAAGGCTTAAAAAATATCTAAATAACTTTATTCACTCTGATCAGAATGGATTCTTACCAAAGAGACAGATGAAAGACAATATGAGGGTAATCCTGGACACACTGGAATATTACGAGGCGCATCCTGAAAAACAAATGGCTTTGATATTCTTAGATGCCCAAAAGGCATTTGATAATGTGAATTGGAGATTTATTTTATTACTATTGGAACAGATGGGCTTTGCTAGAAAATTTATCCAAGCAATAGAAGCTGTATATTATAAGCAAACGGCAAAAGTAATGATAGATGGAGAATTCACAGATTCTATCAATATTTAAAAAGGTACAAGACAAGGATGCCCATTATCTCCTTTGTTATTTGTATTGACCTTGGAAGTCTTAAATAGAAATATTAGAGAGGATATAAACATAAAAGGAATGAAAGTCAAAAAGGAGGAATTTAAATTGCAAGCCTTTGCAGATGACTTGGTCTTTATTTTGGAAGACCCTTTAGAGACAGCTTTAAAACTATTGGAAAAGATAGAGACGTATGGTGAAATGGCTGGTTTGAAAATAAATAAAGACAAAACAAAGATTCTGACAAAGAACATGTTATTAAGACAAAGAGAAGAGCTGGCAGATTTATTGAAAATTCAAGTTACAAACAAAGTTAAATATTTGGGGATATATCTGATGTCAAGATGTACTCCACTGAAAGAGAATAACTATATTAAACTTAAACAGCAGATAGCATCCGATCTGAAAAAATGGGAAAACCTACAATTGTCGTTGTTGGTAGAATTTCAACAATTAAGATGAATATTTTACCCAGAATTTTATATTTGTTCCAAACAATACCAATTAGGTTAGGTAAGGATTACTTTGAAGAATTAAATAAAATTGTGTTGAAGTATATATGGCAAGGCAAGAAAGCGAGAATAAAATTAAAACTTTTACAGGATGCTAGAATTAGAGGAGGATTTGGCCTTCCTAATTGGGAGTTGTATTATCAAGCTGCAAACTTAATGTGGGTTAAAGAATGGATAAGGTTAAGAAAGACTAGATTGTTGACATTAGAAGGTCATGATTTATTATTGGGTTGGCATGCTTTTTTATGGTATAAGGGAACTAAATCACAGGGTTATTTTAGGAGGCATTATATATGGGAATCGTTATGGTTGAATTGGGAGAAAATTAAGAAATAATGTTATTTGAAAATCCCAGTTTGGTTATCAACTATTGAAGCTTTTTCGTATCCTATAACATATAAGAAGGAACAAACAGTTAGATATGGGGAAATACTGGATGAAAAGGGTGAACTTGAAATGATGCAAAATTTAGAAGAACAAGGTATAAAGATGAATTGGTTTTCATATGTGCAAATACATGCAAGGTATCTTAAAGATTCTAAAATAGAAGGATTTTATGATAAATTGACTGATTTAGATAGGATTTTGACAGGTACTGATGAAAAAGTGATTAAAAAACTATATAGTTATTTGTTGGAAATTAAATTAGAGGAAGAACAAGTTAAAGAAACTATGATTGCTTGGGGGAAGAATTTTGGATATGGGATTGATTTAGAGAAATGGCAAAAATTGTGGTCACAAAATTATAAAATGACAATGTCAACAGCATATAAAGAAAATTTGTATAAGATGTTTTACAGGTGGCACTTTCCCCCGACAAGAATAGCAAGAATGTTCAAAAATAAATCTGAAAAGTGCTGGAAATGTCATCAGATACCTGGCTCATATTACCATATGTGGTGGACTTGTGAGGAGGCCAGGAAATACTGGACTAGAATTCGCATATGGCTGGAAAAAATGACAAAGAAACACATAGATTTGAACCAGAGATTTTTTTTATTGGGAATCTTACCTGATATATATCATAAAAACTTAAAGTATTTGATTGTAAATGCATTAACAGCAGCTAGGATTGTATTTGCTAAACATTGGAAGAGTGATAAAATACCATTAGAGGAAGAAATTATTAAGAAAATATTGGAATGTGCTGAAATGAGTAGATTGACATTTGAAATTAGAGAACAAGAAGATAAACAATTTTATGGAGTTTGGGATCTCTTTTATCAATGGTTAGATAATACAATATAATAATAGAATATTTAGAAATCTAGGAAATAACAAATATATAATTTTTCTTGGTTTTGATAATATTTTTAGAATATTTTATTAAGATAGATTTGGTGTGATTCTATGATCTGTTATAAAATAATTTGACTCAATTATAGTTATCTCGCTTAAGTATGAATTAGTAAAATTATAGTCAAATGATTGTTCAGTAATGATATTGGGATATTTTACTGATGATAATGTGAGTTATTTTATAATATAATTATTTCGATGACTATGAAATGGATGCACAAAAAGGAGTGGTAAACCAACCGATACACTGTAAATTTATGAAGAACAATGATATTTTTATGTTATGCTTTATGTTTTATGTGTTTTTGTTTGTTGTTAAAATCAATAAAACTTTTATCAAAAAAAAAAATTAGACTCTGAAAATGCAAATCCTCTTCAATATCATTTGGTGAGGGGGGGCGGGAGGGACAATTCATATCTCAGTGAAAACCCTTTTACCAAAGGTGAAGTGCTGTTTTCACTTTCCTTCCTCTGTTCCAGACTTTCATGAAAATAACTTCTCTGACAAGCTTACAAAGTCTTACAAAGCATTTAGTGGGAGACCCAAAATGCCCCTGGGAGATAATTATTTTCAGAGTTTTGGCTTTTCTTCCAATAGGTACAAAATTACTGCTCACATTAACATCGGGATAGCAATGCTGTGCAGCCAAGCAAGCAAAATACTATGAAAACATTTTCCTATCACCACCATTACAGTGTTGTCAATTTAAAATATTAGTAGTGACACTTAGACAAGAGGATCTTGCTATTTTCCTATCCATGCTGCATGCAGTGCCAAGTCTCCTAAGAATTAACTGAAAATTTGTTTTATCATATGTGGTGGATTGATGATTTTTCCATTTTTACTGTTTGCAAACATCAAAATTTCAGTTAGTTTTTTTTTCTTGTTCAAAGTTTTTATTTTTATAGCATATACAAATTCCAATTTTAATCGAACAGCGTGTTGTCTGCATACAATATTTTTAGGATATAATAATCAAGATGTCTACAACAATAGTCATTCCATTGATGTTATTTATATTAATAATAATAATAACAATATAATTTACTTAACCAATTCAACATGTCTTTCTTATATCACTGACCCTATCTATCTATTTCCCTGCATCTAGCTCCTGTTTTTTTTTCAGCTAGTCATTGATAAAATAAGTCCCAAGTCAAAAAGTATTCAGTTTCCTTCTTTTCCTTGATTATAAATGTTAGCCTATCCATTTCTGCACATTTGAATATTTTTAATCAAATTTTATCTATTGGGATCTCTTCATATTTCCACATTTGTTGCACAAATACAATTCTAGCTGCAGTCAGTACATGCAAAATCAAATATGCATTCCCTCTATTATATTGATTTGACAAAATGCCCAACAAAAATATCTCTGGTTTCAAGTCAATATGCTGTTTTATCATTTTTTTCATTTCAGTTATTTCTTAAGGGACTTGGCACAGGCATGCACCAAGGACAGGAAAATAGTAAGAGATCCTCTACAGATGGGAATCTTAATATTTTTCATTTTTTAAAAAAGTCTCTCTAGGCTTCAGCTAGATAATAAAGCAAGTTACATTCTCTAGTGCAGGGATTCTTGAAAACAGGATTATCTAGTAATGCTATCTCAAAGCTCAGAGGTTTTGTGATGGAATCAAAATGGTGGCCACTGGAACCAATCAAACCAATGCATTTGTTTCCAAGCTAGTCACCTGAAGAACAAATGAAGGGGTTTTTTAAAAAAGAAGTTCTAATAACTTTATTGCTACCTATTATCACCATTTATTGGAAAATCAGTTGGCCCTATGAGTAGCACATGCTTTCTCAGTCCCTGAGTCATAGCTTGTCTTTAGAGGATAGAGCCATAGTAACACAGAGGTAAAATTCAAATCTCAGACTGATGGACTCTGTGAAAAGAGCATGCGCTATTTTGCCCTGTATCTTAGAAATCAACCAGCACTCATCTTTATAGTGTTCATGTGTTAATTGTCTATTTAAAATGGCTTCTCCTTGAGTCAATTCCTCCTCCTCCTTCTTGTTCTTCAATCACCCTTTCCATTTCTTCTAACACAGAGCAAAGTGATTCGCCTTTTTCCTGTAGTAATTCTCTCATATTTTTAAGTTCCATTCTTAATTCCCGAAGAGATATCATCACTACACACTCTTATATTTTATAATCATTGAAGTCCACAAAACACAGTTTTACTTTCCTTCTTTCTTCTTCAAATTTTCTAAAGTTCTCAATTGTTCCAACCCAGGGCCTATACCAAAAACATCAATCAATCCCACAAGTAGTCTTTCCTTGCTTTTTTCTTTATTCTGGTTCTGCTTTCACTTTCTAAAATTCTTACTTTGTTTCAATATTTCTTTAACATTATATTGACATAAGTTCATACAGAAACAGGATGATTTCCCTTTTGTTTGAGTTGAAGTTATTTGTCAGAAGATGGTACTCTCCATTATACAAGGTCTTCAGCTTTTTCTCCTATTTTATTATTTAGAGTTTTTCGAACCTCAATATTCCAGCACAATCCAGTCTCCAATTTGTAAATTTTATTATTATTATTTTTTGACAATCTTAAATCCAGCTTTATTTTATGCCTTTTTATTGCCAAAATATTTTAGTCCAATTTAATTAAGTCTTTAGTTCTGGCTTCTTCCTTTCCTGGTTCAAAGCCCTGCTTAGCTGTCAAAATTATTTTCTTATTTTTTTCCTGTCCCTTTGTATTTCCGCTGCTCACTTTTCTTTTCTTAAAAGTTCGATGTTATCTTAATCCCGGGGTACTTTTGTTTGGTTGTTTCACCCAATTGTCCAAGCTCAGATGTTATCCACCTCTTTCTTCACTCCTGCACAAATCTTTGTCCAGCTGAGTCCTCCTCTTCGGGGTGGCCATTTTGGACCACTGCTTCAGTCATCTTCGGGGGGAAAAAGACCAAGCCCAGGAGAGGAGATGCAGCTCCCCTCAACCTGGCTTGTGGCTTCCCTTTACTCCACTGCCCCCTCCAAGGCAGCTTCAGCCCCTAATCGCAATGATCGGGGCTCTCCAATGAAAAAGCACGGACCATAGCCATGGACAGTCGCGATCCATGTTCTGTCAGTGAGGAGGGCTCAACCTGGAAGCCAGAAATAAAGGTATATTTTAACCACTGAAGTGGTGACTGCTTTTACTCAAAGCAGTAAAAGAGGGGAAACCTATGCTTGTTTATTTTTCTTTTGTGTTAAAACTTGTATTAATCTAAAATTTATAGAAAGAATGTGTGATGGAAAGAAAATATGACAGATTAAAGAACTATTTAAATTACTAAGCTAATACAGACTATTAAAAGGAAGGAGAGACATTGGTAACTTTTTTTTTAATTAGGCAAACATATATTGTTATTTTTTGTTTTTAAAATAAATATCAAAGGATTATATTTGAAATAATTGAAATGAAACGAAAGGATGTTTGGATTGAGATTAATGTAAGAGACTAGGATTAATTTGCTTGTTTCTCTCCTTTCTGAAGGTTTGGAATGGAAAAGGTAATAATAGAATTAAGTATGCATATATGAATGTATAACTATTGTCAAATTTGTATGTAAAAGTGATGACCCAGAAATATGTTGTCCACTAAAAAGAGCTTTTTGTTTTTATGTGAAAAACTGAATAATTTTTTTTTAAAGAAAAAGAAATCAACCAACACATTAACCAAGAATGCCTTCCCCTTTCCTACCTGAACCATAACTTGGCACCTGCATGTATGGAATTTTTTGATGTCACTTCAGTTCTCTTGGTATGATGATTTTTGAACTGGTAGACAGTAAATGAACCTGAAGAGGAATGGCTGGAGACTGCACCATTTTAATGCTTGAGTAATCATGAAACTGCCAGGTCGTCTGACCTGTGATTACTTGTGATGGAATGAATACAGTCAAAGAAAATTCACCCATTTGTATTCATTTCATTGTGTTCTATATAGATAGGGGGAAGAAAAGTCTTTCCCTTATGGACACTGATTCCTGGGATTTTTAGTGGCATAAAATTGGTATATACAACACTTCATACATAGATACTTCAGAGGTGACACTCATGCAGAAGCAGATGTCATCTGTGTCTCACCATGGAGAAGACAACATGTTATTATCTAGGAGACTATATCACTCACTATTTTTATGATAGCATATATATTGGGAAAAGAAAGATAGATTAAGATAGATGTTGGATAGCTGCCTAATTTACATTGCTGTTGTAAAGATTTCAAATAAGCCTTTTGAATACTAGAAACATTAGATAAAATCAAGCCATAATTTTATTACAGGAACACAATATACCAGAAGTGGTATTTAGCAGGTTCTGACCAGTTCTGGAGAACCGGTAGTGGAAATTTTGGGTAGTTCAGAGAACTGGCAAATATCACCTCTTGACTGGCCCTGCTCCCATCTATTCTCTGCCTTCTGAATCCCAGCTGATCGGCTGGGTCTTCTTTTGTTGCCCTGCACAGGAGAACGGAGCTGAAAAGCAGGTTAGCAGGATGGGGAGGGAATGGGATTTTGCAGTAACCTTCCCCTGCCATGCCCACCAAGCCACATCCACCAAGCCATGTCCACAGAACCGGTAGTAAAAAAAATTGAATCTCACCACTGCAATATACTGTATATTATTTATTTTAATTTGGTAGAAAGTGGGCAACATTGATTCACAGATTAAATATTGAACAAAGCATTAGAAATCTAACACCAACTGATTGTGTCATCACCAGAACTAGGCAAAGACCTTCCTCTTTCATAAACATGGATGGATCCATGCCTTTTTTTTAAGCTAACAAAGGCAAATGAATAGATTCATGAGGAAAAGTGTCTCTAACTTTCTGTGTTTTTTTTTTTTTTCTTTTAAAAAAAGGAGTGAAATGTTACTGAAATACCATCACACCACCTTTATGGTCCATAGGTCATAAGAGAAAGTTTGAGCCAGAGCCTAATCACAGGCATATTTTTCAGGGGTCAAAATGAGCAGAACAAGCATTTGAGCAAAGAAGCAAATTAAGGATTCTGACTGTCTTGTCAATAAAACATCACAATTAAAACATAAATTGGTGTTATTATATAACCTGACAGCCCATCAGCTTCCAATCTGTCTTACCTGCTGATTTCAAAAGTAAATTGCCTCTTTAGTTTCCTCAAAAAATTCATGTAACTTAAAAACTGCATGATGTGCAAACAAATACACTTGTACAATATATTAAAAAAGTGTATTTGTTTGCACATCATGCAGTTTAAATAGGAAAAGAGTATTGGTTATTTTATAATATTAATTAAATGAACTCAAAAGCATGGTTACAGACCTTGAATAAATGGGCTTACTCAGGGGTGGGATTCAAAATGTTTAACAACCGGTACTGTGGGCGTGGCTTAGGTGGTGGGTATGGCTTGGTGGTCATGTTATTGGCTGGGCATGGCCAACTCAATATCATTCACATCAAGGCATGCATCTCCTCGCCTGGCCTCTCATGACTGTGAGGATACTGCAACAGTCGTAAGTGTGAAAAATGGTCATGTAACTTTTTTCAGTGCCATTATAACTTTGAATGGTCACTCCACACAAGCAAAGTACCAGCAAAGGTGGGGGAAAAAACTCCAGAGAGGTTCCTGAGACAGGAAATCTAGTCCTGCCAATAATGTAATAAGGGTTAACAGAGAAGCAATTTCTGTAAACAACAGCAGAATGTTTCCTTCCTGCCTCCCTTACAGGATTAAACCAGTAATTTCTTCTAACAACTGGTTCTCCGAACTACTTACAATGTTAACAACCGGTTCTAGTGAATAGGTGTGAACTGTTAGACTCCCATCCTGGGCTTATTTGTGGAAAGAGAAAGACACTGTGCACAAAACTTAGAAAGGAAAGAGGGAAAGGAAAATCTAAAGAGCTGGATATAATTTTGTCTCTGAGGATTAGATCTATAGAGACTCCAAATTCACAATGCTATGATAAATTCATCACTGAGACAAAATAAAAGACTACATCTGTCTCATTATCAGGAAAACAGTAAAACTGGAATTGTTCAAAAATTCAGATTTTTAAATGCAATAAGGATTTCTGCTGGTGTCTTGTTTGCTAGGGGTGCATAGATATTATGGAGGGTTCTATATTTCTATGTACTCTATAATCACAGCAGTGGTATAATCTTCAGATTCAGCTTTTATAAAACTTCACACTATATCCATATTTGAAACTTTCTTCATTTTTCCAAAAATTCCAGCAAAATATAATTCAGATGAGGTTTAAAAATTGTTCACATTCTCTCACCAGTTCATATGTATGCTCTGGAAAACCCCTTTTCAAATGACCTTAAGAGATACCTTCTTTTCTGACCTGTGGACCATAAAGTCTTTTTATTATTATTATTTCCATTCAATTGCGGCTGATTCTCAGAGGCTGCCTGTTCCCCTTTTTTAATCTTTGTATTATTTCCATCCTTCTCTTTGTCAAATTCAGGAGGTCAATCGTTTTAGATCAGCATTAGTGACAATATATTCACTATTTGTACCTTTAGGGTATGTTCCTTTCTTACCCCTTTCTATCATATTTCAGGTAAACAGGTACTTCACCAAGAAGTTGGAATAAAAATAAACAGGGGAAACTACAGTTGGATTGAATTGGCTTTTCTTTTCAGAGTAAGCTTTTAAAATACAGGATAGGATCTCGGTGGTATAATTGTCATACATTTTCCAAGACTGAATTCAACAAGCTCCAGACCCAGGTTTTGATCCCCTGCCCTGACACCTCCATGAATCCAGCAGGAGATGAACTTAGCCCTGGAGTGAAAACTCTGGGGCATAATTGTTTAATGTTTTACCATGTTACACGCAGCATTGTTACAAGATAAAACTACTGTTAATCAACTGCCTATGAATCCTTCAACACTGTTTAGGGATTGTCTAGATACAGTTGGCAACTAGACCAATTATTCTCTATTTAAATTCAAATTAAGGGAATTAATCATTCTTATACAGTTGTTACTTCAAGTTAAACCTGAATATAATTTTGATTAATGTCTAGTGGCTCTATTTTTTTTTTCTTTGTTTCTGGGGCTTCAGAAAGGTACTTTAGATAATCTTGGACACAGTATTTCATGCAGGAGGAAAATACAAAATAATAAATTATGGATAAAGGCGTGCAATCCTTTGTGTTGTTTCTGGCTGACGCTTTATGTGTCTAGTTTCCCTCCCCTACTTTTGCTTCAGAAATTTGAAACGTGTATTTTTGTTGGAAAGTTATATAAAACCCTCCAGTTGTGTTTTTTCTCCCCATACAATAACCTCAAACTTTTCCTGCCATTCTTGTGATTTTACAGAACTTTTCTAAAAAAATAATTCCTTGACAAGTACAATGAATGTCAACAAACTCAAACAATGTTGCCTTGCTATGATGAAATCCACTTGGTTTTTCAAGATTAAAAAACCACAACATTATGGTTTCCTTTTCATCCCTAGGTATAACAGAAGCATAGGATCATTGTACAGTTTCCAATTTAGTTCTGGAAATAGAGCATTGTCAGAGATCACCAAGAGAAGTAAGGCAAAATGATTACACATTTGGAGCTATCTGGAAACTGTGTGAGATGTACTGAAGATTAACAATTCCAGAGGACACCAACCTGGGAAATGCACATTCTTTTTTGCTTTGATGACAATGAATGGCAACAAAATGTAGTTATTGAAAACACATTCCATTTCTGCCATAGCATCTGAAGAAACCTCTATCTACAACTTTCAGTTATACATCTAGCTCAGTATTGCTAATCAGCCTTTATTCACTTGTTTGTGATTTACAAAGCACCCAAAGAAGAAATGAAAGGGGTGGAAATTTACTCAAGATATGTTTGTCATAATTATTTAGTGGACAATTGCATTTTTCATTATGGGCATCTAAGATTAACAGATGGTACCTTAAACTCTCAAGGAATAGGCCTCTCAAAGGTCTGATAAACTGGAAAATCATAGTGAAATCCACTGGGTGATTTTTGAACAAATGCAATCCAATAAAATTGCTGTTGCCAGCATCCATACATCCACAACTATAGTACAGCAGTCAAATTTATGGGATCAGGTGTTGCAAGTGACTTATAAGCAACCATAAAACAGGATTGTTTAGATTATGTACTTCTAGGAAGCATCATAAGAGACATGATTTTATTTACTTCCATGTGAATGCAATATGACTTAAATAATAGATAATTAAATAACCATAAACAACCATTTTATCCATCTTTTCCATCACATACGTTTACTATTTGACACAAGCTCTGTATTATTATATTTTTAGTTCTACTTCTCCTCTACTATGACAGAATTATTTTTGAAACATTCAGGGTAAATCTAGGTTATTCTGAAAATACTAATACTGGCACTACCACTTTCATCTGTAAAATCATTCACTGCCCAGCTACTGTCAGCCTTTCCAGGCAGACCAGATAGGAAGCATGACCAGATGAGCTAATTCTACTTTATTGTAAGGCTACCACCTTAACAGAATCTGGCTGTCTCCTTTACAACCTGAGAACTTAGGAAGGAGCCCTTCTGAACCCTTTTCTCAACTAATTATGTAGCTGAGGATTATTCTCTCCCTTCTATGATGCTTCCCTGGACACCATTTATTTTCCCACCTCCCAAGGTCATTCCCACATACACTGGTATTTTATAATGGAACTAAAATTTCTTGCAAATTTCCTTCCTTCCTTCCTTCCTTCCTTCCTTCCTTCCTTCCTTCCTTCCTTCCTTCCTTCCTTCCTTCCTTCCTTGCTCCTATCCCTCCCTCCTTCCTTCATCTATTCATCCATTCATCATCAGGAATTGAAATTTTACCTAATGAATGGGCAGATCACAATCCAATTCAGATAACACTGTCACAGCTCTTAAGAGTTGGGGAAAACTAAGATCAGCCAGTATCTATGCTCCCTTGAGTCTCTGAGAAAAGGATGGTATAAATGCAATAATACAGTATCAGGAACCACTTTCTAAGTGTCTGGTTTTTAGTTTCTCAAGATAAGATATATATTTTCTGTCCTTTCTTCCCATTTAACAGGCCCACCATAACATAAGGCATTTTTCTGTAACTTCAATCTATTATTTCATACACTGCCATCTGGATCAAGAAAAAGTCTTGAACTTTACTTAAGCCTTTCAAGTATGTTAAGAGTTGTATCATATCCCCTTCCAGGCTATTCTTCTGAATAACCAGGTCTTTCAAGCTCTCTGCATAATAGCACTTAATTCCTTAACTCTCCACCCTTCTCTTGCTCTTTTCTGAATCTGTTCCAATTTGTCTGAATCTTTCACAAAATGTGATGCCATATATTGTATGCAGTGCTCAAAGTGATTTCTGAACAATGCAGAATGAAATAGAGTGATTACTTGCTATGGTTTGTGTTGTGTCCGTCGCAGCAAGAAGACCCGGAGTCAGTGACTTAGTTCAGCTCTTTTATTGGTCCCCAGAACTGGTCTGGCTCCGAGGGAAAAACAGCGGCTTTCTATTCTCAAGCCGCAGTGGCCGTGGCCAATGGCACCGCTTTGAATCTCCCGCGATTCGTTTCCACCAATCGCGGGAGATGCTCAGCGGGCCATTCAGCGCGGCTCACTAGACCAATCGGATTACCCCGCGCTTTGGCCAATCAAAACGCGGGGTTTCAAGAATGTAAATGAACGTACAGAACAGTTTGCAAAACATATTTTTGGTGTAAATTCATTCAATTGCATATAACCAGCAGTGTCCTTTCTCTTGCTGCACAATCTATTATTTACAAGCTAAGAACTTTAAGGAAGAGAAGATAGGAAACTCAGTAATCATTAAATTGTATCTAAATGAACTGTTCTTTGCTCAGCATAAATATGAAAGTAATTTTAAAAAAGAAGTAAAGTTTAGGAGAGATCATAGGCTGATTTTTAATGGACTGAATGTTATGCATGATATGTAAATGCATATGTTACTTAAGTGCACATATGTTACTTAAGTGCACTATGCAGAGAGAGGGAGGGAGGGAGAGAGAAGGAGAGAAAGAGAGGGAGAGGGAGAATTAGGAGTGGAAGAGGGAGATTGTAGTTCTCCATTTGGCAGGGAAGTGGCTGAGTGACTTTGAATCACAGGAGGGCATATATGACAATATTTTAATAGATGTGATTTAAGCTATTCTTTCTGTTGTGAATGAATAAATGTGTTAATAAAGTTATCAAGAGCTTGAAGTCAAGTGCAGGGTTCTGGCCCTGCATTTCTGATTGGCCGTTAATGGCGACATCAGATTGGTCCGTTCAGGTGAATCTGATTGGCCATTAACGAGCCTCTCCCATTAGTTAACGGAGCTAGCGCTCCCGGGTTTTCATTGGTTGAATATTTAATAAGTTGCCTATATAAGGAGGGCCGTTGCAGCCATTGAGCTGAGCTGTCACACAATGTTAATAAAGAGTTTTTAAGTTCACTGTTTCACCGGCTCGTCTCCATTCTTCGCGCCCACGCTCAGTACTTAACACTGGCAATGAGGATGGGATGTGGAGACGTCAGAGCTGACTGAACAACGAAGAACGATAACCGAGCATGTGGCTGAAATGCACAATGGCGGAACCATGTCCGGCGGCGTCATACCACCCGCTCCATTCGACCCAGCGCAAGAAGACTGGGACTCTTATATGGATCGTTTCCAAATGTTCTTGGAAACCAACACTTTGAAGGATGCCACTACTGGAAAGAAACGGGCGGTATTCCTAATGCATTGCGGGCCGACCGTATTCAAGATGGCCAAGGCACCAGCGAAACCGGCAGAAGTGAAGTCTGGGACGTTCTCGAACCTCTACTGAGGGCCCACTATGCGCCAATCATTCCAACGCTTGTCAGAAGGCATGAATTTTATCAAAGAAGTCAACAGAAGGGCAAAACTGTTGCAGACTTCATAGCAGATCTCCGGAATCTGGGAGGCCTATGTGGGTTTGCCGATCTCGAAGAAGCCTTAAGAGACAGAATAGTTCTAGGATTGGATGCACCCCACACCCAAAGCAAGTTGATGGCGAAAGGCGACATCAGCCTTGCCGATGCTATCGCTGAGGCTACTGCAGCAGAAGCAACCAGGAAGTCGGCTGACCGAATGCACCTGCCCCAGTTCACCAACCGACCTGCGAAATTTCACCTAAATCAGAAGGGCAGCTTATAACGGCCCATCACGAGGACCTCTCTTCATCATCAGACAGTGATGAAGAAGAGGTCCATCGACTGAGGTCCGAACGGGACCAACACCAGAAATCTCAATATCAATGCGCTGGTTGTGGGGCAAGCCACCCCCGATCAGAATGCAAATTCCTCGATGTGCTCTGCCATGTTTGCGGGAAATGAGGCCATTTCGGACGGGTCTGTAGAAGCCAAATAGGACCCAGCCAGCCCTCAAGGGGGGCTAACTATCACCAACCGACAGGAAGCCATCCTGTAAGGTGAGAACCAGTGAACCACCAATGGAACAACCACTCCTACAGAAACAAAACCATAAACCACCCCACGAAGCGAGAAGAGGCTCACCAAACTATCACGATCGGTCACGCCTCCTCTCTGGATGCCAAGAAGATCCGAGTGAAAGTGGCCATCGAAAACCAGCCCTGCCTGATGGAAGTCAACTCAGGATCGTCTCTCTCGATGGTTTCCTGGAAGACCCTCAAGCAACTCATCCCTACCATCCAGTGACAAGATCTCCGATTCCAAAGACTCATACTCAAAGACTATCAAGGGAATCGGATTCCAGTCGTAGGATCCAGTCAAGTTCGGGTATCATTCAAGAAACGTACAGCATTCCTACCCCTGACTGTGATCGACAAGGACCGGCCTAGCCTGTTAGGCCTCCAATGGTTCACTCCGCTTGGAATTGAGGTGGCAGGCATTCACCGAGTCGGTAGCAGTAACTGGGAAGAGGACCTCATCCAAGAATTCAAGGACGTCTTTGCAGAAAAACTAGGCGAGTACAAGGGGACCCCGATATCATTTAACCTCAATCCCAAAATAGCTCCCATCTGCCTTAAGCCTCGTCAAGTGCCATTTGCCCTTAAACCAAAAATTGATAGCCCAGGGTGTGTTAGAACCAACCGATCACTCTCCCTGGGAGACCCCAATCGTTACACCCATTAAGCCAGATGGTTCGATAAGAATTTGTGGGGACTACCGAGCCACCCTGAACCACGCCCTTCAACAAAACGCATATCCAGTACCGGTGGTGCAGCACCTCCTCCATTCCCTGGGGGGCGGAAAAGTCTTCGCTAAACTAGACTTAGCTCAGGCATACCAACAACTGCCAGTGGATAAAAAAACGGCAGAGGCACAGACAATCGTTACGCACCGAGGTGCCTTTAAATGTACCCGACTCCAATTCGGAGTGAGCGTAGCCCCGGGAATCTTTCAAAGTTTGATGGAAAGACTATTACAAGGAATCAAAGGTGTTGTTCCATACTTTCATGATATGTTAATCGCTGCATCTACCCCAAAAATTTTACGAGAGCACCTGAGGTTGGTTCTCCAGAGATTCAAAGACGCAGGGCTTAAAGTTAAGAAAAACAAGTGTAAACTATGCACTGATCGTGTCAAATTTTTAGGATATTTAATTGACAGTAATGGCATTCACCCTACCGATAGCAAATTGAGGGCAATCAAGAACGCCCCAAAACCCTGAAATAAAGCCGACCTCCAGGCGTTTCTAGGCCTTATCAATTTTTATAACTTTTTCCTGTCGCACAAAGCAACCGTAGCCGAACCCCTACATTGTTTATTGGACAAGAAAGCAATCTGGGTATGGGGACATAAAGAAGAGCAGGCGTTTCAAAATGTAAAAAAAATTATTGACTTCTGACACTGTACTAATGCAGTACAATGAGACTTTGCTGTTAATGATCACGTGTGATGCATCGCCTTTCAGAGTAGGTGCCATTTTGAGCCACGTTTTGCCAAACGGTAGCGAAGCCCCTGTTGCCTATTTCTCAAAGACGCTTTCAAAAGCAGAATGCAATTACAGTCAGATTGATAAAGAAGCCCTTGCCATTGTGTCTGCTGTCAAGAGATTTCATGAGTATGTGTACGGCCGAGCCTTTACTATAGTGACTGACCACAAACCTTTGCTGGGAATAATAGTGGGAGATAAGCCAACCCCCTATATATTATCTCCCAGAATGACTCGCTGGTCAGAATTCTTGGCTGCCTATAATTATCGGCTTCAACAATGCCTGGGGAAGGCCATTCCCTGTGCCAATGCATTAAGCCAAGCACCGCTTCCAGAGACCATTGAGGACCCCGCGCCTACAGTGACAACGTTGCAGATTGAGACACTTCAAACACCGCCATTAACAGCCCGAGATATCGCAATGGAAATGAAACGCGACCCCACCTTAGCACGAGTTCTCAGTTGGGTCGAGCGCGGATGGCCATTAGACCAGATACCTGATGACTACGCCCCATTCAAGAGTCGACAAATGGAATTGTTTTCACAGAAGGGCTGCATTATCTGGGGAGATAGAGTCGTTGTCCCAGAGCGGCTACAATGAGCGGTACTAAGAACCTTGCATGATGGCCACCCCGGCATCGTGTGCATGAAAGCCCTCGCACGTAGCTATGCATGGTGGCCGGGCATTGACAAGCAAATTGAGACATGGGTCAAAGCTTGTCACAAATGCAAAGGAAGTAAGCAACGCCCCACCGAAAGCGACCCCAACCGAATGGGAAACACCACGGGGATCCTGGTCCCGTATTCATCTGGACTTTGCGGGACCTACCAAAGGCCACACATTCTTGTTAATAGTAGATGCCTGTTAGGGATAACATTGTTTACCCTAACTGGTTTAGGTAAAATAATAAATATGTAATCATGGTTTGTTAGTTAAAGTGTCTGCAACTTTAACTGGAGGAATGTAATGAAGGGAGTGGTTGTGAAAGCACCATAAATGAAGCAAGGAACATCAGCTTGCTCTCTCTGACTTGATGATCCCTTATTACTGGATGAAGACTGTTTTTCCTTACTCGAACCAGAGAGAAAAAGGACTGTTGATTTATTGTCAGTGAACTGACATTGGATATTCTACACGGATTTTGCTAACTGAATATCCTTGAATGGACTGACTAAAACGACACATGACTAATGGACTGTTATTTTGACTATGCTATAAACTCTAAATGGAATAAACTATATTTTTGATAGCACAAGCGTATCTGTTATTTTTACTGTATGTTAACAAACATACAAACTTATATCACTCATTTATCTGTGTGCCTATCTGACTAACACTGCACATTCTGTTTAGCTTGTCTCCTTAACCCTGGTTGGGGAACACAGGCTTAACACTGGTTATGGGCCCAGAGGCTGCAAAGTCAGTTTAACTAGGATAAAACAGATTTATGTAAAAAGTGAGCGTTTGTGTTGTTATACGTTACAGTAAACAGACAACTGTGTTTTATTAATTATAGTTTTACATCCATGTAAGAAAAACATGGCACAAATCAATCTACAAAGTTTGTCCCTTATATCCAAGTTGGATGGAACAAACTATGTATTATGGTCTATGAAATGTAGTCTACTTCTACAAGGAGAAGGTCTGTGGAACATAATTGAAAATCCACCAAACGTAGAGGAATGGGATCCAGAGATTGAGGAAGATAGACAAAAGATAAAAGACTTTATGCAGAAGAATGAACAAGCTTTTTGCATAATAGGACTAACACTGTCTGACCAGCAACTTGTTCATATCCACGGAGAGCAAATGGCTGTTGGGTGTTGGCAGAAGCTGAAGAGGATTTATGTTCGAGATAACGTTGGTGCTCACATAAATCTAACACGGAAGCTTTTCAGGACACATCTCCAGATGAATGGTGATATGCTGAGTCATTTAAATTCTATAAAAAGGATTTTTCAAGAACTGCACGAGAAAGAGCTTATTTTCTCTGAACTACACCAAGTCTACATAATTCTATCATCACAAAACGAAACTTATGATAACTACATCACTTCCCTTGGAAATTTTGCCTAAGGAAAGTCTAACTTTAACTGATATAACTGGCAGATTGATTGAAGAGGCCAGATGAAGACTTGAAAGAGATCAGTTAAGGAGGGAGCAACCTCAAAAAGAAGATCATGAATCTCCTACTGCATACGCAATTAAAAAGTGTTTTAATTGTGGAGGAAGAGGACATTTGGCAAGATTTTTTAAAAAAGCAAAACGCCAGAACGCTGGCCAGAATACTAAAAGTAACCAAAAGAAAAATAAAAATTTAGAGTTAGCCATGTATAGTAATGGAGCTGTAAAAAATAATTTATGGGTGGTTGACAGTGGAGCATCCCACTGTATAACAAATGATAACAAAAATTTTGTTAAAATTTTTTAACAAAAAGCAGATATTGTTAGCCAATGGCTGGAAACTGAAAGCTAAAAGTCAAGGTATAGCATATTGTTCTTTCATAAAAGAGAATGTAAAAATGTTATATGTACCACAACTTAAGTTTAATTTAATTTCAGCTAGAATTTTGGTTAAACTAGGATATGTAGTTACCTTTAAAGGAGATAACTGCATAATTGAGAAAGAAGATAAGAAAATTACTGCATCTTTAAGAGGTGAATTGTATGTGTAAAATGATAATGGTTTAGAGGTGGCTAACACAGTTTATGATAATAAGAAACCTCATGATGAATGTGTTCACTTGTTACACCGACGGCTAGGGCATTTAAATTTTTAAATGCTTAAGAAAACAGTTCAACTATCGAAAGAAATAAGTTTGAAACTGTGTAATAAGTATTTGCAATGTTTTGCTTGTAATCAAAACAAAAGCAGGGTCATACCGGCGAATAGAGTTGATGGATTTACAACCAAAGAACCTTTAGAAGTAGTATTTGCCAATTTAATAGGTCAGAAAAAACCAAGTGTAGGAGGAGCTCAATACATATTAAGGATAATGGACCACTATTCTAGATATGGGTTTTGCTATTTAATGAAGAACAAAACTGAAACGTATCTAAATCTCTTTAATTGGATTAAATTTGCAGAAAGGAAAACTAAAAAGAAATTAGTAACTCTTATAACAGATAACGGTGCGGAATTTACAAATAATAAATTCCAGAA
Organism: Hydrophis major; assembly: GCA_033807585.1. NCBI lineage: Eukaryota > Metazoa > Chordata > Lepidosauria > Squamata > Elapidae > Hydrophis > Hydrophis major. The sequence goes on from CM066328.1 coordinate 353,241,785, forward strand.
TAGACTTAGAATGTTAGGTATTCAACATAAAAAGTCTGCACCATATAGGCCACAACATAATGCCTTTATAGAGAGGCGAGGTCAAACACTGCAGTCAATGGCACGTACTATGTTGTCTGATTCAGGATTACCTGACAATTTATGGGGAGAAGAAATAATGTATGGTAATCATATATTAAATAATGTTGTTAATTCAACAACAGGTGAATTACCATTCACACTGTGGCATGGTACAAAACCTGATTTAAGTTACATGCACACATTTGGAGCACCAGAATGGGTGTATATCACTTCACAACTCAGAAACAAAGGACAGCATAGAGCTAAAAGATTATTTTTTGTAGGATATGAATCTAATCACAGATCTTATAGATTCTGGGAACCAGGTACATCTAGAGTTTACACCAGTGCTCGTGCTAAATTCCTAGAACATGTAGGATGGAATAGATTAGAGCAAGATTTAAATAATGAAGTAATTATTGAACCCTACAAAAGGCAAAAAGATCAGAATAGTTATAAGAAGAGTCCAATTAAAGAAGAAGTCCACGAAGAGCAAATAGGACCAGAACAAGAGGAAACAGTTGATTAGGAAGAGTTAGATAATCAAGAACAGGTAGTAAAGGAAAGTCCACCTGTAAGTCCTGTAATACCTAGATGTAGTACAGGTATAACTAGACCACCTGATTGGTATCAAGCAAGTATAGTTTGCCAAGTAACTAAAGTTCCAACTTGTGTAGATGAACTTAAGATATATCCTGCTAAGGATCAGGAGAATTGGCAAAAGGCAATGGAAAAAGAACTAAATTCATTAAAAGTAATGAAAGTATATGAAGATGCCAAATTACCTCCAGGAAAAAAATCCATTGGGTGCAAATGGATATTTAAAGTAAAAACTGGAAATGATGGGACTATTACCCAGAAAGCTACGTTGGTAGCTCAAGGATTTAATCAAACTGCATCTGATTACGATGAAGTTTTTGCACCAAGTCTTAAAGCAATATCTTTGAGAGCAGCTTTAGTGCGGGCAGCTAAGAAAAACTATGTCCATCAATTAAGCATTTAGATGTAGAAACTGTTTATCTGCATGCACCATTGCAGCACACTATATATTTGAAAAAGCCAATTATTATAAAAGACAATAAAGTAAATAGTAATGATTGTTGGAAACTCAAAAAGAGTCTTTACGGGTTGAAACAATCTGGCTTTGAGTGGAACCAATATATTGTGAAAGAATTAAACAATATAGGATTTAAATCTGGTTTAGCAGATCCATGTGTGTTTAAAAGAGAAAATAATGGAACAGTGTCATTATTGTTATTATTTACAGATGATATTGCTTTGATAGCTAAGACTAATAATGAATTATAATGATATTATATCATTATTAGCTAAAAAGATAAAATTAAAGCATTTGGGTGAAATTAAAAAGTATCTAGGATTGACAATTAACAAAACAAAAAATGGATTTAAGATATCTCAAGAAGATAAAATTTGCCAATTAATTAAAACGTATAAAATAGAACTTTGTAAACTGGCAAAGACTCCAATGAGTCAGCAAGTTTGCCAAACTGTTGCTCAAAGTCCCAAATTTGATAAGTCTATATATCAATCTTTGATTGGTAGCTTATCATATATCAGCAATTGGTCAAGGCCTGATATAGCTTATAGTGTTAATCAGCTGGCACGTTTTAATTCAGATCCACATCAATGTCATTGGCAATCATTAAAGAGAATTTTAAGATATCTTAAAGGAACAATGAACCATGCATTGTATATAGAACCAAAGGGTGATTTGAGTCTTAGTGCCTATGCAGATGCAAGTTTTGCAACTGACATAAACACTAAAAAATCAACATCTGGGATGACTATATTATTTGGTAAGACACTAATAGGGTGGAGGTCAATCAGACAACAGCATATCAGCTTGTCCATTATGGAAGCGGAATTTTCATGTCTGTCATTACTATGCACTGACTTAATTTTGTACAAACAGTTATTATTAGACATGGGAGTAACTGTTAAAGATTCCATTATTGTGTACGAAGACAACCAGGCAGCCATAAAGTTAGCTACTAATATTGCTGTAAAAACTAGATCAAAGCATACTGATTTAAGATACTTAAATGTTAGAGAATCTGTAAAGAATGGGCTAATTAAATTGGAATACTGCATGACAGAAGAAAACATTGCAGACCAATTTACAAAAGCTCAAGGAGGAAGCAAGTTTAAAGAAAGTTGTAACAAATATAATTTAAAGATATAAATAGTTATTAGTTATATTATGATTTAACCTAAAAGGGGAGAATGTTAGGGATAACATTGTTTACCCTAACTGGTTTAGGTAAAATAATAAATATGTAATCATATTTTGTTTGTTAGTTAAAGTGTCTGCAACCTTAACTGTAGGAATGTAATTAAGCTAGTGGTTGTGAAAGCACCATAAAAGAAGCAAGGAACGTCAGCTTGTTCTCTCTGACTTGATGATCCCTAATTACTGGATGAAGACTATGTTTTTCCTTACTCGAACGGGAGAGAGAAAGGACTGTTAATTTATTGTAAGTGAACTGACATTGGATATTCTACACAGATTTTGCTAACTGAATATCCTTGAATGGACTGACTAAAACGATACATGACTAATGGACTGTTATTTTGACTATGCTATAACTCTAAATGGAATAAACTATATTTTTGATAGCACAAGCGTATCTGTTATTTTTACTGTATGCTAACAAACATACAAACTTATATCACTCATTTATCTGTGTGCCTATCTGACTAACACTGCACATTCTGTTTAGCTTGTATCCTTAACCCTGGTTGGGGAACACAGGCTTAACAATGCCTACTCGAACTGGCTCGAAATCTATGAAATGAGGAATACAACAACCAAAGCGGTCATCAAAAAACTACACAGACTATTTATAACACATGGATTACAGATGTTCTGGTATCTGATAACGGACCCCAATTTACCACGTTGTTCTTTGAGCAGTACCTGGCAGACCGCGGTATTCGCAATGCGCTGACTTCGCTGGTGCATCCTGCGGCCAACGGAAGGGCCGAATGCATGGTATAATTCATCAAGAAAACACTACACAAAATGGACTATGACAACATCGAAGAAAAAATAAACTGGATATTTCTTTTGCAGCATATCACTCCGCACAGCATCACCAACAAAACTCCCGCCAAATTGCTAATGGGGCGGAAGCTCTGCTCCCACCTCGACCGACTACACTTATCGTATGCACCTGAGAAACCAAACGAATCCAGCGGGCAATGCCGTACCTTCCAGGTAGGCGATTTAGTATTCGCTAAGAACTTATCGTGCCATCCATTGTGGGTCGAGGTGACTGTGGTCTGAGTAACTGGCCCCAGATCGTACCTCGTGGAATCTCACGATAATAGACTATGGAAGTGCCACATTGATCAGCTACGATCAAGGCTATAGTCAGGAATCTCCGAGTCCCCTGATGTCCAAACTGAGGGGGGAGGAGATACGGAGGAAGATGAAATTGGAATAGCAGAAAGTCTTAATGATAGAAACGACAGCGAAACGGAAACACATGAAGAAGAATCGGGGATGGGAGTGAGCTCGCCTCATGGTGATACCGAAGATGTTGGTGACAAAGAGAATTCAAACTCAGAGTTAGAGACACCCCTGTCGCCTACCTCAACAAAATAACATCCTACCTCAACAAGATTGCAGCCAAATACCGGCTGCAATACAAAAGTCAAATAGAGTAACAAAACAACCGGCCTCCCTCAAGGACTATGTAACCGCACCCCGTAAACGAAACCCGGGGGGAAGGGGTATTGTGAATGAATAAATGTGTTAATAAAGTTATCAAGAGCTTGAAGTCAAGTGCAGGGTTCTGGCCCTGCACTTCTGATTGACCATTAATGGCGACATCAGATTGGTCCGTTCAGGTGAATCTGATTGGCCATTAACGAGCCTCTCCCATTGGTTAATGGAGCTAGCGCTCCCAGGTTTTCATTGGTTGAATATTTAATAAGTTGCCTATATAAGGAGGGCCGTTGCAGCCATTGAGCTGAGCTGTCACACCATGTTAATAAAGAGTTTTGAAGTTCACTGTTTCACCGGCTCGTCTCCATTCTTCGCGCCGACGCTCAGTACTTAACACTTTCTATTTAACTATTGGGCTCTTTTATATTTTCCTTACTGGATCACCTTTGCAATATTTCAGTTATTCTGACAATCAGCAATGTTGTGAATGAATAAATGTTAAATAAAGTTATCTTGAGCTTGAAGTCAAGTGCAGGGTTCTGGCCCTGCACTTCTGATTGGCTGTTAATGGCAGGATCGGATTGGTCCGTTCAGGAGAATCTGATTGGCTATTAACGGGCCATTTGCATTGGTTAACGGAGCTAGCACTCCTGGATTGTTATTGGTTGAAATAGTTATTGGGTTGCCTATATAAGGAAGGCTATAGCAGCCGTCCAGTTTGAGCTGTAATACCATGTAAATAAAGAGTTGAAGTTCACCGTTTCACCAGCTCGTCTCCATTCTTTCTTGCCCATGCTCCAAACTTAACACTGGCGATGAGGATGGGATATGGAGATGTCAGAGCTGACTGAACAAAGAAGAAAATAACCGAGCACGTGACTGACAATGCACTATGGCGGAACCATGTCTGGCGGCGTCATACCACCCGCTCCGTTCGACCCAGCGCAAGAGGACTGGGAGTCCTACATGGATCGTTTCCAAATGTTCTTGGAAACTAACAATTTGAAGGATGCCACAACCGGGAAGAAACGGGTGGTATTCCTAACGCATTGCGGGCCAACCATTCAAGATGGCCAAGGCCCTGGCAAAACTAGCTGAAGTGAAGAGTATGGACTGGGACGTCCTTGAACACCTACTGAGGGCCCACTATGCACCGACCGTACCAACGCTTGTAAGGCGGCACGAGTTCTACCAAAGAAACCAGCAGAAAGGAGAGAGCATTGCTGATTTCATCGCAGACCTCCGAAACCTAGGAGGCCTCTGCGGGTTCGCTGACCTAGAAGAGGCTTTGAGAGATTGAATACTTCTGGGACTAGATGCACTAAACGTACAGAATAAGCTGATGGCGAAAGGTGACATCAGCCTTGCCGATGCCATCGCTGATGCTACTGCAGCAGAAGCAACCAGGAAGTCAGCTGCCCAACTACGTCGAAACTGCACTCCGGTACACCAACCGACCGGCGAAATTTCACCAAAGTCAGGAGGACAGCTTCTGACGACCCACCACGAGGACCTCTCTTCGTCGTCAGACAGCGACGAAGAAGAGGTCCATCGATTGCGGTCCGATCAGGACCAGTACCCGAAGTCCCTGCACCCTTGCGCTGGTTGTGGGGCCAACCATTCTAGGTCCAAATGCAAATTCCGTGATGTGCTCTGCCATGAGTGTGGGAAGAGAGGCCACATCAGATGGATCTGCCGAAGCTTCCAAGGACCCGGCCAGGCCTCGAAGGGGGCTAACTATCGCCAATCGACAAGAAACCGTCCTGTAAAGCAAGAACCAGTAAACCACTCCTACAGAAACCGAACCTTCAATCACCCCACGAAGCGAGAAGAGGCTCACCAAACTGTCACTATCGGTCATGCCTCTTTCTTGGATGCCAAGAAAATCCGAATTACAGTGGCCATCGAAAACCAGCCTTGCCAAATGGAAGTCGACTCGGGATCGTCTCTCTTGATGGTTTCCTGGAGGACCCTCAAGCAACTCATCCCTACTATCCGGCGCCAAGACCTCCGTTCCCAAAGATTTATCCTTAAAGACTATCAAGGGAATCAGATTCCAGTCATTGGATCCAGGCGAGTCCGGGTCTCATTCAAGAACCGCACAGCGTACTTACCTCTGACTGTGATCGACAAAGATCGGCCTTGCCTGCTAGGCCTCGAATGGTTCGCGCCACTCGGCATTGAAGTGGCAGGCATTAACCGAATCAGCAGCAGTGACTGGGAGGAGGACCTCGTTCATGAATTCAGGGACGTCTTCTCAGAAAAACTAGGCAAGTACAAGGGGACCCCGATATCGTTCAGCCTTAATCCAAAAATAGCTCCCATCTGCCTTAAGCCCCGTTGAGTTCCATTTGCCTTAAAGCGGAAAATCGACGAACAGCTTGATAAGTTAATAGCCCAGGGAGTGCTAGAGCCAACCGATCACTCTCCCTGGGAGACCCCAATTGTGACACCCATTAAGCCGGATGGTTCGATTAGAATTTGTGGGGACTACCGGGCCACCCTGAACCACGCCCTGCAGCAAAATGCATATCCGGTGCCGGTGGTGCAGCACCTCCTCCATTTCCTGGGGGGGGCGGAAAAGTCTTCGCTAAACTAGACTTAGCTCAGGCATACCAAAAACTACCAGTTGATGAAAAAATGGCACAGGCACAGACGATTGTGACGCACCGAGGTGCCTTTAAATGTACCCGGCTCCAGTTCGGAGTCAGTGTCGCCCCAGGGATTTTTCAGAGCCTTATGGAAAGGCTACTACAATGGATTAAAGGCATGGTCCCCTACTTTGACAATGTGTTAATTGCTGCACCTTGCTACTACACCTTGCTACTACAAAAATCTTACGGGATCGCTTAAAATTAGTTCTACAGAAATTCAAAGACGCAGGTCTTAAAGTGAAAAAGAATAAGTGTAAACTGTGTACAGATCGTGTCGAATTTTTAGGGTATTTAATTGACAGTCAGGGCATTCATCCTACCGACAGTAAATTGAGAGCAATAAAAAACGCTCCCAGATCCCGGAATAAGGCCGACCTCCAGGCGTTTCTAGGCCTTATCAACTTTTATAACGTATTTCTGCCGCACAAAGCAACTGTCGCTGAACCTTTACATCGTCTACTGGACAAAAAAGCAATTTGGGTATGGGGTCATAGAGAAGAGCAGGCGTTCCGTAATGTGAAAAAGCTACTTACTTCTGACGCTGTACTCATGCAGTACAAGGAGACCTTGCCGTTAAATATTACATGCGATGCATCGCCTTTCGGAGTGGGCACCATTTTGAGCCACGTATTGCCTAATGGTAGCGAAGCCCCTGTTGCCTATTTTTCAAAGACGCTTTCAAAAACTGAGCGAAATTATAGCCAGATTGATAAAGAAGCACTTGCGATTGTGTCTGCCATGAAAAGATTTCATGAGTACATGTATGGCCGGGCCTTTACTATCGTGACTGACCACAAACCGTTGCTGGGGATAATAGCCGGAGATAAACCAACTCCCTATATATTATCTCCCAGGATGACTCGCTGGTCAGAATTCTTGGCTGCTTATAATTATCGGCTGCAATACTGCCTGGGGAAAGCCATTCCCCACACCGACGCATTGAGCCGAGCACCACTTCCAGAGACTCTCGACGACCCCGCACCTACAGTAACCACGTTGCAGACCGAGACACTTCACACACCACCATTAACCGCTTGTGATATCGCGAGAGAAACAAGATGTGACCCCACCTTAGCGCAAGTCCTCAGTTGGGTGGAACATGGATGGCCATTGGACCAAATACCAGACGACATCGCATCATTCAAAAGTCGACAAACAGAGTTGTTTTCTCAAAAGGGCTGTATCATCTGGGGTGATAAAGTCGTTATCCAGAGCGACTCCAGCAAACAGTACTGAGAACATTGCACGATGGCCACCTCGGCATCGTGCGCATGAAAGCCCTCGCACGAAGCTACGCATGGTGGCCAGGCATCGACAAGCAAATCGAGACTTGGGTCAAAGCTTGTCATAGATGCCAAGAAGTAAGCAACGCTCCACCAAAGGCAATCCCAACTGAATGGGAGACACCATGGGGACACTGGTCCCATATTCACCTGGACTTTGCTGGGGTGACCAAAGGCCACACTTTCTTGTTGACCATCGACGCTTACTCGAATTGGCTCGAGATCCACCATATGACGAGCATAACCACAGAAGCGGTCATCAAGAGACTGGAAAGACTGTTTGCAACCCACGGATTACCAGACGTTCTGGTATCCGACAACGGGCCCCAATTTACCACACTGTCCTTTGAGCAGTACCTGGCTGACCGCGGTATCCGACATGCACTCACTTCACCTGCTCACCCTGCAGCCAACGGTAGGGCTGAGCGCATGGTCCAATTTGTCAAGAAAACGCTACAAAAAATAGACTACGACAACATCGACGAGAAAATCAACCGAATCCTTTTTCTACAGCACATCACACCTCACAGAGTCACCAACAAAACTCCCACCGAGTTGTTAATGGGACAGAAGCTCCGCTCCCACCTCGACCGGTTACATCCAGCTTATGAACCGGAAAAAACACTCGGATCCAGTGGCCGATGCCATACCTTCCAGATAGGCGATTTGGTGTACGCTAAAAACCTATCGGGCGATCCGCTGTGGGTAGAAGCGATGGTAATCCGTGTAACCGGCCCAAGATCATACCTTGTACAGTGCCCTGACAGTAGACTTTGGAAGCGCCATATCGATCAATTACGATCATGGCTCCAGTCAGACAATTCCGAACTCCCTTATGACCAAATTGAGGGAGGGAAGATACAGAGGAAGACGAATTTCAACTAGAGGAAAATTCCTTTGAAGGGAACGATAGTGGAACAGAGACACAGGAACTGGAACCAGGGATGGGAGTAAGTTCACCTCAGGGAGTTGCCGAAGATATTGGTGACAACAGAAACGCGAACTGTGAACCAGAGATACCCCTTTTACCAAACAACAATCTACCTCAGCGAGAGTGCAGCCAAATGCAAGACGCACAGCGAAAATCAAAAAGACTAATAAAACAACCGTCCTACCTCAAGGACTACGTGACCGCACCCTGTAAACAGAAGCCAGGGGGAAGGGGTGTTGTGAATGAATAAATGTTAAATAAAGTTATCTTGAGCTTGAAGTCAAGTGCAGGGTTCTGGCCCTGCACTTCTGATTGGCTGTTAATGGCAGGATCGGATTGGTCCGTTCAGGAGAATCTGATTGGCCATTAATGGGCCATTCGCATTGGTTAACGGAGCTAGCGCTCCTGGATTGTTATTGGTTGAAATAGTTTTTGGGTTTCCTATATAAGGAAGGCTATAGCAGCCATCCAGTTCGAGCTGTCACACCATTTAAATAAAGAGTTGAAGTTCACCGTTTCACCGGCTCATCTCCATTCTTTCTTGCCCATGCTCCAAACTTAACAAGCAAGTTTTAGGGTTATTCAAAATTATAATAGAATATGAAGAAAAATTCTACTGAAGGAACACAATTAAAAATATATTCTGAAAATACAACAGTGCAATGGAAATGTTTTTTGTTGAGAGGTGAAATGTCATATACTAAAATACTGGGGTGTAGGTTTTTTGGTTTTTTTTTTTTATAGAAAACACATTTCTTGTAAATGTCTCTTATTAATCAGACTGTAACATGAAATTGAAAGATTGGATTTCTCTGTGGAAATTATATGCATACACATTATTCCTAGGAGTTATGATAATGTTTTCATTTGTATCTGCCTTCTATTATGAATTTGACTGTACAAATAAGTAGATTTTGTAATAAGAAGGCACATATTCACGACCTCTGAAATTGCTGCTGTTTTTTTGCCGAAGTTATATTCTGATTCTAGGAATTATGCGTACAATCTAATTTCATTTTATTTCAGTCTCCCTGAAACATAAAGCTAAAAATAATAAATTAGTATAGTTGCAATTTCAGAATAATAGGAATAAATGATAGCAGGACTGCAACCAGGCTTGATTCCTGGTGACTATAGCCATGCACTTGTTTAAGAAGTGTTTGGCATTTATTTCCATTTCTATTTTGCAGCATGTTGTTTTAAATTTCCTATTCTAGTGAACAGCATTGCAGTTCTCAGATAGTTCCTGTTCACTGCTAACCTAAGTCAAGCCTGCTTAGCTTCTAAGATCAACTAAGACTGGTTAATTTTTTTCCATCTTCTGAAGCACTTCAATCAGACATTCTATAACAACGTTTTTCAAATTTATTAACTTCAAGAATTCTGAGAGTTGAAATCTACACAGGTTGTTTGTAAAACACTGCTCTATATTAACTGAAATAAACATATTAATATTTGTCAATAGCTGATGTTAAGGACATATATATATAAAGAAAAAATAGAATAAATGACCTTTAATTGCGGATTCAAAGATTATACAACGTATTTGAACAGATATTTTATTCTAGAGTTATTTTATTGTTCATTTAAGAACCAGGAGTTTGATGAATTTATAAGACCTCTGTCAGTTACTGTCAGTTTTAACCTTTGAAGAAATATAAATTATTTTTGCAATAAAGTTATGCCCCTTTGTCCAAAATCATGTTTTTAATTGTGATGGAAGAACATTAAATGCTAAAAGCAGAACAACAATTAGCTAAAATGATTGTGTTTCGGTCAGATACTTATCTATGAAGATTCATGTTGGGAAGACATTCTACAAAATGGGTGCTTTAATAGAAACTATATAAATTTTATGTTTTTACTGCTATACATGAGAATGTTAAAAAAGAAACTACCATTTTATTTTACATTTTATCAGCAAATGATAATTTGCCTAATTTTATGTAAAATATTCATTAGCGTAGTGTTTTATAATTAGTCAGAACAGAACATTTATGAAAAAAGTATTATAAAAATAAAAATAAAGTCTCAACAGCAGATTAACAGATTTAACAGATAATTGGAGTTGGAAGGGACCTTGTAAGTCATCTAGTCCAACCCCCGCCCCAAGCGGGAGACCCTATACCATTTCTGACAAATGGTAGTCCAATCTCTTCTTGAAAGTCTCAAGAAATGGCGCTGCCACAACTTCCAAGGACAAACTGTTCCATTGGTTGATTGTTCTCGCTGTCAGAAAGTTTCTCCTTATTTCCAGGTTAAATCTCCCCTTGTTCAGTTTCCATCCATTATTCCTTGTCTGCCTATAGGTGCTTTAGAAAATAGCTTGACCCCTTCCTCTCTGGGGTAGCCCCTCAAGTATTGGAAGACCGCTATCATGTCTCCCCTGGTCCTTCTCTTCACTAGACTAGCCAAGCCCAGTTCCTGCAAACATTTGTTGTATGTTTTAGCCTCCAGTCCGCTAATCATCCTGGTTGCTCTTCTCTGTACTTTTTCTAGAGTCTCAACATCTTTTTTATAATATGGTGAACAATATTGGATGCAGTACTCTAGGTGTGGTCTTACTAAGGCTTTATAGAGTGGTATTAGTACTTCCCTTGATCTTGATTGTATCCCTCTGTTAATACAATTTAGGATTACATTAGCTTTTTTGGCTGCGGCTGCACACTGCTGGCTCATATTTAGTTAGTTGTCCACTAAGACTCCAAGATCCCTCTCACAGTTACTGCTATTGAACCTAGTTTCACCCAGTCTATATGTGTACTTTTGGTTTTTCTTGCCTAAGTGTAGGACTTTACTTTTCTCTATATTGAATTTCATTTCGTTAGATATGGCTCAGTGTTCTAGTTTGTCAAGATCCATCTGGATCTTGAGGCTATCTTCTTGGGTGTTAGCTATTCCTGCCAGCTTAGTATCATCTGCAAATTTGGTAAGTTCCCCTTCTATTCCCTCATCGAAGTCATTAATGAAGATATTGAAGAGTACTGGGCCTAAGACGGAACCTTGTGGCACCCCACTGCTTACTTCCCTCCATGTAGACTTAGACCCATTAAGGACTACTCGTTGAGTATAGTTTGCCAGCCAGTTGCGAGTCCATCTAGTGGTGGTGCCATCTATTCCACTTTTTTCTCGCTTACTAAGAAATAGGTTGTGGTCTTCCTTGTCAAATGCCTTGCTGAAATCTAAATATATTATGTCTACAGTATTTTGCTGGTCTACTAATTTAGTCACTGTGTTAAAGAATGAAATAAGATTGGTTTGGCATGATCTGTTTTTAACAAACCCATGCTGACTGCTAGTTATTACTTTACTTTTTCTAGATGTTGGCAGATCTGTTTTTTTGATTATCTTTTTCAGTATCTTCCCAGGTATCGATGTTAGGCTGATTGTTCTATAGTTTCCTGGGTCTGTTTTTTTTTTTCCTTTTTTGAAGATAGGAACCACATCAGCTCTTTTCCAGTCCTCTGGTAGTTTCCCAGTGCTCCAGGATTTTTGAAAGATATGGTGTAGTATTTCTGAGATGACCTCTGCCAGCTCCTTTCAAACTCTGGGATGTAATCCATCAGGCCCTGGTGATTTGTTTTCATCAAGATCAGACAGGTGTTCTCTTACTATCTTTTTGCTTATTTTAACTTTTATTTCTGGTCTGTCTTTTACAGTTATGTTTTTGGTGGGTTGAGCTAGAGTTTCTTTTTGCATGAAGATGGATGCAAAGAATGAGTTAAGCAATTCTGCTTTCTCTCTGTTGCCTGTTACTTCTTTGCCATCTTCTCTCTTTAGTGGACCGACTATTTCCTTGATTTTTTTCTTGTTATTTATATGTTGGAAGAAACTTTTTTTATTATCTTTGACTTTTGTTGCAAGTCTTTGTTCATTCTGAGCCTTTGCTATCCTGACTTCGTCTTTGCAGATTCTGGCTATCTGCTGATACTCTGCCTTAGTTGTATGTCCTTCTTTCCATTTTAATATAGTGTACATTGGAATGACCCAATCTTTGTTTATTTTTTTTAATACTGCCTATTACTTGATAACTAGCTTATAACTAGCTTATAACTGGCTGCTAGGAAGTAAACATACATAATGCTCCTTCTTCCCCTATTTAATACAATAAATATTTTATGATTTTTCCAAGGAAGAGACACAGCTAGGCAGCACCTAATCCTGAAGTTTTTACCATAACTTAATGTCCACAGCTACATTCTTCCACCCTATTTCTCAGAGTGGGCTGCTTAAGAACACAGTGACAAATTTCAGATTTCCCCACAGTTCAAATAAACTTGTCTTAATTTTTGCACTATTTCAGGATTAAACAATTTGCCTGATAATTTTGAAACCAAAGTTTATACCAGCTTGGCAAGAAGAAGAAGAGGAGGAAAAGGAAGAGGAAGAAGAAGAAGAAAAGGAGGAGGAGGAGGAGATGATGATGATGAACAAAGTGGATCTTTTGGCTATAGAATAGGACAAGGGTCTTCAAACTTGGCAAGTTTATGACTTGTGGACTTCAACTCCCAGAATTCCTGAGCTAACATGACTGGAGGAGGAATTATGAGAGTTGAAGTTGACAATCCTAAAGCTGTCATGTTTGAAGACCCTTGGAATAGGAGATAGGGTTTCTCTATCTCCTTTCATATTGTGAATCATGCTCATTGGGCTGAGGTGTAGTATGTATCTTCATTTCTTATCAAGACTGAATAGCTGCAAGAATCTCGGCATGATCCTTTGAATGATGTATGGAATCTGTTCTGAAATAGGGAATAAAACTGTGTACCCTTATTTCAAAGCATGCCCTAGAAAATTTTGCAGGCACACACATCTTGTAGATAAATGTTTGTTCTAAAATTCCATCATGTGTCAACCAGCCTTTTATTGTCACTTTAAGCACATTCCAACTTTCACTGAAGAAACAATATAACAAACCACCCCAGACTGTCAGTACATTAAAAAATAATATGAATATAGATGTTCATTCTAAGCTTTAACTTTACTTTTGTACTTATATACACAACTCTGTCTTCTTGTGTGGTTTCTTTGACTTGGGAATTAATGTTTGTTGCATTTTTATTACCTTGGTTTTTCTTGGGCTGATTTCAGTCACTTTCTTCAGCTGATGGATATATAGAGTTTAACCCAAGGGAAGCCATCAACTTTCCTTTTAGAAATTATTACTTTCTTTATTGCCGGTGTCATTTTTAAAATATATTTGTGCCTTACATTTAATCTTTATGCATGTTTTTAATATTTGAAAGTCTCTTGATCAAGTGGAAACATGCAGCATTTGAGTCAAAGCACATCTGCTGTCAAAGGCAGAATTTGGAGTTGAAAAAAAAGATAAACACTTTTATGACATGTGGCGGGGTAGATTTTTCCCCACCTTACAATTAAAAGGGATTAATAGTGAGGCCATGGCAATTATGAAAATATATTAAAGTAACCAAATATTACCCTTGGAAAAGCACACCAATTATATGGATAGTCAATGAAATATGTAATCAGACTCAGAAATCATTGCACAGATATGGTACCCAAAATGCCACACAGAAGCTTAATTTTATAATATAAACTGTTGAGACAAACAAGTTGGAATAAAATAATTTATAGCCTATGATACAATGTCATATCTATTATAAATGATAAAACAATATATATTATAAAGATGGAGCCTCCCTCATAATAAATTATGCAAAATTCGATATGCTTCATAAGTATACTGATACATTATATTATCATTAATCAATGTTTTTCATCATATATATTTTAGTTCTTCAACACTCTATAGTATTCATTCTTCCATAGTATGTTAATCCCATTCTGTTTACAAAGCCTTCTTTAGCATTTATTAATTCAATAGTTTGTTGTTGTTTTACTATCCTACAATAAAGAGTTTCTGGTTACAATAATAAAAACCAATGCTTTGTTTCTGTTTGCAGAAGGCCTGGGGCAGCATGCTTCTAAGGAAATACCAAGATAAATTCTTTCTCACGTCTTGTTTGATACTATTGCTATCTCCAATTGCTTCCCTTTATTCTTGTGCTCAGCTGACACAGATTTCAGAGATAACAATGGCTTCTTCTGCTTTCCATCATTATTTGCTTTCTTGCGTAGAGAGCAATTAAATATTATGGAGTAGCAGGAGAGTCATGAACCTTAGACACAAGGCCCTTGGGACAGATTTGGCCTGCAGTATGTTTGGATTTGGCCAGCAGGGCTTCTCCTGGAAAATGTAAGGGGTTTTGTACCGATCTACCCAATGCAAAGAGGAAACATTAGGCTTTTGTGTCTTCGGTCCATCTATCCAGTGTGAAGAGGAAACATGCCATCAGTATGGGGAGTGGCATCAAGCTGGCCACACTCACCCAGTTGGCCACATTCACCCAGTTGGCCACACCACTGACGTCAACCACAGCCCTGATGCGGCCCTCAATGAAATTGAGTTTAATACCCCTGCTCTAGAGGTAGCCAGTAGCTACCAAACTAAGATGAGAAAATGGAGTTTCCTCAAAATAGAGGGCCCACTGATTTGATAAAATTAGGTAGAAGAACTTATATTTTATCAAGATATTGCAAAAAAACCAAATTTGCTGGTTTCAAATTTGAAACATGATGGGTTCTTAGAATAGAATACTTTTATTGGCCAAGTGTGATTGGCCACATAAGGAATTTGTCTTGGTGTAAATCCTCTCAGTATACATAAAGAAAAGATACATTCATTAAGACTCAAGAATCATAACGTGCAACACTTAATGATAGTCATAGGTTACAATCAACAATCAAATCATACTAGGAAACAGTCAATATAAATCGTAAGGATACAAGTGACAAAGTTATAGTCCTACAATCACAAGTGGGAGGGGATTGGTGATAAGGAGTGATGAGAAGATTAACAATAATAGTAGTGCACACTTTGTAAATAGTTGAACAGTGTTGAGGGAATTATTTGTTTAGCAGAGTGATGGCTTTTGGGGAAAAAACTGTTCTTGTGTCTAGTTGTTCTGGTGTGCAGTGCTCTATAGCATTGTTTTGAGGGAAGGAGTTGAAACAGTTTATGTCCGGGATATGAGGGGTCTGTAAATATTTTCACAGCCCTCTTTTTGACTCGTGCAGTATACAGGTCCTCGACTGAAGGCAGGTGGGTAGTAATTGTTTTTTCTGCAGTCCTAATTATCCTCTGAAGTCTGTGTCTGTCCGGTTGGGCTGCAGATTCAAACCAGACAGTTATAGAGGTGCAGATGTTTGTCTTGATAATCAATGGAAATACACAAAATATCAAATACAAATGAAGAAAATAAGAAAGAACTGCAGCACATCTCACATCTCACTTTTCATTTTTGAGTTTTTTTTACTCTAAGATTAGGTTTTTTTCCTGAGTGTCAGCCCAATTCTTTAATTTCTTTTGAAATTTAAAATGGGGTTCATGTTTGAACGAGCAATTTCAATACAATAACATATATTGTACCCACAATACCTAATCATCTTACTGTTAAGTACCATTTGCATGTTTACTTGTGAATGCACTAAATGTTTCAGAAGAACCATGAAGCTCAGTGGTACCTTTGTGTGTTTCAAAATCACATGTAAACTGATTAAATCTATTCAGCTTATACCAATCACTGTTGTGTCATCAGCAAACTTCAGTATTTTAACAGAGGGATTATTTGAGATGCAGTCATTGGTATATAGGGAGAAAAGAAATGGAGATAGCACACAGCCTTGGAGGGCCCTTGTGCTGATTGTGCAGATATCGGATGTGATTCTGCCTAGCTT
Organism: Hydrophis major; assembly: GCA_033807585.1. NCBI lineage: Eukaryota > Metazoa > Chordata > Lepidosauria > Squamata > Elapidae > Hydrophis > Hydrophis major. The sequence continues at coordinate 353,258,165 of CM066328.1, forward strand.
CGCCTGCTGCTTCCTGTCTGTTAGGAAGCTTATGATCCACTTACAAATGTGTTCAGGTACCACTAGTTGGTTTAATTTACTTAGAAGAGTGTCTGGAATGATGGTATTGAATGCTGAACTGAAGTCTACAAAGAGGACCCTTGCGTAGGTATTTGGAGATTCAAGGTGTTGTAGGATGTAATGCAGAGCCGTGTTAACAGCATCATCTGTCAGTCTTGGTACGTGCTGAGCTTGGTTGTTTTCTTGCAGATGTTTCATTACTCATACTAAGGAAATATCATCAGTGCAAGAAAACAACTAACCTCAGATAGCACCAAGGACCTTTCATTTTAACCCCGAGTTACAAATATTCTCCTTTATTGGTACTATGCTGTATATTTCATTTAAACAGCGATACAATGATACAATTTCAACATGTATGAAATTGATCACTTGATTCAATAGAGTGGTGACTTAATTATACTTGTTTTCATATGAAGTTTTAACTTGTAATTATAATTCTTTATCATTTGAAAAAAGTACTAATGGAGGGCTTTTCATATTACATTTTATACAATACAAAACAGCAAGTGAAATGAAAGTGTTACTATAAATAAATATAGGAAAAAAATTTTTTCACAAAGTGTTCAGGTATAACATTCAAATTACACTTTTTAAACATGAAAATGTTGCATTACATTTCTGGCTAAAAATTGATAAGTCTGATAAGTTTGACACTTGCCCTGCAATACTAAATCCTGAGCATCTAACTTCAATAAAATCTCCACTTTAAAATTTTTAGGCTTTATAGATCTTAGAATGGCTTTTGATTCTATTCCAAACAGTTGCTTTAGTGAGATAGGTGGCATAGAAGTTTAATAATAAAAATGATTGGGGGAAATTAGCTAATACAATGTGACACCACATCAAATACTGTTACATCAAGGCACAGTCACTCAAGTTACGGCTAATATCCTTTGGTGATTTAACTTAACCCATCCTCACTAGCAAAGTTTCATGTACACTAGTATTAAATCTTCACATTAACACTATTTTGAGATATTATGCCAGAATTCCATCCTTCCTCCTTTGCCCACTCCCACCCGTCTCTTTTATGTTGAAAATGTAACCATAGTGCCTTTAACCCAAGTAGGCCTTCAAAGATGCCTTAAACTTTACCATTCTGCTTATCTAGAGAATTCTTTGATATAACCTACTCTGAAACAAACGTATCAGTATTCAGTAAGAAACACTTTAAGGCCACAATGAAATGGATGTTCAATGGCAAAAAAAACTTTAAATAACTTCTACAGTAGGTGTCTGTTTTTAAACTTCTACTTGCTGGTCCATTCAAACGTGGGTAAAAATCCCAAAGGCATCCCTTCCAAATACTAAATTTGAAGCCAAGTTGATGATAATTATGTCCTAGCAGCTATTAAGTTATTTAAAGGCAAACTTCCAAATTTTACATGGTACTGTACTCATCCTTATATTATGCCAGATTTCAGACAGACAAGTTGAGTGAGTTTCATGCCAAAAGTAATAGTATGATGGAATCTTTTCTTGTAAATAATGCAACTGATGCAACTGATGGCTGGAGGTTGATAGGAATGGTTAACTCATTTTTCTTTCCTATAAAATCAATATTAGGCTAGGCTAGCATGTACTTCAGAAAACATGAATGAAGACTGTGAAGTTATACAAAGAGGAACAACTGATGAAAATAAAGTTTCTTTTTAACTTGTCCATCAACTAAGAAAAGAGAAAGGCAAGAGCACTTTCTTTATAAACACCCCTGTTAATTGCTGAATCCAATACATCTCCTTATCTTTCCCACTGATGAAAAGATTGTGGTTTACTGCCAGTGGAGTTGATGGCAGACTCAGACAGTGAGGAGGTTGGGGAGGAACTTGGACCAGTCCTCTAGTCTGGGGAGGCTCTGATGGGTACTCTGCATTGGAGGCAAAGATAGTTGCCAGGGCCATCTAACATTTATCAGATGCCTTCAGAGTTGGAGATAAGTGGGGAAGAAGAACAGTTGGAACCTGTTCCAGATGTGTGTATGCAGAAAAGGCACAAGTTGACGCTGAATGGCCTCTCCCAAAGGGAATAAATAGGAGCAAAAGGGGAGGGGTTTGCAGGAGACAATTTGCTTATTATTGTGAAGATTTGCTTATCTGAGTTCATACCTCATAGAGACTCCTTGCCAAGTATTTCCTTTTACAGTGTTATGACTGGAAGCTCTTGGCCTGGCAACTATCGAAGGACTGATAAGGTCTGTTCTTGCACTTAAACCGAGGAAGCAGTGGTGGGATTCAAATTTTTTTACTACTGGTTCTGTGGGTATGGCATGACTTGGTGGGTGGCAGGGGAAGAATACTGTCAAATCTCCATTCCCTCCCCACTCCAGGGGAAAGATAACTGTCAAATCTCCATTCCCTCCTCACTCCAGGGGAAAAATACTGTCAAATCTCCATTCCCTCCCCACTCCTGGGGGATACCATCGATTTTCCAAACTACTCAAAATTTCTACTACCAGTTCTCCAGAACTGGTTAGAACCTGCTGAATACCACCTCTGCTGGGAAGGATGATTGCTGGGACTTTTCTGGGTGTAAATGCTAGGAATTCACATTAACTAAATAAAAAGGGGGTTTTGAGGACAAGGAGTCTGTTTTGTGATTCTGTTCAGCCTGGGTCAGAACAGTATCACTCATACAACAACTAAGCTCCAAGAAACATAATAATGGAATTCAATCAGAATAGGGCAAGCTTGGACCTGCCCATTCATTGTAGATAAATGAATCATCTTGTATTTTAGATTTAGACTATTTCCAGCACAAAACCCTAACTAGAATAGAAGCAAGAGACTTATTTACAGATAGAAGTTCTGTAACTAAATATGCTAATCTAAAAACAAACAAACAAACAAACAAAAAACCATCATAATATACACCATTTATAAGATTAGGGATAAAATTAAAGCAGGCTTTAATGTATGCTGTCTTCATCTTTTTAAGAAAAAGTGGAGGATAAATGCAATAAGTTCAGTAAAATATACTCAATTTTCTTATTTAAATAGTATTAACTTTTCTTTATAACATCTACCTGCCTCTAAAATCATTATATTCTTGCTCCCCTAAATTCTGTCACATTATTTATCTTTATCTCTCACAGACACTTACACAAAAGTCCCTTTTCCCAATAAAGTTTCTAACTTCATAACTCAAAACACATACTGAAGCCATTATCTCTCTGAATATGGAATTCAAATAAGTGACAAAATTCTCCTTCCTTGCAGAAACTAATTCCATAATCAGTGCTTTGGTTTGGAAGGGAAGATGCTTGCTTTCAACTAGCACAACACCTTTGAAATATCTTCTCTCACTTATTAAAACACACCTCTTGAGGCTTATGATTTCCTGGTGCCCTTTGCACAAAAAGCCATTGGTTTTTTTCCATCTGAGCCACAAAAGTTAGATCCATAATCTGTTCCTTGATTCAATTTTTCTTTCTATTCCGACTTGATTCTGTTGGTGCTGTTTCTTCTATGCCTCCCTTGGCAAGTGAAAAGTGCTTCTTTCTGTGCAAGTGATCTCCACATCAAACCATTTGGCTTTAGAATCAGTGTTACTTCCTCTAATTCCCCTATTATCTTTTTTTTAACAACTGAATGCTGTTTCATTGTTATTGCCATGTTGTACTCTGTCATTGCCTAAAAATAGTTTTGTTAACAGTAGGAATAATTAGTGGTGGGATTCTTTTTTTTTTTTTTTTACTACCAGTTCTATGGGCATGGCTTGGTGGGTGTGGTAGGGGAAGGATACTGTAAAATCTCCAGTCAGAGGTAATATTGCTGATTCTCCAAACAACTCAAAATTTCTGCAACTGGTTCTCCAGAACTGGTCAGAACTTGCCAAATACCACCTCTGGAATAAATCTATAAGAGTTTATAGTGTTTTGCAGTATCTGCCTCTATGTACAAGTTTATTATTAGATTTGGTAGATGGGATGATCTTATTCAGTTTTCTGAGATTTGCAGGATCCCAATTTTGTCTTCTAAGCTTTCAGATTCATGCTGGGGTCCATTCTTCGGAAACATCTCTCTGGCAGACAGAAGTTCCTTGAAGATGGGCTCCATCAGCACAAGTCCAAAAACTTGGAAGACTAAACCTTTGGTCCTGGTGACCAACCCAGATTGAATCCTGCAACATCCCAGGAATACATATTTATATACCTTCATTTCTGAGATTTCATCAGGCTTTTATGCTAGATATGCTATCTATGACTCCCATCAGCATCACCCCTTTTCTAGATGCCTTGCATGGCAGCTCCAACCTTGCTACAGCTGCTGGACAGTTTTATTCATGTTTACCTGAACACTCAAACTTTCCTCTCAGTCATCTTATTAGATGTCAGAATCATGTGGATAATTAAAACACAATTCCAATTTGTATTTTGCCTCACAATATAAGGAAGAAACAGGCAGGAAGAGAAGAACCAGAGATGTGGCCATTTCTCTTTACCTATTTGAATCGTTATTATTCTCAGGAACCTGTGGATCAGGCATATAAAGTTTGTGGCAAGCAACAAAATATTTATATTCACCTTCCAGTTGGTGGTTTTTTAAAAAAACACATTCTACTCCATTTCATTCTGGGGGTTTCATTTGTGACCTTCAGTATTCCCCGGGAATCCAACTGCCCTGTTGAAAGGATGCTAGAAGTTTCTTTTTTTGTTGTCAAGCCACTGAGTAAATATTCACGAATGGCAAGATAAACAAATAAGCAAACAAGAAAGTGCTGTGACTATCGAGATTGGGCCCCTTTTTAAAATAGAAAAGGAGATAGGTCTACTTTACTATACAAATATAGATGCAGATATAGATAACTGTCTTCTTGACTATATTCATATCCTCACTTGCCTCCAATTATCAATTATCTCATTTGGCCCCAGTCAACTGAATACACTAATGCTAAGGTAATTATATTATGTTCCAGTGCAAGGACATTTGCAGGAAGGGGGTCATCAATGATATTAAAATCATGGTGACATCTAGGGAATTGAAGCCTGTCCTTTTTAAATGCAAGTATCATGAATTGCATGCATATAATGTCCACAGCTTTGATCACCCAGTAACTCAACGTTTTGATTTTGCTGATGGCTCCTTGAGGATACACATCCTCCTGCATGCTCTTCATAACATTTCCAAGTGGGTCTATACCTTTTCACCCTTGTCTCTCAAGATGAGTTATGACCCTTTGTTCTCAGTCTTCAAGTGGACCTTAAAACTATTTTATTCCACACAGCACTGGTACCACTTTAGTAAATTAGAATAGATTAACTAGCTGTTGGTTATTTTTTAGTGTTATGATAATGCTTACTGCAAACCTACTAAAATCCTTTATGGAAGTGGGCAGTCTATAAATAATTACATAAATAAACAAATAATTAGATTCTCACAATTCAGTGGGTTTTGTTCTCATGTAAATACCTATAAGATGGAAACCATGTATTTACTTTACTCCCAAATATTCGGCATGCTCTTTGGATGGATCACAAAGGAGCAAGAAAGCCATAAAATATAATGCTAGATTGAAGAATTGCAGAATAAAACCAGAATGAAACATTATCCATCAATTAATTCATATTGTCAGTTTTAGAAAAATAAGCAATTTAGGTTTTGATAAGTAACAAACTTGGATACAATCAAATGCAAGTAATATCTGATAACTTTAAAAGTATTGATTTACGTATAACTTTAGGTGGTTTTCTCCTTCTGGAAATGCATGAATGTAAAAGTTCTCTTAAAAGTGTATAAACTGAAGAAATTAGAACAATGGAATGGCTTACTTTTTAAGTTATAGTGATCAACGTTGTTAAAAAAGCCTTGATATACTCTCACAAGGATTCTAACCCCAATTCTTCTCACAATCAATAAAATTAATTGATGTCTTTCATCGGGGAAATTATAAAAGTTAGACTATTCTTAAGAGGACTCTGCATGCATATCCTTTGTCATGATACAAATCTTGAAGTGGTAGAATAAAGCAATTTTTTTTTTAAATTGGAGTCCCATTTAAAAAGTTTCTTAGTCCTCTTATCTATTGTTTCTCAAAATGAAATGGGCCAAATCTCTGGTGTCAAATCTCTTCTTTAAAAAATTTAGTCTGAAATCCTATTTTCATAAACTGCTATTCTCCAGATGTGTTAAGATTATGCAGCTCACAGAACTCCTAGTCATCACAGTCTGTTCATGCTGTCTACCATAGACGCTCAAGGTATTTTATTCATAATATATCTGAAGGCTGCCATATCCTGGTCTCTGTGCAGCTTATTTCATGTTTTTTTCCAATGGGATGGTACTGCCAATTTTATTTATGAAATAAGGAGGCTTCAGTCTTCAACTCCAAACAAGGTCACTGATCGCAGATTTATTTAATATCAAAACATGTATGTTTGTCAGTGACCAACATTCCACAGCTGGGTGAGGTTCTGCTGGGTTATCTGGTACAGCGCTGATGAGGAAGTAAGCCAAACCTAACTTAGCATTTTGAGAAATACATTTTTCATCTGCCAGAGCAAAAAATGTTTCCATCACTTTGGTTTCAAGCCAATGTGAATGTTCCTTTCCTTTTACAAATCACTTCTGGAATGCTATTAGTCTCCATTCTATTATCTCCATCTGTGTAATTTGATTAACTGATTATTGTGTTTAAAGTGGCAGTTAGGAGATAAAGAGCCCATTAATCAATAAATGACAAGATCTCAAACAGAGGCATTTATTGATTCTTATCTTCACTTTGTCTGTGCAACAGATTTAATTATATGTACTACAGTCCATTTGCTTGGGGGAGGGATTTATACAAATATAATAAGAAAAAGTGTACATCAGCTTTGTAGGCCTATTAAGCGTATTATTTTTAAAACAATTTATTCCTTCTGGCTAGAAAGCATATTTTGGATATTCTTCTGTTTATCACCTTGGCAGTGTTAAATGCTTCACTGCTTTAAAACACCCCCTTAAAAGCTAATTTCCCCTTCCACGGGTTGTATTAGACCAGACAATAACATCTAGAGAACTATTTAAAAAATTGCTTTTGTGAATGAAATCTATGACAGGAATAACTCCAACACAGCTATCAGATTATTGCATTTTTCCTTTGCTTATCTACGATTAAAATGACTTAAACATGAAGAATATATATGTAAATGAAAGCCAAGCACTGAATTTGCTTGAAATAAAAGTCACTGGAGTCAAGCTTCTCTTTCTTTAATATTTTTTTTTTCCTTCTGGGAAATAACATAAGGAAAGGGTCTATAATACAATTCCAATTCCAATTCCAATTCCAATTCCAATTCCAATTCCAATTCCAATTCCAATTCCAATTCCAATTCCAATTCCAATTCCAATTCCAATTCCAATTCCAATTCCAATTCCAATTCCAATTCCAATTCTATCTATCTATCTATCTATCTATCTATCTATCTATCTATCTATCTATCTATCTATTAAATTCTGCGCATGGGCGCAAGGAACGGAGATGAGATGGTGAACAGTGAACTTCAACTCTTTATTAATCATTGTGGAACAGAGCAAAACCCTAGGGGGGCAGCAGCCCTTTTATAGGCAAGCTGCTGATCTAGTAACCAATAAGAAATGTGGAGCGTTAACTCCCTTAACCAATGAGAGAGGCCCGTTAACAGCCAATCAGATTCTCCTGAACGGACCAATCCAATATCACTATTATCGGCCAATCAGAAGAGCAGGGCTAGAACCCTGCTCTTTTCTAAAGGTTTTTAATAACTTTATTTAAGCATTTTATTAGTTCATAACACTATCTATCATCAATCATTTGCAGCCCATCTTGCCAAAGGCAACTCTAAGGGGCTTATTATCATATCAGTAGACTTCAAGCAGATAGCTCTCATTATTTTTATTTATTTTTCACATTTTAGAACCACCCATTTCCCTTAGAGAGGGAGTCTCTTTTCCCTTTCTACTTAGCTGCCTCTATTACTATGTCCCTATACACACAAAAATACAAAATAAATCTACTCATACTGGGCATATGCACACATGCACAACATCACGCATACATATGATGTATCATCAAATAGGATAAGATAAAATCTCTTATCAGCAGATGTACCTGATATCAGCCCAAGGTCAAGAAAGGTAAGCAGCCTGGATTTCAGAAATCCCTTCATTGTGATAATGTAGCATAACAGAATCTTGAAAGCCTATCAGAGTTTCTATTCTGTTTTATACCAAACAATATCAAGGCAGTGTTATAATGAGTTTCTTTCTAACATTTTTTTCTTTCTCAGTACTGAGTCATTTGTTCTCCTCACTTAATAGTTTGTTGCTCTCAACTTTGTTCCCAAGGTCTTCTTCCATATGAGGAGGAAAAAGAGGAAGAGCCAGGTAGTGGAGGCAGTGGAAAAGAGGCAGTATGAAACAGAAGAAAACTGGGATTGTGCTTATTGCTCTTAGGACAGTCAAATATCCTGGCAATATTGTGATTGTGTATTCATGACCAGGTTTACAGACTTTTGTCACAACGCAGAAATGTGTATAAGAAAGTGAATAGAAAATTATGTGTTCTATTGATATGTTTCTCCCAAATGGAGATGCTTAAATTCCTACCTGAGTCATACTCATATGCAAGGACTCTGATGGGTGGAAAGTTATATGGACAAAGATTACAAGCCAGTGGTTAGGGCACCAGGCTACAAACGGGGAGGCTGTGAATTATAATCCCACTTTAGCCATGAAAATTGGCTGGTGTGACTTTGAGCCAGTCACTCTCTCAGCCCAACTCAACTTATAAGATTTTGTTGGAAAAATAAGAGGAAGAAGGAATATTAGGTGTATTCACTGCCTTGAAGTTGCTTATTTATAATAAGGTGGGATAAAAAAAAAACATTTACCCATCACATTTGTGTTACACAATCATAGAGGTTATCATGGCATGAAATTGTTATACACTTACTGTTATGCATTTAACATACAGAGAGAATTACAAATATCTAAACTACCATACCTATAAAACTAATTCACATAATCCTTCCCAGTTTTGAAAGGCAAAAGCCTATGCATTAACTACATCAGGTTTGATGTCAAGATAATTAGCAGTTAGACATAAACATCACTTCACAGCACTCTCTGAATGGTTTATAAGATCAGCATATTGTTCCCAACAATCTGGGTCCTCATTTTACTGACCTCAGAAGGATGGAAAGTTGAATCAACCTTGAGCTGGTGAGGATTGAACTCCTGGCACTGGACAGAGTTAGTCTGTAATACTGCATTCTAACCACTATGCCACCAAATCCCCATAATAACAGATAGCACAGGTAATTCACCTTTTCCCCACTCTCCAGTGCAACCATCACTTCAACAAGATGGGCTCTGGGGATGTTTGTTAATTTTTTTTTGCTTTGTTTGTTTGTTTTACATGAGATCCAGGAAGGAAACAGACAGTTTATCACTATCTCCTAAAATGTAGGTTGGAAAAAACCTGATAGACAAGACAAGAAGATAGATTCACAGCCTTATCACCACAAATACAAATAACTGATGTGTGTTTTTCTGAAAGCAAGCTTTGAAGTCTTTGTAAACTGAACTTGAAGGAAAATGCAGTAGCATAGACATTAGTGGGTGAGAGTTAGTAAAGCCAAAACAAAGTGGTCCACTTTGCATTGGCTTTTGGTAGGGCTTGGGTTACAAGACAAAATGCTGACATTAATATTTACAGATTTATATGCCTTGGCTCTTGGATATTTTCAGGATTTACTCCTCTTGGAACAGTTCCACTGATGTTTCTCTCAAGTGAGGTTCTTAAGTTCCTACCTGTTGGAGATAAGAAGAATGGAGTCTGAAAGTTATGACTTCCTCTGTGGGCTACATGAGAAGTCTAGTCAATACCATCCTTGGAATCTTTTCATGCAGTAGAGAAGACAACTTCTTTCATAGAGTTTCTGATATCCAGATGATGGCTGCTGGGATTGGTGCCAGGACTGTATTTGGATTTGTTTTTTGCAAGCACAATACTTTCACTTGCTTCCTCCTCACTACAAGTGTTAAATTTCTTTCAAAACCTTGCAACAATTCAATTTCTGTTCAGGTCAATTTGTACATCTTGTTTCATCTTAAAGAAGTCAAAGTCAGTTTAGTTTGACTTGTGTCTCAGGACAGAAATCCAAAGGATATCCATATTATTTAGTTCTGGTCACAAGTGCTTATTTGTTAGGAATCTCTGCGGAACAGAGATGGTAAAGCTTGTTTGCTTTACTATCCATGCTTTTACTTACCCTCTTGCCTCATAAAGTTAGACTTATGAAGCTATTATTGTCATCCTGTGTAATTCACATTTCACATCGTATGCAATTTGGAAAGGCCCGCTTCCCTTTTAGGACATAATTTTAATTACTTCACCCTCAAGCAGTGACTTTCTTCCTTCTGTGTGTTTTCTTATATAGAATAGCTTTTTTCCTATTGGACCTACCAAATCTGGGCTGCAACAATTTGGATGACACACATTATAAATTCTTCTAGTAGTTACCTAGATTATACACCGAGACACAGATAGATACACACAAAAATGTGTATCTATGTAGATACAGATACACATACAGTATAATGCAGCTGTAGATTATATAGATTAAATCCAAGATATGGTAGCCCTAGTTTCCATGTCAATATCAGCCTAAGAATTGAAAGAATTCTAGCCATGGTGGCACTACTTTGACACTTCTTAAAAGACCTAGATTTTATCTATAGTTTCAGGTACCTTTCATTAAATGGGTATATTTTAGAGATAATGTGGAACTGTGACATGCATAGCACTCCAGAATATTGGTATTTGCATAGGAGAAAAAATCCTTAGAGAGCTGCTTTGCTGTTTTGCACTGTTCCAGACAAAACCTGATTCTGCTTTGGGCTTAAGATGGAGCTCTGCTTCAATTTTCTGAAGCTTATGTCCTCCATTCATCATGGATGCACAGCTTGCATCTCCTAAAGTTGACATCCTAAAGCAGTTTCAGTAGAAAAGTTAAAAATTATTATTTTTTCAATCATAGCCTTGGATAAATGGGATGGAATGGATGCCAAATGGATGGAGTTATCTTATAATTCAGGCAGAAGAAAGATGTTACTTTTTACAATTGAACATTCCCCTTTTTGTTTTGATCATTCATTTTTGTATCCTGCCTAAGTGTGGTCCCAAAAACTTTTAATAAAAGCCACATGAGATTCTCAATCTTCCTTTCCCAAAGCTTTTACAATCAGCAAATGGGAAAACAAATACATAGCCATAACTTCTTGTCATATTTGAGGCTAAATGGGCCTCAAATACATTAACTATTTGCATTAACCATTAATCCATACCTCTTTAAAAGAGGTTCAACATTTTGAGCATTATGATCCTTAGTGTACTACTGCTTTATCTTAAATCGACTTTTAAAAAGGATCTCCATACAGTGAAGTTTGAAAGTTGAAGGAAACTCATTTGTGATTTGGAAATCTGAACAATCAGCAAAAATAAAAATAAAACCTGTATCTTTTTATGTCTCTTCCTCTTTTCTTTTTATGGACAATTTTAGAGAATTGTTCAAAAACAATGGATTCCCATGGAACACAATTAACCACAACAAAAGAGAATCCAATCATGTCTTACAATTCAATAGATGGTGGTAGCAGATTATTTTGCTGATATTAAGGACAATCTGGATTCAGTGACAGATTGAATTGCTTTCCTGATGGAGCCAGTGACTTTTAAGAGACTTGTACAGTATCACAATTACTTGCCATGTCCTACTTGCCTTAAAAACAAATAACCATATCGGCATAGTAAGGTCACTTCAAACAATGTTTCTCCTTGAAAAAGTAAAATTTACATTGCAGTAGACACACAAAGATGCAAACTTTGGATGATGGCAACAAAGCTAGAGCTTTCTGTACCCTTATGCAAATCACCTAGAATTTGATTTAGATGATTGCATAGGGATAGAACTTGTGTACAATTTCACACACAGCCCAGAACTGATCACTTTTAAATAGGAGATACTTAATTTTTATGAAGCTAAGAGATGAACAATTGTTTAGCTCTAGGAATAAATTGAACCCTAACCCTAACCTACACTGAAGGCCCAACAACTCAAGTCTCTGGTTCCAGATTGTTCACTGCTGGAATCATTTTTGTGCATAGGTACTTTTGTTTTGTATGTTGCCTGTTACTCAGCTGGATTTATTTGGCCTGACCCTGATCTTCATTGCAACTTTCTTTTTACTGCTCATTCTTGGCTAGGTTCACTGTGCTTGATCTAAAATTCTGTCCTGGATTTTACTAGTGGCCTTAGTGCAATCATCCCTGGCAAGAAACATCCATTAGCAGTGGGAAAGCAATATTTTTAAACTATGTCACTATTGTGTCTTTAAGCCTTTTTAAACTCAGTTTCTACATTTATTTTTCACTATATGTTGTCTTTAATTGTGTGAGGATCAGTACTATAAAAATAGCAGGCAAGTTTCTAAATACTATGTATGAGAATTCAGTATAATGCAGAACAATTGCCTTGAAGAGGTAAAAATGCTATTAACTTTGATAAGTGAGGTATGCATAATATTTTTAGCACAACAGGAGCTATTGTGAACCTACATTGGTTGGCATTGAATGTGCAGTTGGTAGCAACTTTTTAGTCATTAAAATTAAGCTACTGTCATTAAGATACAATTGGCAGCAATCATCTAAAATGTAAATCTTTTGGAACTGGGTAACAGACAAAACAGCAGGTGGAATAGAAAATAATCTGATTTCCAGAACTATTGCAAGATAAACACAACATTTCAAACTTCAAAATAAAAACCTCATAAAAATGAATATCAATTATATAAAAGTAAAGGCACAAATACATACAAAAACTTGATAATATTCATCCTGGGAGGTCAGAGTAGCGTTTTAATGCTCTCACAGTATAAAGAAAGGGAATAATTTCCAACTCAGTTTCATAAATTCCACTCTCTAACTGTTCTGTTCTAGTCCAAACAGGCAAAAACACAAGAGATGCGGTTGCAAGTTTTATTGTTGATCGTTGAAAATAAAAGTTACCATAGATTTACATTCTCATTGTGTTTTATAAATTCTAGTATTACTTAAGTCCTTTTTCAGGATCTGTTTTAGTCATTTATCCTTTTAGATTGTAAACTTAATTGTAATTTTATAGGATTCTTTTGTGTTTTAATTGCTGTACTCTGGGGAAATTGGCCAATAAAAAAGAATATATATTTATAGTTCAGGCTTGAACTGTCAGAGTCCTTGATGCTCTGTGATCTTAATTGTTTGCTTGCAGATATTTTATATCCTGATTAGGTAAAATCATCAGTGCTAGTCAATTGGGGTTTGCACCCAGTTTATATGCAGAAGCTTGCCCTACCAGTGTTAATGGGGTTAGATATTCTCCTTTGTAATTACTGAAATAGTGAATTGTTTTCTGCTTGATTGTCTGCTTTTAATTTGGGTGTTGGGCACTGGCAAGGATGTGTTTTGGTCTTTTTTGTCTAGAATGCTCAGCTTCCAAGTTGAAACTATGGTTGAGTCTGTCCATATGTGGTGAGATTAAGGAGGTTCTGTTGTGTTTTCTGACTGGTAGTTAGTGTTCCTGGATGAGCAGAGTTTCAAAATCTAAAGTAGTAGGAAAGAAAGTTATCAGAGTCTTCCATGCTGATTAATGCAAGAAAATAGAAAATTGTCTGCAGGACCTGGAATAATATTCTGCTCCGTCAGTTTGTTTTTTGTTTGTTAGAAAGATCTCACCAGTGTTGTTTTTTAAAGACATTCTGATAACATACTTTCTGGGGATATTTCATTTCTGAAAGTGAAGTTTAATTACTTTAACTTGGGTTCTTGAGTTCATCCTCCGAATTCCCACAATTTCTTGTGTTGTTTAAGCAATTTATTTAAACAATAGGAATGCTCAAATCTTGTCAGTGGATAGTACGGCTATATGAACATTCAGTTCAGAGATTCAATTCAATCTCTGGAAAGGGCTGATTTTCCAGTTCATATTGAATACCTCTGAAATTCTTGAGGACTTGACTTCTTTTGTACATTTGAGGAGTATCAGTTTGAGCATCTATACATTTGTGTGCAAGTGCTCTAACCTGAATTAATTCAATTTCTAATTTGTTATCAAAATCTATTGCAAACTTGGTTCACTTGAGTCACATATTTGAACAAATCAATGTTCAATCCAGAATCCATTCAGCAATTTCAACTGGAACCAAACTAGTTTCCACATTGTCAGAAAATATGATCAAAGATTTATCAAATTCTTTATTTATTTCTACAGTAACTCCTTGAATTTGATAACCTTTGCTTTCATAAAAGAACCTGGGTTTTGACACATAAACTGATTTGATTTGAGAGATCAGTAAAATCACAGTCTCATGAGATATGACTTGTTGTTTTTTCTAGTTCTGAAAACTCAGTTCAACCACACATGAATAGTGAGGATATGATGATTATGCTCTGATTCTCGTAGCAGAACAAGCGATGGTAAACAGGTCAGTTTGTATCAGATATGACTGAAACAAGTACATTGAGCATCTGTATGTCAGCCCTTTTTCTTTGGTTTGAGCAACAAAGAGAGAAGTTGACTACTATAAAGGCTGCCATTCACTGTCACTGATTCTCTCATCTCCTTTCTTTGCCTAGCTAAATTATTCCTGTTGACTTAAGCCTGCCATATTTTCCCAGTAAACTTTGCTTTTTTAAAACCCTTTTGATAAGCTCAAGCACTTTGGATTCAGCTATGGGGTTTACAGAAGGGATGGGCAAAACCTGAATGTAAATGGATTTTTCTTCCTGGATGATTGAACACATGCAAAGTTGGACAGGGCACCATTATTTTTTTAATAGCTATGTAGAAAGTATTGTGGTCTAAGTAGATATTGCATTTCTTTAAAGGATGTATTAAATGGCCCTTGAGGTTACTTTCTATTCTGATTTCATGCAGGGATAAAAAGAAATAAACTCCCCCCCTTTCCTCAATGATTACAGTTACAAGAGACCTGCTCGCTATTACATCTGGTCACTGTAGCCTTCATTGACAGTATGCTATTAAGCAGTTTGAATTACAATGTCCAGAAAATATTCATATTAAAATCATTCAAAGGGAACAGCAGGCCGTTAAAGACATGATTATGAATGTTCCACGCAATAAAAAAAGGGATATGCTTGAAGAGGCATACAAGCATGTTTTTACTGATAGGATATCATCCTAAGTCTTCTAAGATTCTCTAGTGGAACATGTATGGGCCATTATATTTCAAATTAGTTTCTGAGGTCAGTGTTAATATTTGTGCTATCGCCTCTATCATCAAGATGTCAGATCAACCCATCTTTGCTTCATTTTGCTAGAAGGATTAGAGATCAACTTATATAAAGAGCGCTTATATATATCTATAGATTTCATATATATATATTCAGTATTCAGCTTTGTTCGGGTATTTTCCCATGTCATTGTAGTTGTTCTTTTAATGTTGTAGCAATGTTTCGGCAGAATCTCATCTGCCATCATCAGGCTTCTGTATTGCGTTCATCTGTGAGTCAGACTTACACAGCCGTTTGAGTTTTAAATTTGAGGCAAGCCTACTGCTGTGCCAGAATGGTTTTTTCTTCATCCTGATTGGTTGGGAGTCTTGGTCTGTGTTTATTAGTCTTGGAGTTTGCTGTGTTCTGCTTGATAGGTGTTTCTAATATCTTCTGTCTGTTTTGTGGCTCTTTTTGTGTCTTGATTGGCTGGCAACATTGTGTTCCTGAATTGGAGGCTTTTAGTGCAGCTTGGCTCTGAGTAAATGGACGGCTATCATTTGTTAGGAAGCTAGGTTTCATCTGAGTGCCTGGTTGGGGTATGTTTGAGCTGGAGGTATCAGTGGGGATCTGTTTGTGCCCAGGTGTTTGCCTGGCTTGTGGTGTGGAGATTTTTTTATTTGTGAGTGCAGGCTTCCAAATAATTGACAGTCTGGTGGAATCATCTCTTCTATTCATGCTTTCAGGTCTTTTTTCAATCTCTATGGCTTCTCTGATAATTCTGTGGCTGGGTTTTTCTATAGTGGCTAGGGTTTTGGTGCTATTGAAGTTGATGCTATGACCTGTGGCTTTCATGTATTGGACTAGTGAGGAAGTGTGTTCCAGTTTTTTTACTGCATTTTTGTGTTCATCCAGGCGGGTACTTATTCTTCTATTGGTCTCTCCAATGAATGTGGCTGGGCATGATGCACAGGGGACTTCGTATATGCCTTGGTTTTCCAGGTCAATTTTATCTTTGGGGTTTCTAGGGATGGCTGTTATTTTTCTGTCTGTTTTGAAGGCAGTCTTGATGTGATGCCTGTGTAGTATCTTACTGGTTTTGTCTGTAGTACCTCTTATGTAGGGCAGGACAGCTGTTCCATAGGTCTGTTCATTTTCTAGGTCTCCATTATGTCTCAGTTTTTGTGGATCAAGCTGGTGATTTTGCTTTTCTGGAAGCCGTTAGCTGTCAGTACTTTAGTCAGGGTGCATAGTTCAGTCTTTATGTGTGTCTAATTCCTGGCAGACAAGACACACATAAAGACTGAACTATACACCCTGACTAAAGTGGATGTCAGATCAATGCAAGCTGTGGCAAGAAGGTTTGCTGTGTCTGTCAGTGTAGTGTCCAGAGCATGGAGGTTCTCCAGGAGACAGGCCAGTCTCCTGGAGCAGTCCTGATGGGAGGCATCAGGACTGCTACCTCCCCCTTTGTGCCAGGAGGGACAGGAGGAGCCCTGCCAGAGCCCTGCAAAATGACCTCCAGCGGGCCACAAATGTGCATGTGGCTACTCAAACGGTCAGAAACAGACTCCATGAGTGTGGTATGAGGGCCCGACATCCACAGGTGGGGGTTGTGCTTACAGCCCAACACTGTGCAGGATGTTTGGCATTTGCCAGAGAACACCAAGATTGGCAAATTCGCCACTGGTGTCCTGTGCTCTTCACAGATGAAAGCAGGTTCACACTGAGCACATATGACAGAAGTGACAGAGTCTGGAGACGCTGTGGAGAATGTTCTGCTGCCTGCAGCATCCTCCAGCATGACCAGTTTGGCAGTGGGTCAATAATGGTGTGGGGTGGCATTTCTTTAGGGGGCCACACAGCCCTCCATATTCTCGCCAGAGGTAGCCTGACTGCCATTAGGTACCGAGATGAGATCCTCAGATCCCTTGTGAGACCATATGCTGGTGTAGTTGGCCCTGGGTTCCTCCTCATGCATGACAATGCTAGACCTCATGTGGCTGGAATGTGTCAGCAGTTCCTGCAAGATGAAGGCACTGATGCTATGGACTGGCCTGTCCATTCCCCAGACCTGAATCCAATTGAGCACATCTGGGAAATCATGTCTCGCTCCATCCACCAATGCCATGTTGCACCACAGATTGTCTAGGAGTTGGGGAATGCTTTAGTCCAGGTGTGGGAGATCACTCAGTAGACCATCTACCACCTCATTGGGAGCATGCCCAGGTGTTGTAGGGAGGTCATACAGGCACGTGGAGGCCACATATACTACTGAGCTGCATTTTAACTTTACATCAAAGTTAGATCAGCTTGTAGTGTTTTTTTCCATTTTAATTTTGAGTGTAACTCCAAATCCAGACCTCCATGGGTTGCTAAATTTGATTTCCATTGATAATTTTTGTGTGATTTTGTTGTCAGCACATTCAACTGTGTAATGAACAAAGTATTTAATAAGAATATTTCATTAATTCAGATCTAGGATGTCTTATTTTGGTGTTCCCTTTGTTTTTTTCAGCAGTGTGTGTGTGTGTGTGTGTGTGTGTGTATGTGTGTGTATATATATATATATATATATATATATATATATATATATATATATATATATATATATATATATATATATATACATACACATACATACATATATACACACCATCTACCAGAAGAAAACACATACAAACCGCTATCTACACGCACTCTCACCACCACCACCCAGCACAGATCAATTCCGCAGCCGAGACACTCATCTCCAGAACAAAATGCTTAGCCGACGAACAACACCTAGAGACCGAACTACACACTCTCACCAGCGTGCTGACAGCCAATGGATTCCAAAGAAAGAAGATCACCCACCTAATCCAAAAAGAAACCCCAACCAAAATCCAAGACAGAGAACAAGAGAATGGCAAAGCCCTCCTCCCATATATAAAAGGCACTACAGACAAAATTAGCAAGATCCTCCAAAAACACAACATTAAGACAGCATTCTGCACAAACAGAAAGATATCCACCATCCTAAGAAACCCTAAGGACAAAATCGAGTTTGAAAATCAAGGAGTATATGAAATCCCTTGCACTGCCTGCCCCACCACATACAGTGGACAAACTAACAGAAGAATAAATGCATATAAGAACTCAATCAAAAAGGAAGAACCAACCTCTTCCTTGGGCCAATACCTCAAAGCCACAGGACATGAGATTAAAAATACCAGAACTATCGCCAAAACCGAGCACTTCAGCAGCAGAATAATCAGAGAAACCATAGAGATAGAAAAATGCCCACACAGCATGAATAAACGAGATGATACCTCCCGCCTACCAGCCATTTGGAACCCCGCCTTCATAAACAGACGAGTACCTAACATGAAGAATGACACCAGACCCACACCCCTGAGAGCCACACAAGATGCCACCACCACACTTCCATGTAGAAAGCAGACTCACACCCACACAGAAGATGAGACATGACCACGGACCAGAAGCCGCACTGCAGCTGCATCACTACCCACTTCAAACCCTTCTGAGCCATACATGAAGCGAACTGACCCCCACCATGAAGATGCAGCACAACCACAAACTCAAAGCCAAACAGCAAGATCACAGCTCACCAGCTCAAATCCCCCAGCAACTAAGACTAACCTGAGCACAACCAAGCCCCCACCTGAACAGAACATTCCTTAAGCCAATCAGAACACAGCCAACCCCCCAACCAACGAGAACACCCCCCACCCAATCAGAACACAGCCAACCCCCCCACCAATCAGAACACAGCCAAACCCCCAACCTATGAGAACACACCCCCACCCAATCAGAACACAGCCAAGCCCCCTCTCAATCAAGTCACACCCCCACTAGCAGTTAAAAGGAAGAAGCAGCTGCAAGCTCACATCACTCTGAAAAGCACAGAGCTGAAGACCAAACCTGAAGATGATGAATGAGACTTCATCGAAATGTTGCCCAGATACTTCCAATCTTACATGGGAGAAAACCCAAATAACCAAAGATCCACATACAAATACCCGCGAGAACCTCAGAAAACAAATATTGCACCTCTACGGGGAGGAAACCCACCATCTGAGCAGGACTTATGAAAAACTTGAAGTCCAAAAAGCTTCCATTTTATGTGACCTCGCATTCCTATGCAACTGCCAAGATCAAAATTTAATTCCCACAAGCTTCCAATTGAAATTCCACACCAACACAGCAGCCACCAAACGCATCCTAAAAAGGACAGAATTGGCCCTAATTAGAAATGAACTTCACACAAAAAGATTTCTCCAAGACCAAATCAACAAAGATCTCCTCAAACTTAACCTCAGACTCAGCAACAAGATTCACCCCTTACTTTGGGACAAATCCAAACAGCTCACTGTCTGGAGAGCCGAAACACAGACCACCGTCAAGACAGACACACACACCAACAAACTCAGAAAACTATAACAACGCCAGAAACCAACTCCTCCCCCCTCACAGCCACACATGAAACAAACAGTGCACAACATCTCAGACAAGATCCTCACCAAAGACGAAACCAAGGTCCTTTCTAAAGGATTCAACTTTGCTGTCGCTCCCAAACACATCCCCACAGAAACCATCATATGCAGAGTTGAAACCAGCCTGACCAAAATCAACCCTGATGATGCTAATAGAATCAGACTCTAAATCACCAACATCCTCTGCACTAGCAAACCACTCAAAAGCAACTTATCCAAAGAAGAACAAACTGTACTACTTAACCTGAAAGAAGACACTAGCATAATAATCCTACCAGCAGACAAGGGCAACGCGACAGTGATTATGAACACATCTGACTACCAATCCAAGTCAACCAACCTACTCCAAGACCCCACATACAAACCCCTAAAGACAGACCTCACCACCTACCTAGAAAAAACCATCAGATCCAAAATAAAAGCCTTCCCCATCAGTGAAGAAATTCAGCAAAGAATCATACCCAGAGAGAAATCATCCAGATGCCCTAAACTTTATGGTCTCTCCAAGATACACAAAGAAGGAACCCCACTCAGACCAATAGTCAGTTCCATAGGCTCACCTCTACAAAACCTAGCCAAATTTCTCACCAAACAACTACAGCCCTATGCAGAATCCATCAACTCACATGTAAGAAACTCATTCCAGTTCATCGAGATCATAAAGAAACAAAACTTACAACCCAGTGACCTACTAGTGAGCTTCGATGTCATATCCCTCTTCACCCAAGTACCAATAAAAGAAGCCTTGACAGCCATCCAAAATAAATACAACCCCAAGCACATCCTAGATCTGACCAACCACTGCTTATCCAATACATACTTCACCTACAATGGACAAAAATACAAACAAATAGAAGGAGCACCCATGGGATCACCCCTCTCACCTGTCATCGCTAACCTCTACATGGAACACTTTGAAACACAGGCTCTAGAAAAATATGATCACAAACCCAAACTCTGGCTCAGATACGTGGATGACACCTTCATAATCTGGCCACATGGAAAAGAAAAACTGAACAACTTCCTGAAACACCTCAACAGCCTACACCCCAAAAAACAATTCACCATGGAAACAGAAGCTAACAACCAACTTCCCTGCCTAGATGTCTTGGTATACAAAAAATCCAATGGCTCCCTAGGACACACCATCTACCAGAAGAAAACACATACAAACCGCTATCTACACGCACCCTCACACCACCACCCAGCACAGATCAATTCCGTAGCCGAGACACTCATCTCCAGAACAAAATGCTTAGCCGACGAACAACATCTAGAGACTGAACTACACACTCTCACCGGTGTGCTGACAGCCAATGGATTCCAAAGAAAGAAGATCACCCACCTAATCCAAAAAGAAACCCCAACCTAAATCCAAGACAGAGAACAAGAGAATGGCAAAGCCCTCCTCCCATATATAAAAGGCACTACAGACAAAATCAGCAAGATCCTCCAAAAACACAACATTAAGACAGTATTCTGCACAAACAGAAAGATATCCAACATCCTAAGAAACCCTAAGGACAAAATCGAGTTAGAAAATCAAGGAATATACGAAATCCCTTGCACTGCCTGCCCCATCACATACATTGGACAGACTAACAGAAGAATAAGTGCATGCATTGAAGAACATAAGAACTCAATCAAAAAGGAAGAACCGACCTCTTCCCTGGTCCAACACCTCAAAGCCACAAGACATGAGATTGACTTTAAAAATACCAGAACTATCGCCAAAACTGAACACTTCAGCAGCAGAATAATCAGAGAAGCCATAGAGATAGAAAACGCCCACACAGCATGAATAAATGAGATGATACCTCCCACCTACCAGCCATTTGGAACCCCGCCCTCATGAACAGACGAGTACCTAACATGAAGAATGACACCAGACCCACACTCCTGAGAGCCACACAAGATGCCACCACCACACTTCCACGTAGAAAGCAGACTCACAAACACACAGAAGATGAGACATGACCACGGACCAGAAGCCGCACTGCAGCTGCATCACTACCCACTTCAAACCCACCCACTCTGAGCCATACATGAAGCGAACTGACCCCCACCATGAAGATGCAGCAGGACCACGAATTCGAAGCCAAACAGCAAGATCACAGCTCACCAGCTCAAGTCCCCCAGCAACTAAGACTAACCTGAGCACAACCAAGCCCCCACCTGAACAGAACACGCCTCCAGCCAATCAGAACACAGCCAACCCCCCACCCAATCAGAATACAGCCAAGCCCCCTCTCAATCAAGTCACACCCCCACTAGCAGTTAAAAGGTAGAAGCAGCTGCAAGCTTACATCACTCTGAGAAGCACAGAGCTGAAGACCAAGCCTGAAGATGATGAATGAGACTTCATCGAAACGTTGCCTAGATACTTCCAATCTTACACGGGAGAAAACCCAAATAACCAAAGATCCACATACAAATACCTGCGAGAACCTCAGAAAACATATGTGTGTGTGTGTGTGTGTGTGTGTGTCTGTGTCTGTGTCTGTGTCTCTGTCTGTGTGTCTGTGTGTCTGTGTGTTTGTGTGTTTGTGTGTTTGTGTGTTTGTGTCTGTGTGTCTGTGTGTGTCTGTGTGTCTATGTGTGTCTGTTTGTGTCTGTGTGTCTGTGTGTTTTCTTAAGTTTTCATGGGTATTTATATGTATGGTATAACGTCGCTAACAACTTTAAAAGCACAATTGTAATGACGTGGGAAAATACCTGAACAAAGCTGAATGCCATATATGTATGTATGTATGTATATATGTATGTATATATGTGTGTCTGTGTGTGTGTGTGTGTGTGGTATTCAGCTTTGTTTGGGTATTTTCCCACGTCATTGTAGTTGTGCTTTTAAAGTTGTAGCAACATTTCGGCAGAATCTCATCTGCCATCAGACGAACACAATACAGAAGCCAGATGATGGCAGATGAGATTCTCCCCAAACGGTATTCAGCTTTGTTCGGATATTTTCCCACATCATTATAGTTGTGTTTTTAAAGTTGTAGTGACGTTTCGGCAGAATCTCATCTGCCATCATCAGGCTTCTGTACTGTGTTCGTCTGTGAGTCAGACTTTCACAACTATTTTTTAAAAAAATTGATGCTAGCCTACTGCTGTGTTAGAATGGTTTTTTCTTCATCCTGATTGGTTGGGAGTCTTGGTCTGTTTTTATATATGATTGAAATTGTGTATATATTTGTGTGTATATTTATTCATAGTAAACATCATGTTTGGATGAGCCTCACATTAAGAAATAAAACTGGATAAATGGAATATATATTTCAAAGCCTTGGCAAATCCAGTTTGATATAGTAGACTTTTGGACTTCCACAGTGCTCCAGTCTAAATTTCCATCTCTGTAGCTTTTTTTTAATAGCATTCTTCGAAACTTTATTTTCTCAGACACTTGATGATGTAAGAATGAGGAAAGAATGGAGGAGGTAAAACAGTTTTAACATTTGTTTTGTTTTTAAAGGTGTCCTTTCAATTCACACTGTTCTTAAGCTTTCCCAAAGTTATTCATTCACATGTAGAATTGCATGTGAAAAGCAATGTGAACAACTCTTCCTCTTTATACAGGCATGCTGTGACTTTAATGATTAGCATTTCATCCATGAATACAAAATGATTGCCTGAAATTGGGAGCTGGAAGTCAAAATTAACTTTACCAGAGATAATAAAATTAAAAGCACACTGAAGAAGAGGTTTTAGGCCTTTTAAAAAGCAAAACATTTGGGAAAAAATGGAACTTGAGAAATGGAAATGGAGACATTCCAAATTTCTCAAATCTCTGAAATGGTTAGTGGTGTTAATATTTGAAAAGGAACAAAAATCTCATATGTTCTGTATCGGTCACCAAAGATCATCCAACGGACCAAACATAATAGCCCATTATGAAGCTAGTCACACATTTCCTCCCGAATTGTCTCTAGGTATCTGCTACACCATTTACATCTCTCAACAAAACCACAGAACATAGACTCTTGCCTATTATTGCCCCTTTGGCATCTTTTGTTTAATGATGTTATATGAAATTCTTGTTTAGTGATAGTGGTGGCTTTGTAATTCATTTGATTGTCAGTGTTATCTCCTAAGTAAGCTTTCTTCTTTCTACTCTACTTGATTGATTAAGAATCACAAGTCATAGATTGTTCTGTATTGCTTAGTTAAAAAGTGTTAACTTGAATATTCTTTAAAAAACCATCCTTATTAAAACAGGGAAGGCTTAAATTGAGAAATTAATCCATTAAATGGTTAAGGGCAGGAGCCTTAATTGACAAAAATTAATCATTTGGAGCTTCAATTATTTACAGTAGGATTATGTAGATGTGTTCAAAATATTCTCTACAGCTGAACAAGGCTAACCTCTTGTTTATAGGAGCTTAAGTTGTAACTAATGAAGATGTTACATACACTTTGGCTTTCTCTCCATTATTCATTGTCAAGTGATTAACACAAGCCTTAATAATTCAAAAAGAACTGTGTTGAATTGGTCCCCTACAGGTTTCTCCAAAGGGCCTTTTCTACTTGTGTGTGGAAAGAATATTATTAGTTTAGAAGTAATGAATATTCTGCTGGAGTTGAGTTGACTTTTTACTGGCCTACAATTCTTTGATCCATTTCATTACTGGTCCTTGACTGACTTTGAAAAAAAATGCAGTTGGAGAATTTTGAGCACAGCTTCTGTCCTCACTTATCTCACCAAGGAAAGAGCAAATATGAGTGCATAGGAGCAATGGGCTTCAAGCAAGTTAAATTTTCACTATGAAAACATAAGTCTAACCATTTGTTTAAATGTAGAGATTAATATTTTGCAGCAACTTTGTGGGAGAAAAAAGGGGGAAAAAACCCAAACTAGATAATAAGTGAAATCACTTTGATTAGAATCATCTCTAATGGGATAAAGATTCACTTTGTAGAGTTGGGGAGAAGCAAAAATTCCTATATCAAGATATTGTCCTGCTGTTTAAACAACTGGAGATTTTCCTTAAGGTTCTAGACATTAAGTTTTCATTTGCTTTCTAATAAAATTAAATGCTCCAACAAGATTATTCAGCTATTGCCAATCACCAGCATAACTGGATTAGTATAACTGGTTGATTAGCAGAGATGAGATCCATAATCAATCAATTTTGTGTAAGCCTCCTGTAATAAAGCTAGGTTCATTGCATTTATAGGTCTACACAGAGCAAATGGCCCAATCTTTTAGCTAATCTTATCTTTTGGCCATTGACACTTGTGGCAGAACATCTTTTTTCCCCAAATTTATGCAATGTCCTCAACTCTTCTGAAGTCATAGCCCAAATGAATATGCTTACATAGTTTTT
Source organism: Hydrophis major (assembly GCA_033807585.1). NCBI lineage: Eukaryota > Metazoa > Chordata > Lepidosauria > Squamata > Elapidae > Hydrophis > Hydrophis major. The sequence goes on from CM066328.1 coordinate 353,283,276, forward strand.
TATGTTGATACATTTGCATTAACTTTCATTATTATGAATTCATCCAAGTCAACATTGACTATAATGGTTGGCTTTGGGGCTACAAATATGACAGAGATCTTGAGCCTTTAATTTATTTCTGTCTGTGGTCCTCTGTGGCACAGCTACAATGGAACAAAACACATGTATTATAATGCATGATCCCTCCTTCCTTCCTTCCTTCCTTCCTTCCTTCCTTCCTTCCTTCCTTCCTTCCTTCCTTCCTTCCTTCCTTCCTTCCTTCCTTCCTTCCTTCCTTCCTTCCTTCCTTCCTTCCTTCCTTCCTTCCTTCCTTCCTCATATAAATAAACAACATGAAAGAACTAGGCATTAAATTTAATAGAGCCAAAAAGAATGGTTTTCTCAATGGTAGTTCCCTGCTTATAGAACAGGGCTGTCAAACTCAAGGAACATGGGCTGGATGCATCATGGCCCATGGACTGGCCGCCCTCATGCCCGGTTTAGTGAAGGGAGAAAAAGTCCTGATATGTCCCTTGATGATGCCATGATGTTGTAAGTATGACATCCCTGCTATATATCATCACTTCTGCAGAAATAATATTGGCCTCCATTTTAACACTCTTTTGCAAGGCCCTTGAATCCTGATTATGCAAACAGGGCTGGGGAACCAAGAATGGGATGGAGGGCATCAAGTGGCTTATCAAAAAGATTAAAAAGGAAGCATTTAACCATAATGATCAAGCAGCACTAAAACATATATACATAAAATATTTGTCTATCTGTCTAGATAGATAACTACATTATTTATTAAAATCTGACATCACATATGAAATCTATGGGCAAATAAAAATGAATAATTTGATCCTGAAAAGAGAGTCACAAATGAAATTTTCAAGAAGGCAATTTTATAATTTACAGTACAAGAACTGGGATTACAGTTATAGTGGCATTGTTTCTTAACACCTTGCAGTTTTTGAAAGTCTTCAGATGCAACATTATGAAGTTTAACTGCAATAGTTTAACAGACAAATATATGAGGACATTCCACTTCTGTTTAGGTGAGTCAAAGGTCCGTTGACTAAGAATCTTCTGAAGTTTCATAGCCTTTTTCAAGTTCAAGCTGATATGTCTTGGGAAATACCCTTCCCATTCAGAACTGGCTAATGATTACCCTCTGAAGCTTTGCATCATGTTTGCAATTTGTCTTTGCAGAACTGACATTGCTGCTCATTTACAGAGCTTTGAAGCAGAGCAGAGGCATCTGTTCCTCTCCACAGTCATGCCAAAATGACAAAACTTTGTGCATTGACTTCACAGTTCAAGTTCTGCTCTTTTGAAGTTTTGCTATAATATTGCATGGAAATACAGAAGAGACGAATAGTGCATTTCAGTGTCATGATACATACTGTAAATGTTTGCGAAGGGAATTATTTTACTGTATATGATACACTAAAGCAGGAGGAAAACCTCTTGTGTATTCATTGTCTAAATTGGGACACTTTCTTTGCAGTTATTATAACTTCTGACATAACTTAAATATGTTGAATAGATTAAAGGAAGTATAAAATCACAAGATATTATTTTAGGTCAATATTTAGCACAGGTGTCAACAACTCACGGCCCCACAGTTGCATGCGGCTCTTTGACCCCGCTCCTGCAGCTCCCTGCTGACCCGGTTGTGCAACATGCTTTCTGACCCAAGAAGATGCAAGCTTCTCCACAGAGCTGCGTGGCTGAAGCACTCCTAGCATTTTCTCCGCTTTGCCCATGTCCAGCTGCTTTTTGTGATTCCGTGTCCTTCACAGACAGCTCAATGCCAGCTGTGCTCCTCTTCATGTCAGCTCAGGAAGGAGAGGAAGAGCTCAGGCTCCCCTGTGCAGCATGGGCAGGTTCCCCTGCATGGGTGGGCTCCCCTGTGCAGTGTGAGCTCTTTTGTGCTGTGCTGCATGGCCTGCTACTCACCTCACTGCACAGTGGTGGCAGCAGGTGGAGGAGTTTCCATCCCTACATGATCCCATCCCAGAAGGGTATCCCACTTGGGCATGCACGCCAGTGGTGGTATTCTACTGGTTCGGCCCGGTTCTGCTGAGCCGGTAGCAGTGATGAGCAGTGGAGACTGAACTGGTTCTCTCCACCACTCTGCTTTTGGGCCGACCCACCCACCTGGGATCCTATACTCACCTTTATCCTCTGCTTTTGAAATGCAGCTGCTTTGTGCAGCAAAGCAGAGTGCTGTGTGGCAGATGCTGGGAGAGTGCAGGCTTGCAGAAGATGAATTGGAATGCCTCTGCCTCTGCACCTGCACAAACACCTCTGTGTATGCACAAATGCCTCTGCACCTGCGCAAAGTGTGGTGTTTGGCATGCATGTGCATGCAAAGTGTGTGCACGCATACAAAGCACCCCACCAAGCCATGCCCACTGAACCAGTGGTAAAACTTTTGAATCCCACCACTGGTGCATGCGTGTGAGAGAGAGATGAGAGAGAGAAAAGGGGAGAAAAAAAGAAGTAGAAAAGCAAGCAAAGGTAAGGGACAAAGAGGATAATCTTTCTCTGTGATTTCTGCCCATCATCTGAGATCTGGAAGAGCTGGTATTAACTGCTTCCTGTTGCTTCAGCAACACAACTAGTAGAATTCAGAAAGCAGTATTTATTTATTTAACAAAGGAAGGAAGGATAGAAAGGAGGGAGGCAGAGAAAGAGAAGGGAAGGAGGGAGGAAGGGAGAGAAAGGGAGGGAGAGGGGGAAGGAAGGAAGGAAAGAAGGAAGGAAAGAAGGAAGGAAAGAAGAGAGAAATGAGAAAATGATGGAGGGAGAGAATGAGAGAGAGGAAAAAGATAAACAATTGAGAGAGCGAGAAAGGGGAGAGAGGGGGAGAGAGAAATGAGAGAGCTGGAGGAAAAGAATGAAAGAGGGGAAAAGAAAGGGAAACAAATGAGAGAGGGGGAGAGAGAGAAAGAGAGAGATGAGAGAGGGAGAAAGAAATGAGAAAGAAAAAGATGAGAGAGAAGGAAAATGATGAGAGAGGGAGGGAGGGAGAGAGAAAGAGAGAGATGAAACAGAGAGCGAAGGAAAGGGAGATAGAGATAGAAAGAGATAAGAGAAAGAGAGAGAGAGAAAGAGAGATGAGAGAGGGAGGGAGAATAGGAGAGAAAGAAAGATCAAAGAGAGATGAGAGAGAGGGAGAAAGAGAGAGAGAGGGAGAAAGAGAGATGAGAAGGAAGAGGGGGGGAGAAGAAGAGAGGGAGAAAGAAAGATGAGAGGGAGAAAGAGAGAGAGAAAGAGAGAGAGAGACACACACAGATATATATATATATATATATATATATATATATATATATATATATATATATACATATACACACACACACACACACACACACACATATATATATATACATATACATATACATATACATATACATATACATATACATATACATATACATATACATATACATATACATATACATATATATATATATATATATATATATACATACACATATACATATACATACATGTTTCCCATGGAAAAGAAAACACTGGGAGCCACAAAACCTGGGGAGGGGTGTCAGGTAACTGGGTGGGAGTGAGTGACATCAAGTTGGCCATGCCCACCCAGGTTTTGTGGCTCCCGGTGTTTTGTTTTCTGTGGGACATGGGTCCAACAGAAACACTTTGAGTGTTTAAGGTTGCAAGCCCCCTGGTTTAGCATACCAAGCTGATATCTCATGAAGTCAGGGTGGCCAAAACAGAGCTGTAGTTTGAATAGGTGGATTTCTGAATGGATTTATTTTGGAAAATTCCAAGAAGACTGATTCCTGATTGGACTGTTTTTGAGCCATGATACTGCTAGGTATTTTTTCTGTGTGGCAGCTGCACACTTGATTAGATGACTATTTTTGATACCCAACATATACTTCATTCTGGAATAGAAGAAGGCTTGCCTTGTCACTCTGACAAGAAAATTTAGAATCTAGCAAGTGGTGAAAAGAAAGCTACAAATTGTGAATATGTGAACAAGGGATTGTTGCAGTAAAAACAAGAAGTGAATACCATTACTTATCCAACGTAGAAACAACAAAACAGCTTCCATAGCCTGATTGTAACTTTGGCCCCTTGATAACCATTGCAACTATCTTCACTGATGCTATATTCACACAGCTATCCAAAAACAAAGCAACCAAGCAACCAAAGTAGCCAAGTCCTTGTTTTTTTTATCATTTTCTGAAGGCTATTTTTTTTCATTTCCATGGATACTGAGCATAGTTGATGCAAAAATATTCACTTAGTACATCAGTACCTTCATCTTTGGCTACACATTGGCTTCAGTGAAAAGTATTGTTAATGCTACCATCATGCTCCAGAAACAGTATGAGATCAAGAGATTTGTCCATATTTACAAACGTCAAGTAGGTGTTCAGGAGTGCAAGTCAGAAGCCTCTCTTAACTGTACCAGACAAGGATGTCATTTGAACAAACTTATTCTTTGTGAAAAGAAATGTCTTTGAGACAAAAGAGCCACATGGTGCCTCAAATTATTATTATCGGTTTTTTTTTTAATGACAAAAATCCCAAGTAGAATATTCAAAGGCTGGTCTCTGAAAATGGGTGCTCTATTGTTAAATGTCATATTTAAAATGTTAGGCATTTAGATAATTAGTAATCATTCTAATTGCTTTTATCATAAAAATGAAATACCAAGCACTTCGGAACATTAATTATGTGAACTCCACATGCCTCCAATCATCTGTCACATATGAAGTTTTACCATTCAGCATTGGCCAAAGGCTGAAAAAAGCACAGATCCATTGTTTAAGTATTTATTTCTTACTGTTTCGGTGCTGCTCACTTCAGCAGACCTCAATTGGATTTAAAAACAGCATTAAAATAAAAACTATAATAAACAATAACAAACCTTTAGTATCCTGAAGAGGAACATCCATGGCTATAGCAACAGAGTCCTCCTGATCACAAATCTATTTCCCAAGCTCTTTGGAAAAGTCAGGATTTAATGGCTTTTCAAAAGAAAACAACAAAGAGGCAGGGAACAGTTTTATTTTCGAAGGAATATGTTCCGGACTAGCAGTCTCGTAATCCTGCAAACCTGATTCGTTCGCTAACAGTGGGTTGTGATTGGACGCTCCGGGCTAATCCGATTGGTAGGTTAACGGGCTGCTGCGATTGGGCAACCCAAGTGTGGCAAGCTTAAATCATTGTCATTGGATGTTTAGCAGCAGCCAGCTCTATAAAAGGAGCTGCTGCAGTCAGGCTTTTTCACTCTGATCAGAAGTCACTAATAAAGAGTTGAAGTTACTATCCGAGGTCTTGTCTCTGTTATTGCGCCATCCTCCCAGACACAACAGAATATATGCCAAAGAGGGAGTGGTGGGGATGGCAAGATTGAACAGCTTCTTGAAAATGACATTCCTTAAGACAGAAGATCTGGATTAGCCCACCTTTCTGATGTTATTGGGCAGACAGAAATATAAAAGGAGCTGCTGCAGCCAGGCTTTTTGGCTCTGATCAGAAGTCACTAATAAAGAGTTGAAGTTACTATCTGAGGTCTCGTCTCCGTTATTATGCCATCCTTCCAGACACAACACTGGTGACAAGGATGGGATGCGGAGACGAGAGAGCTGACTGAGCACTCGCAGAATACTGACAGAGCACATGGCTGACGGCGCACAGACATCGACAGAATGGCCAGCAGCACTATACCACCCGCCCCATTTGATCCAGCCAGCGAAGACTGGGACTCATATATGGACAGGTTTCAAATGCTCCTGGAGTCCAACAATTTGAAGGATGCCACGACTAGCAAAAAACGTGTGGTTTTCCTAACATATTGCGGACCCGCTGTTTTCAGAATGGCAAAGGCACTTGCCAAACCAGCTGAAGTCAAAATGATGGACTGGGATACCCTTGCTCCCATCCTTCATGCCCATTACGCTCTAGCAGTTCCAACCCTCATTCGAGGACACAAATTTTACCAGAGGGATCAACACGAAGGTGAGAACATCGGGGACTTTGTAGCTAACCTAAGAAACTTGGGTGGATTGTGTGGCTTCACAAATCTAGAGGAAGCCATGAGAGATCAAATTGTCCAATTGACCCAACTGTTATGGCAAAGGGAGACATCACCCTCGCAGATGCCATAACAGACGCTACTGCAGCTGAAGCCACCCACAAATCAGCAGCACGGATGCGCCGAGTGAATGGGGCCAGCCGCCAACCCATCAATGACATGGCAATATCATCAGAAAAATACACATCGACCACCCACCATGAAGACATCGATTCCTCATTGGATGGTGAGGAGGAAGAAGTCAACAGGCTCAGGTCAGAGTGCGAACAGCAAGACCAGCGGGGTTGTAAATCTAATTTCCAATGTGCTAGATGCGGGGGAAACTACTCACGATCCGAATGCAGGTTCCTAGATGCCATCTGTTGTTCCTGTGAGAAAAGGGGGTATATTGCTAAAGTGTGCCGGAACAAAAGAGGATCCAGTCCCAAGAGGAAAGAAAATAACTTCCGACAATCAGCAGGTACCCCACCCACAAATCATGACCGCCCAAACAACCAGTGGAGCCAGTACAACAGAAACCGGATGTTTGCTGGCATAACCAGATGGGAAGAGGCACATCAGACCATCACCATCGGCCGCTTCATCATTAGATGCCAAAAAAACCCGGGTAAAGGTCACCATTGAAAATCGGCCATGTATCATGGTTCCAGTCACATCCAGGTCTCCTTCAAAGACCACACCGCAATACTACCCCTCACCATCGTTGACAGAGACTGGCCCAGCTTATTGGGTCTACAGTGGTTCGTGCCATTAGGAATCGAAATGGCAGGCATCAACCAGACTGTAGATGAAGACTGGGAGGCGGCCCTCGTCCGTGACTTTCAAGAAGTCTTCACTGAAAAATTAGTCAAGTACAAAGGGTTCCCCATCTCGTTTAATCTCTGCCCTGATATCGCACCCATTCGCCTAAAGCCACGCCGAGTTCCCTTTGCTCTCAAACCAAAAATTGACGAGCAATTGGACAAACTAATTGCGCAAGGTGTGTTAGAACCCATCGATCACGCCCGAAGGGAAACCCCAATTGTAACCCCCATAAAACCTGATGGATCTTTGAGAATCTGTGGGGATTACAAGGCCACCCTCAACCACGCGTTACAGCAGAGCGCCTATCCGGTACCCATGATCCAACATCTTCACTCACTTGGGGGTGGAAAGTTATTCGCAAAGCTTGACCTGGCCCAAGCTTATCAACAGTTGCCAGTGGATGCAGAAACCACACAAGCTCAAACCATAGTTACGCACAGAGGTGTAAGCGTGGCACCTGGCATTTTTCAAAGTTTGATGGAAAGGTTGTTGCAGGGCATCAAAGGGGTTGTGCCCTACTTCGATGACGTATTGATAGCCACCCCTACAAGAAATCAGTTAGAAAAACACCTGAGAACTGTTCTACAAAGGTTCAAAGACGCTGGCCTCAAGGTTAAGAAGAAACAGTGCCAGTTATGCACTGAGAGGGTTGAATTTCTTGGTTACCTTATTGACAAACAAGGAATTCACCCTACTGAAAAGAAATTGGCTGCCATTAAAAATGCCCCAAGACCAAAGAACAAAACAGACCTCCAAGCCTTCCTGGGACTCATTAACTTTTATAACATCTTCCTACCCCAGAAGGCGACCGTTGCTGAACCCCTGCATAGACTCCTCGACAAGAAGGCTTCCTGGTTTTGGGGACATCAGGAGGAGCAGGCTTTCCAACAAGTAAAAGACCTTTTAACTTCGGATGCAGTACTCATCCAATATAATGAGACACTCCCATTAACTGTGACTTGTGACACCTCACCTTTTGGGGTAGGAGCCATCCTGAGCCACATCCTACCAAATGGTACAGAGGCACCTATTGCATTCTTTTCAAGAACTTTGTCTAAAACAGAGAGAAACTATAGTCACTTAGATAAAGAAGCCCTCGCTATTGTATCTGCAATCAAACGGTTCCATGAGTACGTGTATGGAAGATCCTTTTCCATTATCACAGATCATAAGCCATTACTTGGCATCTTGGCAGGTCACAAACCAACTCCACACATCCTATCTCCAAGGATGACACGATGGTCGGAGTTTCTAGCCGCCTACGACTACCAGTTGAGACACCAGCCAGGAAAAACCATTCCCCATGCAGATGCTTTGAGCTGTTCTCCACTGCCAGAACTTCCAGATGACCCAGCTCCCACACTATCAATATTACAAATTGAGACGATTCCCTCACCTCCACTAACAGCACAAGACATCGCATTGGAAACCCAAAAAGACTCATGTTTGGCACGGGTTCTTAGCTGGGTGGAGAGGGGATGGCCAGAAATCGAACCCAATGACACCTTTAAACCCTTCAAGAACAGACAAACAGAACTCTTCTCCCAAAAAGGGTGCATGTTATGGTGAGACCGAGTGGTAATACCAGCTAAACTACAAAAGAAAGTTCTAAATTTACTACATGATGGACACCCGGGCATCGTACGAATGAAAGCGCTGGCAAGGAGCTACGCCTGGTGGCCAGGTATGGACAAAAAAATTGAAACCTGGGTTGCCACCTGTAGCAAATGCCAAGAAACACACTCAGCCCCACCGAAAGCATCACCAGCTGAATGGGAAACGCCCAGGGGTCCATGGTCCCGCATCCACATTGATTTCGCGGGACCTACAAAAGGACATACTTTCCTGATAACAGTAGTACTCGAACTGGCTCGAGGTTAACAAAATGAAGACTACCACTACAGATGCAGTCATCAAGAAATTAAACAGACTTTTTGCAATGCACGGGCTACCAGATTTCTTGGTTTCTGACAATGGCCCTCAATTTACCGCCTTGGCTTTTGAACAATACCTAGCAGACTGTGGAATACGCCATGCCTTGACATCACCTGCTCACCCAGCGGCCAATGGCAGGACTCAATGAATGGTTCAGTTCACCCAAAAAACTTTACAAAAAATGGAACAAGGAAACATCCATGACAAAGTCACCAGTATGCTCCTTCTCCAGCATATTACACCAAACAGTACCACAAACAAAAGCCCAGCTGAACTCCTAATGGGCAGAAAACTCAGATTGCATCTAGACCACCTACACCCAGCATACACCCTGGAAAAACCCCTGGGTTCCAGCAGTAAACACCGCTCATTTAAGGTAGGAGACCCCGTATTTGCAAAGAATTTTTCAGGTGACCCATTGTGGATCCCTGCCAAAATAACACAAATTACCGGCCCCTGCTCCTACCGGTTAGAAACTACAGATGGGAGATTGTGGAAATGCCATATCGATCAGCTGCGTTCAAGGCTGACCACAACTCCCATCACTAAACCCGATCTCGGAGCCAGAGGGGGAAGGGAAACCGAGGGGTCTGAAATTGAACCAACATCTGGCTCAGAAGACCAAACTCCACAACCAGCACAGCAAAGCCCACTATATTCACCAGCTGAGGAAGAACCTTGGCAGATGGTCATCTCTCCAGGTAACAGCAGCCGAACGGGGTCAGTGAATCAGGAGAACCCAGATGATAACAATGATGGAGGCGTTGCAGGTATCCCCGGATCACCTGTAAGGAGACCCAGCGTCAAAGCCGGTTCACCACACCAGACAATCCCAGTGAGCAGTCCGTCGGAACCAGAAACCAAGCAAAGACCTTTTGAACAATGCAAATCAGGTAGACAGGTGCGAAGACCTGCCTACCTGCAAGAGTACATCACCCCACCCCTTAGACAGAATCTAGAGGGGAGGGGTGTTCCGGACTAGAAGGCTCGTAATCCTGCAAACCTGATTGGTCCGCTAACAGCAGGTCGTGATTGGTCACTCCAGGCTAATCCGATTGGTTGGTTAATGGGCTGCCGTGATTGGGCAACCCAAGCGCGGCAAGCTTAAATCATTGTCATTGGACGTTTAGCAGCAGCCAGCTCTATAAAAGGAGCTGCTGCAGCCAGGCTTTTTCACTCTGATCAGAAGTCACTAATAAAGAGTTGAAGTTACTATCTTAGGTCTCGTCTCCACTATTGCGCCATCCTCCCAGACACAACAGAATATATGCCAAAGAGGGAGTGGTGGGGATGGCAAGATTGAACAGCTTCTTGAAAATGACATTCCTTAAGACAGAAGATCTGGATTAGCCCACCTTTCTGATGTTATTGGGCAGACAGAAATCATTAGGAGAAGGCAGTCCCATAGATATCAAAATCCTAAACCAGGCAGGTCTTTAAACCTGACAATCAGAGTCTTCAAAAGGAAAAATATGACCCATGAAGCTCTCATAGTACAAATATTACATGGGAATATCTAGATGTTCCCATCACTACATAGGCTTCTGCATTTGGGACCACTTAAATCTTTCAGGGCAGTTCCATGTATAGTACTTTGCAATAGTCCAAACAGGAAGTTATGAAAGGCATCAGCAACCATGAGTAGGGCCTTTTGATCCAGGAAAGAACAAAACTGAGATGTTACATGAAACTATACAAAAGTCCCCCTAGCCACAACTGCTATCTGCTTTTCATGCAAGAGCTGTATCACCAAGAGCTCCCCCAAAATACAAATTACTTCCACATCAGGCCTTAAGACATTGTCCAGATCCAAAGATGGAATATCTGATATATGAAAAGGTTTCCAAACCCAGAGATATGGAACTGAGCCTGAACCTGTTGATATCCAGCCAGCCCATAAAAGCTAGATAAGACTTCCACAATATCTCATTTGCAACCCAGGCTGAAAATATTCAGTGGGATATCATTCATATACCTGCCCTCCTGTTGGTAGATGACCTCACCCAGTGACTTCATGTAGAGACAGTGTTGAGCTCTGAGCATCTCATAATTCATCAAGTTTTACTTTTTTTTCAAGCAGATAGATGAAACCATTGAACTTTTCTCATCAAAATCTTGGAAAACTGTCCATTCTATTTTGTGTATTTTCTTATTTTATATTTGTTTAAAATTCAGGGGAATACATGGTGGGTTTTTTTTTAATTTTCAAATTTCTCTAATGTTTATATTGGGTTGTTTTGGGTTAGTTCTCTGTCAGTGCATTGTAGTTCACAGACTTTTTGTAGTGAAAAATTGAAAGAGAGAATTTCGTATATACCACCCTGAATTCAAAAAAGGAGGTGGAATATAAACTGAATTAAAAACTGTCCACAACATGGAATTTCTGTACAGATTCTTTCCTAAAGTATATTTGCTCATGAGAGAGAGAGAGACAGACAGACAGAGAGAGAGAGAGAGAGAGAGAGGACTTAACAAATATTTGCTTCTGCTTTGTACTAACTTTTCTCTTAAACTTTCAAGGGTGGCTTCTTCTCAACTTTATTTTGGGGATTATGCTTCCCGAACATAATTTTTTGTGTTCATTTTGAAGAGACAAATGTGAATCAACACCTTTCATTGTCAGAAACAAATCCATTTAGGCTCCAGCAAATATGTGGTAGGTGTCCTTCACACTTCTACATTGCCCATGTTTTTAATATTGTCTCCCTTTAAAAACTCCCTGGTACTGAATGGAGAAGAAAATGTATCCAATAATCAATAACAATATTGAGTGAGATATTGTAGCATGCATACAGAAAATTTAATTAGTCCTTTGCAACTTCCTTTTAAAGAGCATCACATTTCAAAATAATTCATGAGATTTTGGGGAGCTGCTGCCATTGAACAAAACTAACATTTCTCTATCACTAGGGAGGCATATTTTGGCTCTTTCCAGATGATGCTAAACAGCAACTCCCAGAATCTTTGTTTAGTGAACATATAGTTCGGGCTAATAAAAACTGTATTTCAGTAAAATATACTGTAGAAGGTTATATATTTTCTTTCCCCAGCCCCCCATCAACATAAATGATTAGTTTGAACTAGTCTTATTCAACTTGCTGTTCAAGATTGAACTGTAAGCAATATAGGATTTGTGGCTTGCTATTCCCAGTGACTATTGTTTTGAAAGTGCTTCAAACATTCTAAACTTGATCTAAGTTCTGCTAGAGACCTTTCCTTTTATTCTTAAATGCCTAGCCTATCAACTGCATTACATTTCTCAGATTTAAATGAAGCCATTGTGAGGTTCAAGATTAATCTAAATGAAGAACAATTTGAGAGCTTTCTGCTTTTACAGCTGACAAAGCCCAATTTAGTTGAGAAATGATAAAGACTAACTCAAATGTAAGAGGGTTAACAAAACAAGCACCACTTTTTTCCTCCTTTAAAACACACCATACTAAAGCTTTCAAAAGAAAGAGCCATCTACTTCATCTGTGAAAATGAGAACAATTATTCTGGAAGTAAGCCTTTAGCTAAAAAAAAAAAAATGCTTTCCTACATCACACTTTTATTGACCGCAGACAATAAAAAAATCCTTAAGGATAGCTAAAAGAGAAAGAGTAAAGCATTGTTACATGATTGGAAAAAAAAAACAGGTAAGAAAGAGAAACCCCTCCAGTTTTTCATAAAAACTCTTCTGAATGGCAAATGTTCTTCTGAAATAAAATAAGAACAGAAGAAAGCAGGTATTGAAGAAATGGAAATAATTGTAAAAGATAAAAAGTCTTAAAATGTTAATTATTCATTTGTAGTCACTGTGAACTGCTATTCTTAAAATGGTTTATGTGTGTGATGGGAATTGTTCACTGTGCTAGAATAAATTGAAAAGTTGATTCCAAAATCTCTCTCCCTCTCCCTCCCTCCCTCTCTCTCATCATTACCAACCCTAAGCCCGTCCCACTATCAATGTCCTATTGAGTATCACCTCTGAATCTAGGTTCTATGCTTCATGACTTCATCTGGCTGATCAACAGCTCAACTGTGATTCTCTATTATGTGCATAGAGGATAAGTGTGGGAGAATTGAAATACATTATTCTGTCATTTTCTTATATCAATAGAAAAGAAGTGTATACTTAATAACATATGCCACTGGGACAGATAATTGAAGATAAATACTGGTATACCCTGGTAAGGAAGAAATTATCAATTGAGTACCTATGCTGTATTGCTAATATGCTGCTAAAGTTTGACTTTTTAAAATTGACAAACTATCCTAAGCTTGCCCAAAAGAAAACAAACCTTTCGTCTGCCATTTATTAAGAATACCATAACTTTGTCTTTTTTCTGTTGAAATTGGTAGTGCAACTTCAATAAATTAAACAAAGAAAGGGCTTTTTCTCTAACTAGAGTTCTAGGAAACAATTCTATGTTATATCTTTCAGTTTTCTAAAGTAACTCTCAAGGAAAGACAGCATAGTATGTTCAATGATCCAGTTTATCTTTTGCCTAAAGTATAGCTTTAAAGAATCAGAATTAAACCAGTAACAATATTTTCTTACTCTATTTATAATTGCATTCCACTACCTTTTCTCCAAGAAAGCCAGAACTGTTATGTTCTGAGCATAGGTGCAAGGATGGAGACGAGCCAGTGAAACAGTGAACTTCAACTATTTATTTACATGTGAAAACAGCTCATCTCAATGGCCACGATGGGCCCCTTTATATAGGCAACTCTTAACTTATTTAACCAATGAAAACACAGGGAGCACTAGCTCCATTAACCAATGGGAGAGGCTCATTAATAGCCAATCAGATTCTCCTGAACGGACCAATCTGATGTCGCTATGATCGGCCAATCAGAAGTGCAGGGCCAGAACCCTGCACTTTATTTCAAGCTCTTAATGATCTTTATTAAGCATTTATTGATTCACAACACCCCTTCCCCCCGGGTTCCGTTTAAGGGGTGCGGTCACGTAGTCTTTGAGGTAGGCAGGTTGTTTTGATTGTCTATTAGATTTCCATTGTCCTCCCGGTATTTGGCTACAGTCTTGTTGGGGTAGAACGTTATCTGGTGAAAAAGGTGCCTCCCGTTCCACATTCAAATTTTCGTCGTCGCTAATGCTTTCGACATCTCTTTGAGGCGAGGCCACCCCCATTCTGGGTCCATCATGTGCTGTCTCTGAGTGGTCATTACTACCGCTTAAACTTTCTGCCACTTTGAATTCAGCTTCCTCGCTATCTCCTCCGCCCTCGGTTTGGAAATCAGGGGGCTCGGAGATCCCCGACTGTAGCCTGGAACGCAGCTGATCAATATGGCGTTTCCAAATTCTATTGTCGTGACATTTTACATGGTACGATCTAGGGCCAGTTACTTGTACTATAGTTGCCTCGACCCACAACGCATCACCCGAAAGGTTCCTAGTGAAAACCAAATCGCCTACCTGGAATTTGCAACATTTCCCGCTAGAACCGTGTGGCTTTTCAGGTTCATATGCTGGATGTAGGCGGTCGAGGTGGGAGCAGAGCTTCCATCCCATTAATAACTCGGCGGGAGTTTTATTGGTGACGCTGTGCGGAGTGATATGCTGTAAAAGGAGTATCCGGTTAATCTTGTCTTCTATATCACCATAGTCCATCTTATGCAAGGTTTTCTTGATGAATTGTACCATGCGCTCAGCCCTTCCGTTGGCTGCAGGATGCGCTGGCGAAGTCAGTGCATGTCGGATACCGCGGTCCGCCGGGTACTGTTTGAAGGACAGCGCAGTAAATTGAGGCCCGTTGTCGGATACCAGAACGTTTGGTAATCCATGTGTCGCAAAGAGTCTGTCCAGTTTCCTGATGACTGCTTCGGTCATTGTATTCCTCATTTCATGGATTTCAAGCCAATTTGAGTAGGCATCCACCGTCAGTAAGAATGTGTGTCCCTTGGTAGGATCTGCAAAGTCCAGATGAATGCGGGACCATGGTCCCTTCGGCATTTCCCATTTGGTTGGGGTTGCTTTCGGTGGGGTGTTGCTTACTTCCTGGCATTTGCGACAGGCTTTTACCCATGTCTCTATCTGCTTGTCAATACCTGGCCACCACGCGTAGCTTCGTGCGAGGGCTTTCATATGCACGATGCTGGGGTGGCCATCGTGCAAGGTCCTTAGTATTGCTGGTCGCAACCGCTCTGGGACGACAACTCTATCACCCCAGATAATGCAGTCCTTTTGAGAAAATAGTTCCATTTGCCAATTTTTGAATGGGGCGTAGTCGTCAGGTATTTGGTCTAACAGCCATCCCCGCTCGACCCAACTGAGGACTCGTGCTAAAATGGAGTCGCGTTTCATTTCCATCGCGATATCTCAGGCCGTTAATGGTGGCGTTTGAAGTGTCTCAATCTGCAGCATTGTGACCGTTGGAGCGGGGTCATCAATAGTCTCTGGAAGAGGTGCATGGCTCAATGTGTCGGCATGGGGAATGGCCTTCTCTGGGCGATGTTGTAATTTGTAATTGTATGCCGCCAAAAATTCTGACCAGCGGGTCATTCTGGGAGATAATATATACGGTGTTGGCCTATCTCCTGCGATTATTCCCAGCAAAGGTTTGTGGTCAGTCACTATGGTAAATGCTCAGCCATACACATATTCATGAAATTTCTTAACCGCGGATACTATAGCAAGGGCCTCCTTGTCAATTTGATTGTAGTTGCGTTCTGTTTTTGATAACGTTTTTGAGAAATAAGCAACAGGGGCTTCATTACCGTTTGGCAAAACGTGGCTTAAAATGGCGCCCACCCCGAATGAGGATGCATCACACGTGATCGTTAAAGGCAAAGTCTCGTTATACTGCATCAGGACAGCATCAGA